>JAPFBL010000188.1:1075000-2354678 GCA_026182355.1 Hermatobates lingyangjiaoensis | reverse complement strand
ATTTAGTCTCTAAAAAAACTATTAGAATATATATCGTTCAATTAAAAACAAATATTTTATTCTAAAGTTTAATTTGAATCCTGAAATATCAGAGAAATACGTTATGCCTTATTTACAGTGGAGTGGATCAAATAATTATGTTATATTTATTTGAAGTCGATATTTCATTTTATGGTTTCAGTACACGATTGTTTCTTTATTGTAACTTATTCGAGTATAATATTATTAATTTCATTTAGTTTCTTTTTTTCCTTTATCTTTTTTTTAAGTTTACGACTATTTTGTTAATTTTTATTTTTTTAATTTCAAAAGGTACCTGAAATCAACAATAGGAAACATATCTCTCATTGATAGATTCAGAAAGAAAAGCGAGGAGAGTGAAGCTAGTCCAGAACAGGAGATTTTTATGTTTTGGATGGAATATTTCGTGGAGGCGACAAAAGCAGATGTCGAGGATTCCATCAGGTTTCCAGTAAGATTAGAACTGATAAACAAAATCTGCTTGGTCAACAAAGTCCTTTTTATTTATTAACACAAACCATGCTTATTTTTTTTTTACATGTATGGTAAATCTAACCCAAGGGTGCTTATTTTCAACTCTGCTTGGTCTCAGCTTCTATAAATGGTATATCTGTTAACCTACCATTAATTTGTTACTAACCTTCATTGTTATTGGTTAATAATTCAGTCTTCATGTTCAACAGAAATTGATGATTTTCACTTTTCTTTTGTTTTCTTATCGAAGGATTAATTCTACTGCATTGGCATAGGAAAACGGAATAAATCTGTGCGAGAGATCCCGGTCCTTTATTTAGCAATAAGTAAGTGATTTGATTTCGGAGTAACTCTACTCCAAACTGTTTCACTAAACTGTTTTTTGCTAATGGAAGATCCATTATTTGTCTAAGTTGGAGTTATAGAGAAGATACGTTGGAAGGGATGTAGCCTTTTCGCTGACCCCTAAGGACGCCTTTGAACTTACGCTGGTAAGTTTAAAGGTGCAGTAGATTGTTTCATTAGTAAGACGAATGGTCCCTCTGCTAATTATATCGAATGGATCCTGACATCCTTTCAAAATATTGCTACTAAAGGTAGACACCGCAATATATCCGAGATATTTTATACGTCGCTTGTAAATCTAATGACATGTCTTATAAATAATGTCTTATTTTCGTCATTTCAGATCTCATTCTCCCCTTCAATTTCCTGATCTCCTTATGATGAATTGTTGGTTGAAATATCAATCATTATAAGTGTTTTCTTCTGTTGCGTGCAATTATTAGTTTTTGTATCATGTGTACAAGTCTGTGATGGATACCTCATTGCTACAGTTTCCAAGAAAATTGTTCTTAATTCATAATCAGCCATGTCACCTTTCAACACGGGTGTTATAACATCAAACTTTCTATAATTAAATTCTTAAGACAGTTATATTAAAAATTGGGTCAGTCTTGTGTTGTGTGATTGTAATTGCTTCCATTGCATGCTCACAGATAATCTTTTCGCTTTGCTAGTTTAGGTAACCTGTGTTTCTAATCTTGCTGCTGCAGATATATTTTGCTTTGAGTAGGGTTCTATCTATATTTCTATTCAATCTTTCATTTAGTGAGATAGAGGCCACTTCCTGATGAACTGTAAAACGTTCTATTTCTGCCTCCAATTCTGTGTAATTAGTGTGGAACCTTGGATCAACAGTTATCACTCTCAAAGTTTTATTGTCGACGAAGTGGAGTTTAGGATGGATGTTGCTAAGTCCTAAGACCTTCTCAACACATATTACTATCCAATACCAGCACATCTGTCCATGCAAGACTCTTTTCTTAGAATGGTTCTCACTCTCTCTCTCTCTCTCTCTCTCTATACCGTTCACGAGGTTTATTAACATGAACAGACCAGGTTAATTTTCGTCCATCTGGACCAGTGGGTGTGTTGCTAATTCTGCCTGGTTTAATGCTTCATTTCGTACTAAACTGTTATAGTGGGTGACTTAGTAGACATTAAGAAACTGGGATTCAGTTTTCAAGAAGTCAGCCCATTGCTTCAAACTTGAGGGCACCTTATTAAGAATGACATCTAACGCTCTAATGTTACTACTGGTTCCGGTGTTCTGCACAGATGAAGACAGACAATGTCCATCCGTGTTGTGAAAGAAGGGAAATTTATTTTTTTTATCCTCCAAAATTACAATGCAGTTAACTTAATGTGGTCTTCATTTTATTGTAATATAATCTTTTATTCGTCAACCAGATTTTTGTGAAATACGACTGAAAACTTCCGTAAATTCATATAATCATATTTAAATTATTTAAAAAAATATTGTTATAATTCATTCTTGAATTATAACTTGTGCGTTTTTAATGGAATATAAAAATCACTTGAAAGAAGGTAGGTTTTTACATTTTTCACATTATATGTTTAATTGATTTTGAATTATGTTTTTGCTCATAATCATTTTAAAGTTTTTTATTTGTTTATTTCTAGATTTTAGTTCTGGAGCCATCAAAAATATATATGCCAAGTTATGTAACAGTAAATCTGGGAGCGGAAGAGAAGTCTCTTCAAATTTGTAATCTATGTATTAGATGTAGGAGGGGAACTTGCAAACAGGTCCATGACTGGCTTTTCTTTGATAACATGATAAAGAGCGTCAGGTAAGACTGGAATAGTAATTCAATGTGTTTTTTTTACAAAACTTGAATTTAACTTGATATTAAGTTCTTCTACAATTTAAAAATAGAAATATTTTAGCTTGATAGAGTACTTTCAGCTTTATTAAATATTAATATCATTTATTGAAAGAGCACTAATTGAAATCATTAAATAGAGCGGTTAAACGGTTAAGCGGACTGTGCAACCTCTACCCCCATTGACATGAAGACAAAGGCTGCTTTTCCTAGAAGACAAATGGGAGTATCAATTAAAATAAAATCAATATCAGTAGCAGACAATAGAAAAAACCAACACCCAACCATCACAAAAAACAGAAATAGAAAGGGAACAGGAGTTCACTGCAAAGTGAGGGTCATGTTTTCTGCCAATATTTTTATATCACAGAGGGACTTTGCATCTCTATACCCATTGGCAGAATAACGGAGACTTTGCTGGAGAGCAGGTAGCTGGGACCGCACGCATGGATCTACAAACTCACTCTGCTATTGGTCACCATCGTAACGAATCATATATATATATATATATATATATGGTAGTAATTCTTCAATAACAGCAGTTTATTCCAGTTTAGGGTAATAGGTTTCCTTTTGCAGGTGCTATTTCTGCTATTCATGAAACACAAAAAAAAAGTTAAATATTATTGCAAATTTATTTTGTAGCCAATATTTTCGCAAAATATTAAATGAATTTGTTAGTCATTCATAATTGTCGATGTTGTTGTATATAAAATTATGTTATGTTTTGTTATAAAAATTTTCAATACATTTGTGCCGAAATTATTATTAAATGTTGTTTTATTTTAATATAATAAAAATACATTATAATGTTTTATTTTAGTTTGTACAAAAGGGATGACAGATGTGTATTTCTTTATGTTCATCAAAACTCTGATGATTTTCAAATGTATTTTCCTTCATCATTGCTGAGACAGAAGTTTTATGACCTGGTACTCGATTTGACAGCTGACCAGGAAGGAATGGTCACCAATCTTGACTCTCATTTGTCTGATGAGCAGATAAAGGTAGGCTAACGTATAAATAAGAAAAAAGAATTAAAAATGCTAAAGTGAAATATTGGATTTAAATTAAAGCATGTGTTCAAAATTCTCTTAACAGAAGCATTCATATAACAAAAACTTCTATTATGTGCAAATTTACTTAGTTCCCAAAGGAGTATCAAATTTGTTATATCATATGTATAGTTTAACATATATATTTAGTTATGCCATATTCCGTTAGTATGTATTTGAATAGTGTATTTCCTCAATAACGAAAAGGATTGATTGTCTCATCCAGGTTACATAGTTTTGTATCTAAACAAACCTCCGCTGTAACGGTTGTTACCGCAGAACTGTTGTTTGAAGAAATTGGTGATATTATGATACAAAATCAAACAATAATTGCAGTAATTTATTTTGTTAATATTGCCATATTTAGATAGAATGACATAATTTCTGTATAAAGAATCAAAATCATAAATTTACATATAAAAAGAACACAATTTGTAACCACCGATTTATTCAGGCTGCTAAAGTCTAATATAAGTGGATAGAAATGACCAAAAGTGAAAATTTTAACAGATTTAACTTATATATTCACGACAAAGAATGTAAGTAACACATAAAAAACTTCACTTTTCTTCAATATTTCGACATCCATCTTAATCAGGTAGAAGTAAACTACTCGATTGACACCATCCATTTGAAGATATATATATGCTTAAAAACTAAAATCTTAAACTAAAACCCTTTTAACATTGGCTCCTCAGGAAAGGAAGTAAGGTGAGAAAACGAAAGCCAACTGAACAGCTTGTCAGAATGTGTTCAATTTGACCACAATGAATGAATGAATTCAGTTCAATAACTGAAGAAGAGAAACTTGGTGGAAAGAAATAATAAAAATAACAGAGGTTTAATAAAAAATAAAATTTAATCTAACGGAAAATTAATGAATTTATGAAAGAATAAATAGTTAACCAAATTAAAATAAATTTAAAGGCAATATTTTAATTTCTTTATTTATATTTTAATTTGAGACAAGTTTGATGGTCACGGCATCCAACTGTTTCATTCTATTTCATTATTGTTAACAGTGTTAGAATACTGAGGAGAGATGTAAGAAATAATACTTTTGGAATTGATTGAAGTTAGAAGTACGAGTAGAAAGAAATCAGAAAAACTCCTTTAACAGTAATTAACAGAAGTACTTAATAACTTCTATTCTCGTCTAACACGCGGTAAGTTAGTCGAAAGTACAAAAGTTCTTCAACTAAAGAGTGACCCTGATGCCTAAGAATCTTAGAAGCTTTTTTGTATTATGTAGGGAAAACTCTCCCTTAATTGCCAAACATCGGATATGTTTGATACCCCGAGCATAAGTATAATGGAAAGATGGATCATAATGGAAGATACTATACCGGAGGTTATGTGTTTGTTGTGACAAGTTTGTTGTGTATATTCACAAGTCTTACATACTAGTGAAGGTACTTGTTTAAAACATCAGTTGTCATATTTATATTAAAAATTTTATTGGCCTGTTTTATAACATTCTTAAAAATATGATTAGGCGATGTAGCCATACGGTTTTACATTTAAATTACAATGAACATGAGTTTGATATTTACTATATTTTCACTCTTTGATAGGTCGTCTAGATTGAGGGTGTGTAGTGAAAGCAAATATAAACACTTTTTGATACGTAGAAGATGAACTGTGTACTTACAATAAACAGAATAAGGAGAGAGTATTGTATAGTGAAGTTTTTGTATAGTTTATAGTGAAAAATATATATTAGTATTTATATTTCAAAGTGGTTCATGTCAATTAAGAGATTAAATATTCAATGAAAATATAAAAAAGAAATGAAGTTCTATTTAATACTTTGAGTTTGAATAATTTTCAGCTAATGGTTAATGAATTTTATTTTTTTTAGTTTGAATATGAACTAGATGAAAACCGAAAAAAAATCATGTTAGGTAGAGGAACATACGGAGTTGTGTATCAAGCTAGAGATCTGATTACACAAGTCAGGATTGCAGTGAAAGAAATTCCAGAAAAAAATCTTGGGTGAGTGTGAGGTTGTTTTAAAAATTATTAAGTCTTATTAACTCTTGTCACTAGAAATAATCAAAAGTATCTCCTTGTCATAGGAATAAATTTAGGAGTTGCTAACACTTTGTATCAAAATTATTCAAGTTTTTGAATAGTTCTTCAATCAGTTATTGTGTAGGTATTTATAGATCTTAGAACGAGATGGAAAAATCATTGCATGTGATAGGTTGTATATAAATAATAGTTTTGAGCTCATTAACTATGGTAACAATTTTACGTTGATTTTTTTTTATTTTTCCAAGATAATTATGGTTTAGTGTATAATTTTGTTGTCAAATTTTCTCAGTGTAACGTTTGCACTCCAGCTGATGAGAGCTTAAAAGGTCGAAGCAAAGCAACAAACTTGTTACCTCCATCGAAGAAGGGTCAGAAACCCACCTTTGGTTGTAAAGCCTTGTCATATTTTAGTTGGATGGTGAGACTTTGCTGAATATGTTCATAGTTGTGGTAGCCGTCAGTGAGGCACTCATCAGGGGGATATAAAGTTCTCTTGAAGAGCTTTCTGCTGAGGAAACTAGTCTAGTATAAGTAATAAAAAATTTCCGTAATTTTGGTCTTAAGTATCTTTCGGGGGGAATATTGAGTACCCCATATGTCAGTGTAGTCTTAGGGTGAGTGTAGTATCGTTTTGTGGTCTCTGTGAGGGGACCCCTTCGTATTATTCCTTGATGTCAGTCGTAGATGCCCGCCTCCGCGAGCTCCACCTTGGGCACATCGGTCGTCTGTTGCTTTTGCTTCACTATTTCAGTGTGGGAGAAGTATCTGCCCTCTCCATGTGGCTAAAGGGCACCACGTTAAAAACATCAGATCTGTGTTGCTTCATCTCATGTTATTGGACGAAAGGTCAGGGAGCATGATTATGAATCAAAACAGGTAGGTGTCAGTGTCCGCGGGGTGAAAACACTATAAGTGTTATAACGATTGGGTTGTAAGCAAACAGCATGAGTTAAAAGAACGTTTGGTTACAGCAAACTCCTTCCTAATAAACGCTTCTTTTCTGAGAGTAATTTCATTTTTTAAAAACTTTTCTCCAAACAATTTTTGACGGAACGAGGTTCTGTCTAAACAACTTTCATCAATCGTACGCTTAGTATTTCCACCTGCGTGGGGCTTGAGTACCTGGTAGTTCACTGAAACTTTCTCGCTGAAACAAGGCAAGGTTTCAACAAAAGAAGGATTTTAGTCCACTTTCAACAGAGACAATATTGCTAATATATTTCTACCATTCGGGTTTTATTAGCCCCGAATATTGAGTACCCCATATGTCACTGTAGTCTTAGGGTGAGTGTAGTATCGTTTTGTGGTCTCTGTGAGGATATGTGAAATGGCGAAGGTTGAGGATGACCTAGGACTAAGTTGAGTATGAACCGAAGAGTCCTCCTGGTAAAACGCCCTTCTGATAATAAACATTTGGACCCACGTCTTTGACAATTCCCAAATATCCTGAGAAAACAAGCGTTCAGTAATATTTGCTTTGTTCATCATTAATTGTTTCAAATTATACGTAGTGGTGGTGATGTTAAAATATTGATTAATAAAAAAATGGTTATCGTACGATAACATTTGTGTAGAGATGCTAACATTTATGGTTACTAAAATTTAATAAATTTATTTAAAATAGAAGATGCATGAAGTGTAAAAACGGCTTTATCTAACACTCTTAATAATTTTGTTCACTTTGAAATGGGGTGATTGATATAAGATTTTTACTTATTTCATTTTTGTTTTCAGAGATATTCAACCACTTCACGAAGAAATAAAACTTCACTCCCAACTGAGACACAGGAATATTGTTCAATACTTGGGTTCTGTGTCAGAGGATAATTTGTTTAAAATTTTTATGGAGCAAGTTCCAGGAGGTAGTGATATTTAAAAGTTTTTAACCAAATTAAGAAATTTTTCAGATTATACCCAAATATATCTAGCTGCAATATTTAAATTTAAGAATGCTAATCTAAAGATAATATAAAAGTTGTTATTATTTTTAAATTTTTTATTGTTATTATCAATTACTTGAGAATATGCCAAATTCTGGTATCAGTTTTAACTTCGCCATGAAGGGAAGTGCCCTACTAGGAGACAGACAGTAAGTGTGTAAAAACAGCATGTCTTTCGTTATTCAGGGTTGCCGTTAAATGTGATTGGAAAAAATGTAAACTTGGAAGAAATAAGGAATAAAATTAATATAAATGAAGACAAAAAAAAAGTGAAGAAAGTAGTTGAAGGAAATACAAAAAAAAAATTAGACAAAAAGAGAATAGAAATAATGAAATTACCACGGAAAAAATAAATATATTATTATCACGGGAAAATAATTGCTTTTACTGAAGTCACTCCCTGCATTAGAGGTTAGATTTGGCTGATGACTGCCGATCAAAAAAAAAAAAAAAAAGTGTTTAAATAAATAAAAGATGTATGTTCAACCTTTCACCTACTTGATTGGAAGTAGTGCCTAGTTAGGAGTATGTGGTTCATGAGTTAGTATTTACTTTTTTGATGATTGCGGGAAAGTTTTTTCCAACGAATGCTCTGGTATTTCACACTATAAAGTTATATTTCTCCCAATAAGAATAATCGGTTGATATGAGGTTGGTTTGGTTACATAGGAGAATTCATGCATTCCGCTTATTTAGATGTATTTTGTTTGCCTTCCCAGAGACTCTGTACATCTTCAGAACGTCTGTACTTCTTCAGTGTTGATCAGGTTTTATTCAAGTCCTGATCACTGCAAAGTGGTTGATTTGACATTTTCAATTTGGTTTAATATTATTTAGTATGATTTTAAGCTAGGGTGTACTTATAATGGTTATTATTGTTTATTATAAGAGTCTTCGAAGCGGAGCAAGATTTCATGATTATTTCACAACTGTATTCGAGGATTAGCCGGATGTACATTTTTTTGGTATAGATGATTACGTTCTGTAATGTTTCCCGTATCAAGGGTCAGTTGCTTGAATTGTTGTGATTCATTCCTAGTATTTATTTATACACAACTCCCCTTTTTATCACTGGTAACCCTGTAGGTATTTGGCTCGCTCGTACTTTTCCAGAGACCTTGAAATTCAGTTAATGTTTACTGCTTAGTTAAGAAAGTGACAGTTTTGCATATTGTTTTTGATATATTTACCGCAAGATTATATCTATCTTCCATTTAGCCTTGATCTGTGATATTACTGCTGTTCTCCCTGTTCAACCGTTCATCAGCATACATACGAAATACCTGAAACTATTTGAAAATCATTTTAATGGTATATGTAATTAATTAATTTTCGAACAGTAGTTGAAAATGAAACGTTTCCTAAGTAAAGTTAGCATTATCGAATTACCCTATAAACTGTATATTTGTTGTGAGAATAGTTATTATGAATTTTAGGAAGTTTGTCCTCTCTGTTGAGAGATAAATGGGGACCTTTGAAGGAAAATGAGTCCACTATTGCTTTTTACACTAAGCAGATTTTGGAAGGACTTAAATATCTACATGACCAGAAAATTGTGCACAGGGATATTAAAGGTAATCTGTTTCTTCATACACAACACATAAATTGATACAATAGTGTTCACTTAACTAATGAACCAAATTGATATCGTTATTACGTCTTCAATAGGTATTGCTACATGACTTTTAAGATGGTTTCCTCTTCTGAAATATGTAAATGCTATTAGTAATATAAAATATAAAAAATTAATGAACAATTATTCAGATTAAAAAATATAGTAACATTAGATGACATAGCATAGATTAGAAAATTTCAAAAACAGTTGATACAAATTTTATTCTCAACAACAATTTTATTTCTCAAATAAAAAATAAGCACATTTCACCTATCCCATCATTTGGCTTATTTGTTTAGTATTTTAAGGGCTGTACAAAAAATCTAGACACATGCCAAGATAGTTACAAAACGAACAACAAAGAATATACAGTTATTACAATATTGCCTCTAACGACATGATTTTTACTGGATTTCAAAGTTTTAGGAAAGTTTCTGCTAATATAGTGAAATGGTGTCATAGGTGAAGTGAGTTTGGTTCTAGCCAATCTTCTAGAACTGTTATGTTATGTTAGTTTCTGTATGTTATTCCTTTTATTTTATGTATATATAATAGTAATATAATGATATACTTATTATTATTATATTTAGTTATTCCCGAGGTTTTAAGTATGTCATAGTACCTAGTAGATCATCTTTGTTCGATCAGTTTCAGGAAAGAAGTACTGCTTTGTGTGATGAACAAGTTCTGAAACTGATCGAACGTAAAAGATCTTTATGGTAGAATGTCTTAGGATTTCCCACAATGGGAAATTATTTTTAATAAAAATGTATATTAATATTTAAACAAGCTATTTGTTTAAAGGTGATAATTGCCTAGTGAACACGTATAGTGGAGTCGTTAAAATATCTGACTTTGGCACATCGAAAAGACTGGCTGGGCTTTGCGCCAGTATGAAGACATTTGCTGGCACTCTGATATACATGGCACCAGAGGTCATCGACAAAGGCCAGAGAGGCTATGGCGCCCCGGTAACCTTACAACATAGTCCTTTCAATATTAATTACTTCATTATTGCAGCGCTTCTACAAGATTCAGAAGTTATAAGATAACAATCATTTAATAATTATAGAGAAGAACTGGGCTTTGAAATATTAAGGTTTCTACTAGTTGCAATTATCTTCATATGACAATAATTGTTTACATGATTAAATCTTTTGAACTAAATAAAATATGTTACTAAAAAAATCCTTAATATTCCTTAATGAAGGGAAGTTACTTAGTTATATGAAAGTAAATTGAATTTAGTTAACCATTATATGGAGATATTCATTATCAGAAACAAGAAAATCTCAGATGAACACCAACAATACCTAACTTCAATATCTTGATATCTGTTGTCATCAGAAGAAGAACAAGGTCGTAGATTTAAAGTCAAACCAAGATGACCACTATTGGTAGTATGGAAAACTTGGTTTGCCTTAAAAGCTGCAAACTTGAACATATTACCAAATACTGCCTACTAATACTTGTAGTGTTTCTACAATTACAGATTATCTGTACTATCATTTAATTTCATTACATATATTTCAATGTCTAAAACACAGTAAGAAATACAACTAATATTCTTCAACCAAAATAATTGGTTTTTGTCATAGTCGTACTAATTCATACTGACGATGACCAGTTGTTTTGGTTGAAAGATCTTAGCAGACTTCTGAATTTCTTATAGGGTTTAGATGTTGATTTTACTTTATGTGTTTACTGTGAAATGTTTATATACATATATATATATAAAACTTATATATGAAAAAACTTAAATGACTTGGTAATTCATTGCAAAATAAATATGTATTATTAGATCTTTTTGAAATAAAATATTTTTCGTAAATTAATTAATTTTCAAATCATTTAATAAAATATAGATTTACATGTCTGTACCTAATGTTACGAAAATTTCTGAACAGGCAGGTGAATTTGACTTACCACTTTATTTGATGTACTAGGAGTGCATTTGATGTTCAAAAAGGTGAATTTGACTTTCAAGTCAAATATAATTCTTTTTATTGAAGGATTAACAGAAGTACTTATTTTATTGAAGTACTTGTATTAAGGTACCAAGTGCTTTTATAAGTTGTACTATATGATATGAGACAGTGAAAACTTTTATAATGAATTAGCTGTTGAATGGAGTCGTCATTTGTAAGAAGTTGATCACTAGGATGTATTTCTTTTTATAAAAATAAAGGGTGATATTTAAAAGGTTTTTCACTTCAAGATGAACATTGGGCATATTAAATTTGTGTTTTTAATTTTGTGTTTTAACAGGCAGATATATGGTCTTTGGGTTGCACAGTTGTTGAAATGGCCACAGGCAAGCCTCCCTTTGTCGAGCTTGCCTCTCCACAGGCAGCCGTCTTCAAGGTGGGCTTCTACAAGATTCACCCAGAGATACCTTCTGAGCTCTCTGACAAGGCAAAAGCCTTCACTCTTCGCTGTTTTGAGCCTGACCCTAGTAAGAGATCCTGTGCAGCCGAACTTCTCGATGACCCATTCCTATCTGAGTAATAACGATTATTCTTTATGTTTTACAAACAAATTTATTGCATATTAGAATATAAGCACTGCTTTGTTAATTTTATCACTATAGGCAATCCCGACTTACAACCATGTTTGGCTATTACATATTGATAATAAGTTGAAGAATTTGTGTTTGCATTCCCTATTGTTATATTTCATTTAATTTGATATATTTATATGATATTTACCTAGACGTTAAATTTCTTCTTATTGTTACATTAACAACACTAACAACAATAAGTATATATAGATAAACTTATTGTAACATTGTAATGTACAACAGTTTAATTTGCGGAAAACAAACAAATTAAATCATGCATTTGTAAAAAGCCGAGTTAATATTCTAACTGTATATAAACCCAAGTACAGACATAAAACATTGAAAAATAAAAAAAATATTGATATCCAGTAATATTATTTTGAGACAATATAAGGTGTTACTATCCAGAATAGACCAGTAGTTACGTGCTCGCCTCTGGACTGGTATACCAATACCGGAGCACAATACCCACTCTTGTCCTCGATTTCGCGATCAGAACAACAGTAAACCTGCAACATGCTTAAATGCCCTCGGTTTTTTTGTTAACAGGTAATTTAAGAAAGGTTTAGCTTGATACCCGTAATATTCATGCCCAGCATTATATATTAGCAGCAATGCTAATGTATCTTTAATTGTTTTAAATAAATGCCTGACTTCTTTTGTGGTTTTAAATGGATACAGAGAATTGTTTCCAAAACAATCCAGTTTCTTCAGTTTTCATCCAAGTCAATGACATTTAGTTTCTTTTTGAGCAGTATGAAAACATACAATTTTCTTTCGTGGTAATAACGAAATATTTATAGAAAAATGTTTCAAATACAGGACACAGGCCAGCAGAATTAACCTTGACAACTGTTCATAAAGTCGAGTAAGTCGTTATTCGAATGAGTTCTTAATATCATGAAACTTATTTGGATATTTCGTGAATAAGTAATAAAACGTTTCGAATAATTTAAAAGTGATATTGATATTCTATAACTACTTAATTTATGTATGTTAATTTTGCATATTGGATGTAACTACAAATTAAGGTTTCAAAGGTTGTTCAATCAGTTACCATTGTTGTGGTTTTTACTCATATTATTATTCATATATCTATATATATCTTTAATAAAAACAACGCTTAGAGTTCTTTTTCAGTGTATCTAGAGCTCAAACAGACCAGAGAGATCACTAATAAATTCTGTTACTGAATTCTAAATGCTCTCTGACTTGTTTGTACTCTAGATATAACTTGGAAAAGAATACTATGTGTTCGAAACGCGTTGCTAGTACAATATATTTCTTTGTAGAAACTTGAATTAATTTCCTTGAATTTATTAGTTATTATTTTATAATCAAATAGAAAGCTCGGTTAATGCATATACCAAATGACCAAAGAAGAATAAAGTTAGGAATATCTTACCACCGAACTGGACCGGCTGCGAATGCCACATGTTCTCTGCCTGGTGGCTTATGAATAAATTGTTCTGCTGTGAGACTCAGCATTGGATATCTGGATGGGTAATGACGGGCGTTCAATAAATAGCCAAAAATAATACTAGTTTTACAACATTAATTGTGATATATCTTTTCCGTTCTATAAGGTTATTGATTGACTTTATTAATAATTATAATTTATGCTATAGTATTTTTTATTTCTTTCTGATTAAGTTTAAAATTGTTATTAATTTTTTAAGGAAGAAGAAAACTTCTCGACCACTAGTATCGCCACAGGAATTTATTAGAAGTGTGTCCGTGCCGGCAGAGAGAATAACAACCAGAGCGTCCTCTTCCAACTCTGGTAGCACTTTTCACCGATCCAGTTTGGCCACCATGTCTGAAGAAGCGTAAATAATCCTTTAATAATTATTTTCTTTTGCTTAAAGCAATATTAAACACTTTTCCTTTGTTTGTATCTGGTATACTTT
This sequence comes from Hermatobates lingyangjiaoensis, assembly GCA_026182355.1. Taxonomy (NCBI): domain Eukaryota; kingdom Metazoa; phylum Arthropoda; class Insecta; order Hemiptera; family Hermatobatidae; genus Hermatobates; species Hermatobates lingyangjiaoensis. The sequence goes on along the minus strand of JAPFBL010000188.1, from coordinate 2,340,877 downwards.
ATGTATGTCTTAATTGTATGTTTGTTATTATAACAAAATTTTCATTAAATCTTGAACTGGCATGATGAACTGTTTTATAATTTCATCTGTGAGTTTTTTTTCTATCAGTGTTTTAAAAACAATCTTAAATTATTATTTTCCTTTAGTAATTTATTTTCATATTATGAAATATGAATGATGAGCCTTTTTCTGAAAAATGCAATCCAGTGTTTCAAAGTTTCGTTTAATTTAAAATACTTAATTGAGGCTAAAATTAATATTAAAAAATAAGTCAATAAAAACTGATAAATTTTTTATATGTATTTATAATCTGAAGTTATTTGAGATGAACTGTTATTGAGAAAATTCAAAAGAAACACTATACATAAAAGTTGTATTATGAAAACATGATTCGAAAGTGAGGTTTTTACTCACAGCTGGTCAAGTGAAATTTTCAATGACGGTACAAGTTCAATTGGTTATCAAAAATATTTTCAAAATTAGAACTTTGGGCTGGTAAGTGTACATTAAGATCAAATGTTTCTCTTATTTGTAATAATATAAAATAGTATATCGAGACCATTTAAATATTAAAGTTGTTTTTACCAATTTAAGATTTAAACGCCCACATTTAGAGTTTCATCCTTCTTTTACCTTAAAGGGGTGAAAGTGACGCCTGTGTATGCTTTTTTTTATTTGACCATTATTGGGATCACCTACGGCACGTGGTGTTCCCAGATGAACACCTATCGAAGACTGAATAAAACCATGGGAACTTATACGCCTATGGCCTTTTCAATACGCCTATGGCCTTGGTACAGCACTGAAGTAAAGCAAAAACAGAGCAATAAATTATTATTTATGTACAGTTACATTTATCATTTAATTTTTTTTTTAGTTTTGAGTTTTAGCTGAAAGGCAAAAATTAATACATATATGTTCAACTCACAGACTGGAAGAGTGTCCGGGTGTGATCAGAGCTCATGACAAGTTTGTGTCTGTTACACTAGGGATAAATACCAAAATTTATGTGTATGAGAGAACTTTCTTCGGATAGAGGAAAGTGTTATAGTACAATAGGTATTGGGGCCCTAAAAATCATCTCTCTTTCCTAGCTCCTGGATCCGGCTAATCTCCCATAGATCTTGCTTCCTGGAGATGATTTTAATTATGTAAAATGAACAGAAAATTGTATTTCGATTTAACCTGGGACTGATTCTGTGAAATATGTTTTCATAAGGCATATTTTGTGCAGCGATTATTTCTTTGACTTTCCTCAGTAGTTTTTTGTTGAATTTACTCGATAATAAAAAATTAATAAAAAAAGAAATGGCCAGGATTTATACGCCTTCACAAGATGATGATTTTGACACTTTTTTGTACTTTAGAAAAGTTGAATATTATTGATGATAGTAAGATAAACAATTCACTTTTAACTCGTGCAATTAAAGATATGATTGAAACCAATGTTATCTGATGGATTTTCTCAGATAACATTCATCTCTTATGCTTGAACAGTGTTTCTTTTAACAAATTCTAATCATTTATTTAATAAGTTACTTTAAATAAGTATTAAAGCATGTACATGTCCCTTTGTATGTCGTTTACTTCCTTTTACCCAAATATGGTTTATTTGGGTTTTTTATTAGTGGTGTGCAATGTTGGAGATTTAAAAATGTTTTAAAACAAATGGAGCCGAACATCCCTTTCTTTTGCTGACTCTTAGTGGGTAACAGTATTATTAATGAAAACCTGATTATTTAATTCCTGAATTTACCTCATAAGGACGCGTTGTTTTAATCTCTACAATTCATAACAAAATGAAAATAAATAAACTGATATTACCGTTAGTATCACAGAAGTCGTTAGTAATATTGTAAAGTGTACCATCTTTCCTTGTACTTTATATTAATTCCTTTCTCTATTTTGAAAATTTTTCATTTCGGTGGTATATTTTACAGTAATAATAAAATTTTTTCTAGTCATATAAAGAGTAGGACTGGTAAAATAAGTTTCACATTTGACATTTGTTTTCATTTACGATTATTAAATGTGAATTAATTTTTAAATTATATCTGCTCTCAAATGATAGTAAAAGAAAAAAACTATGTCTAATTTTTTTCCTCCTTTGTTTCTCGCCATTATGCTCGATTTGTTGTTTGAACTAATTAAACATATTTCATGTCTTCTATCGTCTATGATTGGGTTCGTCTTTATACTGATCACGTAATACAGATATTCTTTTTTTTTTAAAAAAAAAAAAAAAAAGGAAATAAGCTGATGTGAACGCTATTTACTTGTCCAATGTTGCTATGTTTGCTTGCTCACTGCTATGTGTTTGTGTGTGTCTATGTACAGAACTGAACCCCCAAAACAAAAAGCTCCAGTCTTTCTTTCACCAATATCAATGCCTTCATCGAATGAAAGCTGTATCAGGTAATTTATTTTTAATTTCGTTTCCAATTTTTTTTTTGAAAAAAATAAGTTCTCATTATTTAAAAGCTTTTTTGAACTAAAAAAAAATACTTCTTCAACGCTTCATTTCTAATTTATTTAATGATTTATCTTCACTTTTTATTGTTTATTTAATTTATTTATTAATATTTTATTATTTAAAAAAAGTAGAATTGTGATTATGCGAATGCTTTTGTATTTTAAGTAGTATTATTATCAGACCTGTATTTTAAGAAAAAAACTATTCCAAAACTGTTTCCCAACATCATTTTATGCATGCCTCCAAAAATGATCCACTCTCCATATTAATAATACCATCACTGTAAAAAAAATACCACTGTTAGTAAAATTATTATAGACATAATTTTTCAATAGATTACATTAGCAGTTAAACATGAATAATTTCTGTAATAATTTTACCGTAATTTTAGTTGGTCGTTTCCTCTATCCTGGTGTTACGTATTTTTAATGAATTTAAACTAAGATTTTGATTAGCTAATTATTTAATGAAGTTTAGATGTAAGCTTTGAAATTTTAAATATCAAATCAGATGGCTTTTTATGTAAATATTGAAGTAAATGTATAAGTAACTAATTTTGTAATAAAGGTATCAACTTTTTTTGCTATTACGCAGAAATTATTCTATGGATATAAATATTTATATATATTCACTTGATAAACGGAAATACGATGCAAACTGGACCCAGTACGAGTTCAAATCAAGAAGAGTAACACACAGAACAAAGAAACTCAAATTTTTGGGCAATTCCTCTTCAGGAGAAAAGAGAAAGGGAGACCAAGCACGTTGTAGACGCAATGGCAAGTAACCCACCGTGGGTTTCTTTATTCTGTGAGTTACTCTTCTTGAATTTTGAACTCGTCTTGATGTATATTGTTAGATATAAAGAACCCTTCGTTAACATTATTCGATGAAAGAACTAAGAACCTGTTAACTTTTTATCTTTTAACACAGGACATATACACGTACCATACACACGCCACTATGATATTCAAAAGTTAAAACTGAAAATCCAAAAACAAGTAACATTAAAAAAAACAAATATTACAGAATAGAACAAAAAACTTCGGGTAATCTACATGTTGAACTAGTGTTTGTCATCAGGAGGGGAGTAAAAAGAAAATAAACTAGCAACCGTACCAAGTTAACGATTCTGTGTAGAGTGAGTAATCCCAGAAATAAACCCTGTAAACAATCACAACATTCAATATAAACTGCAAAACTCTATAAACAAATACTCAATTACAGTCTTTGCCCCAACAGTTATAAGGAGAGAGAAAGGAAAGAAAACCAAGCACACTAGGTAAGTGATGGATGGAAAGTTGATTGTTCGTTTTCTGATATTTTTTCCAATGTTTAAGTAAATTTTTTCCAACGTTTAAATAACAAGATTTCTGAGTAAACACGTGGAATGAAAAAAAAGCGTACAGACTACATAAGACATTCAGAAATGGCACTAAGATCTTTCGCCTAACTGTTAGTTATCAAAGTCACAACATGAATATTGTCTGACATTCATAGTGTGACTTCATTCATGACTTGAAATTCATAGTGTGAAAGATTTTAGTCCCATTTCCGAATTACTTATGTTAGTTTATATGTTTATATATATATATACTCAATTAAAAGAAACGGTCCAAAGGAAATTTTTTAAATAAAATAAGTTCAAACCGAAGGAAACACACAGAAAGACACAGACATAACTCACATCGATATTTCGATGTGAGTTATGTCTGTGTCTTTCTGTGTGTTTCCTTCGGTTTGAATTTTTTATATATATATATATATATATATTTGTAAATCTTGGCAGCAATAATCTTATTTCAAGCACATCTCATGAAAAAATCAGTAGTTTAATTCCAGTAGGATTTCCAGTCTTCGAAAGTCTTCCTCGTTACTTCATCTACACTGCGCCTCGTTTACCTTGTCGGTTTGCCTCAAGCCATTAACATCCTCTGATGGCGACAGTTGTTGAGATATTGAAAAGGGGTTTTACTAGATATTTTTCTGTTTTTTTTTTTTGTGGCTTTATTAGGGACAGTTTTATTCTGTTGATTTTAGATGTATAGAGTATAGTAACAAATTCTGAAGAGGGCTAAGTTTTTTCGATGAAGTAAATGTTTCAGTCAGTGTTAGAAGTGTAATTTAATAATTCTAAACGCTACTAGTTTTCATTATAGAATCGCGTTGTTTTCTTGATAAAATTTGGTTACATGAATACTTTTTATGTAATTTCCAAATATGTGATTAGTAAATGAAATAAACTTAACTAACTTAAGAGGAAAATCTATATTTAGTGTTATTAATAGCAAAAGTTTGGATGTATAAAATATAGAATCATGCACATGAAAAACACTAAAAAAGAATCCTTCAATATTTCGACATCCGTTATCTTTAAGAGGAGATTCTCGTCGCTTGAACATAAATATCAAGATTTCACAATAAAAATTTTAAATAAAAATCAACATCTAAACTTCACTAAGAAATTCAGAATGACACTAAGATGTTTGTACCTAGTAACTAGTCCTTACCAGAGTCACAGGATGGAATTTATCGATTGTCGATCAATTCATGTGTGATTCTGACAAGGCAATTTACTTGGTCGAAAGATCTTATCCCAATTCTGAATTTATTACTGTGATTTATATGTTGTAATTAGATGTCAGGGGTTATGAAATTTAAACTGACTGTTACTGTTGATTAGCAGAAATTTTGAAGTGACATAATAGTGTTATTATAATTTTATTGCAGTGTCGTAACTCCAGTATGTGAACCTACAACTCCGTCTGTGAATATGGGAATCGGGACTGGCACTGGAGGTATTATTGGGTCTGCTGGAGCTATGAGGAGGCCTAGCATGGGTGGCTTGATGTCGCCTGAGGTTGAAGGAAGCCTGAGACCCCCTCTTGAACAGGATGGCTTTTACTTGTTAAAAAAAGACTCTCAGCGTAGAGCCACTCTCTGCAGGGTCCTCACCCAGGATCATGACAACATTAGCAATATTTGGTTGACTAAAATACATGATGGTAACGAAGATACAGTCATTGATGAGGTTAGTGTTTCAAACTACTTAATTACGTTATTGCTTTCCAAATCCACATCCATTTTCATATTCATATTTAATATTATGTTGTATATTATTATACAACATTAATAATGTTTGTGTTATAAAACGTTCAAAGTAAAGTAGTTAATAATAAAACAATTTATATAAAAATGTTAATCAACATCAGCATTATTCATTATTAATCGAAAGCTTAAAAATGTCTCATTTAAAATATAAAATATATTTAGTAGCAGAATTAAATATGACAGACGTTGATAGAAAAACTTTTAAACTAAGAGATATTTTTCACGTTTGACTTCTTAAGTACGTCGGATTTCTTGTATTGTATCTTAAATGCCAGGAGTATTTGTTTAAATTTGTATCATGTGCTAATAAAATGAATAAATTGTAGAGATCTCACTTTTTTTTTTATGTTTTGTTTTTTTTTTTTTTCCAATGACCAAACTTATATGTTTCTATCTGAATGCTGTTCTAGGGAGTGGAAAGTATGGCTCATTCGTTACTTGCCACTCATTGTAGTTATTGGTGAGCCATATTAACGTGTTAATTGTGTATTGAGAGTTCTAAATTTTAGTTGGCTTGATTTTGAGTGGAGGTCTTTAACGAGTATTTGGCATCATACAGATTTTGGATTTTCCAAGGGGTTGCAAAAGATCTTCCATTCCTAACTTGAAATTGATACTTCAAGTAGTATTAAAGATGGACTTCCTGTTATCCTCGCCTGAATCCTTAAAGACCCTTCCTTGAATCCTCTGTCATAGATTTTAATTGCATGTATGATACTCGCATAGTATAAGCTTCATTGTGTTCCAGTTTCAATTATTAATACACATGTTCGCTTAAAAAAAATAATCAAATAACCACGTATTATCCGTATCCTTTCAAATATGTTAACCTTAGTGAGGTACAATTTGACATAAAAAACCCACTGCGTTATATCTTGTTTTGAATATTATGGCAGACATTTCTTTTTCAATCCTGTAATTAAATATTGGATACAATTAAAGCTTTAAATATTCTTTTAATTTTAAAGTCACTTTAGTCATTGTTTGGATCTTTTATTTTTAATTATCTCTGTTCTAAGCATTAACGAAGAGATGATGTTGATTTTATATTTACCTCGGAAATCGGGTTGAATTTTTAGTAGAACAATCAGCATTAAAACTACTCATCCGAATTATTTTATATTAATATTTCAGAGCCATCTAGAAATTTTATTACCTGCTATGAGAGACTACATAACTTATCAGAACAAGGAAGTTATTGAGTGTGCGCATCAGAACTTTGAAAGAAGAACTGGACTTTGATGCAGTCGCTATAAATCATCTTCACTTGGCTATTTACCTCTTCCATGATGCAGTCAGTATATATATAAAATGAGTTCTAAATTATGTTGGTGTATTAAATTTAAAGTTTACAATTTGTTTGTTTTAAAATGCATTTACTAAAATTTAAAATATATTCTCAATTTGTTAATTGACTCAGCTTTATTTTAAATTTAAATTAAATGGTCATTTTAACGAAAAATCCATTTTTCCAAAAGTTTGTGTTTAAGACTGTATTCTGATGACAGCAATAATAGTGTTTGAAATACATACCTTGGTATTTTCAGTATAGTACAAATTTTAAATAGAAATAACTCAAAAGTGTCATACAGGTAAATTTTTGTTTGTTAAGGTCAATTGTGTCTTGCGATTGCACAACATAAAACCTCATTGGATGTTTGCCTTGGATAACCTTGTCAGGGCCGCCGTCCAGGCAGCTATCACAGTCCTGTCTCCAGGTTTGTTATCATTGAACTAATGTGTTCTTGCCAAAAAAAAACACCGCTGTTTAACCATTCTTTTATTGTTTAGAGCTAGGTGCTAACTTGGCTGGTCATGAAGGTAGGGATGAATCCAATTGTTCAGGAGCTCTTGGAGGAGCCTATCCATCCATGCCGTCTACTCGTCAATTCTGTCAAGTCACACTCGGTGGCAAGCATTGGGAGCTTTCACATGAAATCTAATTATCGGGAACACATCAATCACTTGAAATCAGACAGTTCCAAGTAAGTAATTATTATGCGCATTGATTTTGTTAATGGCTTTAGGAGATAGTAATTCTTAAAGATATTATTTTATTGATGTTTATAAATGCAAATATATCGAAGTAAACACTCCTGATATCACAATAAGAATAATCACCAGAAGGACAATAGAGAAATGGAAAATTTCTCAAATAAACCTTTTGATTACTTCTTATCAAAGAATGTTGTTCATTATGTTTTCGTTTTGTTCTTTTTAACAAGGATTGTATCTAATCACTATCTTAAAAAAAAAACAAACAAAACTTTTAGCTTTTCTTTTCCTGCTGGCTCATCACCCTTTGAAATGGGCTTTCTCCATGTTCGAAGAAGTTTAAAAGCTAAGGATGTCTAGTGATTGTACGGTATATACAGTTTGTTTCCTAAGTCTAAATTTTTTGAAGCAAACCTACAAAAGTAACCGAAAGGTATTTTACTTTCTCTTTTTTCTGTGACTTTGGTTTTGTCAACATGGTATTTATACACCATAATAATATATTACTATAAACATAGTAATATCCATCCTATAAAAGCTTATAAGCCTCATTTGACACCTTATGTTTGGCGTGGTCTAAACTTAAACATTAACTTATTTTCCCTTCTCAATTGTTTTATTTTTTGTTATTATATTTTTTTTTTATATTTTTTCTTACATTTTTATTTATTTGTTATCTATCCGCTCCCTCTTCGTCCGGGTGAAAAGTATTAATAATTAAATTAACTGGTTTTTTTTCTCTTCCAAATATTGGTGGATGTGTTGTGACATTTCTAGATTGTAGAAAATGTAAGTTAATTTTCAAGTATAATTCATTACCGTATATTATTCAGGATTTAGTAGGTATATATATTAACGGTTATACTAATGAATTTAGAAAAGAAGAATATTTAACAATTATTATTAATACATTAATGTTGTTCGGTTATAGTTAAAATGGCTACCAGATAACAAGAAAAACCATATATACCGCTTTTTGAACATTAATGTGCTAGCGTGTAAGTATGGGAGTTGGAAACAGAAACTATTAATTATGTAACAGTACTTAATTTGACCAATGAAATGAAATAGCAAACAGAAGAAACATTATAAGTTATTAAACAGGAAAAATATCTAATATAAAACTTTCTTGGTAAGAATACTGTTGTCTCCTCAACACATAATTTTTTCTCCTGACGTCTCCCATAAACTAAACAATAAAATATTAATCAGAATTTTACCAATAAAAAGGAAACAAACTTTCGGAATTGATCTATCCATCCAATACTGACTTTTATTACTGCAGAGTTGAATGAGTGGGAAAATGTTATCTAAAGGTTTGAACTCGTTTAGTTGTGATATTCGAAAAGAAAATTACAGTTACATTATACAGTCTCTCATTTGTACACAAATTGCTAACTGTTGGATCAAAAAATGAAATTATTATTAAATGGATTTTCAGGCTTGCAGAGGAACTGGTTAATAGTTTAAAGTTGTACCAAGATTTAGCGAAACAATTCCTGGACCAGCACGGCTTCTTAATGAATATTATTAAGCGAACTCTTGATTCACTAGGGTCTGTCAATAATTTGAAATGTAGCTATGAATCTGGGTAAGTAGATTCCTACTTCATAATTAATATTAATTGTGTAAGATACATGTATAAAATTATAGAGCAATCTATTTCAATTAATAAAAAAAGTTTATTTTAATAGTTTAGTTAAACCACAAAAAAGTAGTTTTTATATTCTTTTTTGGTTTATTTAGTGTAAAGTACTTTTCATCATTTGTATACCTGGTTATGTTGTTTAGAGTTTAGCGTCTTCTTGTTGGTACCCGATCACTAATGGTTGGTAAATGGTACTAATGAATCTTATCGGGACAACATTTATTAAGTAGGATCTAGAAACTCTTGTGAAATTCTCATTAAATCTTCAGAATAATTACTGCCATTAAGACAATTAGATAGGATAATTTGGTAAAATAATTAGGTTAGTTATTTAAAGTTCTTTTTATATTAAACGCCGAACTTTAATAAAAGATATCTATATAAAACTCCTTAAGATGTAATTAAGGATACCGTTGAGTTTGTTAGTAACATATAGACACTGCATGGTAAAAAGTGAATGAACAAGTCTCCACATATAGAAGTTTTATCACATAAATGTAGTTAGAAGTTTCTAACATGTAGTGTTCTTCTTCAGGTATAACTAAAAAACTCAATGACATCAGAGAGTTATGAGAGTTTTAGGTATACCTGAAAAAGCACACTACGTGTTCGAAACTCGTTGTTTATATTATTAAACTTCTATATGTGGAGACGTGTTCATTAACGCTTTACCCTACAATGAATAAATACCCATATAACTGATTGTTATCCCTTAGAATTAACATACACACAAGAGAATTAAGGGATCCAATTCGATTTATCGTAAGAAGTGTCATAAAGAAATTGTTTTATTGTTCAATTTTAATTTTTTTTATTAAAATAAAAAAAAATTTTATTAAAAGGAGTTCAGTTTTTTTTTATTAAAATTAATACCTCTGTATTAAAGTACATTGTTATCAGTAATGACCACATCCAATCTTCTGGACTTGCTTTTCCATTTAGTGAAATATATCGACGATACTTTATTAGCTAAATGATGAACAGAATATGGTTGGCACAGTCAATTAAATTAAGATGTATATTTTGACAAAATGTATATGCAATGAACAATATACAATGGAATCATGAAAAAACAAATTGTCTTATATATTATGTCCAAAGTTCTTAAGAAATGCTAAAATCTTTTATCAATATAAGTATATTCAAAGTTTCGAAGAGAAAACTAGAAGTTTGCTAAAAATTTTGTCTTCGCACATTTTGGGACATAAGAGTTATGAAGTAAGATAAAGGAACTTTAATTATCTTTGAAGAAGTATCTCTTATTTCTGTTGGTTTTCGATAGGATTTGTCAAAAACCTCTAACTTTTTAAAGGTGATTCTTTTAAACTCACACAAAATGTGTTCAGAGGTTTCATTCTCTTCCAATGCCAGTGTTACGTCTGAACTAACAAAATATTATCATGTTGTTGATACAATTTATAGCGAAATAGCTGAAATGGGTTTAGGTTTAATGTCTAAACCTTTACCACAGTCACCCTATACGTATTAAGAAAAACGAGTAATTAAAAATCTGAAGAGTTTGAAACTTCAAAAAAAAAATACGAGTATTATAATTAGAATTTTTGTGTGAGTTGAAACAATCACCTTTAAAAAGTTAAAGGTTTTTGACAAATCCTATCTAAAACCAACGAAGTGAGAGATACTTCTCCAAAGCTAATGAAAGTTCTTTTATCTTACTTCATAAGTTCATTAAAAACCTTAAAATATAATGTTGTATATTTTCGACAAAGGGTAGCAAATTCGACATTACGGTAAATTCGCCGAACTGCGCATGAGTTCTTAAGGACCCTGGCCCTCAGATTAGTGTAGTAATAATAACACTGGCATTAATGAAACGTGCCATAAGAAAAACTGGTTTGAGAAAACATATATTAATATTGGCTACTCAGAGAAGTTAACTTCGGAAAACACCCTTACATGAGAATTAATTCACTGTTGTTATATGACATGAAATTGAAGAGTGATGAAAACGGGGGTAGTATTGACTCTTCTGTTATTTTCCGGGGTTACTGGTACGAGGTGTGTAAATAAAGTAGTGAGACTGATTTTTTTTAAATTTTCTATTCAAATATAATTACAATGTGATATTGTCACCTTCAAAATAGTTCCCTTCGGAAGCCACACAGCGCTGGAGACGGTCCTTCCAATCATTGTAGCATTGCTGGAACTCGGATTCTGGAATGGCCTTCAGCTGGTCGGTTACAGCAGTTTGTATGTTTTGTAGTGTCCCGAAATGAGTTCCCTTGAGGTGATTTTTCAATCTCGGGAGGAGGAAAAAGTCACAAGGACTCAAGTCTGGTGAATAAGGAGGCTGAGGAGCAACAGGAATGTTTTTACTGGCCAAAAACTCGTTTATTGAGATGGCAGTGTGACAGGGCGCGTTGTCGTGATGCAACACCCACTTGTCTTTGATGTTTGGCCGCACACGAAGGACTCTTTTTCGAAGTCTTTTTCGAAATTCAACTGTTCCCCGATCATTCTGACTGTCAAGCGTCGATCTGAACGCACAAGGTTCCGTACTCTGTTGACATTTTCATTGGTGTTTGCACTTGAAGGCCTTCCGCTTCGTGGTTCATCTTCAATCGACTCTCTTCCTTCTGAAAATTCCTTAAACCACCGAAAAACCTGTGCCCTTGATAAAACACGTTCTCCATAGGCCTCCTGAAGTTTTTCAAAAGTCCAAGTTGTCCAAGTCTGAAGCAAAATTTGATTGCACACCGCTGCTCAACTTTGAGGTCACTCATTTTTAAAACGCTCAAGAAAAAACCATTTCACGAAAACCAACGCTACGGACAAACAAATGACTGTGGCGAGTTCAGATTCATACTGGAGGCGCATCACACGTGCACCTGACGCTACTCAAGGCCACGCGTCTCCAGGGTTGCCAGATCGAAAGCGACGTTGCCAGTCTCACTACTTTATTTAGACACCTCGTATGTAGTTCATGTTAACAGTTTTTTTTTTAATATTATTAGACAAATCGTTGTCTAAAAGCAGTGGTATCAGTAAACCAACTACAGTAGGTAAAAATCAAGTAAAGCAAATTATATTTACCGTATATTAATGCAGATATTTTGTTTACTTTTATATAATGCAATAATAAACTTTACAGTGTTGGAGGTAGCATTGGTTCTAACTCGCTGGATTCAAGCAAAGGAATTCCTCTAGTCAGTGTAACAGACAGTTCTGGTGTAGATGCATCACTGGTAGAGTGGTTAGAAGGTGTTCCTGTCGATGAGCAGACCATTCACAAGGTATTTTTAATAAGTTTTCTCTATTTTAAAAACTTGGATTAACCGTTTTCTGAAAAGCAATGATTCTTGAAACCTTATCGTCCATAATAAAGACTATAGTTGTCTCATTCGATTCACTGTCTAAAATCAGGACCTAACTTTAGTGTAGATACATTACTAACATACCACTAATTTTTTATCTCCTTATCTCTTCTAAGGGACGTCATTGAACTATTTCATCTGCCATTCATTCTGTTCTAAACCTCTTCCCATTAGATTCTATAAAGAAATCTTAAATCAATCTTTTATCTATGTGCCATATAGTAAACACCAAAACAGTGTCTAACAGTTTTCAAGCACATTTATTTGTTTCTAATCAATTTCATTTGAAATTTGAAAGTTAGAGATTAGTACACATAATATGTATTTAAACAAAATCGGGATGTATATTGAAAGGGTTTTTCATTGTTTTATTGACAAATATTTCTGAAAAGAACCTGCATATAACTAACTAGTCCCATGTTTAGTCTACTGTCAACCATCAAACGGTCGACCATCAAAGAAGATATATCTTCAAAAAATTCATAAGACCATTATAGTAAATGTTGCAATAAGAATGGAATAAAGTACAGCAAAGTTTTAAAAATTCCAGTAATTTCTTTTTGTGATTTTAAGCAAAAAAAGAGTGTACAGTGATATAAGCGTTTCAAGAACTTTCCGAGATGACAGGTGTCCTGGATATCCTATTATATCAACTCGGAAAAACGAAACAAAAAAATAATTATGTTTTTAACCATCGCCAAACTATAATGACGGAAGTTGCTGATGATGATGGTATTTCAATGGTTTCATGACATGAAATTGTTTGGCTGTTTTGGGTATGAAAAATTATATGAAACTTTTGTTTTAAAGCTAATGAATTTCTAACAAAGAGAGTGATGAATAGAAGTTGTTGAGCAATTGTTACAATAATGTGCAATTACTGAAACTTATTATAACATCGTGAAGAAACTTGGGTTTACTGATATGGTGCCGAAACTACTATTGAATGGAGTTAGTGGAGACATTGGGGATAAATAAAATTGACAGAAGCTGGCCAATACGTTCGAATGTAAAGGTTACACAAACTGAATCTCCGATTTTACCGGAATAGTGCACCATCAGTTTTTACTGTCAGTGTTAAACTGTCAGTGTGGAGTACTACTGACCTTAACACCCTTTAAGTGAAGCAATGGAAAATTAAACGTTCATATTTATAGTGAACCAATTAATGACTTTCTACCACAACAAAGACCTGAGGTAACACTTCAATGTTAGCCTTTTCATAAATGCTTCGCAAGAAACAAACACTATAACAATGCCCCAAACTCCATATTTGTCAGATATGGCTCCCTATAGGGGGCCAGGTTTGCTCAGTGGTTAACGTAACCATAAGTTATTTGCCCTGAAATTGTAGGTTCAGGGTTCGATACTCACTTGGCCCTCGATTTATTCACACGGGAGGTGAATAAATCGGAGTTCGTCGTCTCTCGGAGATGACATTAAGCCGTGTTGGTCTTGAGCCTGTACGATGTCAGGTACTCTTTAAAGATCCCTACTTTTACACTTAAGTTAGGCAAAATTAGGACTCCCAATGTAGAATCACCGACCAAACAAAAAGACCGTAAAGGGCTGACGTTTTTAACCCGTTAGGGGATCGGCTTAAATAATTTAAAAAAAAAATGCCTTCCTATATTTCTTTCTTTTTCTATAAATAAAGTGATTCGTAGAAGGTGGTCGTTTTGTAAGCATGAATAATACTAAAAGCGAATGAGAGAGTTAATGTTATCCTATTCCAAAGATCGAGTAGATATTTAATAAGATTATTCATACGATAATAACACTGTTGTTCAATAATAAATCAAATTCATTCAAAAAAAGTAAATTTCCGTGGCTCAACTTACACAAATTCCCACAATATTATTGTAACTATTTTAAGTTTGTATTATTTAATTAAGGTTTATTTGATGGATTACGCAACTAAATATATATATCATCAGCTCCTGCCACTGGTTATCATTAATGACGTAAAGTTATCATTCTTGTAAAACCTGCTAATCTTAAATCATTATTAATAATGTTGTATTTCTGTTCCAGATTGTACATGAAGAATATACTTTGGATGACATTTTGCATTATATCAGCAGAGAAGATTTGAGGAGGCTCAATTTAAAGTCAGAATTTGATTTGAATTTATTTATATAATTCTTTTTACCTATAAAGTGCATACAGACAATAAAAGACTACACTTAAAAGAAAAAAGTGTGGTGTATTTCGATTAATGTTTTTTATTAATAAAAATTATTTTTGTGTTTGTACCATTTAGAACAGTATATTCAACATGACTATGGGAGTTGGTCTAGTGTTACTTATAATCTGAAAACATTTGTCACAAGAGAGATTCTATTTTGTTTTACAGTTTTTTTGTTATGTTGTTGTAGATAAATTGTAGTATTTTTTAAAGAAAGCATGTGAAAAAACTTCTTTTTTTACAGGTTGGCAAATATTCATGTAAGATGAGCGAAATCATAAAGATGTTAGAGTTAGAAGTAAATAACTTAGGAATATTATTACAGGCAAAAAGTGTGTCTTTGGATGCTTTTTCTCTCTTATATTTCTGTGTAATAAGAATGCCCCCCCCCCCCCCCTCTTGCATTAAATATCAGACACCGAACATTTATTTGTATGTTTATGCAATTCGTTATTCATTTATATCAGTATTTAACTCACGAGCTCTGCAAGGAGGTATTGTATTTTAATGTTGTGGAATCAGTTATTATTTGGTATTTACTCATTGTAGGGTAAAAGTGTTTATAAATTAGCCTCCACATGTAGAACTTTTATGTTTTAAACAGCGCGTTATAGAGCCATGGTTGAAGTGTTGGAGAATATGCATTAACGAACAGAAAAGTGTTCACGTAACATTCACGTTGCGGCCAGATACGTGTTCTCCAGTCTTCCTTAACTATATTCCGATCCCTCAAGCTACAACCACCAAATACTTAGGACTACACCTTGATAGACGACTTACTTGGGCTCCCCATACAAAAATCAAACGAACAGAACAATAGAGACGGTATAAACTTTTACTACACTTAATAGATCTACGCTCTAAATTAACGACTCACAACAAACTATTACTTTACAGAACTGTGATTATGCCTATTTGGGCATATGACATTGAGATATGGGGAACAACAAAGAAAAGTAATTCTCACAGGATACAAACCCTTCAAACAAAAATCCTTCGTAAAATTCTTCATTGTCCCTACTATATACCGAACCAAACAATTTATTCCGACCTGAAGTTCCCAACAGTTCAGCAGGTAGCAATATCCCGCTATAAAGCGTTTCACAAAAAACTTTCAAGAAATAGTAATCCCTTAATCCTAACAATATCCTCCACAAGCATTCCAGGAAATCCCAGAAGACGTCTGAAGAGGATGAGGCCAAGAGACTGATTACTATGAACTGTTCTAAAGTGATTTTTTGTTTTTCTACTTAGACCCACGCCAGGAAGTGTAGTCACTGGATTGCTTCTTCCCTCCTATGTTTCCTCACACACCTGTGTTATCAGTGTCACTGGTAATGTAAAACTTACATTGTTGTGACTTTAAACAAATAAAATTAAAAAAATAAATAAACAGCGCGTTTTGAACACGTAGTGCTCTTCTTGAGGTAAAAATGTGTTGTTTATATCATTAAACTTTCATATGTGGAGACTATGTAACTAATTTTTTTACCCTACAATCAGTTATTGTGTGGTATTTACTCAGGATTAGAGAGGAGAAGAAAACACTAAGTCTTCACACATAAAAAGGATTTAATTAGATGGCGCGTTTCAAACACTTAGTGTTCAGCGTCAGGTTACATCTTCAATAGAAAAAAAATGTCAATATGTATTGTATTTAATAAATATTTTATTCGAAATAAATATTTAATAAAAGTTTTGTGTGAATACTTAGTCTTTCTTCTCCTCTCTAGTCAGTAGTATTTACATTTCCAACAGCAAGTATTAGTTCAATTTATTGAACGAAAGTAACAACTTTTTGTTGCGAAAGTAACAACGCTTGGTAGCCTATTCTGGTAAAATCGAAAACGGGAGTGTGTACAACCTTTACATTTGACCGTATTGACCAGCTTTTTCAGTCTTAGTTATCCCCAATGTTAGTTTCGACGTCGTATAAACTCGTGTTTCTTCACCTGTTATTATACATTTCAGTAGTTGTGCATGTGGCGAGTCCTGAGCAACATTATTTTTCCGTTTTTCTGAGTTTTAATCGGTTACCCGTTGTCCAGGATACCCGTAATTTTCCAAGTTCTTGGAAACGTTTATGCGATGAGTAGATTGTTTTTCTGCTCCTATCGAAATCACAAAAAGTAATATAAGCATTTATAAAACATTGCTGATTATAGTAGCAATATTTCTAATTGCTGACTCGTTTTTTAAAGAAATAAATCATGATATATATAGTACCCATGTAGTCTTTTTGACAGTAGACTATAGACTAGACATCCGACACTATCATATGCAGACACTTTTTGAATGTGTTTACCAACACAACAACTAATAAACAATCCAAATAAGACTAATATAACACAAACTTACTAAATTTGCTTCCCATTTTGAACACAATACTCCTAATTTGTTTAGATGCAGTAACTCCATTATTGTTGCACTGTGTACAATGAGTAACTCAATTGAATTATTATTTAATAACAACAACAAAATAAAGAGCATTAATTCCTGATATACCTAAATCAATGGGCATTTGAGAAACTGAAGTGAGTTAGTTCATTTTATTAATATTTATCTATCAGAATGTGTACTATTTATATTGTTCTTACAATTTCCAAAATATTTTTTTTAAAACTTTTAATTTAAAAAAAAAAGGTATTGACTGTAAATTGTTTGTACAACTGAAAGAATAATACTTTTTATTATTAATTAGGGGTGGAGTTGAACTGAGAATCTGGAAGGCCGTGGCAAATTGGAGAAAGAAACACCGACCACAAGTTGGGCTCTCTGTAAAAAAAAAACCTGTACTGAATAACGGACACGACCCGAATCTCGTGGGTGGTCCTAGTGAAATTCCCCCTTGCAGTCCCTCCAGCCAGCGTTCATGACCGACGATAGCCAGTCGACCGGATCGACAACCTCTTCATCAGACTCTCTTACTCCTTATGTTCTCTCTTACTAGATTCATTCTCTAGTCTTATGAATCTCTCAAGTCGCTCATCTATCACACTTTTCTGTTAAATCCTTTTAAGGAGTAGTAGTGGTTCTAAGTCCCATTATCAGTATTTCTTATCGTTAACGAAGCATTTAACTACTTTATTTTCGGTTAATATTTAGATAACTTGAGGTTTTATTAATTAATTAAATAAATTTTATTGTTTATACTTGGTAAAGGGAGTATTAAGTAACAAAACAGTTATACTATTTCGAGAGGGCCCTCAATTTAATCGTCTAATGGTACATTTTTCTTCTAAATTACCATTACTTTATTGTTAAAAATTCTAAAAAGTTAAAACTTTAGCAATGTAATAGGAATTCTATCGTAATACAAATAACTATTATAGTTGATTTGTCAATAGTCAATTGATTGCGTTCTTTTTTTTTTCAATATCAAATCATCGTTAATTTTTTCTTGAGATCTTTCAAGATGTGTAACCAAAATTGTGTATCTATAACAAAGTGAATTCGTTTATTAAGAATTGCTTAGCTATCCGAGATAAATGAACAAAAAGAATGAAAACACGATTTGTTCATTAATTTTTAAACTTTCGTTTTGATATTAAGCTAAAGTTTGCTAAATAAAGTTATTAACGTTGTTATGATATTAACGTTTGAACTTGTCAAAAAATAACGGAGATAATCGTAATTAGTTCACTCCGTTCATTACAGAACGGAGCTCATCCGATCGGAAATTCATGATTTAATGTATACTGAACTAAATTTAGTATATATTGTATGTGTTGTTTCAGTTGTTAACAATTTGATAGTTAAAATTGTTATTTAAATCAATAAATTTTAAGATTATTTTACTACAGAATATGAAAAAATTGTACTGATTAAAAAAGCTCATGATAACTATAAACATTGCATAGTTTTATAGATTATTTCAATATCCACATAAAATGTAAATAAACATTACGATTTTCATTTTGTTAGTTAATCATGATTTGAAGAAAAATGATTTTGTTGACCTTTTGTTGAGAGGTTGTACTGAATATGTAAACAGGTAACAGTGCAGCTGTTACATTCATTGGTTTGAATCATATTTAATATTTAACTGTTTTATATGTCTTATGATTTCTGTGAAAATCACATTTCCAAAAGGTTATTAAAGTCTAATAGTTAAAGATATAATAAAAAACAAAATTTGGATAGTAAGTATGTATTTTGGTTTGATAATGATTAAGTTTCCATATTTTTGAAATTTATATTATTATGGGTAAATTAATAAAAACTATACAAACAGCAAAATAATACAATCATTTTAAACTTAGCACTCTACTTAAAGAGGGTTACATTTCGACAAAGTTATAACTAGAAAACACATTACTTATATTAGTCTAACTATAAAACATGACTGTAACAATTATTCTAAATATTTAAAAATGAGTTTAGCCTTTCAGCTTAAGGAGTTTTTAAAATGTGTCATATGTTTCAATTAGTTATGGGAGGTAAAGAATACCAAGACTTTAACTTAATTTATGATAAAAAACAAGAGTAAAACTACATAATGGCAACAACATTTCTAATATTCACTTTCTTAAATTATCCCTGGATACATTCTTTTTTTTTTTTTTAATATTCATTTTGAAAGGATAAATACAGCATGTTTACTTTTCGAGAAATCATCTAACACCAACATGGTATTGAAAACCTCTTAATGTCATCTATAGAACAGAAGAACTTATACTTTATCTTTATCCAGTCAATTCAAAGAAATCTTGTTAGGACCTTATCTTGAATTAATGGGTGAATTTCTGCATTGTATTCGAATTTTCATGACTATGCCATATGGCCTAGGTGTGATTTATTCCTCTTTCAAGTCGAATTCTTTTTGAATGTGGAATTCTACTCCGGAGACCACAGATTTAGATCAAATTTACTACTGAAATTACTGAAGTAAAACTCTGTATAGGTTGAATACCGATTCTATTGACAAATCTGATCGCAACAGTATTTCATTGGTCATGAATGTTATAACAATAAATATCGTATTTATTCCCATTGATCATTTGTACCAACCATTTTTCAACCTTTCCTATTTTTGTTAGGAAAGGAAACCTAAATTGTTGATAACTTTAAATCTTTATTATTTGTGATACACTATTCAACTAATATCTTAACATATTAGTTGATTCCAAGTTGTTAACACAACTTAAATGTAAATGAATATTGTTGACATATATCTTTATTTTATAAATGTTATAAGGACTGTGATTATACCTTCTTTTTTATTATTATTTAATTGTTATATTGTTATGCTTTAAAAAATCGAATATTCCTGGTTCCTTTGTTAAGCATTGTCACGAATTTTTATTACCCTAAAAAAGTGCCATACAACATTTAAAAAAGTGCTAAAACTTTTATTTTATAAAATTCATGTTTTATTTTATTATGTTATTATAATGAGTTTTATTATTTCATAAGAAATAGAAGTTTTTTCTTTGAAATAATTTACAATTAATGTACTAATGAAATTGTTTTTAGTTAGTAAATGTATTTTATGCTCTATTAGTTTTACTTACAATAATAATTTAATAGTAAAAATTTTCTTTTGTCACCATCATGTCCTCATATAAGTTCACGTTTGAGCAGGTCATAAAACACTCCATTGTAGGACTCGGTGAAGTCTAGAATTAATATTAAATGGATTTCAAGGCGGTGAAGGACTATTCAAATTGTAATTACTTCATACTAAAATCAAACCAAAATGTATTTGTTTACTGAAAAAGAGAAAAAAAAGTAAACCTGTTCGTCTGTAACCTTTTTTTTTTAAAAAAAAGTAAAATGCATGCACATTTAATGTATACTCGTATACTTCAATTCCTTGACTATATCGAATAATATCGTGATAAAAAAACTTAAAAAACTTTAGCAACTTTTTATCTCATATGATTTTTTTGTTTTTTTTTATACACACACTACTGGGAGGGAGGGGGGGGGGGTTGATATTTATATGATCATTAAACAAATATTGTCATTTTCTATTAAACGTATTATGTTAAACTTAAATGTTATTTTCTATTAATTGAGTCTTTTCAAGTAAGCCTCCTCAGTTGCTGGACTGACCGCTCGGGTTAGATAAGTATGTTATATAAACTTACCAATTAAAGACTAAATATAATCTTAAATTTCCGTTATGTAATAAGTCACACTTGGGTTGGAGAGATTAACTAGTCTCAATCTAAAAAGTGAAATTAAATTGCTGAAAGGTAAGAATATATTTTATTAATAGTTATATAATGATGACACAATAATATATATATAAAGAAGAATTAAAATAGTTTACCTGAAAGTAAACGAAATTTAAGATTACATTTACTCTTTAAAGGGTAGGGTTATATAACATACTTCTCTAAATCCTAGCAGTATGTCCAGTAACTAAGGAGGCGTACAATATAATTACATATATAACTTGAAAACTTCGAGAAACACGAATGAAAAACAGATACTAGGACTCATATTGAATATTTCGACCTTTTTAATACTTGACTTTCTGTCTTCCTGCCGCTCAACTTCCTTTCTTGAGAACGACCTTTAAAAGGGTCGAAATATTGAATATGAAATCGAAAAATCCACATACTATTTTTCTTTGTAAAATAATTTGTAATGTAATACTTAGTTTTTCTGTTTCAAAATTTATACTTCTGCCTATGAAAAAGGTTTTAAATAAAGACCGAAACGTTGGCAATGAGAGTTTAATTTGAACCTGAAGAACTGACCAAGTCCCGATAAACTATAGTTTTGTTTCTATTCCACGGTCGATACTTTTATCAATATTTATATATATATATTGTTGAAATGTACCGCAGCTTCGACATTAACGACTTTCTAACTAAGCTGTTCCAGTCTCCTGACAGTCTTACGAATATAAGGTGGTAAGTCCCAAATAAGTTGTCCAAAAGACATTGAGACACTTTTTTGAAACACTTTAATAGGTATCAACACATTTAATACAATTGAAAACTAACATCACTTGTAAAGAATGTACCATAACTTACAAGACCATGATCTACTAGCCTTCGACTATTCTATAGTCATCTTCAGGTTGGGTCTTACATTTTTCAAAATTTGGAAATTTTAAAATAACAATGAAACAATTTAAACAATTTAGAAATAAACTAATGAATATAAATAAAAGTTAGCAGGCCCAAACAAGTTACTAAATAGAAAGCAGTTTATCATCCTGTCGTAGGCCAATCAATTAGCATCCCTATTCATTTTGTAACTGCTTTCAAAAATTTTCATGCTTGGTATTATACCCATATCGCATGTCTAGCCATTAATTGAGGGATTTAAATCTTTGATATATAAAGCTTCTAATATATGTAGCCTGTGAACATCTCTTTCTTTTCTTAGGATTGACGTCCCGTCCACAAGCATTTCACGTGTCAAGGGGATATTATGTACTTTTCTGGAATTTTTTTTAGGAGCTCCTGTTGTGAGGCGTCGGGAAAGTTTGTTCGTAGTAAACCCTATGTAACAAGTACGAAGGGCTTCACAGATCCCTTTATTACAGTTGTACTTGTACACAAGGTGGCTATTCTGAAGGTCGGGGATATTGTTATGAGGGGAATTCTGAAGGATAAGATGTTTAGTTTTGGAATTTTTATAATAAATTCTTAGAGCTACTTTATCATCATTACAAGGAGTGACATTCTTATAGGCGATCTTTTTTATAGCACGTTCATGTTGTCTATAATTAGCATGCATATATGCGCTAATATAGGCAAATAGAAGTTCCTGAGTTGGTGGTAGGTTCTTCATCAACCTTAGCGTACCATTTGTCCATATGTTGTTTAATGACACGGGAAACTTCTTTATTGGAGAAACCGTTATTTACGAAAATTTTATTTATATTCATCTGTTATTAGTGGAAAAGTTAATTAAACTTTTAATTATAGTATATATAATTTTTGTAGCTTAATTTTCTATTAGAAGTTATTATTTTGTTGCATCTTGCTTTCTGATTTAAAAATGTAGAGTTGTTAGAAATCGTGTTGGAGGCATGCGCACTTCATCACCTATAATAAATACGTCTTACCACGTGGATAACATCAACTTCGTCATATATCACGAACATTTTAAGGTTGTTAATATTCTATCATATAGCTTATATCTATTCTATCATTAATAAGGTGTTAATATTCTCACACCTACACTTATAGACTTACACCTTCAGTGCGGAACATTTGTTATTTGGCATCCATTTTTGTATGGTTGAGCCATATTCACAGATTGATTGTATATATGAATTTCTAAGTTTACCTCGCTCAAGTTTAGTAGGGTAAGAATTTTTGACGAATACCTGTCATCGTACAGTTCAGGACTATTTATGTACCTATTTAAGGAAACATGATTTTATTTTCAACTTACCTCTAAGACAAGTAATGATTAAATATTGAAGAAAGTTATTATTGCATCTCGACCAAATTGATTTATGATTCCTTGGCATATTTTTACTCCTTATTAACAGTAATGAAATAACACTTTCATTTTAATAAAGTCAGGCCTTGATTAAGTTTAAGTTTAATCATTGGATCCCAAATATAATATATTTTTGAATTAATGGAAGAAATTAAACTGGGAATTTTATGATAGTTTAATTAAAAGTTCTATCCCTGAAACTATTTTTAATAGGTTTATTTGTCAGATATAATAGTGAGAATTCAGTTGTCTTCAATACATAAACAAATGTATTAATTGTGTTTTGTACATGATTGGTAGATATCCCTTTATGAATTATGCGATTGTAGTGGAAACTAAAGGTCTGAAATATTAGAAGGAAATCGAAATTAAGAAACTTGAGAAAGTAATACAATGCCATTAAAATTTTGTTGGGCGGTCAAAAATAATTGCAATTTTTTTTAATTGATACCATAGAAATGAATTGATAAATTCTTACTATTATTTATAGATAATTAATTCTGAAGAATTAATTTAAAATTCAAGTTCTAAATTCAAGCTGTTTCGAAAGAAACGTCTAATAGAACTATTTCTTCTTCATGTCAACCCTGAAGTGTCACATTGCTGATAGTTTAATTTGAAAGTATGTTTGAACGAAGTTATTCTATATTCGTATAGAATTTAATAATCAAAGTAATGGAATGTTTAAACGATGTGTTTAATTCAGAAAACAATTTTTCATATTTATTAGAATTTGTTGTTGGGAATGGCAGCAAAAATATTGATGAAATCGTACTGAATGTTATTGAAAAAGTGAAAACATTTGAACCTGGTAATCCAGTTGTTGAAGAAGACTTCATTAAAAAATGTGTTCTTTTAAATTCTATTATAAAGACCAATAAAGATATCATTGTACCTGATGAGGTAGTATTTACCATAGTGAAATCTCTCTTGGATATAACGTTTTCTAGAAAATCTAATGATTTTTTTTGTAAAGCTGATAAAATTATAGAAGATTATTTTTCATATTTTTCTACAAATTCCAGGGACTTGTATTATTGTAACATTTTCTGTTTCGTAAAAACATTATGTTTAGACAACAGAACCGATTTTAGTTCTTATTTTTTCTCTGCAGAGAGAATTAATTTGATTTTAATCACTTGGGTGGTTGAATTTTATTACCGTAATCATGTATTGAGCAAAGTGTGTAATATGTTAGCCGATGATGTTTTAGAGACAGGATGTACATTTATTAAATTTATGTTACAAGATGAAGACAATTTAGACTTAGTTTGTTCAACTTTTTCCAAATTAATTCAGTCAGGAGGGCGTGAATATTTATTGCATGAATTATTTAGGCATTTAATGAGTCAACCCTTGGACAAGCTTAGCAAATGTTTAGTTGTTTTTTCACTGTTTTTAGAGCACTATTTTGATGGTAGTAACACTACAGTAAAAGTTCTTGAGTGTGAAAAATTCTGGCTATTAATACAAAAAGGTATTTTACATTCTGATTTTACAATAAGAAAGTATGCTTTAAATATATTGAGAACATCTGTATTTTGTTGTAATAGTTCAGATCTTACTGTTAAGTCCAATTACTTCTTTTGGGATGTCAATAAGAAGGACGAATTAAATAATTTGTGGATGAAAACGATTGTTGCTCTTGAGTGCTTAGAAGAAAAGCAAGTTCATTTAGTCACAGAGAGTTTGAAGTATGCGATTGAATGTTATAAGAATTACAGTTTTACTGAAAACTACGGTTTTAGTTTTTTTTGGGTTAGTACTATAATACATTTAACTTTTACCCATGACTCAAAAACGGTTTTTCTTTGGGGTCTAAAGAATTACTCTGCTATTCCAGTTGATTATTATGTTTTGAATTTTAACTACAGGTATATTATTCCCAGTTTTTTAAATGCTTTAGACAACACACTACTGTTTAGCAGAGGAGCAGAATTCTTAACAAAACCTTGTGAAATTGAAGACTGCGTTCGGAATTGGTTTTTCTTATTGTTCAATCATAAACATGGTCGATATTTTTTTATTGATTTACTAGAAGAGCTTATTAAATTGAAGTGGGGCCCTGTCCCCTTGTTCATTTTAATCAATTCACTAAGTGATCTTCCACTAACTTCATTTACAGTCAAGGAAATGCACTTTTTCCAATACATCCTTGAAAAGTTAATTGCAAATCATCCTATTCATTTACGAGTTGCTATTCAAAATTGTGTGTTAAAGTTCATTATGAAATCATTTTCTGATCTTTCAGTAGAAGACATTTGCAAAATTTTGAGTTATTTTCATAAGAACGAGTGCATTTTAAGAGGTAGTGCATCTTGGAAGGATATAATACAGTGGTTACCTAAGGTTTCTTCCCCTCAAGCTGGTGTTGATTTTTGTAAAACTTGTGTGGAAAAGATTTTGTCTTCTGCTACTCCAGGGATTCCTATTAGTTCTTTGTCAAGGATGTTTTTAATGTTATATGACTCAAAACTGATTACTTTTAATGACATGAAACTTTTTATTGGGGAAATATATCAGAAGTATACACTTTGTGAAAAACGAGTCTATGTTCAAATAAATGAGTTGATAATAGCTTTAGACTTTTTATATTTCTTCATTTTGGAGGCCTTTAATTCTGAAGTTGATTTATTTATTAAAAGTTTAATTTTGGAATATTGTGTACCATCATTACGTTTCATTACTACTTGCCTTGAGAATGGTGGTATAAATGATTATAGTGTTTTAGAATCGTTTAAACGATTTATTGAAGTAATTTGTTATAATGATTTAATCAGTGATGAAGTAATTAATATTCTTCTTAAATTGTTACATAAATCAAGAGATTATATAAAAAGTAAAGTATTTTCTTTGCAAACTTTATTGTCTTGGTATGTTGTGAATAATGTTGGCTATATATTGTACAAAAAGGAGCGTTATCGGAGCTGCCCCTTTAATGACATATTTAATGAAGTGTGTTCCTTTTCATTAGAACATAAAGATTCTATTAATAAAATAGGCCCTGAATTTAAAGAAAAATATAGAAAAATTTTAGGAGTAATTGAAGTACAATCTATTCAAGTTTATTGGTCTATAATAAATTACTATTTTATATTGTTCGGCACAGTTAAAGAAAATCTTGTGTATTGCCCTGATAAAATCGTATTAGATGCGATTTCTGATTTGGGTAAAGTGAGAAGAGAAAGTTTAAGAGAAGTGATAAAAGCTGTCAAATGGCTGACTCCCCAATGCAGCTATGAAGTGTTTGTACAACTGATAACTTCTGCTTGGAAATCTTCATTAGAATTGAAGAAATCTGAATATTTTTGGTCTACAATTGAAGAATGGAGTTCACTTTTTTTACAAGAGTTGGTGATCAACAATCCTGCGAATCATTCAATTATATGTGAGGTTGGTAAAACTAATTTAACGAGTTATAGATATTAAAATTAAAATTATTCTGAGAGATTTTAAAAAATAAAATAATTTTTATGAATCTGTTTGTGCTATTGAAATTTAATATTATTTTGGATTATTATTTGAATATGAAATTAAGGGAATTATTTAAATTTGTATTTAAGGTTTGTTTTTACATTTTATATCACAATTTGAATTCCGTAGTGAAGTTTTATTAAGGTTACATAACTGAGCGATGCAATTGAGAGAATGGAATAAGATTTTTGTTTAAAATTTGTTATTCATTTCTTTAAATTAGAGGTCTTAAACTCCGAACCAGTCCTTGGGAGTTCAGTGCTTCATTCCGACCACTCCCATACAATTCTCATTGTAAATCTTATAGCCTACAAAACATTCAGTTTCAACTTGTTAATAAAGAGTAGTAAAGATTTTTTTCGCTGTTACTGTTTTTCTAATAAATATTTTGTTTGTTAAGTTTCAATTTTGTATTTCTTCAGATGTTGGATGAAGTTCTAAAATTGGGAGAAAACCTGACAGGTTTAGTGACCGTAATTGCTCGTCAGTTGGACTCTTTACCTTGTGATGTGGATGTCCTTCCCTTGAAGAAGTTCATTGCTGAAGCTCTAGTGTTCGGATTATCTCCTAGCAAAGATCTCAGGTTAGTTGACTTTGATTAAGATATTATTCTGTTATTGAGCGTTATTTTTTTTCCTTGTATGTGTGACTAGTATCTAGAAGAAATATTTAGAAAACACTTTTTGAAACTTTTATTGTGTTTAAAAATCTATGTGCAGTTTTTAGATCGAAGATGCACAGTTATTATGGGACAAGTGAGAAAATAGCAAAAAGAAACCAAAAAAATACGAGCAAAATGAAATGTTCACGTTATCTGCTTTTGATAACCATATAATCGGAAAGTATATCGGTAAAATGTTATATCTACATTTACATTTAAAGATATAAAATTTAAACTAAGATCTTATGTTATGAACAAGTTCCTCGACACATTATATTAGGGGCCAGGGTAGCATAGTGGCTTACGTGCTCGCCTCTGTGGTACCGAGGATATTAAATTTTCTGTTCCGAGCCTTTACGATGTCAGGTACTCGTGAAAGATCCCTACTCTCAATACACTTTAGTTAGGTAAAATTTTGATTCCCACTGTGGAATATTTATCCTGTGATATCACAAAGCGCCAATCTTTGGCCTATGTATGTTCTTTCGTGGGACGACTACTGCAACTTAACCTAACCTAACGCATTGTTTCACATGTGCAGTATCAATAACAGAATCAGTACAACAAAATATTTCAAATGTACTATTGATGTGATAAAAAGAACTATAAAATAACTGCCAAAAATTAATTTAAGTAAATAATATTCTCAAAAAATAATATATCTCGTTGAACATGGGTGAACCGAATAAAAGGGATATAAATCAATGTGCAGTTAACAAGTTGATATTTGTTCAAAATCTATACCACTTATGAATTGGGCCAAACAGTGGTTTACATTCAATATCTAATCAGTTTTGTTTGGAGGCCAGTTAAATCCAATTTGCAGTGAAGTTTTTAAAAAGTTTATATCTTAGGTCAGGATTGTTGGTTGAACTGCAAACCCGCGTGCCCTGTGGAGTTAATTATTTCATATCGATTTCACAGAGATTTCATAGAACTGTGATTTGACATGCGTTATCTATTCGTTTAGGTCACTTTAGGTAATGAAAAAATCGTTTCTAAATGTTTCTTTTTTGTATTAAAGACATTGCAAATTCATAATAAAAACGGTGTCTCCTATTGTAATTGATGCTTTAAAGGTTTACAGAAGCTAACATAAAAGTACGAAGTTCTGTTTTTCTTACCGAGTCAAGAAAGAGTTTAAGGTGGATTAAGTCAGTGGCAAAATTTTGACAGATGCCATTCCTTAAACATCTTAATAGTAGAAACGTAAATGCTTATTTTCTTTCGCAAGAAGAAAATGTTGAAATATTAATGAAATAACAATTTTAGGTCTAAAAATTAAGGCACTCAATAAATTTTAAGTGGAGTGTTAATTTTAAAAGTCATGGAAATGTTAAAACATGTCATCACAGATGGTTTCGAATTAAGGAAAAAAGGGCAAACGTAAGATATAACTGATTCCATAATAATTACCAATATAGTGTTTATGAAGTAAACATTAATATTGGTGGTTATATTGAAGGGAACCATTCTTCACTATCGACACCATACCAACGGTCCGATCATACCACACGTCAAGGCAATGGTCATATTTAGAAATGAGAATTTATTTGTGAGGAAACAAAAAGATCAAATCATATGCAGTCTAAACAATTCATAATTTAATTCTCATGTTGGATACTTGGACACATGGTGATTAAGAGGAATGAGGAAATAGACTAGTTGAAAAAAGTTTCACCAAAACAAACTTTCTGTAGTTTACTGCTTTAGGCACAACACCCTCAGATATGCAAGTAATGAATGGATATTCAATTAAAATTTATTATACCTTTAACAACCAGCTATAATAAGCTCAATCCAACTGAGCATATGCAAGCTGAAATTGAGAAATCTTTGAACACATTGTTTGTGAATGTGAGACATTCGCCTTTAAAAAATTCAGAGCTTGTTTCAAGGAG
The DNA here is from genome assembly GCA_026182355.1 of Hermatobates lingyangjiaoensis. NCBI lineage: Eukaryota > Metazoa > Arthropoda > Insecta > Hemiptera > Hermatobatidae > Hermatobates > Hermatobates lingyangjiaoensis. The sequence goes on along the minus strand of JAPFBL010000188.1, from coordinate 2,311,676 downwards.
TGAGTTTGCTCTTTTATTTTTATGTGATCAAATCGTTAACTACTTAACAAACTAATTTATTAATGAATTATTTATTAAGTAGTTGATTCACATCATTAATGTCACGATCATTAGCCATTCTGCCTAATCCATGAAATGAGCAATAGAAATGCATTTTTTATGAATTCACCAGTAATTTGCTTATTTAATGCAATAAACATTATAAGGATTGGATGTAACATGTACAAATAAATAATAAGTTTTTCTAATATACACCTCTGTTTTCAGATCCCATATGATATTGACACTCTATTTTGAACTATGTTCATTAACATTTTTTTTTAAACGAATATTAATTTTGTTTCTTTCAGAATTGAAATGGAAACCATAATTTATGCAAAAAGTATCAACAGACTTCAATTCAATGATTATTTGAAAACGTAACTATATTTGGTTTTTATTTTGAAAAATATATTGACTGAGTGAACCAATTTTACATTTCTTTTCCCCCAGGAGATTCAGAAGTAACATGGAGTGCAGACTTCGTTGCCTTAATACACTTATTAAGAGATTCGAGCTTTCTGAAGAGTTAATTTATCAGGTTTCTATATTTATTATTTATATATCAATAATGAGATAATTTTAAACGTATAATGAACAATTTGTGAGAATAGTTAATATGATGAAATAGGGATTAATAAAAGCTTTATAGTGTGTATTTCTTCAAAGAATTCTCCGTTAAACTCTAGAATTTTTTTGTTTTTATATAATTGTAAATTAATTATACTAATCGTGATTAGAAGCTGCATTTATGAAAGGATTATTCTTTTTACTTTACTATAAGTAAAGTATAGTGATCGTGAAAAAATTCGATCTCGAGATTTTGACGGAATTACATGTTTTGAGGTCCCAGAAGTCGTTTTATGAAGTTTTTACGATGATGTCTGTGGTGGGTGGGTGGGTGGGTGGGTGCGTGGGTGGGTGCGTGTGTTAGCATTGCTTGTTACCACGCTACGGTCCAGAATCTTTGATGGATCAAGTTGATATTTTACACAAAAATGGGCCCCATTTAGACGAAGATCCCTATTGTTTGGGAAGAATTATGCATGATGGGAAAGTCACTTTTTTTGCCAAAAACCGTTTTTTTTAAAACATTTATTTCTCCTAAACTACTAACCCTACAGTTTTGAGATTTTGACATTATCTTTGAGGTTACAAATGGAACAAACGAAAAATATATTCAAAATTTTATATCAACAGGAAATATTTTTTTTTCAATAAAATGTAAAAATTTTGACTTATAAATCAATCTCAAACCTTGTGAGAGCGATACAAGCCATACTGTTTGACGGACACGAATGAAACTATGCCTATAAATAGAACATTATATGGACAATGAGTTGAGATATTTTTTTCTAAAATTACATTCGCTAAAGGGGCGTTAGAGTACGATTTGTGTTTTCAGAAAATGTTTTTTTGACGCTAAACGGCTCGTTAAAAAATTATGAAAATTTGACCAAAAATATAACAAAAAAGTAGGAATTCATAAAAAAAAAATCATGAAGTTTCAATTACGGAAAAGAGCAATAACGATATAAAAACTCTTTGTTTATCCTAGACTAAGAGATCACCTGCTATACTTGTCGAATTTTTTGTATTTTTTTACATTGTTTACATTGACTTAGAAATTTTTTGAGCGAATCCACTGAGATAAAATTGATGTTTCTAATGGAAAAATGAAAATATATTATTGACTTATAAGAGATGTAAGAGGAATAATATTGTGCAGGTAAATGATAACACTCATTAAAAAAAAAATCGTATATATGTTATTTGACAAAGGGGAAGGGAAATGATCTTATTAAATACTAAGAAGCCATAAAATTCCCAATATAATTATTCTGTTAAAAACCAAAAATGTAAAAGATAATTCAAAATATAAATCTTTCGTTTAGAGATTAATAACTGTAATTATCGTACATCTTTAATTAACAAATCACCTTAAAACAACATTTTCTTTGCTGTTTAAGATGTTTTTCAGAGAAAAAAAGGGTATTTTACTGTTTTAAATTTGAAAATTTTACATTAATATTCAATGTAGAAGGATGTTAAGTAAACGATGTAAGAAATCTACTGGCTATTTGAACAATAGCCATGTTCTCTTGTAGGATAATATTTCGTTTCAAGAAATGTTCACATTGGTTTTTCAAAAATGATATTACTGCTGTAGTTATACTAATGAAATTATTTGCAAATAATAAATTATTTGTGATGTACAAAAATAAGCTTATGTCCTTCAATCACTATCTGTACTACCTCACGAATGCAATGCTAATAATTATATCCCATTTAGATATTTATGTTATGCTTAAATCATACGTTATGTTTTATATACTCAAGAAATTTGACATTGAGTTACTTATAGTAAAGTAGAGTGTAGGCCACTCCAGATTTTTTACTTTACTATAAGTGAAGTATAGTGATCGTGAAAAAATTCGATCTCGAGATTTTGACGCAATTACATGTTTTGAGGTACCAAAGTCGTTTTATGACGTTTTTTACGATGATGTCTGTGTGTGTTTGGGTGGGTGGGTGGGTGGGTGCGTGTGTTAGCATTGCTTGTTACCACGCTACGGTCCAGAATCTTTGATGGATCAAGTTGATATTTTACACAAAAATGGGCCCCATTTAGACGAAGATCCCTATTGTTTGGGAAGAATTATGCATGATGGGAAAGTCACTTTTTTTGCCAAAAACCGTTTTTTTTTAAAACATTTATTTCTCCTAAACTACTAACCCTAGAGTTTTGAGATTTTGACATTATCTTTGAGGTTACAAATGGAACAAACGAAAAATATATTCAAAATTTTATATCAACAGGAAATATTTTTTTTTCAATAAAATGTAAAAATTTTGACTTATAAATCAATCTCAAACCTTGTGAGAGCGATACAAGCCATACTGTTTGACGGACACGAATGAAACTATGCCTATAAATAGAACATTATATGGACAATGAGTTGAGATATTTTTTTCTAAAATTACATTCGCTAAAGGGGCGTTAGAGTACGATTTGTGTTTTCAGAAAATGTTTTTTTGACGCTAAACGGCTCGTTAAAAAATTATGAAAATTTGACCAAAAATATAACAAAAAAGTAGGAATTCATAAAAAAAAAATCATGAAGTTTCAATTACGGAAAAGAGCAATAACGATATAAAAACTCTTTGTTTATCCTAGACTAAGAGATCACCTGCTATACTTGTCGAATTTTATGTATTTTTTTACATTGTTTACATTGACTTAGAAATTTTTTGAGCGAATCCACTGAGATAAAATTGATGTTTCTAATGGAAAAATGAAAATATATTATTGACTTATAAGAGATGTAAGTGGAATAATATTGTGCAGGTAAATGATAACACTCATTAAAAAAAAAAATCGTATATATGTTATTTGACAAAGGGGAAGGGAAATGATCTTATTAAATACTAAGAAGCCATAAAATTCCCAGTATAATTATTCTGTTAAAAACCAAAAATGTAAAAGATAATTCAAAATATAAATCTTTCGTTTAGAGATTAATAACTGTAATTATCGTACATCTTTAATTAACAAATCACCTTAAAACAACATTTTCTTTGCTGTTTAAGATGTTTTTCAGAGAAAAAAAGGGTATTTTACTGTTTTAAATTTGAAAATTTTACATTAATATTCAATGTAGAAGGATGTTAAGTAAACGATGTAAGAAATCTACTGGCTATTTGAACAATAGCCATGTTCTCTTGTAGGATAATATTTCGTTTCAAGAAATGTTCACATTGGTTTTTCAAAAATGATATTACTGCTGTAGTTATACTAATGAAATTATTTGCAAATAATAAATTATTTGTGATGTACAAAAATAAGCTTATGTCCTTCAATCACTATCTGTACTACCTCACGAATGCAATGCTAATAATTATATCCCATTTAGATATTTATGTTATGCTTAAATGATACGTTATGTTTTATATACTCAAGAAATTTGACATTGAGTTACTTATAGTAAAGTAGAGTGTAGGCCACTCCAGATTTTTACTTTACTATAAGTAAAGTATAGTGATCGTGAAAAAATTCGATCTCGAGATTTTGACGCAATTACATGTTTTGAGGTACCAGAAGTCGTTTTATGACGTTTTTACGATGATGTCTGTGTGTGTGTGGGTGGGTGGGTGGGTGGGTGCGTGTGTTAGCATTGCTTGTTACCACGCTACGGTCCAGAATCTTTGATGGATCAAGTTGATATTTTACACAAAAATGGGCCCCATTTAGACGAAGATCCCTATTGTTTGGGAAGAATTATGCATGATGGGAAAGTCACTTTTTTTGCCAAAAACCGTTTTTTTTAAAACATTTATTTCTCCTAAACTACTAACCCTAGAGTTTTGAGATTTTGACATTATCTTTGAGGTTACAAATGGAACAAACGAAAAATATATTCAGAATTTTAAAACAACAGGAAATATTTTTTTTTCAATAAAATGTACAAATTTTGACTTATAAATCAATCTCAAACCTTGTGAGAGCGATACAAGCCATACTGTTTGAGGGACAAGAATGAAACTATGCCTATAAATAGAACATTATATGGACAATGAGTTGAGATATATTTTTCTAAAATTACATTCGCTAAAGGGGCGTTAGAGTACGATTTGTGTTTTCAGAAAATGTTTTTTTGACGCTAAATGGCTCGTTAAAAAATTATGAAAATTTGACAAAAAATGGAACAAAAAATTAGCAATTCATAAAAAAAAAATCATGAAGTTTCAATTACGGGAAAGAGCAATAACGATATAAAAACTCTTTGTTTATCCTAGACTAAGAGATCACCTGCTATACTTGTCGAATTTTTTGTATTTTTTTACATTGTTTACATTGACTTAGAAATTTTTTGAGCGAATCCACTGAGATAAAATTGATGTTTCTAATGGAAAAAATATATTAATGACTTATAAGAGATGTAAGAGGAATAATATTGTGCAGGTAAATGATAACACTCATGAAAAAAAAATCGTATATATGTTATTTGACAAAGGGGAAGGAAAATGATCTTATTAAATACTAAGAAGCCATAAAATTCCCAGTATAATAATTCTGTTAAAAACCAAAAATGTAAAAGATAATTCAAATTATAAATCTTTCGTTTAGAGATTAATAACTGTAATTATCGTACATCTTTAATTAACAAATCACCTTAAAACAACATTTTCTTCGCTGTTTAAGATGTTTTTCAGAGAAAAAAAGGGTATTTTACTGTTTTAAATTTGAAAATTTTACATTAATATTCAATGTAGAAGGATGTTAAGTAAACGATGTAAGAAATCTACTGGCTATTTGAACAATAGCCATGTTCTCTTGTAGGATAATATTTCGTTTCAAGAAATGTTCACATTGGTTTTTCAAAATGATATTACTGGTGTAGTTATACTAATGAAATTGTTTGCAAATAATAAATTATTTGTGATGTACAAAAATAAGCTTATAAATTGATATGTCCTTCAATCACTATCTGTACTACCTCACGAATGCAATGCTAATAATTATATCCCATTTAGATATTTATGTTATGCTTAAATGATACGTTATGTTTTATATACTCAAGAAATTTGACATTGAGTTACTTATAGTAAAGTAGAGTGTAGGCCACTCCAGATTTTTTACTTTACTATAAGTAAAGTATAGTGATCGTGAAAAAATTCGATCTCGAGATTTTGACGCAATTACATGTTTTGAGGTACCAGAAGTCGTTTTATGACGTTTTTACGATGATGTCTGTGTGTGTGTGGGGTGGGTGGGTGGGTGGGTGCGTGTGTTAGCATTGCTTGTTACCACGCTACGGTCCAGAATCTTTGATGGATCAAGTTGATATTTTACACAAAAATGGGCCCCATTTAGACGAAGATCCCTATTGTTTGGGAAGAATTATGCATGACGGGAAAGTCACTTTTTTTGCCAAAAACCGTTTTTTTTTAAAACATTTATTTCTCCTAAACTGATAACCCTAGAGTTTTGAAATTTTGACATTATCTTTGGAGTTACAAATGGAACAAACGAAAAATATATTCAGAATTTTAAGACAACAGGAAATATTTTTTTTTCAATAAAATGTAAAAATTTTGACTTATAATTCAATCTCAAACCTTGTGAGAGCGATACAAGCCATACTGTTTGACGGACAAGAATGAAATTATGCCTACAAATAGAACATTATATGGCGAATGAGTTGAGATATTTTTTTTTGAAATTACTTTCGCTAAAGGGGCGTTACAGTACGATTTGTGTTTTCAGAAAATGTTTTTTTGACGCTAAACGGCTCGTTAAAAAATAATGAAAATTTGACCAAAAATGGAGCAAAAAATTAGCAATTCACAAAAAAAAGTTCATGAAGTTTCAATTACGGGAAAGAGCAATAACGATATAAAAACTGTTTGTTTATTCTAGACTAAGAGATCACCTGCTATACTTGTCGAATTTTTTGTATTTTTTTACATTGTTTACATTGACTTAGAAATTTTTTGAGCGAATCCACTGAGATAAAATTGATGTTTCTAATGGAAAAATGAAAATATATTATTGACTTATAAGAGATGTAAGAGGAATAATATTGTGCAGGTAAATGATAACACTCATTAAAAAAAAATTCGTATATATGTTATTTGACAAAGGGGAAGGAAAATGATCTAATTAAATACTAAGAAGCCATAAAATTCCCAGTATAATAATTCTGTTAAAAACCAAAAATGTAAAAGTTACTCAAAATTGAAATCTTTCGTTTAGAGATTAATCACTGTAATTATCGTACATCTTTAATTAACAAATCACCTTAAAACAACATTTTCTTTGCTGTTTAAGAAGTTTTTCAGAGAAAAAAAGAGTATTTTACTGTTTCAAATTTGAAAATTTTACATTAATATTCAATGTAGAAGGATGTCAAGTAAACGATGTAAGAAATCTACTGGCTATTTGAACAATAGCCATGTTCTCTTGTAGGATACTATTTCGTTTCAAGAAATGTTCACTTTGGTTTTTCAAAAATGTTATTACTGCTGTAGTTATACTAATGAAATTATTTGCAAATAATACATTATTTGTGATGTACAAAAATAAGCTTATAAATTGATATGTCCTTCAATCACTATTTGTACTACCTCAGGAATGACAGGCTAATAATTATATCCGATTTAGATGTTTACGTTATGCTTAAATGAGACGTTATGTTTTGTATACTCAAGAAATTTGACATCAAGTTACTTATAGTAAAGTAGAGTGTAGGCCACTCCAGATTTTTATTAAGAACATTTTGTGAACTTTATGACTTATTCTATACTAATTGTTCATTTTGATAGTTATTCTGAATGTTTAGAGGTGGGTGTACTAAGTCTGATTGAATCACTGCCATGTTATGTACATTTGTTTTAATGTAATTTGGTGACTTAATGTTAAGAAAATAGTAATCTTTATATATACTTGACAAGTAAATCATAAACTTTTTTACTGGTGACGCCCTTTTGGTTTTTTCTTAATATGCTTTACATTTTTTCTTATACACGAATGCCTTTTCTGTCATATACTATATTGTTGGACACTAGTTAATTGTTGAAATGTTTTGACTGAATGTCAGTCATCATCAGAAGATTGAATAGAGTTTGAATCAAAGTTTTGGAAATAGGAAAGTTAGGTGGGAGAGTTCTAGTATAGTTCTATCACCTTTACCTTAAGCTGTAGTGACAGCGATTGTGGAGAGTTGTTCTCAACCCTTACTCAGTTGTATTAGATGAGACCAATTTGCAAATAATTTTATTAATCTACTGTAAATATTCAACTGGGCCTACTTAGCTATGTAGGGGCTGATAAGAACCCTACCTTAATGATATTATTGGCTTAAGCTGAAGGTGATTGACCTAGGTTTAAACAATCCCACCGAACTTCGCTATATATTCAAATAACTTTTACTAAAACAATCTTCAGTCAAAACATATCAACTATTAAGATAGGCAGTATCTCACACTGTGTGAAAGAAAAAAAGAGAGAAAACACCAGAGTGCTAAGAACAATGGGCAAGAAGCAAACTCAATCAAAGCATCTTGTGTTATTTATTCGTGTGTGTTTAAAAGGTAACAGATTCAAACTTTTTGGAGATATTTATGCAAATAGTACTTAAATACATCGAGAAACGGTCAGTTTTCAAGGTTCAAATCAAACTCTCAAATGCCAACATTTCTGTTTTTATTTATAACCTATTTCATAGACAGAAGTTACAATTTCGTATTGAGTTAGAAAAACTATGAACTTTTACATTGCTTTACGACTAACCTCCTTGGTAGTGCTAAACCTTCCATCAAACTTTTTAATATTTAATGGAAACTGACCTAGTTCCGATTTATTTTAGTACTGTGTTATCAGACATTGGATATATATTTAAATTGTATATTTAGATGTATAGAAGTTGAAAATCGAAGGAGAGTAAAACACAGAGTAAAGAAACACTCTTGTGTGTTTGACGGGCAATCCGTCTTCAGGAGAAAAGAGAAATGGAGACCACGCACATTGTAGTCGAAACGACAAGTAACGGGTTATGGGTAATGAGCTACCTGCCCTTGTGTCTACAAGGTGCTTGGTCTACCTTTCTCTTTTCTCCTGAAGACGGATTGCCCGAAAATTTGAGATTGTGTGTTTCTCTTCTTCGATTTTGAACTCTTATTGTGTCCGGTTTGGATCGTCTTATCGATTTTTTAGTGACTTATTGATATATACAGGTATATATAGTGAAACAGTCCGTTAGAACAACTTATAAAACGATTAAAGGAAAAGAAAACTGAGAAACAACAACAAAACTCACCTCAGTATTTTGACCTCATCGTCGTCAAGAGAAGAAAAAGAGGAGGAAACCAAACCCACCATTGAGGACAAATTGTCCTGTTGTCAATCCTGTTCCTTCATTTATTTCCTTCTATAGCAATCATACCTCCCTATTCTTCATAAAACCTCCTATGCTTCTTATGACTGCGTTTATTGATTAGATTGCACCCAGTGTGATGTTTTTCTGTGGTGAAGCTTCCACAAAGCTAAGCTTGCATATGAATAATCACAATTCTTTTGTTGGTAATCGCAGTGACCTTTCTGTTACCATTGATGCCAGTTCTCATGGAGTTAGTTTCAGTGACTTTTTCCATAATGAAAAGTAGAAAATATCATGAAAGAAGTTAAAGAAATTGCAGTCAACTAAAGACCTCTAGAGTTTAGAGTCCTTTGTAGGATTACCATAATCCGAGCAGAATCACAAGATTACCTTGTTATTACAAGTAATAAGACAATGAAGAATACCAAACGGACACATATAAAAATAAATATTATTTAAAAAATATTAAAGAAAGTTAACTGTTAATTTCTTAACAGAACGATGATAAGCAAATGTCTTCATGTTATTAGTATATATTTATATTTGTAATATTTGTGAATATAGTAGGCAAGCGTCAAAGAAGTATTTCCATTGTCCATTTTGTTTTTTTATATCAATCCTTTTAATAAAATAATTATTACAAAGTGTGTGTCCATCCAAAGAGTATGTTTTATTAAAAAAATATCTATTATTTTTAGGTAATCGAGGAATTACTGGAAAAAGATGAGTTTATGTTCACAGACTCCAAGAGGTATTTTGGAAATTCAAATTTACATCGATTTAGACACAGACTTTGTACTATTCTTCTTCTGATTGAATCTTATATTAGTAAGTTCGAAGTGGAAAAATATCAGGTAAATTTATTATTTTTAATAAGTAAAAGTGTTTTTGTTACTTTGTTTACCACCACACTATAAAATAAGTTAATTACAGTAAATTGACAACATTTGAATTCCTGTCTGATATTTTTCTTGATGAGGATGGGAGGGTGTGCATCCAAAATTTTTGTAAACAAGTATGAGTCGTGAGCAATGTTACCTCTAAGCTGCGTGCATGCGCAATCGCGCACTGCCCGCACATTCTGGGCGCACAAAAAAATCTATCCAGCGCATACAAAAGTCAACATAAATGTCATTGTGCAAAATATGAATGTTTTAATGTGAGAAAAATGATATGACTGACAGGTTTATATGTCTCATAGCTTCAAGAACAAGACCCTAAGCCAGGCCAAAGCAGGACTCTACGTGTAACATCTACACATTCAATTTTTACGATTTTTGTCTTTTTCTTTTAGTGGTGATGTTGCTCACAATGGTCCTCAGTTTGCTCAATGAGGTTGTGTGTATGCCCAGATACGTGAAAAATTAGAGCGAACATTGGTTGTGAAACAGTTTATAATGAAATTTGAAAAATAGTTCTGGTTGTGGAAAAAATTATGTTTTTTTTTGTTTTGTATATTTTTCATAAATAGAAATGCGATTACATTAATTACTGAATTGAAAAAAACAAAGTGATACTTTACATGAAAACGGAAACTAGTAGGTCCTACTCTAATTTACATTAAAGAACTTTGAATTTATGTACTTCAAAATTCAATAGACACCTCAGTCCAATTGATGATATTATTTTGATATTTGAATATTTTATGAGAATAATTGTAATTTAATTTAATTAGAATATGAAATTAAATTAAAAAGTAGCTCACAAGAGCATTGAGTTATTTCACCTGTTGAAACCGCTGGAATCAATTACGAAACCAAAGTTTAAAACATCAAAGCATAACTCTTCATCTGCAAAAATAAACAGAGTAATGAGTTCACTTCAGCTTGCCTTTAGTTTGATTAAAATAAATTGTTTAATCATTGCGGTCAATATCTGTGAAAAATATTGTAATTTTGTAGTTGATGCCAAGTAACTTTGAAATGCTTAAATTTGAACTATTAAATAATTATTAAAGATTAGAACTAACTTATATAGTGTTATAATATTGTGATTTTCTACAGGATATAACTTTCCTCATTTTGAACTGGGCCGAGACCGTTCTTTTGAAGGATAGTCAACAACCTAGCGTGAGGTAATTGCTCGGTTGATGTATGCTATTATTAATAAAATTACCTATTTTAAAGTGTTCTGATAAAATTATGTAGTTAATTATGATCAATATTACTTTACTGATTTATTATCACTACTTGCTACTAATATAACAAAGTAGGAAATATGAGGTAGCTTTTATAAGTTAGCTCTTGGCCTTGGACTGTGTTTCTGAGTGTAAACTGAACGTTTCGTCTTACTGAATGCGGAATCTTCAAGAAAATCAAACACTTGAAAGTATCCTTAAGAGAAATTCAATTAAAGTACTGTTCAGAAATTTTAAGAAAAATCTTTTTTGATTTTGACACAAATCGATATAATTTCTCGAAATATGGTTTACACATAAAATATTTATATATAAATGAATGAATTCGTATGAATACAAACACAGTAAATTAACAATTTTAACTTTTAATTAACTTTTAAATTAACAATTAAAAAAGAACGTACCATCTTTCCTCATGAAGTTTTCTTTTTACTCGATCTTTTTAGATCTTTTCTATCTTCCCCGAGTATACTTGAGTGCTTTTACTGGTTTATTCAGTTTTATTCTGGAAGGTGAACAAGTTCATTAACTGGTTCAGTGAAGAAAAAAATCACGAGACAACATGGAGTGTTCTTTAATTGTTACTTACAGTAATAACATTGTATTAAATCTTAAACTTAGTTGTGAAAAATGTTTTGATTTCAAACAATTGAAATCTTTAATTTCAGTTGAAGATGAAAAAGATGTCGATCTTCAAATGATTGAAGGAATTTCTTTTCGTTTATACTATTTTGTTTTTCAGGTATCAACTAGAGTGGTTAATTACACGAATTTACCTTCATAATTCATATCTCCTTCAGAATTTTTGGGTAACATTTGAAAAGGTATACTTTTAAATATAATAATAATAATAATTCATGTTAAAACTGTATAATATAAAACAGTCAATGCCAACTAATTACGTACTGTTGGGAATTAATGAAATTGAATCAATTAAATACCGTAACTTTACAAAACTACACTTATTGGGCTTTGAGTGTACTGATCAAATAAATCACCATGATAGCAATAGAATAAGTCTGTCTTTCGATTTCCCGATGTCAAAAAACTGCAAAATTGAAGGAGCCTAGGAACTTTAATTTCTTCATTGATGTTATGTAGCGATATGTATATATAAGTGATTTGAATGATGTCTCGATCGCTAATAGAATAGAACTAAAATGAATCAGTGTTCGGTCAGTCAAATCACATATTTTGGCCACGAAATAGTAACAAAGTATTTAATACAAGTGAAAACCTACACATTACCTCGGATGATAACAGTGTGTGACTTCTATTGTATGAGGCGTGTTTTTTAAGTAAGTACAGTTTTGAAATAAATAGAAAACAAACAGAGATTTGTTCACATTTTTTATATCAAAGCCTGTACTTTACTCTACTTTTCATATAATCGCCACCAGTATTGAGGCACTCACCATATCGTACAACAAAGTTTTCCATACCAGGTAGCTGAAACCTGCTACGTCGTCAGTTTTAGGACTACCATAGTTACCAAAAGACCTAGGTCGTCCCTCGAACCTAGGTCGGCGAGGATGCCGACGGATAGGCATAAGGGAATCAGGGAGTTTGCGTCCCCACAGTAGGAGAACATTCCCTATGTAGGGTCTCCTGAGTCCTAGAGAGGGCAGCTTTCCATACCAAAAATATTGGAAGTCTGCTGACTGATTTGTCAACCACTGCAACAAGGTAATTTTGACATGATCTTTTTCGTCGTGGTGCTCGGCGCCAGATGTTTCTTCAAATGGAGGAACAATTGTTGGTCACTGGTGGAGGGTGATCGAGTTGTTCCCTACAAAATGATGTGATAAGGTCTTGAGTACGATTAGTCATATGTGGACGGGCATTGTAGTTAAGCTAAAGGACGCATGTCACGCCGTTTGTTCTGAATTCCGAAACTTTTGCAAAGTCTTCCAATACGTTATTGAATTGACTGTGTTAAGATCATGTTAAAATGACCTGTTGCAGTGGTTGATAAATCAGGTGGCAGACTTCTATCATTACGTACGGAAAAGCTCGTTGTACGTTATAATAAGTGCCTCAATATTGGTGGCAATTATATTGGAAAAGTATATTAAAATACAGGCTTTATTATAAAATAAAATAGGTTAACAAATTTCTGTTTGTTTTTAATTTATTTCAAAACGGTACTTACGTATGAAACACGCCTCGTATTTACAAAAGGTTACTTCAAGTTTATAGTTCATATTTTTTCAAGTTTATATTTCTCGAAATCATTCGAGAAATACAAGGAGGATTACAAAATTGATTCACAGATTATAATTTAATAGTATTACTATATATTCTGGTAAGACTGGCAATATCAATGTCTTTATTACACGGATACCGGGCATTTGTATTACTTCTATTGCGTTTACATAAGCTTACTTCCCTTGGGTTAGAGTACACTTCCGTATTGAGTCTGCCAGACTTCTAGGTTCACCAAAACGTACAGGTAGACTAAGCTTCCAGGGAGTATTGTATTGTAGCACCCTTTTTGATAACTTTTTTATGGCAAGAGAACTTCACTATCTACGTAACATACATTGATGTTTTCATTCTTGTAAAAAAAAGGAAATGAAATTAGAGCCTACGCGAATGCATGGAGGACGTTTAATAATTGTATTATACGTTAAAAATACATTTATCGTATTTGTTGCTGCATTTGCCAGTCATATATGTACCAATCTCTGTTTAACTAACAACCTGCTTGTATTTTTTATAACGAGTTTACTCATGTTTTAGATTAAAACTAACCGTATTGGAAGCGCCTGCTCCTTTATTTCCATAGTCTATCACATGGCTAAGGCTAAATATGATGAACAATTCTTCCAAATTTGCTTGGAATACTTAATTCCTTGGTGTATGTCTCAAAACTTTTCTGCTAGACTCTATGCCCAGGTAAATTATTATGCTACAAGTATAAAAATTCAATTGATTGAATTTAGTAATTCATTAAGCACGTCTTCATAGTTTTAAAGATAATTTTAGTTATGTAATTGAGTAACACGTTTTGAAATCCCCGGAATCCATTTTTGATTTTCGAAGGTCTGGATGTATGTGAGTATGTATCAAAATTGTAGTAATAACTTTACAAGCCGATCGTTCACATATCTTAATGACTTTAGTCAGATATACAGTATTTGGTGTGGAAATGAGTTGTATTGTTTTTTGTCAGTATTGGGTTATGAAAAAGATACTTCATATCTAAACAGGTATCATTTTTTCCCGCTCTCCAGGTTATTCTAGAGGCATGCAATTTAGTATTGTCCTTATGTGAGTATGTAATAATGCATATTCTATCCCCTGGGTTCATTTGTTCGATTTTCTTATAATAATCTTATTAAATCTCAAAATTCAAAATAATAAACTTAGAAGTAAATTTCTATCATTTTAAGATCACCATTCTTATCTTAAGATGTTAATTACAAAAAATGGTATAATCATTCACAGTGATCAAAATAAAATGTACTATATATGTCAAAACAAAATAAATTACTTATTTAGAATTTGGAATATTTGTGGTTTAATTATTCCTTATGTTTTATATGTTTTATAATCTCTTTAAGATAATGAAAAATAACTGTTTACCTGAATTCTATTTCGCTCATTGATTATCCATCATATGGTATCGGTATTTAAAGATTAATAATAAATGCAATACGTGTTAGAAATTAAATGTATTAACAACGGTTTCTTGTTTGATTTTATAAATTTTAATTTATTTAGTATATCATTAGATTTTAAGCTGATGTTACCTGTTGCTTTATGTTACTGAATCAAAAGTCAATCGTAAGCATAATTCAATCCAAGCATTCACCTGCTCTGAACAATCATCTCATTTAAATTTTCTAATTGGTTAAATGGACTATTACTTTTTGTGGGTTGCTCTAAGTTCTGGGTAAGTTTTATAAGGAGAATGAATTAGTAATCATCAATTGAATATATTTGTTTTTTTCTTGTAGAAAATCAGTGATTCGTTTTAAAGTAATATATTAAAATTAAACAGTAGTACTTTTGAACGTTATTTCAAAAAGGTTATTTAAAGTTTTATTATTTTATTTCAGATTGTACTACAACAACTATGGTACATATACCCTACCATCACTCTCAAGTATAACATCTTCTGGAAGAATATTGATCTCATCTATTCTCAAGGCAACTGCTTAGTAAATGCGGAAAAACTAAAAAATGATTTCTTTTTTAAGGAATTTCATTGCATAGAACACTTCACCTCACAGGTTTCCCTTATTATTTCTTAATCTCATTCAGAAATGTGACTATTTACTTTTTGGACAAATTTAAAAATATTTGGTTTTTTTTTCAATTTTTCATTTGGATTTCATTTTGTATATTTTAATTTGCATTGTTATATCATTAATTTGGTTTATAAGGTAAATATTAACCATCAAAAGCGTAGACGAACTCTAATTTTCCATAAAAACATGTTTCTGAATAAATTGTTTCCATTATTTTATCATTTATTTTTAAACTGCGCTAAAAAGGCACTATTACAGTCAACCCTCGCTTCTTCGGACCTCACTTTATCGGACTTTCAGTTCTCCGGTCAACGTCCGGTAGATGGTGCTCGCGACAGACGATTAGATTAGATTAAATGGGTGCTCGACTAGTTTCCCACCAGTTATCTAAACCCTTTGTCAGTGTTTACAAGTAATTCCGGACTAATTTGTGCCATTATTTCAACATTTTGCACACCCATCATGCTACCAAGGCCCCCGAAGGTGACCAAGAAACCAAAGGCCAAAAGGGTCACTCTGAATGTAGAACAAAAGCTTGATTTATTAAAAAAACTTGAAAGTGGCCGCACTGTGGCCCAGGTTACAACTATATATGTATATTGTACCATGTTGTAGCCTAGAAGTATGTATGCGAGACAATATAGGCTGTTTATTGTAAAGTACAGTACTGTACGGTACTCAATTTTCATTCTTCGGACTTTTTCACTCTTCGGACATGGCCCAGTCTGTATTAGTCCGAAGAAGCGGGGGTTGACTGTAATTCTAAAAGATATTATTAGAATTCTAATCCACTTATATCATACAACAAATTATATACACAAAAGGAACATGTTTATATTTTTTTCTGGTTATGAATAAAAAGTGGCTTGACCAAAGATAACCTTGCCTTCAGGTGTAGTTTGAAATATAACTATCATCCTACAACGATGATAACTGTATGGTAATTCCTTTTCATCCTTCCAATGTACTTGATTCATCGTTTTAAATTCCATGATTTTATTATGTAATATGCTTACTGTTAACAGTTCCTTATTTAATATTGAAGTGGGTTGTTTTTAGCTGATTATAATCCTGTTTAATTGTTTTTGTGTGTTAGGTTTTATTTTGGGATTTACCTCGATTATCAAGGATTAGTTTTGATGAATGGGCGGACTCTGATCTTTTAGACAGTATAATGAGTGATACCTTCTTCAGTCTGTTCACGAAAAACGAAGAAGCTGGAAGTTTGACTTCATGTAAAACATCTTCTTGGGACATCGGCATAGAAGGTGCTCTTTTGTAATAGTCTCGTTTTCTTTGAAATATTTGGGGTCTTTAGTAAAAGTTTTTTATTTTTTAATAAAAAGTCAAATAAATCTTATATGTATGTACAGTTAAAACAGTGCTTATTACTTTCCCAAAAAGAAAGAAAGTAGGTTTCAAAGACCGATTTATCGAACATTTTTGAGACTAGAACTCTCAGATCTACTCAAATAGCTTGGAATCTCAGTAGTCGAAAGACTAATCTCGAAATGGCATATAACGTGTAAATTGGCTACGTACCTCATCCCCCTCAATTCAATGATAATAACTTACCAGATTGTTCAGATCAATGATTTCATATCTATTATAACTGACAGAGTGGAAGTCAGAGATTCAGACAAAACACTTAATTTTTATATTTATAAATATGCATGTCCCATCTGTTTGAGATCGCTAAGCAAAGAGCTTTGATCAACAAATACTACTTGTGTATTGAACCAGACATGTTTGACAAAGATGAGTTACAGAAATGCCCGTGTGTATTTTCCCTCTTCCCTGAAGACGGTGAAGTCAGTGAATCAATGACTCTCTTTATTTTTAGCTTCGTTAAAAATAAACGAAATCACCTTTTTAATTGAGTTTAATAATATTAGATGTACTTGATATTTTAGCTTAGATACTGTACAATGCAAAAATGATACAAAATGTATACCAGTATTTTAAACGAAGTATCAATTATATATAATTATTGTTCACTCTGGATGCTAGCGTAAGCGTATAAGTAAAAGTTTTGTCTCACAGTAAACTAAGACACAATATTTTCTTGGGTGGTTGCGTTGATGTCATTTGTGATTGGATTCGGTATCAGACCTAATAATAGACTTCTGAAGAAACGAAACTATAAGATTTTAGTGAATGATATTGTTGCGTTCATTGAATGATAGATGGAGATTATTCTGGGAATTTTGGATTTGAGGAATTGCAAACTGTTTTTTATTGGTCTTGAAGAGCCCAAAGTTCAATGCCATATATTTATTGTGTGATAACGCATTATGCATATTCATGAGTTTTGTGGTTTAATGTAGATATCGATTGTCTGTTAGTCTCCGTTTGTTGTACCTTTCCGTGGTTGTTCAAGTAATTTGAAAGTCAATTTGCAGCTCAATGTAGAAAGGTGTTGCGGGAGAAGGAATGTTATTTTTGGGTTTTCTGTAGAGGCAGTAGTTATGAAAGAGATTTAACTTTATCTTTTTTTGAGCGTTAATATTGATTTATTAGTGAAACCAAGTTTAAAGGAGTTGCTTTTATGACGGTTCAAAAACAATGGTGTAGTCGTTCTGATTGATAGTGGGCAAAGATCGCAGAGATTATTGCTGAAACTAAAATGTTGTTTTATAAAATTGTTTTTTGTTCAAAACTATATTTTATTTGTATTTTACAAGGGATTTAATTAGGTATGTTATTCGAAATAAATCACTTTTTAAACTCAATGTGAGGTAATATTATAATACAAAGAAAACTTTTATTTTAGATTCTACAGAAACAGATTTGGAAGTGAGTTTGGTTCAAAAAAAGTATATGCCTCAAGTCACCAAAAAAATTGGTTCTAGCGGCTTAGTAGTTGTAGCGAGTTTATTAGAAAAACCAAACAATATGGGTGGCTTAGCGAGAACTTGTGACGTCATGGCCGTTCAGTCCCTGGTGCTACCTTCAATGTCTATGGCATCTGACAAACAGTTCACTTCTCTCAGTATGTCTGCCGAGAAACACGTCAATATCATTCAGGTTCATATTTTATCTCTAAAATAATTTTAATGTAGTGTTGGCTTATCAAAATAGTATTTATCCAAAAATACAAATTGGTAATACAAATATTAATAATTTGGCCAGTTGTTCTGTATATCCAATTATTTAATCCAATGGAATTGGAGTTCGTCATAGTTAATAAGTTTTTAAAAGATTTGCTAGAATCATATCTCAAGTGTTCCAGTAATTTGAAGGAAATACTTGGCTGCTCAGAGATTGGTATGGGATTCTTGGTGTTCTCTTTTTAACATTTTTGTAATAACTCAAATAAATCCAGGTATAACATTTTAATTTTTTTCTAGAGCGTGCTCTAACTATTACTTCAAACATAAAGAGAGACAATGTTTATCTACACTTTATTTTTGTATTATTGTAAAAGTTAAAATGCTTGGATCGATAACAAAGTCTCTAGTCGTTGAATGGTTAATGCAATTTACTTTCTAAAGGTATATTTTTAGTGAGTTATAGTTATAGTGAGGTATATATAGTGAGTTAGTTATAGTAAGGTATATAATATATATATATATATATATATATATATATATATAATTAAATGAAACGGTCCAACGGACTTTTAAATAAAAACCAATTAAAAAAAAAGATATCACACAGATAGACACAGGAATAACTCACTTCTATATTTCGACCATCGTCGTCATCAGGAGGCGAAGAGTCCCGCAGGAAGGCAGAGCGGCGACTGCGAGTCTATATATATATATAGTTCAATGTACATAACGAAACATAGAGGAATTAAAAGCACACCCGAAAATTAGAGACTGTAAGTGTGTGTGTTCGTCTCTTTAATCTGTATCTATAGTTTACTGTGAAACGTTTGTTGTCCTTTGTAGATACAGTTAAGAAGAGATTTCTATTTCTCTTAACTCTAATTCTTTTTGGTTTGTTTGTATTCTAGGTGTAACCTGAAGATGAACACTATGTGTTCAAAACACATTTGTTTGTGGAAACTTATGTTATTAACATTTTTGCCCAAATGAGTAACTACCATAAAATAACTATTAGACATGCTTTTAGTACATATCATATTTTAAATTACGTAAAAATAAATATCTAAAATGTAATTCTAAACGTATTTAGTTTCATACATGTATATTGTTAATACCACTGAGGTTGGTATGATTTATATTAGAAATAGGTAAAACCGTCATACCTCGTAAGTTGATCATGGAGTTGGAGCGCTTTCGGACGTTGTCCATCTTCGATCGCAACAAACCTGTTGCAAAAGGTTTGTTGCGATCGAAGATGGACAACATCCGAAAGCGCTCCAACTCCATGATCATCTAACGAGGTATGACGGTTTTACCTATTTCTAGTATTTAGTTTCGCATTTCATGACTATCGTCAAATCATTATGATCTGAAGATTATGGTGTCAATTACTTGAACAAATTACTTAAAAATTTTTAAGTTTTCAATTCTATTGAATCACTTACCTGTAGGTCCCATCTCTTAGTGAGAAGCCGTATTTTATGGTTTTCTATGTAATATTTCCATAAATTGATTTTAAAGACACTATAATTTAAGATTTAATGAAAAAGTTTTTACAAAATGATATTCATAATTGAATAATTTATAGTCAAACGAAAACTTTTCTATTTATTTAATTACTGAATATTGAATAACATGTTAATCTTTATTTATCAGTTTTATTGATAACTTAATAAAAATTTTCCTTCCAGAAACTTAACTTTTCTATTTTTTTGTCATACAGATAGACAAAAATTCAACTTCTTTTATTTTAATTTAACTTTTTAAGTGACATAATGTCGATTGAACTAATATATTTACTATCTAATGCATTGTTAATACATTGATTGTTAAGCCTAGTATGCATAATTTAGTAAGCGCTTTTAATTAACTTGATTATGGTATGAAATATATATTTTTCCCATTAGGTGAAACGCTTTGAAGTTTCTGGTTATTTGAGGAAAATGAAGAAAGAGGGGTATACAATTGTGGCCGCCGAGCAAACCTCGGCCAGTACCAGATTGGACAAATTCGAATTTCCCTTTAAGACTGTTCTTCTTTTAGGGTTAGTAATTTTGATTTATATAAATGGTAAAGAATGTATATGTTGTTTTTTTTTTCAATGAAGAAATACGGATAATCACTTTATATTTGCACTTGATAGAAATTGTGATCTTGTAGGAATTGACAATGTTGAGGCTTTAGTAGATAAGAGATAACTTTATAATTTTATGAAATATCCTAGAATATGTATATGTATGTTTATTTCAGAGCCGAAAAAGATGGCATTGAAGCAAAACTAATACCTCTTCTTGACCAATGTGTTGAAATCCCACAGTATGGACAAGTTCGCTCGCTCAATGTACATGTCACTGGCGCCCTCTTCATTTGGGAGTATACAAAACAACACAACCCCATTAGTAAATATAAAATATGCCTCCTAATATTACTTTTTTTTGATGTTTTAAAAATGTCCCTTTAAGTAAATTAATACGTATATTTTTTGAAGGTAAGGAAGAGGTGGAAGACATTTGAGAAACTGTTGCCATCTATACAATAATTTTCAATATATGTAAAGACTGTTCAAACTGTAAATAAATATTTTAATAGTTAAGTGTTTTTAAATTCCTTTAATAGTATCTGCAGTTACTTTGATGTAATCGACTTTTACATTTTAAATCATATGTAGGAAAAGAGCGAAAGATATTTAATGTTATGAAACTATCTACACTCATCCCAAAGATTGAAATAAAATATCAATGATCAAAATATATGTCTGGTCATAGGGCATTCAAAGAATGTCTGTTCAAGTTCTTCATGTTCTTCTAATGCTGATCCCCCCCCAATCTTCTGGACACTTGGTGTATAATTGTCTTTTCAGGGAATTACAAACATTGGTTCTTATTCGGAAGGTTGTGTATTTTAAAGAAATGATTGACGTGATAAATATTTTTATCAATTTCGTGCTTCGGTATAAAAAATATATATTAATTTTTTACATTGCTTTGAACCTTGAGACAATTTCTAAAAATTATATTTTGTGGGTTTATTATTAAATGTAGGTAAAATTAATTACATTTAATTTATTCGTTAAAGACAGAAAGCTGATTTTATTATTTGTAAACTATTCCTTCTAGTGGTAATGGTTATTGTACTTATTGTGCATTTAACGCATGTAATACTTTGTGAAACGTGATGAATAAAAAACATTTGTTATTCGAAGACCTATATTTAAATCGAGCTTAGTAACTTTATATTTAAAAAAATGAAGAATAATTGTTTCATTTATTACAAGAACTTTGTTACATTAGTATCTTTAGGGGTGTTCTTCGTCAAATGATTTTTAAAGTTGATTACGTCTTTTCCAACAAGAACTGCCTGCCCTTCACTCTTTAGTGCATTGGGTAAATTGGGTAGGTCTGTTTGGCCATTGGAGCTCTCTGGTAACATGAATACCAGCTTCATGTTGTCAATGTTGTCTTGGTCGACCACATTGATTACATTCCTGGTACTTGGATTGATTTCATTCAGATCTGTTACTGAATCACATGATTCATTCTGCTGTTGATTTTTCAAGTTCTGTTGTGATTTATTTTTAAGACAATGAATACCCTCGTCCAATTTCGTCTTGTTTTCACTTAAATATGACTTACAAGTTTCAGATTTTTTTTCATTTACTGTAGAATTAGCAAGTGCCACTTTTCTTGAATCATTTGTTGAATAATTTTTACAATAATAAGCTTCTTTTTTCTTTATTTGAGGATAGAAAGCAGGTGGATCACGATCTTTGTTACTAATTTGGCACTGTAACATGCTTCTCTTAGAAATAGTTTTATTTGTGCGCAAGGAATCTTCTGGGACTGGATTTAATTCTTGATCAAAGTGTTTCTGAACCGTTTCAACACCCACATCATTTTCATAGTCATTCTCGCTAAATTCTTGGTCGCAATTTGGCGACTGATCAATACTATAAGTAGCATTCCCAGACTTTCTTTTCGGTTTATAATTTCCTTCGTCATTTTCTGAATTTGTTAGGTTTCCATTATTAGTATGCGAAACCATCCAATCAGTTTCATAGTCCATATCGAAGAGTTCGTTTGAATTTTGTTCAGACGTTTCTAACTTACCTTCAGAGGTTGTTTCCAGTGAATTCATACTTCCTGAATCTGTCACATTATCAATGCCTTGCTTTTTCCCTATTGCATGATGCACATCAATATAAACTGAATTTGCAAACCTTTTCTTTAAATTAGAAGAATTTTTTCTATTATCTTTGAATCTTTTCATGTTGGTTATCTTCGGAGATATTTGTTCGTCATCTTCATAATCTTCAGAGTTTCCCACAATGGTATACTTAGGTATTATTTCAGAGCTTTCTTTTTTATTGTTACTTGATTGGTTTGTTAAACAATTTTGTTTACATTTTCTAAAATTATCGTTTTTAGAGTCATATTTATTTTTCTTTGAATTAATTATGTAATAGGAAGATGATTTAGGACTCATTTTAATTTGACTTCGTGTTGATATTTCTACTTCTTCATCCTGTTCTTTTTCGTCTGAACCTTCTTCTTCTTCTTCTTGTTCCTCTTCTTCTTCTTCATTTTCTTCATTTTCACTATCCAAATTCTTCGCCTCAATATTCATTAGAAGATCATTTAATTTACTTCTCAAATCTTTTGCTACTTTTTTCAATGTTTTTAAATCATCTTCATTATTAGATTTCTTATTTGGTTTATTTTTATGATTTTTTCGATTGATTTTATTTTTTTCTTCTTTAGTTTTTCTACCATCTGCATTTCTTGTTATTCGATTTAAAATCTTATTGCATTCATCTAGCAAGGTGAAACTGCCTGAATTACTTGTCTTTTCTAACTGATTTGATGTCACATTGTAATTCTGTGTTAAAATTAAACCTAGAACATCGGAAAACTCATCTACAAAATTAGTGGTTCCTATATTTTTACTCGATATTTTACCCATGAGTTGTTTGTTCAAGTCATGAAATAATTCATCGGTTAAATTATTACTGCCATTCATTTTCGTGAGTAAATTGTTTATCAAATTCAAAAATGCAGTTGAGTCATTTGAGTATTTTTGATCTCCCAATATATCCCATTTTGGTGCCACCTCTAATTCGGGTTCCGTTGGGCTATAATTGTAAACAGGGGTTACCCGTTCCCCAATTTTCAATTTTGCATGTTTTTCATTTACATTTTCTTTAATTTGTAACATAGGTGGATAGTTAGCTCCTTGGTGTTTGACTGATTTATGGTACATTTGATGATCCAAAGGTGAAGAGTCTACATATGAATATTTAGACGGCTGTAACTTATTTTCTGAATTAGACTCCTTGTATTGTTTAATTTTTTTCGTTAAATTGTTTACGTGAGACAATCTTTGTGAGGTGATTTCTTCATTCTTTGTTTTAAAATTGTCTTTTTGGGAATCTTCTTTGGTTTGCTTACTTATGTCTTTTGTGAGTAGTAATAGTGAGTTTGAAGTATTTTCTTTACATTGTGATAAAACTGCATCGTGGAGTGTTTTTAAAGCTTTAATTAATGACTCTTCTGAAGCATTTATATAATTTTGTGAAACATTGCTCTCAAAATTATAGTCAGAAGTGAAAACTGGAAAATTTTGGAATAGTTTATCAGTATCAATTGATAACGGTATGGAATATAATTCCAAAGGGTATTGAACTTCATGTCTACACGATTTAAAGTCTCTTTTACAAGGTCTGTTCATTCTGAATTGATTTGGGTTGAACTCTTTTCCATCTTTTGAATCATGGATGGTTGGCTGTCTCTTCAGCATACTAAACTGAAGTTTTTTCTTTGGTTGATTCTCTCTGAACTGTTTTCTCATTGATTCCTCGCATTCGTTCTCTACTTGCATTAAAGTTACCTTGCCTTCAGTTTGAGGTTGAGGCATGATATACGGTTTATTAAATTTGATTTTGCTGTATGCATCCCCTGTTAGTGTTAGGCCGTGACCAACCATCTTATTTGAACAAGACGGCCAGACCAAATATTGAACTTCTCTTTTCGATCTGCAATCGCATGATTCGACTGTTATTGGTTTAGGGGTTGGGCACAGTTCGTCTAACACCATTTCAGTTTCTCCCTCTCCTTCTCCATAGGGCTTCACACAGTTGACCAGGCGAAAATGCTTTGCCTCCGTACTAGGGCAAGGTCCACACTCTTGCCAGTCACCCACCAACCACCTAAGACAAACAAAATTTCCTTAAAAAACTATATTAAAGAATGAAAGTATAAAGCTTAAACGTAGTATATAGCTCTAAAAATATCAGACTGGATTATAGTTTCAGAAGGCCTTTATCTAGTTGATCCCTAAACAAATCTCCCTCGAGTTCATACAAAGAGTCCCTTTACTCCTATCAGGTTAGCTTTCATTAAATCAAATTTTATTTGTAGTTATCTTTTATTAGCACTATTGTGAAAATGCTAGGGTTGTAATGCGTATTTCTATTTTTGTAACGTGAGCTATACATCGTATCATAGCATGATTGTTTCGAGGGTTTGCTTAACGTAGATGTGTATTTTTTGTATCGTGAGCTACTGTCATATCGCAGTGTCTCTGTTTCGAGTGTTTCTTTAACGTGTATTTAAGTTTTCCTATTGCATGTTTTTCACTATATCACCATTTTAATTTATATTTGAATTTTTTTATTGTATGCTTTCCGATATCTCAGTCTCTCATATTTCCTTAACGTTTATTTGATTTATATTTTTGTAGGGCGGGGTTTTTTATTTTTCAGGATTCAGTGTAAGAACTCAATCTCATGGGTATACAATAAAATATGTACAATCATGACTGTTATGAAGTTGGATTTTCTTATTCGAATTTTTTTACAACTCCATGAATCTGGTACTTCTGACGCGTGGATTGATGCTTAGTTTCTGGATCATAAGTGAAATGCCAAGATTTATCATATTTTATCACTTTTTTCCAAGAAGCTTGAGTATTTTCAGTGGCGATCAAAGTACCACTAAAATATTTGACGAGTTTCTTTTTGTTCGACTTTCACATTTTTGGTACTTTTTTACAAACACCATTTGCATATTAAAATTATGTTGTAAAATTTATTCAATTTCTAAAGTTTTAGAAATTGCTAAGACCAATACTAAAGTGGCCGTCTTGTAGTATCAGTTTGCTGATTTTTTTCATTTTTTTATCCTCATTGACGTAGAGGGTTTCAGATGTGTGTCATATTCTATGATTCTCCACCTTGGAAACACCTTATGCCACTCAAAACATATGTTCATGATGAACATCATTCCCATATACTTCTATAATAACAAATAGTATGCAGTACCTATTTTTTTCAAATATCATATCAAATTTCATAACAATTAGTTACTCAATAAAATATGGTTTCTTTCACGGCAAAAACAAAACAATGTATTTTATGCAGATGTAAGTGAGGCGGAATTAAAGGAGAAAAGGTAATGATAAACAGTTGTTTGTTGGTCCTGTGACTTCCGCTTCTTACTTTACAACCAAATACCTTACGTTCCGAATACACCTATATATATCAAATACACCTATATAACAAATTCAATCGAGTGATAAAATAGTTATATTATGCCTTCGGGTTTCGGTTAATTTTCTAGGTTCAAAATTAAACTCTCAATTCCGACCTTTATAAACGTACATAAAGAATTATCCTTAACTTCTATAGTTTTAGGTATGATTTGACAGAAATCATGTGAGTGTACATTTCGTGACGTGTACATTTCGAGATCACAGATATAATGTGATCAACAGTTTCTACCTCTTCTAAACACAGCGTTCTAAAAACACTCTTCCTATGATGTCAAACACATCTTCCATTGATAGTAGTTAAGTAAACAAATTCTACATATGTTCTACATATATTTTAAAATCCTCCATTTGAAAATATAGTATTCTTTACAAATTTAAGTACAGTTGGAATGAGCTTTTTAAACTAAACTGAACCTGGTTGTTCTAGACATTCTTTAACTCATTTCTTCTTGATTTATTTAGTTTGAAGGGCATTGTATCTAACCAGTGTATAGGTCAAACTACTATGTTTCATTATTTTTTTTTGATATTCCATTTCCCCATACAGGTCCTCTAATTTTATAAAATAAAGAGAACATTTTTGACATAAATGTCTTAAGTGTGAGATATTTATTGGTCTTTAATCCTGGAGATTGCGCACATAGTGATTGGCCCAGTTATGTATTTTGTTTATATACTTGTTTTTGTATATCACACAACCGATACACATCATATCATTAGTTTCACTACAGTAGAAATGATAATTTCTGAAACATAAGTGAAGAATTAACTTCACCTTCTACGAAATAATCTCTTATTGCTAAAAATGACTCTTGTTCTCTTAGGTAGTGGATCTATTACGCAAAGATCTTCCAATTTAATCTTTGGGAAACCTCCAAGAGTGTGTTCGTAACTTCGTTAGTTTTAGAATAATTTTTTTCTCTTTCACATTTCTTCATTATCCATTTTCAATAATTTGGGAAGAATGGTGCATTATCTGAAAGGCAGCAACATTAAGCATTACTCTTTTTCTAATAAAAGGTCTTCTGTATCTTTTGTATATGACAGCCATTGTTATATGGAGTATTCAGTAGGTCATCCACAACTAATCACTGGAAAAGGAGTGACACCACACCTTGATAATATCTTTTTCTGTTCACAACAGTGGTAGATCAAAAACTTTCATTATTCTTTTACAATATTACTGTAATATATTATATAGTCTGTGGATTAATCCTTATAAATCTTAGTACACCATTCATCGATTCGAAAGCGTCTCTATCATGAGCTCCTTCTAAATTAATTAAGCGAAGTGATTTCTTTAATATTAAAGAATGTATTATTTCATCCGAAAATTGCCAGGTTCATTGAATCCAGAAAAGAGTAGATTAAAATTAGTATCCGTTGTGTAATAAAGATCAAAAGAGTATATTTTCCATACTTCAATATTACTCAAAGAAAAATTAATTTCATATCATATTAACTCATTAAAATATTTGAAATTTTTTTAACGAACCTTTAAATTTTAATTTTATTTCAATTAAATATTTTCAAAGTTAATATAAAAAAATTATAGGAATATTTCAATTAAATATTTTCAAAGTTAATATAAATAGGAATATAAATAAATCTGACAAGTACATTAAAAACAAATCCATTATTCCAAGACGAATGTTTTTACTTTGTTTGCCATCTGATGACATAAAGTAGAAGGTGTCAGAGCATTTATTTCTTATATATATATATATATATATATATATATATATATAAATCAAAACTTGAAATGGTCCAACAGGACTACTAGTTCACACTTGCAGTGTGATGCATTCTACCTTGGTATGGCCTCTATGCAGCTCAACTTACATATGAATGGTCACAGGGCTTCCGTTGGTCAACGCAAAAACCTTCCTATTGCTATCAACTCTAATTCCCATGGACTGGACTTTAATCACTGCTTCCGGGTCCAAGTCCTTAATCATATCCCTGTGCCGTCTTATCGGGTTACTTTAAGAGCTTCAGAAGAGGCAATTATCTGTCTTCTCAAAGCTCGCTCTCCTCCTGGCCTCAACTTGTACCGTTAATTTAATTATTTTTTGTTTTTAATTGTTTATTGCTTTATTTACATTTCTTCTCCTTCTGGTATTTTTATTTGTTCTTTTTAGTTATTTTTCTCTCTGTAGTTAGTAGCTTACCTAGGGTGGCCGGCAGAGTGCGTGCGTGTTCGTCGCATTCGACCTACCACTCAGTTAGCTTCAGCTACTCAAAGGGACTACTTCTGCCCGATGACGACGACTGTCGAAATATCGTTGTGAGTCTTTTGTGTTGTGTCTTTATTTGTTTTTCTCTTTCCTGCGTGAACTATATATATATATATATATATATATAATATATAACAAACAATTAACTTCTTTTTCAAAATTTTGACCATTTTCGTCGTCGTTGTCGGGAAATGATGAAGACTCCATGAGGAGGAAGATCAAATACCTTCTTTGGTGCGGAGATATGAATGATTGACAGTTCGAAACAAATTTGGGTACATGGATATATTACTAATGAAACATCGACATTAATTCCTTTACAAACTCACACTGGGAGCAGCATATTTTCGAGCGACAGCTATTACCTTTGAAATGTAAAGCCTATTTTAGGAGTCGTTTTACTTTCTGGGCTCAATACTCGGAAAACTTCCTCTCTTATTAAGATTTTAGTGTTAAAAGTTGTTGAACCAAAATTTTTTTAATTTGCATTGAATTTAGCAAGAATTAAATTCTTTGTTCCAAAGGCCTGCTTAAATTACATTCCTGGAAAGCAGATAATTTTTTCTGGTATTTTATGAACACCATTTAATCTTGAGAAGTAAAAAATAAAAACTTGCAGGTCGAATCAGAGTAAAACTATGTACTAGGTTTCGATTTTTTTTTTCTTTTCACTCATATAATAGCAAGTACTTAATTGACTATTAATTATGCTAATCAAACTATCCAAAAATTTGAATCATAGATCAGTATTCTGCTTCGAAAATTAAAACTGAAACGAATAAATTTCAGCGTGGCAGTTCATTTGATGATACCTTATGAAATACTTTTAATTTTGAGGTAATAAAATAATATAGGGAAAGAAGTATATAGTATCTGAAAGGAGTAACTGATTGGCTTATACTTAATATATTGGTAAATTATCTTCTCTTCTTCCATTGTATAATGTTTTTTAAAAAATCGTTCTTAATTGAAAAGAATAGATATGTTGAGAACAGGTAAGCAGATTGCTTAGTTGGCTAATTTCTTTATATATAGAGTTGGGTTTTTGATTCTGACGAAGACCGCTTGTTACGGTTGAAAGAACTTAGTTTTGTTTTCCCATTTTATTTGTGGTTTGATCATTGATTGTTATTTCACATGTTTATATGAAATCTTTATATATATATTAGTAGTAGCTCTCTGAGGAGATAGTCTAGAAGACCTCAGAGCTTATTTTGATTCTTCCCTACTGCATTTGGTTTCATATATATATATATATATTAAATGTTGCTGGTCTGAATATTGGGCGGTGACTGGCTGTTGGCTTGGCGAGTAGCTGGTGGTTGGTCACCTAGTAGGTGCAGTGTGCGTGAAACCCCGGTGTGTTGACGATTAATTAATGGGTTATGTTTCATGATTTTTATGGCTTCGTATATTTGCAGTCTGGCTGGATCGTTAATTTGCTTTAAAATGATAGTGTTTTGTACAAACACTGGTCCTGTATAAAAGTCAGTATAAAAAAGTATGAATATTTTCAAAATCTCTGGTTGTCGCACATTTCAGGACTGGCTTATAGCATCAGTGAACCTTTTAGTACTATCTTCCTGGTAACATTCCCAAAGTCGTAAAAAAATTGTTGACATAAAGACTTCCATCAAATCGTCAATATTGCCGATGCTTGATAATGCCGTACCTCTTCCAGAATTCTTCTTAACAAATATAGTGCTAAACATTGAACTTACAATCTTCTGTTTGATTTTAATTTTTAAATGTTGATAGTCAATCTCAAATCACTTCTTGTGTTTTATACTCTATGTATTGATTCTTTATTATCATTCGTCATTTTATTGAGGTATTGTTTATGTGTAATATGAATTAATATAAGAGCATACTAAAACAAAGTAATAATCTATTTTTTTGGAGACTGAAGTAGATAGTCGTTTCGGTTCGTTATGAACCCTTCTCAGGCTGAATGAATATTTCTCACATTTTATTACTCTCCCCTATATTCTTTATAAAACTTGGAGTAACTTCTATATGTACAAGTGTGTGTTCCAGTGGAAAGTAATAATCAGCAAACTTATCAAGTTCTCCATTCTTATACTGTAATGTAAAAAAATATTTTTAAAATTTTTTTTATGACTCACAAGTGTTTATTTGTTAAAGTAAAAAAGAAAAGAAACATTCGCTTGATTAAATAGGATGTGATGCTACAGGTCCTGAGAGGATTTGGGATCTAGATACAGAACACAATAGTTTGATGTTCTCCTACGCCTTGTCAACTTGTCGCGAACTGTATCTAATCTCATGTTAGTAAGATGGAAAAGTAGGAACGGCTATTTCGTTATTTTAAACGTTGCAAGTTTTGATGACTTGGAAAAATAAAATTTCTATTATTGACAATTAAATAAAATTTACAAAAAAAAAATGTGTTTTAAAAGCCATATAAGAGATTAATCTGAAGGTAAAGATCAAGGTTTTAAGAAAATATTATGCAAAATAAGTTTTGAACTTTAAAAATATTTTAATAGCGAAAAATTTCATATAGACATTATTTGAACCAACTTTATATTATTATTTATTCTAAGGCATTCACTTAACATGAAAAATTTTTATTTCTCATAAATATTGTATTATTTTAGTGTAAAAATAAAAATTATTGTGCAAAAAGTGTAATTAATGCATGTAATACAACGTGAGACTTGCTGCAGTAATATTAAAAAAAATGAAAGAATTTGAATAGGAGTATAGAAAACATACCGAGGTGTGCAAGGCCCAAGATTGCAAGATCTTGTTTTCGGATGAGGTTTCAAAAACTGGTTGCAATATCTGTCTTCGACCAAACCTCCAACTTTTTCTATGCATCTGGCTTCTGAAACCTAAATAAAATACCTATACAACTTTATAGGTGCTTGAAATATCCAAACAGGAAGGACATTAAACATAGAAAATGGTATTTTCACAAAGATAAAAAGGTACAACAAATTAAAAATAAAAGTTTATTGTAGGAAAAGTATAATAATTTTTTTCCAGAGAGTTAACTTCAAAGATAAAGAAGTTTAAATATAATTATTTATTATATAAGAGGTTGGTAACTCTAAAGAGGCTGTTTGCAAGAATTTTTTTACATGCCATTTTTTTCGTTTTAAACGCTGTTTTAAAACCTTACCTCATACAATCATTTGTAATTTAAGAATAATATACGGATGATTTCAGGTTGGTTCTGAAGTAATGTGAAATAAGTATTACGGTATATACCATTAAATAAAATACACGGCATATAAGCCAGTGGCAGGACTAGTGCGCGGCTGGGAGGCACGATGTTATGGCCTCTTCTTTAATTTAAGTGATGCAGTTTACTTAAGACTTCATCATGTATAGATAAGCCTAATGCACTGCACAGACCTTTTTTTAGCCAACACATCATGAAAACTTCTCTTGACTTAAGAAAAAATATTCAAATATTTCTTTTAAAAATGTTAAACAATTTTTTCTTATGTGTAATTTCAAATTAATTATTCTGTTGGGGTTTTAAATATTATTTCATTATATCAATAGTATTATTTAATATGTATTATTATTACATTATAAACATCATATTATAGCTACAGATGTTAATTTTAACATCTGATGAATTAAAATTAGTGAATATGATTAAAGTTATAAGATTGTCTCTAGTGATTTTGTTTTTTAGTGTTTTCTTTATAATGTGCCTAGTTTTATAGGAACTAACCTTTTGTTCTGTTTAAGGGCGGTAACTAAAGAAGTAGGTGAGCCAAACCATAAGTTAACCATGGACGAGTCGTATTACCGAGGGCAATGGTATGTTGTGTCAGCCATTCGTGTAAGAACTACGCCAATATTGCTTAAAATCAGTGCTCTAATGCTAACCAGTGTATTCAACATTGCTGACTGTTGGCTACGGACATAGACCAAAGTATACAACTTGCGCTATAATTCCATGTGTTGAACTGACATGGATCCGTATTTCAAAGAATTCATTAAGATAGGTTGAAACAAGATATAAAGAGAATGTTTGTAAAATAAAATTATAAATTACTAAAACTCCTTCCAGGGCTTCCAATGATTATACATTTTTTTTTGCTGGTTAGCTTCTTCACCACCTATTCAACACCCCCCCCCCCCCCCCCCCAATCCCTCTGGGCAGATCCTGGTTGTAATACTTATATTGGCACCTTTAATTATAGGAGACCGTAGATATCTCTACAGAGCTAAAAATGATCGTTTCTTTCACAGAATATACGCTTATTCATTTTGGTTGTTATCTTTTGAACGTTATACTCAAAGTTTTATGAATGATCAACTAAAAACTCTATGAAAATAATTATTTATATCTAACATGACGAATATAGGTTCAACCTAGATTGCAAGTTGCATGTTGTCTAATAGGCTACATGCAACATGCTACACCTAATTCTCTTAGACTATTACCTCTTTAAAGTCTGAACATATAATCTTTCTGTAGGTTTTGATTAGTGTATTCAGTACATGATAACTTGTCCATGATTAAAGTGATAGTCAAGCATGTCATAGCCCTCCTCTCTCTTACATCTATACATTTTCGCCGTATTAGCCGAAGTTGAGTAGTAACGGTAAATAAGTAAACTTTAATGTGAATTATTACTGTCTGAGGGTTAACAAACAAATCTAGTTTTATAGGGAAAACACACTGATACAGTTAATAAGTACCCATCTAAGCTTTGTGCCGGTTTCATAAACTAATTTTCCCTGTCTAGTTAATGCACGACGCAATTGCAGTTGGTAGACTTAATAAAGGGTCGACTGTATAACTCGGTCTGCTGGTTTAGGTCACCTTCATGAGCGGAAGCTCTGGTCATCCATATGTCCCTTACACCAAACTAAAGCTCAGGCTTTGTCTGACAAAGCAAGTTTTTGTGACATACTACATCGGAGATAGATGTGTAATTAGTGTTGTATAGTATATATAGCAGTGGTTTCACTCGTCACTTGCTGCAAACCATCGCAACTATGTAGAAGGTGACATTGCTTCTTTCACAGCAATGAGAAACTCCCAAACGAACTTGTGACTCAACAACGTCTGCACTACGAGGTAACACGGATAAATCTCATGCAAAAATACATAGAGGTATTTTCGTCCCTCTAATATTTAATGTGAGTATATTTAATGTGAATTCAGTTACTCCATCGATTATTTGTATGTGTTTTTACACATAAAATCGTGATGCTGACCAAAACTTGGTGCTTATAATTAATTTTTTTTAACGCTAAACAGGTGTATTTCTTATATCTCAGTTTATTTGATACTCAGTTTAATAATGTATTTCAAATGAAGTTCCCTAATAACCATCATCATAGTAGATAGAGTAAGATGCATTGATTGTTATATACCTGTTTTTGTAATAAAAACATTATTTGAAAAACAATAAAAATATTAATGCTGCTACATTAAAAAAAAAGAGGAATTCTTGTAATTTGAAACCAAACCTGTGTACCAGGTCCACATTGAGCGGAGCACTTGGACCAGTCCACGTAATCCCAGAAGTATTCCCCATCTCTTGTTGAAGACACTTCTCCTAACGAGTATCTCAGTGAAACTGGCTGAACGGCATTGACCTAAACCAAGACAAAAACAAAGAAAAACAATTGCCTTTTTGGTTAAGTGACCAAGTGTTTACAGTATAAAAGTCTTTTAAGTGCGTCAAACGTTTTAAAACAACTTGCAAAGAGTGCTCGATATCCATTTTCTCCTTTTATTTATTTTCCAATTTCTTCTTGGGTTTCAACATTGATTTATATTCTATGTTAGAATATTTTATATATATATTTATATAGACGTGTGTGTGTGTGTATATATATATGAGAATTGCTGTATGTGTGACGCAGTTGCCACCAGTCTACCAACCTTAACTAGTGAGGAACCTAATGAAATTTCATAAACAGGAAAAGGAAATACATACATAATGAGAATACATTATTTTATATAAAAACAACCAAACTTTTTAAATTGAATACAAAACATTTGCAGGATTTAAGTTCTTTAAGTGGCAGTGGTGCTTAACAGTTGAACAAACACACAAAATGGCTGCCTACCGCCTGCTGGATTTCAAAGAGAAACTTCTGCAGACTTGAGTCTTAGATTTACGGCCAAGTGATACTAGTAATTATTTAAAAACTTTCGTTTTATTTAAATTTTTTTAATACGATTATTAATAATTATAATTAAAATACTTTTGTTCACTTAATTTCTCTCTTTTTAATACTCTTACTGTAAATGTGGTGGCATTTACAACAAGAGATATACTTCACTAATTAAAGACGAGAAATATAACTAAAAAAAAAAAAAAAACAAGACGCACCTACCGGTAGCCATTTCAGTGTAACCGGCATATAAAACATGTTTTAAACTTCAACTATAAAATTACTGGTTTTGTATATCATATACCGGTATATAAGATATACTATCCAATTAATTGTTGCAAAAATAAATGTTTGATATCTTCAGAGGCGGTTCGTTTGAAGAGCATGAAAAAGTAAAAACAACAGTCAGGTAAGGCTTGGTTGGTTGTTGTAGTAGAAGTAGGAAAACTTGACAAGAGTGCCGTCTCTTTACTTTGTCTGCTGTAACCCCCGCTTCTCACCTTGGTCTTGTTTACTCTTTTTTGCTTTCCGAAGATGAATATCGAAAATTCTCCTCAGATGATTTTACAATTTTATTTTTCACAGGGAAAATAACAATAAAATAACTATGTTAGTTACGTTAAGTTAGCATATTAATTTAAGTTACAAATCGTGTGGTAATTTATACAACGTATTATACAAATAAAGTTGCCTAGAGATTTTACTCCAGATTTACAAGATTTGAATTTGAAAACTATCAGAATTTGGTTTTTTTTTGCTTCATAAGTATTATTAATTTCACATCTGTCTATCAATATATATATATATAAATATATATATATATATAATATTATTAAAATAAGCAGCAGCTTCTGCATTGACCAGTTTCTTGTTGACACTCTCTACTTTTCGTATCACTTTGCGGTGAGACTCTGGTAGCTTCCAAAAAGGTTAGCAAAAGACATTAACACACACAATAAACATAGGTCCACGAAAAACTAAATCTTAATCACTGTATTAATCACTAAATTAACAAACTAAATAAAAATGCGTACAAGCTTTCGGCTCTCATTGGCCATCTTCAGGTATAAACTAAAATTAATAAAGTCTAAAGCACTATAGTTAGAATAAAATAAGATATTTGAACAATTCTAAAAAAAAATTACTGTACTACAGGAAGTGAATCTAAAGTGGGAGTGAGGGGAAGGGGAGGTATGCATGGGACAGGGTCGGAAAACTACCTGTGGTTCCTTCACCTCCCTCTCCCTTACAAGCTTGAAAGTATTGTCAAAATTCTTAAAGCTAGGCACAGAGTTGAAATCATTGCTCTGGACATTTAGCCTGGTCATCCATATGTCCCTTACACCAAACTAAAGCTCAGGCTTTGTCTGACAAAGCAAGTTTTTGTGACATACTACATCGGAGATAGATGTGTAATTAGTGTTGTATAGTATATATAGCAGTGGTTTCACTCGTCACTTGCTGCAAACCATCGCAACTATGTAGAAGGTGACATTGCTTCTTTCACAGCAATGAGAAACTCCCAAACGAACTTGTGACTCAACAACGTCTGCACTACGAGGTAACACGGATAAATCTCATGCAAAAATACATAGAGGTATTTTCGTCCCTCTAATATTTAATGTGAGTATATTTAATGTGAATTCAGTTACTCCATCGATTATTTGTATGTGTTTTTACACATAAAATCGTGATGCTGACCAAAACTTGGTGCTTATAATTAATTTTTTTTAACGCTAAACAGGTGTATTTCTTATATCTCAGTTTATTTGATACTCAGTTTAATAATGTATTTCAAATGAAGTTCCCTAATAACCATCATCATAGTAGATAGAGTAAGATGCATTGATTGTTATATACCTGTTTTTGTAATAAAAACATTATTTGAAAAACAATAAAAATATTAATGCTGCTACATTAAAAAAAAAGAGGAATTCTTGTAATTTGAAACCAAACCTGTGTACCAGGTCCACATTGAGCGGAGCACTTGGACCAGTCCACGTAATCCCAGAAGTATTCCCCATCTCTTGTTGAAGACACTTCTCCTAACGAGTATCTCAGTGAAACTGGCTGAACGGCATTGACCTAAACCAAGACAAAAACAAAGAAAAACAATTGCCTTTTTGGTTAAGTGACCAAGTGTTTACAGTATAAAAGTCTTTTAAGTGCGTCAAACGTTTTAAAACAACTTGCAAAGAGTGCTCGATATCCATTTTCTCCTTTTATGTTATTTTCCAATTTCTTCTTGGGGTTTCAACATTGATTTATATTCTATGTTAGAATATTTTATATATATATTTATATAGACGTGTGTGTGTGTGTATATATATATGAGAATGTGCTGTATGTGTGACGCAGTTGCCACCAGTCTACCAACCTTAACTAGTGAGGAACCTAATGAAATTTCATAAACAGGAAAAGGAAATACATACATAATGAGAATACATTATTTTATATGAAATAACAACCAAACTTTTTAAATTGAATACAAAACATTTGCAGGATTTAAGTTCTTTAAGTGGCAGTGGTGCTTAACAGTTGAACAAACACACAAAATGGCTGCCTACCGCCTGCTGGATTTCAAAGAGAAACTTCTGCAGACTTGAGTCTTAGATTTACGGCCAAGTGATACTAGTAATTATTTAAAAACTTTCGTTTTATTTACAATTTTTTTAATACGATTATTAATAATTATAATTAAAATACTTTTGTTCACTTAATTTCTCTCTTTTTAATACTCTTACTGTAAATGTGGTGGCATTTACAACAAGAGATATACTTCACTAATTAAAGACGAGAAATATAACTAAAAAAAAAAAAAAACAAGACGCACCTACCGGTAGCCATTTCAGTGTAACCGGCATATAAAACATGTTTTAAACTTCAACTATATAAATTACTGGTTTTGTATATCATATACCGGTATATAAGATATACTATCCAATTAATTGTTGCAAAAATAAATGTTTGATATCTTCAGAGGCGGTTCGTTTGAAGAGCATGAAAAAGTAAAAACAACAGTCAGGTAAGGCTTGGTTGGTTGTTGTAGTAGAAGTAGGTAAAACTTGACAAGAGTGCCGTCTCTTTACTTTGTCTGCTGTAACCTCCCGCTTCTCACCTTGGTCTTGTTTACTCTTTTTTGCTTTCCGAAGATGAATATCGAAAATTCTCCTCAGATGATTTTACAATTTTATTTTTCACAGGGAAAATAACAATAAATATAACTATGTTAGTTACGTTAAGTTAGCATATTAATTTAAGTTACAAATCGTGTGGTAATTTATACAACGTATTATACAAATAATAGTTGCCTAGAGATTTTACTCCAGATTTACAAGATTTGAATTTGAAAACTATCAGAATTTGGTTTTTTTTTGCTTCATAAGTATTATTAATTTCACATCTGTCTATCAATATATATATATATTATATATATATATATATATATATATTATTAAAATAAGCAGCAGCTTCTGCATTGACCAGTTTCTTGTTGACACTCTCTACTTTTCGTATCACTTTGCGGTGAGACTCTGGTAGCTTCAAAGAAGGTTAGCAAAAGACATTAACACACACAATAAACATAGGTCAAACACGAAAAACTAAATCTTAATCACTGTATTAATCACTAAATTAACAAACTAAATAAAAATGCGTACAAGCTTTCGGCTCTCATTGGCCATCTTCAGGTATAAACTAAAATTAATAAAGTCTAAAGCACTATAGTTAGAATAAAATAAGATATTTGAACAATGTCTAAAAAAAAATTACTGTACTACAGGAAGTGAATCTAAAGTGGGAGTGAGGGGAAGGGGAGGTATGCATGGGACAGGGTCGGCCAAAACTACCTGTGGTTCCTTCACCTCCCTCTCTCCCTTACAAGCTTGAAAGTATTGTCAAAATTCTTAAAGCTAGGCACAGAGTTGAAATCATTGCTCTGGACATTTAGCCTGGGGTTACATTCTTTAATATACAGAGCCTCCAGTATATGTAACCTGCCAGGCTCGTGGCACACTTGCAGAATGGAAGTGCCCTCAATCAGGGCCTGCCTCGTCAGTCTTACTCGGTGAGCGTCCTCCGTATGGTTTTTAGGGGCCCCAGTGCTCAGGTGGACAGTTAGACGCCGCGAAAGCTTCGTAGTAGTCATCCCTATGTATGAGGATGGAGGGTTGCACAGTCCCCTATACTGCATTTGTACTCATACACAAGGTGACTACGTTGTAGCTCCGGGTCTCAGTTCTCGGTCTATTGTAGAGTAGTAGGTCCGATGTCTTTCTACTTCTATAATATATAGTCAGCCTTATCTTGTCCTGCTCGTTGGTAGTTTGAATATTGTTATTTACCAGTTTTTGTATTGCGCGTTCCTCTTGTCTATGCTCCGTACTAAAATATCCTTTGTAAAACAGGCGGATAGTCTCTCCTGTAGGCGGGTCTGTCTCGTTACTAGCATACCATTTATTGCAAAAAGTTTTAATTGAGTTGGCGACCTCCTGGTTCGAAAAACCATTATTAACCAGCACCTGGGTTGAACGTTCTAACTCTTGATGTATGAGGTCCCAACTGCTGCAATGTGTAAATGCCCTTTTTATGTAGGCATTAATAGTGGCCTTTTTATACCTATTAGGACACTCACTATTGCCATTAAGACAAAACCCAAGATTTGAGGGTTTCCTATATACGTCCGTCCTAAGGAGGTGAAGGAACCACA
Organism: Hermatobates lingyangjiaoensis; assembly: GCA_026182355.1. Lineage (NCBI taxonomy): Eukaryota > Metazoa > Arthropoda > Insecta > Hemiptera > Hermatobatidae > Hermatobates > Hermatobates lingyangjiaoensis. Next base: position 2,272,702 of record JAPFBL010000188.1, on the reverse strand, counting down.
GGTAGTTTTGGCCGACCCTGTCGCCATGCATACCTCCCCTTCCCCTCACTCCCACTTTAGATTCACTTCCTGTAGTACAGTAATTTTTTTTTTAGACATTGTTCAAATATCTTATTTTATTCTAACTATAGTGCTTAGACTTTATTAATTTTAGTTTATACCTGAAGATGGCCAATGAGAGCCGAAAGCTTGTACGCATTTTTATTTAGTTTGTTAATTTAGTGATTAATACAGTGATTAAGATTTAGTTTTTCGTGTTTGACCTATGTTTATTGTGTGTGTTAATGTCTTTTGCTAACCTTCTTTGGAAGCTACCAGAGTCTCACCGCAAAGTGATACGAAAAGTAGAGAGTGTCAACAAGAAACTGGTCAATGCAGAAGCTGCTGCTTATTTTAATAATATATGCTTAAGGGAAGACCTGCTGCCTTTGTACACAAATATATATATATATATATATATATATAAAGGTGTTGTTTTCTTGACCACAATTACTAATAAATACTTTCCTTCTTCTCGGAATTTGGTCAGGGTTAATTATTTGAAATCACCTTTTAGCCAACGTTTCGTCCTTATTATTTTTGGGTTCTAACCCTGAAGATGTCTTAAAATAAAGACGAAACGTTGGCAAAAAGGTGATTTCAAATAATTAACCCTGACCAAATTCCGAGAAGAAGAAAGTATATATATATATTCTACTTGATTTAACTTCGTCGAATATTTTTCTAAATTTCATTTAATTTTTAACTTAAACCCTGAATGGAAGACAAATTTCGAAATTTAGAAAAATATTCGACGAAGTTAATCAAGTGGAATCGGACATAAAGTTTTTAAATGCTTGTATTCAAGAAGGACTGCTTCCAACTTTTACGAATATATATATATATGTCTGAAGACGAGGACATCGAAATATAGTAGTGAGTTCAGTGGTTTCCTTTCTATGTGTTCTTTTTTAAATTCTAGTTTATATATATATACAATTAAAAGAAACGGTCCAGCGGACTATTTTAAATAAAATAAATTCAAAACGAAGGAAACACACAGAAAGACACAGACATAACTCACATCGATATTTCGACCATCGTCGTCATCAGGAGGTGCGAAGAGTCCCGCAGGCAGGAAGACAGGGCAGCGACAGTCGTTTTGAATTTATTTTATATATATATATATATATATATATATAGTTCAATGTACATAAAGAAACATAGATAAATTAAAAGTGCTTGGTTTCCCTCTCTTATCTCTCTTGAAGACGGTTCAGCCGAAAATTAGAGACTGTAAGTGTATGCTTTTAATTTCTCTATGTTTCTTTATGTACATTGAACTGTATTTTGTTCATTTCGGATCATATTTTCATCGAAAAAGTGTATATATATATATATATTTTATATGAATAATAAATAATATATAATTATTATTTATGTATATTTATATATAATTTTTTTATATTTACATATAAATGAAATCACCATAGTGAAAACACAATCGTATCAACCAGTATATTAGAGATTGAAAGTATATTTCCTCAACTGTATATGAACCTCAGTTAGTTCCTAACTTATTGATGTACGTTAAATATACACAATGATTCATACTACAGTATTCTAACTAATTTGTATTAATTTAGTTAACCCGAGCAAACTCTTTTGTTTTTCCTTATTTTTGTTTATTTCAACAAGATACCGCATAATGCTGAATTGGTGATGAATATGGGCAATTTTACCATTACTTGTGAGTTCTGAGTTTCAATTTAAACATGCATTCATAAAGAAGAAAGAACTGAAAACAGTGAAAAACAAAATATACAAATTTATTTATATTTAGCTATAAATGATACAATAAAGTACCATGAAAAAATAAAGACGGATTATGGCCTTTAGAACCCCTTATTATTTTTTATTCTTGAATGTAAACAATACCTTTTAAAATTCCTATTTTTTAATCATATGAGCAAGCTTTTAGGCTTTCATGCCTTATATTCTAATAAAGGAGCGAATGCTTGGCTCATTTCTGTTTTGGCGCTCATGAACCATGGATGCTAACAGCATGAGTTAGTAAGTGCCCATGGTGTCTGACTTCGGTCATCTAGTAGAAACTAGTGTATTTAACGTGACTAGGGACAATGAATTATAAACTTTTATATTACATTACTATTTCTCATCTCTGTTGAATTGGGTTTCTAAGTAAAACAGAAATGATATTGTTAAAAGAAATTACTTAATTGGCATATAAATGGACTTTGAATAATATTATTAATTTACCAAAACATTAAGAGTTTCAGTTGTTGGCCCTGGAATAGTGAGGGCTTCCTGTCTGGGTTTGATCATTCCCAACCAAGCTGTTGATCCAGGCACTTCAAACTGACCCAGTCTTGTGCTAAACCAATATTAAAAGCATACATTTAACGTTATCACATCAAAGAATAAACTATTTAGATTCAATAGAAATAATACAATAGTTATTGTTTTAATAACTATATTTTATTTGTGTTGTAATAATGTTTGCTGTTTGTTTCCAGTGACCAGACTTATAAGTTTTGATCTTCGGTGACATCTGAGTACTAGAAAATGTGTCTCATTTAACGGTGCTCAGTTTACGGGTAAACCACATTTCCGGGTTTTTTCAACATTGGAAGTCATAGATTATTTTCCTCATGAATTATACTCAAATTTATGGTAAATTGTTTCTGGTAACATAGAGTCTTGACCGGCTTCTTTAGGACCTCTTAGGGGAACGGAGTGCTCAAGATTTCTTATCACCGCCCATATATATATATATATATATATATATATATATATATATATATATATACACTTTAACACAGAGAAAAGAACACAGAAAGACACTACAGAACTCACTTCGATATTTCGACATCCGTCGTCATCGGGAAGAAGTGCGAAGTACTCGCGTTGAGAAGCAAACTGCTACTCACTACAGCGTATATATATATATATATATATATATTGTTAAAAGTATCGACCGTGGAATAGAAACAAAACTAAAGTTTATCGGGGCTCGGTCAGTTCTTCAGGATCAACAAATTAAACTCTCATTGCCAACATTTCGGTTTTTATTTAAAACCTTTTTCATAGGCAGAAGTATAAATTTTGAAACAGAAAAAGTAAGTATTACATTACAAATTATTTTACAAAGAAAAATAGTCTGTAGATTTCAACAACAACTGTAGTCTGAATGAACATTGTGACACAACTGTCACAACTGTTGTTGTACATGTACTCGTGAAGAGATTCATTGCCAGTCAAGTGGCAATTTTGAAAATTTTTTAAGTGTTGTTTCATTCATAAAAGTAAATTTCATAAGTGGATAATAAAGACATTATAATAGTACATGTATTAATACGAGTACACTGAAATATAAGGCCAGTTAGATTAAGCGTCTACAGTTTGAATAGATGTAGACGAAAGTGTGATGTAGTTGACAATCCGTAACAAAGTGACACAATAAATAAGTGTATGATTTACCGGTTCCTCTCTCCGTAGAAACCTGGAGGCTGTGGTACTGCTATCTCATACCCCTCCCCCCCGATGTGCCTTCACCTTGACGTGGTGGGGGGGCTTATCATGCCAGGATGGCGTGAACTAAGAAAGGCACAACCTGGTAGGCGTGTTAGCCTAGACCGTCGTCCTTGTGTGGAAAGTTCGCGAGCGGGCTTATGAGACAGTCCGCCTTATTAGTCTTACTCACTGTGGTGGCATTACAGCGGCTTTGTCTACTACTTTGAAGTTCTGGTCTCGGGCTGGTGTTCGCGAGTAGTAAGTCCCCTCAGTCGCACACTGGTTTGGGAGCTAATCCCAAGCCTTCTTTTCTTCTTCCGACTTTCGCATGTCGTTTAAGTGTTTAAGACATTTTTCTCGCCTCCTGTGAAATCCGGCATTTGTTTGCTGATCGCACTTAAGAGATTTATTCGGACGGGTTGTGACGGACATAAGACATAAGTTGCTTGGCCTGTCGCGATGTTTATCGTCTGGATGTCTCCTTCCTTTTCGTTATACTTTTTCATTAAATCTTTGACTCCTTCCCTTACTTACCTACTATTTTCTATACTTAACTCCCAGTTAACTGTTACTCTTGTTTTCCCTTTTCGTGTTTCATTGTTCATGTTTCATCAAGTAACCAGTAGTCTACTAGTTACCATTGGGCATAAGTTGTATTGCTTTCATTGATCTAGGATGGACGTGGAAACTCCCCGTCCACGAGGAAAACCTTGGGCACTTCACGAGAACTTCTTCGCTGTCTCGTTTTGTCACATTCATGAAAGAACACTTAGTTTCTTTCGACGTGGCGAATGATCTCCACGTTAAAACATCAACCTATTCTGCTTTATCATGTTATAACTGATAGGCGAAGGTGCATGAATAAATCAAAAGAGGAACTGTTGTCTGACTGGAATCCGCTTTTGTCGACTACTTTCTACAACTGTATTTAGCATTTTGACTCCATCCAATGCAATGCTTTCTTTCTAGTGGACTTGTCATCAGCTGTCCCGATAGTAAGCATTGCAACTTTCCAATGAATATTTATGAAAATTTTCATGGAAACAGTTTTAATGATTAATCCCATCCGCAAATTCTTAAGCAGATACCTCATTTTAACTCTAATGTCTTTTTGAAGGCATCAAAGGAAACATAAATTTGTCTTCTTGGATGAAGATGTGCCGTAATCGTTAATTACTCCTAATTATTATTTTTTGTTTGATATTTATTAAATTTAAACATAGTTACTTTATTTTATTTATTCAATTGTGCCTTATTTATCTTTATGTTACTGGTCTTTATTTATCATTTAAGATATTATTTGTCTTTACTTTGTATTTTATTTTAATTTTATCCAATTTTTTATATTATCTGTTATTATTTTTCCTTGAATTGCCTTTTTCATTAAGGTTACAACACTGGCAGAGTTCTTTTCAGAAGGAGTCTTTAGGCTTGGATTCCTTTCCAAGCAGGTCTGGTCCCCCATCTGATAATAATAGAGTCAAAATATTGAAGTGAGATTTTGCGTTTCCTTCAGTGTGTTTTTCCCTGTAATCTGATTTTACATTCTAAGTCTATTATTTCATTAGTAAAATAAATTTGGGTGTGTTTTCACTTAAACACCCTATAACATTCATTTTGTTCCTCTTCTCAAACAGATCTCGGAAACGTGGAAATATAATGTTCAATATAGTATTAGGTTTAGGAGGGGATTTTCTTTAGAATACATTCAACCAAACAGTGCACGAAATTAATAAGAATTTCAGTTCTTATATATATTAATAATTTATGATGGTGTTTCTTTAGTAAAAAAACTATTTTTACGTTTACTATATTATTTTAAGCATTTAAGGTTTTAAATTATTATACTTAATGGATATAAGCCTATATATTCATATTAGTATGCTAATCGTTGTCTTTCAAAGAGAATTTAAATTTTATTTAGTGAATGGTATATTTTTTGGATCTGATTGGTTTCTGTCAGAGGCACTTAATCAAGACCAAACTCTCTTTTAAAAGTTGAAATCGTTTTTGGTAAAGTTGTTCAAGTAAACCCTCTTAAAAAGAAAAAAAAACTCTTGGATCTTTTAACTATTTCAATTTGTAAAAAAACCTTCAATAGACATCAAAACTTCAAAGACTCAATTCTGTTTAAAATTATTTTTTCTATATTGGCCTAATGGTAATTAGTGTGAGAGTTTTGAAAAAAATGTTATGGATGTAATTTTTAATAAATAGTTAAAAATTCGGTTTATTATTGTTGCCTGTAAAGATATATTCATTTACTGCAATTAGAAAAAACATATTTCAAGAGATTGATTGTAACACTATAATTTTGAAATTACTTCGCATATGTGTAATAATTTACTATACTGAAACTAAAAATTTTAAATCATAATTCCTTAAAATATTGTGATACATGATATTAAGATATTACATTCAATGGAATCATGTGTGAAAACCGTGAAAGTGGAATTTTTGGGGAAAGCCGAAGTCAAGATGTATTCTGTTTAAATTTGTTTGAAAAGACATCTAATCTTTTGGAGAGTGTCTCATCGCATGAGAGACAGAATTATAATTCTAATTATTTTTTCATTGCTTAATTGTGTATTATCAGAAATTTATGGAGGTATAGTTTGTTGATATCTTGCAGTCTGGTGGATTATTTAAGTTAGTAGTGCCACGACATAGGAAATTTATATTTTGGCATGAGTGATGCAAAATCTCCTTCACTCTGTTTTCTCCTGCTGATGAACCACTGTTTGAAATATGGACTGTTTTAGGTTAATTGGCAGCAGCACGCTCTTTGAAGCCACCTGAGAGACATTTCTTCTCTCTCTCTCTCTCTCTCTCTCTCTCTCTCTCTCTCTTCTTGTCTACTTCTGATGACGAACTATTGTTTAAAATATCGACTACTGTAAGTGTCCTTCTCTGCTATGGGTCCTGTTTATTGCTAGCAATATTTTATTCTAATAGTTTCTGTTCTATGTTCAGTTTCATCTGAATCGTAATTTCATAATTGAATATGTATATAAGTGTATATAATGAGTAATGTTACATGCCTACTATGTAGGTGTTAAATCATCTCCCGTACACAATATTTACCAATGTGAGTTTATTTTCAATAATATAATTATTTTTATTTATTCATTATTATTTGTTTTATATTTATATTTTATTAATTTTCATTTTTATTATTTCATTTTAATAATTTTCTCTCTCTACATATATTGGCAGCTCTGGCACTGATACTACGGCGAAGGGATCCTTCAAGGTAGTTTCGCTTCTCAAGAAGATCAAATGACTACAGCCATTCACTATCAGCTTCTCCTGATGACTACAGTATTCAAATTTCAAGGTGAATGGTGTCGGTTAGTTATCTCTGTAGTTTTGTATATATATGGTATATATCGTTGTCTTCATTATTAGTTCATATTATGTTTACATCATAGTTATAAGGAAACACTGGACGGTCATCTACTATTTTCGATGTCCGATGCTTCAGGAAAGAGGTGAGGGAGCACTCCAAAGGTCTGATAACGACTGACTCTGGAGCCCAGTTCGACACTGTAGCTTCTCAACACAGTGTAGCTTCGTTCTTCTTCCGGAGGACGACGGTATGTCAGGGAAGATAAAGAGAGAGAAATTCAAATGTAGAAATTTAAAAAACTGATATCATTCTAACGTGTTAAAATATATATATATAATATAGCTGATAACAACTTTAAAATTACACAAAATCAACGCATTGAGTTAAGCAGAGCCGATCTATATATAAGTAGATATCGTTTTCTTACATTATTAGTTCATATTATTTTTAACTTATTGTATAAGTAAATCATTGGAGAGTATTACTATTTTTCGATGGATGAGGAGGGAAGTGAGAGAGCATCTGCGTGGTCTTACGAAGTTTACTGGAGCGCCACTTGCAGTTTGCTTCTCAACACAAGTACTTCCTTCTTCTTCCCGATGACGACGGATGTCGAAATATCGAAGTGAGTTCTGTAGTGTCTTTCTGTGTTCTTTTCTCTGTGTTAAAGTATATATATATATACACACCTGTGCAAAATTATCGCACCACTTTAAAAATTGGAGATTTTATTAATAATATCGAACTGGGAGCATAGTTACTGTAGTAAAGAAATGTCCAAAGGTTGTTTACATTATTGTGATCCATGTTCCCTCGCCAGGGTTTCCTCATAAACTAGTAGAAGTCCAAAGGTTGAATCTCGTCTATTGACTGCCTAACCTTTAGCACTGTTTTCAGTCTTGTGTTGACTTCCTAGTGTCCACAAGTGTAATAATTTATTCTTCAAATTAAATTTAACTTTTAAAAGTTAATAATGGAACAGAAGCGGTTTCTAAATGCTCCACAGTGTGTCCGGGCTTTGTCTCATCAGAAGAAGACTATAGCCAGAGGCAAGTGGCTCAAGTGCTGGGCTCACCATTCAACAGTCAGGCGACTGATCACTCTATATTAGGAATGAAGTCATACCAGGACTAAAAATTCAGGATCGACCACTAAACTGGAATTCGATGACCGTTTCTTGAGGCAAAAGTGCATTGAGAATGATTTGGCTGAAAGAGGTCAGAAGCTTGAGTGATTTCTTCCATAATGTTAGAAATTTGACAATCTATTCAGGCTCTAGTGAGAATTGACTGCGCTTATAAACTTAGATGCTCGGTGGCCAAATAAGGATCCTCTTCTCCAAACAGCATCATTTTAACGGCTTCGGTTTGCTCGGCATCACGCTGATTGGACTGTGAGAGATTCGGCCAGGTTCTATTAACGGACAGCTTAAGTATGCTTCGTAGGCCTGATGTAGGGGATTAGATCTTTTATTCTGAAGAGATTACGCTCCTTAATGGCCTTTTAACTTCCTTTTATTGAATTTTCTGTCATGTTCTGGGCCGTATTTGTCTGACTTCTTGCACGGAGTTAGTGCCACTTCGAGGAAGTCTATGATCGGTTGTATTATACCATTCTGCAGGATTAGTTGAGATCTTTCGCCTCCTTACAGTCTAGAGAATTATCCTAATGCAGGACAATGCGGTCCCAACCTGCCGAAGGTTAACACTATATATATGAATGGGGATTAATGTTATGGATTTTGGCTTGAAGTCCGGACCTAATTTCCATTTTAACATGTGGGACTTGTTATATAAAAAATTCGATCCAGCCCACCCAATAAGAAATGGACAAGACTGAGATCTGTACAGAATGGGTCAATGTGGAGTCAAAATATGCAGTCTCAGGTATTGCCTTCCCAGAAGGATCCGAGCTGTCATTTCCTCAAGAGAGGACCTTTATTATCTAAACTATGTCAGGTTGCAGTTGATTGTTTATTTGTCTCTTATCCTTAATCATTATAATCAATGGCGCGTTAACCTACTTTTAAAAAGATACAAACTTTTTCTAAATCAAATTGGTCTTTTTTCGCTCAAAATTGCTAAAAACTCTTGAAGTATAAGTTAAATTCACTTTCATGAAGTAAAACAGATAAAATACTCCAACTCCCTACATAAAATGTAAATTTTGCACAGGAGTGTATATGAAATGGGAAAAAAAGACTAAGATTTTTGGTTTGATCATTGATTATTATTTCACGTGTTTATGTAAATCTTGTATATATTGTTCGTCATCAGGAGAGTAGACTAGAAGAGAGGACGAAGTGAGAGAGATCTCCCCACGTCGAAGAACGGAGCGCGATATATATATATATATATATATATATATTATGACTAAAAATTACACTGATCACAAACAAAACAAAGTATATATGTATTTTCAGCCAAAGTCATAATCTGATGATTTGGCTGAAAGATCTTAGAAACATTTCTGAATTTCTTACCATAGTTTAAAGGGTGATTTTTATTACAGGCGTTTATTGTGAAATCTTGTTGTACTTATATATATATATATGTTGGTATAAATAGGCAGCAGATCCTCTTTCAAACAGGTATCATTAAAATTAACCGCAGTCTCGGCATTCACGATCTTAAGACTGAGAGATTCGATCCTACGAACTAACCTCCTGCTAACAGGATTCAACTGGAAAAGGAGTTAGGAGGATTCAACTCTTTTATTCTAACCGCCTTGTTTCTTGCTCTTTATTGACCTTTTAACTTCTCTTTATATTAATTTTTACTAGTCCATTTAATCTATTAATACCATTGACTACCTCATTAATTTTGTTTAACATGTCACTTGCCCAACTCCTTTTCCAGTTGAACCTGTTAGCAGGAGGTTAGTTCGTAGGATCGAATCTCTCAGTCTTAAGATCGTGAATGCCGAGACTGCGGTTAAATTTAATGATATATATATATATATATATATATATGAAATGGGGAAAAAAGACTAAGATTTTTGGTTTGATCATTGATTATTATTTCACGTGTTTATGTGAAATCTTGTATATATATATATATATATGATCAAACCACAATAAGAAATGGGAAAACAAGACTAAGATCTTTCAACCGTAACAAGCGGTCTTCGTCAGAGTCAAAAACCCAACTGAGTTGGGTTTTTGACTCTGACGAAGACCGCTTGTTACGGTTGAAAGATCTTAGTCTTGTTTTCCCATTTCTTATTGTGGTTTGATCATTGATTGTTGTTTCACGTGTTTATGTGAAATCTTTATATATATATATATATATATATCTGATTGGTTGATGCGGGACCAAATAAGGTTGACTCATTTTTTCAGTTGAAGGCTTCTAGCTCTCATCGAAGTCACGTACAGCGGTTCTTCTCATCCATGGAGTCATCTCCGCCGACACAGCAAATAGTATAAGGGCTCGCACTCCCTCAGAAAATAAACAGTTGCCGTGCGATGTCGACTTTTCCACTTCGAGTTTTCCCGGTCCGGTCCGGTTTTCTGAGGGAGTGCGAGCCCTTATACTTTTTGCTGTGTCGGCGGAGATGACTCCATGGATGAGAAGAACCGCTGTACGTGACTTCGATGAGAGCTAGAAGCCTTCAACTGGAAAAAAATGAGTCAACCTTATTTTGTCCCGCATCAACCAATCAGATATCAGAACCAGACACCTCACGTAGATTTCAATATATATATATATATATATATATATATATATATATATATATATATATATATACATTAAGGCGCGCTTGATAGAGTTCTAATTATTTGTATACGACCTTTCAAAAATGTTTTCAAGTTTAAACTCGTTTTGAAAAATTGTCTCACTCTTTATATGAAATATCAAGAACAACACCTTTTTTTTATCACTAGTCCTCTCTCTCATGATACAACTTAATTCCGTAGTATACGACAGACTCAGTAATTCAACTTGTTTAAAGTGTGTTATCCTATCAGTTAAAATGGTTTGCATAAAAAATATACATTTTTAAATACAATATAAACAAAGAAATAATTTCCTTTCATAAACTGGAAAGGTAAGAATAATTAGACTTTATAAACTGAAGAAGCTTTCGATGAAATTGCTAATTAATTTAAGCTTCAAGAAATTTGATGTTAATACCAGGGAGTTTTAAATGACTCATTACCCTTTGATGTAGGTTTCATTGCCTCCAGATTTCTTTATAATAATCTGCGATTTGGTGGGTTCTGTCTCCTCTATCTTTATGTTTCTTGAACCTTTTGGTATAATCATCACCTCGTGAATTCCTGTAATTCAATATTTTATAACTAGTTAAACAATTCAGTTGAACATTATTGACATGTGTCAACTAACAAAAGGTAACAGCAATAAAAATACAAATTTGTTTCTTTAAAATATTATATTACGATATATCAGAGTGAGTTAAAGGAAAAATATCTGCTATATTTTAACATTCAGGCATTAAAAGTGTAATTTAAGGTAAATGTTCTCTATCGTGGGAAAGGAAGGGGTTAGTAAGACAAATGGTGAGATCAAATGCAATACGTTTGTATTTCATTGCATTGAATTCTTAAAGTCTCAAAGCACACTTGTTAAAGTGAGATAAAATTATTCATCGAATTACTCAAATAATAAGTATTTTTAAACTTATATAATTACTTAATCCCAATAATTATTGCGATCAAAAATTATTGTCAATAATTATATTGTTAAGCCATACAATAAGTTATTGTTTCCCAAAGCCACTTTTTTAGTTGTTTTAGTTGAGAGCGAAAGGTTATTCTACATCGGGATTCCCAAATTTTACATCCCTTAAGTACAGGATGTCTATAAAGTCCGTGTGCAGTTTAAAAAAATTATAACTTTATTTACATTTACGATAGAAATAATCTGAAAAAAAGATTAGAAAGAAGTAAACCTACATTATTTAAGGTTTTATCGAAAAACTAAATTTTAATTTACACAGTCCTCAATTTTTAGCAATATACAAGGTAACACGATTTTGCAGTTTACGAAAAACATGTGCTAACTGTTTTCACATGCCCCCATAAAAAAAAAATTTATCAGTGTCAAGTCTGGCAAACGTGGAGATCAATGAAGTGGTCCACCTCTTCCGATTCATCTGTTAGGAAATTCGGTAATTTAGAGGTGTTTAGAAGAGGTTACTACATGATGGAGGTTATGTGGATAAAATTTCAATAGAACCTTAAAAAATATAAATTTACTTAGCCAGTGGATTTCTTACATCGTTTACTTGACATCCTTCTACATTGAATATTAAAGTAAAATTTTTCAAATTTAAAACAGGAAAATACCCTTATTTTCTCTGAAAAACATCATAAACAGCGAAGACAAAATGTTGTTTTACGATGATTTATAATTAAAGATGTACGATAATTACATTTATTAATCTCTAAACGAAAGATTTCAATTTTGAATTATCTTTTACATTTTTGGTTTTATATAGAATTACTATACTGGGAATTTTATGGCTTCGTAGCATTTAATAAGATAATTTTCCTTCCCCTTTGTCAAATAACATATATACGAATTTTTTCTGAGTGAGTGTTATCCTTTTCCTGCCTCCTGTACTCTATTATAAGTTTGCTATGAATGTATATTAAGAAAAAATATATTAGTAATTAGCCAGTTTACATACTCAAATCGAAATCAAAGCCAGCAATTCAATATAATTTAAATCTTTTATAGTTGGTAGCTTCTAATTTTAGAAAATAATAAATATGAACTATTAGACTAGAATTGTAAAAAAAAAACTGGATATTTCTCAACAAACATAAGTCCTCTTTCTTGAGGAAAGAGTCATTATTACATTTAAATAGCCTGTAAAGGTACTACATACACAATGATAATGTAATTTAACTGATATTAAGTTTTGCTCAAGAGTGTAGATTTATTAAAGCATTTTATGAGACAAATCCATCATGGCCATGGAAGACATGGAAGAAATTTATTAACTGAATCGACTGAAATAAAATTGATGTTTAGAGGGTTAATGAAATGATTTGAAATGTTTAAATGACTTATATGAGGTGTAAGAAGAATAATAAGTCATTACATTTATTTGAATAATAAGTGTAAGGATTTAAATCTTCTATTACACAGATAATCATATTTTCTTTTAGAAAATCAAGGTAACATTACTAGAATATTGATGTGAGCTTTTGCTTAAAATGTAAAACTAAACTGAAATGAGAACATAAAGATTTTAATGAAGTCGTTAAAAATTGACTTTGCATACGTGGATATTACACCTTATTTCAATTGAAGGCACAGCTTTCATAATTAAAACGTTTATTGCCAATGTTTAATCTTAAAGATTACTATTTTTAATTGGGCTATAAATACAAGACTTTAATTGTCTTCCTTAGATTGGAAAGAGGTGACTATGATTTAGAGGTTTTTATATGAATATAGTTAAAATAAAATGTCATATTATTTAGCACAATTTGTCTTTATGGACAAGGTTTTGACGTAGACTTCTTTAATTAATTGGGCTATAAATACAATACTTTGTCTTCCTTATATTGGAAAGTTATGGCTATGATTTAGAGGTTTTTACATAAATATAAAAGAAAACATCATATTATTTAGCACAATTTGTCTTTATAGACAAGGTTTAACGCAGAGTTCTTTAAATAAATAAACCTTACATTTATTAAGGTTTCACATTGAGCTAAAAATATTGCAAAGCGACTAACACGTTGATGCTTTTACTGGAAAATAAATGCCTGACTTATAATCTAGAGGTAGTGGATAACAGAAATTCACATTACAAACCCAACTTTATGAATATATAATAATATTTGTTAAGAATGTAATGTGTAAAACAAATATCTACATGAATAAAACACACCAAAGTTATTACAATCCCATATTAGTAATAAATATGTTATTACTGGTTATTTTAAGACAACTATATCTTTCTGTACAAAATAAACAACTTTTTCTTACTGATAAATCTTATCTAATGCTAATAAAATATATCGAGAATAATTATTTAGATAATTGAAATTAGACAACAATTTTGATGCACAGTTCAAAGATTGAATTATACTGCAATGAATAATACCTATCTGTTATAAGTTATGTAGGTTATATTAATTTATAATTGAAATTAGACTTTCTAAAACTGTTTGATATTTTTAATTTCAATTATTTATTTCTAAATTAAAACATGATTACAACATAGTGTTTCTGAATTTATTTTTCATTTTGTATTAATTAAATTTATGTAAAACTAAAACTGAGGGCTTAGTTTTAGTTTCACTTTCCTCTACCCAATGAACCATAACACCATATATAACTCACAATGTACAGGTTAGATGATGAAACATGTTTATGGTTTAAATTATAATTATAGTTGACTCTCAACCAATAATAATAAAGAAAAGCTAAGTATTCTTGAGTTTGGTCATAAAACATACATCTTCATATTAGTATCACGTTTAGTATGACTTATTTGGCTTTATCAAAGCTAAGAAATTAGTAAAAAGCACAATTAACTGTCATTAAAATCTACTGTGCAGTTTAAATGACTAATTAATTAGAAGAAGTAATGACATAAATAGTAGTTTTATCAGAAATGTGTAACTAATCACGCATTAAAGCTACGATTTTATTTCTTACTTATTGTTAACACATTAAAACTGTAGAACTGTTTTTAAGAATAATAATTATGTTTTAATGATATGTTAACCCTAATGATAACAAAAAAACGTGATAAAGTTAGGGATTGTTGTGATGTATAAATGTTTTACATTTGGTTGAAGACTAAACCTACTAAAATATTCATTTTTTTTAATGTAGATAAACCATTGTTATGGGTTAATGTAATTTTATCAAATTTGATGTAGTCATTAATTTTCATTGATTAACTTTATTACAAAATTCATATTTTTATAATAATAATTGTATTGAAATAATAATTATAAGGTAGAAATAATTAACTAGTAATAATAATACTATCAGTTTCTAAATCTGGATATAGTCTACTCCAGATTCTGTGAAAAATTTAAGAAAAATATGACTTTATTTGTATTAATTTGATTATCTATTTCTATAGAATTAATAAAAGAATATTTCCTATTATCATAATATTTGAAGTTTGTTGATATAGCGTTCTGGTTAAAGCGCATGCGTGAATCACACTACTATAGCCAATGATAGTTGAGTATACATCTCATTATCAGGAATTAACCAATTATATTAGCAGATACATGATTTTGAATCAGTTGTTGTTCGGTTTTCTTTCGAGTAGCAGTATACGCGTCTTTTTTCCAAAACTCCAGGTAATTTTTCTAGTTTTGCCATCTATTTGATATATTTATCTACAACATTAGAATAATGATAGTACTTATGTTGTGTTAGTGTTTAAAAAAAGGTTTTTTTTTCTTTTTAATAAAGATGTTATTAGTTACATGAATGCAAGTAGTAACACTTGACGACGCCATGTTCAATTTATAAAACAAACCAACTTAATTTCAGAGAGTCACCAACAGCATTTTATGTTGGTTATTTGATTTTTCTTATTTTCTGTTAGAATAAAACTTCATTTTAAGCATTGATTTTTCATATAATTTCATTTTCACAATTCACTATTAGTAAATCCAAATCAAATTTCAAATCTATAAATTATTAAATCATATATCTTTTTTAAAACTGGAATATAAAAAAAAATCAACGAATATTTCTGAAAACTCACATTAAAGAAAATGAAAAAAACACATGATGAACTAGGATTCATCAAAAACATACGTTTAATAAACAAAGTGGAATCTCATGGATAACATTTTCCAGAAATTCTGAGATATAGGTGTCACTTTAATTGTGAAAAGTAGGTAATACTCGTATTTAAAAATTTCGTAGTGTAGGTTCTAAACAACAAATTAAGGATGCGTGATTTTTTCTTGAAAAGAACAAACAGTAACAATTAATTTGTTAGCGATTCCTGTTTATAGGCAGAAGTCCACAAATCAGAAAGATAATATATTGTATATTGTTATTATAAGTTATTATTTATATAAGTTTTAAAAGTGTTTTATAATCAGTTAAGTATCGTTAATATCACATGTGCAGTTAATATCACTTAATAGCAGTTGTGAAAATAAAGATTTGTGAACACCTTTCAGGTCACGTGTTTGATGGGTTAATTTGATATTACGCTCAAAAATTACACTTATATTTAGATTTTTTTTTAATGGAACATTTATTCAGCATGCTTTTAATAGATATTATATGCTGCAATATAACTAATTAGTTTTATATTTTTAACCCGATCCCCTAGCGGGTTAAACAGGTCTGCCCTTTACGGTCTTTTTGTTTGATCTGTGATTCTACATTGAGACTCCTAAATTTTGCCTAACTCAAGTGTATTTAGAGTAGGGACCTTAAACGAGTACCTGATATCGCACTGTCTCGGGACCGAAGGTTTAACGTCCTCTCAGAGGGACGATTTACTTAGATTTATTCACCTCCTGCGTGGGTAAATCGAGGACCAGGTGGGCATCGAACCCTGGGCTACCAGTTCAGAAGCGAGTACGTTAACCACTTAGCTAACCTGGCCCCTTAATTAGATTTAAAATCACTACATTTCTTCGCTACTTGGTACAGCATATCGTATTTTTAGTTATAGTTGGAATACATAAAAATACTAAATATTTTTAACTTTATACATAAAAAGTTATTACAAAAGTTTGGATTATAATAATTTATAAATCTTATTTCTTTAATTGTTCCACCATAATAAAAGTTTCTCAAATCTATTTGATTCATGAATTTTTTAAGATAATCAAACATTTGACTGTTCTTCACAATTTTACTTTTGTCTAGATGCCAGGAATTCCCCGTAGATATTGTGAAGTTAATGAATCCGTGTTGCTCTTGATGGAGGTTCGGCGAGTTAAATAATATGTGATTCCACGTCTGAGGTATTAAATTGTCACTAGGACACCAGTCGTTATCAATAATCCGAAATCTATTGAGGTAGCCTTTGGTTCGACCATGGCTACAGAGTGCTTTTGTTATTATACGAGTATGGTTTGTTTCTGAATTGCACTTTTTCCGTGAATGTATAATTAGAGGAATGTTTTAGTAAAGACACCTTTGGTCGAGGTGACCATTCCAGTTCCCATTTCTGCATTGATAATTCATGCATTACTGTTTGACATGTCCTGTAGGAATTTGGGAGATCTAGGATTTGACAAGCCCTTTTAGCCAAATAGTTTACATGTGCTGCGGAGGGCCTTATAGGAAGACCAGTTTATAGCCAATTAATGTACTTTTTTTTTCTTTTCCTTAATTAATAACTCTAGAAAGTAGGCATTTTTGAAAGTTGCCATGTAACGAAGATAAGAAAAGTAAAACAGAATTTGATTTCTGTTTTAATCTGAAATCATGTGAATATGATATTAGTCACAACTTTGATGGATCATAATGAAATTGACACAAAAATTGTGTTTTATAGAATAAGGAAGTGTTAGAATGAGTACTTCATCACCTAATACATACCTTGGAATAATAATACTTTAACAAACATCTGCTAAGTTCCATTTCTAGGAATCTGTCAGGTTGGGATAAAACAATGATTACATTTTCCTTAAAATCTGGAGTGGCCTACACTCAACTTTACTATAAGTAACTTAATATCAAATTTCTTGAGTATATAACACATAACGTCTCATTTAAGCATTACGTAAATGTCTAAATGGGATATGATTATTAGTCTTTCATTCCTGAGGTAGTACAGATAGTGATTGAAGGACATATCAATATATAAGCTTATTTTTGTACATCACAAAGCTGATGCAAATAATTTCATTATATGAAATTATGCTGTATAACTACAGCAGTAATTACAATTTTGAAAAACCAAAGTGAACATTTCTTGATACGAAATATTCTCCTACAAGAGAACATGGCTTTTGTTCAAATAGCCAGTGGATTTCTTACATCGTTTACTTTACATCCTTCTACATTGAATATTAAAGTAAAATTTTCAAATTTAAAATAGGAAAATACCCTTTTTTTTCTCTGAAAAACTCTGAAAAATTTTTTTATGATGAAAAATATCATAAACAGCGAAGAAAAAATGTTGTTTTAAGATGATTTATAATTAAAGATGTACGATAATTACATTTATAAATCTCTAAACGAAAGATTTCAATTTTGAATTATCTTTTACATTTTTGGCTTTATATAGAATTACTATACTGGGAATTTTATGGCTTCGTAGTATTTAATAAGATCATTTTCCTTCCCCTTGGTCAAATAACATATATACGAATTTTTCCTGAGTGAGTGTTATCCTTTTCCTGCCTCCTGTACTCTGTTATAAGTTTGCTATGAATGTATATTAAGAAAAAATATATTAGTAATTAGCCAGTTTACATACTCAAATCGAAATCAAAGCCAGCTATTCAATATAATTTAAATCTTTTATAGTTGGTAGCTTCTAATTTTAGAAAATAATAAATATGAACTATTAGACTAGAATTGTAAAAAAAAAACTGGATATTTCTCAACAAACATAAGTCCTCTTTCTTGAGGAAAGAGTCATTCATCACATTTAAATAGCATGGAAAGGTATTACATTCACAATGATAATGTAATTGTAACTGACATTAAGTTTTGCTCATGAGTGCAATATATAGATTTATTAAAGCATTTTATGAGACAAATCCATCATGCCATGGAAGACAAAGGTAATTTATACATGTTTATTGGCGGTGATTTTTTTACATGTAACAATATTATTCCTCTTACATCTCATAAAAGTCAATAAACTATTTAAATTGTTCCTTTATAAATATCAATTTTATCTCAGTGGATTCGCTCAAAAAATTTCTAAGTCAATGTAAACAATGTAAAAAAATATAATAAACTAGCAAACGTACCCGTCTTTGACGGAATCAAAAATTCTATTATACTTGGTATTCTAAAATATAAATTATAGTATTATACTAATACTACAATTAGAAGTTATAGAATAGTAGAAAATACCATTATTAGTACAGTGCTAAGCAAATGCCTCTGTATACAAAGATTAGATTTTAAGTTAGACATACACAAATCTACAATCAATGTTTCAGCTTTAAATGTCTTATGGTAGCAATATTTTTTGGACAAACCGACAGACAGAAATTATTCTAAGGGTACATGTGGCTACTCTGAAGTATGAAACGTAAAGAAAACTTGAAATGAGTTAGTTCTAATTAACGTGCTCCCAGTCAAAAGCTAGCACGCAAGCCACTGGGCTACTCTGGTTCCATACCTTACTTTATTACCAGTGTTTATATTACGCAAATATTAAATTAAAAAAAAATATTTTTGTTGTGTTTATTTATAATACATTTGCACTACTGTCATCGGCGAGCAAGCAAGCTACTGGCAACCCTGGCTAGATCCCTTTACTTTATTACCATCTTTTATATTATCCACATTTTAAATTCAAAAAAATATTTGTTTGTTACATTTATTTATAATACATTTGCACTACTGTCATCGGCGATCACGCAAGCCACTGGGCTACTCTGGTCCCATACCTTACATTATTCCCAGTGTATTTATTAAGCAAATATTAAATTAAAAAAAAGTTGACAGTTATATATAATACATAGCAAACGTACCCGTCTTTGACGGAATCAGAAGTTCCTGTTTTGGTTTATTGCCGTGTGCCTATGCCTTTTGGCTATACCACGGAGGAATCAGAAGTTCTGTCATTTTTGGTATTTCAAAATGTCATTAGAAAATATAGAATAGTAGAAAATACCATTATTACTGCAGTGTTAAACAAATGTCTCCAGCTATTACACTACATTAGCTGTCTGTCCTTCAGGTTCATGGTAGAAGAAAGAGTTGAAACCTCTGACCGTTGAGCATGTAAACTACATTTGACCATGTGAGAAAAACTTGGTTTTGCTACCTTGTATTCCTGCGTTAGATGAAGTCTCCCTTTGCGACTTAGTTAACGTCATTGCGAAATAGACTCTGACCGGAATTTGCAATCATTTCAACGTAAACAGACAGTGGCTCGGAATCAATGGTATGTGAAGTATACACACAGACTCCCCAATACCACACCCAGTCATTATGCCCGCCTCTATGGCATATCTGTGTAGAGCACGAACTCAGAGTCGTGTCCCGTTGCACAGTTTTGGGGCACTCATGTTTCGTAACATGAAATTTGTTACTGCTACTAAATTGCAGCATGATTGGTGCTCTACTTTAAGTTTTTACTCATGAGCAGGCAGTCCAGGAGAAATAAATTCAGAGTCAAGAAATTCAATTAGATAATGAACTATTCACTAATCCAATCTCTTTACTGACTTGTAAGTTCTTTCCTCGGCTTCATATAGCGTAAGAACTTGTTTGTTGATTTCTTATGCCTGTTCATATTAAGGGCTGAGAATTGCTCGTTTACAAAACATTTATTCTCAATAGATAGTACATCCTTAACTCTGTGAAACACCATTACGCAATATATTCATATGCTCAATTGAAATTAAAATCAACTAACAATACCTACTTGCCACACCTGTGTATTTTCAAAACAAACTTGTCTGTGAAGTTAGGAAAATACAGCTAAAAGCCCCATAACTTCGCTTCTGTGCTGAATTAATAATTTATTTAGAGCCCATATTTTAAGTTAGGCACACACAAATCCAGTGTCAATGTTTCAGCTCGCTATGTCTTATGGTGGCTGAGTTTACTTGTGACAAACATTTTTCCGTTAAACGTCCATAACTTCACTTCTACGTTGAATTTCCAATCAATTCATAGCCTATATTTTAAGTTAGACCTACACAGATCTACTGTATAAGTTTCAGCTTTATATGTCTTATGGTAGCTGAGTTTACCTGTGACAAAGTTTTGCGGACAAACCGACAAACCGACAAACCGACAGACATTTTTCTAAGGGTGGATTCGGTTTCTCCAATGTATGAAACGTAAAGAAAACATGAAATGAGTCAGTTCTAAGCAATGTACAGACAAAATCATTATTTTATTTATAAAGATTCGACAAGTATTACAGGTGATCTCTTAGTCTAGGATAAACAAACAGTTTTTATAGCGTTATTGCTCTTTCCCATAATTGAAACTTCATGATTTTTTTTTATGAATCACTAATTTTTTGTTCCATTTTTGGTCAAATTTTCATTATTTTTTAATGAGCCGTTTAGCGTCAAAAAAACATTTTCTGAAAACAGAAATCGTATTGTAACGCCCCATTAGCGAAAGTAATTTTGAAAAAAAATATCTCAACTCATTCTACACATAATGTTCTATTTATAGGCATAGTTTCATTCTTGTCCGTCAAACAGTATGGCTTGTATCTCTCTCACAAGGTTTGAGATTGAATTATAAGTCAAAATTTTTACATTTTATTGAAAAAAAAATATTTCCCGTTGTTTTAAAATTCTGAATATATTTTTCGTTTGTTCCATTTGTAACCTCAAAGATAATGTCAAAATTTCAAATTTCTAGGGGTATCAGTTTAGGAGAAATAAATGTTTTAAAAAAAACGGTTTTTGGCAAGAAAAGTGACTTTCCCATCATGCATAATTCTTCGCAAACAATAGGGATCTTCTTCCCTATGGGGCCCATTTTTGTGTAAAATATCAACTTGATCCATCAAAGATTCTGGACCGTAGCGTGGTAACAAGCAATGCTAACACACTCACCCACCCACCCACACACACACAGACATCATCGTAAAAACGTCATAAAACGACTTCTGGTACCTCAAAACATGTAATTGCGTCAAAATCTCGAGATCGAATTTTTTCACGATCACTATACTTTACTTATAGTAAAGTAAAAATACAACTTTATTAAAATATGAAAAAAGTGAAAGTAAAAAGAGTATTTTTTTTAATTGAATATTAATCCCGTTATAGAATCTATCTATAATTAATAAATACCTGGTTATTGTTTTGAAAAGTATAATTCTTTAATTATATTTGTACTTCAGATAAATACATTCACTGTAGTTGTGAATTTATTTGTTTAAGAAAATAAATGAAGAGGAAATTGTTTCAGTCAATTCAGTCCTAGTAAAAGACAACATATATTTAATTGTCCTGTCAAAAATCTATCGTATTCTTTCCTCAAATCCTAACCAAAAATAATAAGTATTTTATTTAATTCAGATATAAATTGGATTAACAATTGTTGGATTTTTGTTCGTTTGACTATGCTTTGATGAAAAAAAGCATTTCTATCTGCACATTTTATAATTCATGCCTAAATATCTGCAACGAGTAATTTATTTTCATTGATACCGAGAAATTAAGAGGTTTAGGGACATCTAAGTAAACTTATGGGAAAACTGTTAAAAATAAAAGACCTATCACATTCCAAAAGTATAAGGACATACACTTTTATGTCCTTGTAAAGTCTGCATAAATGAAATTAAATTTAAGTCGACCACTGATAAACTGATAAAAGGAAATGCTTAAGACATTGTAAAAGTATAAGGGCAGTGGCCTTGTTTGGGAGTGGTTCATAACCAATAGTCAAGCTGTTAAAAAAAAAACTTATTCTAAGGATAAGTTTTATAATAATTATATAAATAATTAAAGAATCTATAATACAAGGAGATAACCAGGTTTTGAAGCAATGTGAAAACAAATAGTACGGCTGTTAAAAAGGAAAGACTATATACTTATTTTCTAGAAGTAAAAGAACCTACTTTTTGATTTTTACATTCGTCATTAACTCATAACTGGTAAAGTATTTGACTTAAAAGTACCAGATCGTGTCAAAGTTTACGTAAGATAATTTTGTTTAATTTTTTTTTACTACTTTTGGAGTTTATATATCAATGTCTCAAAAATAGCACACAATTAACACAAAAGATTAGGAACTCTAGACAAAATAACTGGTCCTCTTCAGAGTCACACAGTGAGTGAAGAGTTACTTGAACTTGAACAAGTGAAAGCGGACATATGGTATGACATCAGGGGAAGGGGGAGACGGAGGTATTTTAAAAGGCATGGAAAGGTTGGTAACGACATGGTAAACAGGGAAGATTAGGAACAGAACTATATCTGATCTAAACTCCTTGGACAAGGCTATTGCTCTCTTTAATACTAAGTTGGATTTTAGTAAACGATTATTAACGCTTCATGTATTTGATCTTTAATTTAATAATATTTCGTATCAATGTGATCTTTTATACGAGATGATTTTTTATTCTGTGAAATTTATATCATGTTTTCACTATTTATATGCAAAAATAAGCTATTAGATTAGTCAGCACTCACGATTCAATATTGATGGTGTTTGACACACAGTCATAATGGCTCACCAGTCTGACCTATGTATATTTTATGATACCATTTACAAAGAATTTTATAAATACATCAATCTCCAGTTTACTATGGAAGCATTAAAATATTATCTATATTATCTACATTAGAAAAAAAACTACATTAAGTTTTTAACATTCTGTCCAAATATTAGAAAACTTTTTTTTGCACCTTTAACGCTTTTTCTATGTAAGAGGAGGTTACTTCAATAAGTAAGGTACAAAAATGAAATTGGTTTGATCATTTCACATTTCAGGGAAGAACGCCCTGATAATGGTATAACTGGTGGGCATAATTTATTCTGCTCATTCATGCTCATATGAAGACGGGCGACTGCTGTCTTCTTCGGAGCGACTCGCTTCTTTATCTCTCTACCTGATAACGACGCGGTCGAAATATAGTAGTGAGTTTCTGTCATCTCGTTTATGTATGTCTTTCTGTGAATCTAGTTTGTATATATTATCATAATATGATATAATTAAACTGATTGCTTTGGCAGACAATGCTATTTACGATAATTACATTGTTTGAGGGGACATGAGGTGAATATTCGCTTCGTGCTACTGGAGCGTATAGCACAGATTGATTTGAAGCTGACTTCAAAGCAATGGTCGACCGCATATGACTGCAGACCAAACAAGCGTTATTGAAAGCAGTGCAAATGTCACTCTTCTGATATTTCGCCCGTCCAATATTATTCCACATTCTGCTTAATATTCTTCAATCACTTTCCTAGAGTGGTGTTGGAATTAAATTTATATTTGCATGGAAGTGAAATGATAACTAACTTATTGAATAGTGTATCATTATGAATAAAAACTGAGTTATGTAAAAGAGGGAAGTAATAAAATCAATACATGAAGCATGCAGAGATTTCCACAAACTTAACTGTTAGTAAACTTATTATTACACCCATTAAGAAATGAATAATGTTAAAAAGTAATTCTTTGTAGAGCATGCTTTCAATCAAATTGTGAAACGTAAATGGTGAAATATACAATATTTTGACCATGATGGGGTCTTAAGGATACAACTTCTACGGCGCCTTGTTTCCTTGTGCATCATAAGTTGAGCATCCTTGCTACCTACATTTCTCCTATACTTTCTTCTTCAATCTTTAGAGAGGTATATTTAATTTCTTGCGAAAAACCTCTCACTTTTAGGTGTATATAAACTCATTCAAAGAGCTCTAATTAAGTTGATATAGTTTTTAAACAAAAGGCAGTAAAATATAGATAATATTACATTTGATTCAAATTCATTAATCTGAGGAGACAAACAAAAGCACTTACTTTTATGTCTTACTTTTATTCTTACTTTTGCTTTAGTAAATAATAAACAATAGCTGGTAAAGAAAGCTTTTTTCTTGTGGACTGAAGGATTTTGACACTGTTATGGATATCTGATTATTCATTAATTAAATTATTTCAAGTATATTTATAATTTTAAAGTGATTATTATTAGCTTTGGTAGTTATTATTATATTGATAAAAGTATGGACCGTGAAATGAAAAAAAAAAAGTCTAATAGAATTCGGTTAGTTCTTCAGTTTCAAATTAAACTCTCAATGCCAACATTTAAGTTTTTGTTTAAAACCTTTTTATAGGCTTAAGTCACATCCATAAGTTCTTCTTATATCCTCATAGAAATCCATAATTATTATCCCCAATATATAATATTGATAAAAGTATCGACAGTGAAATAGAAACATTATTATCATAGTTAAATATTTCGGAAAGATTATAGGCAAACTTTTTTTCTGTATTATAAGAAAATGAATTTAATTTCTAAAAAATATATATCTATAATGAGTTACATAAAACATGGGTGAGATCTTACCCCCAGTTTTTTAAAATTCATTTTTATTTTTTTATAAAAATAAAAAATATTGCATGGAAAGTAAAGGCTTTGATCTTTACTATTGTTTTTGGGTGGTATGTGCGGTTCAATGCCATCGGTATCCATTTATTTTATGTGCAATATAACATTTGTCATACTGAAGTTTATTTGAATAGGGATTTTTGACGGCTACTTGACGCTGTAAAGCCGTGAGATTTACGTCCTTCCGGAGGGACGGCCTGCTCAAATTTTTTCACCTCTCATATGAAAAATCTAGATATATAGCCAAGATAGAACCTCCTGTCTTCATTAAAAAGAAAAAAAAAATATTTTTATGATTTCAACTAATTTTTTAATATTTTGAGTTTACTAGAACTTATTTCTTAATTTTCATACTTCTTTGTATGACTTCATGTTTTATACATTACTAGCAAATGTACCCGTCTTTGACGGAATCAAAAATTCTATTATACTTGGTATTCCAAAATATCAATTATAGTATTATACTAATACTATAATAAGAAATTGTAGAATAGTAGAAAACACCATTATTAGTACAGTGTTAAACAAATGCCTCTGTATACACTACATTAGCTGTCTGTCCTTCAGGTTCATGGAAGAACAATCAGTTGAAACCTCTGACTATTGAGCAAGTAAACTACAGTTGACCACGTGAGAAAAACTTGGTTTTGCTAACTTGAATTCCTGCGTTAGATAAAGTCTCCCTTTGCGACTTAGTTAACGTCATGCGAAATAGACTCTGACCGGACTTTGCAATAATTTCAACGTAAACAGACAGTGGCTCGGAATCAATGGTATATGTGGTATACACACAGACTCCCCAATACCACATCCAGTCATTATGTCCGCCTCTATGGCATACCTGTGTAGAGCACGAACTCAGAGTCGTGTCCCGTTGCACAGTTTTGGGGCACTCATGTTTCGTAACATGAAATTTGTTACTGCTACTAAATTGCAGCATGATTGGTTCTCCTACTTTAAGTTTTTACTCATGAGCAGGCAGTCCAGGAGAAATAAATTCAGAGTCAATAAATTCAATTAGATAATGAACTGCTTCTTCATCACTAATCCAATTTCTTTACTGACTTGTAAGTTCTTTCCTCGGTTTCATATAGCGTAAGAACTTGTTTGTTGATTTCTCATGCCTGTTCATATTAAGGGCTGAGAATTGCTCGTTTACAAAAGATTTATTCTCAATAGATAGTACATCCTTAACTCTGTGAAACACCATTTCAATGATGTCAAATACGCAATATATTCATATGCTCAATTGAAATTAAAATCAACTAACAATACCTACTTGCCACACCTGTGTATTTTCAAAACAAACTTGTCTGTGAAGTTAGGAAAATACAGCTAAAAGCCCCATAACTTCGCTTCTGTATTGAATTAATAATCTAGTTAGAGCCCATATTTTAAGTTAGGCCCACACAAATCCAGTGTCAATGTTTCAGCTTGCTATGTCTTATGGTGGCTGAGTTTACTTGTGACAAACATTTTTCCGTTAAACGTCCATAACTTCACTTCTACGTTGAATTTCCAATCAATTCATAGCCTATATTTTAAGTTAGACCTACACAAATCTACTGTAAAAGTTTCAGCTTTATATGTCTTATGGTAGCTGAGTTTACCTGTGACAAAGTTTTGCGGACAAACCGACAAACCGACAGAAATTTTTCTAAGGGTGGATTCGGTTTCTCCAATGTATGAAACGTAAAGAAAACTTGAAATGAGTCAGTTCTGAGCAATGTACAGACAAAATCATTATTTTATTTATAAAGATTTCCGTATACACGGAATCCCACTATTTGACAGTCATAAATATTTTTGAAATAGAAACAGTCCTTTGTTTGATATAAATGTGTTGGTTTTGTTTAAAGAAGTAAGCTCTTTAATTTTTTTAGAAACTTTAATATATTTGTAAAGAGGACTAAGAAGTAGTATGCTGCCTTTAGTACTGAGATAGGAGGTTTGAATCTTGGCTGTGATTCTTAATTTTTCATGCGAAAGAGGACGGAAGCTGTTGGTCTCGAGCCTATACGATGTCAGATTCTCAAACGAAAAAGAAAAACCTAGCTAAGCTAAAGATCCCTCCACTAATAAATCTCAGTAGGACGAAATTAATGTTTGCCGATGTAGAGTCATCGGGTTTGTGGCTCACCCATGAAAACATGGGCGCTAAACAACAACACTGAATGTTGTGGCTTATAAGTGTGGCATTGGAAACAAATAATGTATATGTAAAGACACTGAATATACTTGTTATATTATAGTATACACAGAAAGTCCACCATAGCCATAGGTTTCTTTACAATCAAAGAAATCATCGAAAATCAAAATAAATAACAGAAATGAAAATGAAAAAGTTTAAAGATTCAGAGGTACTTTTGTTATTGGGATGATTTTATGTGTCTGGATGTCCAAAAGGGTAAAATTTGCCTTCATCTGTTCCAGTTTACTAAATATCTCTCAGAATCAATGGTAATTAGGAAATGGATGAGAAAATAAAGGGCAATGGGTAGGTAAAAAACTAGCAAATGTCGGAGTAATGTCAGTTTTGATTATAGGTTGTGCGCCAGTGTTGCCCGTTACAAGAAGTAAGCTCAGTGAAAACACATCACAAAAACAATTGTTCATTGCTGCAGAGTATGGCATTCAATTTTTTCTGTACCCTGCTGACATTAGAACAGCCAAATTCAATATTAATGCCACATTTAATTATGATTATTTTGGTAATTATCACCTCTCATGCGCAATGTTGGTTATAATTACGATTAAAATTAGAGGGACCGCAGTTGTAGGGTAGGATCAAAAAGTATAGCTAGAGTAAAAAAAATAAGACATAAATTTTACATTATTTAATAGTTTTTTTTTATTCAGGAGAGTTCGTTGTGGGGAGACGACAGAAAGGAAGATAATACAGGAACGATATTCTTAGACAGGTGTATCAAAGCTTTGATACGTCTGTCTGAGAACATCTGTACTCCTGATGAAGGAGTGTTCGAAATATTAATCATAATATGCGTTTTGTTTTTTTAGTTGTATAAAGGAACATAATTGTCATATTATACTATATATTCATAAATAAAACAATCTATTTTTTTTGTGTTTAAAGCGATAACACTAAATTGATTTCAAGACACTTTTCAAACCAATGACATATGTTAATTACAGTTAACATGTGTTTGTCCATAAATTTTTTCAAAACGAGAGATTTATGATTTGGGTCAGTAATATTTTCTAAAGTAAGATAACAGTCGCTTTTCGAAGTAAATTGGGAGAAAGAAAAAGATAAGAACTTGGACCATCAATCATTTGACGTTCTCAGTTTAAGAAAAAAAAAATGAAAAGAGAATCAAAATAAATACAAGTGAACCCGAAAATACCAGCTCTAAACTTTGTTTTCCATACTGGGAACAGTGATTTATTGCTAATCAATGCGAAATATATTTTATTTTTACTATATTACAAAGTTACATAATAACTATGAAACAATTGAATAAAAGTTATACAACAATTTTTAAAATATAGAACGTTATAAAATATTCTGGTAATAATAAAACATTAATAATAAAGAATATTTTTTATGAGTGAAAAAACACATCATATTTAGAAAAGTAATAATAATCAAACAGCTTTTGCCGACTTGAGAATACGAAAAACCATTTCGTATAATCCATTTCGATTATTAGTGAATGTAAATTTGTACGTTAGCTTCAAGTAAAACGGCTAAGTAGCGCAACCAATTTGGACAAGGGCAACCAGAGGAAAAAGATGTTTTCATTGTTTTTCTAATTTTTGCAGTCAGATTTAAAGGGGAAAGGCCAGAAATAGTGCATTACGAATATTTTCTGTACCAACAGCTGTTTATCTAGAAGTGACTTGTTACGTTTAATATATTATTCTAAATAGACTGGTGTAATTCATGGTGGAAATCGAATAAGCAGATGTTATATTTACATATATCAGACAGATAAATATTAACGCCATTTTTAAACGCTTAAATGGTAGTCAATAGGAAGAGAAGAATTCGTTTTATATGACTTTTTTTTAAAAAAAAAGTTATTGTGTAGTCCGTATGTAATGATTCATATGCGTGTCATTTCTGCTTGAATTTCCAAAAAACTAGCTATACATGCCAAGCTTCCCAAGGTATCATATGAGAACACAGTGATAAAATTAGTAAAAAAATAGTGAAAATAGTAAATAAAGAATGCTCTGTTTAATCCGCTAACCATTTTTTATGATTTGATCATCTCAGAACCCAATTTTAACTTTTTATAATGGTACTTCTAAAAAATTATAGCTAGCTGGGTGAATATACATCCAATATTTTTTAACACCAGACTATTATGAAAAAAATAATACTTTTTAGGCAATATCGAGTTATGAAATTAATATGTTAGGTTTAATAATTTCAATATAGACTTTTCAACGAAAATACATGCGTTGACGTCCCTAAATCGAATGAAATTTGAGTTTCGTAGGCTGATATGTGTTGAGTGTGTGTTTATGGAGGGTATTAAAAAACCAAAAGAGTTATAATCAACAAATATGTCATAAGACAAAAATACCTTTAAAAAATGAGCTAACATTTTTCACCCAATAACGGTGATTGTCAGAGTTGCTCATCAATTATAATAGACAAATGTTATTTTCTCGAAAGAGGAGTAAGAAGAGTATTTAAAAGTAGTAAAGGGCAAGGAAAAGAACAAAATGTAATTTTTTTTTTAACAAAATAGGTCGAGAACAATATTTAATAATATAATGATAATGTAAAGATAAAATTATCATTAGAATGACATATGAATACGTCTTAATAGACTTATACTTGTTTCGAAAAGAAGTATAAACTACTGAAATATCATTTGGGGAATTTTTGGAAGCCCTAACAACGAAGAAATGAATGAATGAATTAATTAATGAGGAAATTAATTAATGAACCTTAATTTTCATTAACGATCTTACTATCAGAACCATTTTGACATATCTTTGGGGCATAACATTCGGAAGAGAACGCAGTCATTTTTTGATTTCGCCAAGAAGACAACTATTGCGATATTTTTCCAGTTCAAACAGATTCCCACTTTCATCAATATTGCATCATATCCACAGATATTAGAATGAAGAGCAGGTTATCAAGAAACTTTGACAGATTTTGAACATAAAAAAGTTACTCGAGATGTTAATCTGACAGAAAATATTTTGGCTCAAAATTGTAAAGTTTTATATTGTAATCAATGAACCTGTCATTATAATAATATTCTGGAAACTGAATTGTCAAATATTATCTATAAAGGAATCTTTAAAAAATTAAAATCATTGTTATTTCATCAGAAATATAGTACCTTATGTACCATTTCGTTGAAAATATATATAAAACCACCCTGTACTCCATAAACCGCTATGTTCTTTATAATTTTAAAATATATTTTCTTACCCTAAATTTGTATGTCTAAAAGATCAAATATTAAACCTTCAAAATGTTTAATATTAAATTTTAAATTATAAACATCATAAGATTTAGTACTTTAACGTGAATTTGCTATTCGAAAAATAAAAAATACAATCCAGATAATACATTTTAATAAATATCTGGCATTGTTTTTTTATTTAAACGTGTATCTATATGTTGACTTATCCTTGATACTGAATATAATTCATCGTGTCTAGCTGTTTTTCCATTTAATTTGCGCTTGATTTTAATTCTTAAAAATATTGAAAATGTTGATTCACAAAGACAAATGAAAAAAGAAACAATATTAGAATGACAGGTTAATTGATTGTGGTATACGACTTTATCATTTTGAACCAAAATGTGGATAAGCTTTTTGTCAAATAAACAACTCGAGTTGCTTTGTTATGTTGAAAATCTATCAAAGCCACTTAATCACCTGATACTGATGGTAATATCTCTTGATCTGATGCAAATGTTTCCAGAGAAACACAAGTTTATCTCCTCCAGGAGAGAGGAAATAATCTTGCAATTCGTTTTCGAACACCAATCTTATTCTACTCTAATCTAAACACACCATCATTACAGGAAATGCATAACTTCAATTTATCGTTAGAAACTATATATATATATATATATATATATATATATACATATTGTATATATAACAATATTGTATATATTGTATACATATATATATGTATATAAATATAATATATATATATATATATATATATATAATATATAACAAATTCAATAATATATCAACCGTTGGATATAATAGGTGTATAATGTAATCGGGATTTGGTCAATTTTCCAGGATCAAAATCAAACTCTCAATGCCAACGTTTCGGTTTTATTTAAAACCTTTTTCATAGGCAGAAGTCAGAATTTTTGAATTAGAAAAATGATGAAATTTACATTATATAAAATGAAGTAACAATAGACAGTTAGTGAACTAACATCTTAACTGGTCAAAAACTTGGACCAGAGTTAAAAAACTTAAATGAAACCGAAACGTTGGCATTGAGAGTTTGATTTTGATCCTGGAAAATTGACCGAATCCCGATTACATTATACACCTATAAAAAGATTTCACATAAACACGTGAAACAACAATCAATGATCAAACCACAATAAGAAATGGGAAAACAAGACTAAGATCTTTCAACGATCTTTCTAACAAGCGGTCTTCGTCAGAGTCAAAAACCCAACTGAACACTAGATGCAGAAAACATCTGGTGAGGAGTTGAGAAGAGTGGGAGGGAAGAGTGGTATTTTAAAAGGGTGAAAGCACAGGAAAGGACTAATGTCCAGAAAGGGATGTTTGGGGAAACAAAGGAGTACAGTAAGAAAAAGTAAAAAACTATCCGCTAGCTGTCAACCCTCTTTGATGAGGCTATTGCCCTCGTGACGAAAGTATCAAGTTTGAAGAGACCGTTACTAATGTTTATAATATTAGATCTATTAAATTTAATTAGAGACGATTCAATAATATTTCTTAACAACATTGATTTTTCATAGGTAATAAATTTAGCTCCTGTCCAATCAATATGATGATTTTCATTTTTTATATGCAAGAATAAGGCACTACTTTTTTCCTGTCTACTTACGTTATATTGGTGTTGTTTTACACGTGTTTTTAATGATTTACCAGTTTGACCAATATAAATTTTATGGCAATTTTTGCACGGAATTTTATAAATACCAGCGGACTCCAATTCGCTTGGAGAGTTTTTTATTAACATATTACCCACGTTATTACGATTAGAAAACACTATATTAAAATCAAGTTGTTTGGCTAATCTTGGAACCTATACATACCTATAGGTGTATACATACTATAGGTGTATACATACCTATACATACCTATACACCTATATATATAAACAGGAAAACGATCCAAAAGGACAACAAACGTTTCACTCAGGTGGTTTAAAAAAAGGAAATTGAAAAGAAAAAACTTTTTGATAGGTACGAACTCATTGTTTTGGATACATTAATGAGGTTGCTCTTTTGTGTGAAGCATGTTCTTGAGAGCGCGCAAAATCAGCAAATTCTGCTGTCTGATCCACGCAGAATCAGCAAACAAGATATACTTCCACTGAAAGCTAGGCTTTCAGGCTTAAGTTACATAGCAAACTTCAACACAAAGTGGAAGTATATCTTGTTTGCTGATTCTGCGTGGATCAGACAGGAGAATTTGCTGATTTTGCGCGCTCTCAAGAACATGCTTCACATGGATTAATTTTGAGGTTGCTAGAAGAGTTAGCGCACAAAAAGAGTGAAAGCATGTACTTCGTATAAATGAATATTTTATAAATAGTTATTGTAACATTGGAGTTACAGTGTACAAAACTTGGCCATTTCAGTGACATTGTAAACACTGTGCTTTCTTGTGATTATTTTGTTATGAAATCAGAGCTACTTTTAAAAGTATGTTTACATGAGTCTGATGAACATTCGGATCACAGTAAACAAACGTTCAGATAAAATTACGGTGACAGGAGGCTGTTGAATTTTCAGGTACTATTTACTGCGGCCCAGAGATGCACAGTGGTTGTAGGTTAAACAATATTAGGCCTTGTGCAAATAACTTGAGCCTGACGTGCTTTTCATTTCAATCGTAACTCGCTTTGTCTTCCCTCTGCACTCCACTAGCTTTAATATCAATTTCAGCCCTTATAT
This sequence comes from Hermatobates lingyangjiaoensis, assembly GCA_026182355.1. Lineage (NCBI taxonomy): Eukaryota > Metazoa > Arthropoda > Insecta > Hemiptera > Hermatobatidae > Hermatobates > Hermatobates lingyangjiaoensis. The sequence goes on along the minus strand of JAPFBL010000188.1, from coordinate 2,239,513 downwards.
CCCTTTGGCATTACTATTCAATATCACTTGAAAGTCAGCGACTTACACCACCACAATATAACCACAAAACATGCAATGTCAACTAATTTTAACAATTCGCCAAAAATATTTCTACCTGTTCCGCATTGATCATTGGATTTTTATACTTCCTTTAAATTACTTAATATATTTTCTTTTCATGTAAGCTCATATTTCTTATTCATTATAATTCCTTTTTATATTCACTCGTTATAATTTTTATTTTACCTTTCTTACATAGGTTTATAATGCCATAAAGTAGATATTGAAGTCTCACCAATTTTTCTTTTTTTGTGGGGGGGGGGGGGGGGTCCTAGAAAAATAGTGTAAATGCAGGTCAAAATTAAACACTAACAAAAACTACCCTCCTTCTTCGCACCTTCCATGTCTACCACTGCATCACAACACTATACGCAAAGTGAAATTAAGTTGTACTTATTTTACATAAAATAATAAGCATTTATTGTTTTTTCATCGATATAGTAAGTTTAAATACCCAATCATTTATGGATCTGAAACGGATTAGTCTCATTTAATCGAATAAAAAATAAAAGAAAATTGTCTTTTTTACAAACCGGAATTGAAACTTAAACAACCATCTAGGATAGGTTATGTACTAATTGCAGGATTTGACTGTAATACAAACAATACAAACATTTGAAGTAGTTTACACTCAACTTTACAATAAGTAAATTCATTATGAATAATAATACATAATCAATTTAATTAATTGGTTTCTTTTAATGTTGTAACCATGTTTTAGCAATTTGATTGTAATGATTGCTTAAAACATTTGGGTGAGCCGTTAGGAGGTATGATGCGTCTAAAAATCCTTGATTTAATAACGAAAAAGCAAAAATATATGTTAGCATTAAACTAAATATTATAAAGGTTCAATTATAAAATCAAAGATGAAACTATAACAAATAAATTATGTTATAACTTATATTATATTATGTTATAAATTATGGACCCATTGGATGAAATTATAATCACGTCATTAATTGCAGTTGTAAAAAGTAGCTGTTTGATGTGATGTATTACAAATAGACGAAGTAGAGTTTTGCCAAAAATAACCAAATTTGTTTTGCTTATAATCTGAGAAAGATAAGATGTATGATTAACAAAACATAAATTTGAAAATATCACAATATGAATTCAGAAGATTTCAAAACTTGTAAATCTGTCAAAGTCAGCAAAATAATTTTTTTTTTCATTCTTTCTGTACATTATTCACAGTACAGAAAATATTCTTATTTTATTTTTTTAAACCCTGGCTTCTTTATGAAATATCTTCATAGAAATAAAAAATTAAGGAAGATAGGAGTGAGTATCAACAATAACAGGATCTTTAAAGTAAATTTTAATGGTTAATGCATATAATTATAATTTGATTATAATAATTTAAAATTTTACTAACAAATGGATCTATTTACATTTAAATGATTAACTGCCTTTGAAGTAAGCCTAGATGCAATGGGAATGATAGTTTGCAAGAATTGATCTGAAGCTCAGTAAAGAATTAATGAAGCATTGCTTTGACCTGAAAGTTTCAATTAATAATCATGACAGCGGCTTATCAAATAGTCATGAAGCTATGTTTCCTGCTTAATACATTGGCACTGTCTTCCTTACTAAGAAGTGATCGACTTGAAGATACCTTTCATGATATCTCTGCTTTGTTTGTGAGCCATTCTTTGAATATTATATGTAATACGTCTTGCTAATATAACAGAAAAATAATAACAAACATTTAAACAATACTCAAACAATTAAATAAATTAATTAGAGAATATTATAAAACTAAATTGATAAAATTACTAAAGGGAATAATAAACTATTTTAATTATTTTAAATTTACTTTATTATTTTATGTTGTTTATTGATGATTTATTTCTTTAGTTAATTAATTTATTGTATTTTTGTTTGTAGGATTTATATATTGTCTGTTATATTTTGCTATAGCATTATTATTGTTTTCATTTTTTATCAAACGTCCTTTGTTACTTCTTTTTTCGTTATTTTGTTTTCACATCTCAACGCTTTCCTGTGTTTTTACTGTGTTTCTCTCTTTCTCTCCACACTTAGTTGTAACTCTTAATCGTCTAACAGACTATTTTTTTGCTCAGTTGGTACACGGCAACTAGCCGACCAGTTGTTTTTTCGATGATGACGGGTGTTGAAATATTGAAGGAGTTATGCCAGTTATTTCTAAGCGTTTTTCTCCGAAATTTGACGAATCGATCTTCTGTAACGTATCTTTTTTTTTTGTATTTATGACCTTAGAGCTATTTATTATTATTATTTTTGTTCCATTATTATTTGAAGACATGTGAAAAGACGATTTCAAAATTATAAAGAAAAGTATTTTTTTTTATTATTAGTTTCGCCTTAATAAACTTTATATATATAGTAATATAACAATTTACCTTTATTGAATTCTTTTATGCCTTCAACCAGCTCACATTCCGTTCCATCGCCGTGACAAATCCCACATAGGTCCTCCACAGCAGACGAGCCAATTTGTAAGTCGCATGGTACATTCTGAAATTAATTTCCAGCACTTTAGTCACTAATGCATACAAATTAACTATCACAATAAAGAATTACAATAACTTTGAAGAATCATTACATATAACAGGCACTTTTACATATTGTATTAAACACCCAGATGTTAAAAATAAATCTATTGTTTCTAAATGGAAACCATACACTGTGTCAGCACCAGATTCTGATAGCCGCACAGCCTGAAAGAGTTTATTTTTTCTGGAATATAGAGAGTTTATTAATAATTCAACATTAGTAATTCAATTCTAAGGTTGTGGATCTAGCTTTAGCTTTTGTTACACACAATAGCTATCATTTCAGTATCTTTATTTAAAGTGTTCGCCTACTTGGGCATTAGTGCTGAGTAGAACAATAAAATGTGACAAAAATACATAGTGGTAAAAAGTATTTTAATCCATTTTAACAAATTTTAATTGCTTTAAAGAAGTTTCATTTCCATAATCTATATATGGCTAAACTTCTAACAGTTATGTGATAAATATTCACAAAATAACCCTATAAATTAAACCACTCTTAAAACTGTGTACCTAAGATTAATATCTTAATAACAGAACAAAGAAAAACACTTTAAAAAGGACACGCCTTGAAGCATATTGTTAGTCTCAAAAGCATGACTTTTGAGAATGGCCAATCGTTATAGTCTCATATAGATATCAGCATCCATAAGACATTTCATTATTGCTGTGATATATCTATTGCCTCCCACTAAAACAACTGTCATATTTGATGTTATTTCTGCCTTTGTGTGTCACTGGATTAATTTACGACAGTCCTTCATAAAGTGCCACACCCTATTATGAATAAGAGTTCTACAAACTTCATTTGATTGTGATTAAAGCCACTTCTTTAGCGTTATATTTTTATAGAATTCAAGTATTGACTAGAATTCTACCCAAGCACACAAATAAAGTGTCATGCTAGTACCTGTTTTGACTTTATATGTGTTCCTAAGCCTTTCGGCCATATAACCACCAAAAATCAAATCAGGCCGACTAGTTTAACGTGCTGCCCTTTAGTAACTTTAGATTACTCCAAAATGCCCGAGGTGACCATGCGGAGGCGGGCCCGCACGATACTACGTCGCGCATCAAGACTTACTTCTCGCGTCAGTATCAGGTCAGCGTACTCAAATCGAGAAAAAAAACAATTTGCCTGATACTTAACTTTTAACCTTACCAGCAGGGAAAAAATATCATGCTGGTACCATAGAGGTTGTCAGCATTATTATAAAACTATGTAGTCTTCCCTGGTACTTTTTTTCACACCTCGACATTTTCAAAATTCGTTAATTGTTAAGAGAAAACTGCAGGTATTTACTGTTATAGGAAGATAATAATCTATTTCTCAGTGATTCTATTGTTGACTTACATTTGATCTAAGCTAGTCAAAATTCGTTTTACCTTATCAAAAAATTTACTTAATTTGTTACTTTTTCATATTGTATTTAAAATTAGTTTAAATAAATGTCTTCTTATAATCCTAATTAAAGAATAATTTTTAGTTTTCTTTCAAAATTGGACAAGTTTTAAATCCCATCAAGGAATGAGGAAAACATACGACGCAAGACCAATTATTTTTATAGTAGTATTGCATCCTTAAACAGACCCGCAGGTATGGGATTACGCCCAGCTTAGATTCTTAAAAGATCAATAACATTAATGTATAACGTTAATGTTATTAATGTATAACATTTTTTGTATTGTCAAAAAATATTATAACTAATAAATTAGTGAGTTTTTTTGTGATGCAGCATTAAATGATAAAATGGTTAAAAAATGTGAGAAAAGTGTATCATTTTTTCAAAATAATTATTGTGCAAATGAGTGTCTTTCCAGAATTTACTGTCATAAAGAGATTAAAGGAATTTAATAAAGCTTTTATAATAAGCATGAAAAAAATTATTATTTTATTTATAAATGAAAGAGTTTATTAGTTTATCTATTATTTATAAAATGATTAATAAATTCGGTCTTTTGTTGACTAGAGGAATATTGATGTTAGATAGTTTAATATTGTGAATTAGGGTGGTGGTTGTTCTAGCAGTAATATCATCGGGGTAGGCATAGCAAGTCAAGCAGTAAGCACTGTAATCCAGACTTTACCAATATGTCCTTGTTTCAACTGGCTATTCTAGCTCTCTTGATATGAAACTTTCACGTTTTAGCTGAAAACATTTCATTCACATTTCAACTAATCTAGAATGGCCAATCTTTATTATTTTCGCAAACTAACATAAATTAAATGGTTAAGTTTGTTTATTTGTTTTAAACTTATACTAGAAATACACCCCAGCTTCCCAGGGTGAACAAATAAATAATTAAATAATATAATTTTTTTTGTTTAATATATTAATATACGTGTTTCTTCATTTATGTATTGTGGAAGTCTGCAATAAATTTCAAGTCAATTATAATTCTTTAGAAAGAAACGATCAAATAACCCTGAATTCATATTATGGTTGAAAATTTGTCTACGAATTTATGGTAATATACATGATTATAATTGGCTAATAGTACTTAATTTTACTAATGGATCCTGGGACATATTATCAGATCTTAAAGTAACATGAACTAATGTTTGAATGTCCAAATGTAATCAAATGGTAAACGGTAATTTTTCATTTTTACATGTTTTTGAGATTTCTATGTTTTAGATTCTCTGTGAATAAGTCTTTATGCGTTGTTTTAAAAAATATTTTAATTAAAATACTTGGGACACATCTTTGATATCTTTAACACTCATAATTTTTACAAATGTACCTAAAGATAAAATCAGCTAAATTTATAAAGCTAAATACATGCATATTGTAGGTGCCACAGATGTTTGTAGATAAGATATTATTATCAACCGTCATACCTCGTTTACTCTGATGAGTCCCATTGATGATGCAGCCATTACGAAACCGGTCGGGCGCACCAGCGATAAACAAGGTATGACGGTTAATAAATATCTTACAAAGCTGAGTTATCTAGCATTCGTCAATATGACATTGGGATGGATGAATAAGGTTATGGACCAAGAGTGCTTAAGGCAACTTTTCAAGTTTTATGTTAATCTTTAAGTTACCAATAACTTTTATATCATTACAAGTAGAGAAGTTCAAATATATTAGAATAGCATTGCTGTTTAATATATATGTTTACATTACTAAAAGGTTCGACTTGTCTGACAAATCTATCAAGCAAAATTTGATCTAATTTTTAAAGACCTGGAGTTAGGGAATGTATTAGAATGACTTTTCTGCTTTCTCAAATATGTGCCTTTGTGTATCATTAAACAAAATGACTATTTCTTTATCATATGAAAAAGTTCATTGAATGTTTTATTTCTGTTATAACAAAGTCTACAAAGGTTGTTACCTATGTCTATACAACCTTTTTTTTTTGGTTATTATAACAATTTGTCTTTGACTGCAAAAACTAAGAAAGGCACAGCAGCAACTCTAACGCCATTTAGGATGAGATGTTTTCCTTGTAATGGTGCATACAGGGAAAAAGTTGGTAAAACTGAAAGATAATATACTGGCCGGGCGGACTTATCCTTCTCAGACCTTTCACCCTTCTATTTTCTTTTCTAACCTATAAAAAATCAAGTAGCGCATGTTGGCATAAACATTTTGATGTACAATAATCCACCGAATATCCTTCTCTTTCTCTCATTCTTCTTAGTTGGTGGAATTTTCTTTCCATAGATAAATTCCATATAGGTTGTTTGAGTGTTATGTAAGGCATTGATGTTTAACCATTTAAAAATTTTATTTAGTCAAAACCAGTCCTTGACTGTTCAGGTATCCGATGTTAAGCCACCCGATGTCGGCAATCTTTCAAGTTTAGAACAAATTTGACATATTCTCATGAATTTAGAATAGCTCAACCCAAACATACTCTAAAAAAATTCCGAAGTTTTCATTGTTAAATCTCTTAGAGGGGTGGTTTACACATTGAGGAGACAGATTTTGCTCATATAGGTTATTTCTAAAACTCGCAATGATAAACCTATAATTCGTTACAAATTGAATGTTTTAATGATTGAATATAAAAAAAATACCTAGGCGGTTCAGTTTTCGACGCGTAATTCAAGTCTGCCAGTTGTCGCTTTGTTGCAGACAACAATTTTAATCTTGAAGCTTTCCTAATTTTGAAGCTTGACTAATTTTCCAGTAACATACGGTTTTTTTTTGTAGTGAGGCGTATTGTCTAAATGTTATAACATAAACTTCTGGAGATTCATAAAATAAAGAAAGACAATGAAATTATGTATAATTTAATTGAAATAGTGATTCATAATTATTTTTGCAAAAAAACTTTCCATTAACTGACAGATGAGTTGTAAAATATAAGAATAAACAATCAGCAGGTGGACACAAAATGTATAACACTTTCACTGTGACGAAAAACATTTGATCTGCTTAAAACTTTCTCTGATTCTGTTGAATTAACATATAAATTCCTATTGAGATTGATAAAGTCATTTTAAAATGGGTGCAAACAGATAAACATACAGAATATTTTTTATACAAGTTTTTTTCAAATTTTACTCTCTACTTCCAGAAGCTGTCTCTGAAGTGTCTGCTAATTGCAAGGCAAAACAATTTCTTTGTCACATTATAATTTGTTAATCTTTGGTACAAAATTTTACAAAAACTGGATTGTAAAAGTCAGCTGTGTTTGATTTTTTTCATAAATTCTTATTTATGTTTTTCCAAAATACAAGTTTTAGAAGGTTCTTAGACGATCGTTTTGATTATAGTGGAGAAAAGTAGTCACAATCATTCAATCCTCAAGTTGATAGGAATTTTAGCAAATTTAGTTTTAATTAATTTGTTGTAAATTAAGTGGTAGTTTGAAATACGTCAAGAATTAGGCTAAAAACTTAATTGAGAGTTGACATTGATATGTAAAAACCAATTAGAACTGCTAATGGAATCTATTATCAGGAAATGAAAACGAGGATTTAAGCAGGTCAATTAAACTAACCTCAGCTAATCATATTAGAATAATACTCAAGTCTAAAGAGACAAAAAAAAAACGTTCTAAGCAGGGAAATCTATTTTGAATGGGTTTTTGTGGAGGTAAGTCAGGTAATTAGATAACCAAAGGAATAAAATCCAACCTCCATGAATTTAGACTGCAATTCCCTTCTAACTGTCACCGTCAAACATAATTATCTGAATCACTTTTAGTCCTTATTTAAAGTTCCCTCGATGGAAGTAATGATTTTTTTTATTTTGTTTTTATTAGATACTTATTGAAATATATTTTAATTTAGATATTTAAAACTGCTTTTATTTCCAAAAATGGCATATTAAATAGAATGGTTATAGTGGTTTTATTCTCACTTTTACATTTGTTTCTCTCTATAGGATAGAAGATTAGATGTTTGCTACATGTTGTTTAGAGTGCAAAAAATATCTATTTTATTGTTTATTTTTCTTATGTACGGATATATGCTCACAGACAAATAGTCACTATAAGAAAATGCTATTTTTGTTTGAGTGTAACAAGTTTGGTTGTTATTTATACATGAATATAAACATATACACACATACACACAGACACATACATACACACACACGCGCACACACACGTATCTAATGTATGTTATGTTTTACTGCAGAGCATATAGAAATACTAAACTCTCTCATGGTAGGGTCACTACCCATGAGGCAAACACATTCACGCAACATCATGCTCAGGACAGTAATATAAAATATGATGATAAAGAAGTGAAGTTGTTCCCAGACCAATGCGATAGGACACACAGTGCAGCCAACATCACAATTGTGATACGAGAGTAAAGAAAAAACTACAAAAAAAAAAGAGAAAAGAAAATGAGATTTCAATGAAAAGAAGAATCAAAATATGATGCGCCGTAAATAAATGAAAGGATATTATACAAATAAAATACAAAATAATTAATGAAAACAATTAAATTTAAATAAAATGTTAACAAAAAATGAACTAAACAGAAATAAAATAAATGAATTAAATACATTTAAAACGAGCAAGAGTACCAAATGGCTGGAGAGAGAGCTCTTTAAGGATGTTATATAAAATACGAAATAAAGAAAAGCAGTTAAATAATAGGTACTGTGTAAAACCCCTTCGAACCACATCGGCAAGGAACACATCTGGTGTAATGATAGAATCTGAAAGTTTCACTGCAGGACAATTCCCTTCTCCATAAATGTACATGTGATAAAACGACATCACTTATAGAGAAACATCGGCTGTTAAGACTGTGAGAAAGGGATTTAACGTTGGTGGTATAAAAATTGACCTACAAAAAAAAAAAACAAAATAAAATTGACTCTTATCTTGTAAGTAAAGATAATACTGAAGAAAGGGTGACTCGAGACTGTCCCTCGAACCTCACTTCGGTCTAAATTAAAGATAACGCTCCTTTCTAAGAAACCACGTCCCTATTTCCCTTTCCGTCAAATGTTTTTATCCCTGTCTCATTTTCTCTCTTTGTCAGATTGAGTAGTTTTTCCCAGAGTGGAACTGTTTCTTGCTAATATCATTCAGTAATCTGTGATCTTCAGTAAATTTTGTAGTTTAACTGTTACGAAGACATTGTCTAAGAAGAAATTGTTTTCCTTAGAAGAAAAGCCGCATATCATTTCGTGGTTGGAAAATGAAGAAACCAACAGTATCTGTCCAAAGAATTGAAAGCAGTTTATTCAACATTGTCTACTATTTGACATAATGGGGAAAAAATGAAGTTAGAAATTAGTAATGTTAGAAAGATTTCTCTTTAAATGCTGTTGAGGAGGCACTGATGTACCAATTCATGGTCAAGTTTTACAGTCGAAAGTAAATGTTTTTTTTACTAAAAAAATTGAAGTTTTTGAACTCATATGTTCATTTATTTGGGTTGAAAGATTTTCTCAAAGCATTGGGATTGTCTTTGCGAAAATTAGTGACTACGGTAAAAATGTACCAAGTGATGTATGTGATGATTAGATTCAGAGTCTGGCCAGGTGACGATCGTTTTAATACAGATGATTATTTTCAATATTTTAATTTGACAATAATTCTAACATTTTTATGAACAACTATGGACAAACACATACAGATTTAAAGAGGAGAATTACATTGAAGTGATATTATCCAAAGAGCGTATCACTGTTCTGATGGCAGTTAAATGGCAACAGTTCTGGAACTGTTAAAACAACTGCCTATTAATCAAACATCTAAGAAACCATAATATTTTAAGAACTTCGTCTTAAAATGTTACCCTAATATTTTGACTTTTAATTTCTACCTGTTCAAAAACATGAATTAGATTAAGCTGTTGGTAATGGAAGTAATAAGCAAGTTCGGATGACTTCTGATTATTTTTGAAAAATTTATGAGAACCAGGAAATCAGAATCCCATCAAATAACAAAATATACTTTTACTGATTGATAATTAATTATTTTGATCAAATTAGTTCTAATTTGAGAATTGAAAATATGAAGTGTAAAAATTTATAAATTTAAAAAAATAGCTTCTTCTACCTAATAGAAATGATTGATTATAGTATTTAGATCAGAGGATAGATGTTAAAAATATCATTTTAGAAAATATTCAATAATTTAAATTTTGACTGCAAATATAGAAAAAAGAAATAAAATAGAAATAGAAATAAAATAAAATAGAAAAAAAGTCGACTTTTGGTGTTATACTATAAATAACATAACGTGAAATAATGTTTCACCCTTTACAATTCAGAATTGTTCTAAACATACGAGATTTGTATCAAAATGAACAGGGACTTGTAGTAAATCTCAATACATTCCACAGGTACAACAAAAATGTATCAAGCAAAAAAATTGTTGACTTTGATAATTCCGAAGAAAATGTTAAAGCGTACGGATGAAGAAATAACTCTGCTTGAAATAACGGGAATTGTTGAAGAAGAAGACGAAAAAGAGGAAAACAATAAGGAAAAACTATCAATTAATAAAGCATATTTGGCTATGAATATTGTAAGAAAGTAATTGTTTCTTAAGAGTACAAAAAAAGAAAATTTTAAGAAATTGGAATGGACAATGGAAAAAGATATTGTGGTCAATTTAGGAAACAATCAAAAATCACTGATTTTTTCCAAAATTATTAGTATATATACATCTACTTCTATTAAATGGTTTCTTTTTTTAAAATGTTTTTAATAAATGTTTGCCTAGTGCAAATTTTTATTATAAAAAGATTGTTTATATTATTAGTAATTTTTTTTCAATTGAACTACTTTTTAAAATTGTTTTACTTGTTAAATAGACTTAAAACAAAATTTATTATAACGGCACAGCGATTAGAACGACGAGAACTTTCCGACGTTCCAGAGTCGTTTTATCTGATATTTATTGAAGTTGGTTGTGGACATAACATTTAAGTTTGTAGGAGCTCTTCTTTGGCATCAGCTGGCGGCTGGCAGCCGTTTAATGTTTCTTAGTTCTGTCACATAAGGTGCCACTGTCGCTTAAATGATCTGTTAAAGACTGAATAGGTCTTGAATTCAAACTACAAAGTTTGGTTGTTGTTTAGTTTATAAAGACGAAAGAAAAGCAACTGACTCGTACACTCAGACACTATGTCTATTTATATAGATAGATACTAATTACAAAAAATGGGATAAATAAAAAAACTAGAAAAAATTATTTCAAAAATTATGATGGCACACACAAGTGACAAAAAGAGCTTTTTCAAAAGACCTGCAAGTATTCAGATTGTACTCATTTGAAGTATTTTCAAAGTCTAAACTTGTTTTTCCGTAAAAACAATTAAACCATTTTTTCCCCCAATTTCATGATTCTAATATTGGCTTCCTAGAGTGTCAGTTCATACCTGTCTGTAAAAATTCTCACTTGTTCATTGTTTGAGGATGGTGGGGTGAAACAATTTTCGTGAAACATGCCAATTTTTTTAAGTATAATTTTTTTACTTTTGGATTGTCTGTTTATCAATAAATACAAAAAGGTTATTTGTTTGCTTTGTTATCTTCATCCCATTTCTAAGTCAGCAAATACTCATTGGATTAAAGTACTCTTCATTTAGGCAGTTTTATAAGAATAACTATTACATATATATGTTCAAATATATGTGTAATAGTATATTTATATCTTATAAAATTCTTCTCAACTATACTAAAGTGTGCTAAAAAATAATTGTTCAAATGAAAACAATACGTTGACTTTTAAAGTTTGTTTTTCAATTTAAAACTCTTCATTTGAAGGTGTGCATATAATTCAACTTTTTTCCTTTGATCGAAAAAATGTATTCTGCATCCCGAACATTAGCAGTGAGGTGTTTTACTCTTTGCGAACCACTGGTATAATGAAATTTAACCTTGTACATCAGGGATTGATCAGCCAATAAGGTTATTGTAGTTAGACCACATGCGTAGTAATGTTAGTTTTATGTTGTGGTTTTCATTGACTTATTTATTATTTATATCTTAAACCATGGCACTAGAGGGGAATATAGAGTACTACCCCTGAGTAGTATTATGTTTGTCCCTGGGAGGGGACCCCCCTTGTATTTTTGCGTGAAGTCGGTCATAGATGCCCGCCTCCTCGAGGTCCATCTTGGACACATCGGGTGGGTGTGCTGTTGCTCTGCTTCGGCTTTTTTGGTGTGGGAGAGGGTTTAGCGCGCTCGATGTGACTAAAGGACACCACATAAAAAACATCGATCTGTGTTGCTTCATCTCATGTTAGTGGCCGAAAGGTAAAGGGGCTTGATTTTCAATCAAAACAGGTTAGACCACATGTCTGAAGAAAATGAGACAGATGGCTTTCTTGAAAATAATCTACCTCAAGACAGACATAAACAGGTCATCCATTCTCACTACGACATTTTTTACTCGACTGATGTGTATGTTAGGACAGAGAGTAGGAGAGCTTAACTTTTTTATGATCAACAATGTACTGAGTTGTGTCATTATGGTTAATGCATTTAGGTAGAGTCATTAGTATATATATATATATATATAAAATGACTCTACCAAAATATATATATAGCATATACAATTAATTTAGTCATATAAATAAAATATGTTTGAATTAGTAATACCGGTAGATATTTTTGCTTTAATCATTTTGAAAGTAGATGGCATATCGTAGTAGTCAGGTCTCTGACCAATATGTAAATGAAAATGAAATAAAACGAAATAATCTGTATAATTACTTTTATCTGAATCAGTATACAATTATGATATTTAGCTGAATATACTTTTACAAATAAACAACATATTACAAAACAAATCATCAAAATAATCACTGTTTCCATTTTTTTTGTAAAACTATTTTTACCCTTACTGATTGTTATAAAAGTTTTTAAATTGTTAATGGATTACATTAAAGTTTTCAAGTAAATATTGAATCTTACCTTGCATACTCCTCCAATACAAATATCCCTAATCCCTCGGTAGCAAGGTGTTCCGTCAGCAACTTGAGGCTTCAGTGAAGCAACAACATTTTTTTCGTTTTTACAGAAAAGAATACAAGGATTTTCTGAAAAATATGATTCAGTTTTTTATATTTAAATAGTGTTTAGCTTAAATTAATTAATAAATTTACATAAGAATAAAAGCATAACTAAAAATTGTCCAGAAGTTGAACAACTCGATTGTTAAATGCCTTGATTAAAAATGTTTTATACAATGTGATGTATTGCTATTGATCAACATAGCAAAGATTTTATTTAAAACTTGTTCAAGTGTTTATAAGATTATATATATAATGTTACATATTATTCTAGATTTATTTTTTATTGAGGTTTGGCCAAGTTAGACTAGTGGTTCTGACGTTAAGTGTCACGTGGTAGTTTGCTATTCTGTGATTGAATAGCCTCGTCATACTTTCGAATATCTTTTAGATGCCTTATTGTTTAGATCCCCTTTAGCTTTGTTGAAATTTCTTTTATGTGGACATATATACAGAATTTTTGTCCCTGGACATCCTTAATTTAGACAAAGTTGTGCTTTTCTTTTCTTGATACAAATTAAATTGAATAACAATTAGTTGTGGCTATAGTTGGGTGTGCTGTGAAGGGCGAGGGGTGGGTGGTGTGACAAGTGGGGAGTCTTGGGTATTTGGGGCCATTACTAGTGGCCAGTAGTGAGGTGGCCTAACTCACGGAGTTGTTAAACTTGTGAGAAAGCAGGAGGGCGTTTGATGGCTGGCGTCCTCTATCCTTACCTTCCCAGGACTACCAAGGCCTCTCTCTCTCTCTCTCTCTCTTAACATGCTTACTCCCTAAAGCATCCCTGCGATGGCACTCTAGAATTTGGTTTTACAACATTTTATTATTTGATTTCTCACCTTAGCGGTTATTAAGTTGATTCAGCACCTCAAGTCCCTACCTATTTTTGTGTTTTTTGTAAGTTTCCAGGATTGCAGTTTTGGTATTGAGCGAGATAATGTGTTGACCTGCTGAGACTAACATATGTTTGCCCTTGTAAAACAATGAACTATTACGTTAAATATTTCAAATGAAGAATTTTAGAAAAATAAACTTTAACAGATTGTCAACTTCAATAAAAACGCTACACTGACTTTAATATGAGTGTCAGTCTTTTAATGAAAACCAAATGTAATAGTAAAACGACTGCTTTGAAAATTTGATTTGAACCAGAAAACTGATCAATACTTGAAAATTATTTCTTAGTCTTTATCTATTTGAATGTATGTGTTTCTTCAAAACAGAAAGAAGCTATTTTTGCTTTTGGATGATTTACTAATTTATCATCTAGGAGAATATGTTATATAATTTTTTTTCTATATATTACAAAAATTATCTCATCACTTCGAAACTTAATGAAGATTATTAGTCTCTCAGATGATGGTATGTACATTGTGATTTATAAGTACATTAGTAATTCAGTTTTGAGCAACAGATTTTAGTTCATCCATCACATTTTAACGTCAGCTAGCAGTGAACCACTAGGGCATACAAAAAATATTGACAACCAACGTGACGTACCACTACAATCGTTTAATTACTTTTCATGGAGAGGAACTAAGCTGAGAATAACGGTTTAAACTTGTCCCTATGTATTGCAAGATGTATAATTTTGATGGTTACAATGAAACCATTTAAGAGTGACCCATGATTAACCACATGGGGTTACATTTTTAAATAATACTACAAGCATTTCCATCGTGTGCTATAACAGCAGTAAGAGATCCTACAGCCGCAGCCCCCAGAGAATGCATTTCCATTCTTCCTCACGAATGCATTGATAAATGCATTTGAAGGATGAATAGAATTATAAGTAGTACTCAACTGCAGTCTTCCTAAGAGAACTACTATGCGTGTCCCAGCCAACTCCCCTACTTCGAACTGCCTGACAACGTCATAAATTACAATAAATTAGCGATACCGAGCATAGGTCAAACAAATGTAAATCTCTGAGTTATTTATATATAAGCAGGCCATCAACCAATCTGCAATCCCAGAACATCAATTAACTACCAGGATCACAGTTTAACACTGACGGTTCTCACAAAGGCAGACTCAAGAGACGTATAGAGTTAAAATTAATTGCAAATCTCCAAGCCAGCTACTTCAAAGGAGCAATCCACCTTGATTCCTCTCCGAACTCCTTCGCTTCTCGACCCCACCGACAGACCGCTTTTCCAAATGTTCCTATTTTTGCTTATTCAACCTTCACCCGAAATAATTAGGTTTCATAGTCATAATTTAAATTCTTATCTTTGTTTATTGTGCAAACTATTATTTTTATTGATAGTTCAATTAAAAAAATTTAACGTTTGTAATAATTATTATGATCTATTGATAAAAATGAATTAAACATATTTCATATAAAGTTGACCTAAGAAATTTAACTAAACCATAATGATTTGAAATAATATTAATGACTTATCTACCTTCAATTGTTTTAAAACCACATGTTTATTATATGACTATGTTATTTCTGATTACTCAAAACACCGATAGAACTTTTAATAAACACTATAAACGTGTAATTCAATTTTGAATATACTGCTACCATTGTAATAGCACAAGCTGATTTACATATATAAATATTTTTCTATGATCCATGGATGCCTGGTTTGGTATAATGTTGCGTTTTAGGCCTTTCGACCATACCGCACACATCTATGGAAGCCATCAATGAGTGCTATTACAGTGCAAAAACTGCAAAGTTAATTTTAAATTAATATAGAAGCATATTTTACCGTGTTTGTTTAATATCCGCATCAATGCAAACAAACCCTTTAAAAGTTACAAAACACATTCACAGGTGGACCAATTTATAAAAATTGTTTCATTAGTAACAGAGAACCTCAAAACAAGTATTACCGTAATAAATTTTACTTTGAAATTTCGGCAGAATGACATAATAAAGAGATAGTATAATATGATAATAGATGTAGAAATCAAATGAAAGTAATAATTACTCAGAACGGAACAAATACTTAGGAACAATTAAATTACATCTCGAACAACAGTTCATTATAAAGGGAAGGTCAATTGCAGATAAATGAAGGGAGATATTTCCTTCTCATCTTCTCCTGATAACGAACTTTTCTTTGATATATTGATCATGGTATGGATCTAATAATTAAATTAAGGTCATTTATTTATTTCTGGTTTCTATTTTGAGTAACGTTTAGTTTATATATATATACATAAATGTATATTTACTTCCCTTTCTCTTTTCTCTTGAAGATGGATTGCCAAAAAATTTGAGTTTGTAAGTGTGTTTCATTATTATGTGTGTTACTGTTCATTGATTTT
Source organism: Hermatobates lingyangjiaoensis (assembly GCA_026182355.1). Taxonomy (NCBI): domain Eukaryota; kingdom Metazoa; phylum Arthropoda; class Insecta; order Hemiptera; family Hermatobatidae; genus Hermatobates; species Hermatobates lingyangjiaoensis. Next base: position 2,223,178 of record JAPFBL010000188.1, on the reverse strand, counting down.
GAACTCGTATTGTGTCCAATTTCATCGTCTTTCTATTTATTAGGTGAATATATATTTATATATATTAAGATCTTTCAACCGTAATAAGCGGTCTTCGTCAGAGTCAAAAACCAACTCAGTTGGTTTTTTGACTCTGACGAAGATCGCTTGTTACGGTTGAAAGATCTTAGTCTTGTTTTCCCATTTCTTATTGTGGTTTTATCATTGATTGTTGTTTCACGTGTTTATGTGGAATCGTTTTATATATATATATATATATATATATATAATCAAACCACAATAAGAAATGGGAAAACAAGACTAAGATCTTTCAACCGTAACAAGCGGTCTTCGTCAGAGTCAAAAACCCAACTCAATTGGGTTTTTGACTCTGACGAAGACCGCTTGTTACGGTTGAAAGATCTTAGTCTTGTTTTCCCATTTCTTATTGTGGTTTGATCATTGATTGTTGTTTCACGTGTTTATGTGAAATCTTTATATATATATATATATATATATATATATATATATAAACTAGAATTTTCAAAAGAACACACAGAAAAGAAATCACTGAACTTACTACTATATTTCGATGTCCTCGTCGTGAGGAATAGATGTGAATCGCTCCAAAGGCTGATAACGACTGTCTTGGAGTTCAAACTGAAGCACTCAAACAGTGTAGCCAACTTTCAGAGGAAAGGGAGGAAAGATGTTTATTTTATAAACAAATAAAAGCTAAATAAAAATTAAATGAATGAAAACATTTGACTAAAATAAAATTAAAAGCTAATAGCAACTTATAGAAAAAATAAATAAATAAAATAAATTAAATTAAAAAATAAATAAAGGAACAATGAACGATTGAGGTTAAGCCCAGGAGCAGATCTACCACCCAGAAGACTATTAAGTGCTTCTTCTGAAGCTCTCAGAGTGACTTTCGAATTAGTCTCGTAACAAAATATGGGGAGATAATATAAACACATGTTAAAATATAAAAACTTATAAAATACAAGCTAAAAAAGAAAAACAACAAAGAAAAAAAAAACAAAAACTAGGTACCAAATGGAGAAACATCAGTTTGATTAGAGCTCATATTGTGAGGTTTTACTTGTAAAACAATTAGGTGTTAACACTTAAAAAGTAAACATTAAAATTGTAAACCTTACAATATGAGCTCTAATCGAACTGATGTTTCTCCATTTGGTACCTAGTTTTTGTTTTTTTTTTCTTGGTTGTTTTTCTTTTTTAGTTTGTATTTTATAAGTTTTTATATTTCAACATGTGTTTATATTATCTCCCCATATTTTGTTTTTTTGTAACAAACCTGTAACCTTTGTTGTTATCAATCTTTAGTTGCTCTCTGATGACATATATTTGAAAGTTGAAAGGCCTTGGAGCACATTTTCTGTCTTTTTTAATTTTTCCTTATGGCTTATACTTTTATTAGTTTTCATCACGTGTTTATTGTGATTATTTAGTATATATATATATATATATATATATATATATATTTGTAAAAGTTGGTAGCAGTTCTTCATTCAAACATATATTGTTAAATAACGGCCCATATTTGGCTTAAGGTAGATTGAAAATTTAGACTAGCCCCATATTTGTATTAGGCAAGTAGAAAGAGAGTTCAACCACTTTAACTTAATGCCCCAAAAGCTCCCTGATACAATGGCGATTACTAACTCAACTTTCAAATGTAACTCCTCCGTGATCTTATAAACTCAGCGATCCACAGATATACCCATTATTGTCTTGAAGAAGAATGTAGCACATTTGAATCATGTCGACTAGGTGATAAGTTATACAGTTTAAACGAAGAGACGAGAAAAGACTTTCGGAAATTGGAGTTATTATGCAAAAAACAGATACAAGCCAAATATGGAGTGATATTTGACAACACATATTCATATATAAATGGTAATGCACTTAAAAATATATATCTATGTATTTGATGCACGAAATCTATTAAAAGGCCGATTTGAATATTTTTACTGAGTTAGCCGGGGATTATAACAGAGTACCCAAGGAAAAAAAGAACACATTTGAAATAAAAATAAATCATTTCAAAAAGAAGTTACAGCTGAAATATCAAAGGATGGATACAAAATAAATTACATAGTTAGGTTTAAAATTTATAATTAACGTAGATACAAGGAAGAGAGAGGAGAGTGGAAAATTGTCTCTGGAGTTTGAACTCCGCTCTCTATATGTGAATATATTGTTGTACAGACACCTTTGAACCGAGGCAGGCAGCATTACAATGTAAATAGTCACCTTTCTTCCGGTTAACTTCACTTCAACTTGAATGCTGATTTAACTTTGAAGTGGTTTCATTGTCTGCATGATTCCCGTACTGTTTTTTATTACAGTTCTTTATGTTAAAATTTTTGTTTCAAAGTAGAAAATTCTTATTGTTTAAACAAATAGGAAGTAATAAAGATTTATAATAATAGAGATGAAAGATATGAGAGAGAAAGAACGTTTTTCATAAAATTCATGTAATGAAAATTAAATTCAATTAATAATAATGTAATGAAAAGTAAGATAAGGCATCTAATCGAACATCTAATTTTAATAAAATTAAATTAGCAAATGGGGAATAGGTTAGCATCAAGATTAGTTTAATAGATACGACCATGCACTTCATACATGTCAACAATATTGAATGTGGAATTCTTTTCCGAGATCGAGAATGAATTGAATAATGCAAGACTTCTAAATGCAAATTACTGCGGTTCTTTCCTTTGAAATGTTGTACAAGTAAATAAGGAATTACTTGTTTGTATTGATCAATATTCATAGAATATTATGACATTCTATTTTTGAATTTGTGAGTATTTTGTTCATTAATAGACAAATTAAGAAAAAATGAAAGATAATTTATTGAATTTTTAAAATTATATTTATTATTAATTAATAATAATAATTATATTCGTGCAGGAGTATACCAATAATTGATAGGGTTGTATCTTAATTAACAATACAGTGTGATATTTTAACCGGAAGCTACTCCCGAATCTGATGAATCCATACCTCTGCATTACACTTTAAACAACTTTTTGCTGTTTGTATCTTTTTTTGACCTAATATTTGTTTTTTATTTTAACATTTTTTATTGTGATTTGACTGTTATATGTAATACTTATTAACATTTATAAAAAGATTTCACATACACACGTGAAATAAAAACCCAACTCAGTTGGGTTTTTGACTCTGACGAAGACCGCTTGTTAAGGTTGAAAGATCTTAGTCTTGTTTTCCCATTTCTTATTGTGGTTTGATCATTGATTATTAACATTTAGTTATAATATCTTTCATAAGAATAAAACTGTTCGTAAAGACGATTAATAACACAAAATATTGTATTGTATTGAAAGAGTACAGAGATGAATATCAGCAAGTAATCAATTCAGTATTTTGACATCTGACATCATCAAGAAAAGAGATTCAATGAATGAACACTTCTCTTGATTATGACGGATGAAAAAATATATTGTATTTAGCCTTTATCAGTGTTTAAGTGCGTGTTTATATATATATATATATATATATATATATATATATATATATATGTGTGTGTGTGTGTGTGTGTGTGTGTGTGTGTGTGTGTGTGTGAGTGTGTAAAGGAATTTTAGTCAATTTACTACTTTTTTTTATTGTTTAATTTAAACCAATCCCTTAGCTGGTGATAACGTCAGCCGTTTACCGACTTTTTGTTTGATCGATGATTCTACAGATTCTATATTGGTGGAAGTTTTAAATTTTTCCTAACTCAAGTGGGTAGGGATCTTTAAGGAGTACTTGAGAACGTACAGGCTCGGGACAGATGGCTTAACGTCCTCTCCTAGGGACGACGTACTCAGATTTATTCACCTCCCGTGTAAATATATCGAGGGCCAGGTGGGGATCGAACTCTAGACTACCAACCCAGAGACGAGTACGTTAACCACTGAGCTAACCTAAAAAGAAACTGGCCTATCAGTTTAGGCTTATAGCAAGCCATCAGTTGGCTTATAGCAAGCCAACATAAAATATTAACATACATTAAAAATTTGAAAAAAAAACTAAATATAAAAATCATATATTTTTTAAATTCAGTTACTTTTCAATCACTCTGAATATATGAAGCTATTGCTAGATGTTTGTTATATACTCTAGAGGGCACTTTATATACTCTAAAATGCAACATTCTACATCGTTTATTGAATTGAGTACGATATAATAAGAGTTACTATTGACAAAAGTAACCATTCGCCTATGCTTATTATTGTTTGAACAAGAAAATTTACTAAACATCATTTACATACTCAGTATATATTATCATGTTATATTCATTTTTGCTAAAAATTTTACACGTTTTAAACATGATATTACAATTGTAAGACATTATGTTAGTTTTTAAAATGTAACTTGCTGTCTAATAATTTCGCAGTTAGTTTCGTAATTAATAATTTATTAAAAATTGTTTATTTCACCTTTTCAGACTTGTTAAATATAAAGAAAAGAACATAAAAAACAACGAAATGATAATGTATCTTTCTGTTCGAACTGCCAATATTTTATTTCAAACTTCTTATCTTCTTATTCCCTATTATTAAGTTAAGACAAAAGAAATATTTCCATTTTTCAATCTTTATTCAAAGGGACTCTATTTTTTTTTAGCGACTCTTTAAAATATTTCGAACTTCAGCTATCTTCAAATCAAATAATATTCCAAGAAACTAGTTATTTAATCTACTCGAGTAGTGGAGCTTGAAACTAAAGCCATTGGATTTTGTAGAAATAATTTTGACAAGAAACTTTCGAGAGACAGTTTGGAAAAAGTTCAAAGCAACTTCTAAAAGTAGAAATCTTTTTCCCCAGTTTAATACAACCTGACTTAAATACCAACAACAAAAGAACTTCTTATATTGAATTTAATATTGCAATTTTTTCATTATTAATTATATAAATTTTTTACTTTACTTTAAAAGGGAATTAAAAAATTTAGCAAAGTTTTAATTTATGTTTTTTATTTATTTAATTATTATCTTAGGTTATGAAGAAAAGAGGAATGTAAACAAATATTAAAATGTTTAAGTTGTTTAGGTGCTTCATATTCTCTATATGTATCACAAACAGTATTGTTACTAGTTAAATAATCATGTAGTTAAATTTTATAAAGGCTTAGAAAAGATATGATTTATTAAAAATTTACCTAAATTCAAATTACTTTTTTTTTATTTTTAAAATTAATTACATATTGTGTAAAATATATACATATGAAACAAAAACCACAAAGAAATCAAAAACAAGAAAGATATGCTATGAGGCCTGTTACTCTATGTCATCACATAGTGATTACAATTTAAATACAATTGAGGTTACAACAAGGTTATAGAGAAGTATAAGGGAAGGTAAAGAAGGTGGATAAAAAAAAGATACCAAGTTTCGGAAGTTAAAATAAAAAAAACCAACATAAGGAAAATATAGGAAATAAAATAAGATTAACATATACAAATACACAAGAAATAAAGCCATAAGTTACCGAGGACTAATCACTAATTTGAACATAGTTCATATTATTCAATTGCTCATTACTGAGAGATCAAATTTGCTTAAAAATACCCTCGATTTAAAAATTATTGTACAGAGGCCTGGGCTGCCGTTGATGAGGTTTTAAAAATTATTTTTGATCAAAGCACTTTAAACTGTTCCTTTCAAGATCTGAAGATAGGAAAATCAGTTCCTTGACATCAACTATTTTACTACATGAATCATATTCTTGATACTCGTATGTTGAACGAAGTACTTTTTCCTTGTGGATTTTTGTTTCGTTAATTTCCAGATAAATTTGACTGCAGTTCCTAGTTTTTTCGTACTCACTTCATGTACATATAGTTTTTTTGAAATCAAAAACTATTTATTTGTAAAATTTCATTTTTTTGTATAAAATTTTGCAGACACAAAATCAGTCATGTACAATCAAACGTCCCCAAAAAATATTTAGAGGATCTCAAATTTACATTTGTGAAAAGCTGTCAAAATCTAAAATTGTTTTTTAATTTCATGAACCTAATACATAGCGATAAAAATGGAGATGAAAACATAAAAAAATATTACTAAATGGAAGAGGAAGTTTAGCTCTTTTGGTTTTAACCGGGTTTGGAGCGTGACCCATATAACTAAATGTGGCCGTCCTAAGAGGGTTTTAAAGTTAGATCACTATAACGATGACCACCTGCATAACAAAGCATTCGTTGAAGGGAATACGACGCCTGTTAACGTCAACAGCTAGATGGTGGACACTGAGCTCTCCAACTCAAACCCGTCAGTCATCAACACACACACACACACACACCACACCAGTGTACCCACATTAAGATACTACAGACGTTAAAGGCGGTCTCTTTTACAGAAACTATTAGTAGAAGAATGCTTAGCTCTAACCTGTTTTGGTATTATTTAGCGCTCTCAGCTTATTCAGCCATATCGCTGAAAACAACAACAAAACAGACTGATGCCTTTTTTACGTGAAAGCTCTTTTGCCTCATCTCGGGAGCTTCAAGCACTAGCCTAGGATAGAGGGAAACAAAACCTCCGAGATACGCCCGAGGTGGACCACGCGGAGGCGAGCTTCCACGACCCTACATCACAAAAAAAAAATAAATTAAAAATCTTATAACAATTTAATAAGCAAAGCAAAAAGGTCCCTCTAAACAGAAAATATTCTTCTTAATACAATTTAAAAAGAAGCATATTTCTTGATATTTTTTAACTTCTAACACTTAGTCTTATACTACGAAAGCTTAGCTCTAACCACATCTATATCAATGCCTCTTGTACTTTCAGCAACGCACTCAGTGTAATGCTTTTTATGTAATTCTTGGCTTCAAGAAAGTTGAGCCTGTATATGAATTTTCATGCAGTCTCTGTCAACAACGCAGCAACCTACCAATTGCCACTCAAGCAAATCTCACGGCCTTAGTTTCAATAATTGCTTTCGTGTTTAAATCCTCAATTGGAACCCTGACTCTAACTCTGATGATCTTGGTGCTAACTCATCTGCCGGACTCAATTTTTACAGACATCTTTTTTTTTTTAAATTACATAATGTTATTCATATTTATTTATGATTATTTATTAGTTATTATTTGTTTATTGCTATTTATATTTGTTGATTATTTTAAATTTATTTAAAATAATATTTAAATGTAAATTTAATATTTGTCTTCAATTAATATATTACTTATCTTGTCTTCTCTCCTCTCTGAGTACGTTGGTATTACTGACACAACTATTATGATGAAGATTTTCCTCAGTGTAGTTTTGATCCTCAAGCGAAGAACATCTCTCCTGGTGATGACGATTTGTTGAAATATCGATGTAAATAGTATAAGTTCTTCTATATGTTTTTCTTTTGTATTTGATATGTATTTATAGATTATGTTAATCGTTGGAACTGCTTATACAATCCCAAGTTTTATGATATATCCTAGGTCTAACGAGTAGTTTTCCTTTTCTCTGGCTGATGTTTTCATAACAACTGTCAAAGAGACACTGTAAATGGTTTGATGAATTACAAAGTTTTGACTATTAAACTTAGATCTTTATCAGGTAGAATGGTGGCGTATTGTTGAATGAGTATATACATTTTTGGTAGATTCTTGTTTCTTCATTGTTCAGAGAACTAAATTGCTTAGGTAATCAGAGCAGAATTCAAGTTTTCATCTTTTGAAGACTCGAAAAAAATAGAAACAACTTGTGAAGAACCTTTGCGGACATATCTTTTTAAATGTATGTATACAAAAAGGACTGCTTTCAACTTTTACTAATGTATATATATATATATATTTGTATGGCTTGTAAATGATTGTAAAATATTGTTCAACAGATTTGTTTTAGTTTTTCCTCAAGACAATAGATTCTTCAAGCGTTAAATAAGATTATAAAGTGAACATAATGTCAAAGTCAATTCTGCCATAAGCACCTTGCACAAAGGAGATTACATGATGTTAATTTCAAAACAGACTAAGAGGATTTGTAATCCTCGTCAAACTTAATCGTCATTCTTACTGACATTGCTTTTAAGCGTTCATCTTTTTTAGGCCCCAAAAAAAAATTATTTTCATCAACATGAGAGGATTTTTATTTATAAAATATTTTAAAAAAATAATCGATATAGCTTTGTGTTATAATAAAGTACATTTATTTTTTATCTCCTGCTTATAGTATTACCATCTTGAAAAAACAATTTTGAGATATTAATGGATTTACACGTTTTGAAGTTACCTTAATCAATTTTTGATATTCCTTTAAGATGATGATGATGATGGATACGTGTATGTATTTTTTTTTCGAGCTATTGCAACATCATGCTACATTTATTTATATCACATGCATTTTCCATCATTTATCAGAGTTCACATTAAAATTGGATTAAATCTATGTTATTAATGAATGTCGTGAAATCATGTGTGAGTTCTGTGAACATAGATTTGTCCATTGAGGATGGCTACGTATAGTTTGAACTAAGTATTATTTTTTGTTTGGTTGGTATTCTTTCTCTTTCAAATTGGGGGCTGTTCAGGATAATATGCTTCCATGTTTGTGGGAGTGGGTGATTACAGCAGGGAGAAACTTCTATTTCAAACCTATGTAGGTAGGTAGGCTTTGTTTGCTCCGAGTCCAGATAGTGCCTGCGATATTGTGTGATTCAGGGGTAGTGTTACTGACGATATGGAGTTTAGAGTACGAAAGAACAATCTTGTATCATATCCATTGACTGCATTCGATCACTGGAAAGACCATGTCTTGTTAGACTCCTCTCGCAACTTCTTCTTTAGAAGACTTATAGGTGGCCGTAAATAGTCTTCAACAAGGTCCAAGTCGGCAGCAGTCTTTTTTCCATTCAATCTGCTCTTTTATTTCTTAGTTTCTCGATGTGTGCTTTACCCAGCCAAAATGAATAAGCCAACCTTTTGTTCTTAAATACACCAATGTCTCTCTGATATCTTCTAAGTCCTTCCAGTGGGCCTGAGCATTTATTAGAGAATTAAGTGACACCTGGCTATCTGTTTTTATTAATGAGAAGTATGGTGGGTGGACAGGTTCGGTCTATTCATTGGACAGCTTTCAGAAGTGCTCTTAGCTCAGCTTGGTTGTTTGAACAGGAACCGTTCAGCTTGAATTGTTCATTCATTGTAGAGTTCTTCCTCCTTTAGAAACAACCATTGCTCCGCCCACCTGATTCTCTAGCTTACTCCCATCTGTGTAGATCTTGAATTTATAGATTCAGACTGTATTCAATATAATGTTATATTGAATACAGTCTGTATACTTATAATGTTATCTTACTTCTAACGTTATCTTATTAGTCTAGTGGAAGGTTTTGTCCTGTTAAGATTTTTGTTCCTTTAAATAATGTACATTTCATTTTTTTAGTCAAAAAATTCTTACTTCTGCCTATGAAAAAGGTTTTAAAATAAATCCGAAACGTCGCCAATGAGAGTTTGATTTTTGAGACTAGAAAATTTGACCGAATTTCGATTAGATAACACACCTATTCTATCAAACGGTCAATATATTATTGAATCTGTTATATATATATATGAGTCACCGCCCTGTCTTCCTACGGGACTCTTCGCTCTTTGCTCTTCACACCTCCTGATGACGACGATGGTCGAAATATCGATGTGAGTTATGTCTGTGTCTTTCTGTGTGTTTCCTTCGTTTTGAATTTATTATATATATATATATATATATATATATATAAACATTTCACATAAACACGTGAAATAACAATCAATGATCAAACCACAATAAGGAAATGGGAAAAATGGACCAAGATCTTTCAACCGTACAAGCGGTCTTCGTCAGAGTCAAAAACCCAAGTCTTCGTCAGAGTCAAAAACGCTTGTTAAGGTTGAAAGATCTTAGTATTGTTTTCCCATTTTCTTATTATGGTTTGATCATTGATATATATATATATATATATATATATATATATATATTAGTTGGCAATGCCATTCGAGAAGTCAACTTCTACTTGATGATGACGGATGTTGAAATATCGTAGTGAGTCTATCTGAATAGCTTTTTATTTCTTAATTAATGTTCTTTGCCGTATAATATGTATGATTTATATTAGAAATTGGTAAAACCGTCATACCTCGTAAGATGATTTTGGAGTTGGAGCGCTTTCGGACGTTGTCCATCTCCGATCACAACAAACCTCCTGAGTCGGTTTGTTGCGATCGAAGATGGACAACGTCCGAAAGCGCTCCAACTCCAGGATCATCTTACGAGGTATGACAGTTTTACCTATTTCTAATATAAATCATACTAACCTCAGTGGTGTAGTATATTTTAATATATAATAGTATATTTTAATATAATAGTATTATATTAACAATATGCATGTATAATATGTACATATTAAATATGTTTGATCTTATGTGTTATAGAAGAATAGCATCTGGCTAGAGTTGAACTTGAAATAAATATATCCTCTTTTCATTGATAAAGCATAAAATTCAATATCATGTAGAATTGAATCTTTTTTTTTTTTTAAAAAAAAGCCAAAAGAACAGGACATTCATGAAGAATGGAAAAAGCAAAATAAACCTCAATTTTGAGCAAGAAATTACTAAAAAGAAAGGAAACAAATATCCAAGGGGAATTAAAATTGCTTCTATACAAAATTAATCTACCATCCTGAAAAACTGAAAAGTTCACCTGTGATGCGATGAAAAAACTAATAAAGCATTGTTCTACACCAAATATTTACAATAAAGCGCTTGATCATGTGTACTAAACTTGAGGATTATACAATTTATTACAATAAAGTAAATTAATTAACTTTTATAATACTTATCATAAGATCAAGGATAATTTCTTTAAAGAATTTCGTTAAAAATATTAAATTTGGACATTTTTATAAAAAACATACCATCATGAAGATAATATTCCTTCCAATCATGGACCTGACCATCTTCTGGAAATATCCATGTGTTGAACTCGGAACACTGTAAATCTCGGAAAGATCTGTCCCAGTTATCACAAGGCTGCAAGAAACAAACAAAAACAAAATAAGTTGTGTGTTACTTTTTATTATTTAATTTACTACTAGTAAAGTATGAAGTATACATGTTAATTGAAACTTTTAATAGGTGGAGGTGCAGAAGCGGTTTTGTAATGAGTTGTGTCTGTGTATGTTTGCGTTTGTATGTATATCTATACGTAGATGATCAAACTACAATATGAAATGGGAAAACAAGACTAAAATCTTTCAACCGTAACAAGCGGTCTTCGTCAGAGTCAAAAACTCAACTGATTTTCCGGAGATCTTCAGAAGCTACTTCATCAAGGACCGTTTGAAATCATTAGTTGGGTTTTTGAATCTGACGAAGACCGCTTGTTACGGTTGAAAGATCTTAGTCTTGTTTTCCTATTTCATATTGTGGTTTGATCATTGATTGTTATTTCACGTGTTTATGTTAAATCTTTTTATCTATACCTAGATATATGAATACATTTACCAGTCATAAAGTACCAGAACTTGCGTTACATTGATTTCTTTTAAATCCAAACTTCAAGTTTTGTTTTTCATAGCTATCACCCTAGAGTTTACCGTTAGAAATCAATAACGTTTTCAAAACCGGATGCCTTAGCTTGAATGAGGACGTTGAGATTTATGTTTTTCTATGACTCTTTTCCTATGTCTTGTTAGCTTGTTCGAGGTACAAGTTTCATTGCTTACCTTTCATTTTCAATCAATTGTTTAATGCATTTTATTCCTTGACAGTCGAATTACACAAGGCATGTATATAAAACTACACAAGTGAAAGTTTGATTGTGCAGAGAGCGGAGAGCACGGCACGCTCCAGCATAATTACTTTCAAGTAGAAAACTTGTACTTAGTAGATTAGGTTCAAAATTAATCTTTTGTAACCAGCTTTAAAACTTTTTTGACTGACTTCGTATGCTCAATTAATTATAACTTTTCAAAAAAAAAAATCAGAATTACAAAAATCCTTTTGAGGATTAGCTTTCTAAAATCATTATAAAGTTAATATTGTCAGTGATATAGACAAACCAATTTTGAATTTAAAAATTCTTTGTTTATTATTATTTATTCTTATTATTTTATTTTATTTATTCTTTAAGTCGATTTGTTTATTATTTTAATGGTATTAACATTTGTATTTTAAGTAAATGCCCTTATACTATTGCAGTAGGTCACTGTTAAATGAATTAGTGTATCAGAAAGAGGCTTTTTCTTTACACTAATTCCCGACAGATATCAGAAAGACTGATCGCTAATCCGGAGCTCGTTCATCAGGAACAGTGCCAGCCAGCCACTTGCCTTATCTTGCTGGCCCGCTTAATGACCCCATTGCAAGGTATTTGTCTTCTTAAGTCGCCAAACCAATGGTACTTCCATAACTATTACACTTGTAAACTAAACAAATCCATGTAAAATCGTATATTTTTTATCTGAATAAAAAACTAACACCTTTTAAGAAAAAAATATTAACAATATTAATTATTATATTACATCAGTTCTGAATTCTGATATCAGTTAACGAATCCTGCACAAACAACTATAGTACAGGCAATTTAGAAATATAAAACCTATATACCTATATATTGTTGTATTTTAAACAATAAAATAATGTCATTTAATTATTATCATTTTTTGGAAAGCAGGGGTTGATAGTTTTCATATATATTCGCTATCTCAATCACTAATGATGGTATACCAAGTATTTAATGGTGAACCAAGCAACATATTTGTCTCATAATTTTTATCCATTTCAGACACAATGAAAACTAGTTGAGCAGAGAAATTTGCAACTTGTCATTATATTACTAACATTGATAAAAAGATTTCACATAAACACGTGAAATAACAATCAATGATCAAACCACAATAAGAAATGGGAAAACAAGACTAAGACTTTCAACCGTAACAAGCGGTCTTCGTCAGAACAAACAGTTGGGTTTTGACTCTGACGAAGACCGCTTGTTACGGTTGAAAGATCTTAGTCTTGTTTTCCCATTTCTTATTGTGGTTTGATCATTGATTACTAACATTGTATAAACAGGATTAGTTTTAAAATGTATGTTTAGTTTTATTGTCTTTATGATAATTAAAGGAATAAAACTTACATATATTTTGATATTAATAACCACTAACTTATTCTAAATAGTTAAACATAATACTATAATATGTAACGCTCAAAATCGTTGGATTTAGTTTAATTAGTTAGAGAGTTTGATCTCTCACTAAATCTATTTTAAACAGCCATTTTAATTTTCAACTTAAATATTAAAGGAAAATTAATATTTGTTTGTAAAAATAAGCCATTTGACAATAAAAAAAATGTAATATCGACTTTAAGTAAACTTTTTTTAATTTTACACCTATTTTTGCCCTAAATATATTCAAGGAATTGAAATTACTTTTGCCTACAATTCTTACATAAAAAGGTTGCTATACCTCAGACTTGAGCAGCAGGCTCTCAATTTCAATTCTTTTTTCTTTTTTTTTTTTAAAGAAGTGATAACCAGTTTATGGTGCAATTATATGGTATAATATCAATTACATTCATATCAAAAGAAATGACGACGTTTAATTTCTCAAAACTCGTTAATTAGTAATACTTCATTATTATTAATAGGAAATCCAATTAAAAATATTTAACACAACTATTTTTTGTGAAACAGTATTTATTGACAATAATGAAATTCATTCATAATTTGAATGCTAGTAGAAGTTAGATTAAGAGAGGAAGATGCAATCTTGTATCGCATACAGAATATAATGATATGCTTTTAAAAATATATTGTTTTTTACAGAATTAAGAGTTATCGCCTCCCCTGAACTCTTAAATGGTGAATTGAATGACGTTATTTTTATTTATGATTAGGAGACTAACGAACACCAAATCTCCACACAAAAGATTTTATACAACGTCGACGCGTTTCGAACAATTAATGTACATCCTCAAGTTACACCTACAGTATAACATATGAACAGAAAATGAGAAATATATTACATCTACAGAATACATATATGCTATACAATATAAAATATTAACAGGAAATGTGAATGATTTTATATTGTAGTTGTAACCTCAAAATGAAGACTAAGTGTTCAAAATGCGTCAACGTTGTATAAAATCATTTCTGTGGAGGCTTGGCGTTCCTTTTCTTCATTCTAATCATGAGTAAATACGACAAAATAAATGATTGCATAGCTCCTGAGTTATTTTATTTTTCATTCATCAATCATTTATCCTCCCTACATAGCTATAAAGTTTGTATATAGTAAAAAGTCTTCTATACAACAGAGAACTCCAAGAGTGATATTTACAAATTTAATTTAAATGCTGTCATAAAATAATGTCATTTTCACAAAAAAAATTTTAGCACTTTTCAACATAATTTTCATTAAATTTAGTTTACTATCACAACCATAAACTGGGTTTTTTGCCTACTGCAACCAAATCTTTGTCTGGTTTTTCAATAAATTCTTCACAAATTCTTGGATTCTTTGTTGTGTCTGAATTGTTTTTCATAGCTAGCATCCTTGAGGAGACTTAACCTAGAACAGAGAGAGCATAATCCGGACTGTAAGGAGGGTGGTATTTCTTGGATCGATCATGTTGTGTGGTAGCATGATGACTTTTCTTTCACATCTGCTACGTGTTTCTGCAGTTACTGACTTTAGCTTGTTCATTATTATGGTAAAGTAGTGATACTGTTCACTGTACGTTTGTTCGATACATCTGCCTGAAGTTTGTAGCTTATTCTTGAGAGATTTTCTTATTTTCTGTTATTTCTCCTGCAGCTCATCTACGATAAATCTCACTAATTCTTACTTAAACCTACTAGTATCCCATGTCTCTCCCATTACTACTAATATTGATTCAGGAATGGGACAATATAGCCGTAGAAGCTGTCAAACTAGTTTTATTAACCCCAGTTTTTCCTTTACTTCTTTTCTGAACCATAATTCCTGCCCCATCTGTATCAATACCTATTATATTTCCCACAACACCTTCTATAAACTGGACTGCATTCAGGATGGCATGTTGTATTTCTATTCTCTTGGCATTACGTTTCTCCTCCTCAGTTTCGGAAACACTGTTTGATTTAATCGTCCTTTTGCAATCGTAACTGTTTGATTTAATCGGCCAGACGTGCAATTTCTATTCCTGATGGCGGCGAGGGATGAACTATAGAAGTGAGTTGTGTCAATTCTTTCTATGTAACATTTATTTCTAATTTGATGTAACATAAAAACAAAATGTCCCTGAGGACTAATATCAAACTCAAAATGGAGATATTATATATTTATTTTTTGTATTTTAAATTTATTTTTTTTTTATTTCTCATCACTTTCATTCTCCTCTTTTACTCCTTTTATTTGATTTCGATTTATTATTTCCTTTAATTTATATTATTTAGTTTCATCTTTAAATATTTATTTTTTGACACTTCCTTTCCCAGTGTATGTTGGCAACATTTACTGTAACTAATACAATGGGATTATCCAGTCTGGTTTCGTTCTACAAGCGAGTCACATTTCCTCTTTTGATGAAGATGATTTCTCGAAATATCAAAACAAGTTTTTATAGTGTTTTTAAGTATTATATTTTTGAAGTTGATTTATATATATATATCTGTTCACATATATAGATATATATCTGTTTGTGAGTGTGTGAGAGTGTATGTGTGTGTGAGTGTGTGAGAGTGTATGTGTGTGTGAGTGTGTGAGAGTGTATGTGTTTGTGAGTGTGTGAGAGTGTATGTGTTTGAGTGTGTGTGTGTGTGTGTGTTTGAGAGAGAGAGAGAGAGAGAGAGAGAGAGAGATAGTGTTTATATATTTTACT
The DNA here is from genome assembly GCA_026182355.1 of Hermatobates lingyangjiaoensis. Lineage (NCBI taxonomy): Eukaryota > Metazoa > Arthropoda > Insecta > Hemiptera > Hermatobatidae > Hermatobates > Hermatobates lingyangjiaoensis. Next base: position 2,207,309 of record JAPFBL010000188.1, on the reverse strand, counting down.
AGAAATTCATATTGTTGTTTGAAAAAAAAACAATATTATAAAAGTTTATACATTGTATAACATAAATATTTTTATATTTATAGACAATAAACATTCAAATATTATTTAAATCAAAAAGAAGTATAGCGGCTTTAAGAGAGATGAGAAGAAGTTGGACAAGAATTGCGTTTAAGGTGCAGTAATCTTCTCTGAGATATGGGAGGGAATATTTTTCTAGGGCTTGAGATCCACTTTCATTTGGAAAATGAGTGACACTGAAAAGATCTGCGGATAAACAAAACGAATCCTCTTTATTTTCCTTCCAGTTTAGCACATCTACCACAGGATTCATTTACTTTATTCAAAAGTATTTTTTTCTTTCTTTGAATTATTTTTTGTCTTAGTTAAATTAAAATATAGTAGGAAAACAATTTTACTATAAAAATCAGGCAAGCAAGTTTATTTTACTACATTGTTGTAATTACTTCAGTTGACTTTAAAGAATCAATCATGATCGTGAAAGCATCTATGTATGAGTTACAATACAGTCTACACTAGTTCTGTAGTGTGTGTGTTGTTTGTTTTGACAAGCATTACTACAGTACTTCATATTACACTGGATTTTGCATTAAATCAGTCAGTAAAAAAAAAAGAGATTTATAACTATTAACATAAATGCCAGGAGTACAAAATAATACTATAATAACAAATAAATAAAAAGAAACTAACAAAGTAAGGTAATTTGTACAAATGCTTCATTGTCCAGTACGAATTTAAAGATCTATCTATGATTTTTTTTCTTTTAATATAATCTTATGAAGAAGAGGGTCATCTTAGCTTTTTTTTTGCAAATGATTTCATTACCGTTTCCCGTTGCTCTCGCTAGCTTTACTTTGTATAGTCTTACCGAAAGTGGTTCACCGTTTCGAAAACGATGTCGTCACATTTGGTAAATTTCCCATCTGTGTAATTTCGTAGAAATGCTAATATCAACATCTTTAATGTGCATCGATCATTAAAATGATTAATAAAATTAATTCGTGTTTGCATCTGTTGACAAATTCTTAAGAAACCTCACCGCAGACTTCAATAATGACAGCTGCTTTATCCTCAGGATCATTATACCAACATAAAAAAAGACTAATATTCTTCTTTACACTCCATAATTTTTTTTAACTCTATAGACACAATATTCTCAGAGTTCTTGCTGTCATCCATGAAAACATTCCTTCCTTGATAATATAAATCCTTTGAAGCATGTCTAGATTCAACCAAAAGAACAAGTGCCATGGTTTTATCAAACATGTATGTGAATACGATCTTTTGTATTTTAGTAGGTATTCATCTTGATGTTTGAATCAAACAGTTAATATTATAACTTATAACTGCATTGATATTCTAACTATGTGTGTAGGTATATGAGAGAGAGTGTTTATAATACTGTATATACGTTTATCTTCTTATATGCAGATAAGTCGATAACTAGTTGTATTTAGGAGATTAATAAATATAAAAATGAAATAAACATTTTGTTTTAGAAGTTAATATTTCAAAGGTCATTAAATACAGCTTTTTTATTTACTTATTCCAATTCATACTTGTTATTATGGTAACAATCAGCTTGTGTTTATACATTTGTTATTTACGATGTTTATTGAATAATAATGAATCTATACATTATATATTTTAAAAAACAAAAAAAAATCTTTCAAATTTTGTTTTTGATAAATATAGATTTACAACAATGAGAAAGTTAAGTCTTACAAGAAATAAATCTTTGACTATACATTTATTAAACTGCAGAAACATTGAGAGGATGGTTGAGTAACTAAAACTAGTAAGTCTACAGGAAAAGTTCTTCTCAGAATAGCTATGTTCAGACTGAAAGAAACACCTCAAAGAATGGTCAGTTTATATTTTAATGAAACTATCATAACACTGATTACTCAAGTCTGTTATGATATCTAAACGATGATAAGTTTAATTAAAGGTGATCAAAATTACTTGATGAAGGAAAGGATATAGTTCAACAGAGTGGCTGACTTGAAATTAAGAATATTCAAGTTTGACAAGGTTTCAACTGGTTGTCATTCGCCAAGCTGAGTAAAGCAAAATGGTTGAATAGACCAATAACCTTCTTGAAGAGATTGGTATTAGTAGAGAATTCTGAGTTTACTATCAGCATTTGACCTTTCTCTACCAGGAATCCATCCCTTACTAATGAGAAACAAAGGATATCGAAAATAGTAGTCATTCAGTGTACGATAGATACGTTTCTAATGAAAATGAAAAAATTCTGTAAATGAAAATATTTACAAGTTATGCCGTTAAAAGTTCATGCTATAATATCTGGGATGATAAAGTTTCAGACTAAAATCTTTTTCAAAGTACTTTAATTTAGAGATCTGGAGTGGTCTGCACTTACTTTACTGTAAGTAAACCTATTTGCGTATATAGCAAATAGTCTGTTTAAACAATTGACATATTTCAACGTGGCTACTATTTTGATGAAAAGTTACTAAAATGTTACAATCAGTTCATGGGGAGGAGGAAAAGAGTTCAGTCCCGGCAGCTAAAACCGTTATTCAGCGGAAAGACAAAAAAATGTCTTCGTTTGTTTAAGTTTGTTTTTGACCTGCCAACAAAGCTAAAACAGGGTTACAAATAAACCTGTATATTTTATGTATTGTAAACGCTGCTTGTTATCTTCTTTATAAATAAAATAATGATTTTGTCTGTACATTGCTTAGAACTGACTCATTTCAAGTTTTCTTTACGTTTCATACATTGGAGAAACCGAATCCACCCTTAGAAAAATTTCTGTCGGTTTGTCGGTTTGTCTGCAAAACTTTGTCACAGGTAAACTCAGCTACCATAAGACATATAAAGCTGAAACTTTTACAGTAGATTTGTGTAGGTCTAACTTAAAATATAGGCTATGAATTGATTGGAAATTCAACGTAGAAGTGAAGTTATGGACGTTTAACGCAAAAATGTTTGTCACAAGTAAACTCAGCCACCATAAGACATAGCGAGCTGAAACATTGACACTGGATTTGTGTGTGCCTAACTTAAAATATGGGCTCTAAATAGATTATTAAAATTCAGTACAGAAGCGAAGTTATGGGGCTTTTAGCTGTATTTTCCTAACTTCACAGACAAGTTTGTTTTGAAAATACACAGGTGTGGCAAGTAGGTATTGTTAGTTGATTTTAATTTCAATTGAGCACATGAATATATTGCGTATTTGACATCATTGAAATGGTGTTTCACAGAGTTAAGGATGTACTATCTATTGAGAATAAATGTTTTGTAAACGAGCAATTCTCAACTCTTAATATGAACAGGGAAAAAAAATCAACAAACAAGTTCTTACGCTATATGAAGCCGAGGAAAGAACTTACAAGTCAGTAAAGAGATTGGATTAGTGATGAAGAAGCAGTTCATTATCTAATTGAATTTCTTGACTCTGAATTTATTTCTCCTGGACTGCCTGCTCATGAGTAAAAACTTAAAGTAGGAGCACCAATGATGCTGCAATTTATAGCAGTAACAAATTTCATGTTACGAAACATGAGTGACCCAAAAACTGTGCAACGGGACATGACTCTGAGTTCGTGCTCTACACAGATATGCCATAGAGGCGGATATAATGACTGGATGTGGTATTGGGGAGTCTTCCGAACGACTGTCTGTTTCCATTCAAATGATTGCAAGGTCCCCTCAGAGTCTATTTCGCAATGACGTTAACTAAGTCGCAAAGGGAGACTTTATCTAACGCAGGAATTCAAGTTAGCGAAACCAAGTTTTTCTCACATGGTCAACTGTAGTTTACTTGCTCAATAGTCAGAGGTTTCAACTGATTGTTCTTCCATGAACCTGAAGGACAGACAGCTAATGTAGTGTATACAGAGGCATTTGTTTAACACTGTACTAATAATGGTGTTTTCTACTATTCTATAATTTCTAATTATAGTATTAGTATAATACTATAATTGATATCTTGGAATAACAAGTATAATAGAATTTTTGATTCCGTCAAAGACGGGTACATTTGCTAGTATTTACATATATCAATACTTTTTTGGGGGAACCTGCTTTCCGGCACGGAACTATTTATGTTATATATGTAATTGCATATTTACTGTCGGAGAGTGTTGTTTGTTTCTTACTTTGTCCGAATGGCAGTTAAATTGGAGGCTCATTATTGTGTTGGTTCTACATCAGTGGTACTGAATATTACTTTACTAAATTTATTAGAATAAGGTTCTTTAGCTAGGATCAGGCATCGCACATGCTGGAAACTGACAGCTTTATGTCTCCTCTAAAAAAACGGCTTGAACAACATTTTCCATCCCTCACAAGAATAATCTGGGGTCATATTCAAAATTCTTACCCCCAATCTTAAATTCTTACTAGCTGTAAATACTGTACCTGTTAGGGTACCCGACCTCTTATTATTAACTCTATTAGCTCTTATAAGGCAATAGTTAGCATTGTTTAACTGAAACTAGTTAAACCGTTTTTACAATATTGAAATTGATTATCTTTAATGTATTAGTTCTGTGGGTTGTTAAAAGTTTTATTGTTTAGATGTTTACAGTATTCGAATACAAATATTTTAATTTAGTCTTTTATTTCATTGATTACTAGCTGCACTCCAGCTTTACTGGAATGTATTTATTTTTATAGCTTTCAATAAAATGTCTGTTAATATCAGTTTCTAATGTGCAATTGAAGACGCTAGTTGTTACTAAGTGGTTCTTATCTTTTAATCGTCTGCTTTACCTTGAAATGTTTCTGAAGCACTTTTAGTAGACTTCCTCGCACTATTAATTGCGTCAACACCATTTCTCTAACTTTAGAGTTTCATTTCAGTTGTTTTTTTCTTAAATATTCAGAAGACCGGTTTTACAATTATACAGATATTGAATATACATATAGAACCCCTATGTACAATAAGATATTCAGTATTATATCATGCTTCTTTATACCAAGTATTGAAATAATAGTTTGTGGCATGTCTATTTCAAACAATTCAGTTTTTTCTGATTTAATAATTTGGATTAAAGTAACACTTTCGTTTGTTCTTTCTTTTTCGTTTCCATGGGTTGGTGACGTTATTTTATAACTTTATAACATAAGCTTTGGCAAATTTGTAAAACAAAAAAAAAAGTGGTTAGAATTTATTCTAACCGCTTGTTTCTTGTTCAGTATTGACCTTTGACCTTCTCTTTATATTAACCTGTACTATCCTTTTAATCTATTTATAGCAATGACTAAGCATGAGTCATCGATTTTAATTTAACATGTCACTTGGCCAACTCCTTTTCCAGTTGAACCCTGTTAGCAGGAGGTTAGTTCGTAGGATCGAATCTCTCAGTCTTAAGATCGTGAATGCCGAGACTGCGGTTAATTTTAATGATACCTGTTTAAAAGAGGATCTGCTGCCTATTTATACCAATATATATAATATATATATATATATATATATATATATATATATATATTTGTCAGTGACGTAAATAATAATAAGAAGAAGAGAAGATGTAGAAAAGGTGTGGTCATGAGGAGGTTATCTCCGTAGTTTTTTTGCACAACAGAGTGCAAACCTCTTCATTGAGCAGGCGCGCTACCATCACAAAAATATTACCTTAAGGTAACATGACCGAGAAATAATATAAAAGTAAATTAAGAGAAATAGAGGAAAGCATTTTATACACGATTTTTGTATTTTTTAAATTCTCTTAAAGTTAAAAATATCATCGAAAGCTACTGCTCAGAAAAGGCCAGATTGAGTTACTTTGTCCTCGCTCTATTGTCTAGCTTAAACCGAAAGCGTTAGTACTCGTAATTTTTTTTTTAAGTTATTACTTTTAAGAATTATTGGTTTTTAAAATAAAAAAAATATTTTGTATACTCTTTTTACTGTATCTCTCTTTAGTCACTTGTATCTTATTTATTCATGAGTTTTTAAGTTACGTCATGAGTTTTTGAGTTATAGTTTGGCAAATATAGGATACTGTACCTAATGGAGATGTATGCACTCCGTTGTGTAAAAAGGAACCCACTCAGGAAGACAACTACTTCCTCACGACCATACCTACCCATTTCTTTTCTTCTTCTTATCTCCCTGATTACAAACTACCGGTTTGAAATATTCGTCTTGATAAAAGTTTTATATATAATATAATAATTCTATAAGTTGTATGTATATATACTTGTGAGCATTTTTCTTCGACGCAATATAAATGATATAACTTGTTTAGAGAGTGATAAAGAAATAACTAAGGCTTACTATTATTTGAATGTTCACTCATGTAATTTTAAACCTTTAAAAACAATGAAATAATTTCTTGCTTACTTTCTTGAATAATAATAAAAGTTACTTCAAATTTTAATTCCGTTTGAATAATATCAGTACTTATACAAACCTAACTTTGATCTTTCTTATGTTTGTTATATCAGTTGCATATACTTGTTCCGGCTTTATTTAGAACCGTCTGCCCAAGGTGGGGCGCAGGTCCCACCGGTAGGGCATGGACAGGACGTGCATCCTTCGGTGACTATGCCGAAGACTATGGGATGGTCACAATGTTTGGTCATAAGGAATTACTGTCTGTAAAATAAGCTGAAAGAAATTTACTCTTGAACTTATTGAAAAATCTTCTCTTTCATTATGTCGAGAAATTCGATATTAATGAATATTAATGATGATAATGATTTCATTATCATCATCTTATAGACTAGAAACACAAGAAAATAAGACTCTAAGAAATCTATCACACCCCACGAAAGAGAAGAAAGTGTTACGAAAATGAAAAAATGCAACAGTCACTACTTTCAAAATATAAAAAAGCCAATATGTGGTAAATGTTCAATTAAGGAAACACAAATAATAAAGGGCACTTGTAAAAAATGTAGCAACTGAAAGTGCAAACTTTACTGAAATGTATGCATTTCCATCAAAAACATTTTGATGTTCTCTTATTTATATTTTAATATTTTATCAAACTTAGGTCATGAGCAGATTATTAGAAAAAAAGTAATTGTACAATGCAAATTAAAAAAAAAATATGTTTGATGCCAAAAACGACACTCAGGCCTTTACTTATATATGTAGTATGACGGTCATTCTAGTCTAAGCCTCCTTCACGAGAATAACAGTAAAATTTTGAATAAAAAAATTAAATATCACAGAGAGTGGGATAAGGATTTTAGAAATGCCTAGGTAGTTCATGGCCCAAAATCGGTTGGGAACCACTGTTTTAGAACTTCTTAAGTTCCGAGGAGCTGTTCGTTGATATTTTGATTAATGATTTTTTCACATTATTTTTAATTATATTACGTTTTAAACCAGTTTTTATTATATAAAAATTACATATTTTATTTTATAATATTTATAAATATATATATTATAATTAATATATATATTATATATATATATAATATATAGAATATATATCATATTATAAAATATAAAAAATAATATTATATTTTATTATACAAAAGCAAATGAAATATATTAGTCTATATTGCTAATTGTTTATACATTAAACAATTAAACGTTTGCAGCGTTTAAATCAAATTCAAATTAAGATAAGTTTTTGACTAAAGTTATTAAAATAATTATTATCATATGTGATTGAAAAAAATAAATTACCTCAATAATTTTTCATCTTATAAATAAATTATTACGTTATGCTTTTTACACTATATTCTTTTGAGGCAATTACTTTGAATATTTTTTTTTCTACAATTAAAATATGTTATACTCGCTTCTGCATTACATATACTGCAATATGAATAATGCAAAAAAGAATAGCGTATTCTCCTTGGAGCACGGAAGCAAATCTCATGCATTATGCAACATATTATGCATAGAATTCATTTTTATAAATTTAAATCAGTAGTTTTCAACTTTTTTTAGACTTGTAACACCAAATTATCTTTAAAATTCTGATGCATTCAATGTGGAGATGCAAAAATCCTGTAGTTTGAAAAAATAAAAACTCCTTTATTTAAAAATGCATAAAACGCTAATAACGTTAGTTAAAAAAAATATCAAAATATTTGAAAATGTATAAAAGTATAACATGTTATAAAAATATAACATGATATCAATAAAAATTAAAAAAAATCTGGAGTGGCCTACACTCTACTTTACTATAAGTAACTCAATGTCAAATTTCTTGAGTATATAAAACATAACGTATCATTTAAGCATAACATAAATATCTAAATGGGATATAATTATTAGCATTGCATTCGTGAGGTAGTACAGATAGTGATTGAAGGACATATCAATTTATAAGCTTATTTTTGTTCATCACAAATAATTTATTATTTGCAAATAATTTCATTAGTATAACTACAGCAGTAATAACATTTTTGAAAAACCAATGTGAACATTTCTTGAAACGAAATATTATCCTACAAGAGAACATGGCTATTGTTCAAATAGTCAGTAGATTTCTTACATTGTTTACTTGACATCCTTCTACATTGAATATTAATGTAAAATTTTCAAATTTGAAACAGTAAAATACCCTTTTTTTCTCTGAAAAACATCTTAAACAGCGAAGAAAATGTTGTTTTAAGGTGATTTGTTAATTAAAGATGTACGATAATTACAGTTATTAATCTCTAAACGAAAGATTTCAATTTTGAATTATCTTTTACATTTTTGGTTTTTAACAGAATTATTATACTGGGAATTTTATGGCTTCTTAGGATTTAATAAGATCATTTTCCTTCCCCTTTGTCAAATAACATATATACAAATTTTTTTTTAATGAGTGTTATCATTTACCTGCACAAAATTATTCCTCTTACATCTCTTATAAGTCAATAATATTTTCAATTTTCCATTAGAAACATCAATTTTATCTCAGTGGATTCGCTCAAAAAATTTCTAAGTCAATGTAAACAATGTAAAAAAATACAAAAAATTCGACAAGTATAGCAGGTGATCTCTAGTCTAGGATAAACAAAGAGTTTTTATATCGTTATTGCTCTTTCCCGTAATTGAAACTTCATGAATTTTTTTTTATGAATTGCTATTTTTTGTTCATTTTTTGGTCAAATTTTCATTATTTTTTAATGAGCCGTTTAGCGTCAAAAAAACATTTTCTGAAAACACAAATCGTACTGTAACGCCCATTTAGGGAATGTAATTTTAGAAAAAAATATTTCAACTCATTCTCCATATAATGTTCTATTTATAGGCATAGTTTCATTCTTGTCCGTCAAACAGTATGGCTTGTATCGCTCTCACAAGGTTTGAGATTGTATTATAAGTCAAAATTTTTACATTTTAGTGAAAAAAAAATATTTCCTGTTGTTTTAAAATTCTGAATATATTTTTCGTTTGTTGCATTTGAAACCTCAAAGATAATGTCAAAATTTCAAAACTCTAGGGTTATCAGTTTAAGAGAAATAAATGTTTTAAAAAAAAACGGTTTTTGGCAAAAAAAGTGACTTTCCCATCATGCATAATTCTTCCCAAACAATAGGGATCTTCGTCTTTATAGGGCCCATTTTTGTGTAAAATATCAACTTGATCCATGAAAGATTCTGGACCGTAGCGTGGTAACAAGCAATGCTAACACACGCACCACCCACCCACCCACCCAAACACACAGAATCAATCGTAAAAACGTCTTATTAAAACGACTTCTGGTACCTCAAAACATGTAATTCCGTCAAAATCTCGAGATCGAATTTTTTCACGATCACTATACTTTACTTATAGTAAAGTAAAAAGATGGCTAAGAGTTTGATAATGAAATTTATAAAAAAACATATATATAAATACAGGACTTCAAAACTTAAATTTGTCCATATGCAAACTTGATTATTTATCATATTCAATATACTTCAGTAATGAAGACATTGAACTTTTAGAGATGGTAAATTGTTCACAGTGTAAATAAGCCTCCCATTAAATTAATGTCTAATTAACTTATAGAAATTTAATGTCTGACAAAGCGTTTTAACACAGTATCAGCATCAAGTCTATTTTCTAATCAAGTGATGGAGACTTAACTACTTCATTGATTAGTTGCAGATTGAGAATATGAATACTACTTCAGCAAACTCTGATGGAATGACAATTTCATTTTAAAATGAGATCATGAATCCCAAATGGCGGGCTAGGTTTAGCTCAGTGGTTAACAATGCTCGAACTAGTAGGACCAGGGTTCAACACTCACCTCGATTCATTCACGTTTCACCCGCAGAGGACGTTAAGACGGTTCCGAGCCTGTACGATGCCAGGTACTCGTTAAAGATCGCTACTCTAAATACACTTGAGTTAGGTAAAATTTAGGACTACCAATGTGGAACCAATCTTCATTGTGTAGTAAAGGGCCAATGCTTCGACCTACGTGTGTTCCCTTGTGGGACTACCACTGCATTCTAAAGGGTTGCCTCCTACTACTACTACTAAGGTCTCAAATTAACTATGTAGTTAGATGAAAACAAAGTATTTAATTGATTTATAATATAAATTTTATATGATAATAACACTCACAAGAAATTGATAATACAAATAAATCATTGATAAATCAAGCTGCGACTAGTTTTATGAATGCTCAATTGAGAAAAGTTAAATATTTATGCAAATTTCATGCAGAATTTATTTTCAAATAAGTCATACTGAGCTGAATATCAAACAGAATTTTTTATAGGACAGATAGTCAAAGGTCTTTGCTTGCCTCTGAGATTTTCTTAAGTAATTTATTAATTATTCATCCATTTATTCAAAAATTGTCAAAGATCAATTGTCAAAGGTATATACGAGGATAAAGATACTCACTTATCCACCATTTTTATTATTTACGACAAAAAAGTTTATTTTTTACACCAAAAAGAGTTGAAGTGCTTTAGTATAGCTCGATTTAATTCATAATCAGAAGATGCTCTACCACTTAAGGGCGCCTGTTGTCTTGTTCTTCACCCACCCTATCTCCATTGTGGTCAATCGTGATCACTTACGACTTCTATGGCTAAGAGAAGCTTTTGTAAATAATACTGGTCATTCTTGAGGCCAAAGCTATCAACTAAACTATCAACTGATATGAACTAAAGTTTAAGGATTTCATCCTCCGAGAACACCCCATTTGATATTAACTTTATTAGCCATTTGAATAGCCCACCATTTTGTAGACAGGTTCCCTCTAATGCATCTTTTCCAATAATTCCTGGTTGAATGCTTGTCAAATTGTTCAGTACTACCACCTTCTTTCGCAGGCTTGTGAGCTTGTTCAGTATGAATGTATGAATGACTGTAGTTCTATTGAAGGATAGCAATGTGGTTCTGATGGATTAGATCATCTATAAATTGTCTGAACCTATAACCGTGATTCATTGACTAATAACTGTTTTCCAATAATATTACCGTAGAAGAACCGCATTTCCTTGTCATTGTTTGTTGCTGATTTTCTTATAGGGACTGTTATATTTATAATAATTGAGTTCACCAAAAATTTTCAGTTGATACCTTCAAGTAATTGAGAAACAATTCTTTTTCTGGCTACAAAAGATCTATGGTCTCTAGGGCCGTAGATAAGCTCCTATAAAGAGTTAGTCGTTTTACCAGCTCATCTGACCAGGCGTAGATTCTTAGCAAAGAATTTAGTTAAATTTGGAAAATGCAGTCAATTTTAATGAATTATGTTGGTGAGACTAGAATGCGAGTCTCTGTTACAAAATTAGTTTGAAATTTCAGTTTTCAGAGCCTTTTTTACATGTTTTCGGGACATAAAATTAATTCTCGTTGTACTTACTTCCTCAATTAAGTTTATAGCTAACCTTTTCTTTGTGAATGAGAGGCTTTAATTTTTGACTGCGATTCAGTGGTTTGTATTGGTATACTATATCCAGTTTTTTGTTCGCTTTATAAGTGTTTTAAGCTTTATAAGACAGGTAAAACATGCCTTGTGAAGATTCCTATGAAATCTTCGTGAGAATCTCTTATCTGTTTTTCAGTCCGAGTTTACTTATGAAAGAACAGTTTAGCTTTTGTCCAATTCTGCATCAAGGTAGTCATTAATTCATTTTGAGTTCCTAATCGTCGAATTTAACGTTGCGGTGCTTTGGTGATAGCATAAAAAAGTGTAATTCCTTTTATCTCGGGTTAAACAACCATTTCGTTTGCATTAGACCAGTTTTCCAACAGTCAAACTGAGATTTATGGATGATTCAGACCTCTTATATCACTACTTTTTTCCGAAATCAACAAAGAAAGCAGGGCCGATAAATAAAAGATTTACCAAGAAGACAACGAATTCTATAATAACTTACTATTTTTTTTTCAGGCCATTTAAAATTTAAGGATTCACTTTCTTTTGAAATTTAAATTTAATATTTTTTTTATTATTTGGAAGGTTTTTAACAGTATGTGTTATCAATTTAGTAAACAAATTTCAAAACTGATTTACAAGATACAAAACATGTAAACGAAAACAATGTAATTTTTTTTATGATTACTATATTTCACTTATATAAAAGAACAAAATACATAAAAAAAATCGTTCTTCATAAATTATTGATAATTAAAACGAAATGCTGGAAATAACTCCAAACAAAATAAGCATAGAGAATAATATTTAAAAAGTTTTGTTTTTTTTTTATTTTATGGTAGAGTTATTAAATTTTATTAACGAGAAGTCTTTTTTTGAACAGTTTTTTTTGAAATTTTGAACAGTAATTTTGATATAAGATTTTTTTTTAATATTTTAGGAGTTGTTGAAGTGTGATATACATTTTTTAAAATTATATTTAATATTGATTTACTTTAGGATATAGCAACATTGATATTAATTTCTTCTCCTTGACCCAGTCACCTGTTCCGTATATTAGTTTGGATGAAATGGCTCAATTGTTCCTGCGGCTATGCTGGGAGATGTGTCAGAAACAGATTTATAAATTATACAATTACTGCCAATACATAATGGGAATCTTCCGGTAACATATACTATATTAAGTCTGCTTTGTTAACTTTGCTAAGGCTGCAAGCAACGTTTCAAATAAACCAAAGAAAGCTTTCCCGGATGATTTATCTATGATCAATAATAGAAGACAAATTTAAGCGGGTTTTTTATGTTTTTAAGCTTACAAACTGGTTTTTATGGAGCATACATTATAAACCAAATCAAACGGAGCAGTTGAAACACTATCTCGTTGTACTTTGGTTTTGTCTTTAATAAACTAGCGACTGACGAACGAATGGAATAGCATGGTGACTATCATTTCAGCGACTTGAGTATACTCTTGCCTGCACTCTGTTTAACCACCCGTGGAAAGAGCAGTCATAAATATAAAAATCACGTGTCTGTCTGTGTGTGAGCTCATACAATTGCAATGGCCAAGTCATATGTAATTTGAATCGATGGGGTCACACTTTCTTCAAATCTTAGTTAAAAAAAATAAAAAAAATAAACATGTTTTATAGCGTTTTGTCGACCACTTTAATGGATCGTACTTCATGTGTGTACTCTACAAATAACTCAAAGGGTTTTGCTAATGTTTCTCGATAGCTTCTTTCAGCAAAAATGTTCAAATCAAAACTTTAAAAAGCACATGACTTTAGAAAGAGCCTAAAAGCACATTACTTTGTCAAGTTATATATGTCTCAAAAGACTATAAATATGTAACATTGTGTTAGCCTGTTGCTCAAGTATTGACGTTTACCAGTCAGTAATAGACATCTTCTTACTCAACAAGTTTAATCGTATTCAAGTTTCATCATATTTTATAAATTTAAATATGTAATTATTTCATTTTTTCAAACCTAGGTACAGTAGAAATGGATTTCACGTTGTTTTCCTCTGGACTACCAGATAGAAGGGTTCGATGTTGCCTCTGGAACTCGATTTATTCAAACGGGAAGTGAAAAACATTTGAGCATTAGTCGCTCAGAGAGGACGATAAACCGTCTTCCTGAGCCTGTACGATGTCAGGCTCTCGTAAAAATTCCTAGTCAATAGCCGTGATGTCGTCTCGTAAAAAATTCGAAGATCAAATACATGGTCTAAATACTGAACCGAAACCTGTGGTTGAGTGCAACATTGAAATTTATGTGTTTAGGATCGGCTGTAATGGGAGATTATTCCATGCAGCTGTAATACGCGAAATTATTCCGTGAAGAAATATTAGTCCTTATACTTATGCATCGTGCAAGAAATATTATTATACCTACATGATGTAAATGTTACATCGATTTTTAAGCATTTGATTAATTAAAAATGTAGGTTTAATTATAATTTTAATTAAATGTATTTATACCAATTTTAATTTATGAATATAATAACCATTTATAACGTCAGTTCACAGTAATATTTTATTTATAACATACATAATATTATTTATAAAAATTTATAATATTATAAATTTATGATGTAAAAAATATTCTTACTTAAAACATCCTCTAGTCATTGTGCTATTTTAAAATATTTATTAGGTTGGGTGGTTACTCATAACCACTCAGTTTATTTATTAGGGTGGTACTTCTTTTCGTTAGGAACTTTTAATGAAAACTATATTATTTTTGCGTATATATCAACATCATGCGTACCAGCGGGCGACTCGAGATTGTTCTCAAGTGATAAATAATAATAGCAATTAAAATGCATTTTTAAGTTAAATATTTTTTTGTTTGAAATACTCGTATATATTTTTATCATTCTTGTAATACTGGAGTGTCTATGCTAAATTCCAAATCAATCAAACTTTGTTAACATTAAAATATGAAATAAAAACGAATTTAATGCATACTGGGAGACAAAATTAGCTATGTGTAAATAAAAGTAGTTATTACATTTATTAGATAAATAAATGGGTAGATATTTCATTTACCAATAGCTAATTTATTAAGGTAATATAAGAATTTTTGAAAGAAAAACGTGAGTATAATGGCGTTATGTATAGTACGTAGATAGAACATAAATTCCAAGTAGTCTGCTATAGCGGAGTTCGGAATATATATGGTTATGGAGGTCTATTTCTAAAACCCTAGGAGGAGTTTGATAACAAACAAACAGACAGACCCTACAACTTTATTATATTAGACTGCTCTTGTTAACAACAGAATTACAGTAAATTCACTTAGGAATAGAAGCCATTATTGAAAATTAGAATTTATTTATGTTACATTCCAGAGGATTCATTTTTATTTTATTTTTATGAACAAAATAAGGGAAAAAAATTTCTTAATTTAGACATATTTTAATGTTTTGAGAACTTGTTTTCTGAGAAAATGGTATGCGTGTTTGTGTGTGACTGTATGTGTTTACATCATATTTTTGTAAACAGATCACATCATTCAACGGATCAACTACAATTTTATACTACGTAAACTCTTTAGATGTAAGAAAATGTTGGAACATTATCGTTTTCCTCGAATGTTGTAAGATCAGATCAAGCAATGGGAAAGGGATGAGAGGTCTCATCCAGTGTGTACGCGACAGGGGCTGCATGCAGAGGGGGACAAAATATAGTTATAGAAAAGAAAAAGTAACAAAAAATCACTATTTTTATACAATGTGTAAGTGGGAATAGTAATTCTTGAGTTCTGACTGTGTATTTCAAGTTATGATAAACCTTTGCAGTTTGGCTGCAAGTAGTCATTCATTGTTACCTTAGTACCATTGGTTTATATAAAATTTAAGTTACTGCAGTCATTCAGCATCTGAGCGGTAACCTTTGGTAAAGTGATAGACAAATTTATTTTTTTGCATTTTATCGTGCAAATCACGCCAAAATATGTACATATTATTTCCCTGTTCATTTTAATGCCCTGTCATAATACAATGCCAGTTGCTTTGTAATCATTTTTTTATGTATCACTAAGGTATTTTCAGAAAAGCTGAATTAAATGTGTCGGGCTATTGAAATGATAAGACTCGACAAATATAAATGTTTTTTAAATGTTAAATTTTTCAAGATATACAACGGGGTGAAAGGGTAGAGGAATCATATGGCAAAAGCCACTTACTTTTCACTGAAATAACAAGCGAGGGTAACTATTTTTGATTCTCACATTAAGTGTATGTTATGGTGTTGTTTTAAGAATGTCGAGTCTGAGGAAACAAATTAGTTTTCAGAATGCTTTTGAATCTTGAATAATAACTTGCTACCATTGTTTTAGTTGAATTGAACTCTGAACATACGTATATTGTACTGAATACGTATATTGTACTGAACTCGTATATTGTACTTGATATTGAGTTAAATGTACATCAATAACAATTAAATAAATTACTTGTTTGAAAAGTTCAAAAGATGTGGGATTTTTCTTTTAGTAGTCTATATCAATGCACGATAAATACATTATGAACTTTTTGTACTGTTAACAGAGTTGATTTTGTATTATTTGCCATCCGTTTCAGTTTCAGGTTGAGCTGTATGACTGAACTGATTCAGCATCAGGAGTGCTATATGTTACCTCATTGAAGTTTAACAAGAGTTGAGCTGTTTGACAAGTAAGTTTACTCATGTTTAGAGCTGATATCTTTATGGTTTTCCTATGAGACGGTGATGTAATTCATGTGGTGACGTATCCACATTAAAAATTTAGGGTCATGACTAAGACTGAAATCTAAAAAGTTAAATGCAAAGTCATCTGTAAGAAGATATCAACCTCATACGAGCTGGCTATAAGTTAACTTATAATGAAGGTAAGATGAGATCACTTTTTTGTTCCCAGTTAAAACTAAGAAAGAGACTGTTGCTACTTACTCTGGTGTTGCAGATGACATGCCTTGAAGAGTCTCCGTGACAGTTTCGACCACCGTGTCTTGGTTGTGGTTGATTACATTGCCTCCTGGAAACTGACACTCCAGAACCGCAACTTCTAGAGCAATCACTCCAACTAGACCACTCGCTCCAGCCACCGTCAACGGCTTGCGGCCTCTCTCCAACTTCTAAGCAATCCATCATGTAGCACCACTGCAACATGCAGCCCTCTTACAATCATTTAATTAACATCACAATAAACAGGTATTTAATTTGAATATTTAATTATGACTACAAAAACTTATCAAACATGCTACTTGAAATATTCAATAAACATGTGTTTATTATCCAACACCAAGACTTAAGTACTTTCGCCTTTAGGACTCCAATGAATGTTACATGGAATCCATTGCTACACCCATTTCAGTACTACAAAGACCACACTTCACACTTGATTTTACATCAAAACTTTGAAAAATTGCAGTAATTATGTTTAATTCTATGAATAATTGCAATTCCTAAAAAAGAGGAATAAATTGTCTTTCTTTTATTTTCTAAGAAACAGAGGGAACATTGACAACAATATTTTTTTAGAGTTATCAAATAATTCAAAATAAATATCCAATTAAACTTAACTGTTTTGAACAATATTTTGTATAAATATTACACTTGATTTAACCGTTATTATTTCAAAGGGTTTTAGTTAAGTTAAATATCATTACTTTAAAAGTTACATTTTTTTCTAATTTTTTTGAAATTGTTTTAGGGGAGTGCATGAAAGTTGAAAATAAATTATGCGTAATTTGAAAAAAAAAATTGTTTATTAAAATGATTACTAAAATTAACATTTTCTAGGATAAACAACACTCTCACTTGAGAAGTAGCCACAGAGTACAAACTTTGCAAACATTGAAGAAAAATTAATTTCAAATTTAACATATTTCTTAGAATTAATAGTTTATAGTCGGATTATCACTACTTGGAATTATATATTTTTAATTAAAATGAACTCGTTACAACAAAAACATATACTACAATCGATATTTTGAACAACAGTTCGCCATTAGGAAAAAGCCATAAGCAACAGAATTAAAGAGGAAAACCTTTAGCGAAACTTGACATGATTTTGGACATATAGTCATGCTCTTATATATTTCAGAGTGAACATATCGTCTGAGATTTATCGTATCTTGTCATCTTCTCCTGAATAACAATATTTTGTATTCAAAATATTGTAATTTTGAATTATTGAATTTAAAATTTAATGGTACTGATTTGTTCTACTTTTCTTTATCAAGTCCAGTTGAACCACATTTTCTGTATTTTCAAATATATATATATATCAATAAACAAACCACAATATGAAATGGGAAGAAAAGGACTAAGATCTTTCAACCACAACAAGCGGTTTTCGTCAGAGCCAAAAACCCAACTGGATTTTTTTCCTTTTTTCCCCATTTCATATTGTGATTTAATCATTGATTGTTATTTCAAGTGTTTATGTGAAATCTTGTTATATATAAATAACCAGTGCACTTGTTTCCCTCTCTTATCTCTCCTGAAGACGGTTTGAACCTAAAATTAGAGACTGTAATATGTGCTTTTAATTTCTTTCTGTTTCTTTTTCTACATTGAACTATATATATATATATATATTTACAAACTGCAAAAATTAAATTTGCAGGAATAATACTCATATAAGAGATCACAAAATATGGTTGTGGTTTCTTACTGTGAATTTAGCTCATATATTAAAAAATATTTTTAGCTCACAAAAAAAACAGACTAGAATGAAACACTTAATATAATTGATATTTTGTGGCAGTGTTTGTCGTCAGTGGGAAATCATGAAGAGTAAACATTCCACGTGAACAGTTCTGTTTAAAACTATATATCGGATATATAAGTAAACGAAATCACCATAAACTAAATAGAAAAATAATAAGTAGTTAACTCTCTTCATAATTTTCTTTTAAGTAAGTGGCAAGATTTATTCTATCAAGTAGGATATTACGATATTCTACTTAATATGAAACAGTTAAAATCTGGTGCACTGTTTTATCATACTGACCTCATTTGAACATACCAGGGCTAATATTAGCCAGACAATACAAAATTATATTGAACAGATAAAAAGTGAGTATTAAACGTGTTTCAATAGTCGATTCTGTTTCTGAAGGCGTTACACCAGAAAACAAAGTTATTATGTAAGAACTGCATCAAAATTAGTCAAATCAATGTTAAAACTGCTTTCTGAATAACTGCTGCTCCCAAATGGACTGTGCTAAAAATAACCACTTATTTTTGATACTAATAAGAAATTCGTCTTAGTTTAAATGCATTATAATAATGATAAACTTATTAATATTGTTCACTAACATTATTAATATACTATCATACTTTATTATAATATATAATATTATTAAAAATATTATTTTAATATAATAATAAATTATAATAGCTCTATTTTAAGAATAAAATATCTGAACAAGAGAAGAAATAATTAATTCAATTAATTTATTAATTCAATAATGAGATATATATGTTAATTAAAATGATACGAAAAGAAGTTGTTATTAATTGAAAAACGTCTATTTGAACTAAGGAAGAAGTAATTGAAATATAATATGAAAAGTATAATAACTCTGTTTTCGCCACAAAGAGTTCCAGCTGCTGGCGGGACGCCGGTCTTCATACAGGGGTAACCTTCCACTTGGCAGTTGAGGCTAGTGCAGGTCTACAACATAAAAGAAGTGTTAACATTATTACTTCTTCAATTTGATTTGCTCTCTCTCTCTCTCTCTCTTTCAAAGTCGTTTGCAGAAAGTCATATTTCTTGGAAAGTTTTTTTTTTTCATAGAGTTTATCTTTTCTTTGTTACTAATACTTTATCATTTAGCAAAACCAATTTTAGATTTGACAATTTCTTTTATATTCAGGACTATTATTTTGTCTTTAATATCAAATTGGACCAATTTAAACGATTATCAATACAAACAGTGTACGTTAGCAATAATTATTTTACACATATATCGTTAAAAGTAGCAAACAGTACTAGTACATTGAAATTGGTACATAATTTATTGCCAAATAAGAGAGTGTATCGAACGTCATAAATATACGTTATTTTGTATTTAAATTTTTTAAAAAAGAAAAAAAAAAGCCTATAAAATGGGGATGTTTATTAATAATTAAATAATTAATTGTTAATAATAAAAAATAATTAATAAATAGAAAATATTATTATTAATTAATACATAACAGAATATATAAAGTATCAATAAAAAATATAGTATCAAAAATAATTAATAAAAATTGTGGGAAGCAGACAATATATAAAACAATAAAAAAATGAGAAAATTTAAATAAAATTCATACATAAAAATTAATAGTCAATGTTTAGACCAGGTTAATCCGCGGAACCATATGTTCTGGTCATCCCTTTGATGAGAATTTTTCTAAAAAACTTTTGGTCATTGAAATTCAAAGATTGCTACAATACACTAATCTGCCTCCCTGTTCTTAGCAATATTCTTACAAAACAATTTTGATAATCTTTTTTTAATTTCTTTAGTGGTTAGCACCTTCTAAGAATTACTTCTTCCTGAGTGTCGGTTATTCATGTTTGAAGAATGTCCTCAGACTCATAATTATGACAGCTGCCAAAGGTCTTCTGTTATTTACGAAAATACGTCAAGAACCGACAAAATACGTCGGTTAAGTGTTGTTCAATGTAGCGATCTTTGGCGTGAGGCTATGGAAAACCTCGATGATCCTGGTTCGTATCATATCTTATCTTCTGAACCTACCACTGAACACTAATTCTCCTTAATCAATGTCTTCAATCACTCTTGTTATCGTAAGTTGTCTGTTAGTAAAGATAGTCTTCTTGCTCCT
The DNA here is from genome assembly GCA_026182355.1 of Hermatobates lingyangjiaoensis. Lineage (NCBI taxonomy): Eukaryota > Metazoa > Arthropoda > Insecta > Hemiptera > Hermatobatidae > Hermatobates > Hermatobates lingyangjiaoensis. The sequence goes on along the minus strand of JAPFBL010000188.1, from coordinate 2,186,696 downwards.
TCTAATTTATGGTGACCACTGTTTGCCTTCTTCTGGAAATCCATAAATCTTCTGATTGTCTCCGACATTACCTCTTGGGAGAACTAAACCTTCAAGCTATCGCTCTCTCATTGACAGTGTTTCCGCTTTTACTGATGCCATTTTACGGTCTGTATTCAAGCTATAAACTACTTTCTGCATGAAATCTTTATATTTCCTGGAACTGTCTGGTAATTTCTATGCCTGAAGAGATTAGTTTCCTTATTACCATGGTCATATCATATATATTAAATCGCTTTACCCTATTATTGGCCAGTACGAGGACTTGCAAGCTTTCTTCTTAAACTTAGACCACATTTACTCTCCACTAATTCCCTTGACCAACCAGCAGACTTCGTACTAAAGGATAGCAACTTTCAATATGATGCTAAATTCCTTCTTCCCTAAGAGAAGAGATGTAGTGAATGTGTTTTATATTCACACTCTAGAACATACATTCTACTAACTATAAGTATAAATGATCAATATGAAATCATTTTATATGACATTATATTTAATTTTAATAATAAATAAATTCAAATCATTGATTCATCCTTCTCTGTCCGTATATTTCTGATTGAACTAATTTATGAACAACTTATTTAATGTTTATAAATCAATCACAAATAGAATTATAACTAATTAAAAATTAAATGTATGATTAAATTTATTTTTAATGTTTAATTAAAAAAGGAACGTCTACCAATTCAACAAATCAGAATTAGGAAGAGCAAAAGTAAATGTTATTTTAAAGTAACTGTTATCCGTCAACAAATAAAATTTAATTTATGAGTAGAAGTAGAGATAATTTCTCTTTCACAAAGATTTATTTATTATTTATTAGTAAGAAGATTTTTTTACAACATATCATTTATTTTTCTATTAAATTGTTTATACGCTCTTTATTTGGTATATTTAGCAGTTTTAGTAATTGCATAATAATTACTAAAGTTAGAAGAAGCATAATAATAATAATAATAGAGAAAATTGATTTAGAATTGTTAAAAGATTTTGTTGTTGAATAGCTTACTCTCGGGAAGTTTTAATTGTTAAGAGGTGCAAAAAACTAAAAAGAATAAAAAAAGATTATCACAATTGTTTTGTAAGAATATTGTTAAATGTCTTATTGTGGTTTGATCATTGATTGTTATTTCACGTGTTTATGTGAAATCTTTATATATATATATATATATATATATATATATATATATATATATATACTTAAAATAAACTGTGACACATAGACAGAAACATAACAAACACGCACTTTTCAACGGAGGGACGACAGTTAACTAAAGAACTCACTGGGTGAGGGCTGAAGCAGTGCTACCGCAAAAGAGAAAAGGAGAACCGCCATTACGGTCGAAATATTGAAAAGTGAGTCTTTCTTGTGTTTTTATGTGCCACAGTTTATTTTAAGTGTAATCTGTCCTGCCGGACCGTTTCCGTTATCATGGTATATATATAATGTTTAATTTAAAAAAACCGTCTACCAATTCAACAAATCAAAATTAGGAAAAGGAAATATATATATATATATATATATATATATCTACGTATGTTGAGTTCAAAAGTAATGTAAAAATAAGTTATCATTTCAGAAATCACTAGGAGAAAAAATAACGAGTACAATAAACCATAAAATTTATAAAAGAAAATATGAAATGAAAAAAATTATAAGGTACTTATGTATGATTAGAAAATGTAGAAATTAGATATTGTAAGTGGAGATCGCTAAAACGGATCCGATTAAGTGGTGTTCCAGTTCAACTGGAGCGTCCAGTCTATGAGCACCAACAAAATAAGGACTTAGGCTTCCTCCTGAGAGTAGAGCTATGCTGTACATGAGCAGAGGCTATAAGAATGGTAATAACATTAAGAGGATTACCGCCGGCAGATAATTTCATTTATAATTCCTCAGTTTGGAAGCTACCATCATTTATCTTGCTACAAATATGCTGAAGGTGTACTATTGCATGTTTTGTAATCATGTCTGCTTGACATTTCAAAATATTATTACAAAAAAAAAAAAAACGAAAACGCAGAAACACCATCAAAAACTTTAATATTTTTATCTCTGTCGTCATAAAAGAATTCGATTTATGTGATTTGGTCATGTTATTTAATTTGATTCGCCGTTTGAATTACTATATTTCTTATGCATTTATGCGTATATCATGTTTGTTTATTATTTTAGCATATTTGCTATAGTTGAGATAATCCTATGCTGATATATACTTTTTTTTTGTTGATTCCTTGATGAAATCAAATTGGCTGACCTAATTCAAGGATTGGCATTTCCGAATATACCAGGCAAGTGTTCGGAAATGAGGAGAGCAAGGTCGGAGGAGGCCTGCTTCGCTGCCTTCTCAGCCAGTCCCTTCATTTCCTTTTACATTAAGGAGGGGAAATTTAGAATTGATTGATTTATGAAGTCCTAGGAGAAAAAAAAATATTTGTAATCATAAATATACGCATTTTATGAAATGGATTTTAAAGTTATATGGCAAAAGTCACATAACAAATAATGTAAACCTTGTTTATTAATAGTGAAAAAGAAAAGAAAAGCTTTAGTGTTTATTCAATTGAATAAGTTCATCTGATAGGAAACTACATAATACAAGAAATTGAAAGAAGTTCACTTTCTCCTAGTTCTAGCAGTAGATGGAACTATATCCACCATTTTCTGAGAGCAGTCAGACTCTATCTTAACTTGATTAGACAATAGTATTTTAATAATAAATGAAATTACTAAACGGTCCAAAACTGACAGATAGATAGCTGGAAAAAACATCACATAAAGAACAAACACACTGGTGGGGATCAATATTTCGAAACGAATTTCTTTTCGTTCTTTATGTGTTGTTTTTTCAGTTATTTTAATTCATTAGTTGTGTAATCCGTAATTGTGTGGTATTTACTCATTCTGAGGTAAAATAGATAAACAAACAAAAGTCTCCACACAAATGAAGTTTTATTCAACAACAACGCTTTGGGGTGCTAGACCAACCCTTCAGCACCACATCCTTGGTTGTGTCTTTAATTCTCTTAATTGAATTTTATTGTTTCACTCTAATTTTGTAACTGATTAGATAAAATTTGTATTATAGTGTCTTCCTGATGATGAACACAAAGTGTTCGAAACGCGTTGTTGTTATTGTTAAATAAAACTTCATTTGTGTGGAGACTTTTGTTTGTTTATTCATTTTACATAAGAATGAGTTATTTTAATATTAATAATGCTGTAATCTCTGATTTTATCAGTCTGTACATCTGACATATTTAACATGTTTTCATGTTTTAATTTTAATCAGTAAACACTGTTTAGAGAAAAACTGTTTATAAAAATATTTTAAACCAATTTTATTTAATATAGCTGGCATGTCCGTCAGTATGTCAAAGAGTTATGAAACGAGAGTGCCTCTTGTAGCGGTCAGCAACAGGTTTGTTTAAGTTTGCCACAAAAACTTTATCAAACTTCAAATGCGAATACATTGTATGTTTTTAAAAGTGATTTAATAGTAGTAAAACAAGATTTTTTACTATTTAATTTAAAATAACGAAGAATTTAAATTAAACCAGTATCTGTCACACAACTGTAAATTTATAGCTTGTAATACTACGACATGACTATGTATAATCATCAGTAATATTTTTAAGTATAATAATAAATATTTTTACTCTATACGTATTTAACGGACAAACATACGTTACGAAAAATTGAAGTAAGAGCTTCTCCACCAAATTAACATACAACAACCAACCTTAAGTGAATTACACTTAACATTGCTGTAAATAAACCCATTGTCAGAAATAATGAGCAATAGGGGATTAAGGATAGCCTAGTAATTGTTTCGATTCTTAATGTTGCCTTCGATTTTTTTTTACGTGGGAGGACAAGAATATGAGCCGCCACCCTTCAGAAAGGATGTTAAGTTGCCGGTCCGTGACCTGTGCGATTTCAGGTACTTGTTCAAGATCCCTACTCTAAATAAACTTGAATTAGGCCAAATTTAAGGCTTTTAATCTATTCTATCATTAGGGATATTCAATATATTAATATATTGGATATATTTGAATCTTCAATTGCATTCATAGAAAAAAAAGCAAAAAATTTTATTAATTATTTGATTTATAATGAGGTACCTGAATGTTACCAAGTCTGTGAAAAATGTGATTTGGAATTATTGTTTGCAAATTCCAAATGTTTTTGGCAAAAATGTAACTTTCCCATAATGCATGATTCCTTTCCAAACAGTAGGGATCATCGACACTATGGGACCCATTTTTGTGTAAAATTAAACTTGATCCATCAAAGATTCTGGACCGTAGCGTGGTAAAAAACTTTGGAAACATATTCACCCACCCACAGACATCATCGAAAAATCTTTATAAAACGACTTTTGGGACCTCAAAACATGTAATTCCGTCAAAATCTCGAGATCAAATTTTTTCACGATCACTAAAGTAAAAAATAAAATAAAGTAAAAAATTAAGTGTGATAAAGTAAATTAGGGATATTGTTTTATGGGTGATAGTATAATTGAGGGAATAAGAGTTTAGGTAGTTAATCATATTTCGAAAATGATTATAATATACGAGTATTTAATATAATTATATGATTCTTTATAAATAATTATATAATCCTAATTCATTGACTGCAAATATTAAATTTGAATTATAATATATAATCTTAGTGTTAAATGATGTCAATGATTATGTTATTTTATGCAGTTAAATAATAATCCTAATTAGATCCCCCTATGTTACCATCATTACATCTACTTTTGGTAACGTAGGTGATTTTTTATTTAAAAACTATTCTAAGGTGCTGGAGTGTAGTATTGTTTAAGAAATTCTGTGTAAACATTGTCATAAAATATACATAATTCAGATGGGTAAATTATTAAAATTGCATGCCAAACAACATCAATATCTCTAATTAGTGGTGAACAAGGTAGCACCTTATTATTGCATATAAATAATAAGTAGCATGATATAAATTGGACTGAAGTAATGAACAGTTAATTTAATCACTAGGTTAATTCCAATTGATTACTGAGTACTGTTAATTATGAACATAAATGAAAACAAGAAATGATTTAAATTTAATGGATTACGAATTTTAATTGCTAGTCATAAAAAAATACTAGGTAGTACAACTAATAAGTCAAATTTGTACACCCCTTAAAATATTTTAATAATTGTGTCATAAAATTTGATGAAAGATGTTACCTATGTCGCCTAATGAATTATCTATGAAAACAGTAGAGTATAAACTTTTAAATTACACATCACAATCAAAAAGATATTTATATTCAACTTATTAAGTTGATTTATGCTCTTAATATAAGTAAAATATTTCATTTTTTAATTTTTCAGAATAATAAATAAATTAATTATTATAATTTAAGTAATTACTTTTTATTGTAATTCTACTAAGTGAACAATTTGTTTTGTAATCAATGATAGAACTACATTACTTTTGAATAACAGCAATCTCTTTTAATATAGATTACTGTTCTGTTGCTATTTTAGGAAAGATAATCTTGATAATACTGAGCTACTTTTAATTAAGTGGAGAGTTTATATGGGAAAAATTATCAAACATTAGAGTACAAGAAAAAGTAACTAAACTTAAAGTTATAACATAAATAGAGGAAATGTGAGTAGGAAAATGCTACTCAAACAAAGATGTGAGCAAAGAAATCGCAAAGCACATAGACAAAGAAATCGCAAAGCACATAGACAAAGAAATCGCAAAGCACAGAGACAAAAAAATCGCAAAGCACATGGTCAGGTGGTATTCCCGAGATGACAAAGTAGAAGGGATCAGGAGTGAAACGATACCGCTGAACTACCGTTCTTATATGTCCACTCAATACAAACAAGATGAACAAGATCAACCTCAAGCTAACTGGGGCCATCTCCCAGGTACCTGCAACGACGCCCTAGGTCATTCAACCGATTAAAAAACTTTGTATCCCTCCCCAACTCCAGCCAACACATTCTACCTTTCTTGTATAAAGCTTTAAGCTTCAAAATAAATTCATATCTTGGTAATGGCTGAGGACAGCAGAAACATGTGTTCATTTAACATGCCGATTGGTAATTTATTATATTCTGCGGATTCAGTAACTAGATTATCATTCAGGAAACTTGAGAAACTTATGAAAAAGCAAGTTTGAGCTAAATATGGTCTCATTTTCAACAATGTATATATATAATTAAAGTTATCATAAGAAAACAAAAAAGAGACTAACACTTACTATTATTGATCATTTCGGCTATCACGCCGTCCTCAGGAAAGGTAGGAAAAGGAGCGGAGTGTCCACCGACCGACAGAAAGTCATATATATATATATATAAATATATATATATATATATATATATCTTGTAAACAGGAAAACGATCCAAAAGGACAACAAATGTTTCAAGGTAAATCACAGACACAGAACAAAGGAACAAACATACTTACAGTCTCTAATTTTGGTTCAACCAAAAATTAGAGACAGTAAGTGTGTTTGTTCCTTTGTTCTGTGTCTGTGATTTACTGTGAAACGTTTGTTGCCCTCTTGGATCGTTTTCCTGTTTACATGATGACAGTTCAACCAAAAATTAGAGACAGTAAGTGTGTTTGTTCTTTTGTTCCGTGTCTGTAATTTACGTGGAATATATATATATATATATTATTAAAGTAGTCGGCAGCTTCCGCATTCACGACCTTTTTGCTAATATTTTCTACTAGGAAACTAGAAACTAGAAAACACCAGCAAAAGGTCGTGAATGCGGAAGCTTCCGTCTTCTTTAATAAAATATGTTTACAAAAGAATCTGCTGCCAATATATATATATATATATATATATATATATATATATATATATATATATATATATATATATATATATATATATATATATATATATATATATACTATAATAAGTGCACTCTCTCTCTTACAAGTTATATTCACCAAAAACAATCTTAAAACTGTAAAACCTCAACCCAAGAGAAAAAAACCTCATTTTACATCTTATTCCTTGAGTTGAAACAAGTTTTCTTAAGTTTACGAAAAAGTTGTATCAATGGAGGACACTCAAACTTTTGAATTGCTTTCTGCAACATATATTAGCCAAGAACTGAAATAGAAATAATATGAGTGACTGATTTTTTTTTTATTCTTCAATTTGTCATATTTTATTTTCTTTATACATGTTTGTTGATGTAGCATTTGTAAATGTAACAGTATCTTTTAAATCTAATTTTTCCAGGCTTTGACATTCTTCTAGGAATATGCTAAACAGTTAGTAATTAAATCATTACTAAAGGTTGTAAAACGGTTATAGTTAGAGCATTGTTTAATTACATTTGAAATACCTCATCAGATAGTTTTTTTTCCATTATTATTGTTCTTTGTGTTAGAATAGAGCAAATGTTCAGATAATCTGTATAAACTTAAAATTATGCAACAAACATCATCCAAGATGAATTGAGTCATTTGAGCCTAGGTATGAATTTCAGGTACTTATTAAAAATCCCTACTCCACTTAAGTTAGCTAACGCTAAATTTGGAATTATTTTGTCAATTGCCTGTAATTAATACTGATCACCAAATAAATATGAAACCATATTTTACTCCAGATCAGCATAAAAGAATAAATGCTATTATTTTTAACGTCGGAGGTAAAACCGTTTTAATTTTTATGAGAAATGAATTGAAATTTGTAAGTTTTATGAATTAAATATTAGTGTTAATAACTTTGTAATCTATTGTAGTGATTCAAATATAATATATTGCTAATGTTTCGGTTTGTTGTGAAACTAATTTTTTTTCTATAAAAATATTGTGTAATTTTTACCCTCTGATTATTAGGGCGTTCAGTTGACTGTTGTAAGTAATCTGTATTCACATAAAAAAAAACCTAGGAGAGGGTTAAATGAAATCAAAAAGAATTGACGGTGGTGCAGAAGATAAAGTCAAAGTGGTGAAGATGGAGTGTTTAGATAATGGATGGGAAAGAAGTGCGCTGACAGTAAAAGTAATAGAGTAAAACAAGTCCAATAGCTTTCTTTCAGGTCTTGCTCCCAGGGGGGCTAAAATTCACTGGCTAAAGAAAGATGCTTAGCAGCAGTTTGTGCAAAGGGATATGTGACAGTCCTTTTTGTTTGCCCTTGGACCTGTTCCAAAAACGAATTTAGCATTAGAAGATTATAACAAATTAGAGAGAGGTATTTTCTTAGAGAAGTTGAATATATATTTAACTGTAAAGCGAAATTATCTCCAATGTGTAATGCCTTTAGCCAGTATTTATTTCAGTTAGTCTCTTTAGTCGACTAATAACTAGATTATAATTTAATGAGTGACATTAGGGTAATCTATATCATTTATCTAAACTTTCTCTCTTCAATACCTGAAGAAATACTAATCTATGATTTTCATAACCTCAATTCATACCAAACAGTTTGACTAAACTTTGCACATACCACTTCACTAAGGCCATTTAAATGCTTATAATTTTAAGGTTTTAGATTTAATATTCCACAACTGTTTAAGTCTGAGTAAGTGTTTAAGTAACTATTTCTCATAACACATAAAAATCTGCCTTAAGTGTTCAAAACACATTACTTTTAAAAGTAACTGATAAAATTATAACGAATCAAATTTAAACTCAGACCCTTAAATCGTCTTTTAACAACTTTTTTTAGATAAAGCATTTGAATATTAGTTTTGTTAAAGTCCTGCCTAATACTTACATATTCATGTAGAGGAAATCACTTCTATATTCTAAGCAATTTCATATATACATATAATCAAAATATAATGATCCTTTAAACAAAAAACCAATAACAGAAATAAATCGACATAATCTCACTTTGACGTTTGATATTTTATCCTCTTTAACAAATGGAGAAATACTCTGTTTGTGAGGAAAATAACAAATCTGTTGCAGCTATATTGATGCTCCACATTGACTTCTCCTGAGAATGAGAAAATCAATGTTGTATGTTAGAAAATCAGTGGGGATGTTAAAAACAAGTTTATTGTTTTTTTTCTCTGTATTTCGTACATGCAGATTAGACCTTCTAAATTTTGAGTGCCGTACTTTGGTTAATACTCTGGTCTAACATGATTTTAATTTGCTGGCATAGTTTGAATTTATTGAAATTATATACATTTTCTTAACATTTCTTTCTTTTTTTTAAATCCATTTATTTTGCATGCACCATATATTATATTACATGCCATCAAATCTTAGAATCTTAGATTTCTCCTTTTTATATTCAATTTAGTAGTAAGCTAACTGCATATTTTACTGATATAGTTACAGTTACTTGTTTAAACTTTTTGTTCATATAATCCATTAACATTGTCTTCAACTATTTCAGTTATTTTTCTACTTTTTTCCAGTACGGATTGTTTGCTTCTTTTTATATAAAATTAAAATTTCATTCCTTTAGCATGTATCACCTGCAACCTTCTGCAAGCTTCTTTACTTGTACAGCAAACAAATGCATTAAATAAAAATTTAGAGTAGTCTACACTTAACTTTAGTGTAAGTAAATATAATGTCGAACTCGTTAACAACCAATCGATTTATTGTTTAAGGTTCAACTTGTACTTTTATTTAATGATTATATAAAAAACAACGACATACGTATATAATTAATTATACATCAATATAAGCCTACATAATTGGAAATACACCGACCACCAAGGTGAGGGATTTTAAACAATGACTTCGATATAGAAGGGATTAATGATTAATTATCAGTACACCTCTTTGACTGTAACATGTTTATCTAAATAAAACTAATGACAGTTTATCTATCCCATAAGTTTATGACATCATAAACAATGTACTGAAATAAAACCACTAACTCTGACTTATATGTAATTGTAATCCTCGAAGTGACTGTTTATACTATACAGAAAAGGAAGGAAAATAATAACTGCCTAAAATAGAAATTCTTTTGAGTATCATAAAGAAAATTGCATTGCATTAGACGGAGTATGGCCACAGATGTGCCATCATGGTGTAAAGCCCCCTTTGGGTCCTGTATAAATCATCAAAAAGAACTCCATAAATTACGAAAAAGTTAGAATCGCATTTACAGCAAAAATTACGCAATAATGCATAACACTATTTCACCCTTAGTCTGGAGCTAGACAAATTAATGAAGAACATTGTAGCCTATTACTTTACCGCAGTAAAGTATATTTAATCATTACCATTGAAAACAAAAACAGGTTTAGAATTCTAAGAAACAATTTTTGAAGGTTACAGGTGTTTATTTTTGTTATTATAAGGGAGTGTATCTGTTTGTTTGCATGTACGTGGGTGTGTATGTGTTTTGATGTTCTGATCTGTATATGCGTGTGTGGTGTGTGTGTGTGTGGGGATGTTAAACATCAAATTTTTGTAATCACTCTACAAGTCACAGTGTTTGACAAACATTATTTACATTTATTATAAATATACGAAATACCTCGTATGTCCGAAGGTTGGAATGAGTCCCCTGTTACTTCAGGACAATATTAAATTTTGTGACTGAGGTACTTTTTGTACTTCATTTCAAAACAAATACTAATCATTTCCCATCTTTCTGTTTATTTTAGACAGTTCAAATTTAGGACTTAGTACTTTTCTTATGTTTATTTTGAATTATACAAATGATATGAACTATTGTTTCTACTTTCAGCAACATAACATAAAAATGAGCAATATTTAATTCACTTTTATTCAAATGTTTTGTTTCCCTTTGCCTCATTAAAATTTCAGAGTAATTCATTAGAAGTAAGCTTAGAATAATAATAAAATTTCTATAACAGTCAATAACCAATTAACAATTAAATAGTTGATATTTTAAGATATTCAACAAAAAATACACAGCATAACAACTCATAATAATTAATTAACATTCTATAAAATATTTCAAAGAAATATCATTTTAAGATAATATTTATAAAGAAAACATAACAATTTACATAAACTATTAGAAATTATAAATCAAATCAAATAATTATGAAGCAATTCAAATTATACAAATTAAAAAGCTATGTGAGACTTGGCTAATATATTTAAGCCAGTAAATCTACCCAGACTGTTAGGCAGTTTATTAAAAATATCTGCCACCTAACTGAGCGCAAAATTAAATCGTCATAAATTTTAATTGCAAAATAAATATAAAAATATACCATATATTAAAAATGCATCTACCATTCATTATTTTGTGAGCAAGCTGAAGTACTTATGGTTTATTAATCGTTGCCATGAGGACAGATAATATTAATGAAATAGTGTATATAAAATTAAATTAACTGTAAACTTTAGCCAGGTTTATAATTTATTTGCATTTCTTATTTTTTTGAAATGTTTAAACCAAATATTTTACAGTTACGAGTACTACTTAAATCTATAATATAAGGATGCTACAGCGACACTGAAGGATTTAAACTATCAAACGGGACAAATAATTTAGATTTAGATAAATAGGATAATGCAGAATATGATAATGATGATAAGCCAATGTCATTATTTCAAATATGTTAATCACAGTTTTTATTGTTTGAAGTATCTACAACCTATATTCATATTTCTAAAATAATTTATTTATGTCTTTATTTATTGCATTGCATTATATAGTGCATATGTGTTTCTCATTGTTTGTGAACGTGTTAAAGGTTTTAATGTTTGATAAATCTTAGTAGGGTTTGCAATATAAATATAGTTTTTCCAGAAATGCTATTGTGTAGTTTTTGGATGAAATACACTCGTCAAGGTTGTAAACCGCGAGTCATCGGTACGGTGCGGAACCCCGTAACTCTTGACCGATAGATCCAGAAGTTCGATACCCAACTCCGCTTCGATTTGTTTTTTCTCAACACCCCTTTCTTAGAGAGAACGTTAAGTTGTAGGTCTTGAGCCTGTACGATGACACCTCCTTCTTAAAGAGCTCTATTCTAAATACACTTAAGTTACGCAATATTTAAGACTGTTAATATAGAATGTTCATTGTGTGGTATCACTATCGGCCAATCTTTGATCTATGTGCAATCATTGTCCAGCCACTGCAAACTAACCTAACCTAAATATTACTTGCAGTTACAAAGGGAAACTGTACGTAAGATTTTTAAATAATAGTTAGATAAATTGACTACTCAAAACCATTATAAAATATTTGCTTTGATAAATATTTACAAGATACCACTTCATGTTTTTTTTCGCAACTTTTAAATCATTTTTGAATAACAGAAGAGTTTAAAAATTAATCATAAAGTGGTTGTTGAAATGTAAATATCAGAGTAAGGTTGAATAAATGAATTCAACAAGCAACGAGGCAGAATTTATTTACTTATCAACAGAGTAAATGTTTTTGAAGTCAAGGACTACATGAATCAATAAAAGTCAAGACCTGATTCAGTTAAAAGTTTTCAATAAACATTTACTTTCAAAGTTCGGTGAAATTTAATTAAAGTTGACTTAAATGTAATGTAAGAAAACGAACTTTAAGCTTTTTTAAGCTTAACAATTTTCTTTAAGCCATTGTGAATAGTTTGCTCGTTAAAGGCTCGGATGTTTTATCTTTTAATAAATTATTAGTTTACAATAATAAATACTCTATTTATTAAAACATAGACAATATATAAATTACGATTTGTTAAAGTTTACTTATAAGTTCCAGTAAGGCTAATTTTAAAAGACTTTAGTTGGTCATTGCTTATTATTACTTTACTATAACTATATATATAATCAAACAAAATGGTGCAAATGATTTTAGATATCAGATTTGTCAGGATTTTTAACAAAAACAATATAAAGATAGACACTGACATAACTCGGTATTCTATCATGACATTCTGTATTGTAGCAAAATGTCATCAGAATGAAAAGTGTGCCGCAGGGAGGTAGAGTGATTATAAGTATATATATATATATATATAATTAAAGTTACAGCTAAAGAACACAAGAAAAAGGACGAACACTCACGAATCTCGATAATTTCGGCGTCTTGCCGTCTTCAGGAGAGTAGAAAGAAAGAAACTAAAGGGAGAAAGAATGAAGGAACGGAGACGTAAATGCGTCCACTGGCCGATGTCATATATATATATATATATATATATATATATATATATATATATATATATATACCATGATAAACGAAAAACGGTCCGGCAGGACAAATAACAATTAAAATAAGCAGTGACACATAAACAGAAACACAACAAAGACTCACTTTTCAATATTTCGACCGTAATGGCGGTCGTCCTCAGGAGAAGAAGTGAATTGACGGAGGGACGACAGTCAACTCACAGTTGACTGTCGTCCCTCCGTCAATTCACTTCTTCTCCTGAGGACGACCGCCATTACGGTCGAAATATTGAAAAGTGAGTCTTTGTTGTGTTTCTGTTTATGTGTCACTGCTTATTTTAATTGGTATATATATATATATATATATATATACACTTTTTTTCGTTGGAAATACGATCCAAAACGGACAAATATAGTTCAATATAAACAAAGAAACATAGAGAAATCAGAAGAACACACTTACAGTCTCTAATTTTCGGTTTGAACCGTCTTCAGGAGAGATAAAAGAGGGAAACCAAGCGCACTGGATCAGATCCTCCAACCGTCTCTGATCCAGTGCGCTTGGTTTCCCTCTTTTATCTCTCCTGAAGACGGTTCAAACCGAAAATTAGAGACTGTAAGTGTTTTCTTCTGATTTCTCTATGTTTCTTTGTTTATATTGAACTATATATATATATATATATATATATTAGTATAGGTTGGCAGCAAATTTTCTTGGAGGCATATTTTGTTGAAATGTACTGCAGCTTCGGCATTAACGACTTTCAAACTAAGCTGTTCCTATCTCCTGACAGTCTTATGAATAGAAGCTGGTAATTTCCAAATAAGTTGTCCAAAGGACATTGAGACACTTTTATAGTATAATATTATAGTTTTGTGAATAGAATAATTAGATCAAATGCAGCAAACGACACAGTCGCTGTCCCTTTAATCTTGTTATATATATATATATATATATATATATATATATATATATATATATATATATAAAACAATTAAATAACACAATTCTACAACCTACATAAACTATATTCATAGAAAAAACAGACATAAAAGTGTTTTTGTGTTCTCTTTTATGTTGTTCTTTCAGTGAATATAGTTATTATATATATATATATATACATCCCGGACTATATCATAGGTACACAGTAAATGGAAAAACACTCTTACAGTATCTAACTTTCGGTTTAGGTTTAACCGTCATCAGGAGAGTAGAGATAGGGACGCCAAGCGTACTTGCAAAGCAACGTTTTCAGACAAATCTGATGACGGTTAAACCAAAAATTACAGACTGTAAGTGTGTTTTTCTATTCACTGTGTACCTATAGTTTACTCTGAAACGTTTTTTGTCATTTGTGGATCGTTTTCTTGATTATGTAAGTTCGATTAAAGTAAACTGCAATTTGGGCATTCATAATCTTCAAACTGAGAAATTCGATATTACGAAACAACTTCTTACTATTAGGGTTCAACTGGAAAAAGAGGTGCCCAAGTGACATTTTAGATAATCTAATGTTTATCTAATATGTGACTTGGCCACCTCCTTTTCCAGTTCAACTCTGATATGAAGAAGTAGCGTCGAATATCTCAATGTGAAGATTGCGAATGCTGAGATTCCGGTTAAATTGAATAAAACATGTCTAAAAAAAATCTTCTACCTATTTATACATATATATATATGTAAAGTCTATATTGGTCCTCACTTGTCTTTAAAGCAACTCACAACTATCTATATATCAGAATACTGGACAAGTTTAGGGAAAAACATATTTTAGATTGTATAAAAAGAGCTATAATAAGTTAAGAATTCAGACAACTTTCTTGACCAGACACTGCACACTCAACAGCCACATGAAGAAATAGTGCCTGTTAGATACTAGTTTGTTTGGACTCTGCAGAAAAGCGGAGGATTCAAGGATTAATTTTATTAGCATTATTAGTACCATAGAAATTGTTAGAGTAATTTGACGATACATATGCTAGAGGACTGTAAAGGCACTGTTCTTCGCATGAGGATTTCACTACTCTCTCTCTATCCAATCACTAACTTTCATCACGTGTAATCAGGGACCAAAATCATCAACACCAATTAGAATAAGAAACAGAGGTCTGAGGCCCTAACCCTCTGAGCTCTAATACAAGGATACCGAAAAAATGGAAGAAGAATACCTTCTAGTATGTAAAATATTGAAGAAGTAAATACACATCGCACATTGAGAAAACATTTCACTATAACGTTAAATAAGATATGATTATTGTACATTCAGTATAAATATTGTGATGTTTAAGAAATATATTAGATTGATATGATTGATATTAACAAAAAATCAATATTCGTACTAATTTTTTAACATGATATTGATAACTGTACACAATTTTTTTACTTATATATCAAAGGATTTGTTCATCAGATAACAGATCAAAATGATACAAAGTTGTGGGTTATAAGTACAGGCTGCTGGTGTGAACAAAATTTGTGTCGGTCACTAACTTCCTTTACACAGTGATGAAGATATTCTAGTCTCATTATTTCATTAGAGCTTAATAAAGCCTTATATAGTGTTGACACAAATTAATCCAATATAGATTCTTGAAATGATAGTGACGTAAACATCAAATTCATTATTTCTGAACACCGATGAGACATCATGATGTATACTTCAACAAAAATATTGAAGATGATAAAAAAGACAAGGAAACAGACAGCAATATTAGTGGAAATTAGTCAATGCTCACTTTCAGGAAATGTTTATTCAAGAATGAATTATATCCGAACGTCAGCTGTAAATATTCTTAAGCAACAATTGCCTGCTCCCGATGAAAAAATGCATTACCATTCGTGCTAAAAATTGATGGCTCCCAGAAAGAGACAATCGTTACATACTTTTTGCCGCTTCCTTTGTAAATATCCAATATTTTATTCCTTTTTATACAAACCTAAATCTTATTCTTGCCATCACGTTTTTACCTCGCAACTCACGGAACTGACAGAAACTTTATTGAGCAATTTATATTGATCTTCTAGATGTCGTATTTTCTTTCAAGGAAAAAAAATAAAGAGTAAAATAATGAGAATGAACATTCCGGTTTTATGACACAATTTTTTTTCATAGGAATGTTTTCATGGGCGTTTTCAAGACCAGAATAGAATTTTGTTTAAGTTATTTTATTGCACCTGAATAGAAAAACGAGAAACTATTAACAATTTAAATATTTTACTAATTTGTTCTCTTAAATTACTTTCAGTTATGTGATATCAGTATTACCTAATTTTTGAGTTTTTCATATTTCATGAAAAAACAAATAATTTAGTATATATATGTATATAATATATACATTCAGGAGAGGTGAAAAAGGAAAATAAGAAGGAACACAGGAGTGGAGACGTGATTGCGTCCGCCGACCGATAATGAAGGTCAATAATTTCTAACTTTTGTTAAGTCTTGAGCTTCTACTAAATTATTTATACTTCTTAATCCACTCATCGTAATAATCCATTAAAATCCATTTTTTTTATGTGCGTATTTGTGATCGGTGTAGAGTTTACGTTTTCATTGTTTTGAATAAAACCAAAACATCGGCATATGAGAGTTGTACTTGAATCTGGAAAACTAACCCAGACCAATTTTATTATAGTATTTTACATATATATTTTAATTACAAAATAATGACCAGTTAATAAAGATTGATTTTAGTTATTGCATTTTTTAAAATTTCTATAATAAATAGGAAGCATTTATGTGAAATTCTTGTTTAAAATTAAATAATTCAGTACTTTCTTCTCTCTTAATTTATTCAATTAATTTCAGTGTTTCTTGGAATCTTTGGATCCATTGATTTCGCTTGCTTCCTTTTCTTGAATATATCCAGTTTAAATAACTAATCACGGTTTCCAACATTTTCAATTCAGCACTTCTTTATCTTTACTTTCTGACAAAATGTCAAGCCCATGTTTTATTAATACATAATCAATTTTGAACTCTTTTTTCAGTTCGTTAATTACGTAAGCAATTGTAGTTCCCTTTACTTTATTGTAGTTCTCTCTTCCTCTGTTATTATATTTTTCCTCTATACTCACATAATTTTTTTAGTTTTCCTGTGATTCTCTATTACATCTATTTATGGTTTGGGATTTTCTTCGTTCATTGAAAATGAACCATGATTTCATTTTCCTTCAAAATTGAGCACTCTTGCCACAAAAAGTAAACTATAAGATCACATCTTCCGCAAGTATTGCCCGCTATCTTGGACTAACATTCGGCACTGGATTAACTTCGAGAATATGAAAGAGACAAGCAAATTTTGGTTTCACTAGTCAAATGCACATAGCTAGTAATTATCTAATGTAGATATATCCCCCCCGATGTGCCATCACCTTGTCGTGGTGGGGCTTAACATTCCTGAGTGGCTGTTCCCTCATGGTATGAACTAAGAAAGGCACGACTGGGCGAATGGTTAGGCTAGTTGGCGTTCGGGGGTGGAAAGTCCTCTCGCTGGCGCTGGCTTAGGTGGCAGTCCACCCTTATTAGTCAGACGTAGCTAACGCCTGACTTTTTTAATACTTATTTCTCACTATAATGCTTTAGCTGCTCCGTTAGGCTTCTCTATATTAATAGTGTCCGCTGGTGAAGTCCGTTCAGTTGCGCTCTGGTTTGGGAGCTGGTCCTAACCTCCTCTTCTACTTTTTTCAGCCTGCGACTGTCTTTTTTACGACTTTTTCTCGCCCCTCAGTACAAAATCGTTTGCATATCAGTCCCAAGCATTATTCGGACGATGCTAGTTATGGCAGACTTAGTTTGTTTGGCCGGTTGCAGTATGATTAGCGCTTGGATGCTTCTCCTTCCTTCTCCCCTATATCTTTTCTTGTAATCTCTGACACTTTTCCTTACTTACCTATCTTTTCCTATATCTCAACTCTCTATTAACTATTACACCTGCTTCTTTTCCTTTTCATTTTTCATCAGCAATTCCTGACTATCTCTTTCATCAAGTAACCGTCACTATTATAGAGACTACAAGGCTTATGTTTAAAGCTTTTGTTGATGTAGGTAGAAGAACCCAGCCTCCTCGAGGTCTAACTTAGGTATTTACGAGAAAAGTCATGTTTTTCTCATATGCGAGGAAGTGGATGTTTTCTCGTCACGTAGTGAAACGGCTTCACGTTATAAAATCAACCTACTCTGCTTTGTAATGGTATGACTGAAAGACTTAGGTATCTGATTAAATCAAAACAGAATAATTCATTTCGATTGAATAAACGAGAGTCGTGTACAAGACCTCGGATCTGGATGGTAGACAAATAGAGCTGCTTCAACGGGCCTTCATGATGTGGTGAGAAGCGGGAAAGACTGGCAGGTGGATGTACACTTTCTTCCCCATTATAGGGAAAGGTTGAAAATGTAGAGCTATCCATTCAACCACTGAATTACTCAGGTTTTGTTGGGTAATGGTGACATTATTGTGTCTTACTTAGATTGCTTTGGTAAAAGAGAAAACCTGACAAGCTTATGTGGTTCAAGTCAAGCATGCCAAACATCCATATCTTGAATCATGTTTTTGTCATATACAACATCATCATTTCATTCATTCTAATTTTCTGATGAAAGAAATTCTGACACATCCAAATTCTTGAATAAAAAAAAATTACCAAAGCTTTAAACAAATATAAACTTATCTTAAAAAAAATTATATTTTTTTTACAAAAAAATTACTTTGTAATCGAATTAAAAGCGAAAATTAGCATTTAATTATAGGAATGTATGCAAGGTTAGTTGTTGAGGTTGTGTGACAGTAAAATTGCAGAACACTCCGGTTTACGTCTCTGAACTGAGTTTATCTTTTAATTAAGAAGTTTGCCAACTGTTAATTAAAGAGAAGAAAGGTTCCACGTCATTGATTAGGGGGCAATCAGAATTCAATGAAATTACCTCAACACTAGGTGATAAATATACAAATTTTCTGCTTTTTTCAGCCTAATTAATATCTTCTTTAACACTTAATTAGTTGAATATTGTAATATTTTTATTAATTAATTTTAAAGATAGCGAATAATTAATGAAGTTATAAATGCATTAATAACATAATACCTTCCCTGATACTAATCTCAGAATGTGCGTTAGTCGATTGCTTTGCATCCATATTTTAATAAAAAAATAAATATTATAAAACACAACACTACATTATAAATAAAATACACCTCATTATGAATATGAAATTATTGAGCAATTAAAGTATATTAATTAAACAAAATGAATAACTCGTATTCTTTAATTAACCACAAATGCCCTTATCCACTAACAATAAGAGCATTAAAAATTATAAATATCACTAATATGAATTAAATAAGTAATTATCCATATAATGAATTAAATAAGTAATTATCCATAACAATGCTTACTATACAACCGAAGAAAGCTTTTCCTATTTCTCACGAGAATTGCTGGTGGAAAGCTAGCTGTCACCTTACTCTCTAGCATATTACTAACCAAAGTAGTTGTTTTCATTTTTATCAATTTAACCAATTCAGTTACAATTTTAATTTTTTTTTACCTTCTATTCTACTAAATTTTGTTTAATATCACTAATAACTTAATCAAAGATCTTTCTGATTTTTCTATAAATATTATGCTAGAACTATCAAATACATTGGGATGTTTTTGGAGTCTCTTTAGATAAAATACTAAGCTGGAAAAGCCATGAACAGAATATTGGGTGTCATTTAGAGATGAGGCCACAAACGAACTGATTTGCTGTAGTTAACTCTTTGCTGGAACATGTACTAAATCTTCTAATCTCCACTTCGATTCTTTGAAATTACTATTCTTTCTGTGGTTAAACCAATGGTATCATATGACCATTTGTATGGCATCCTAAGGTAAATGAAAAAGATGCTCAAATTAGCTATTGAGTCTAGCACAAAATAGGAAAACCTCTATGTTAAAAATAGAACATCAGAAACATTTAATACGAACACTATTATTATTTGTATTAAATTAATATTATATACTATTATATAAGTAATATTATATATTAATAATATATAATATTAATAGTTTGGTCCATATAACCAAATACAATGGCATTCCAGAATATTTCAGAGTAGATTTTGAAGCTATCACAAATGACCACCTAGATAGAAGCTTCCTGATTTAAAAAAAAGAAAACAAAAAAAAATTTGTCTAATATACTGAGAGGTCAAAAATAAAAATAAAGCCAGTAAAAATTAATTAGAATAAAAGTTAACTCTCATGTGAGCACCTGGACACAAAGGAATACAAGGGAATGAGACAGTAGACCGGCTGGAACAGTTTGGAGCCGAGCAAACCATCTGTGGTCTGTAGTCTTTTTGCGCAGCACGCCACCAGCTTTGTCAAGGGTGCAATTGATGAATCCATAAAGAAGGGAGTAGATAAAAGGTGGCTAGAAGCACCGGGTCTAATTTTATCTGAGAACTCATTCCTAGTGTAATTGAATTTGTAATGAAAATAATAAATCTTGAAAGCAAAGCTTTATAAATGTATGTAGAATATCCAACCAGATATTGTCTGTTTAACTAACACTAATACAAGCTGCAATTTATATTGTACAAATAAAACAGATGCTGTTTAGAAGAGGCAGCAACTTTTGAACACATTCAATGTGTTCAAATTTAAGAGGTAAAATATTTTTAGTAAATCATACCTAAAACCAATAAAAGTGAAAGATATTTCTACAAGGTCAGTTATTGAGTACATTGAAGAACTCAATAACTGAACTCAATAAGAACTAACATTTAGTAACAATAGCAGTGCTAGTATAATTTTCATTTCTTTCAATATTACCCACTTTTGAGAGAAGTTATCTTATCAATAGCTCTGGACTTAATGCCCAGCAAATTTCATTAAACATTAATTATAGTAATCATATCTAATATTATGTTGATATCTTCATTGATGTATGTGTCTAACAGTCAGCTGAGTCGGTTATTTAAACATCATAACTTTTGTACTGTGTAATGAAAAGAATGAAGGTAATTAAATATTTTTCAGTTTTGTTGGAGAAATGATTACTGATGGTGAACTTGAGTGTAGACTGCTCTAAATTTTGTGTATAATGATTACTATACATTATGTACAGTAAAGAGACACTGTTATTCTAATTTATACCTTTACTAATTATTTCTTAACTATATACTTATAAAATTCTCTTGGTCACTTTTAAATGTTTGGACGCTCGAAATTAAATAAAACATTAGAAATTTGGTGAGTCTCTTACCCACGACATTGGCATTGGAGATCCGGTGCTCTACCTATTGTGGCAAGAGACTGTTAAACACTAGACTTCCAAAGACTGATATAAATGACGACGAAAGTTAAATAATAGTTTTTCAACCTAAATTATATTGATTTAATTATAATAAATTTAGAAAGAGAAAATTTAATGAATAATCGAGGAGATTATGAAATATTTATTTAATATATCAACAAATGATATTTATTAACAGAAGTTTTAGAAATTATCAAATTAATATAAGTAAAATATTAATAGCACACAATTATGTCAGTGATCAAAAAACAGTTTGTTATAATACCTGTATTTTTTTCTTTTGATATATCTATTTCAATAAAAAAGAGTAAGGCTCCTGATGCATCGGAAGATACAGAAAAGTTCTTAATAAAACTAATCCTCTCTACATTAAAGAGCTCAGGACTAATTGCATTGGCTGTAGCATCTCAGGAATTGACAACTTCTTCCAGTTATCAGGAGAGGAACTGATGCTGATATCTATAATGCTTCAATCAGTCTTATTTGTGGCGCAAATTTACTAAAGTACATTTAACTAGCAATAATAAAGTTCAAGAAGATGAGGAATATTCTACATTTCTGATAAATATTGGTCAAGACAGAGTTGAAAAGAATGAAAATTAAGAGATTGTTACTGCCCGAAGACATGTTTATCCGAGCACATAATGTTAATTAATGTATTGAATACATTTGCTCTTCATTCGCCAACCCACAAATATTGTTCACAGAAATTTTTATATAAGTTTTATTTAACGAGACACACAGTAAAATTAATCATAGGTTTATTGAATAATCTCTAGGAGAAAAATTAAACAGTATATATCATATCACTCGTATGTGTTTGTGTAGGAACAGAACCCACACATAAACCTCAAGAATTTCTTGACTCACTAGAGTTGTCTGGATTGTTCCAACATAAGCTAGAACTCAAAAAGGAAGCTCCTGTCATGTGTATGTATGAGAAACATTGATTCACCACGCTTATGTAATGGAATAAGATTAATAACTGAGAAGCTCTATGATGATATCATTGTTTATAAAAGTATTGCTTCACGATGTCAATGGACAAATAATTTTAATTTCAAGATTGAAAATTGTTTTATCTGAAGAGGATAACATTCCATTTTCAAGGATTCAATTTCCAATTCAGTTAGCATTTGCCATGATTATTCATAAGTCTCAAGTAGAGAGTGTACAGTGTGTTTTATTACATTTATG
Organism: Hermatobates lingyangjiaoensis; assembly: GCA_026182355.1. Taxonomy (NCBI): domain Eukaryota; kingdom Metazoa; phylum Arthropoda; class Insecta; order Hemiptera; family Hermatobatidae; genus Hermatobates; species Hermatobates lingyangjiaoensis. The sequence goes on along the minus strand of JAPFBL010000188.1, from coordinate 2,164,086 downwards.
TAAAACAGCATTCTAACATGGCAAATTATATGTTGATCTCAGTAGTGTCAAACAGAAAGAAGACATTAAAGGTTTTTTTGAAAAATTCAAATTGTACAAAAAATGTAAATAAAAGAACTGTCTTCAAAATATGTGCCATTATCTTCTTTATCAAAATTTATTTAATTTAGAGTTTATCTGCATTTATATGAACATGATTATATTAAAAAGGAAGGTGTTGGATGACCCAACTGGTCACGGATAGTCTAGTTAGTTCTAGTTTGTGTTTATGGTGTCCCATGTTTATTGTCAACGACAGATGTTTCCCGCTACAGTCTCAGTGTTTGCTATAAAAGTCACAGAGTGTAAAAGAATTTTGTTGCACACAATCTATTCCAGCTTGGTAAGGATAAAAAAAAAATTGGAACAATAAGTGATGAAATCCGTGAATTTTTACTGGAACAGGGGAGTTTAGAGAAATACTATTTGAAGACCACTGGCGTAGATTGCCCCTCTAGGCTCCAGTTACATAAAGGGGAAAAAGAGGATTTTACCTTTTTCAAGATGTTAGGAGATTAGATAACGTCAAAGGGAAAATTGTTTCAAACAAAAGTGGTAGCAATCAAATTTCTATTTGATTATATGTTTCCCCATTTTACCTAAAATTATTTACCTAAAATTTACCTAACATTAGCTTGTGATATATTTTATCTGCATATTTGATGTGGATTTTTTATACGTTTTACTGCTAATATAGAATTACAAAAGAAACGATAAAACAAGATTTTTTCGTGTTTGCTACTACTTCTTGAAAATATTAATTAACTTCTGTTTAAATAAAAATAAAAACACATATTGACAAAAGAACTCAATATTTGAACTTATTTTCACTCAGACATAGTATTTTGATTTTAAAAATAATTTATTGATCCGATTTCATATTGTCTACCTTTTTATTAGTTTTTTTTTAAGTTTTCGAAAGATGGATGATTAATGCATTTGAAATAATTCTCCAAACTTTTCATCGATTTATTGATAGAGTATTGACTTCTCAAATGCATAAAGAACTTATAAATATTCGTACATGAAATATACGTAAATCTTCAGATTTTATAAATGATACCAGTTTAGTTCATTACTATTATACATACAAGTACGGCCCGTTTAAGTGATCAAAAACAGTGACAAAGCAACGTAAAGATATGTAGAAACTTTTCAAAATTATATATAAACTACTTTTTACAATTTTTTTACAGCAACAGTAGACGAGGAAAATTTAAACGAAAATAAAACCCCTTCGATTAAAATTCAGCCTCTTTGTCGTTTCAATACTTCAAACTGACTCAGAAACAGATAGTAGACTTTATCTAACAGTTTGTAGATTTCTGTATAATCTCAGAATATGTAAAGTTGATTACTTCATGTTATAAACGTGTTGCCAGGTTAGCATTGTAGTAACGTGCTACCCTCTGGACTGGGAGATCTGAGGTTTACCCATTCTTATATCCACTCTGACTCTGGTTTTATGCACGCGGGAGGTGACAAATCCTAGCAAGTTGTAACTCGGAGAGGACGTTATGACATCGGTTCCTAACCCTTACGATGTCAGGTACTCGTTAAAGATCCCTACTCTAAACACACTTGAGTTAGGCAAAATTTAGGGCCACCACTGTAAAATCAATCTTCATTGGGTGGTATCACAAATTCGTATTTCGTGAAATTAAATATTCGTTAAAGATCTCTAATCTAAATACATTTGAGTTAGGAAAAATGTAGGACTCCCAATGCTCATTGTGTGGTATTACTAAACTTCAAAATTTGACGTGTTCTCTCGTGGGATTGCCTATGTAACCTAACTTAACCCACTTAATGGTATGACTTCTGAGAGTGTTGCATAAAAATATAATCACTTTTCGACCCTCTAATTATACGTGACCAAAAATAAATGGCTATAGATTTTATTTTGTAGTACTTCAATTTATTTTTTCGTGCATTTTTTAAAGGTTAAATATAAAATATAATGGAAAACCTACTGAAAAAAAAGTAACGTAATTACTGAATGTGGCTAATTTGAAAATTATACGCCTCAATGGTTGTAACATTTTTTATTTCTATTAGTTTCTCGCATGCCACCCGCTCATCATTCATCTCAACGGTCGAAATAATAATTTCCACTTTTCCTGCATAACAATTTACATCTTTATAAAGCTAATTTCACATTATTAACAATTATTCTTTTGGATATAAGCTAGATGAAGTGTGTGATTATAATCTTTCAAATGGAAAGTAAAACTGTATATATATTAAAAGGATTTATTCATAACATGTTTACTTTATAAATTTGGCAGTTTTTAAAGAGAGAAAGAAAAATTACTATGTGAAAGAAAACCTATGTGAATTTTGAAACAATTGTTTTAAATTGATAATTTACATTTTAAATGATGTAAAGAAGTGAATCACCCGCATTTACATGTATCATGTATGCTTTTAGAAAGTTTAGTATGACATGAAAACTGTTGTTTTTAATATTCTACAGAAGAAGAGACACTCTTCAGGAAGCAGGAGACTCGAATAGTAATCAGAATTTTGTTACTATGCCTGCTATGATTAATGCTGCCTAATTTTTTGTATCATTATATAATAATGAAAGTTGGAGGAAATGCTACACTAAGAATTACTGTAAATAAACACATTATAAAAATAAAGCTTTAACCAGTATATGAGTAAGATTAGGAACACTCATTGAATTAAATAAAATAAATTAAAATGATAAAATAATTATATATTTATATTAAATGAAAGGAAAGGAATAAAAAATATAATCTGATGCATTATCAACCAGGCGTTGCAATTAATGAATGGTTAAATATATTGGTAATATATCTTACATATATACATATTACACGATTGGGAAGAGTTTGCAATTAAATAACTGCTGTAATTTCTTCATGTGAATTATTTTCAATTTGCCTTGTTCAATGAAATGATATGCAAAATATTAAATAGTAATGGAAACATTGGAAATTCTGAGTCTACATCTAAAAAAGATGTTTGATAGATTCATGACAATTTAACAACAAAAAAATTGAATTATTATTTTGATTTATTTTATATTTTTAAGTAAATTTTATTTGAAATGATATGAATAATTATCCATTTTTTTTAAAATTAAATTTATTAAGTATGAATTATTTAAATTGATTTATGATTGACAATGATTGTTATTTTTATTTCCAAAAGATATATACTTTTAGCAAATTACTTATTATTGCTACTGAGTTTAAAAAAAATATGGTGGTAAGACTCGAAGAGTGACTAACTCGTGCGGAACTTTATACTTGTAAGTATTTGTAATTCATGAAACATGTATTTTGGATGACTCACATTAAGATGATACTGAATACTAGTGTATGGAATTTTTGAAACGACCCAAAAAAAAAATAACAGGTCATAAAGTGAATAATATTAGATACTTTAGGGTCAAGTGGAAGATGCAATGCTTTGTATGCACCGGTCTCGTGGTTAACATTTCTCCATATTTCACAAGTGTGAAAAGAATGAACTATGTAATATCCTCTTTTATTCAAATATTGGTATAGTCAGTGTAGCTGAGCTCAATAGCAAGTAAAAGGAATCAAAATCCATTTAGAGATTAAGTTAGGAAAATCGTATAATATATGAACTTTGCTTTACTTTTGTACTTTTCCTTTCGCCAAAGTTTAAAATGGCTGTATATTATTCTTACTGACTAAATTCTTTGAATGACTATGCTTCTGTCTCATTGCATTATCATGTATATGAATAGTGTGAAAATGGTATATTTACTCAAGTTAATTATGACAGGGTTTTAGGTTGAATAAAGTAATTGACAGTCACTTTTTCACTTCATCATAATAGTTTTTTTCGAGTGATTAAGAGATATAATACATCAATATAATTGAGGATATTAGTACAATTATATGACATAATTTTATTAGACTACAAACTTTTGAATAATATTATAACTGACAGGAATAGTGTGGAAGGATAATAGTAAATTAATCTGGACTGTTCGCAGACTTTTATAGTTTGGGAACCTGTGTTTTAAACAAAGTGTTTCCATTTCCCACTGTAATTCATTTAATCTTAAAAATAAAAGGGAATATTATATATCATTTATGAAAACAACATCCACTCCAAGTAAATTGGGCAGTAAACGCCATCGAAATCAAAAATAAATTTATAACACTAGTAGGGTTGTGAGGTTATTGTACTAAGCTAACAATCTCCCAATATACCCTTTTTTGCCAGACCACGAAATACCAACAGGCGGGTTGGTTTTTTTTATCAATCAGTCTTACTTTTACTCTCCTCAAATTTCTTTATACAAGGGTTGTTCAACAAGTATATGATATAGAACACGCTTTGAGCGGATAGCTTTACATCTCCTTCAAAAGATAAAGTGCAGTAGATTTCTTATCTGCAATGTCATGAATTATCTATTATCTAATGCCATATCAAACGAACGATGAACTACCAACGTAAAATACACAGTAACCTGGAGACCACTCTCAGCATGTGGAAGAACGTAACCATTACCGATTTATGATACAAAAAATAAAGAAAAAGTACGTTCGTAAATGTATAGATAATAATGAAGGAAAAAATATAATAATGATACTATTAATGATTTAAACTATAATAAAATACTGGATGTCTTGTATATGACAAAGTAATTATGTTTAAGACGTGACTTCTGTTTAAAGTTTTTCACTTCATGCTAATAGAACCAACTTAATTTTTATCGAGTGATTAAAGGATATAATACATCAGTATAACTGAGTTCTTCATTCAAAAGATGAAAGGATATCTCTTTGAACCGGGAGAACAGTTCAAAATTAGTGAGATGTTTACGATAACTTTTGTGTCCACATGATTTGTATGTCAAGAAAACATTACAATATCAGATGTGTTTCCTTGTCTTTTCCTTTTAATTAAATTCTCAAATTTATGGAACAGATATGGACTTAACCAATGTTATTATTGTCAACAATGAAACAACAAACGAAGTAAAATATTCCTGTTCCCTGGAAATATTCCTATTGTAATATTCAAAGGTATTAATATATGTGAATCGTATAAATTAATACATAAATATTTACTTTAGATGCGATTATTGAAAACAACTCAACGAAAATAATTAAAATAAAATCTCATAAAGAAAGCTTACAAAGTTTTGAAAACTTAAAAAGACGAAAACTTACTAAAAAAATTCGATATACGTCATCATCAGGAGGGTAAAGTGTTACGCTTGGAAGACAAATCAAGACCGAAGTTTCATCACTGTTGGACAACTTTATCAGTCAGGAGCAATTTATCAGTTTTGTCACCCTCCACTTTGGGATATTATTACTTTATCCACAGGTCATGCTATTGAGACCAAATATTATCAGCTCAAATTTTCACTGTTTTGTTTGATCTGCTTGTAAATTAAAATAACCAAGAATTTTAACAAACAGGAAAAAACATTATTGAATCGGTCTAAGAAAAATTGAGTCTCAAAATAAGTTTCTGTCTTAATTAAATTTCTCATTAGACAGTCTTCTCTTTTTAGTCAAGTGATGATGCTTGTCAATGTAATTACCCAGGAATGCTGATCTCTTGCCTTTGTTAATGTTGTCTCCACTGATAACATCCATTACATAAGAAATAGCCTGGAAATCTTCTACTAGTTATAAAGTTACCTAAGTAGATCATATAATGACCCTATGAATCTCAAAGTTTGAAAATATATTTTTGTAGAATCGGTCTGGGGTGGAGGTGGTGACCTTTGCCTTGTGTCGCGAAAGACATAACTTCACCTAAGACCCGTAATAAAACTAATATAATCTGTTTTTCACTCATGTAAACTGCAACGACAACGTTTCTGTAGCATTTTTTCTACACATAAAATTATTTTACACTTTTCCTTGGTACCTACAGTCAATTGGAGGTTCGATACTCATCATGTCCGTGTAATTTTCATGTGGGTTATGAACTACGAGTATCTTGCACGCGCAGTCCCTCAGAGAGAGAGAGAGAGAGAGAGAGAGAGTGAGAGAGAGAGAGAGAGAGAGAGAGAGAGAGAGAGAGAGAGAGAGAGACAGTAAAGCAAACGGTCTCCAACTTGTAGGAATACGTGTTCTTTAAATATCTTTTCTCTAAGAGTGAGGTAAAATTTAGAACTCAGTCCAGTAATTAGTTTGATTATTATTAAAATGGATGCCAAATAACGAATGTTTTATTATAAATTACTCCTTATTTCTTCTTAGATAAACTCATTTGAATCATTAAGTAAATTTCTCAACATCCAGTAATATATGTTTCTAAAAACATTTGAATACATATAAAGCACACATTTGTTTTCAAAATATTTTGTTCATGAATAAAATGAGAGTTTTAAGTATTTCTCTTCCCTTAAGGAATGTTGAAAACCGCTCTTCCTATTTTAAAGGCTGTTTTTGGAATAGGAAAGAATGATTTTCATTAGTGCTTCAATGTGGGTGAATAGAAGCACATTAATGCGGTTTCATTTGAAGTGTAAGTATGAATATGAAATGAGGTATGATGACTGAGATTTCCAGCATAATGGATGAGACGTGTTTATGGAGGTGAAGGGAGAGATTTCGTTGGGCAGAGGATAGTGGAAAATCCTGGAATATAACGGAGTGCGGGAAGGCGAGAGAGAGTCTGCATTCCTCTCCAGCTTGTGAAACTTATCTTCCACCTCTGTGATTTACGGTGGAACATTTCAGAGAACATAACTGCCTATCCACACCTTTATCTAACAAAATCAAATTTTCTTGAGCATGCTTTCTAGGAAAATGCATACTCCTTATCCCTCTGTACTTTCATTTATGGTAGCTGAGGCCAGTATCTGCAGCTACTAAGTGATGTCTTAATATCTTTTAACACTTACCATTTTGTAAAAGAAAATGTTTTTCCTTCAGAAGAAAAATAAATTGTTTTGTTGCAATTTACAGCCAACACCAGTAGTCTCAGACTGAAATTCCTTTGAGGGGCGAATAAGGACTTTTACAGTTACAGTGACAAAAGTAGGCCCAAATAAAAAAAATATAATAACAGTTTTTTATAAATGTTCAATCGAATGAAAACAGTAACCTAAAACATCTATTATTTTACATAATAGAAAAAAAACGTACTAATTTAGTTAATGATCTATTAATTCAGAACCTGTAATTAAATAACATAAAATGTATCCCTAAAAAAATCGAATATCCCAGTTTTTTTTATAAATGTCATTCAATAAAACGAAAATTAGTAATAAACAAATTAGTAAAATCAGTAACAAATATAATTAGATAAATAAAATTTAGGATTTTAGATAATTTTTAATGACTGAGATAACGGTATCAGTCAGGCCTTGTGTTCACTACTCATCTGACGTGTTTTGAATCAACAAAGTAATACATATTACGCTTTAATTTATCAGCAGCAACCAATCGCAGCAAAGCTCGCGCATGTTTATCAGTAAGCCGATCTTAGTGCAGACTAGTTAAACTTCACTGTTGAGAACAATTTGTCACACATATATGTACAAGCAAGCAGTTTCAGACATTTTTAAACTGCTTGCAGTGATTTCGGAACTCTACAGGTGACAGTGGGACATAAGGATTTTCAATTTTTTACTAAAATTTATTTCACAAATATAATTGTTCATGTTATGATTAAATTACTAATTTATTATGTATACTTTTTTCGTACACATTTATTTAATATTTACTCCTTATTAAATATTTTTAAAAAGTTCTTGAGATTCATCATTGATGATGTACCCTTCAATGCTGCATATGCTATAATATTTATCATGGTGATTTATTTATTAATGAGTTGTATTCATATATAACTCATTTTTAAAATATTTTCAAATGTCATATTATTTCTTAACTTAACAATTGAAATGATAATAATAACTCAACACTCTAAATATTTTTTTAATTCATTCTGAGGTAAAATGGATAAACAAACAAAAGTCTCCACACAAATAAAGTTTTATTCAACAACAACAACGCGTTTCGAACACTTTGAGTTCATCAACAAGGAGATTTCAAGGATGTGGTGCTGAAGGGTTGGTCCAGTGAAAACAACAGAAAACAGCTGTTTTCACTGGACCAATCCTTCAGCACCACAACCTTGCTGTCTACCTGATTATGAACACAAAGTGTTCGAAACGCGTTGTTGTTGAATAAAACTATTTGTGTGGAGACTTTTGTTTGTTTATCCATTTTACCTCAGAATGAGTAAAATGGGTAAAATACCACACAATTTCAGATTGCACAACTAATGATTTTTTAAATTGTACATAAGGTAGACTTCGTGCTAAACTATTCTTTTACAAAATTCAGGTAAATAAATCCGACAAGTGTTCACAGATGTCAGTTAATCAAATGAATGCTTAAGTATTTAATAATTAAGTATCAAAAAGTTATTATATGTTTTCTAGTAATTCTGATTCTCAGTAATATTATTAACAGTAATATTATCACCCTAATTTAAATATTTTACGGTTGCTAGAAGTGTCTGAAAAAATAGTTCATTTTTCTTAACATAAGGTACTGTAAAGTACGCTTTTCATGATCTAATATTTTTTAAAAGCAATTTATTTATTTTTTAAGGAACGCCTAATTGTATGTTGAATTTCATATTTTTCTTAGATACACAGAGACTTGTAAACAAAGAAATAGATACCGACTTCCATTTAGACATTATAAAAAAAAAAAAAAAAAAAAAAAAGGTAAATCCATTCAAAATCGAAATTAAACTTGTTCAAGTTCACTGTACTTTACTTAACTTTTGATTTCTCTGATACTACACTTAATGGTGATTTACATATTTTACATGAAAAAATAAGGTTTACTTTATTTACTTTTAATCACTGAGTGTTGATGTTGTTTGACACGTAAGTTTAATGAATTACTGGTCTAATCAATGTAAATATTATGACAGTATTTACATGTAGTTTTGTAAATACTACTATGCTATATATTTTTTTGATGAACTGTTACAATCAGTACCATTAAAAGTAACTATATTAAAGTCAAGATTACAATTCTTAATTATAATTGCCCTTCTCAGATTTATTATTTTTTTTGTATTATTACAAAAGATAGCGTTTATAACTCTAAAATCAAACAACTTCAATTTTTTTTTTAGTAAAATACAACTTTGAATCTTAAAAATGTGTTTACTCTTTTTCTGTTTCATTGAAAAGTAGAAATACCGAAGCTTTTTGTGAAATAAACCATCTAACAAATGATTGAACTGTTGTAGCGGCACATTCCTCAATCCCCAAACCCTCTTAAAACCTCATATCAACAACCTCGAATCAGACCTCTCTATCCCCAATGTTTAACATGCGGTTTTTACCACTTTCAAAATATATATCATAATTAATTAATTTCATTGTGCTCACTTTATTATTTATATTTTAGATTTTACATATAGAACAACTATATTGTTGCAACTTCTTAATTGAATTTTTCCAAGATTTATTGAAAATCATTAATAACAATATTGGATTAATCATATTTTGATGACTGTAATAATAAATATTTAAGACGAAAGACTAATTTTAATAAATACGAATAGGTCACTAGCTTCTGGTTATTTATAGGTCTATAAATGTTCACCGATGATTTGACAATGGGGTTACAAAATGTATGAAGTTAGTGTGAATATTATTTTAAAGTAACTTAATTATCACCATAAAATATTAGAATATGTTTTTTATTATTTGAAATAATTTCATTTCTAAAAATGCAATCTTGGTCTTTGTTTAAAAAACTACCTGTTGAATCTTTAACTTCTACAATTATTTCCTGAGAATACAAAGAAGAAATTTGATAAGTAAGTTAAGGAATTAAGTTAACTAAGTTCTATCTATGTCAGAGCTTCTGGAAATGATTGTGAACTATTTAACAACTTGCAGAGATTGAAATTGAGTTACTAATTAGGAAAATATGATATACCGAGGGAAAGGTAAAGTTTCCTACTTCATGTGGTAATTTAATAATCCACTATTCACTTACGGTGATTAAGGTATAATAGAATAACTGAAGAAAAGACGTTAAATGTTAATTTTTGGGTTCATAGTAATTACATGATATTAATGAAATTTTATACGTTAACTCAGGTTGGCCCTAAAGGATTCAGAAAGGTCAGTTTTATCGAAAGAGTATTTTATTATTATTTTATCGAGAGGACCAAGAGATTAACTACACAGTGAAGATATAATACATATTTGCCTGTTGTTTGTCTAGATTTTTATAATCATTCATCAGTCAATGACAGTCATTAAATAAAAACTATCATGATGCAAATTCATTGAAATATTCCATACTTTACTTTCAAATTTTTAAAAGCTTATTTTTCAAGTTTAGACGATACTCTTTCAAAAAAGAAAAAGTATTAAAAACCTTCTTTTTTATTGGATATTTCAAGAAAAAAAATTTCGAATGAAACTGCTCTGATAGAGAAGAAGGCTATGAATTAATAGGGTAATGACATCAAATAAGGGGGCTTTAGAAACTTTCTGGTCTCCTCTCTAGAAAGGGGATTTTAGAAATAACTTCCTCATAAGATAATTCCTCAAGAGACACGTCTGTCATATATCAAGAAATAACAAGAGGGCACGTATGCAAAAGTCTGATACAAGAGGACACTATAAATAACTTCTTCCTAAAATTAATCAGGTTTGGAAGTAGTCAAAGGCCGCAGCTACCTTGTGTCACCAAGCAGCGATAGGAGACCATAACAGCTTCATTGGAGGAGAAGAGGCTATAAACAACTTCCTTATAAAATTACAGCTTTCCAAATAGTTAAAATTCCCAGATTCTATATATAGACAAGCGGTAAGAGAATGAGAGGAAAATTTCTCATAAAAATAAACCTATAAATAATACATTGGCAAAAAGAATGAGATATTATTAATTTCAGTTAATCAAGGTTCTAATTTAGCCAGACAGTTAGTAAAAAAAGAAACATAGAAAACACTCAAAAATGAACCTTATAAATAATTTCTTTCTAGCACTTTACACATTGCTGCCATTTCCCACTTCCTACTTATGTGAAACTGGATTTTCCCTTTAAACTGCCATAGAAACCAAATACCGAAGTAGACTTAATGAAGGGGCTTACTTGAGAATCAAAGTCTCAACTGTAAAGCCAAAAATGATTACAAAACAAACTCTGTGTTAAAATTGCTAGTAATTCTGTTTTATGTGTTATGCACTTGTGGAAAATATGAAAATTAAAATCCTTTTGTTTAGAATTTTTATTCAAAAAATACACATTACAGTAATATTACTACTTTTTTCATTGTTTTTTAACATACATACTATTTAAAAAGGTATATGAAAATATTTATATTATGATTGTAAGAAATGATTAGACTCTAGGGTTCCCGTGAAAGTTACAGGAACCATAAAGGGTTCCGCATCGAAAAAAGTGAAAAACTCTGCTTTAGGGAATATTGTATCTTCCTAATGATTCTATATTGGAAGACCAAATATGTCTTCACTCATATGTATTTAGAGTAACGATTTTTTACGGGTACTTGACATTTTACAGACTTGGGACTGACTTCTTCATGTGTACAATATTTTCCATTTTTTCTTACGTGAAAAATCTACTGTCATATCTAAGATTTGAACTTTTAATATTCGGTACTAAAGACAAACAAGCTATCTAATATACCACACTAGACATTTTTCTATGTTACATCTAGAATACAAACAAACTATACAGCACATAAAAATGGCAGAATTTAAATATGTGCGAAAGTAATATTTTTGTAAATTATATTGTACTTGTATTTGCAATGTTACAAAAAATGACTTTTGTAGATTTTTAAGTCACCTGATTTCTGTGTGACCATGTGTTTTTTTTTTTTTTTGATAATCCATACAAATGTATGTACTTTGAAGAAGAACATTATGTTTGAAACGCATATGCACATTTTACATAACTTATTTTCCCAACAGAAGTCGGTTCTAATTACAAATAAGTTTAGAACTCTTTAAGTAGAATTATTTTAAAATCTATAAAAGTGTAATGTATTTGGAATATTATTGCTATTTCAGTTATATACCATAGTGAATACTGATAATTGTTAACAAAACACAGCAAGTGATAAGCATTGCAGACTCATAGTAAAGTATTGCAAAAATACATTAATTAATGAAACCCACTAACCGAACCTATCTCACATTCCTTGGCTTCTGGCATAAGCAGCTGTTGGCATTGGTAGTCCGGTCCGTACATAACTCCTGGCAGAATATCACTGATCAGGAAGTTGTGATCGGCGGGCTGGTCATCTAGGCAATTTCCATATCCCTCACTGTAATCACACCAACATTCAATTAGCTCGTTTAGTAACAATTTTCATGTGTTTCTAACAAAATAGTTAATTGATTTCTATGTGACTGAAATATTTATTAAAAGGAGAAAAACCTTTTGTTAATTTGTTGTTCAGAAACCCTATAAGATTTGAAAATTTATATAAATTAATATGAATTCCTTTATTGTTTCGTAATGTCTAATAATATAAAACTATTTTTAGAAGAATGATTTATATAGAAAAAGGTAAACTTTTACAATGAGTGTTATTATCCACATCTTAGAATTAATTTAGTAATACTAATGCATCTGCTCGTTGACATTAAAACAGCTTATCATAGTTCAAATCCTAGGAAGCTGAATAAACTCATACTGGCTTTAGCGGAACTCCACTCATAATTGTAAGATTGAATGTGCCATTCATATTCAAGGGGTCAATCCGAAATATTTCAGGGGAATAATGATCTGAGATGGAGATGTGACTTCTCTTATTTACAGTTTAATGTTTAAATTGGTTTAATTTGGTGAGTATAAAGTATCGTGAGATGCAGGTGTAAAATCTGATAGCACAATCGTTGATAAATGCGTGGTAACATTGGCATATTCTGACGTAATTATCAGGTTCTGCAGTGCCTGGTATATTCATTTGCTAATTTAAGTCTGTATCTGAAATATTGACTTTCAAATATATCAGGCCAAAACTAAATATATATACACTGAAAAAAATGCATAGTATATAGAAAATCTTAGTAGGTCAAATTAGTTAATATATATTTGAACAAGTTTTATATATTTAGAATCCTTAGTTGGTGTCTACCATTTTACATCGTTCATGGTAGATGTAAATGTAAAAGTACATGGTACCATAAATAAAACATACATGCCCAATAAAAGTTGCAATCTCATATCAGCAAACACGGACCCTGGGTTTAAAACTAGAATATGTCCGGTATTGACAAGAGGCCCAAAAACTTGGACTCGACCCAAAAGAGAGCTAAATGAAGGTGATCTCCTTCTATTTGAGAGAAAAATAATTAGAGAAGAATTTGTAGAAATTAATAAAAACGACATTTGGAAAAATATTTACATAAAATTGGAATTATTTATCCAATGAGAGTAAACATGTAAGTGTGAATACCTCAAGTCTAATCAATACTGAAGAAACAAAGAAATGTAAGAACAAGAAACAGTGTGAACCTAAACAATATAAAACAAAATAATCAAAATAGAAAGAAAAAGAGTAGAGTAGATGAGAGTTTGGCATGGTAAAAAATAAAAAAGCATTTATTGAAATTAAAAAAAAACACATTTAAAGTCACAAAGGAAATTAAGAATAGTGATAGGTAAAGCTTACTTAACAGAATTTGACAGAACTCTAAAAAAATTTAGATTCCACTAGACTACCCGTTACCTATTGTGCCATCCAACACCTTCCTTTTTACATGTTCACATAAATGCAGATAAACTCTAAATTAATTTGTTTCTAATAATGAAAATATTTTTAAGACAATTCTCTTTACTTATATTTGTTGTACAATTTCAATTTTCCTAATTTCATATTCTCGTCGATTATTCATTAAATTTCCTCTTTCTAAATTTATTATAATTAAATCATTATAATTTAGGTTGAAAAACTATTATTTAATGCATTGACGTCATTTGTATCAGGTTTTGGAAGCTTATGTTACAGAAGTTCCCGTGGCTGAGACGAATAGTGTGCTGGACCTCCTACAAGGGCGTGGGTTCGATTCCCACAAAATGTTTAATATCTTATTCAATTTAGAGCGTGTGCAAATATTTAAACGTGAAGATCAGAGTTTTATAAGTACATAAATTTCTTCTGGTATTCAATTTTGAGTTGAGTCTCTTTTAATGTTTAAACATAGTCAGGCGGAATGGGCTGGCTATGTTGCCAGGTTGAACAGTCCACAGATAGGTCAACACTACTGCAGCATGGATACTGATGAATTGCATTCTGGGGAATATTGTTTCTTGGACATACTTTTTACCAACCAGAAAGGCTGTGAATTATCTTCTTTAGAACCCCATTTTCTGTAGTTTAATATGGAGCATTAATTTTCTTCAATGTCTTTTTAGAAATACCTATGGGACATATTTTATAAAAAAAAGATGTTTTTTTATTGATAGTATCAAATACAAGAACCGTAAAACCTTCAAAAAGAACGATGATCTCTTTTTCCGTCTAATTAGCGATATGTTGACTCTCAAGGGAAAATGAAAAATGTTGTCTTTAGTTGAGTATCTTTTTTTCCGGAATTGAATATTTCATTGTCTCATAACCAGATAGTAAATCTGTTGTTTAAATAACCCTGACAATAATCTTCCATTAAACAGCTGTTAGTAGTCGTGAGTCTAAAATTAGTTGAACAGCGAAGTATGTCTTTCTAGTTCTTTTTCTGTGGTCTCTCTAAACAATAAAACGAATTATTTATTTCCAATTATTGATAAATATATTTTTCATCTCTTGGAACATTCTCTACTGACACAAAGGTTTTGCAAACACATTCTTATTTTCCACCAGAGGCAGCAGTGTAGGAATTTCTTTTTTAAAAACATGACGAATAATCTGTGGTATTAGGTAAAATTATACTAATTTCGTGATTATCGAAGGTATGAATAAAAATTCATAAGTTTACTAGCAATAATAATTAATCTAAATTATTTTCTATTAATTTACGTAAAATTAATGTTAAATATATATATATATATAAACTTTTGTTTAACTTTTAACCAACATTTTAATAATTTTAATCTTACCAATTGTTAATAATCAAAACTTTTTTAAAATGATACGATTTATGTATTTAAAATTTAAGACGAGCAGGAGCAATCAAACCTCTTGTGATGCAAAAAAAAAGGGTTGGTTTTTCACATTTTACAATGCATATTAAAGACTAAAGGTAAGTAAATTTGAATAATAATAGGAGCCAGAGAAAATCATTTCTATAGTCACCCCTCATCGAGCTGGAAAATGAATATTCATGCCAACTTGCACTGAATATGATTCAATTCAATGTAGTTTAGAATTGTATTTAGTGTAAATGAAAAGGGGCTTCTAATTACAGTAATACTTTGTATGATCAATAACCTTCTTGTATTCCCTATATATATATTAAAGAAAAGAAACTGTCTGTTAGAACAATTAAGACGAAAAAACACAGAAAAACAACAACAAAATCTCACTTTAATATTTCAACCGTTTCGTGGCTGATAATGCCCGAGGATCTCTACTCGATTGGCAGTTGAGTTACTGTTTGTCAGGTGAGAAGATCTCTTTTTGTTTCTCGGTGTTCTTTTTCCTTAATTGTTTGATATATATATGTATATTTTGGCTTCAGCTACTTCTGCCCGATGATGAAGAATGTCAAAATGTCGAAATGAGTCTTTTTTGTGTGTGTTTTTATTTGTTTTTCTCTTCCCTGTGTGAGAAAAAAGACTAAGATCTTCGGCGGTCTTTTTCAGAGTCAAATCCAAATCCAAAGTTTGCGACGAGGATCACTTTTACGGTTGAAACATCTTAGCCTTTTTTCTCATTTGTCATTGTGGCTTTAGATGTTGATTGTTATTTCATGTGATGAACAAGTGCAAATATTTATAGTTGGTTTTTGTACGTTTGACGTATAGGTTTTCTGTTTCCGAAATAAAATAGACAAGTTTAAAAGAGTATTGAAATATTTCAATTTATCTTATAAGGGTCTTGTTTAAAAGGTAATATTTTTTGAAACTTATACTATGAGAAGAAAATAAATAAAAACATCTGAGTAATTAAAAGAAAACAAAACGACAATGCTAGACTTCTTGATGATAAAAGGTGCTTCAAAACGGTTACTGGGTGGGCCTTAGTTTTACACAGGCCGGGTTAGAGGGTGTCACCTGAGTCTACCAAAGAGTATGTGTTTGATTGCATATACATCTTTGGTTTATGAATACAGCTAGAGAAAGAAGTTTATGATGAGTCAGTAATGTGGTTTGACGGTTCTATGTTAGTAGTAAGAGCCAAATACTTTTCTTTTTGTTATCCGTCCTGACGATAGAATGACAGGAGAAATGAGATCATATCTTCATATGAAGAACGATTCAGAGATGTTGAGGTACCATGGTTACATATCTCTTCCTATGCCACGAAGAGAGTGCATTAGACATTCAGGTATACGATATCATTTCTATACATACGTGTAAAAACGTTGTAACTATATGAATATTCAAGTCCTTGAAGGAAATATAAAATATTGTTACAATATAAATAGTTTTATGAGAATAAAAATACCTAATGAAATGTTTGAAATCCTTGGAACTGCAGGGAGACCATTCTGTCATGGACATGGTGAGGTCTGGGTTCATGACTGTGCTAGATCCATCTGGCAAGTTAGGGCTACAGCTCCCTCTCTGCTCTCCAGTATCATGGTCTATACCTAATCTGCAGAGGTATTATATCAGACCATGGTCATCAAACTCCAATATAAAAGAGTAATTACAGATCTCATTATGATGTAACATTAATGAACATTGATTATGTATAACTTGTCATTATTTAACATAATATATATGAAGTAATAAATATAATTAATTAAATAAATACTGACTGCTGAATTATAATGTTTTAAAATAAAAGCAAACTCATTTTGAATATAACTTCCCGTGAATCAATTTTTCCTTGTAACTCAATAATACAGAAAAATGACAAAATATAAATAAAATTTGCAATGATAAGAAATATTATTAATTTGCAATAACATAGAGGTGATAAAATAAAATAATAATTTAGGAGGCGTGCCCTAGGCAGTGCCTTTGTCAATGGATTGACGCAGTATGAATGAAATTCACTTGGTTTCTGCAAACGATTGGCATTGTGACAGCTGTCAAAGAATATTTATTGTTTGATTTCCTGACACAGTTATAATTATGATGGGCCAATGGAATATAAAACAAGGACTTCACTCCAGAGAAATCGCTTTTATTGGGTCCACATATAATTCAATATATTATTTGTAAAACTAAATATAAAATTGAAAAATAAACTCTTACTTATTATACATTTTTAACAATGTTCATTTCAAAAATGGTGGATTAGTATACAGTCAAATTTATTACATGTAAACTTAACGTCAGAGGCATGAAAGCAACGCTTCCAATAGATTTAACAATATTGCCTGTTTTCACAAAATCATCTTTTAAAAGTTCCGTGATCATTAACTTAAAACTTCTATAATCATCGGAACCGCTTTAGAAAAAAGTAGTCAGAAAACGCACAAAATCTGACCTAGGGAAGCAACTTCCATCGTATTTTGTCATTTAAATTTTTTCATGATAAGTAAAACAATTTATATAATGTTTCAAGTAAAAGATAATAAACAATAATTATTGACGTACTAAACAGTATCATTATCACTGTACAAGTTAACTGTGTTCTTTTAGAGGTAACAAAATAGCGAATTCAGAAAATGGTTAAAATATTGAAAAGTCAGATTAATCTGTGATGTTTTTTGTATGTACTGTCTCTATCCTTTGTTATATATACATGCGTACACACACACACACATATATATATATATATGTATATATATATATATATGTGTATATATATACGCACGTATATGTGCAGGAAAAATCATAATTAAACACATGATGCAATCAATGAAGTCCCAAACCACAAGGAAAAAGAAAAACAGAAGTAATAAATACTCTGAGGCTTTTCACTTTATGTTATCAGATCATTTATTTCTTTTATTTTTCTTTTTTCTTATGATTTGGGATTTCATGTATGTATAAATATATATAAAACAATATTTCACAGTAATTACAGTAAAAATGTCAGGTCTGGTGTGACTCTGTTGAATACTACTTGTTTTGGTTGAAAGATCTTAATCCCATTTCTGAAATTCTTAGTATTGTTTTCCTTAAGTAATGAAAAAAAATTTTTTTATATATAATATATGAAAGGCTATTTATTTCTATATAAATGGCTATATATGAACCTGTATGAACAAAAAAAACATTCAGTTCAACTTATTTTTCAATATTTCGACGCTTTTAATTGATTTTATTGAAATTATTATTTAAGGACATTATTTTATTCACTTTATCCTGGAAGCACATCAGAGCTTTATCTTAACTTGTTTATCACTGTTCATGAATATTTTTTTTTAACTACTTTAAATAAACTGATTGTGTTATTATGAATGAAAATTCTTTCATTCTTTTTAATACACATGGTATTTCTTTGGCTTTTAAATGATATTTTAAAGGAAGGTGTTTTTGATATTTACGCATGAGCGAGCTGATGGGCCAGGACATATCCCATTTTCAGTCCCAGATCTCTGACCACCAAGGCTTGGTTGGGGCTGTCGCAAATACCTCCCTTCTTTGCTATCCCCAACAGACCACCATCTCCATTCTTGTTGCGCAAATCATGTCTAAAAAAATATACTATTCCTTAAATATACCATACTTTATTCAAGCTTTAATATATACGTTCTATTTTTATTACTTATATTTTCCCATTAAACATAGATTAATCACACAAATTTAAGAATCGGATGTACTAAGCCAAAGAAAAAATGTTTCAAAGGATGTTGGTGGTAGTTGCTGTAAAATAACTTTTTCTTGGCAGTCAACTGTTGAATGCTAATTTGTGCTTCAGCCATTTTGTTAATAAAATTAAACTGTTTCCACACTTTACAGTAATGAAACTATGTACTAATAAAAAATGACCTCCACTCCACAATGTTATCAGCTTACCGGAAATGACTCAATAAAAATGGTGTTTTACTTTTACAGCTTTCTTTGTATTATTAGTTTTTAGCAGAATAAAATTTCCATTAAACACTATGCCACGTTTAAATAATTTTGAAACTAAGACTCTCTATAAATAAAAAGAATAGTTACTTATTCTTTAGAGTTGTTATAAGGGTCTTATTTGTTTTAATATATTATCACCATTATTTTGAAAACTAATATCTAAAAAAAAATTGACTGACCTCTAGTCTATATAAACATACAACTCATAAAATAATCAATGCCAGTAATTGAGGATTAAATGATGTTCCAGTATATTACACCTATATAATTACGAATAATATTTATGATAAATCCATATAGGTTAGGTTAGGTTGCAGTGGCAGTCCCACAAGAAAACACACGTAGGTCGAACATTGGCCCCTTGCGATACCACACAATGAAGATTGATTCTACAGTGGGAGTCCTAAATTTTGCCTAACTCAATTGTATTTAGAGTAGGGATCTTTAACGAGTACCTGACATCGTACAGACTCGGGATCGGCGGTTTAACATCCTTCTCCGAGGGACGACGTGCTCACATACACACACACGCACACACATATACACACATAAAAATTCTTTCATTTGAGGACAAACACAACACGTCCTCACACATCATATACATATATATTGTGGCTTGTATCATGTCCACAATCTTTTAGAATCAGTCATAAGTTTACATTTTAACGCAAACAGACATTTTCAGTTTTTTTATGTGTTTTTGAAGGTTTTTTCAGAAAAAGTTCATAATAGTTTCGTCATAATTAAAATTCTGCGGTTAGTAGTTTTAGAGAGAATTTTGGCTAAACTCACAGAATAGGTATGCCAAAAAAGGTAACTTTTTCATGATGCAAATATTGCCACAAAAAAATACCGCAAATCTACATTCCCAACACAGGATTATTTGCATCGGGAATGTATATGTGACACTCTTGTGTATAATGTAAGATCTACATTCTACACAAGATCATTTGTGATGAAATTTGAATTTAATTCATCAACCCCTGTGACCTGTAGCATGCTTATAAACATTTGGATGTACTTACCATCCATATCATAACATACCAAATACATACATACATACTTAACATATATAATCAAAATGAAAACAAAACCTCAAAAAGAACTTCATTAAAGGCTACTACCAAAACTTCTAAATCTGTCAAAATGTCGAGACCAATTACAAGAATGTGAACGCTAGCAGGAAAAAACGCCAGAGTTATCACAAAACCAAAGTGAATTGTTATAATTTTCATCCAAAAGGATTATATAGCATCTTTCAAATGGGTAAGACAATGATGGCTTCCATGCCTAAAGAGCTAGCCAGGTCAGAGAAAAGAGCTCAAGAGCAAGAACAAAGTTTTAATATCAACTATGAAACCAAAACCAACGAAAGAACAATGAGATCATGCTTGAAATATCTGTTACAGGGAGGATAAAGTTATTAACAGTAATTTTTATCTATACTGGGATTGCTTAAGCTCCATATACATTGACAAGACAACTGCAGGTTTTTAGCCTGGAATATGAATACTGTAATAAAATAGATAACTTCAATATTATCTAAGAAAATATTGTGTAGTCACCACGTGAACTCTATTCTATTCTATTGTATTCCGTTGACTCCAACAGGCTGGTCCAAATGAACGTATCAATAACTGTTCTACAAGTAGATGAAATGTGATTTAAATAACTGGAAATTTGATGAATTTTACAGATACAAGTCAAACTCTCAATACCAGTCTTAAGATTTTATATAAAACCTTTTTCACAGGCAGCAGTAAGGCTTTTTTGAATAAAGAAAAAAAATTAAGTGTAAAGTAATTCTTTACTGGTAAGCATTAATATTTTTAGAACAAGAAATTTTGTCAGTTTGTAAATTAAATTTGAACCAAAAAAAAAAAAACTAGCAAAATCCAATTTATTTGAGTATTTTATAAGTACTTAAATTTCACAATTAAATCATCTTATTTTAAAATCAGGAAGAACAATACAAAGCAAATATAAAAAAAGTAAGTTCGAAGGCGTTTTTATTGCTTTTCAAGTGATTCTTTCATATATATTCCAGATTCATCTTACTGTTCTTTCCTTTGTGCCCAATTTAATATTCCTGATCTTCTTTTCTGTACAACCCACTATGACTTCTTTTTCATATATAAATTATTTAATAATTTATTTCATTGTTCTTACTTTATTTCCTGATTAAATTTCAACATGTTGTCATACATTTCAAAAACACCCAAATTATTCTATTTTTCATAACATGAAAATAATTATTTTCTTTACTCCCCCCTGTATCCTATAATAATATTTATGAATACAGTGTTGATTTTTTTTAATTTCGATATAAGGAAATTTAATAAAGTAATTAAATATTTAGTATAGTTCCTACCATTATGTTACGGTTCACTTAACTGCCACTGGTTCAGTTTGTTTGATTTAATTATCATTATAACTACATGGGTGGGTGTTTATTATTCATTAATCATCTTAATGTAATAAAAAAAGCCGTTTTATTATAAAAGGTTTTGATCCGTACGTATACAAACTGTACATATATATGAATGTATTAAACTATATCTTAGTTAATTTTAAAGTGATCTTTTTCTATCTTTATCCGAAAAATGAACAAAAATATCAAACACACAGGAAAACATCAATATTTGTATTTTTAAAAGTAAGGATATTGTTTGTGTAAACTTCTAATCCAAAGCACTTTGTAAAACATATATTGTATTGATCCCGTTATTCAACTAATTAAATACTTTATTTGTATTGATGGGGTTCGATCCCCACCTGGCCCTCGATTTATTCATGCGGGAGGTGAATAAATCTGAGCACGTTGTCCTCAGGAGGACATGAGTGTTTGTCATCAAATGAAAGAATTTTTATGTGTGTGTGTGTGTGTGTGTATTTAAAAATACAACTGAGCTGATATTTAAATTTCAGACATAGAATGTTGCAGATACTGTAAATTATACTGCGAAAATAATTATAGGAAATTAACAGAATAATATTCGTCTACTTAATTAATAAAATTTACAAAAATTATATCTATTTTAATTAAATAATAAGTTACATGGATTTATGGGGGCTAGGATAGCTCAGTAGTTAATTTACTCGCCTCTGGACTGGTAGTCCGGGGTTCGATCCCCATCTGGCACTCAATTTACTCATGCAGAAGGTGAATAAATCTGAGCACGAAGGCCCTCGAAGAAGGACGTTAAACCTTGTTTGTTTTATCCACGTTCCTCAGCCTTTCGACTACACCGTGATACAAAGCAAACCAGATCGATGTTTTTACGTGGCGCCCTTTAGCCACATTGGTCCTTACCACGCCCACTGCTCAAAGGAGAGAGCGGACGCGGACCAGACCAATGCGCCCAAGGTGGACCTCGTGGAGGCGGGCGTCCACGACAGACATCACACATTCACTAATACTAATTACACTAATAGAGGGTAGCTACACAATAAGGCCGTCCTACACTAGTAAGACAATTCTCACCGTGCAGCCACCCAACGGTGCGACTTGACACTATTTTTCTAATTACTATTTTTACTACTATACTATTTTTTTTTTTTTACTATTCGCTATAGTTTGTCTACAATTAAACTGCTTGCCGCCAACCACACAATTTTTTTTTTTTTTTTTTATATATATATACTTGTTAATCCTAACTTATGAGCTTAACTGTAAAGTACTTACTATTTTAAGCCAAGGCTATATTGTAGTTAGTTTTACTTTAGTGAAGCTATTAAGCTATTAAGGACGTTAAACCGTCGTTCCCGAGCCTGTATGATGTCAGGTACTCGTTAAAGATCCCTACTCTAAATACACTTGAGTTAGGCAAAAATGGAGGACTCCGGTTGTAGAATCAATCTTCATTGTGTGGTGTCACAAAGGGCCGATGTTCGTCCTACGAGTGTTCCATTGTGGGACTACCACTGCAACCTAACCTTATTTGTATTGATATATTTATTTTTATTGATATATTAAAACCACTTGCAAATAGCTACATTGCTTAGCAATCGATCAGCTTGTGCAAGTAAATAGAAATTAGCAGATAATATGTGAGGAAATGAGGAAGAACTTAGTGTTATACTGATTGACATTTTGATGATTAAATATAATAAATTAATTTTACTGAATAATATTAAATAAATAGATGATTAAAACAAATGTAAGGTTTTGTATCTATTTAAAATCTAGCAGTTTTATGCCGTGTTCTATCTGAAACATAACTTCCACTTGGTATAAATCATTCACATCAGATAAAACACTGATAAGCCTTATAGAAAAAATGTAATTTTTTTCGTTTCTTAACGAAAAAAAAATGTAATAAAGAATCCGAAGGAATGTTGTTATATAACCAAATCACCGGAAATTATAGGGTAATAATTCCGCTTGTATACCATCCGTTACAGTACGCTACTTCTTTCAGTAACAGTGAATTCTTCTTTGGAAGATACTCAAATTGTCTTAGTTGTTTAGTACAAAAAGTATATTTCACGTAAGATTTTCTTTTGTTCTTCATAATATATATTAAATATTGTAGAATTTATATAAACGAAACTCAATAATATGAAAATGAACTAATCTTGTCAATAATACACATACAAATATTTCGTAAACTAGTGATTAGATGGCATCACTAACACAAGCTTTGTTTATTCATAAAGCATCTTACAAATACAGAATTAAGTTTTTTAGCAATCTCATTTGCTTAAAATTCTGTTGTACATACCTTCTCATTTTTCTTTTAAAAACTATCTGCACTTATTTTTAAGTAATTCTTAATTTATTATAATTAAACTATTAAATAAAAACGTATATGATTAGTGATAATGTATGAAGGTTATATGATGATAATATATTTAGATTATGCAAAAAAATTGAGATTAGAATAATTTTAAAATTACAATTATAGGGTAATAATTCCGCTTGTACGATATCCGTTACTTCTTTCAGTAACAGTGAATTCTTCTTTGGAAGATACTCAAATTATCTTACAGCTCGTAACTTAAGGAATGGAATGAAGTACAAACCAATGATTACTATCTGATCTTAAAGTAAGAATAGTTGGTGTAAAATACTTTAATATCTAGGTTAGGTTAGGTGTTAGTGGCAACCTGAGAGTTGCAGTGTCCCAAAAGAGAACACACATAGTTCGATGTTTGGTCCTCTGTGATACCACACAATAAAGATTCTACATTGGGAGTCATAAATTTTGCCTAAGTCAAGTTTATTTAGAGTAGGGGTCTTAACGAGTTCTCGACATCGTCCCTCGGACTGACGTCTTAATGTCCTCTCCAAGGGACGACATACTCAGATTTATTCACCTCCCATGTGAATCGAGGAACGGAGTGGGTATTGAGTCCTGGATCTACCAATCCTGAAGCGGGCATGTTTTACTGGGATAACTTAACCCTTAGTTCAGTACCTACACTCCCGTCACGTAAAACTCAAAACGTAAACAAAGCGCGAATACCAATTTTACATTATATACCTATATATAATATTAAGTATTTCAAGAGTACAGGTGGAAATCACAGTGACAATTTTTTTTTGTCTGAAAATTGAAGAGAATAAAGTTTGTAATCGATTATGTGATTTCATTTTTTCTTATAAGTCATTTAACTTTAAAATATTTTAATCTAAATAGATTATATTTTTTATTGATTTAAAATGCAAACATTCATTTCCACCTTTAACAAACTTTGTTCAACAAAGCCAACTTACCAAAACTTCAATTGGCTAAAGTTCTAAAATGTGGGGAAAAAACCAACTTCTTATAAATTAACTCTTTTTTGAATAATATATGAAGTCATTTCTTAAATTTTTTGGTGTTAAAATTTTACCGGAAACTTTTTCAAGAAAATCAACCTTAAATACCTTGTTATTAGGGTGTTTAAATATGCTTATGAACAGCAATGTGGGATACAAAGACAGATAGCAATCTTTTATATACATATATGGTTTTAAAAACTGGATGTCTGTTTCCACTTGGTTCAATTTCGTCTTATATTTTTCCAAATTACGAAATTTTTTCTTTAATTCAGAGCTCAATTTAAAAATTAAATCACCATAATTTTTTAATTTATTATTGGACATGTTTCGGTGTTACATCCACCATCTTCAGAAAACACAATTAAAACTACACTTAACAAATTAATCTAATACTTAAAATCACATTGCAATAATAAACAATAAATGAACAGGTTAACAAAAAGTTACAGAGCCAAGTTTGGGGTTGTCAGTTTTGGCATAACCAGACCTAGGTTTCCAAACAAGTGCAACTGGTTGGTAAAGTTATCTTTTTGGTCGTTCATACTTGGGAGCTTTTTCCATTTAACACCGAAACATGTCCAATAATAAAATAAAAAATTATGGTGATTTAATT
Source organism: Hermatobates lingyangjiaoensis (assembly GCA_026182355.1). Taxonomy (NCBI): domain Eukaryota; kingdom Metazoa; phylum Arthropoda; class Insecta; order Hemiptera; family Hermatobatidae; genus Hermatobates; species Hermatobates lingyangjiaoensis. The sequence goes on along the minus strand of JAPFBL010000188.1, from coordinate 2,138,533 downwards.
TTCAAGTTGAGCTCTAAATTAAAGAAAAAATTTCCTAATTTGGAAAAATATAAGACGAAATTGAACCAAGTGGAAACAGACATCCAGTTTTCAAAAGCATGCATTAAAGAAGGACTGCTCCCAACTTCTATAAATATATATATATTGATAACTGTCAATGAACTTATTAATATAAATATTTATATGCAATGGAATATTAATGATATAAATTGATTAATCACATATTAACCTATAATATAACAAACCTTAATAAAACAACATTTATTTTATAATGCACTCTTTTCTAAGGTGAACAATGTTTATTTTGAAGCAGCAATAAACATAGAAAGAAGTAGCATAGCAGGGGGACATCTATTAGAGTTAAATATTTAATAACCTTCCGTGCAGACTTCATCATAAACTGCTATAAAAAGTTGGAGCTGCACATTACTTTACTATTAACCTGTCTATGTATTGCCAAGTATTTCAGACAGCGGGAATTTCACATGCTCTACTAATTTTAATAAAACTAATTAATTAACAAATCAAGAAAGCACAGATTGCGGCTTATCTATAACATTAATGTTTCTGAAACAGTTATGCAAATTACCATTTCTTAGAGTGAAAATATAAAATTAGTTTCATGACTTCTGTTTCATGAAATGTTGAAATACAAAATAAAGTATTTTGATATATTTGATAATTAGTTAAAATGGAAATAAACAAGTATATTCTGCTGTGTCACTATAATTTAATCTAAAAAACTTTTTTTTTTTTAATATTTTTTGTTCTTATTATGGAATCTTAAACTGTTAAATTTCAAAAACGAATATATATATATATATATATATATCAGTTGGGTTTTTGACTCTGACGAAAACCGCTTGTTACGGTTGAAAGATCTTAGTCTTGTTTTCCCATTTCTTATTGTGGTTTGATCATTGATTGTTGTTTCACATGTTTATGTGAAATCTTTATATATATATATTATATTGATGACGCTTAGTCATCAAGGAACTCTTCCCTCTCCTGTCATCCTCTCCGACCACTTCCAATATTTTCACCAAATCACCCCGGATTTCCTTTAGACGACCCCCCACTCTGGGCAATATCTTCTCCCATAGAAGTTTTAAACGCTCCAGGCCTGCACCTGACACTTTTGGCACAAAGCAATGTGGCAGAAGGAAATGCCTCACCTGTCCCATCATCAATCCTGACAGCCATTTCATTTCGACAGTGAACAACCATTCATACCCTCTCTCCTTTGCTAGTTCTTGCACTTCCAGCAATTGTGTTTATCGTCTGGACTGCACACAATGTGACTCATTCTACGTGGGCCTGACTTCCACGTCACTTAGCCTCCGTATGAATGGTCACAGGTCATCCGTTGGTCAACGCAAGCAGCTGCCTGTTGCCACCCACGCCAATCTCCATAACCTTCCCTTCAACGATTGCTTCAGGGTTAAAATATTAAGAAAACTCTCAAATGATGACACCCAGACCACTCTAAGGGCTTCTGAGGAAGCCTTCATTTGGTTATTGGGTGCAAGAAATTCCCTGGTCTAAATTTAATCAGATGTTTTTATTTTTTTATTTTTATTTTTATTCTTTATTTATTTATTTATTTATTTTTTTTTTTTCTCGTTTAATTTTAGTTAGTTTTATGTTTTTTTCCTTTCCTTTCTCTTTTTTACTTTTCTCCTCCCTTTTACTTAAATATCACTTTTATAATTTTTTTAACTCACAGCCTACACTGGTTCACGTTGGTAAGATGGCTGCACTGCGTGTCATTGTATCGCGCCAGTTTACATCGGCCAGTGGACGCATTTACGTCTCCGTTCCTTCATTCTTTCTCCTTTTATTTTATTTTCTTTCTTTCTACTCTCCTGAAGACGGCAAGACGCCGAAATAATCGAGATTCGTGAGTGTTCGTCCTTTTTCTTGTGTTCTCTAGCTGTAACTTTAATTATATATATATATATATATAGAAAATTGTCACAATAACACGTGATATAAATATTCAGGTAACTCACCACAAATTAGAGCGACTATCTTCTTTAATTTGTGGTGAGTTACCTGAATATATATATTATATATATATATAAAAATGATCAAACTGCAATATGAAATGGGGAACCAAAAACCCAAATGAGTTAAGAAGTGTTAACTCATTTGGGTTTTTGACTCTGACGAAGACCGCTTGTTACGGTTGAAAGATCTTAGTCTTTTTTCCCCATTTCATATTGTGATTTGACCATTGATTGTTATTTCAGTTGTTTATGTAAAATCTTGTTTTATATATTATTAAAAATATAACCATAGTTGGCAGAAACTTGCTTCTTTATAAGTTTCTCTATAAAGAGAAAGATGTGTGTGTGTGTGTGAGAGAGAGAGAGAGAGAGAAAAGAGAGAGAGAGAGAGAAAGAGAGAGAGTGAGTAGAGAGTATACCTAACACATCCAGACAAATTTTTAAAGTACTAGAAACCATGAAATTTCCGAAGTCTGAAATACTTCACCATATCAAACAGACTGAAACAATAAGTAAGTAATGGTATTTTACAACTCAGATTTGTTATATGATGTTAAATAGTTTCATCGTAATATACATATCCATCCTATGAAATTAATTCAAAAAAGAATAATTACTTCTGATTCTGTTTATAGAAACTATCACTTTTCGTGGCAGATCATCGAATTTGAAAAAGGTTCTTTTGAATCATTAAAAAAATATTTAAAATAAAAGTAACCCTTAATCTAATGATAAAATTAGAATCCCTTGATTCTAATTAGATTTTCATTTTTACATTTCTTTTTAAACCTTAGATAGAAATAAGAAAAAGGCATTGGTTCATTAAGAACTGCCTCAAATTGCGTAGCTTTCTTGCTATTTCACTACAAAGGATTTCTTTATGAGCTATTAACCACAATAATACAATTTGTATACCTAACGTCACTAGCATGTGTTAATTTTTGTCTAATTTGTTGGTTCAAAGGCGAACTTTAATTACTATTGTATACATTATCAATTGCTCTTAAAGTACTCTATCTCCGATAATATGACTTACTTCCCATTCCCACTCCAAAATCTTTAATAATTTTATATATAGTTTTACATTCAATAAAAAAAAAATAGGTGAATGGTCTAAAATTCTAAATGTTAAATTAAAATTCTGATTCAATAACCAAGTAGCAAAACCGACTAACTCTTCTCATTTTCAAATAAATCTTAGGCCCATCCAAATAAAATAATTTTTCTCGTAAAAATCCTGTCACTTTCATCAATCGGTTTAAACAAAACTTTTAAAACTGAACAAATTAACATTAGGTTTAAAAAATTAAAAAAATCTGGAGTGGCCTACACTCTACTTTACTATAAGTAACTTAATGTCAAATTTCTTGAGTATATAAAACATAACGTCTCATTTAAGCATAACGTAAACATCTAAATAGGATATAATTATTAGCCTGTCATTCCTGAGGTAGTACAGATAGTGATTGAAGGACATATCAATGTACGTATAAGCTTATTTTTGTACATCACAAATAATTTATTATTTGCAAATAATTTCATTAGTATAACTACAGCAGTAATAACATTTTTGAAAAACCAAAGTGAACATTTCTTGAAACGATTTATTCTCCTACAAGAGAATGGCTTTCGTTCAAACAGCCAGTGGATTTCTTACATCGATTACTTGACATCCTTCTACATTGAATATTAATGTAAAATTTTCAAATTTGAAACAGTAAAATACTCTTTTTTTCTCTGAAAAACTTCTTAAACAGCGAAGAAAATGTTGTTTTAAGGTGATTTGTTAATTAAAGATGTACGATAATTACAGTTATTAATCTCTAAACGAAAGATTTCAATTTTGAATTATCTTTTACATTTTTGGTTTTTAACAGAATTATTATACTCGGAATTTTATGGCTTCTTAGTATTTAATAAGATCATTTTCCTTCCCCTTTGTCAAATAACATATATACGAATTTTTTTTTAATGAGTGTTATCATTTACCTGCACAATATTATTCCTCTTACATCTCTTATAAGTCAATAATATATTTTCATTTTTCCATTAGAAACATCAATTTTATCTCAGTGGATTCGCTCAAAAAATTTCTAAGTCAATGTAAACAATGTAAAAAAATACAAAAAATTCGACAAGTATAGCAGGTGATCTCTTAGTCTAGAATAAACAAACAGTTTTTATATCGTTATTGCTCTTTCCCGTAATTGAAACTTCATGAATTTTTTTTTGTGAATTGCTAATTTTTTGTTCCATTTTTGGTAAAATTTTCATTATTTTTTAACGAGCCGTTTAGCGTCAAAAAATAATTTTCTGAAAACACAAATCGTACTGTAACGCCCCTTTAGCGAAAGTAATTTCAAAAAAAAATATCTCAACTCATTTGCCATATAATGTTCTATTTGTAGGCATAGTTTTATTCTTGTCCGTCAAACAGTATGGCTTGTATCGCTCTCACAAGGTTTGAGATTGAATTATAAGTCAAAATTTTTACATTTTATTGAAAAAAAAATATTTCCTGTTGTCTTAAAATTCTGAATATATTTTTCGTTTGTTGCATTTGTAGCTTTAAAGATAATGTCAAAATTTCAAAACTCTCGAGTTATCAGTTTAGGAGAAATAAATGTTTTAAAAAAAACGGTTTTTGGCAAAAAAAGGGACTTTCCCATCATGCATAATTCTTCCCAAACAATAGGGATCTTCGTCTAAATGGGGCCCATTTTTGTGTAAAATATCAACTTGATCCATCAAAGATTCTGGACCGTAGCGTGGTAACAAGCAATGCTAACACACGCACCCACCCACGCACCCACCCACCCACACACACACAGACATCATCGTAAAAACGTAATAAAACGACTTCTGGTACCTCAAAACATGTAATTCCGTCAAAATCTCGAGATCGAATTTTTTCACGATCACTATACTTTACTTATAGTAAAGTAATAAAAACCTTGATATCTAAAATGGTTATCTGATTCCATAATGGAATCTTTCAAGAAGTACATTTCTTTATAACATTCAACTAGTAAAGTTTTTAAGTAGTTAATTTTATATGCAAAATTATCGGCAACTTCTTTCTAATGTATTTAAATTACAGATAGTGTTGTTTCAGTTTATTGATAAACATTTCAAAACATATCTGCAACATAACTCCTTAAATCCAATGATAAGTATGGGATATTCGATTCCCTTATCATGGATAAGGTACTTATAGGTGTACTGTTTCTATATCCCATTGCTAACCTAATTGCTGCATTTTCAATTTTATCAAAATTGGCATCTTATCAGGGAGTTAATAAAAACCTTCATACTCTAATTTAGATCTTATTAACAGTAGACATTTCGGATCAGCACCCCACCAAGTACCTCTTAAACAACTAATAATGTTTAATGCAGATTTACACTTCCTAGCAAATGTAATTAATTTGAACGCTCTAATTGAGAAGTTAATTTAGAAACATCCCCCAAAATTTAGCACTATTCGAAAACTTAACTTCTAAATTGTATTAAAATTTAGTTTATGATTTTTAGCAACTTTCTTGTTTGAATTGCTAAATGAAACTAAAACGCATTTTTCTGTAGCCACAGAAATTCTTGATAGAGATGGAAGACCTCTCTCGTAAAGATAATAAATAAACCTTTTTCTGGATAATAAACCCCTTTTTCCTAGATTTTTTATTTGATTCACTCATTGCTATTAATGCAAACACATATGTCATCCGCAAATTGAAATATCTTAATTGATTTAGAACCCCGATTAGAGAACACACCTATATATATATATACATATATTACGTCTCCAACCGTCTCTGAACCAGTGCGCTTGGTTTCCCTCTCTTATCTCTCCTGAAGACGGTTCAAACCGAAAATTAGAGACTGTAAGTGTGTTCTTTTGATTTCTCTATGTTTCTTTGTCTATATTGAACTATATTTGTCCGTTTTGGATCGTATTTCCAACGAAAAAAAGTGTATACATATATTACAATATACAAGGGACGTTTTCATATACTAATGACATAGTAATGGTAAAATATATCATTTTTTCATACACTTTTTATAAATCCTGCTTGTTTTGTCTGTCGATTTATGGTTCTCATTACAGTTAGCATCTTGGAATTTGCAGCATTTTACAATCATTTTCACGTTTTGGATATCAATAAAATTCAGACAGGTTTGCTTATCTCTGCTACCTTTAACCAAACGACACAGAGATAACATTTATAGTATTGGGTTGGATTTCTGACGAATTAACCTCAGAACACGACATAACGACACTTCTTTTGATAACACATCACTTCAAAACGATTCAAAACAGATAAAATAGGAATCCGTTTTTTCCTGTTTTGTAGATAATGGCGTAACTTTGACTATAGTTTCAAAAGAATCCAGGTCGCCATCAAATCTTCATCACTAATATCGACTGGCATGCGTCTAATAACACCTTTTCTAAACTCTGGTATGAAAGTTATTCGATTTTCTCTGAAAATATCAGTTTTTAAAACCTGATAAGCTTCTTTTCTAAAATTATTACATCTTTATTTTTACCATCCCCCTTAATTTCAACAATAGAATCATAACTTATCATTACTAAGTTACCAACTTTGTAAATATCAAATGCATTTTTGGTTTCATAGTTCGCTTTAACCCAAATACCGAATGGACCAACACTACTTTTGGTATAACCATCTTGAGAAATAACCAGATCATTTTTTTCCACCTTGTCGACTGTTCATCATTTTTATGCATCAGATGACTAAAACCTAACCACATTCTTTTTCTCCACCTAATAATGTCATATTCTTTAATAAACACATCATCTTCAGTGATGCCATCTAGCAGGTTTGTCCATAAAATAATGATCAGGTAGGTAATTAGTAGGTCAATTATGTTAAAAATTTATTATAAATCCGTATTTTTCTATTATTTATGTCATGAAATCAGAATACCTTATTTGAACAACAAAGGTAACCTACATGAAATATGCATTGTTTTAATTATAAATGGTATTATTTAAATTTAATGGAACAGGATATTGTAGTAATGAAAATCAATGTTACAGACAGTGCACAAAACAAAGTTGTTATTTAGTGGTAGATTAAAAAACATTACTAATAGCCGTTTAAATCTCAAATTTAATTAATTTTTTTCATGATTTCTAAACTTGACTTAAATAAAAAAAACACTGATTTTGACTTGTAAATGGTGTTTACAAAACTGATTTACACTTCAAGAGTTGGCTTTCTAATAAATACAGATCGGGAAAAAGTTGAAAGCTTAAGTCATAAAGTATCTTGACCAATATAGCGAGAGAAAATCTCTGTTTACTCCTGCTGACATTGAACGATCGATTTGTAGAAAGCGCAAACATTAGCTCATTGGAAACACACACTTTAGAAAAAGTATACAAAATATTTCTATCAGTTTATTCAAAACATTTAGAAAAAAATAGAGACATTATTATTGAAGCATATACTTAACTAATATAAGAATTAATTGCACTCTATTACAGTGTAGGTTTAAACATATTTACTATATTACTTGTTTTTCAATTTCGTGAGATAGATATTTAGAATATTGCAACTTTACAATTACAGAGGTATTCTTTGCAAATGGATAGCAAATAGAGCATACCGAAGGAAATACTTACGACAGTGATTTTTGTAGCATGTTAGTTTAAATATTATTTGATTTGTTGGGAGGCCAAACGCACTACACAGCTATTGTTGAAACCCCGTTGACGGAAGATCTTCGACTTTGTTTAGGATCCTACCTTTGTTTCTCTGAAGAGTGTTGAAACCGAAAATAAGAGATTGTAAGTGTCTGTTTTTTGTTTTACGAAGGATTGGCGTTGAGAAGCAAACCGCAACTCATATATTATATATATTTAATGCCTGCATTAAAGAAGGACTACTTCCAACCTTATATATATATATATATATATATATAAAAGATTTCACATAAACACGTGAAACAACAATCAATGATCAAACCACAATAAGAAATGGGAAAACAAGACTAAGATCTTTCAACCGTAACAAGCGGTCTTCGTCAGAGTCAAAAACCCAACTGAACACTAGATGCAGAAAAACATCTGGTGAGGAGTTGAGAAGAGTGGTATTTTAAAATACCACTCTTCTCAACTCCTCACCAGATGTTTTTCTGCATCTAGTGTTCAGTTGGGTTTTTGACTCTGACGAAGACCGCTTGTTACGGTTGAAAGATCTTAGTCTTGTTTTCCCATTTCTTATTGTGGTTTGATCATTGATATATATATATATATATACACGATTAAAAGATTTCACATAAACACGTGAAACAACAATCAATGATCAAACCACAATAAGAAATGGGAAGTCTTGTTTTCCCATTTCTTATTGTGGTTTGATCATTGATTGTTGTTTCACGTGTTTATGTGAAATCTTTTTATATATATACACGAGTTCGAGATTAACAAAGAGCAACACACAAAGTAGGGAAACACACTTACAGACTCAAATTTTCGGGTAATCCGTCTTCAGAAGAAAAGAGAATGGGAGACCAAGCACGTTGTAGACGCAACGGCAAGTAACCCAACCCGGCAAGTAAATATATATATATATATATATATATATATTATATATATATATATATTCGTAAACAAAACTAAAGTTTATCGGGACTCGGTCGTGATAATTCGTATTCAAGAGTATTCTCGGTCGTATTCAAGAGTTTAATTTGAACCTGAAGAACTGACCGAGTCCCGATAAACTTTAGTTTTGTTTCTATTCCACGGTCGATACTTTTATCAATATTTATATTCGTAAAGGTTGGGAGTAGTCCTTCTTTAATGCACGCATTTAAAAAGCAGATGTCCGATTTTACCTTGTTCAGTTTTATGGAGATTTGTTCTAATTGTCTGAACTATTTTTTTTTTAGTTCAACATTATATATATATATATAAAATAAAATAAATTCAAAACGAAGGAAACACACAGAAAGACACAGACATAACTCACATCGATATTTCGACCATCGTCGTCATCAGGAGGTGCGAAGAGCGAAGAGTCCGTCAGGAAGACAGGGCGGACAGTACCCTGTCTTCCTGACGGACTCTTCGCTCTTCGCACCTCCTGATGACGACGATGGTCGAAATATCGATGTGAGTTATGTCTGTGTCTTTCTGTGTGTTTCCTTCGTTTTGAATTTATTTTATTTTAAAAAATTCCGCTGGACCGTTTCTTTTAATATTATATATATATATATATATATATATTAATGTATTTCGCAGCAAGTCCTTTTTTAAGCATATTATGTTGCAATTAATAGCAGAAATTAATTAAATGCAAATATTTATGGTCAAGTAAATTATCAAGCAATTATCACCTTCACAAAGAAAAATAGTGAAGAAAATAGAAGCGATTAACAAAAAAGGCGTGAACTCAGAATCTGCTATTAATTTCAACACAATATAATCATACGTAATTAAACTAAACGATTCCACAAACTAAATAAAATAAATTCACTGAAAGAAGCATAGAGAAAAGAGGTAACGAAAATTCACAACTCTGTTTGGAATACCTTGTCATCAGGTAGAAAGACGTAGGTCGCTCCGACACAAGTGAAGACTCAATTCTGAGCAACTCACGTCTTTCTAACTGATGATGAGAGTTTTTCATGTTGTCTCTATGTCATCTCTCCTATGTGTGTTCTTCAATAAGTTTCGTTTATTTAGTGCGTACCATCGTTTTACTAATGGGTTCCTGAGTATGTGTTAATTCAAAAATGTGATGTTGATTGAAGAGTATGTGAGACATAATTGTGCATTGTGGAGCTAGAATGACAGCATTGTGAATAGGGCACCTTGTAAGGAGCGCTGCCACGTCGTGGTGATACGGATGAGCGTCTTCCCTGGGGTTCACCTTCTTCTGCCACTCAGCAAAGGCATTTAAAACTTCATCACTGTCCTTCAACGAATCTATATTCATCTAAACAGAGAACTCATAAATCAATTTAACATATCATATAACTTACAATTTTAATATTGATAAAAGTATGGACTAAATGAAAAAAAATTAAAGTTTACCAGCACTCGGTCAGTTCTTCAGGTTCAAATTGAACTCTCATTGCAAGCGTTTCGGTTTTATTGTTTTATTTAAACCCTAAAAAAGGTTTTTTTTAAATTTCTAATATAATACTTAGTTTTTCTGCTTAAACAATTTTATACTTCTGTCTATGAAAAAGGTTTCCATAACCAAAACGTTGGCAATGAGAGTTTAATTTGAACCTGAAGAACTGACCAAGTCCTGATAAATTTTAATTTTGTTTATATTTTTATGCTATACAGTTTTCAAATATTTAATATTGAAGTTATATTTTAAATGTATCTTAATAATGTTTAATATTTCAATAGCCATTAAGTTGAAAGTTCTTGGCTGCGCAACTTGTGCTAGACTTTACTTTTTTTTCCTGCAAGGGGGAGGTACTGTCGGACAAGTCGTAAACCTAGTTGTGTGAGTAATACATCTCGAAAAAAAAGTCTAAACCAGAATTTCACTAAAATGTCATTCCTCCTTTGAATTCTATACTAAACATCTTTACACTTACAAAAATTAAGCAATCTAAAGTAAATAAGTCATATAATAGTAGTAATATAATTAAATATACTGAATTCAAAGCATGGATTCAAATCACAAATACTGAATAAAATTGAGAATTTTGAAAAGAAAATATCTTCACATCTTTTTATATTATGAAAAAACTGCGAAATATATAGTATTTTTTTTACTATTGAATAAGAACGACTATTGAGTAGGAGTGCTTGAACGAACAAAAATGTAATGCAAAGGTATTTATATACTATTAATAGTTAAATTGCATTTTATACGTCTAAATGTTTAACTTTTATCAAGCAAATATAACTACCTTAAGGTTTTGACGAAACTTCAGGATATTTATTCTTCGATCTAGCAACTTGAATCTTTTTTTTTTTTAAAAAAAAAATGAAATTCAAATATGTTTATTTTGAATAATGTATTTTATTTAAAATTGAAAGTCAGACTATGTTGCTTGCTTTCCCAGGTCAATAGAAGTCCTATTAGTTTTCATATTTTCTTAATTAATGAACGAATGCACTATATTGAGTTTATAAATGTAAATTTTCTAAAAAACAGTATGAAAAACTATGTCCAGATTTAAGAACTATTAATGGAGGACAAAATATCTTAATTTGTAAATATTGTTCTTCACTAAATCTATCTATCAGGATCTATCTATCTATCTATCTATCTATTCAGGATCTTGTCTATCTCCCAGAGCGAAACTGAGTTTTCAGAGTGTTGTCTTATATTTATTCTTTGATACATTTTCTATATTGGATAACTCGTAACAAATATTTCTGTTGCACTCTGTAATATATATGAGATCCGGTTAAGGGAAGCAGGAAATTAACAAGATATTATGCTTTGTTCGTCGTTAATAGTTACCAACAGTGGTAATATAATGAAAAGTCAAATAACTAAAGTTACTTAATTAAAAATTCTAAGTTAAACTCTGTTAAAGCTTAACTAATTGAGTGTGTAAACATCTTGGAAAGACAAACATATTAACATTTGCTTTGTTATTCATCGTAATTTAGCTTCAATTTGATGTCAGGACCAAGCAATAAATGATTAAAAACAAGTTCAGCTTTATTTGACACTTAAGTATTAAAGTTTATACAACAGATAATTGGTTTCATAATAATCAAGCTTACATATAGATTACATGTGATTATCACAGTTAACTCTAAAGATGCATATCATAATTGTTTTGTTTTGAAAATATGTAAAAGTCCTGAATTGTTAAATGTCCATCACCAGTGAATGAGAGGTACAATATAAAACAAATTGACTGAATTTACAAATGACTGCTTTTAAAAGAACAAATAACCATAATTATTTGCTGAAATTTCGTGCTTCGAAAAGAAATATGTTTTTTTTTCTGTTAAACGTATTCATTACCTCATCTAAGTATTGATCCATTCGAATAATTCTAACCAATTCCAAACTCAATGGAAGGTTCAATGATGAATCTCGAAATAAGTTGGATGCCTGAAAAAAAAATTATTAAAAGTATTTATCAATCAGCCTGTAATTAACGAACATCTAAGTTTACCAACTAAATCTTCAATTTTGTCTCTTCAGGTGCCAAACAGATATCTGTACTCTATATGTACATTTCAATTTTAATATACGGATACAACATTCACACATTAATTATTGTGAAGTTTAGTTAAAAAATAAGGTTTCAATTAAGAAGGCAGCCTAATCTTTTGAATTTGAAACCCTTTTATGAAAATTTGGTAGTAATAATTTAGTAAGGTAATAATAATAATAATAATAATAATTTAGTAGGTAGTAATAATAATTTGAGAGTAGAACAAGTAACAAAGAAATTGTTCACGTGTACGTGACTTTTTCTTAATTTTGTGGCTGACAAACACTCTTACTGACCAAATAATCTTGGAGGCATGTTAAAATTTCATATTTTGTTTCAAGCTTATATATATATATATATATGAGAGAGAAAGAGAGAAAGAAAGAAACTAAAAACACACGTTCGCAGTCTCTAATTTTCGGTTTTAGCCGTCCTCAGGAGAGATAAGAGAGGGAAACAAAGGAAAACCTCAGCAAAAAAGTAGTCAATGCAGAAGCTGCTGCTAACTTTACCAGTAAATATATACTAGAATTTTAAAAAAAAACACACATAAATCAAATAATTGAGACTCACTACTATATTCCTGATGATGAGGATATTGAAATATAGAAGTGAGTTTCAGTGATTTCATTTCTGTGTGTTCTTTTGGAAATTCTAGTTTATTCAGTTCGAAGAATCGTTTCATTTAATTGGTTTTATATATATATATATATATATATATATATATATATATATATATAATATATATTTGTGTGTGTGTGTGTGTGTGTGTGTGTGTGTGTGTGTGTTGTGTTTGTATGTGTGTATGTGAAGGTTGTTTATATATTCATGAATATAGACACTTGGATGATGAAATGTTCTAAATTGAAAAAAATCAGAAATAAAATAAAGATTTACAAATGAGAATAAACACTGCTATTCATTGAAGCAGTAAAAGGAAGACAGTGGGCTCAAACATTCGAGCGAGCTGACTGTTATATATATAGAGCTGAAGTTAAATTATAAGTTGTTACTCTTTTCTTTATTGTAATGGATAGGAATAGTTGCTTAACTAGTGCTGAACTGTAAGTGGGAGTAACGCTAAACTAAGAATCGTCTTCATTTTGAGATAAGGGAGCCAACTTATAATTAAGTGGTATATAAAAACGGCGTGTCAGCCTTTCTGCGGAACCCGTTTGCTGAATTCCACCTTAATACGGCTCTATAAATTCCAAGCTAGTTGAGCCTTTGCAACATTATGCTAATTCTCATGCTCGGATATTCTTCTATAAAACTTTGCTTCTCCCTTCAGAAGTGTCTTTGATGGTAGAAATTTCAAACTAAATTCATTACAGTACTAGTCTCCCTTCTCTTTGCTTGTTAAAATGTCTGAATTCCTTTTGTTTGAAAACCATCATAACTAGATATATTTATCTTTCTTTCAACGACAATGTTAAGGAAAATATTATTTTGTGTTTTTCTTTTAAAAATTGATAAAAAACATAACGAATCATTTCCAAATTTTTAATTTAAATAAATCTTTTGGTTGAATAGTAAATATTGTAAGGTTAGTTTTAGTGTTAAGGCCAGTTTAGAGAATTCTGACTGAAATGGTTTATTGCTAATAGAAGAGTCAGTTATTGCCTAAGTGTTGATTACCTGAGGGAGCATACAACGCAATGGTTAATGTTACTGAGTCGATTTAAGTTTGGGGTCTTGAATTTCGTTTGAGACTGTTAATACAGACGGTACAGACGGTATCATAAAAGCTCGGGATAACATCATTTTATCTTTTCAAAGAGGTCATATGTATTTTGCTCTGTATATCTGCTACGAACAAATTGAGTTACATGAGGTCTATCAGAAAAACTAAAGGACTGATTCTATAAAAGATTTGCATCAAATCCAAATTGCTAATTTGAAGTTTTTCTCTTGAAAATAATCAAATCTGTAGCAATTAACTCCTTCTCTTTTTCAATCTTGTGACGGAAGTATCAAAAATTAGAGTCGGTATGTGTGTTGATTTATTGTATATCTCAATTTAGTTTATTTTCTGAACATATGATTTCTGGATTAGACCAATTTTAGTCTTTTTTTTAAAATATTACATATGTTTGGTGTAGTATATAACAAAAAAATTATAATTATCAGATCACTCACTATACCCTATTGCCTGGTCGATCTGAAAATACACAAGGGCTGCTCTTCGACGAGAGAGGGCCTCATTTAACAATTTTCAAGTGGATGTGGGTCGCATAATAATGTAGCAAAAAAATGAAAATTAAAAAAAAAGCCAGAGAACTATTTAATTTGATTGACAGACAACTGTTTATAGGGTTTAGTATTAAAAGAGGAAATGAAGACTAATATTTATTCCAGTTGGATTTAACCGACTTGACTGATTTCTGTAACCCAATAATTTCCCTTAGGATGACATTTGAATTTTTTTTTCATCTTGTTGATAAAGCAAAATTTTGATGACGAAAGAGGGTATTTAAAATATCAATATTTTATTTAAAAAAAATCTGGAGTGGCCTACACTCAACATTACTATAGGTAACTTAATATCAAATTTCTTGAGTATATAAAACATAACGTATCATTTAAGCATACGTAAACATCTAAATAAGATATGATTATTAGTCATTCATTCCTGAGGTAGTACAGATAGTGATTGAAGGACATATCAATATATAAGCTTATTTTTGTACATCACACAGCTGATGCAAATAATTTCATTAGTATAACTACAGCAGTAATAACATTTTTGAAAAACCAAAGTGAACATTTCCTGATACGAAATATTCTCCTACAAGAGAACATGGCTTTTGTTCAAATAGCCAGTGGATTTCTTACATCGTTTACTTTACATCCTTCTACATTGAATATTAAAGTAAAATTTTTCAAATTTAAAACAGGAAAATACCCTTATTTTCTCTGAAAAACATCTTAAACAGCAAAGAAAATGTTGTTTTAGGGTGATTTATAATTAAAGATATACGATAATTACATTTATTAATCTGTAAACGAAAGATTTCAATTTTGAATTGTCTTTTACATTTTTGGTTTTTTACAGAATTATTATACTGGGAATTTTATGGCTTCTTAGTATTTAATAAGATCATTTTCCTTCCCCTTTGTTAAATAACATATATACGAACTTTTTCTGAGTGAGTGTTATCATTTTCCTGCACAATATTATTCCTCTTACATCTCTTATAAGTCAATAATATATTTTCATTTTTCCATTAGAAACATCAATTTTATCTCAGTGGATTCGCTCAAAAAATTTCTAAGTCAATGTAAACAATGTAAAAAAATATAAAAAATTCGACAAGTATAGCAGGTGATCTCTTAGTCTAGGATAAACAAACAGTTTTTATAGCGTTATTATTAAGAACTATAAATGATTTTGCCTATATTTGCGTCCATTGACTTGGAATATTAATATATTCAGTTTCAGGTAAAAATTGACTGTCCAAACGGACAAATGAACTTATAATTGAGAACACAGAAAGAATATGAACTTCACTTACGTTCTTGTTCATTTCTGCTTCATGCAGTTTTCAGAAAAAAAAGGAAAAAAAAAGCTGAATAAGGAAAAGAAATAAATAATGAAAAGTCAAAAATAACAAAAAATGAAAGGAAGTTGAAAGAAAATATATTCACGAATTAAAAAATAGTATAGGATATGAAAAGTGAAGACCAAGAAGAAAATAAATAAGAATATCCTTATGAAATAAACGAAGTAACATGTAAACTTCAGTAATCATAGAGTTATGGCAATAAAATTGAAAGGTTACAAGATAATACTAATTAGAAAGACTTGGTAAATAAAAATAAATAGGCCTACAAAATAACGAAAAACTAACATTACTTTAAAAGAGGTATTAAACATTTTAGTATTTATTTTCATTCAGCATCACGTTTACATTTTCAATTTTTTTCACACACTTCACTATTTTTAACGTTTACTTCTTATTTATGTGGTACTTTTAATTTATGTGATTGGACAGGGACTGAGAAAACTAAAGAGTTTTGCTACAAAAATTAACTGTTGTAAATATTCTAACGAAGTGCAATCAGTTATTATGTGGTATTTACTCATTGTAGGGTAAAAAGCTTGAATCCTCAGGCATTAATTTTTTTTTCCTTTAGGAAAAAAAATAACAATGAAATGTTCCTGCCCTCTAATATGAAACAGATGTACACCTCATACCCTCACCCACGTCCATCCTATTCCCAGTCAGTTGTACAACAGACACTCACCCTTAGGTTCGAACTCTCTTCCTTGATTTATTTTATTTTTATTTTATACTATTATTTGCTTTGTACTGTAGACTCTCTGATGACATTGTATTTTTTAGTTATTGTCTGAGGAAGAACACTATGTGTTCGAAACGCGTTGTTTATACAATTAAATTTTTATATGTGGAAACCATTTCATTAGCTTTTTACCCTACAATGTTGTAAATATGTGAGATGAGAAAAGAATGATAAAAAGAAGTTTGTCTGAGATGCTTCTTGTTTTCATATTGGCGAGAAATCTAAGGAGGAAAACTAAACTGTACTAAAAAAAAAAAAACAATCTAAGCCTAAATGTTCTAATTTTCTTTAAATCTGATTTTCTCCTAATGCTACTTGTAATCTCTGCCTGTTATGTCCGTCTTTTCTTTTCATGTGTTCTATTACTTTAAACATTATATCCTTTTGGTGGTTGATTTGTTCGTTTATTAGGTTATCAGTGTTTCTATGTTTATAAGTTTCCATTTCTTCTAATATACATAACAATACATACAATATCAATATGCATGTATTTAACACTTAATGAAGTCTTTATTGTCCCGTATAACATCATCATGTTGAAAAGTTGTAAGCGAAATGGATTTAGGAGGAAAATTTCAGAATTATAGTATGAAAAATCTACCTTTGATTACATTTGGTAAAATCAACAAAGTTTCGTCAACGTAGTAAGAATACGGTAACAGAATAAGTCAACAGGTAGTAACACTGTGTTTTACCTAAGGCATGAGTAAGTTATTTATTTAGTTTATTAGTTGTATATAATTCTTTTACTCATACAGTGAAATATTTCGATACTCACATGGAAATATAAGTTATTTAAAATATAAGTTTTTTTCCAATTTTATTATAAATAACTAAGGGGAAGTAATGGTGAATAAGAGTTATGTTACGGCAAAGTGTATGCTGAAAGCGTTATTAATAATGCAACATTGCTGTTAAGGTCTTTTAAATGCATTGTAACTTCGATATTAGCTGGAAAAAGAAAATAAATTTGGTATTTATTCACATTTTACATACATATATAATATCAAATGAATGAAGGGAGATGGTTTGTTTAGACATATTACTTGTTAATAATTGTGGTTAGGGTTCATATCTGCTGAATTTATTTACGTGCTTTATGTCAGTACGGACGGCTTGTAAATAACCTTAGGTTATAGGTGAGGGAGAAACAAATTTTTTTGTATAACATCCATCGAAGAAGACATGCAGTTTCAGCCTATATCGGGTGTTCATGGACTTAGGGCCCTCCCTCTACACACATGGACTAGACTACTTGATTCCTAAATGTTCATCTGTTATCCCTTGCCATACCACTGGCAGCGGGATTATGCACTCGTATGAAGAGTTCTTCTGGCTGAACACAGAAGACTAACTGAATCTCGAACCAATCCAGTAATCGACTATTCAATGAGCAACAAATTAGTAGAGCCCTTCTTAAAGTGTGTGAGAAAAAGAATGAACAATGTACTATAAGTACTCATGTATAGGGAGGGGCCAGTTACATTGGTAATTGTATGTATATTTATATGTATGTATGTATATATGTGTGTGTGGGTGTGTTGTGTGTCTGTGCATGTGGATGTGTGTATGTTTGTGTAACTGTATCTCTGTTGAGCACGAGAGAATATTTCAATTCTTTATAGTTCCTTTGTCGAACGACATGTGATTTAAAATAAGTAATTACACATTGTTTGTTAACTTTTCTTTAAAAAGTTTGTCATAAATGTATAATACTTGCATTTAGAAATTAAAAAAATAGAAGTGTAAGTGAAAAGGTAACCCATCTTTTTTGCCACTTAATGAGCTTAAACATTTTTAATAAAATGGCTGAGAAACTTTTAATTTTGAGTTTAATGATGATAGTCATTTAAACTACTTTTAAATAGGCTAGCTCTTTTTTTGGTCTTAATTTTTTCTAAAGAGAGGTTAATTTTAGGTTTTTGTTGTTTTGGCCAAGATGTGAGAGATTATATGAGAATCTGATTCTAAAACCATAAGTTATTAATTTTTTTTTTAGTCAAAGAGTTTATTTCAATTAACTTTATCTCCAAAACAGTTTTTTGTTAATGACCATTTAGTGCATCAGAAAATCACAAAAAAAACTCTTTCTGACTTGCATTTATTCTTGCTGGACCTGAAACCGCAAACGTTGCTGTGAAGCAGCATGATATGAGTTTATCACATTTTAGTATAACTGAAACTATTACCTAATTTTTGGTAAGTTTATCCTTACTATAATGCATAAATCATCATAACTGACGAAAAATATTCGTTCATATAAAAATTAAATTTAGTGAACATTGAATAGTTAAAATGAAGGTATCATGAACAGAGCTTACGATGTTAAAGATGGTGAGAGCAAACTCCTCTGCCTCTGGATCCTTATGGTGGTCTATTAAGCTTCCATCCATCACCAGCAGAGTTTCCAGATACAAGGGCTTAGTTGAATTCAAGTCAACTTTTCTCTTCTTAAACTTGAAATGACCACTTGACTTTCTCTTTCTGTGTCTGTAGGGTGCTCGATGTTTCAGCGCCTCCCTGCAACTGCCCTCTGTTCCACAGGCTTCATCGTTGAGATCCTCTGTGAATTTAGCTTGATAAAGGCGATGAGCATTACCCTCTGATCCACTCAAAGGTTCAATCATGTATACGTCCCGATTCACTCGGATGTATCCACTCTGTCAAAAAAAATCAACAAAATAATTAATACAACCCTGATAGAAAACATGAAGAAAACAACAAAAGTCATTGTCATCTTCAGCCATTTTATCATAAAATCTCGCAATCCCTCAGTAACATTATGCAACAGAACCTTACTCTGATTAAATGCTCATAAATAGTTATATATGAAACTAACGAATTATAGTTTTATCATGTAATATTCCAGCTTTAATATAACTCAGTGACAAGCTAAGATGAATGAAAGGGGCGGTTCTAAAATAGTTAGAGTGTTTGCTCATATAACTAAGGAACTTAATTAAATATTTTTACTGTCAGATATGTAAATTCTTCAAGAATGCGTGAATTTAGAGAGAACTTGATGACAATGTTCTTGACAAAATGGTGTTTGCTATAAGCAACTTGTTAAATATCATAGTTTTCTAGAATCAAGTAAAGTGCAGATTAATATTAGTACCAGTTTGAGTATGATACGGTAAAGAACTTTCCCCAGTTTTCAGTATTACCCAAAATTATTAGACATGTGTACTACACTAAATCCAATATGCCTGTCAACTATTATTTTGATTGGGAAACGGTTAAACTCAAACATTATCGACATACACTCATCCAGACAGTTATGCAAACATCAAAAAACATTATGAGATCGATGGACATAGAAGAAATCCAAGAACATTTCAAAATACATTTCTTCTGTCATCACTGATCCTTATAGGTCCAACATAAGAATAGTGCAGATTTATGTTGAAAGGTCAGGAAAACAAAATGGTTAACAAATGTATACATTTAGTAATAAGAAATGTTTTCAGTATTTTAAGATTTTTTTGGAAAATATTTAAAATTAATTAATTTGTTAGTTTGATTTTCTGACTTAATGTGAACAAATAGACAAGCAGAGTCATGTTTTTAGGGCTCTATCACCTCTTTCTATAAACCAAATGTATGCAGCATTTTTCATACCTTACTGCTTTTAGGTAGATTAAACATAAACATTGGCAGTTTAAATTAGCTTCGAATCAAACTGGAGTGCATTTTTTGATTGTTTCTTTAGGATTTCAAAAGTTGTTCCTATTAATTTTCTATTTTTTTCTGTATGAGTAGAGTTGTGACTGAGTTTATATTTCAATACCACCCTTCAGGGACTGATATGATGTATTCTTAAAGGAAAAGATTTAAATAAATTTTAATAGACTATAATAAATATAAATAAATAGTGACCAAGGCAAGTAAATTTTTTAAGTCTTGGTGCATTTAGTGACTCACTAGTGCTGTCCTGTGTTCTTTCCAAAATAAAATAATTATCGGTAATACTTAAATTTATTATCACTGATCTTTAGCTATATATTATAAATAGTTTCTGAGGTAAAATGGATAAACAAACAATCATTTGTTTTCTTCATCAGGAAGACAAAGTGTTCGAAACGCGTTGTTGTTGTTGAATAAAACTTCATTTGTGTGGAGACTTTTGTTTGTTTATCCATTTTACTTCAGAATGAGTAAATACCACACAATTACAAATTGCACAAGTAATGATTTATAAATAGTTTTGCCAAATGACTGTTCATTGTAAGTTCATGCTGTTCAAGTGTCTTTAGATTTGAAGTGTCATCTTTTTCTATTCTTCATACATATTTTCTTTTTTGTTATCATGATGTAGTATCACTTCCTAGACCATTGATGACAAAATTTTGCTTTTACCACAAAAACATGGTTCCTATGGCTTCAATAATACTTTGTAAAATCATTTTTAAACATAAGTAGTCGTAATTTAAAGCATTTTAAGTGTTTTATGAGTTTCAGATAAATTATAATTTCTATAAAAATTAACCACTACACCTCGTTGTATTCCTTACAACTCACCCACTTTCAGATCAAATCCATTCTCAAGAGCAAACTTACAGTTTTCTGTATATTATGATTATAGGAAGACAACAATTAATCCCTTCTTGGTTTAATTGCTCTCTTGTTATTTGGTTTAACCTCGTTGATCTTAATTTATTTTATAAAAGAATATTTACTTTAATTATCCTTAATTACTATTTTTGAGTAATTAAATGTCGTTGAGTCTTTTCTAAGGTCTAAATAGGTTCCCTGTCGGTGTGCGACAGTGTTTGATAATTATGGTCCTTTGATATGTTTGTGTTTAAATATGTCATGTGTTTTTGTCAGTGGCAGCCTTAGTCCTTTATGTAGAAAGTCCATCGAGTTTTCCATATTATCGGGTCATATTTATTAGTTATAAAAAAATTTAATGAGTGTAAATATGTTTTTCATACTTCACCCTCGAAGTTCTTCTTGTTTGTCTCATATAATATTGCTCGTAATTTTGAATTTAGTTCAATGCTTTAATCAAATTTTGCGCTTAGGTTTAATTCTTTATTGAATTGTTTGGTTTTAACTCAATGTCTATTTCTTCATCCTGTGAACCTTATCTATTTATTACTGCTTTCTCAGGTTGGTTTGTTTTGATTTATGTTTTAATAAATTATATGTTTGTCTCCTATTGTTTAACAGGTTTATTTCTTGTTTTTTTGAATCCATTTTAACTGCTATTTTTCAAAATTTTTTTAACTCTACATTATTTTTATAATTTTATAATGGTCAGAACGTTTACGAAGAAAAACTCTCTTTACTCCTTAGTAACATTTTTTCAAGAGAAGTTATCAAGCTTTTTATAGTAATTTGTAATATTTAGTAATTTGTATAATAAATTTACAACCTGAGAATGGATACATTGATGGCTGAAATTCATACATTTGATAAAGTTTTGAGGTAGGATAGTCCTTATTTGTTATTCACATTCATTCTTTAATTTATTATTTTCCTTATTAAAAAATCTGGAGTGGCCTACACTCTACTTTACTATAAGTAACTTAATGTCAAATTTCTTGAGTATATAAAACATAACGTCTCATTTAAGCATAACGTAAACATCTAAATAGGATATAATTATTAGCCTGTCATTCCTGAGGTAGTACAGATAGTGATTGAAGGACATATCAATGTACGTATAAGCTTATTTTTGTACATCACAAATAATTTATTATTTGCAAATAATTTCATTAGTATAACTACAGCAGTAATAACATTTTTGAAAAACCAAAGTGAACATATCTTGAAACGATTTATTCTCCTACAAGAGAATGGCTTTCGTTCAAACAGCCATTAGATTCCTTACATCGTTTACTTGACATCCTTCTACATTGAATATTAAAGTAAAATTTTTAAATTTAAAACAGGAAAATACCCTTTTTTTCTCTGAAAAACTTCTTAAACAGCGAAGAAAATGTTGTTTTAAGGTGATTTGTTAATTAAAGATGTACGATAATTACAGTTATTAATCTCTAAACGAAAGATTTCAATTTTGAATTATCTTTTACATTTTTGGTTTTTAACAGAATTATTATACTCGGAATTTTATGGCTTCTTAGTATTTAATAAGATCATTTTCCTTCCCCTTTGTCAAATAACATATATACGAATTTTTTTTTAATGAGTGTTATCATTTACCTGCACAATATTATTCCTCTTACATCTCTTATAAGTCAATAATATATTTTCATTTTTCCATTAGAAACATCAATTTTATCTCAGTGGATTCGCTCAAAAAATTTCTAAGTCAATGTAAACAATGTAAAAAAATACAAAAAATTCGACAAGTATAGCAGGTGATCTCTTAGTCTAGAATAAACAAACAGTTTTTATATCGTTATTGCTCTTTCCCGTAATTGAAACTTCATGAATTTTTTTTTGTGAATTGCTAATTTTTTGTTCCATTTTTGGTAAAATTTTCATTATTTTTTAACGAGCCGTTTAGCGTCAAAAAACCATTTTCTGAAAACACAAATCGTACTGTAACGCCCCTTTAGCGAAAGTAATTTCAAAAAAAAATATCTCAACTCATTTGCCATATAATGTTCTATTTGTAGGCATAGTTTTATTCTTGTCCGTCAAACAGTATGGCTTGTATCGCTCTCACAAGGTTTGAGATTGAATTATAAGTCAAAATTTTTACATTTTATTGAAAAAAAAATATTTCCTGTTGTCTTAAAATTCTGAATATATTTTTCGTTTGTTGCATTTGTAGCTTTAAAGATAATGTCAAAATTTCAAAACTCTCGAGTTATCAGTTTAGGAGAAATAAATGTTTTAAAAAAAACGGTTTTTGGCAAAAAAAGGGACTTTCCCATCATGCATAATTCTTCCCAAACAATAGGGATCTTCGTCTAAATGGGGCCCATTTTTGTGTAAAATATCAACTTGATCCATCAAAGATTCTGGACCGTAGCGTGGTAACAAGCAATGCTAACACACGCACCCACCCACGCACCTACCCACCAACCCACCCACACACACACACAGACATCATCGTAAAAACGTAATAAAACGACTTCTGGTACCTCAAAACATGTAATTCCGTCAAAATCTCGAGATCGAATTTTTTCACGATCACTATACTTTACTTATAGTAAAGTAAAAAATGATTTTAAAACAACCTACGTATCATATATCTAACTTTGGGTTTTAATATCTAGGAGTAGTGAGGTACTGTAATAACTACATCAGTGGCCGTTAAGTTTCCAATATATTTTTAAATTAAATTTACTTTCGTATTTTCTTGCAGTTATATCCAGGTAGTTCAGTTTTTCGGGTTTTGATTTTTAAGCTAGTTTTATTTTATTATGTACTGATTACAATAAATATTTAATCCAGTCTATTTTGTTATAATCAGATTAGTTATAACGGATGACATCAAGAAAGCAGAAACAGAGAAAGGACTGAAGACGAAGTTTTTGAATCTGATTTTCAAGAAACAGTTGAAATTAAATTGAAAAAAAACCATAATAAATAGCAATGGAATTAGAGATGATGGAATTAAATATTATTTTATAAAATCAGGAAATATTGGAAAAATTATATTACATATAAAAACCAAAATATATAGACTAACTAATAATTTACTTTTACATTAGAAATAGGTATGACGGTTTTACCTATTTGTAACATAAATCATACTAACCTCAGTGGTATTAACAATTAGCATGTATTTAATAATTTACTTTTAAGAATGAACTTGTACCTAAACAGATTGACTTATGTGGAAGACTTACAATACAAGCTGGCTCATTTTATAATAACTTTTTTCACAACTGTGGTACCAACAATGATATTTTATTTAAGTTAATACTGTTTGCTTTCAATACTGATACTTGTAAACTGTTCTAAGGGGAGGACATATGGATGGATGATTTGTTATTTGACTTTAATTTTGGCTGAACCAGAATACCAGGATGATTGAACATCGGGATCCCACATCTTACTTACACAAGTTTATTAGAGAACCTTTAACGAGTAACTGACAAACGCAGGCTGGGGACCGAGAGCTTTACTTCCTCTTTCAGGGATACAGTGGACAATGTTTTTATCGATCTCATGAAAAATCTAGTATCAGACAAGATTTGAACCTCCGATTACCAGTACAAAATACATGAACGCTACCACGCTGACCCTAACTGAATAAATAAGTGTGTGATATAAGACAATTTAAGATAATTACATTATTATGTTTGATAAAGGTCGGCTTAATTAAAACTGAAACTTTACTAATAATAATTTTCAAAAATTAAGCTTTCATTCTATACATTTCCATATTATATTGTAAAGAATGCTAACTATGAAATAATTGTTCTTTCAATATTCGTTTGTACAAATAGTAAAGTTAATTTACTTTGAACTAGTCTAATGTTATAAAACTTTAATTTAAAAATTTGAATAAGTTAATTTTCATTCATTTGTCTATAAAATAAATACGATTTATTTAACAATTTAATTTTGCAATAAGCATTTTAGTGTTTATATTGTCAGAAATATGTTTTGCAGTAAGAAAGCTTAAAGAAGTTGGTTCAATAGGTGGTATTCTTCATTGTTCTCTCCCTGAATATACTTGCTCAACTGACCCTCCGCTATTTAAATAGCTCCTGAATTCAATAACCTTTTGTAACATGTCTTATGTTTAACATAATTCAGTTAGTCAAATCTGTTTCTACTGAATCCCTACATATTTTGTGAGAAATATACAAAGTCTGGATAAAATAATATAACTAATGATATACAACTCTGCAAGAAACATAAGAGGCTTTATTATTATTATTAATTTATCTAATGCTCCTATGTATATTTTCTAAAATATTCATAATTACCATTATTTCAAATGAACATAATTTAGAATTTGCGAGTCTCTTAAATATCATCTTCTCGTGACGTAGCTGTCAAAAAATTGTCAAATTTATGTTAAAAGTAAAATATTTTCAAATAGAAAATTGATTTATAATAGAGTGTTTGAAAAGAAAATAACATCTACTTCTCATCGAGTTGAAACTCGAGAAGGAGTCTGCACTCTAGTGATATTACAGTTGTCAACGTCAAGCCTGGTATGTCTGAGCTTGTTCTGTTATTAGTTTCACCATTACATCTCAAATAATGCAGCTCATCATCAGTAATAATAATATCAACTCATTGAAAGTTTAATTTGAACTTCAAGAACTGACTGAATCCTGATGAATTTTATATTGTATACTAGCTGACCCTGTGAATGTCACATTACCTTTAGCTAAACTTAATTCGGTATTTAATTATTAACATAACAGCTAACCCGACAGACGCTGTCCTGCCTTATCTATAAATATTCAATTTGAAAAGGAATAAAAACTAAGATAAAAATCTGGAGTGACATAAACTTAACTTTAGCATAAGTAAACAAAATCAAACAAAAATATATGTTTGATTGGTGTTAATTTTTTTACAGTTAACAATTTTATTGTTCTAACATATCATCTTAACTCACTAGAAAATTCCAAATTTTTTTACGTAAACCTCTAAAAACAATTTTATTTCACTTAAAAACTGTCCAAGTCAATGTAAATAAATGCAAACAAATCTGACCAGTACGGCAGGTGATTTATTATTCCAAAACAAAATTTCAGTTTTTATAATTTGTTCGGGAGCACCTAGAACACCAGCGCTATTTAAAAAAATTACATAAATCTTTCCGGGGATATGCCAAATAATTTCTCAAACTTTCACGGTGATTGGATGTATGTTTTTTGAATCCATCGAGTACAGACAGACACACATTAAAATATATATATATATATATATATATCAATGATCAAACCACAATAAGAAAAAGGGAAAACAAGACTAAGATCTTTCAATTGTAACAAGCGGTCTTCGTCAGAGTCAAAAACCCAACAGTTGGGTTTTTGACTCTGACGAAGACCGTTTGTTACAATTGAAAGATCTTAGTCTTGTTTTCCCATTTTCTTATTGTGGTTTGATCATTGATTGTTATTTCACGTGTTTATGTGAAATCTTTATATATATATATATATATATAAACTTTAACAGATATCAAAGAACACAGAAAGTCACTACCGAACTCACTTCGATATTTAGACATCCGTCGTCATCAGGAAGAAGTGCGAAGCACTCGCGTTGAGAAGCAAACTGCTACTCAGTTTATAATATATATATATATAACAATATTTCACTATAAACATGTGAAATAACATGGGAAAACATGGGGGAATCAGCTGGGGTTTGGCTCTGACTGGTTACGACTAAAAGAACTTAAGTCTTTTCTCATTTCTTATTGTGCTGTAGACGTTGTTTTATAAACTCTCTTTGCCTACGTTTTGGTTTTTATTGAAAACCTTTTTCATAGGCAGATGTATAAATAAAGTGTCACGTATTCATTCAAACTATAGATGCGTTTCTGAAACCCACAAACCCATAAGTATGCAGAAACCCATATAAGTATGCAGAAAAATCACAATAATAAACACGTGATGCAATCAATTTTTCCATTGTAGTTTAAACTTCATATATAAGTATATTTATACTTCGTTTAAGTATTATTATTCATGCAGCTTTTCGATATTCCACTCTTTTTTTTATCTATTATTGCTTTCGTTTATTTATATTTTTACTAACGTACTTATTGTTATTATTATTTTGTTCTATATAAGTAAATTCAGGATAGGAAAAAACTAGTTGACATTGACTTTCTCAATAACAGTTCCTTGTCAGGAGAAGATCAGAAGAGAGAATCGAAAAGAGATAGTTTAGTCTGATGTATATCGAAACTGATTTCCTGGGACGATAATGTCTCTCCCGCCTTGTTTGGGTCTAAGATCATTCAACAAAGTAATTGTTGGTGTAACTCTTGGTGTTGTATATATGTATACATGAATGACTTTTTTTTGTAAATACAAAAAAAAAATATTTTAAATTTAATGAGGTTAAATTGAAAGTTGGTTTTGAAATAAAGTTTCGTAATGCAGGGTTTTTGGTGCGTTAGTTGTAGCGGTAGAATGAAGGCGGTATTGATTGGAATCATTGTTAGTTGTCCTTTTTGCTACACAAATAAACCTTCCCTATTTGGTGTGACTTCTGTTTGAAGGCCTAAGTATACCAAATCCCACTCTGTCTCTTTTTTTAAGACCTTTTCGCAATTCAATATAACAAGACTTATCTCAGTTTTGGATTAAAAGTTATTGAAGTGTAAACACAATGTAATTTAGTTTATTAATTAGAATTTGAGTGCTGTTACATTCAAATTTGCGTAAATAAATTCGTTATCTAATTCATAATAGTTAAATTTAATTAATTTAAAAACATATTGGTACAGATAAATTTTTTTCGACACATCAGAATGGCTAATTTACGTATGCTCTTGAGAACATCAGAAGAAATCTATACTATAGGGTTTCTAGATCAAAATTAGTTCTTTGAGTCTTATTTCTAAGATCACTCTTTTTCAGAAACTAAATTTATAACATATTTTTTTAATTGCTTAACAATTAAAATAAGTACATGCATATTTATAATAGCACAAGGGTTATGATAATTTATTAAATAATTAATCATTTAATCATCTTAAAGTACACAAATGGTTAATTCGACTCATAATGTAAATAATAATAATATAATAATTTTTTTCCTAATTATTTCTTAATATAAATTATCATAACTTTTGTGCTATTAAAATATGCATGTACTTTTTTAATTGTTACGCAACTAAAAGAATCTGTTATAAATTTCGTTTCTGAAAAAGAGCGACCTTAGAAATGAGACTCAAAGAACTAATATTGATCTAGAAACCCTATAACATAGATTTTTTACTATAATAATTATTATTATTATTATTATTATATTATTATAATAAATATATATTATAATAATAATAATAATTTAAAAAAATATATTTTTAATGAAATCCATTAAGTACTACTTGTAATCATTAGATTTTATACTACAAACTACAGAATTTTTAAATCTTTGTTTATTAATTCATCTAACCTCATCATACGTCAAATTGTGCACTAGATATGTCAGTAGTGTCATTACAAAATATAAAATGTGATTTCTGTCGGCCTGAGTGGATAAAATTTCCTGTTTATTATATTCCATTATAACAAAGTTGTATATAGCATTTGTTTCTTTGTTTGTAGGTCTATTTGTTTGTTATCAAACATCATCGAGGGTTTTTGTGATGGACACATAATCGCATATATTCTGAAACTACGTGAAGAACACTGCTTGGGTATGTATCACTTATATTTTAAGTAAGCATTCATAATTACGCACGTTTGTAGTATTTGACACAGTTTACTTTAAAAGACAGCGCTGTTAGCTTATATTTTGTATAAAATACAAATAAACGAAATAGGAATTATCAAGAAGACGTTATTGTGTTTAAATCTGTTTTATAAAACTAATTACTGATAATATGTGTAACAAATTTAGCAACATATTCAAATTAAAATATTTTAGAATCGAATAACTTCGGAGAAAATCTAAACATTGCTCTGAAACCAAATAACTCAATTCAATGGAACTTAAATATTTCAATAAGAGAGTAAAGACAGCAAATTCAATCAAAGAGGAATTTTCAGATTAAAATGACTGTGGAAAATATTATATTGGACAGACAGGAGGACTTATTGTATTATATTCGTTTTTATTTGATTGTTTAATTTTAACGAATTTCAATTGAATTGAAATTCAGCGTTAATCTCTCAGTATAGAAATGACAAACTAGGGATACCAGTATTTCAAATAAATAAAGGAACCTGTCAAATTAATAATTATTGTCCTTATTATTTGTTCACCTGTGCTAAGCCAGGTGGCCGGCCATATGATCACAATAAATCAATATTAACATGGATTTAATAAATTTTGATGATAACTTGTAAAATGTTTGGTAGGATTATTTAGGCATAGGGACAGCAAATTTTATTGTGAAGTAAAGAAATATAGAATCAGCGGAGAGAAAAATAAAGTCAATCGTGAGCCAGGAGATATTGGGCTGTTACATCCTTTCTGACGGATTTTTTATGTGAATATACTTTTTTTGAAAACTCCTTTATCCTGCCTTTTTAATTCCAGAAATATGAAATATTAATTCAAGTTCATTTTTTTTACAATAAGGTAAAGGTGTGATGGATATACATGTTTGAGGTCCCCCAAATGTATTTTTTCCGTTTTGTCTGTTTTTGAATGTAGGCAGCTTAGAAGTCTCCGCGTTTGATAGATCAAACTTATATTTTACCAAAAACTGTACCCAATAGTGTTAATGTACTCTAATCGTTTTGGACAATATTGTACAATGGGAAAGCAATTGTCCATCCAAAATGTGATTGTGAACTCATTTTTTTGTCTTCTAGTACTAACTCTAAAGTGTTAAAATTTTTGGATTGTTATGAAGCTAACAGCAGGTTTAATTCTTAAATATTCCGATAATTCGAATAAACAAACGACCTTTTTGTGGTAAAATGTAAGAGTTTTGAATTTTGGTTCGTTCTTAATGTTTATGGACAGAATCAGTTTCAAATTCGGTTATCAAAATTGAAACATCTTTAAGGTTTAGAAGGATTACTGTGGGCTACTTCAGGGATACAGAAGAAGCTAATGATAAAGCCCTTCAAATCTATATATATATGTATAAAACAATAACATAGTGAATTAATTCAGAAACTGTAGAATGGGTTACAATAATTTTATGAAAAATATAGTGTGAGCAGTGCATTTATTACAATTTAAATTGTGACCACTAACGACTGTCCTTAGGGAGGTGTGCTGTCAACCCTATTATAGTTATGTGTTGTGAATAACCGTCTGTTTGCTATAAATATCAATGATATACACGCAAGGATATGCAGATGACTGCTAGATGGTGCTGTTTTTGAGGTTATGAGTCATACTTTCCAAATTGGCGAGAGATGGGTAAAATAGAAAGGTTTTCACATAAAATCGGCTAAAACAGTCCTTAGTTCTTTCTCAAGAAAAAATAGCGTACATATCAAAGACCACTTTATTAAAAATCCTTAGTGGCCTACACTCTACATTACTATAAGTAACTTAATGTCAAATTTCTTGAGTATATAAAACATAACGTCTCATTTAAGCATAACGAAAACATCTAAATGGGATATAATTATTAGCCTATCATTCCTGAGGTAGTACAGATAATGATTGAAGGACATATAATTTTATAAGCTTATTTTTGTACATCACAAATAATTTATTATTTGCAAATAATTACATTAGTATAACTACAGCAGTAATAACATTTTTGAAAAACCAAAGTGAACATTTCTTTTAAACGATTTATTCTCCTACAAGAGAATGACTTTCGTTCAAACAGCCAGTAGATTTCTTACATTGTTTACTTGACATCCTTCTACATTGAATATTAAAGTAAAATTTTTAAATTTAAAACAGGAAAATACCCTTTTTTTCTCTGATAAACATCTTTAACTGCGAAGAAAATGTTGTTTTAAGGTGATTTGTTAATTAAATATGTACGATAATTACATTTATTAATCTCTAAACGAAAGATTCAGATTACGAATTATCATTTACATTTTTGGTCTTTTATAGAATTATCATACTGGGAATTTTAATCTTTAAAATAATAATAATAATAAGTTTCTTAGTATTTAATAAGATCATTTTCCTTCCCCTTTGTCAAATAACATATATACGAATTTTTTTTTAATGAGTGTTATCATTTACCTGCACAATATTATTCCTCTTACATCTCTTATAAGTCAATAATATATTTTAATTTTTTCATTAGAAACATCAATTTTATCTCAGTGGATTCGCTCAAAAAATTTCTAAGTCAATGTAAACAATGTAAAAAAATACAAAAAATTCGACAAGTATAGCAGGTGATCTCTTAGTCTAGGGTAAACAAAGAGTTTTTATATCGTTATTGCTCTTTCCCGTAATTGAAACTTCATGATTTTTTTTTTATGAATTGCTAATTTTTGGTTCCATTTTTGGTCAAATTTTCATTATTTTTTAACGAGCCGTTTAGCGTCAAAAAACCATTTTCTGAAAACAGAAATCGTACTGTAATGCCCCATTAGCGAATGTAATTTTGAAAAAAAATATCTCAACTCATTTTCCATATAATGTTCTATTTATAGGCATAGTTTCATTCTTGTCCGTCAAACAGTATGGCTTGTATCGCTCTCACAAGGTTTGAGATTGAATTATAAGTCAAAATTTATACATTTTATTAAAAAAAAAATATTTCCTGTGGTTTTAAAATTCTGGATATATTTTTCGTTTGTTCCATTTGTAACCTCAAAGATAATGTCAAAATTTCAAAACTCTAGGGTTATCAGTTTAAGAGAAATAAATGTTTTAAAAAAAACGGTTTTTTGCAAAAAAAGTGTCTTTCCCATCATGCATAATTCTTCCCAAACAATAGGGATCTTCGTCTAAATGGGGCCCATTTTTGTGTAAAATATCAACTTGATCCATCAAATATTCTGGACCGTAGCGTGGTAACAAGCAATGCTAACACACGCACCCACCCACGCACCCACCCACCCACCCACCCACCCACACACACACACACACAGACATCATCGTAAAAACGTCATAAAACGACTTCTGGTACCTCAAAACATGTAATTCCGTCAAAATCTCGAGATCGAATTTTTTCACGATCACTATACTCGTACTTTACTTATAGTAAAGTAAAAATATTAAACTACGAACTATAGTAAAGTTACAGTAGTGATGCTCCAATTTTTTTTAAATTGGAAAAGGTTTTAAGTTTTACTGAAGCCCACGATTTCATCTATCAAAATTAAGGTTTAAGCATAGTAGTTTAAGTTATGTTTAAACTAACCTCGAACATAACATGACGTTGCTAATAATTAAAGAAGAATGTATCATCTTACAGATGAAAAATATCTTTCTTTGGATGACTTGCTTCGAGTTTTATTTATTGACTTGAATTGGGGCACGACCAGCAGAAGAACCTTATATTCTTACAGGAAAAATTATTACAGTAACACATTTTATCTATTTTTTTCACAATCAAAACAGATTTTGACTCTGAAGGATGGGTAAGATCTAAAATCTATCGCACGAGAAAAGAAATTCACGAAAGAAAATAAAATATTTTTCTTTAATGAAGTTTGTGCTCAATGGGTTGACATTGGTCCACAATTGGTTTGCGTTATAATTTGACTTTTCTGTTTCAAACAATTTATAACAATTTTCTTGCATATGAAAATTTGTTTAAAAGAAATTTTCAACATGTCATTCCTTTAACCAAAATGTTTAATCTCTTGGTTTTTGAATTTAATTTATTTAAGATATTTAGTTTGAGTTTTTTTGCAACTCCAGCACATCAATTAGTTATTACTATATTTATATGTATGAAATTACAATTCAATTTACAATGTTCTCATTTATTTTACTCTAATCAAATTAAAATGTCTTAATCACTAGAATTAATCAATAACAGATGGGATTGACTTGTAGCGTTGACTACAAGAGACTAGCGAAGTTAGGTTAGAACAGCTCGTGTTTGGCCGATAAACAGCCAGTAGTAATCCCCAAGAGAAACTTTAATGTCTTGCCAGTTGGCAACAAAAAGCCCACGGAGGTATTCCCTTGGGCAACTACCAATAGGCTCCTTGAAGCCGAATTGAAATGCATTTAAGAAACAAGTTGCGATTCAAACAAGGACTATTGCATTTAAAACAACTTTTTTCTTAAATGAAATTAAACAGTTATAATTTGATCAATATTCTTTGTAAGTTTTTAACTTTGTAACAATGTATATCACCAAAGAGTGAAATAACCATACGTAATAACAAACTTAAACACACAAATTCATACACACACATACACATACACACACACCACACAGAGTCATATGTATATTATCTTTTACACATTGAACTTAAAATGTTCTCACACAATTCACTCCATCATTTAAGAAAATAACGTAAAGGCTTCAGCATGTGCATTTGTATGTATATTTTGTGTGTGTTTGTGTGTGATGTGTAAAAAAAATCATCAAATTATTTTAGAAAACATTAGAACCTTTTAAAATACGTGGATCAAGTTGGTTATCAATAAAATTATAACAGACTTAATGAAAAGTGATCTAAATATGGATAAAATTACACATTACAGAAAACTATATAAATGAAATTTAAGAACTTTCATTAAAAATTAAGAGGAAATTTAACATGATACAATTAAAGCTAGGTTTTTTTTTATTAAATACTTGCATAAAGATTTAATGTATTACAAAAAAGTGGTTATTTCACGTGATATCCATAGATACACAAATGATATGTAACACTTGACTTTATGAAAGAAATTAGGGCAATATTACAGGAAGACTGAAAATTACCCAAAATCAAAACAGTTTTTAAATGTTGATCTTCTGTCAGACATGTTACAACAAAAGAGTAATAAGTATATTATGCAATAGGTATATATAAAAGAGTATATATTATGAATTATAATTTATATTAGTTTATATTGTCTAATAATGTTTCTATCTTAAGATATGGCTATTCTCTCAATTGACTTAGACACATTGAACTTAAAAGGCTGTTCTCATAAAATGCACTCTGCTATTTCAAGCAACTTGATGCCTCCACTTATCCTTGTTTTTAACGTTATTTGACCTATAATACTCAACCTTCTTTGCCAGACAAAGAGATAAAATAGAACTATTTGCGTTTAGTAAATATTAGACTAGCCTCTGAAGTAGATAAATAAAAAAATAGAAATCAATTGTTACTTCAAACCTATTCATCATAATTTTTTAGATTTATTCAATATATCTTAATATTTATTCATTACCAATGTTTTATACAAATAAATCATAATATTAACTTCAATATAAGTTAAGAAGCATGCATAATAAACATATGAGATGTATTGAAAGTAAAAAATTAAATACTTTTGAATCCTAGTTTTACTTGATGCCAGCTTATGAAAGCAACCTGTAATAAAAATAACAAAATCGATTCCAAATTTAAACAGTATTAAGGTTTTAACTTCTTGTAATACCATTATGTCAAATTCTTTTATCTGTTGTGTGTTGGTGTGCTTTCGTGAACATTTTCTTAAAGGTAGCATGTTTTTATGTTTTGAAATTAAATAGTCTAATTAGCAGAATAATTCTGTAATTTTTTTGAGTGATATAGGAACTTGCGATGTATACCTGATATTGATATAGAGAATAGGTGTTTGTTTTTAGTTGATTACTATGCCTAGTGGGTTGAAATTCCGTGTTTAATACTAACAAACTTTCTGAAGGAAAAACAGGTGTAGGGAGAGAAATAACCATTATGAGTACAAAAATAACCACCTTTGTTTATTTACTGGTCATAGTTTTGTACGTGTTAAATTTAACCGCAATGCAGAAGAAATTTCAACTACATGGCAAAGGTAAAGGTTTATAACGAAGACAATATACAATGAAAGAATGCAATATGAAACAATACACACTCTGTTAAAGATTGACCGCATGTTTATAAAGACGGGTCAAAGCTGAAAAACTCTGAGGTAAAAGCAGGAGCTTTTACTTTGATATTTCAATCAGAACAAATGCAGTTTACTTTGTTGTAAAAATGACTGCAGGATGTCTTGGAGTAGAAAAACTTGCTTCAACACCCTTGTCTGACCATCAACTAACTACCTCTCCCCTCGACTCTCAGGTTTTTCCAAGACTTTCCTCTGCCGGGAAGTGATTTCGAGTGACCT
This sequence comes from Hermatobates lingyangjiaoensis, assembly GCA_026182355.1. Classification (NCBI taxonomy): domain Eukaryota; kingdom Metazoa; phylum Arthropoda; class Insecta; order Hemiptera; family Hermatobatidae; genus Hermatobates; species Hermatobates lingyangjiaoensis. Next base: position 2,103,284 of record JAPFBL010000188.1, on the reverse strand, counting down.
ATATGACATAGTCGGTTCAACTAAAATGCAAAGTCCGTGTAATGGAATCGAAAAAAGCATATGACTTTGGCAAGAACGGAATACTCTTTCCTGCTGCAACCCAACACACTGATGAGTATAACTCTGCCAAACACATCATAAAGCTGCTATGAAGAATAAATAAATTCTTAAGTGGGGTACAGGAGCAGATGACTGCGCCTTTATTTCACCAACACATCAACTGCTGTTGCCAAGTTTAATCAAGCAGGCCCTTATTATGCACGTCTAGCTCAGGACCACGTCTAGCTCCGGGCCACGTCTATTGCTTGCGCTTAGACGTTTTTTTTGAAAGTATGCTAGAATCAGGGTGATGAACGGTTAACACCTGACCACCTGCTCAGAGGTATTGAAACATTTGGGAAGCTGGATGCCAAATGACTGAACTCGTAATGTGGGCCATTAAATCACGTAAGCAAATATTTAACAAAACTTATGTATGCCAATCTTTTGGTGCTTGCTAATGAGTTCAAATTATACCAGAACGTTTTGTCAGTATAACAAAAATGGAGAGAAATACAGTGGGATGCAGTATATAGTACTTGTTGGTGATAGTATAGGACGGTGACATTAGAATACTCAATTCATTTATGGCAAATGGAGAGATTATGGAAACATAAGTTCTACAATCCCAGAATAGTTATTTTATAGACATAAGAGTTATTCCTTTGTTTAAGGAGAATGTTTACAAATCAAAGCAAACTCTATAAATAAATTCCTGTCTAATGAAGAAAGGCGACTTTTGTTCGTCTTACCAGAAAATAATGATATTCCATTCCACTAAGTTCTCATGTTTTTTTACTTTTCAGTTAGTCTGTTAAAAAATATTAGCCTAACTCTTTTTCTGATCGAAAGATGTTATTTTCTTTGCTTCATTATATTGAAAACTCTGATAAAGAGCTATTTTTATAATAAAACATTTCTTATTAAAGTTTCTAAACAATTTAATTTCTTCAAACATTTTTAATTATATTAAGATTAAATTAAACAATTATGATAACAAAAATACAAACTACATTTAAATTTGAATTAAACGCTTTAATTAAACTAATTATTGTTTATAATATTAAATATATATAATCATAATCACTAATAGTATTATATACTAATAACACACGAGTTAATATAAAACTAGACTAGTAATGGCAGTAACATATGATACATGATGACAATAATGATAGTGTAGAGTTTAAATTTCATTACATGTAATTAGAAATATATTTTCAAAGAAAATAAAATAAAGTAGTTATTTTGATATAGTAGAATAATGCTGACTAGGAGTCGAACAAGAAGTCAAAAATAGATTCTAAGAATGATCTATATTATTTTAATTATCATCATTATTTATAACAAGAAATAATAACAATAATTATTATTATTTGCAAATTAATTTCAAGAGGAAATAATTAATTTGCTCTTGAATTGTTAAGTTCTGAGAATGGTTGAAGTATGAGGAAAGAGGAAAATGTACAGGTTAAGGTGGTATATTTTTATTATGTTAATCTCTGTGGTACTACCAATAATACTATTTAATAGGGAACAGTTGTTTATAAACGAGAAGTCTACAAGGGTTCATGAAAAGTGACTGCTTAGTAGTAGACTGAGAGTTAATGAAATTCCAAGTTCTGATTTCCCAAACGGGGTTAGAACTATTATATTATAGGATTGATTCTAGATCAAGGGCAGACTTGTCCGCACTTAAATTCATTTTAATAGGGATTTGAACGACTATCTGGTTGGAACATGTTATCGAAATTTCATATGAACAATATTTTCCAACTCCCACATTTATGCCCCTAGTGGGGCCATACAGCAATATTCACAGGCTGCATTGGCTTACATATATACACAGGTTCATTGAACCAGGGGCTACAAAGGCAAATGACCTTACCTGCAGTTGAGCAGGTTCAGTAGGACCATTGGTCCGGAGTTCGATTTGAAACTCTTATAATATGTCGGTACTACGGGCGGCGGGGCCTATGGAGGGGTTCTCTCTCCATCCCGCCAACTGAAGTTGGACTCATAGTTGCTGTTAGTTCTTTCCCAAGTTGGGTAGACCCTTGTGGTCGCTGTCTAAGAAGCAATACTTCTTGGGAGGATGTATGCTTAGCATACCGGGGAGTGAGATACCCCAAACCCCTACTAGTGGGAACGGACCAGGAACTCAGCTGAAGGACTGGAAAACTGGTACTTGCCTGATAGAGGCTCTGGCTTTAGACGGGATTCAGAGTGGGACGATTAGACACTATCCTCCTTCGAGCCCCTGTTTTACTACCAATAGAGAGAATTTAAGGACTCTCTAACACTTATTGACACGGACCAGGTGGCGTTTAGTCAACGAGAGGTTTGCAATCTCTATGAGTCGTTCTCTATAGTACTAAAAACTCCCCATAATGACGTCCTGATGGGGTCAGATTAACTACCAGTAGCAAGCCCTGGTCCCGGGGTAACGGGCATTGCTCTCTTTAGAGAGGAGCGACCAAATTCATAAAAATCCTATTGTAGTCCTTAAACTGGAAGGCATGTAGGAAGCCTGATCAATAACACCCACATTATTTTGAATGATTTTTTAACGATCAACGAGTTTGTCATAAGTTTAATTATAGCAAAGTTAAGCATGACCCACTCCAAATATTCAGCAGGAATTAACACTTTTTTTGAGTTTTAGGATACCTAAAAGTTGATAAACAAATTTGAAAGGAATATATGTTACATCCATTTAAAATTGATGTAATTTGTCTTTTTTATAGTATAAACGGACACACAGACAGACAGACACTTCATTTTTATATTTGTTGATATCAGTGTTGTAAAGAAGAAATGTTTAATAACTATGAATATAGTGCCGAGAATATATTATTGAACTGGGAAAATTGCTGAGCACATTACAATGCAAATCTATGTGTTTTTGAATCGGTCTCTGCAAAGTAATTACTTTGCTCTTGGCTGCTTAGGTGATGACTGCCTACTGTCGTCTGACTTTGCTCTACAAGTTAAACTTGTTTACGCAACATTCTTACTCCCCACCATTTTAGTGAATTACGTTTTGTTAAGTTGCCACCTGCTCTTTGTATATTTTTTTTAAGAAAAAGAAAACAGATTACTGACTCCTACTTTTAAGCGAGAGGAAGTGAATCTCTTCCGTTTATTGAAGCTCACAGGTCAATCTTTATCGCACCATTTTGCTGATAACTTTTGCCAGTTGCATTAAATATAATTCAACACCACATCCCCTTAAAACAGCCTAAAATTCCAGTCATATGTTCTGCAGACACATTCAAGTAAGGTTTTCACCTATTTCCATTTGATTTCATATCGATCTATCAAATAAGTAGAAGCATTAAATTATTATTTATTCTTCTCCTTCTAGAAAGCACCAGTGTCAAGTATCAGCGATGACCTAGTGAGCAAAATATATAAAAGACCGGTAGATTTTATTTACTAGAGCACGGCTGGGACTGACTGCTCATATTCTGAGGAGGTGGAATCATTTTTGAAATATGATGTTACACAATAATGGACTGACATGCAATTAACCAGAAAGAGCTGCGACTCTTAGACCCTTCAGTTTGAAATAATATATGCGTTGAACAATTAAAAACATTCTTCTCCAAAGATTAATGAAAAAATAAAAATATGGTCTTTTGTGCTTTAATATACGAAGAGTTGTTTACGATTTATAGCAAATATAAAGAAAAACTTTTTTATAAAAAATAAAAAAGAATACCTATAAATGTTACCTTTTATAAAGGTATACTTTTCAGATAAAAATCTGAACTGTAAACCATTTCAATTTTTTTTTTAAATGATACAATAGGTAGAATATTTCATATAATTCTAAGGCCACATAAGCAAAAGGCCCATATTTAAATACTCCAGGAGCTGCAGAATTCATGAATGAGCAATAATGACAAAATTTTTATCTACTTAAAATAAACTTGTTTTTGTAATAAAAACAATAAAATATTTTTTAATATCTCAATTTTTAGTTTGGAATTTTTTTTGTTTTGTATTAGGACATATTGTAAAAATACATATTGATTATAAATTAATGATTGTTTCATAGGACATACAAACTAAAAACATAAATAAACTATATAAACCATAATTATAAACAATGAAACATCTGTAGAAAATTAACCGTATCCAAGACTCAATAAATAAACATGGTTGTATTTTTATTAAGTAATGTGTGTAAGAAACAAGTAATTTTTTCGACGACAGTAATTATATTTTATAGGTAAAGAAAAATTCTGAGTTAAAAGTGAGGCATAAGCTAAGAGAAGTAAAGGAATGTTTCTTTTTTATATGAGGACAAGAATTAGGTAGGCTCGATTTTATATATAGCAATATGAAGAAACATATTCTCTGACATAAACTAAGAGAAATTTACACACAAGTATTAGAGATTTTATATTATATTGACTTGGACAGTAATACAAAAGGAATTCTCTTTCTTTTGAAGCCATATGAAGATTCACTGAAACTAATATCCCTTCCGACTTCCTTACTCACAAGGAGAATAATAAATGACCCTCTTTGCAACACTGACAATACTGTCAAAGGGAATCTGTTAAAATTCTTTGAGATATTAGATAAAAATAAAAGAGCTTCATGTATATATATAATTATTTGCAATATTCTTATTTTAATATTTTATCTTCAATTGACTTCCTTAATCTGGATAATATTTTACACGTAAATTTAGTTTAACTCTGGGAAGAACTTTGAGAGAATTAATTGATTGTCGACCTAAAGGTGTAAAGTTCAATGAATATTTTATTGCCTTTATTTAGGTTATTTACATTTACGTAACTACCTGTCAGCCAGTCAAAGTTTCTTATCAAAAATTGTTATGGAAGAATTTTATTTGAATAATGCATATTTGTATTGATTAATTTATTTTAAGAATCAACAATGCCTAGCTACAAATAAAGGAATCAATTGAATAAATGTCTTTTAGATCTATTAAAAAGAAAAAAAAATGATATTTCAAATAAAATACAAAGATAGAGAAATTAATAGCATAACGATATGAGGTAAATGACCTTTAGAAATTGATCAAGATAGAGTTGTCCAATTAGAGGGTGAAAAACTACAGAGAAATAACAAGCAGACATCATTATACGTCACAAACTAAAATACTCAGACATATTACGTAAGAACTGCCTTCAAAAGCTCCAGTGTGAAGTTGTCTCAATGATTTAAGAATCTAAGTTATACTTATATAACATAAGAGAACAAACAGAATGTCACAGTATATGAGTAAAATAAAAATCAACAAAATAAATATGAAATATTACTAACACCTCTCAACCAATACAAATGGCTTGGTTTTTGTCAGAGTCTCACACAAACCGGTATTGTAGTTCGTTGGCATATAGAGTATTATAGTATATATATATAAATTATATAAAATGATTCAACAACTCAATAAACGGAATTCATGTAAAGAAAAAGATATCACAGTACGAAAACTCAGTACGAAGAGTACTCATATCAAAAGATACGAGTCGAAATATGTGAGTTTTGTAATTTCTTGTATGTTTGTTTAACAATTTACGCTGTATCTATTGTAACAAGCCCCCCTCGCAAAGTTAAGGATTTATTTTTCCACTGAAGGTAACACCTAGTGAGATATCATTTTGCCCTAGTTGTCGTTCTTCCATGATTAATGGGTGGTATCATATGTGAGTTACACTTTATCACAATAACTGTACACCTTATACAACATAAAAGTTGATGTTGCTTATATTGACATGTAAATTGCTTATAACACTGTAAATTTAATGACTATTATAAATACTAAGTAAACAATATAACAGAATAAAACATTAGTTACTTGATGCTCTCACCAAGCCTTTGCAGGTTGAAATAGCTGCACCGCTGTCTTTGTTTCCTTTTAATGTTCCTCTATAGTGGCACTGGTCTTCTCCAAGAGGTTCAAGTCTTATATTTTTTAAATGGGTCACGGCTGTCTGGGGTTTCATGTGTTCTGAATTCCCTAACTGCACCTGCACATCAAATGAGTTAATGAGAAACTAATTAGTGTGTAATATATGCACATATAATAATATTGGATGATCCATTGATTTAAACTGTATGCTGTATCACACACTGTTTGACAGTTTATCCAATTAATTGTAATTTATATAACGTAATACGAAGGTCATTCGATAGTTGAAAAAACAAACTGATGTAGGAATGAAACAGATTGTAGAGGAGGTTAAGTAGTTTTAGACGTTAAACTGGAAACATTGGGATAATCTCAGTACAGCTTAAGTATAAACATTGTTTTGCTTTTAACCTCAGGTTAACATTTATCAACGTTGTGTACACTTAATATTTCCACTAGTTGAATAATTTTCAGGTAAATGTTATTTATATTCTTATAGTAAAATACATGTTACAATTTTTGGAGAATGATTTAAGTGAATTGTGAAGTTGTATGAGGCCTGAGAAATTTTATAAGTGCGTAGAATAGCACTAAAACGATCAAACCTTAATAGCTGTCAAGCAACGTCCAGACCAGGTATTTAAAAAAACAACTCCACGTTCGCTTGAACTCCGAATTAACAGAATATCTGTAAAGACCAAAATGCTACAGTTAATTGTAACGCAAAAATAGCTGAAGTAACTTCATGCCGTACCGTTATTAAAAATAAGTTAAAAGAGAGTAAAATAAGTAAAGGTTGGTGCCAAACGAGTTAACAAAAAAACAAAAGGAAGCAAATATCAAAGTATGTGCAGTCTTGAAAAAAAAACTTTATGAAAAGGAAGATATTCTTTTCTAGATATGGTTAAATTCTTGATGAAATTTGCGTCTACTGCTTGGAATCAGAGTTGTGGAGAACTCTGAACGGAAACACATCAGCTTCCAAATCTAAATGGAATTCAGAACTCAATCATCAGCAGGTATAATCATATCAATCATGTTTTGAGATGTCCAAGCATGTGATCATTTGGAAGAACAGCCTGCAATAACCAGCGCCTTCTATTAAACAATGCTTGGCCTGACACCACACGGCTGATCTAACAAACTATTGAAAACTACTTCATCCTTCTTGTAGTGAGGATTAGGTTCCCTCAGATTTTCATTTATTTGGTCTACTGAGAAATACTACTGGGAAAAAAGTTTAGTAAAAACAAGGAGGTCAAAGAATTTGTGGTTAAGAAGTTGAATTAACAATATCAACTCGAGTTAACCGGACTAATGCCTGATATTATTACCGACTTTTTGCAAATGTATGACGCCTATTGATAAAGTCTTAATTTGTCATTATCTTGCAATAGATGAGAGAGTGATATTATTTAAAAATCAAACCTGTTCTAATATTTCAGACGGAATAGTTTGAGTCCTAAAGTGAACACAAATAAAATATATAGCTGCTATGATTGATCCAATTCCCTCAACATCCAGTCTTAATTGACAACCAGAGTATACCCTATTAAAGCCAAGTTTAATTCCTTGTTGTTTTAGACTATTGACTGACTGACTCTCGAGGAGCACCTCTGCAGGAATTTACTTGATGCGCAATGCATTCTAGCCTCAAATTTAAGAATATTCTAAATTTAGTGAAAGAACTTGTTGTTTGTTAGACTATTACTTATAGATGCTCAGTTTAGTTCAGAGCTGCACTCAAGGCTAACATCGAAATTACCAAGGAATAAATGCTTCTGATTTATAACCAGGACATCTTTATAAGCCAGAAATATTAATATTCAGCATGTCTTGAGATGGGAATTGATAGATAGCTACACCCCAAGACTTTTAACTGCTGAATACAATGAACTACCTTCTCATCCAAACCTTTTTGATCTGGATCTTAATCCAGTTTTGATTCTTTCCAAATCCCTATAAGTCCCTCAAATTTATCTCATTTCTAACCACCTTAACTGACTGTGGACTTAAAACATTTACTCTGAAGTAGTAAGCATATACAACGCATTAAAAGAACCGCTTTGACTAGAATTACTAGCTCTCTCACTTATAATATAATATTACATTGGACGAAGTGGGCTTCTAGTCTATAACTGAAAATAACATGTTATGACCCATAGTGCATGACAATTTTCCATACTGGTTGGAACAAGTATTACTAAAAATTCTTTGTATTAAATATAAAAATAGTCAATCATTAGTATTATTTAAATTATAAGTTCAGTTATGTTTGAATAAAAGAATTTATATGTATGAGTTTATCTTTGCAGTACAGGGAGGTTGAAATGTAGTAAGTTAATAAAATTAACCAGACAAGTAGAAGATTAAGTAAATAAAGTTCCATCATTTTCTTTATTATAATGGTGTACCTTAAGTAAGTAAGGATTACAATGAAACAATAGTTGTGAGAACTATTACCTACATGGTGTCAGCTATGGGTAGACAATAATGTCATTCAGAAAGTAAATTATCTGAGATCAGAAGAAAAATGAGACGGGAGCCATGACTTGCAAGCAATAACTTCGACTAATAAGTGCACAGTTATTTAAAAAAGTAAACTTCCGAGGTAATAATTTATGAACAAAATTTATGAAAAACTGAGACAATTGACTTATATGATATTTACGAAACTGATGATGACTATAGACAAATTTGCGTCAGATTATTTCTCCATCACGGCAAATTATTAGACAAAATCAATTGATGATTAATCCTCAAAATGTCATAATCTCAATTTTAAATCCAATTCATCAATATCTGTAGCGAAATTTAGTTATAATTTTAGTGAATTTTCCAACTTACTTTGGATTATTAACCACAATATCTCATAAACATACCTCATTAATGTCTATAGAAATCTGTTTGTATTGCTCTCTTCATTTGGTGAGAAAGCTTTAAAGCTAATTGAACAATTATTCTCCACTAATTGCATTAAAACATATAAGCCAGTAAAAGCTATTGCCAAAATAATCGTTTTGTCATCCTTGAACTCATAATAAATATCATGGAGATAGAAATTTGGATTGAGAATTTCTATAAGTTTCTTAGAACATTGATAACTACGATACGCTCATCTTAGCCTTCATTAAAAAGCATTCAAAGTGCCAACAAAGAATCTCAAATATTGTTAATTTATAGAAATTTATCGAAATTGGATACAAAACTTGAAATTTACGGGAAAACGAGTACAATATCTTATCGCAAATTGCTAAGATTGATGAATTGTTCTCTTTCTTAGAACAAAGAGCGAACTTTATAAAATGTGTAAATCAGTCAGAACTAAATAGTTAAATGTAACTATTACATTTAAAATTAAATTTATAGTTAACTATAAATTTAATTATTAACTCAAGTAGTTAAATGTTGCAGTTGTGGAATCAGACGTTGATAATACTCCTGTTCTGCATGGTGAAAAAAATGTAATAAATGACACAATGTGCAATCATTTTGCACACTAATGCAACTCAAATTCACTCAGTCGATAATATAGATGACAGGAGCGATGAGAGTGATGATTCTGTGACAGTGCACAATGGCAATCGTGCCTTTGACATATTTACTAGTAAACGTGTTTCAGAAACTACTAAAGAATCTTTTGTTGTTTATGAAGTTAGTCTTCGTTTATAAAAAAAAAAACTTTCATTTGTCACATGTTTTAAATGTCAATTTGACTAATGTCAAATAGACACAAGTGCCGAGGGAAGATTTTTGTCTTTCGGTTAGGTGAATAAAATCGGGGATATTAATATTTGAAGATAAATGTTTATGCAGTCACGTACATAAGAGAGCATATACCAGTGTTACGAACAGGTGGTTTACTTTGTGAAAGTAATAATAGTATAGAAGACATCATAATTGACTTGTTAGTCATGGATTTAAACTAAAATCTCTGGCTTGGGCTAACAAATGCTATCTTTTTTGATATTTTACAACAAATTGATATATTAGATCAATATGAATTAAACATTAATGTTCCCTCTTACTGAAAAAATTTTATTTAAAAACAAGATAGTTTCATTTATCAAACGACCGAACAGATGGTAGCGTACTATTGGAGGAAATGTGACAAATGAACTAGATGAATTAGGACCCAGAGGGATTGTTTTAAATAGATTCCTCCACAGTGGGAGTAAATCACAGAGTAATTATTGAAAAAAAAAATAAAGATGTTAGAATTTATTTGAGTATGCTAAAACTGAATGAGTTCTTTAAATGAAAAAATTATATTGTATGTATGAGATATTATCAGGTTTTTTTATAGGAAAATCAATATTTACCGTGTTGAACATAAAAAAAAGGTTCACAAAGAGTTTACATAAATAAGAAGTCATCTGATTTATGTACGTTTCAAATATTTTACAGAAGTATGAGTTTGGTTGGTTGCTCTTTAAAGCAGCATCTCACAAACAGGTAAAGAGATTATTTTAGGGCAATCCTGTCGTGTATATGTTTATTTCGATGATACATTGATGATAGATAACGATACAGAAGCTAATATCATACTTTAAGAGAACTACTTGAGCAAACTAGCATATATAATATAAAAAATAATAGAATAAAATTATAATTTAAACAAACATCAGCGCACAAACTATTTTGGGCATAGCAGTACTTTGAGAATAATTGACACTCGAGCCATTGCATCTTGAGAAAAACTTCAGAAAAATTGTGTTCTTGTACAACAGAAACTCTGGACAAAAGAAATCTAAAGAGAAGACAAAGCAAACTATTATTTTGCCCCAATTATGATAGATCTTGACAATTACATCAAAGAAGGTGAGGCATGCCAGAAGTTTGTTTAGAACCAAATAAAACAGCTAATGGTCAAGTCATTCAAGTCCAAATAAACTTTGGCTGAAGTTCTCTCTCATTATAATGACCTTTATATAAATTTAATATTATTTAATAGTGGTTGACGCATATATTTTCTGGGTTGAAATATTATATTTGAGACTGAAGTCAGCTAAGGTTATCAGAAAACAATTAAAAGTTCTTTTTTTCTTGAATTTGAATTTTCGAGTCATTGATTCACAATAAAACAGAATTTTCAGCCAATGATATGGATTATTTGCTTGAGAATATGAAAGGGCAGTAGGATTTGTGAAGTCCACAATAGAGTGGGCAATCGGGGTTAAGACATGTACTTTGTGTTATCTGAGTTTCGAAATACATCCACAAAAGAACTAATTATTTCCATATCTCCAATATTAATTATCTCTTCAAGTTATTAATGAACCGTGTCACACACCATAACTAACACGGATATTTAAAAAAAATCTGGAGAGAAAACAAAGATTGGCGAAGAAACTGGAAAAAAACATTGAAATAATTATCAGTGGTATGCGCTTTTTGTCTTTTTGATAGCTATTAATTGTGCATTTATGCATGATTCAAATAAAATCCTGGTAAAACAGAATCAAATACCTGGTTCATGAAATGCATAAACATTCACAATTAAGGAATCCCAAGCAGTTACATATGTATTGTGACTTTACTCTATCAACCATTGTAAAGGCGTTATTCATACTTACCAATGTGTAATTATTAACACACTTGGAGTTATTATTATTAATACACTTGGAATCAGTTGAGTTTTTGACTCTGACGAAGACCCAGATTTTGTAAAAATTTACAAATTATCTTTTTAGAAAAAAAAAAATGTTTCAAAATGCTACAATTACTTTTGATAAGTTTTACAATAGAATAGCATTAATGTTTTTTAGAAAGGAGTGTTGGTAGAAACACAGAGGGTGGTATGGGGGGGGGGGGAGTCCCTTGGGCGACCCTTGATGAGCTTGCAAGACTTCTCCGAGGGATGCGTGACTGACCTCCCGCCATGGGCTAGCTACACGCTCTCCTCTCCTGCCTTGTTATCTCTAATACAGTTAGATACAACAAATCCATCATTATATCTTTTTTATACAGAAAACATTTCTGAAACTAAAATTATATTTCATTTAGCAGTTACGATTCATTCTCTTAAAGAACAACGGTTTTTTATCAACTCAATTAAACTAATTCACACACGCATAAATATATAAAAAGAAATTAATTGCATTAAGGGAAAAAGTATATTGTTACGGGTAATACACATTACCCAATGAAGAGGAATTTCTTGTTTTCTCATTTTTCTACGCTTATATAATATTTTGCTGTAATTATAAAAAAAACCTTTCAATAAGATTATTATCAATAAAAAGCACAAACCCAAAAAACCAGTTCAAGTGAAAGACCGCAAAGCTGCATTAATGGAGTTTGAAAAGTGGAAATATTAAACTAACAACTGAACTGAGGCTGTTCATAAAGTGAAGTTACAGTATCCTCATCAATAAAACATCGGCCCAGTTCAATCATATAATATGGTTGCTACACTAAAGCGTTAGTGAAAATAAAACTAAAAACTGTGGCAACACGGCCACAAAAGCAACTATAGAATAACATGAAATACAAGAAAACCACGACAACAAAAAGGCACCAGTGTTATAAACATATCAAACTGGAAGCAAAATAAATGATTGGAAACTATTATACAAAAACTACGCATTATATAACCAGACTAGAAAAAGTGAACTAACATTAATATCAAAACAACCACAGCACAAAAAGTGACAGTACTACCTGAATAGCAAACGTAGTGAAGCGTGAAGACAAAATAAATGATTACAGAAGAACAACAGTAACACGACAAGGAGATCAAACCTAGCACACATATATGACAAGAGAGCACAACGCAGAAACTACACCAACACGTCAAAAACTGCGAAGCTGGGCCAGCATGTATCACAAAACAAGAACTGCACGAAAAATTCTAACACTACCAGAATAGTAAACCTGGAGAAGACTGAAGTGTCAAGTCAAACAAAACACTAAAAATGTACTAGCATAACAAACTGGTTCAACAAAAATAACAAAACTATAAAATGCCTAAAAACCCATAAACACTATCAGAAAAGAAACCTGGGGCAACAAGAGAGCAGGAAACTGGACAAATATGTATAGTAAGTGAACACAAAATCAACACGTCACAGAGATGATCGGAACATCAACCCAAGTCAACATGAGTACCAAAATAAACATAAGACGCAAATAGCAAGCCTGGAAACATGAAAAACAACACAACCATGTACAAAACCAACAAATCAAAATAACAGCTCTAGTGCAACATAAATGACAAGGTATCATGACACTTGCTAACATCAAGTAACAAGGTAAACTAATTGTATCACATAAAGAGATATATTGTTACGGTTTAATAAACATTATACAATCAAGAGGAAATTCTTCTTTTCACATTTTGACACATTTATATAATGTTTTAGCATAATTATAAAAAAAACCTTTCTATCATATTATCAATAACACAAACTCAATGTATGCAACAGGGTTTGTAAATATTATTTTATTCATCTTGACCATTGTATTTATTTGCATTTATGTTATAGTACTTTATAGATAACTCCTTCTTATTACTATAAGAACTAAGCTTTTCGGTTACTGTTCTTTAACAAATAATTAATTACTAAAAAATTTTATAAAGTGTATAGTTTGTTGTTTATCAACTCCAAATTTTTTTTATCAAAACCCCGTGATTTTTAAAGAACAGGTAACATTGTAAGATCTGGTGATGATGGCTCTTTATCGTTTCCAAGGAATGTGCACAACATTTGTAACCTTTGATAATTAAAGTTATCGATAAAAATAAATTCTAGTCTATATTGAAGAAAAATATTGTCAAAATAAATTATTTGTAATAAATTTGTAAAGAAGGATAAATAGTGTGAGAAATTGTAAATAATATTTGTGTTACCTCTTGATATAAGGTCATGACTCGGCTCCAAGACAAGGTGCTGGTCCACACCATTGATGGGTAACCTGTAGCAGACCTTGTTTAACAAACCAGTCGATCTCTTGTAAAAATGCTCCAAACTTTCCCTTATAGGCGACCCTTCGTAGTCGATCTTCTCAGGGTAGACAATTTCTGATATACTGCTTCCGTCTTCCTTAGCTACTGAAAATCAAATAATTTTTTTATAAATATTGTATGTCACTTTTATGTCATGAAGAAAGTATAATTAATTTTTATTTAATTATAACTAACAAATTTCACAACCATTCAAAGGATATTATGTCATAATCATTATGTCATAATGATAAAATAGAAAGGGAAAAACGGAAATAACATTTTTTATACTTTCTGATATGAAAGTTAAATTAGAAATTGATACGAAGAGATATAAGGGGGCGGGAACAATGAAGGAATATACTCCAATATGTCTCCTACCCACATTCTGTTGGGACATCTTGAATGATTTCTACGGATATTTGTAAAAGAAATACTTATGATTAATCAATTAGGTATGAAGGAGAAATTCTATGGATGCATTATATCTGGATATCATCACCAAGCAAAGAGGTCTAAATTATATTTGAGGTTTCTTCTATAGAAGATAGAGTAAGGTATAATTGAAATACTTCGGTATTGAAGGGATTACATGCTGTAATTACTTTACCTTGAACGTTATAAACTATACAAAACATTTATCATGAAAGTAGTATAATAGAATGGAACAATTCTTAATTAACAATATTATAAATTATAAATATTTATCAATGGCTATAATATGGTCGTTTACCAACATAATGCTGATAGCAAGTTATTTAAAATGCACGGGCAATGTATATTTAAACTTGACTGAGATATTCCTTATGTTTTACTTCTAAATGTAAGTCAATTTTTTTCCTACCACCCAGGTTTATAGATCTTTTGTTTTCCTTGCTTTAAAGAGGTGGGAGTAGGGGGCTTAAGTACTGTTCATATGTTATTGGGTTCCCATTTCCGTGAAACGTAAATTGAAAACTGATTATTCATCAAATTTCATAAATTTGTCCTACTAAAAATAAATAGTAAAAGAAATAAATGACCACTATTAATTTTTTTGCTTTAGTTTGGACTAGAAGAAATTTACATAGTCAAGGTACTTATACTTTTGTATTGTAGGGTAAAAATCTAATGAAATGGTCTCCACATATAAAAATTTTAATGTTATAAACAACGCGTTTCGAACACGTAGTGTTCTTCCTCAGGCATTAACTAAAAAATACAATGACACCAGAGAGTTATCTATAGTACAAAGTAAATAAGTACAAAAATTAATATAAAATAAAATAAGACAGAAAGTACGAACCTAAGGATGAGTGCCTCTGAATAAGACTGACTGGAAATGGAATGGACATGGGTGGGAGTATAGGGTACATCTGTTTCTTATTACAAGGCAGGTATATTTTTCTCTTAAAAGTTAGGCTGGGCCTTTACATTTTCTTTTAGACTAAGTGTAGGAAACATATTGAAAAAATAACACACGGAGCTATAACGAAATATAAACCAAATATATGTATAAGGAGAAAGTAGAATTTTTTTTTTATTTTTATATAAATAAATTAAGAAAAGTTGTACATTTGGGAATTTGCTCATTGAGGCAAGTAGAAGAATTATCGCGCACTAGTTTGTTGATTTCATAGCCTTCTAAAATAGTTATTTCCCGGAATTTATATCATTAAAATTTTTATATGTGGAGACCATTTCATTAGATTTTTACCCTACAATGAGTAAATACCATACGAGGTGTATAAATAAAGTAGTGAGACTGGCAACGTCGCTTTCGATCTGGCAACGCTGGAGACGCGTGGCCTTGAGTAGCGTCAGGTGCACGTGTGATGCGCCTCCAGTATGAATCTGAACTCGCCACAGTCATTTGTTTGTCCGTAGCGTTGGTTTTCGTGAAATGGTTTTTTCTTGAGCGTTTTAAAAATGAGTGACCTCAAAGTTGAGCAGCGGTGTGCAATCAAATTTTGCTTCAGACTTGGACATAATGCAACCGAAACCGGCCTATGGAGAACGTGTTTTATCAAGGGCACAGGTTTTTCGGTGGTTTAAGGAATTTTCAGAAGGAAGAGAGTCGATTGAAGATGAACCACGAAGCGGAAGGCCTTCAAGTGCAAACACCGATGAAAATGTCAACAGAGTACGGAACCTTGTGCGTTCAGATCGACGCTTGACAGTCAGAATGATCGGGGAACAGTTGATTTTGAATCACACCTCCGTTCATCACATTTTGACCAATGAATTGGAGATGAGAAAAATTTGTGCGAAAATGGTTCCGAAAATTCCGAAAAGAAAACGAGTTTTTGGCCAGTAAAAACATTCCTGTTGCTCCTCAGCCTCCTTATTCACCAGACTTGAGTCTTTATCACTTTTTCCTCTTCCCGAGATTGAAAAATCACCTCAAGGGAACTCATTTCGGGACACTACAAAACATACAAACTGCTGTAACCGACCAGCTGAAGGCCATTCCAGAATCCGAGTTCCAGCAATGCTACAATGATTGGAAGGACCGTCTCCAGCGCTGTGTGGTTTCCGAAGGGAACTATTTTGAAGGTGACAATATCACATTGTAATTATATTTGAATAGAAAATTAAAAAAAAAATCAGTCTCACTACTTTATTTACACACCTCGTATAATAACTGATTGCACTACATTAGAAAACTTTTGTATGCTTTATCTTCTGTAAACCTAACCTATTCAGTTTAAAGTTAAAAAAAAACTACAGTAGTTCTCAGTATACGTAAAAAATATCTTATCTTTTACCAGAGTGAAAAATGAGTTTTGCAATTTTAATAGTTCTCATTGACATAAATAGATTTATGTAGTTAATATATGTTCAGAGTTGCTAATCAGAATGTCTGTCTACAAATATTAAAACATTTAATGTTAATAATTTTTTTTATGGAAGAGATAAAAATAATAAATTTGACTTCAGATGATTCAATAGACTAAAGTTAAATAAACTGTAGCATAAATAACTTAAATAAAAATAGAACAATTGACCTTTAGGGATGTTTCATTCATCAAATTTTTTATTGTTAGTTTTCAGTTTTTCTAAAACGTTAAATTTTGTCAATTTTAGGAAAATTTTGAGTAATGCGTTTTGGTTAAAGTCTATTGAACATCTAAAGAGCTAACTCTTTCAATCTTGAGTTATTATTGGCTCTAGTGTTTACAATGGTGGCCCTCAGTGAGGTTCATTCTAGAGTCTCAGTGTATACTATAGCTCCGTAAGCTACTGTCCTTGGATTTGTAAGTTTTTTCGCCATTCAACAATACTTATAAGTACAATGAATGTCATTAATACTAGATTATTAATTTATTGAATCAAAGAATGTAATTTTGTTTCAATATTTAAATATTTAATTTTTACTGGAGTAATTTCCTTTATTATACGTTATCATTAAAAAGCTTTCCTCATCAATAAGATGTCTTAAATTTATGTATTTAGTACTATAAAAAATGTTATTCATAGAAGTCAGGATAACATGTACAAATGACTATGTAATAACACTCTTAATTGTATAGAGACTATAAAGGACCTTCATTACCAGTAAGAATCAATAATTATAGAACAAAACCATATTTGAATTAATCTTACTATTTTAACGATTTTAGAGTTTTTATATTTTGTTAACAATTTTATTGTTTGAAAAGAGGCAAATTTTACTAGGAGTATATTTTTTTACTATTTTTGTGATCACAAAACAGTAAAATTTGATAGATCACAATAAAATTGTAATACGTTTAAACTCTCCTTGATAGGAAATGGGCTTTGAGGGATTCTCTACACTTTTAGGGGGTCACTCAATCACTCATCATATAAAAGAGTTGAATATTCATATATACCTTGATCTTAGTGCTATTACATTGTGATATATAATATATAAATAGTTATATATTTTATATACACGTATTTAACCTATTATCAGGACAGAGTATTCAATTTCATTAACTGATTTGTTTTAATATGGTTAGACTAAATACCAATTATAGTAAAAATGTCGTTGATATGTTAGCTGCTCGCCGTTTTTGTTTAGGCTTGCGTTATTTTTTTTGCCAATACCCAACACCTAGAGGCGGTAAGAGTTTAATAATTTTTCATGGAGCAAACATAGGTCATTTTATAAGTACATATTTTATTCATGATTATACCATATTAGCGGATGTGTCAATAACTCAGTTAAGTACTAACTACCTCAGATGTTGTTTAAATATACTTTTATACTCTCAAAAAAATTACTCTTGGAAAAAAAATTTTCTGCTTTCTAATGAATTTGGAGTCTTTTGAATCATAACTATTATAGACCAACTAGATTTTTAATATTTCAACTTGATAAAATCATTATAGGTCCATCAATAGAATGTAGGAAGTATAGTTTTAAATTAGTTTTATTATACCTAATAAAATTTTCATTTTTATTTCTTAAGACAAAAAATCATTCAGTAAAGTTTCATCATTAACACCGTTTTATCTTTTCAGATGGACTATCATTCAATATTACCATAAATATCATGTAAATGTAGTTCAACTAAAAGGGAAAATTAAGTAGCAATATATTAAAGGAAAAATAATTTAGGTTAATTTTCTTTGGTAAATGAATCAAACCAATTTTGTTTTATAGTTTTTTTTATCTGAAAATCTATTTCTTATATGTTGATTGCATTCCAATATACTTTAACTGATATCTCAACAAAGTGAACCCTTAAGAGACTGGTTTTGCTCGCATATCCTCGACATTGTGACCTGAATTGTTGATATTTACTTAGTCTTCCGTGGTATGCTCCCCCGAACGTGCAGTGATTTCATCATTCTTCAATAGCCCAGGGAAAGCTCTTAGCATTTATATAGTTTCTTTAAGCTGTCTAAACTTGGTTGGAAATCAAAATTCTCAGGGACTCTTGAGAGGCTGATTCCGATATATTGTTCCCTTGAATGATCTCGATTCTTTCATATTCATTCTTACACATTCTGATTTAAGCATGGGAGAGATTATTTCCTTATTTTGCTAAATATTGATATTCATTTTGAAGGATCTTGCTTATATACAATAAAATTATTGATTTTGTTCATAGCTGACTTCTAACACCTAAATGATAGTGAGAAATCAGAAAAATGACTAAGACCTTTAAACCGAAACAAATTGCTTCATCAGAGTCCAACTAATATTGAGTCAAATCTGATACGTGTTTATTGTGAAACCTTGTCATGATTTCTAAATGTTATTAAAAATAATTACATTAATACGCTCATATTTACTATAATTAAACCTATTATTAGGACAAAATATTCAATCCATTATCTGATTTATTTCAATATGGTTAGAACTAAATACCAATTATGGTAAAAACGTTATTGATATGTTTGCTGAGAAAAATCTATATCAAATTGGAAGGTTATGTTGATGATGAGTCAATTATGAAAGGGGATATCTAAACTTAGTAACCATTTAGACACTGCTATTAAATTATTTATAGTCAATCATCAAATCAGATAAGAAACTGTAAGTAATAGCTAGAATGATAGCATGCCGGAGGCATTAGCAAAGGGTGGAGTCAGGTAAGCCTTCTGCAGTCTGCTCACTTTGTAGGCAATACCTTCAAAGTACCTTAAGCTCATTCAAGAATAAATAGGTAAACAACGGGTAGATATATAGAACAATCAAATCTACCTCAGTATAAAACTAACTTCATCGGAAATTAATTTAATAAAAGATCCAGTAAATCTATGTGAAATTATTATTCGCTTAACTTATTAAATACTTGACAAACAGAAACTTGGAAAAAAGAAGACTGCGGAGTATATTAGGTATAGGGAGAATTATTTTAACTCATTTTATGTAAATCGGAAGTAAATGATTTTAAAAGTTCTATTCTTTTTTCAAAATGACATTAAAATTGTCATTAAAAATGACATTGACATTAAAATTGTCAAATATTTCTCCAAATATTACCATAAAATAATTTATGGTAAGCTTCATTAAGGAGCTTAATTTTAAGGCTGTTTCTTAGAAATAACAATAGGTGGGACTAATAGCATAAGTATGGGAGCATTGTGTAAGAGATTTGATGGAATTCGCTGCTTTAAATAATAATAATTATAATAATAATTATTATTATTATAATTATATGATAATACTTAATGATAATAGCAGCACTCATTGAAATATCTCTATCAAATCATTAGAACTAATGGAACAGATCAGTGATGTAATTTGATAGGTTTTCAATTAGGAGCAGTTGGGTTAAATTGAATAAGGTAATAAATTGAATTGTGATTTACTTTTGATTATTGTTTAAGAAATATAGTAAATGCATAATAAATTGACTACAAATATTATAAATATTTACTTTCATTTCCTACGTTTTGGGATTTTTTTGTAAATGATTTGATCGGTTGCGTAGTTTTGTAAAAACTTACAAAATATAATATACTTGATAGATATCATTCAAGCTGATATCATTATATTCAGACGTGACATCATTATAGATTGTTTATATAATTAAACTTACATCAATTTACATATTACTATAGTAATATATTTTAAATACTTTTAAAATATGAATAATTTTAACAGAAAATTGTTTATAGATTATTATCCTAATTTTTAAGAAAAATTTACTTATAATAAGCCATTTTTTCTGAACTATTAGATAAAATTAAGGCAAACGAATAAGAAAAGTTTTTATGATTAAATAATAGTTCTATTTTTTTATTATATGCCCATTTATCAAATTCATACATTTTTTTACTGATATACCAATATCAAGAGCACAAACTTTGGATACATCCTCCCCCCCCCCTCCCACCCAACCACCATACACACAGATACCAAAAAACTTGATAAAAAGACTTTTGGGTTCTCAAAGCATGTCAAATGTCAAATTCCGTCAAAATCTCCAGATCGAATTTTTTCACGATCACTATACTTTACTTGTAGTAAAGGAAAAAGAAAGATTGTTGAAATAGTAGTGGTTGCAGTCGATGATTCAAAAGATGTTTCTCATATTACCATATCTGATTTATCTCTCAGAACGATATAACAAAGGGTACAATGAAGTTTTTAATGTGATTATTTGTCTTTATTGCAGTGGTTTTATTAAGTTTTTGTAAAAGCAAAAGACGGTGTAATATTAACGTTAACATTTATTAACTTATATAATGTCTTTCAACCTTGAGAGATATCAGATAGGTCGTAAAAAAGAAAAGGGCTTTATTTGTAATTGGTAGAGAAAATAAAATTCTTGAACTTGAAAATAATAACTGAAAACACAGCGTTGATATTAAACTTTTACTTATGGAGCCTGAGAATATTACTTTTTATGGAGATATGCCTTTTAAAAATATTATTTAAAAATATTTCTTTTCTTAGAAACAAACAAGGTTTCTTACTTTTGGGCTGACTCTGGATGTATTATTTAATGTTTTACATAACATATGCGTTTTAATATTTCAGATAGCCATGTTAATTAGCTTAGCCTCTGGAGGTATATGAACAGCATTTATTGATATAACAACTAATACTATTCAAGAATCAAGTAAAAATTCTAAATTGATCTACACTCAATTTTCTTGCAATTAACCAATCAAAAAAATAATGTATAGTCAATTTAATTAATTTATTTAATTTTATATATCTAATACATATTATTAAGTTAGGTAACATTAGGAGGTTACTATTCCCAGGGGTAAGAAGACTACTTGTCCTCGGTGCTATAGTATTGTTTCTTGCCTATGACAAGAAGCACCGATTTCACCCTTAGTGAAGCACAAAAAAGTGCTAATAAGTAACAGGTGTTCCATAAAATCACTTAGGGATTGTTTAAGAGCACTTATAAACAATAAGTTTGTTTATAACTCAATTTATTAGATTATAAGTATGTTTTTAACATTTATGTTTACTCTACTAAGCAAAATATTCCAAGTTAGCAACTTTTTCAAATCAAAAGGGAAGTCATCAAAGAACTCTAACAAAAGAATTCCGATTAGACTTTGTTGTTTCAGGATAGATATCACAAGTGTGGATTTTGACAGAGCCACATCTGGTCATCTCAGGCTAAAAATTTGGTTATTTAAAGATTCTCAGAAATATCCCATTCTATTTGAAAATCAATCTTAGTTTCTTCATGGATTCACGTAAGTCACTTTTTGTGTGAATGATCAAACAAAAATTAATTTTTTGGTCAGATTGTTGAGAAAAGCTTCTGTAAGGTAATTGATCTTAAAACACAACTACCTTAATATAAACTAGAGAACTTGATCTTAAGTAAAGTTGGAGCTAAGGTATCATAACATCAACTGGATATACAATTGTCAATGGCGGAGTATTGTGTCCACTTTGCCTGGACATATAGTACAGAACATAGCTACCATGGTTGACTGATATTATGCCATTGCTTTCCCTTTGCTTTATTACTATTACGATTCTTTGAAAAGAAAATAATTAAGAAACATAACTAAGCATTTTCTAAATTGTAAACTACTTTAATTTCAATTATTAACATATACTCTTAAAATAATTATATTGTTCATACAAATTACATAGTAAAAATATTTATTATAAAAAAATATATAAGAACAAATAAATAACATTCAAATCGGTTTGATTTCAGCAATTACTTTTAAAAAAAATTAATAATTATAACTAAAAGTTGATATTAATCTTAAGAAAGGAGCAAACAGAACGGTGGAAGACGGAGAAAACAGTTTAATGTATAGGTGTGTGGTTTAACCATGAATTCTAGTAAATTTCCCAAGAGGGATTAAATCTGACTACTTATGTAATAAATTAACCCTCTTTGGATGAAGACGCCGTTTGCATAAAACTTTGGCAAAATTGATACACATTTAATGAATTAATTTAATCTAATATTTGGATACGCAGTGAAAATGCAATGTAAGAGTAATTAGAGAATACAGGAAAATAATAAATCATACTACTGAAGAGGAACAAAAATATACTGATATGAAACTAATAGTCTAAAATCTTAATCATCTTGATGTATTTAAAACAATTTTCATAAAATTTTAAAATTTTGAAAAAAAAAGAAATTAAAATTAGAATAGAAGATTAAAATGTATATATTTACAACTGGAAGTTTTGCATAGGTCTATCCAACTTAATCAATCACTGTCAACTGAAATTCGACATTAGAAGTTTGATTTGAACCTTAAAAACTGGTGAACCTTATCAGAAAACTATCTAAGAAGATAGTTGTGTTAATGCACGTTTTGTTCTCCTACTAAAGCTTTAAATAATCGTTTCATTTTTTATAAAAAGTGATGTTCACAAATTAACGGACACAGACAAACAAGTATCCTAAACAAACGGTAAATACTACGTGAAGCATTACCCAAAACATAAACTCCAATAATATCCCATATCAAAGTAAAATATAGGATAAATAAATATATATTTCTTCTTGTATTAATGAAAGAATTTTTTTTTTGTTTCCACATAATTACCACACCAAAAGTACAGAAATTAACGAGAGAAGTTGCAATTAAAAATCCATTAAGGAAATTAGAGCATCTGTGAAAAATCCATAACAAGTTTTATGCAGGCGTCAGTAAAGTTGGGCTTTTAGGTCGGTCTAATGCGGGGCTGTGATTTGGAGAGCCAATAGACCGCTACTAATATACCATTTATATACAATGTAACTAAACAAAATATTTACTTTTATGAATATTAAAGTTGTTTTTATTAAAATCTGTAGCAGTATTCCAACTTGAAATCAAATCTCCATTATAATTTAAATTCCATTGAAAGGGCAAAAAACTATTAAAAACGCTTTTTTTTAAAAAAATAATAAATTATTAACTTTAAAGTAATATTTTATATTCCCTAATGAATATCAGACATCTAAAATTAAGGAACTAACAACTCAGGAAGTTCTCACTTGTATTTAGAGCGATTCACATCTTTTATACCTGATAAAAGGAAATCAAAATATGTTGTTTTAGTATGACGACCCAATTCATAAGGCTTTCACCTTATCGTGCTAATCTAAGGGTAGAGATTATGGCTCATTTATTTTTTGGAACTCATTTTAGTAATGGATGAGCCACAGTACTAGTTGGAGCTCCCAAAGTTTGCCTAACTCAAATGTATTTAGAGCAGGGATCTTCAGAGAGTTCCTGATATCGTACAAGCACGGGAATAACGGCTTAACATCCTCTCCCCCCCGATGTGCCTTCAACTTGTCGTGGTGGGGGGGGCTTAACATTCCTGAGTGGCTGTTCCTCATGTATGAACTAAGAAAGGCACAACCTGGGCGGAGTGCTAGCCTGGGCCGGCCGCCGTTCGTTCGCGCGTAGGCTTGGATGGTAGTCTCCCCTTATTGCTCTCTTTCACTGTGGTGGCACAACAGCAGTGGCTTTCCCTCATGGTCTGAACTTGAAAGGCCATCCTGGGCGGATCTAGCCTGGGCTGGCTGGTTCTGCCAATTGAAAGCCCGCTCAGTCGCGCACTGGTTCTAGAGCTGGATCCCGATCCAGCTAACTTGGGGCTCCCGATCATGGGCTGGTGTCTGCCAATTGAAAGCCCGCTCAGTCGCGCACTGGTTCTAGAGCTGGATCCCGATCTCCTCTTTTTTTCTTCGCCGGTCTTTCTTAAAATTTCTTTCTCGCCTTGAGTTGAGAATCCGTCAACTTTCTCTGCCCATCAGGCTGATGATTAATTGAGGCGAGGTTCGTTGCGGCTGGTTGTGGTGGATTAGGATTTCCTAGTTTGTCTCGATGCGGTTATATTCTGGATGCTTCTCCTTCCTTCCCCCTAGATATTTTCTTGTAATTTCTGACTCATTCCCTTACTTACCTATTCTTTCCCATATACCCCAACACTCTATTAACTGCTAGTCTTGTTCCTCCCTTTCCATGTTTTCCTCTGTACTACTTAATGATCTTTTTCATCAAATAACTATCAGTCTCGTTATGAAACTATGAAATTCACTGTTTAGATAATAATTACCTTATTAATTTATTGAGTTTATATAAGAGGAGTGCTTTGTGACTGGATATTTGCTTGGATTGTGTGAGAAGGTGAGCCGTGGAGGTGTGTGTGTGTGTGTGTGTGTGTGTGTGTGTGTGTGTGTGTGTGTGTGTGTGTGTGTGTGTGGTGTGTGTTGTTAAGACCAAAGTGAACGTGTCGCCACAGGGACGGGTAGGCACGCTCCTCGCTGTTTGCTAATTCCCTATCACAGGCATTGTCATACTAATATCACCTAATCAATGAAGATACCTTTCTCTTATCAACAACATAATAGAATGCATGTTTATTCAATGCTTAAAAATGTTTAACCAGCATTTAAATAAAAAAAAATAATAGCAATAAAACTAAAAAAATAAACTCAAAAAACTAGGTAAAGAATTAATACAAAATCTTAAAAAAAATAACTGAATTTTGCTGTCATTAAACAAAGAAAAAACTAAGTGTAAGCAGTGTTGGGGTTTCTTAGGTTTGTTCCATCGAAACCAAATTTATAAAAGAAATAACGAATTTTAAAAGGAAAGTTCGAAAATTATATCTAACAGGACATTGGTCCGTTAATTCCAACCCATAATCTCGTAATGTGTATTTTTGAAACCGTAATTTAATGTCATTTTAGTATGAGTTATAGTTCTAATATACAATCAGACAGACTAAGGAAATAGTTGGACACATGCTTTTTATACTTTAGAGATTATAATTGTAGTATACTCTGAAGAGTAGACTGTTGTTGTTTTATTTTTAAGTAGTTAAGTAATATTATAAGAAATGCATATTTCAGTATTGAGTTTATTTATCTGTCCAATGCTTTTCTCGTTATCTATAGAAATAAAAGGAAGGTTTTATCTGTACATTTCTGTAAATTTCTGTCTGATTGTTTCTCCAAAAATTTTGTAATAAGTAAACTCAGCCACCATAAGTGACTGTGTTTCAGTTAGCTGAACCATGATAGTAGATTTGTGTATGCCTAACTTAAAAGCTAAGATTTTAATAGATTGAAAACTCAACATAGAAGTGAAGTTATGGACTTTTAATCTGTGTTTGGCTAGCTACTCAGGAGCACAGTAACAATATATACTTGCTACAATATCAGGTGCCTAAAAATAACTGTATATTTATACAAGTTTTGTCTGCACATTGCTTAGAACTGACTAATTTCAAGTTACTTTACGTCGTATACATTGGGAAAAAAAAAAAATATATTAATTTTATATATATATATATATATATAGGTATTTTTAAGTGTCTGATACTGTAGCAAGTAGGTGTTGTTAGTTGATTTCAATTTCGTTTGCGTTTATTATTATTTGCTCGCTTTAAAAAAGCAATTCCTACCTACCTACCAGCGTACTAAATAAAAAGTATGTCTAGAATAAAATAAAATTTGAGCACTGTACGTAAAGCTGGAAAACATAAAAGAAACTCCAGATCTAATGAAGGCTATGGACTGTATTAAGAATGATATTTTCTACTATTCTATAATTTCTAATTATACATATCTAATTATGGTATATTATATATATCATATGTATCATTGTGAAATACCCGTCAATGACGGAAACGTCTGTTAGTAATTAATTTAAATTAATTAAATGATAAAATTTTTGTATGAAAACTATTGATCAAAGGGAATAGTCAGGGGTTAGAGAATACTTTTCTATTCAAAAGTAATTTCATATAATTGAATTTCACATATCAAAGCATCAAAAGACTCGATTATTAAACAAAATAAATGAAAGAAATTCCCAAGAGCGCTCTTTTTTTAGATGTTTCATGTAATCATCACAATAGAAATAGAGCTTGAGCTAAAAAAGGATATGGAGTTTTATTTTGCCGCCCTCATAATTTCTCAGCCTTTACACATTTTAAGCCTCATTAGCACAAAATAACCTCCTAAGCTATACTCGTAATCCAAAATGCCGTATAGTTTTCTTATTCTAACTTTCTTCCCTAAGAGATTAAAAATTAATAATTACTTATTATGTTAATTAGCATTACTTGTAACAATGATCTTAGTTTCTGTCTTTACTTTATGGAACTTATAGATTTAATTCTTTTGCGTCTTATTCTGATGATGAATGTGATACATTTGGAACATATTGATTTCGGAGCTTTTACTCACCATTATTAAGAAGAGCTTGGGAGGATAAGTAATTTCAAAAATGGTAATAAAATTTTCCAAATTGGCCATCTCAAGAAAAATGGAGAGTGTTGTTGGAAAAAATTGACGTTCAGAGAACTGACAAAAGCGGAGAATGATTATTCTTTTGTGTAAAACTGCTTTGGTGAAAATACGCTTCTCATCTGATTTTTGTTAATAACATCATAATAAAGTTTGGTTACTTAATCAAATTTATACTTTAAATTTAAATCACGATAAATAATATTTATTATTTTTTAAAGAAAACTAAGGCGTACTAATATTATGTTTAAATAGAAAAGTTTTCATAAAAAGTTTATTTGTAGGAAATATTATATAGTTGCAGCATTTTTTACAAGCTAAATAAATAAAAGCGATAGAGTGGGTAACATGAAAATGTTTGGTTTTTTTCCTCTTTTTTTTTGCTGACAATGTAATATTCCTTATTCTCTGGTTCACCACATTTGAAAATTCTTCCCTTATTTTAGATTAGAGGATAACCCATAGCTGTGTATTTTTCAAACTTTTAGATAGTTAAATTTGCTACAAAAGCAACATTTTAGCTATTAATTAACTCTACCCTTTCAATATATTGTAAATAAATACTAGTTTGTGTGTTGGTTTAAAATTAACATGCAGTCTACATAAGGGATCAACTAAGCAAATAAAACCGTTTGGGAAACTTCTAGTACAGTTTATACAGAGAACAAACGAACTTGTTCAAAACTAAATGATTGATTGTAACCAAATATCAATAAAATATGGAAAACGACTTTATTCTGTTTCTAGTTTACTTATGAAACATCTCGAAACATAAATAAATAAAAACTTATTTATGAGTAATTTTTCATTCATTTTTTTTCTTTGTTAAACTTATTCACAATGACAAAATTTATTTCTTTTTCAATCTACATTAGCAGGAAAATATCGAATTTTTTCTTTTTCACTTTAATTATTACAACCAAGTTAATGTCACTAATCATATGAATGTAAGACCTTGAATAACTATAAGATATAGGCAATCATAATGCTAAACAGTAAACATCTTAATTTCTTAGAAATATTGCTATATTAGGCTAATAATAATTGTAACTTTCGATTTATTAAAAAAAAATCATAGTATATAGTTTATAATGAAAGATTATAATTTTTAGTGAATAGCATAACATTGTGTTATCCTTGACTTTAGTGTACTGGAGCCGACCGGTGTAAAGAAGTTTTAATAACAGAAAATTTAAAACTTACTTGTTGGCTATTGGCTTTTTTGTTTTTTTGACGAGATATAAGAAAAAGACCATCTACAGTTAAAAACTAAACTAGTTTCCATAATTTATAATAGACAATATAAAGAAACTTAAAAATTGAATCATATACGTCAAGTCAGGTAAAATAAAAACGGATCCCAGCCCGTGAAGTGTTTCCATTGTAGAGTAACCCAATAATAAACATTTAAACCCATGATTCTTTGATTATGAATATTCGCTAAGTTTAAAACCGGTCGGATGGCTAAAATTCGATAAATCGGAAGATTTATCGAATAATATGAAATTATGGCACCAACTTCAGTGGTACTGACAATAAGCATGTAAATAACTAATACATTGTAAACTCCTCCATATATCAAATATTATTAGGAACAACTTGGCGGCTACGTCTTTTTACCATTAAACTGTATAACACGAGTAATATTGGATTGCAGGGTATTGAGTTGTGAACGGCATAAAACAGGCGTTGAATTGAAAAATAATTTACAAATAACAAATCATCTGGATGCCACTCTGTTGCTATGTGATTACGTAAAATAAATTAATCTTAAATATTTCATTTAAAATTAATTGATTTATTAATGTAGTTGAAATTTTACAAATTAATTAAGATTGACCAGGAAGTTTTTTGGTAGACCTAATTTATTGTAAGCCGAAAGTTAACACAACTTTGAAAATTAATACCTTTTTTAATTTTATCAAAATTACATTATGGCATGGACCATAATGTCATTTTTTATCTAATTAATTTCGACAAAAATATATTTAGCTTTATTCTTTTAATAGGATGTTATTTTTTGGTTTACATTTAAAATGATCTGCTAAACGAGGTGACCAGATCATGTCTACAACATTTCATAGGCATGAATTGAATCAATTATTAGTCAGCATTAGTCAACGCAATACTGATCATTCTCATTTTTGAGACGATCTGAAGTATTTTTTTTTCATTTAAGCTTGGTAAAAAGATCACCGTAATTCCAAAATTAGAACGCCTTGCTTTAGTAGTTTAGGTGAAAAACAATGATTTTTAAATTCTCATATTATTAAAACAATTGACCTTATCATGTGCAATGTTACCTGGAAGCTACACGTCATTTATTCTATAGAGGCTATATTTGCATAGAATGACAAACTTTTAGGTAAAGTAAATTCGTTACATTAAACGGTGTGACCTACAACATGTTTAAAAACTTTTGATTACCCACCATACAGATACACACACGCACACACACACACACACACACACACACACAAACATATAAATATATATACGCACATATGTGTACAGATATTATCGGAAAACATCAAAAATTGACTCAGAGGCCCTCAAAACTGTAAGTCGGTCTAAATCTCGAGAACAAATTTTTCATGATTATTATGCTTATATCTGTATAGTAATGTAAAAACGTAATGGATGCCACTATAATCTATTATAAAAGTAATAAAATAATATTTTATTATAAAAATGGAATATAACAAATACACAATAATATGTGTATCTAATTACACATATTATTTATTTGTAATAATTAATTTAATTATTACCTAAATTAATTTTAATTTTTTTAATTACTTAAAATTTAATTAATTAATTAAAAAAAATAAATTAATTAATTTAATATACCCACTTTGTTATGATGTTTGCTTGATATTATTAATCATCTTGTATAAAACTTATATTATAAATTAATATGTTTTATATTACTTTAATTAATTAAATTTTTAATTAATTAATTTTTTAATTAATTTTAATTTAATTAATAATGATTTATTTGTAAAATAAATAAATCATTATTTAATCAAAATTGTCTCGCTTATGAAATAATTTTCCCATATCACCAACCGAACTGCCTGCGCTTGAGTCATATGAGCCACCTTGAGATTGGTTAACGGTTCATTCTTATGATTTTTAAGAGTAAGAATGCTCTAACTAAAGTAGATTTGAACTACCTCAAAAGAATAAGTACAGTGTAATTTTGATACGACCTTAATGATAACGTATGAGTATTAGAGTACTGAATTGCCCAAACAACATTTTAGCAAACTATTTAATCTGCGAGTTTAAAATGTAGCCAACCATCTTTTTGCTAACAGTTTTCAATCATTAGAGGCGAGCATTAAAAATTAAGTTTAAAACAGAATGGCCAGTAAGATGTATAAAATAATTTTTATTGTTAAAATATCACATCAAATGAGTAAATTATTAATTTAAAATATGGAGGCATTACATTTACCTGTCAGTTTATAATTTTATTGCACAAGACTAAAATCAAAAATTGTATTACTATAGTGAAAGATATGGCATATTAACATTTAATTATACGAATCCTTTTTATAAATGTTTAAAAACCCCGTTCATATGAATGATTACTAAGATGTGACTCTCTTCTTGAAATAAAAAAATAAATAATTTTAGGAATATAAATAAAAATGAGGTTAAATAATGCTTTCAGCACGCAGGGATCTTTATTTATCATTTTTTAAAGAGTTGAGTTTGAAAATGTTTTGTAAATGATTGTGAAGACCAGGAGGGATGTTAATGCATGACTGCAGCTCATAGACGTTAGGCATTTCAGCCTCCTGCCTGCATCAATCTTTCACCTGAATCCAAAGGCTGACAGCGGGACTCCTCCACACCTATTCCCCTTACATTCCCCATCCATTTACAAATCACTAATAATTTCGTAATTTGTAAATTTTTAAGTAGTTTATTTTTTAAGCCAATATTAATTTCATCGAGGACTCATTTTAGGATAGTAATAATATATGTTTTATACAATATGATTAATAATAATAAAAAACTTTGTTTTAATATATTCATTATGGAATATATCAGCAAACATCATAACAAAGTAGGTATATCACCTATGAACCTTTTCATAGCTTTATAGTTTAACTCATTAATCTACATATGTTTGCACTATAGATATTGGTTGCCTAATCGCAACCAATTTGATCAGGAGTAATATTTTCTTTGAAATAAGTATTGGTGTAAAGAAGGAAAAAATAGTCCATATATAATTCATAATAGTCTAACATATAAGCATTCCCGTTTCTGGCACATGGGACTTATTCCATCAGTGCACTCTACTATTAAACCAAACAGGTATCGTTGATAGCATCTCGACGAACTTTTCATGTAAAGTGTACCTCTAAGTTTGTAAAAGCAATAGGTGATAAAAGATCTAAAAATATGATGTAAACTTATTCAGATGAACAGACAAAAATTTTGTCATATGATTGAATGTGAAAGCATTTTGAGCTGATAAAGATCATTATGTTGTTGACCAGTTTGATTTTTTTTTGCCCAGGATGGCCGTAAGTTTGCTACCTCTTGCTATCTGTTAAACTTCAAAATTCTAGAAAGTCCTCAAAATATTTATTTTTATGGATTTAAAACCAATGATCTAATTTTAGACTGCTGTTATTAGTCTCAAACTTTGATCTTATTACAGTAATTTTATACATATAGAGTCGTCAAGAAAGAAAACCAAAGATTTTTCAAAATAAAGCAAAAACGTTTTCCAAGGGTGGATTCGGTTTCTCTAAAGGATAAAACTTAATGATAACTTGAAATGAGTCAGTTCTAAGCAATATACAGACAAAATCTTTCTTTGATTTATATACATACTTTTGTAGCATTTCCGGTAATATTATTAGTTACAAGTTGAAGCAGTGTATATACTACTTACTACATAGTAATGCGTCCAATAAATGACAACTTGAACTCCTGTCTTAATATATTAAAGGTCACCAGACAAAACCTCTCTCACCTTTGTAGATACTTGCAATTCAATGGCTTCTCTCCATTTAACAAATTGAATTCACTAAATTCATTAAAAAATAGAATTTCTAAGTTTTCTGCAAGTAATTAATTAACAAAACTCTTCTTTTATGTAGTTATTTAAAGATAGTTTATGATAGAATTATATTTTGATGTAAGACTAATATTCAAGAAATTAAAAACTTTTTACTATAAGTAAAGTATTGTGATCGTGAAAAAATTGATCTCGAGATTTTGACGGAATTACATATTTTGAGGTCCCTGAAGTCGTTTTGATGATGTCTGTGTGTTATGAAGGTGGATAGATGGGTGTGTATCCAAAAGCTTGTGCACACACTACGGTCCAAAATCATTGATATTTTACATAAAAATGGGCCTCATAGTGTAAATGAATCCTATTGTTTAGGAGTAATTATGCATGATGGAAAAGTCACTTTTTTTGGCAAAATATGTTTTTTGGCATTCCATTCCTCTTTATTCAATATTACCCAAAGATAATATAATTCATAAACACAACAAAATCTACAACTGATATTAGATTCTGTACAAGACTGCAAAATATAAATTGATTAGAACATTTCGTTAAGACAAATCCATCATACCATGGAAAGCATCAGAAATTATATGTTTTATTGACGTTGATTTCTTTTGCTTGTAAAATTTTATTCTTTTTACATCTCATTAAATTTTTTGATTAAATCTCTAAACATCAATTTTATTTCAATCAATTGAGTTGAATAATTTCTAAGTCAATATAAGGAATGTAAATAAATGTCAACAAATCCCATGAGTATAGCAGGTGAGTTTGGGTCGAGCTGTGAGTGAATATAGTTCTTAGAATCCACTGTGCCGCTGTTGGCGTGTCCTCGATTATCGACGGTGGGTCGGTCGTTTTGGGTGTATAAATAAAGTGACTGATCAACTGGAGCTATGCCTGAAGTGTACTTGTTGAGAAAATATGACCCCGGAAGACAGTGTTAAAGGTTTGTCGCCTTTGTGATCTAAAGGGTATCGACCCCTGTCCCTTCTCAGTAACTGGTACCTGAAGGGTGCCCTACTAGCCATTTTCAAAACATTTAGCTCAACAATACTGGTAGTGTGAACCCTATAAACTAAAATAGGCACGGGCAACATTTTGTGAACTGGTGGCCGCATTTTACAATTTCTAAGTAATGCGGGTCACATAGTCATTTCTGTGATATTTTGATATATACAGCTTATATATATATATATATATAGATTTCACATAAACACATGAAATAACAATCATGATCAAACCACAATAAGAAAATAAGAAAACAAGACTAAGATCTTTCAACCGTAATAAGCGGTCTTCGTCAGAGTCAAAAACCCAACTGAGTTTGGGTTTTTGACTCTGACGAAGACCGCTTGTTACGGTTGAAATATCTTAGTCTTGTTTCCCATTTTCTTATTGTGGTTTGATCATTTATATATATATATATATATATGTTTTATTAAAAGTAATGCCTAATTAGAGCATTTAGAGGATTCAGGTGAAAGATTGATGCAGGCAGGAGGCTGAAATGCCTAACGTCTATGGGCTGCAGTCATGCATTAACATCCCTCCTGGTCTTCGCAATCATTTACAAAACATTTTCAAACTCAACTCTTTAAAAAATGATAAATAAAGATCCCTGCGTGCTGAAAGCATTATATAACTCATTTTTATTTATATTCCTAAAATTATTTATTTTTTTATTTCGAGAAGAAAGTATTATTTACTGTCATATAACATATACCATTTTACAAAATAGTAAATGAGTTGTAGACTGTTCTATAGGCAGAACCTCATTATTTCTCTAAAAGCAGTTTTAAAATTTCAAATTTTCAATCTGCATTCATAATTTTTTTTATTTTGATAGGTATTCCATTTTAAAAATGAAACCTTTCCTTTTATAAATGAAAGAAAACAAACCAATATTCCTACCCGTACAGCAATAAATATCTGTGATTTACAAAAAAATATTGCACTACAGGAACAAATAAATTTCCCAATTAATTAGTTAATAATGAATTTAATGAGTATTTTAAATAACAGTTTTTTGGTCTACTATTGTTGAATGCAGGTTTTGATTGGTTGTGGTTTTTTATTGATGACTGTACTTTGTTCAATGCTAGAGACATCTCTGTTTTTTTCCATTACGCACTCAATTCTAAACTGGGTGTGATTCCATTGTGTGCTTTTAATTTCACATTTGCTGTTTGCTAAATCACTTAATAATTAAGTATAATTAAACAGAAATAGTCTTTTAGGATAGCCATTACATTTACCTTGATTGTTTGACGTAAGTGATGACGTTGCTGTTATTAGACAAACAAACGTGGCCAAAGTAACTCCAGCTCGGCTTCCCATCACTCGCGCATGACATTCCGCAATATTCAACATAAACAAACTAAACAAGTGCCGCACAGCAGATTACCAACATTCAGTTTAGGTGTTTTATTTAAAAAAATATGTATGACAGCGAAAAAAATAACAAGGAAGTACACAAATCTATTAATAAAGTTTTAATGAACATGCAAGGAGATTCATTGGTCTGATCTACCATTAGAGCTCTAGTTTCTCATTATTAGTTTAGTTTTCTACCATCGATGCAGTAAGATCTTTTTAATTCCTTAAGAGACAACAGCTTCTCATGAATGTATGTTAGCCTATTACGATCATTCAAATAATTACAGCAGGGTTTTCTTAGATCTTTTAAGTATTCTTCTAATTTCGGAACATTTTGTTCTTCAGAGTGACAGACATTTTAGTTGGTGAATTATTGAATGAAATAATGGATTTATATTTCTATGAATTTGCAAAATCTTGATGATTGGAAAATTGAGTTTTAAATAAATTAAAATTTCCTTCCTTGTAATTTATCAGTAATCACTATACGTTACTAATAGTAAAGCATAAACTGTCAACCTGGATTAAAACACATACCACTCTAGACAACTAATGGTGATGAAGTAAACTAGTGAGTTTTGTGAAAGAAATAAAAGTTCTAAATTTGTACAATTCAAAAACGTGTAATTATTACATTTTTTTAATCAATGAGATGACCTGGAAATTAGATTTAGGAAGAATATTACAAGCTTTTCTGGTATCAACGACTAACTTTTGTCGTTTCTCCTGTTAGTACATATAACGGAAAAGGCGGTTTTTTTAGGTTCTTAGGTCTATTGTGGTCAGACTAACCTACAGTGCCTTAAAATTTTAGGACCACCCTAGTGTTCTTCTGAACTCGGTCGTCCCTCTCCGAAGAGGGAAATGTTCGTAACCCCGGGAGCAGACGATGCTACTGGGAGTTAATCGAACCCCATTAGGGCGTCATTGTGATGAGTCTTAGTACCTCTAACAGAAATGACTCATCGAGAAAGATTACAAATCTCTCGTTAGATAAACGCCACCTGGTCTGTGCTAGTTATGAGAGCCTCTAAAGTCTCTCGTTGGCTTGAACATAAATGGGCTAGAAGGGGTGGTATCTAATCCTCCCCACTCTGACATCCCGTGAAGAGCAGAGCCTCTACCAGACAAGTACCAGTTGTCCTGTCCAATCAGTTGAGTTCAAGGTCCGTTCTCACTGGTAAGGGTTTGGGGTCTCTAGCTCCCTAGTATGCTAAGCAAACATCCTCCCGAGAAGTTATTGCTTCTTGCCCAGCGACCAAAAGTGTCTACCCAACTTCAGTTAGCGGGATGGAGAGATAAATAATATAATAAAATATAAAATATAATGTAAATAATAAAATCCATTGGTCTTGCTGAACCTGCTTAGCTACAGCTAAGATCAGCGGCATTTTTTACCCCTGGTTTAAAGAACCATATATGCCAATGCAGCTTGTGATAGAGCTGCATGGCCCCACTAGAGGCGGGGTTCATAGGTCTATAAAATGTTCCATATAATCCGATTATATAAAACGTTACAGAAAAAAGTTATTCACAAAGTACACTTTGCATATAAACAAATATACAACCAAGAAGGGAATATAATATTTCAGATTAATAATCATAACTTTAATTTCTTAGGATATATCATGAAATATATCTTAGGATAATGAAATCGGTTAATAAAACTAATATCTTTTGAACAATAAAAATAAATAATGAAATACACTAAATATTATGCAGGCTAATAAATCCAAACATATTTTGAAATTATAACAAATTTGCATTTAAAGTATGATGTAGTGGCAGAAATAAATGATTGGATAAGGGTGATTTTACTTAAACAACAACAGTTGATCAACTAAGCAAAACAAAGATTCATATATTAGCAGTTCAGAAATGTATATTTACCTTGAAAACCTTATTCAATAAAAGTTCCCATTCTTTTAAAATCCGATTGAAACAAAACCATTCATCATAACTCATAGCAATGTTATTTATTGAGAAAAAGTCATTTTTCAGTTATTCCAATTAGTTTCTTTCAAATTTTTATTCATATCAAAATTTCTTACTAAATTTTGTTTAAAATTTTACTTTTTCTCGCTTTAATATAAGCTAGATACCATAATTGAAACGTATCTGACCGTTACTGACAATGTTAGATTTTGATGACTTTTCCAATCATAGTAGAGTGTGGCAATCATGAGAGAGTTGTTTGTATGGATTCACACATTTCTAAGCCCCAGAATATATTTTTAATATGTATGGGATATGACTCAAGTGTGTGTAGCTGTGATCGTGATGCCAAACGTATTAGTTTAACAAGTAAAACCTTTTAACTAAACTAAATAAATTTTTACAAATATATGACCCTTAGTAAGGAGTTGAACCCAATTGTTTTTGGCCAATTAGGAAAAATGGCAAACATAGTTTAGTTTACGTCATACTGTTACTAATTATTTCCAACAATGTTGATTTTTATAGATGATTGAGCATTTGTATTTAGTATTTTATTAAATTTTGTATTGAATGGTACAAATTCTATTATTTAGGATTTTTGTAATCAATAGTATAATATCAAAAAGGACTACCTTATGAAACTGAGGTCTAGTGATGTTTGAGTAATATTTTATTATATGCTCCTTAAGAATCAAGTAATAAGAATCAAGTTTAAAATTAAGAGATTTAAATATTATTACAAATGAAGACATTTTTAATAAGAAAACACAATAGTGAAATAACTAATTTATGGTTTAAATATAAATTGCTTCTTTATGTAAACACTTGGCTCTTTCTATTTAATATTATCTGCAAAAACGTAATCACAACAGAGATAACATAAACTTGAAATACAAAATTAAATTAAACAAATGTTATTGATCGTTTTACATCAATTTCATTGTTTTATTTCTTATGTATAATTTAATATAATAAGGTTGCATAAATAATAGAGCATAGCATAAATTCTGTTATTTTAGGCCTAGAGAAACAGTAAACATTGATTCAAGATATTGTAAATAAGTTCATAGTAAAGAATAATTGATCATGCAGAACAAATTATGCTCAAATAAACCTTCAAATGTATTCTGATTAGGAATACAAGTTTCATACATGTTAATAAAATAATTCGCACTAATTGAATGATAACTGTAATTATATTATTCACAAATGCTAATGAAATATTTTCCACTGTGAGGACATGTTGCAAAGTAAATTATTTAAGTAACAATTTGTTTATGATTTGAAATTGAGTAATACACACAAACACACACACACACACACACACACACACACACACACACACACACACACACACACATATATATAATATATATATATATATATAACTGAAAAAAAGAACACATAAAGAATAAGTCACTTTCTACCCACAATCTTGAATGCACGTACCTCTTCTTCTTCACTTCTACTCTTTTCCTGATGGAAATCTACATCTAAATATTGAAGGAGTAAATTTTTCGTTCTTTATGTGTTTTTTTAGTTATTTATCTGTCCGGTTTGGACTGTTTAGTATTTTCATTCATTTATGTATTTAGTATACCTCAATTATTTTTTATACAACATATAATATATTTGTATGTAATTTTATTTGGTTAAAGTATGGATTCAAGATTTACTGCTAATATATACAAAGAATTTTATATTTACACACCTGTATTTACTAAATAAACATTTCGTAATTTTAAAAATTATTACTACTTATAAGAAATTTCTTTAAAGAAATGTATTGGTTATTGAGTTCATTCATGTATTTAGTATTTATCTA
Source organism: Hermatobates lingyangjiaoensis (assembly GCA_026182355.1). NCBI lineage: Eukaryota > Metazoa > Arthropoda > Insecta > Hemiptera > Hermatobatidae > Hermatobates > Hermatobates lingyangjiaoensis. The sequence continues at coordinate 2,065,067 of JAPFBL010000188.1, read as the reverse complement.
TTATTCATGTATTTAAAAGTAAGTAAGTACTGACATGTGGATTAAAGCTTTCAATAATAAAGGTTTTGTGTGGATTTCTAACACAATCAATAAAGTATTGAATAGTCGACATATTGCCTTCGTGGCATTATACTTTTGAAAACGAAACTAACGAAATCTAAGAGACTAAAATCAAAGAACAATCTTGAAATACAGGCAGCGGAAACTGAAACAGAAATTAAATGCGGATTATTTCACATTGTTTTTTCTGATTTACATAAAACAAAACAGAATTCGGTTTGTAATTAATGGGGAGACAATTTGTTTTACTTAATACTAAAGATAATTATTCTACCTTTTTTGTAGCGTCATATTGTTTTTTTGAACATTAAGTTTTCAGTACTAACCTCGTTTGATAAAATGGATCAATACTTATTGTCTTCTACTCTATAAGAAGTAATATTTTCTTTTTCTTTTTATTTGGTGCTATAATTCTAAACTATTTAGCGACGGAGCACGCTGAAAGTGTCAGGGCTCTACGAGACACTTCAAAACTCCATCAAACAGTTCAGAACAATAGTGGCATTAATATAATCTGTAAAAGTTGGTGGTAAAATTCATCAATTAGGAGGTACTTAAGATATCACAGCCTGAATTGTTGACAAAGTAGTTAAACAGTACTTTGTTTGAAACCTGAGATTCCTTCTTGGATTAAGAACAAACTTTATAATTATCATAACATGTTAAAAGAAAAGTTGATTAATATGTCAGTAAGCTATGAATTTAAAAATAAAATTGTAGAAACTAAACTAACAACATTTTAGGTTATTTGGATGAATATGGGCAAAACTCTGAAAATTTAATAAACATCAATAAATTATCTCTTAAAAAATTCTAGTTGTATTGAGAAATGAAAACTAAATACCGAAGCTGCTTAAATAGAGACAATTGAATAATCTAGAAAGCGATATCAATTAAACATGAATGGGAACATTTTATGAGTTAATAGTGGCAGATACCTCCAAGTCATTAATTATGTAACAAACCTAATTATTTGACTGCCTAATTTAGTAAGTTTTAATGTTACATTTTATACTTTTTTATAAGTTAAGGAAATCATTATGCAACAATGTTTAGCATGCTCATGGGCTTTAGACAACTATTAAAACACTCTAATCTAGTTGAAGTTGACTAACCATGAGGAATTGTTATATTTATTACAGCCTGGAGTACCTTTAAATATCCTTTAAATGTGGATACGTATCTTATACAGTAGCGTGTTGTAGCCAAAAAACGAACAAAACTTATCTTGACTACCTTAGTGGTCTTCCTATTGGATGTTCCTAACAGTAACAGGTAGGACATCCATAAGTTGTGATAGTTCGGATTACTACCTTACAATGAAGTCCTTCACCATCTATGGGATATTCTACTTCAGGTATACATTTGGCATTAGGGCCACGACTAATTTAAATTTATTTTTAAGATGGTATTTTAGGATGACCCTGTTATCGATTGCAATACACAAATATTTAACCTCAGTTTTGCATGTTATCATGCATGACTGAGTGATATGGTATTCATAATCTTACTCAACTGTATGTGAACACTACTTTTTGGATTCATTGAAAGTTTTCAGTCTCTGAACCTCTGACAAATATGATCGACTTGGTTGAGTAACTCTTCAAACGCCAAGCTGTTGAATATAAAAATGAAAACTACCGTATGAATATGAAAAATGAAAACTATGAATATAGTTGAAAACTACCGTAATCAATATAAAAACAAACCCAGAAATGTTTCAGTTTTTTTTTTAAGAGACTTCGGGAACACGACTATTGGGGAGGCAGGTCAGAAGTTAACGGTAACAAAGGATGGGACGTAATAGACCTCCTTGAGACATATGTGTCAATGCTATATATGCTATGATATGTCATAGCATCATCAACATGTAAATTATTATCGCTATTGGCTACAAAAAAATAGTCTTATTGAGAGAATTCAACGAATTAAATCTCTCAAATAAAAGAAATCTCAAGGCTAAAAGAAAGTTAAAACAAACATTGCAATGAACTTGAGTGCATTCCACTTCTGACTCTCTGTCTTTATTCCATTGTCCTTCTGAATACGGCGAGGTAACAACATTGCAAGGAGATGCAGAGAAATGATTACTTTTATGTATACATTTTAAATTTAAATTATAACATGATTTTACATCGAAATCATATCATTTTATGATTATTGTGACAGTTTTATTTTAAGTGTGTGTATTCCTAATGATTTTGACAACAATGATAATAATCATAAGTCAACGCAAAATCAATGAAACAACAAAAAAACCAACACATAACTTACAATAATACTACATAATTCCATACATTAGATATCTTCAGGAATCATAATATAAGTCTGAATTAGTTTTGCCAAATCATTAAGAATTATTCTGTTTCCCTCTGATTTGACATTCATTAAAAGTGTATTACATATTAAATTAATGGAAAATAAGTTTTATTGATAATTGGTGTTAACTTTGAAATTGAAATAATTACACTGTAATGAGAAAAGAATTTTAATACTTTTTCTAGAGATAAAAGTTTTTTCTTTTCAAAAGAAATTAAATCTGATTACTACTTGATTTTTTTTTTCTTAAAAATTGAGACTTTTGTAAGAGACTTTATAAAACTATTGCCATCTATGAATAGAAGTCAAATACTTGGACTGAGATAAAATTATTAAGGAGCATAATCGTTATTGGATTTCCATTACCGACGGCGTCTAAGTAGGTAACTCTAGCTTTGAGAACCAGCCTTTCAGTAGGGAGTGATGAAAGCTCTACTAAGACTTCCGACCACGCCATTCCTGCAACACTACATTTCAGAATAATTTACATGCAAATTAACAGATTATCAAATAACTTCATATTTATTTTGATATATACATTGAATAATGAGAAACCATAAAAAATGGACAGCAATCTCTAACATTCTAACACATACAAAAATAAAAGAAAACTCACAATTTTGTAAACTTTTCTTTTATTTGTGTATTTTCTAATATGGACTACATACATATATATATGTAGTGATTTGTGATTTCACATAACGCGTGAAATAACAATCAGTGATCAAACCACAATTTGAAATGGAAAAAATACTAAGATCTTTCAACCACAAAAAGCGGTCTTCGTCAACTGGGTTTTGACTCTGACGAAGACAGCTTGTTGTGGTTGAATGATGTTGGTATTTTTTCCTATTTCATATTGTGGTTTTATCATATATTGCAACTTCATTGATTGCATCACGTGTTTATTTATTATGATTTTTCTGCGCATATTATATATATTATATATATATATATATATATAAAGATTTCACATAAACACGTGAAACAACAATCAATGATCAAACCACAATATATATATATATATATATATATATATATATATAAATATATATATCATGCTGTTTGTTTCTTGACTACTCTTTATTCACAGGTTTTGAGATTTTTTTGAGGCTTTGGTCAGGATAATGTTTGGAAAAAGTTTTGTTGCGTGCTTCTTGAATCTTCTCTATTTACCTCAGGTTATAGAATATTCATCATGCTGTTTCTTTCTTGACCACTCTTTTTTTCACAGGTTCACTTACAGTCTCTAATTTTCGGTTTGAACCGTCTTCAGGAGAGATAACAGAGGGAAACCAAGCGCACTGGTTCAGGGTCTCCAACCGTCTCTGAACCAGTGCGCTTGGTTTCCCTCTCTTATCTCTCCTGAAGACGGTTCAAACCAAAAATTAGAGACTGTAAGTGTGTTCTTTTGATTTCTCTATGTTTCTTTGTCTATATTGAACTATATATATATTGAAAATCAATACGCAAGCAAAATAACTAAAAAACAACTAAGAATTGTGGATATTTCGATTGATTGTTTGTCATCAGAAGACTAAAAGTTGAAGAAAAAGAAATAGATAGTTAGATAGATAGATCGAGGAAGAGATATAGAAAGAAGGAGAGGATGAGAGTTTTGTCTTGCAGACGGTTCAACAAACAGAAGACTCTCCCCACTAATTCACTTTCTCTTTCTGTCTCTTTCTTTCTTCGTCTTCTAATCTTCTCTTGGTTATAGACAACAGTCTAAAATATCAACTATTTTGCTTTTGAAACATAACAGAAAATGGGAATGTTTCATTTTCTGATATGTGTCCTATTTTAACCTCAGTTTTTAAAAAGTCTGTTTGGATCGTAGTTTTATATTTTAATATAATAATCAAACCACAATAAGAAATGGGAAAACAAGACTAAGATCTTTCAACCGTAACAAGCGGTCTTCGTCAGAGTCAAAAACCCAACCACTTTTCTTATTGTGGTTTGATCATTAATTGTTGTTTCACGTGTTTATGTGAAATCATTTTATATTTTAATATACAACATCATAAGATAAGAAAAATAAATATTGTTATGATTTTACTTAATTCAAATATAGTAAGAATATAAAAATTGATTAATGTGGTTAATGTGCAAATTTTCAAAGTGAATCTATTTTTGATATCTATGTGATGATGTGTGCGTCTGAGGGTGGGTATATATTCAAATATTTGTAGTAGCATAACATATTCGAACATTTTTAATTCATGACGACATTTAAATACTTGATTTGAAAAACTGTATACTTTTGAGCAAGAAAAATGGTACTTAACATCAACTCCAAAAAAATTTTTTTCTTCGCTCAACAAACAAAGCTAAACGAACAGTTAAATTTTCGTATTTGATATCTCCATAACAATAGCATGTTGTGATATTTTTTTTATGAATCATGTTCTGTAAGGCTAACAAATCTACGATTGAAGTAGACAAATTACCACCTGTGATTTGTAGCACCTCTATCATTTACTATAGATTAAGATTTAAAGCCTGCCATCAAGTTTATGAGAAACCATAAAAGCAGTTACTCACTTGCGATAATAAAATTTGCATAGAATCAATTTCTACCGCAGCACCACTTGTATTTATTTATTTTGCTTTATAAACTGTGTTGATGTAGAATAATCTGTTCAGAACATATATCGATCACAGTACAGCATAACTGAATAAAAGAAAAAATAATTTAATTCAATAAGTACCATTTCATTTATGAAAAAAATATATTTTATTTAATATTTTTCACATTTTTATTTAATTTAATTTTAAACTTCTTAAAGTACAAGTATCTTAGACATAAGTAGCATACAAATACTTAATATGCAAAATTGAATGTTATTTTTAAAACAGAATATTCCGAATAAAATCACTAAAGAATAATAAATAACTTGAAGTAATATTGAATTTATAAACCAGAAGGACATTCAGAAATATTAGTTCGTATAATTGAATATTGGTGAATATATCAATAATTTTATTTAATATTAGACGACTCGTGATCCTTTGGGTGTCTCCAATAAACTATTACATTACAAGTTTAAAATAAACTAATAATTTTAAGATTTATCAGTACAACTGACTGGGACTAGGATAGACGTGGGTAGGGCATGGGGGTACATATGTTCATATTAGAAGGCAGGTACATTTCATTGTTATTTTTTTTTCCTAAAGGTAAAAAAAATATTAAGCTCTAAATTATTAGAGCAGTTACATTTGCTCTAGGACTAAGTGTAGCAAACATATTGAAAATATAACACAGAGACCTATAACGAAATATAAACAAATTTAGGAATACGGAGAAAATAGAACTTATTTTTTTTTTTAAATAAATAAATTAAGAAAAGCTGTACACTTGGGGATTTGTTCTTTGAGGCAAGTAGAAGAATTATCGCGCACTAATTTGTTAATTTCATACCCATCTAAATTAGTTATTTCACGGAATGTATTGTTTCTATGTAATATTTGTATATTTTGGTCTGGGAAAAATTGGTGGTTATTGGTGACTAAATGTTTGGAAAAAATGGGACATGAGTTTATTATTGTTGGGGGATTTGGTTTTTTCTGTTTAACTTCTTGTACATGTTGTTTGATTCTTTTGCCAAACGATCTTATAGTCATGCCTATATAATGAGAAGAGCAATTAGCGCACGACACTTTATACACACCACTAAGAGAAAGGGGTTCTTGAGCTGTTTTTAAAGATACAGGGATTTTAAGTCACCTGAGTTTCTGTAACTGACTTTTAAGCCGTATTTTTGTAATATTTTGGCTATTTTTAATGATGGATTACCAATGTATGGGATTACCACCCAGGTTTGTGTAATTTTTGTAGAGGAGCTGATTAGGGGGAATGCCTGGCTAACTATTTTATTTCTCTCTTTCCTTCTAATTAATGATAATTAAATATACATAAATTAATTATACATAATTAATAATTAATTATAAATTATAATTAAAATAATTAATAATTAATTATACATAATAATCAAATACTATAGTTGCAACAATAAAACACTTTAAAAAAAATCTCGAGATCGAATTTTTTCACGATCACTATACTTTACTTATAGTAAAGTAATAATGGTATTTAGAGTATATAGAGGAGGAAGAGAAAAATTTGGCCTTTTGCATTCATGTGATGAAATCTATAAGCTTTAAAATTAATTATCTCACTGTTCATACCACTGCAATGATAAAATGACATTCAATGTATATAACAACTCATAATCTCACGACAGCTTTTTCCTTCTAACTCCTTTCAACTACTGCATAAGATATTATTTTATTATTAGCACCCCAGAAGTTGTTAATAAGAAGTAGAGAGGAATGAAACTACATCGTTCTTCAATGATCCTTCTCACTCGATTTGTTTCCGATCTTCTTCATCTTTCAGAATAAAACAAAAGATGGGGAACATACAAACAGTGAGTTACAAAAAATATTATCAATTTCGGATCACTAATCACTACTTTATAAGTGTGTGTCATATTATATTTACAGTAAAGTTGTAGGTAGACTACTTCTGAGTTTTTGTTTAAAAGAAATCTTATTAAAATGTTTAACTTGTTTAAAAGTAAAGAGAACCTTAAACTAAAATATTTAATATAAATCTAGAATATAGTGTTGGCGGAATCAATTCCCTACAAGATGTAGGGAAGGAATGTGACATTCTGATTACACAAAGTAAGGATGCTGTTGATCTTATCGAGTTAAGACGGCTTTGATGAAATGAAAATCGCTTTATTACTTCCCAAATTTAATTAAGTGAGAAATTTGATTTTATTAAAAATAGCTAACTTTAATTAATTTTGTTAGCTAAGTCTAAATAAAATAAAACTACAAAGAGAGGTTTAAATGAAGCATTTATTATTGTAGTAATATTAATAGAACTTAGCTTTTTTTAACTGTTAAGTAAATAATTAAGAAGTTTTATATTACATCGTTCTTTTAAGGAATTGAATATTTTTACTTATTTATTTATTTTATTGAGGGTGATTATAGTACTGCGTCCTAAGAACTATTGTACTACCCTTGTTCTCTACTACAGTAACCCAATTAGCTTCCAAATACTTCAGTTACCCCAAATACTAGAGCATCCAAGAAGCTCAGTACTTTTGCTGGGTCCAACGGTAAAAGTTCTTCTATAGTTTCGTTAAGTATTCCGAAGCACCTCCCTTTGTATAGCACAGTGGCTTGACAATCAGCCAGAAGGTGCAACGTTGTTTCTTCCTCTACCTTGCAGAATCTGCACAAACCATCATTGATAATACCCTTTCTAATGGCCAGATGGCCATTAAGTTTACAATGGCCCGTTAGAAATCCGGTTAATATCCTTAGATTATTCCTGCTCCTTACCATACAATACAAGTTTTGCCTATTTTCAAATTTATTGAGAAGTATCTTTGCTTGTCTGTGTCCTTGAAGAGAAACCCAGTATTGCTTCCTGTTTCCTTATCTTTTTTTCTAAGGAGTTCTTGAATAGTTTGTTGTCCTATACCACAATATGGTTCTGGACCAATTGAATACATTTTATAAATTAGCTTTAGCCTCCCAGGAGTGACTCTGCAGTAAAGTCTCACACTTAACAAACAAAATTGATTCATTTCTAATCATAAAACTGGTGTGTGACGCTATAGGAGTTTCATTATATTAATTATAAGCGGCAGTAGTTATTCGCAAGAGTAACGCTACTTGTTTCACAGTAACGGTGTTCATGATTTTGGTTTTTATTATTTCCAAGACAAATATTCTTTATCTGACCTATGAATTGTCCCGGCCAGCACTTCTTAAACCCGTCCTGGTCACAGAGTAGTTTAGTTTGAGATTTTCTTTACCTTTGTTAATCAGATTTTGTTTAACAGTTTTCAAGTTGGAGAAAGATATCCGTCCCACGACAAATATGTCAAGTTGTTCGTCCCCAGCGATTATGATGTCAAGTACTTGTTCTTAACCTTTAATAGTACTCATGTATTACAGATACAATTTGATGTCAAGTATGATACCATGCGAGTATGATGTCAAGTATTTGTTCTTAACCTTTAATAGTACACATGTATTACAGACACAATTTTAGATACTTTAATGTTGTATTTATATAAACTTAATAAGACAGTAGGCATGAGGCTTCATTAGATAAATCAGTAGGAATAAACTGGAAACTTTGCATGCTTCTAGCTGACTGAATTAGAACAATAAATAAACTTTGTAATCCACACAAAATAGAAAAAAAAACAAATCAATTTATAATTAATTTCTTTAACTTTACTAGAATTTACAATCTTTGGTAAAATAACAATTACTTTTTCGTATTTTTTAAATTTTCTTTGAAATCTATTAGTGAAATCTATTAGAAATAAAAGCAGTTTATAAGTATATGTCGTGTATACAAGTATACATAAAACTTGATATACGTGTTGTATACACTTGAAGAAAATACCGCGGCAGTTTTTATCAGGAATAAGCTTTTAAATAAACTCAAGATTCAATTTTGAAATTTAAATTTTAAATCAATGTTCAAGACTGAAGGATTAGTAATAAAAAAGTTACCGTTTTTAAATAAATTTGTTTAAAAAATTGAGATGATATTTATCGGTGTGATAAACAACCCTCTTCTTATTAAATAGATTGAAAAAAAGAAAAAGTTTTGTATCGTATTTTAAACCAAGACTTTGCAATAATATATATATATATTATATATATATATATATATATAATACAAAACTGAAATACATACAATAATTCTAACGTAGTGCAATCAGTTATTATGTGGTACTTACTCATTGTAGGGTAAAAAGCTAATGAAATGGGCTCCACATATAAACATTTTTAATGGCATAAACAACGCGTTTAAATATTATATATAAAATATTATTTTTATATATTAACGAGTTAAATGAAATATTATTTTATTTTTATTTTGTACTATATTTACTTTATACTATAGATAACTCTCTGGTGCCATTGTATTTTTTAGTTAATGCCTGAGGAAGAACACTACGTGTTCGAAACGCGTTGTTTATACCATTACAAATTTTTATATGTGGAGACCATTTCATTAGCTTTTTACCCTACAATGAATCTATTAATATTTGTATGACAAAATTTTATAATACGTCTAAAAGAAGGTATCGTTAAAATAAAAACAAAATTAAAGTGATATGGAATGAGTTTAATAATGTGGTTACTTATAGTAAAATGGAACGCAGGCCAATCTAGTTTGTTCAAATATACAACTTGCTTTTTGTAATTTAAAGTGATAGTTCAGTATCTTGGGTATCACTAAAACGGGACACGAAGTACGGCTGACTCTAGTCATCAGTGTTCCGTTTTATTGAATTTAAGTTGTATTAAATGTTAGCTAATTATTTGATGGTGCTAATTTGAAGAAATTGGGGTTTAGTTTAATTAATAGGCAAGTTAACTAGAGCACTCATGGTATGCGCGAGGCGTCCGAGCACCCCCTGTACAGGATAATTAGTCTAGATAGCCTTATTTAGTCTAATTAATGGAGGCTGAGTCGGATCTAAATGCCTGTTTGATGTTTTATCTGCCAGAATTCATCAGGTCGATGCTCTCGTCCAAGGGGTATTAATTTTAGTTTAATAGTCTCTTTGTAGCGTTTGTTAGTTATCCTTGGAATTGAGTAAGTTTTGACGTACTCCTGGCTTAAGTTTGAAGTTGCATCAAGTTTATCCACTTAATAGGCGCTTTATTTAGAAAAGTAGTTAGCATGGTTTCACGAAACTTGACTTCTCATACTTCGTAAGTACATGGATGTAACTGCTGTTACATAATGTTAATATCATGTCATTAAACCACTTTAAGGATAGAATTATTTTTTAAACAGATATTAGAAAAAAATCATCATTGGTGACATCACTGCTGGTTTGGAAGAATGCTCATTACTCCAAAAGTTAAGAGAAAGCACACACATACACGCATAAATTGTTTATGCCTATGTGGTCTAGAAGCAAATAGATGGAAGGTCTATTCGGATTTCTAAAAGTGAGTCAGATGAATATTTAAGTTCTCATTTCAATTAACATATTTGCTCTTTGTGTGTTGATATCAATTGTGCATATTTATATTTTAGAGAAGTTCTCTACAAGTTAAGCTAAGAATATGCTAATTCTGTTGTCTTTCCTTTATCTAACAAACCAACAAAATGTTAGGTCCAACTACTCTGATAAGTGACCTAGACGGAAAAAGTTACTGGTTGAACTATTTCAGGCTTTCATATACATGAAAGTAACAACAATTAAAGACGTGATGTAATTAATGAAACCAAAAGCCACAAGGAAAAATCAAAACAAGAAAATATGCTCTGAGGTCTTTCACACTATGTAATCAGAGCTTATTTTTCTTGTTTTTGATTTTTCCTTGTAGGTTATTCATATACATGAAAGTATATTTCTATCAATTAATAGACGTGATGTAATTAAATGAAACAATATAATTGCCACAAGTATAATTTATAATACAAAAAATATGCTCTGAGGTCTTTCACACTATGTAATCAGAGCTTATTTTTCTTGTTTTTGATTTTTCCTTGTAGGTTATTGTTTCATACGTATATTTCTATTCTTATATTTTAACTAAAAAACAAGTCTAATTGAAAGGTCTTTCATGAAAGACTCTCCTGATTATATGGAAAAATGGGTGTAGATTATCATTTTATTATGTTTCCCTATTAGTTTTATTGATTTCATTAAAACTTCTTACTTTTGTAATAACAATATTTTTAAAAAAAAAGTCTATAGAAAGGTCTTTCATGAAAGACTCTCCTGATTTATGGGAAAAGGTTTAATTCTTTTTTTTTTAAATGTTGGTTTCTAATTATTTAATTATAATTACTAATTATTTTGTTTAATCTTATAAATGTAATTATTTATATGTTTTAATGAATTCTATTAATAACTTTCAGATTATTTAGATGACTTAGTGCAATTAGTGTTTTATGATTCTATATGATTATTATCTTCTTTAATGAATTTTTTTTGTAAAGTCATCTTCCTTCTTCAAAATAATGCTATAAAAATTAATATTCTGAGAAAACCTGACTATTTTGTAGGATAAATCAAATTCGCTGTCAACTTTGTGCAAATGGGAATGAATATTTTTCAGCCTAACAGACAGGGATATACCTATCGTAATTAAAATTCAAAACCTATCTAAAATCTACTTTCTGCCTCTTCTTGGCCTAGGTGATTGCTTCATTTTTTGATCTGTAGTCCTAACTTTTCCTTCCTCTACTTCCCTATCTGTAATTTGCATTACTTGTTTATCAACTTTAATGAATGAAGAAACTACTTTTTTATTTAAGATGCAATTTATTTTTAAAAATATATTGTTATTTTTCCCCAATCAATACAAGATTCACCAGCTGGTATTTAATAAAATAAGAACAAAAATATAACTTTACTTCAAATAAAATATAGAAACAGACATATATAAAAGAATTAGTATATAATCATAAGAGATATAAGTTATGATAACCTTAAGGAAGTATAGTTATCATCAAAAAATTTGATCTCAAGATTTTAACGGATTTACATGTTTGTGATGTCGAAAGTTTTTTATTACGTTTTTTCGGTAATATCTATGTGTAATTGGCTTTGTAGGTGTATGGTTTGGTGAGTCAAAATTTTTTGGCCATGTTACAACCCAAGTTCAATAGATCAAATTCATATTTACACAAAAATGGATGCTACATTGTACATGATATTATTAAATGTTGTTTCTGGGAAATACTGCATGCTTGAAAAATAACTTCTTTTCCAAAAATGTAATGTTTGACATTTTTTCTCCTAAATATCAAAATCTGGAGTGTTGAATTGTCGTGATTATTTTGAAACTGACATCAGCATTACATAAAAAACTTGGAATTTTCAAAAAGGGTGTTGTGCTATATTTTATGAGATCAGAAGATGTGTTTTTACATTGTGGTCAGCAATAAAATAATATTTTTTTTTAAAAAAAGCTTAGAATTAGCATACAAAAAAAATTGAAGTACTCGTAGTTCTGATTAATATTAAAAGAAAAAGTAGTACAAAAACAGAAAAATCAACTTTCGACAATGGATAACCTGCTGTACTTGTTAGCTTTGTTTTCATTGACTTAGATATTTTTTCAACAAAACCAATGATAAAGAGAACTTTAAAGATATTTTAATGAGTTAATATAATATGTAAGAAGATTTCTTTATTAAAATATAAAATGATAAAATATAAAACTATAAAAGGAAACATAAGTACATTTTATGACGTTTTCTAGCGTACATAGATGGTTCTCTTACAAGGGTTGTTGTCAATCCACATAATACTACTATCTTTAACAAATCATAGTTTTAGATATATAGTTCTCGGTGTACTTTTTTGTAAAATTGTTTTTTGGTAACATTGAAAGCAGTAATAAGACACTTTTCTAGTAGCTTAGTACTAAGCTAAGATTGCTTATAAATAATTTTAGGTCTTCTGTAGGTAAGAGCAGTGACATTCTCGTTAGCATTTCCAACTGACTCAGTTTCAATGATGTTTCCACCTACAGGTTCTTAGATTTGTGATCGCAACGCGAGTATCACTTTGAAGAGTTTACAAGAGGCACGTATTTGTCTCCTGGGAGATAAATCTGCCCCTGGGCTTAATCTCAATCGTAATTTATTATTTATTTAGTATTTTTAACCAATTTACTTACTTGTTTCTTCAGTACTTTTTTATAAATTTTTTTCCTATTTTAAAAATAGTTTTCCTTGTTTAACTGTGGGTGGTGCTTTTACCTCTCTTCGTAAAAGCTTCGTTGATTGAGTCCTTGAATGAGACTGACTTCATTCTTTTCTTGTCTTCGGAGTGACTCACATGTGTCAAACTGATGACGACATCGACGTCAAGCAGTCAAAACATAGTTGTGTTTTTATTATGTGAATTTAGTTCACATAGTAAAATATGATATATAATACATATGTATAATGAAAAACATTAGATATTTTAAAAGTGTTGCTTAAAACTTACTATATAACTTATTCTTTGGGAAAACTACATTAATTTTGAATCAAAACTCCAGTTTAATAATTTGCGTTTTGTCGTTAGTAAATGTTCAGAGTTATTAAATAGTCAACTACTTATATTAAGAAGAATACCTTTTTACCAAACCAAAACAGGGTTTTAATAAAATAAGAGCATTCTGAGATTAAAATGTTTCTACAAACTATGCACAAAAGTTTGAAATATTCGTTGTAACTATGCAATATTAGAAGTTGACTCAGTGATATGTGAATGCATTTGAAAGCACTATCAATATTAATTTTCTAATCTTTAATGGGACCATAAATCCTAAAATGAGGCGACCAATGAATTACGATTTGCTACTTACAAATCTACAGCTAATACTCGAAACCATAACAAATTCCAGCTCTAAAATGGTAGCTAGGTTATGTCGTCTGAATAAATAATGTAATACTGGGCTAGATATTTCTTGTTTGAGCTACAATTAAAGGATAGTCATTTTTATTAATATTTATAAATGTTAATTTATTAGTTCATAAACTAAACCAAACCATCTCTTAAACCTAGCCATTCCAACCCTATAGTTTAAACAGAAAAAAAATAGGTCAAGTTGTTTTATTAGTGGGTAATTGTGTCCTCTATTAGCATCAGCATCATGAGTTCCATGTGGACCACAATATATTGAAGTTAATTCACAAATTATTTAATTAATGAACTATAATAATTAGACTCTTTGTGTAATATTTAACAGGTGTGTTTAATATTACTTTAATATAAATATATGTACTTTATTAACACTCACTCCGTTTTGAAAAGTAAACATAAATGCTGATACCAACTTGACAGTTTTTGTGTTTAAAATACTACAATACTTTTTTTATTTGAGTATTCTAGAGAATAGAAGTAATTTTTAAGTACATTTTATTTATTACAATATCAAATATAAACAAATAATTTATGGTGAAACGAAAAAGGATCTATATGAATTTATAATTACATACATGAAATGAGCAACGAACAATTTGAACAATTACTATTCATCCGGCAATATGTGTCGCTCATAATAATAACTGGGTGCAAACTTTCCATTCCTTGAACAATTTCAAAAGAGTAGTCTGTTTTTATTGTAACTTTATTTAAGCTTTGGGCAACTAGATTTTACGAGTGTGTGGATTCCCACACGAGTATTTGTCCAAAAACCTGACCTAAGTGGACCAGGTTAGCTTAGTGGCTTCTTGTCCACCTCATAACTGGCGCTGTTAGGTCTGTGGTTCGATATCGACTCTAGCCGCCGATTTATTCAGGTGAGAGGTGAATGAGTTTGAGCCGTCATCCCTCAGAGAGGTCTTCAAACTGTTGGTCCCTAGCCTGTACAATGTCAACTACTTGGTAAGATCGCTACACTAAATACACTTGAGTTAGACAAAATTTAGGACTTCCAATGTGGAATCGATCTTCTTTGTGTGGAATCAGAAAGGTACAATCTTCAGCCTATGTGTGTCCTCTTGTGGGACTGTCACTGCAACCTTATTTAACATACACTGAACAATTGTCTGGAAGATCCAGACTTCCCATTTTCAGACTGTTTCGGGTCACGAGGTTGTGACTCTTGGAAGTAAATGTTTAGATTTTCATCGGTGAAGTTTAGCCCTTTCATTGGTGTTTACATGCTTAACATGAATTTGGCTGATTTTATGTAGGGCCTTTTCATCCTTGCACCAGTAGGAACTTATGTAATCCTAGTAGTATATCTTTGTAAACAGTATATTTATAGTACAGTTACTATTTTGTATTCCTATGACACATATCCAGCTAGTATTTGGTTCATGTTGGACATTACTATTTGAATGGTTGTAATTTTCTAGCCCTTCAGTATCCTTATCATACTCTTCATGTGTAGTTGCCAGCTACTGCAATGTGTGAGTTTTTCTGAATCCAGACAGTGACAGTAGCCCTCTTCAATTTTTCAGTGCACTGACTAATTTTTTAGCTAAATTTTAGATAAAACAAGGTTTGCAGCTTTAACAAAGACCTTTGTGATAACATTTCCTGTTGTTTTTTGCACAGAACGTCAAAGAAATATAACTGGCATCAGTACTACGTCCAATTGTAAGGTTACCTTTTAATACTTGAATTTCAGGTTCATCTTGACGAGGATGAGTAAAGATGGTGAATATTGAGGGTTTATATACTGTGCAAAGGTACTTTAATATCGTGATTATAAAATTTGTTATAATATATATATATTATCGTATGCAGCTAGCTTTTCACATTAAAAAAAAAACATCTCTGTACACAAAACCCATGAAAAAATTTGCAATACAAAAAATAAATTCACTTCATCATCTCTTGTTGTAAAATTCAATATTTTAAGGCATTCAATAAAACGCTGTATAAATTAATTAAGTTTTCAATAGCTTTTTTAATAAAAGTAAAAAAAAACAACATTCTTTGTTTTAAACATATTTGATGTTGTTACAGTTAATTAACAACATCGAAACCCAAAAAGAGAGAAACGGTATTGCATCACATTGTCTAATACAACTAATATGTCAACCATTATTCCCACACGATTTAATAAAGGGGTTATTAAAGTCCTTGTCACAGATGAGTTTACATGTAGGCTAACTATGAAAACGAAGTTACCAAACATCAGGTAATGATTTATAATGTTCGTTACATTCAGTTCTTTCAACATTTTAACTCTACGTAGCGCAACATTCCTAGTAATCCAAAATCTGAAAAAATATTACCATATAATAAAATTTCAACTTTCAATTGATAAATATGTTTATTTTATTAAATATTTCCTAAATAATAATTCATATAATTTTATCTGTTAAATGCATCCATTCCTTATATAATATTACAATTTCTGATAGTTTGATGTGGACAATAAATTTATTAAGTTAATTATTTAACTTTTTTTTATTAATTGTCAATTTTGAAACTTGGTACGTATGAATTATTAAGAAGGGATAATATTAACTTTATTTTAGTTAAAGGACTAAATTATGATTAAATGATAAAGTGTAGTATATTGTTCATATACTATATAAAACATTATTTTTAATTATTATTATTAATATGACACAAGTATGATTTGTTAGTTTATGATGATCTGAGTTATAGAGAGGATCATGTAAAAATTTGTGTAATGGTACTTTAGTAACGTGATTATAAAATTTGTTATAGTATATTTTATATAATAGTAGCAAACCTACCCGTCTTTGACGTAATCAAAAATTCGATTGTACTTGGTATTCCAAAATATGTAAACTACCGAACAAACTTTTATTATTAATGAGGTTCATTCAAAGCTTGGTTATTTGTTTATCGCTTCAGTTATGAGTTTCATGACGTCATAAAACACTGATTTCTTTCTTCTTTGACCACAATTTTTCATACACACGGTGATTAAAACACTATTTTAAGTTAAATATTTTAGTAGTTGCGACACTGGCAAGTGCAGTGCAATCAAGTGCAACCTGCGTGCAGCAATCAAGTCAATTTTTCATTATATTTTCAGATTCTGGGGTAGATCTATTAAAAATGAACCAGAGCTAATTCAGCTCACCCGAAGTAGTTTTTCCATTGTAGAGTCTAAGTTTATGAAATATTACGAGTATTTTTGAAAAACAAAAATCTAAACTTATCACTTGAGAAAAAGATAATTTTTTATTAAACTGCTATTTCATAAAAAAATGTAATAATTATTACATTATAATAATTATTATTTTTATAAGCTAGACTGGGTGTTTAATTTTTGTATTGTACAAGATGTGTTGTGAATATGCAGTGAATCGTCAATGGTTAAAATTATGTCATCCCAAAGTACGAATATAATTTATATTAGATTGAATGGAGTACAGACCTAAAGACGTGTCAATTCATCAATCCTAAAAAAAAATGGTTACATTTAGAAATATTCAAGAAGAATATACCCTTGAGAGCATTTGAGACTTATTTAATACATAAATTTAGTTTCCATGTATTTTACATTTGTAAATATACCATGTCTCTAATTGGGATTAGCTTGTCTCTCCTTCTTAATTTCCAAAAGGTTTCTCTTTTCATTGAAATTTAATGAAGTCAAATGTACTTTACGAAATACAAGAGGTATATTTAAATTAAAATCAATCTATATAGAATTCATAGTGTCAGCCTGGAATATCGTGATTCAGATTATAGGGATAAACGTAGAATATATTTTGTTTATTGGTTCAAAGGCAAATTATTGCTATACTATACTATGTATAGTGTATGTAGTATACTATAATATGTATAGTATTACAATGCTATACTAGTGGAGTATAAATCGTTTAAAACACAATAGTTAATTAACATGAATGTAAATAACTTAAAAAACCTATAAGCTATGGTAAGATACAGAATGTATTGAATGTAGTACTCCATTATTGGTGCTAGATTGGAAACTGACGAGTTGTAGCAATCCAACTAGTTGAAAGGAAATAGTTGGTATTTAGGAACCAAGAAATTTTGAGAGCCATAAATGTCAATGAATATTAATACTTCCCTTCAAGGAGGTTATCTATAAATCCAAAAAATAAGAATCTACCTTAGATAGATCTTATCTGTATACTGAATATACAGATAACGCCTGTGTTATCTGTATATTCAGTTCTACTAAAGATATGACCAGAAATTTATTTGGTAATTTTTTTTTAAAAATATTTTACAAATTTAATGTATATATAAATTAAACAAATTGTTAATGTATAACAGCTTCATTTTGCTTCGACATTGTTACCTTTCAGTATTTCTACAGGTCATACTGGCTGTAGGTATTAATATTAATATTGATACCCAGCAAAGTAAAGTGGTTTACCTTAAGCTAGAGTCAGGAATATTGGGTCACAATTGTAAAAATTTTCGGAACTACTGAGCTAGAGCACTTCTCTGTGAAGTAGATTAGGATAGTTCTTGCAAGGACTGATCACTGGTACTTGTCTCCGGGTCAGTTATAAATTCCAGAGTACGCGGTGATGTAAAAAGGAGTTAGACTGATTCCTTTGTTTTTTTAATTGTAAATATTTGTTTAGAGAAAAAATACTATTTCAATAATTAAATCCATTTAACCATTTGAATGCTTTTAGTTTAATAAATCTAAACATTCAGAGTTGCTGTAACTGCAATATAATTGAAATTGAATAAAACATACATTAAAATTTAGTGTGATTAGCCAACAGCTTGTATTAAGCTGGACAGATGGGAGAATTCATTGCAAGTAATCTCGTCTTAATAAAGCAAGGAGGGATTAGCTTGTCTCTCCTTCTTAATTTCCAAAAGGTTTCTCTTTTCATTGAAATTTAATGAAGTCAAATGTACTTTACGAAATACAAGAGGTATATTTAAATTAAAATCAAGATTTCTAAGAGAAATAATACCTATTCACTTTGTTATCAAAGAACCTTAACTAGAAATGACTTTCAAACAATCAATTTATAAGGATTAGAAGATTTTCAAAAATGGTAAGAAGTTTTATAAAATAGTAATAAATTAATAGTAAAAGAATTTGTTACCCTATTTTTTTGTATTGCTTGTTGGAATTTTGCATATGAGGTATGAACTCCTATTAAGTATCAGAGTTGGCAATTGAATTTCTGGGTTCCAGGATGAAATTGAACTTTATCCCTAACCATTTTTTAAATTATTATATGTATTAATTTTAATCCATCATAAATAAACAGATATTATAATAAAAGTTAATTTTTGAATTCTAGAACAGCTTTCTACGTATATATTTGTTTGGATTTTTAATTTTAATACTTATTTGTGGGCAGTTTTTGCAAAAATAATTCACAATTTATTCTTTAGAAGACTTTCAAAAAATATATATATATCTACTAATTTAGTCGCGGAGTCCCAAGCAATTGAAAATGTATACTGTGGGCATGTTATATGCACTGTAGATGTATGTAGAGATATGCTTCAAGTAAGATTATGTAGAAAATAAATTAATAATCGTTAATAAAAAATAATATAATTAAAATTATTACCTGGACAATTAATAATTCAATAATATAAATAAAGTAAGTAATAAAATAACAGATGTATTGTGTATTTATAATTTTGTAGTGAACTATGAAAGTAGTTGTTATTGTATTTGGATTAATTTTACAAAAATCTTGTAACTCTAAGTATCAAACAATCGTTAGCGACGTTTCAGTTTTATTTTAAAACCTTTTTAATAGGCAGAAGTAAGAATTTTTTTAATACGAAAATGAAATTTACATTATTTAAACAAACTAACTATTTTAACTTTGACTAGTCTAGCCGAAGGTTTAGACCATTTAAGATTGTCTGTTCGTTTAAATAATGTAAACTTTATTTTATTGTTTAAAAAATTCTTACTTCTGCATAGGAAAAAGGTTTTACTCCGCGAGGCTCCTGTTACTGAAGGCTACTAACTACTATTGTATAATGCTCCAATAAGCCATTAAGTATTGCTGTTTCCTAGCTTATCAATGTAGTAATAAAACATTTTCAGAGTTTTGAGTGACATACTAAACATATCATGGGTCAGTAATCACAAACATTATGTCAATTTTTTTTTGAAAATTGAAGGATTTTAAGTGCACCTTATGTCCAAAAAAAAAACTTCATTTCTTATTTGTAGTTGTGCTTTGTTAGATTTGATTAACGATATTAATTTATATGCATTATTTTTGAGCATTGATAGATGTAGAAATAATTAACCATATTATCAATAGCTACCATTATATACTAGTAAAATTAAAAAGGGAAAGCTTTCCATTAACACTCACCTATTGTGCTTTGAATTAAACGGTAAATTTCTGTTTAGAACAGAGAACAATTTAAAATAACAGATGGAGGCCAAAACCACGCAAAAGTGCGTGTTAGATTAAGTTAAACTAATAAAAAAAAAACAATTCCACAATTGGGCTTTGAATTTTATAGATAAATCAATTCCTCTGTCTGGTTATTCTAATAATATTTTTGAATGATTTAATAAATTATTTTTCTTCAAATTAGTTTATATATATCCTATTTAAAATAACTAAACTATATTAAATAAATTGCTTTAAAAAATATAGATAACATTATTTAATTTTTCAAACATTCCTAATTGTAAGACTATTCAAGAAGTGGAATAAATGATACTGAAAATTATTTTTTGGCCATTTGGTGAATTATCTTCCAACGCGGCACCTCATTATTTCAGTTATTTTTTGTGAATGATTCAGTTCTTTGATCTCAATTCAGTCGTTTTATCTTAATGAGAAATTTATGTAAAAAAATATTACGATGTGTAATTTGTTTTTCTTTAAATCATAACTCAAAGACCTGTGTTAACAATTAATTTGAATAGTTAAATCTAACTTATAGTTTATTGTAAAATATGGCATAATGCAGGCATATCTTTTATCAAACAACATTTAAAAAAGAGTTATGTTGCTGTTTTTTTACAGTAATTTAATTTATAAACTGGATTTTTTGAACAAGACTGTTTTATCTATCATAGAACTGGTCTAGGGTAGTTGTCTTGTTTTGAATGGATATAGGTGCGTGCATTTGCATGCTGATGTGTTTTTAATTACTATAATTGCATTATTACTACTAGGATTATAGATATTATTATTATTATTATTATTATTATTATTATCTATAGTTATAATTATTTAATTGGTTCTAAGGTTTTCAATATTGTGCAAGGAGGAAAGAAGAGGCTACGTTAGCTCAGTGGTTAACGTACTCATTTCTGGGCTGGTAGTCCGGGGTTCAATGTCACCTGGCCCTTGATTTATTCACGCGGAAGGTGAACAAATTTGAGTGTGTCGACCCGCGGAGAGGACCGTCGGTTCTTAGCCCATAGATGTCAGGTACTCGCTAAAGAACTCTACTCGAAATGCACTTGAGTTAGATAAAATTCAGGACTCCCAATGTAGTATCTGTAGAATCACTGATCAAACAAAAAGCCGGTAAACGGTTGATGTTATCATCCACCAGGAGATCAGCGTAAAAAAAAGGAAAAAAGAGTAAAGTGCTTGGTGAAGATGACCTAATATCTACTGTACTGCATAGTAGATATGCTCAAATGCATAAACTGTGAGCAAAGACCTACATAAACAATTCATTTATTCACATACTGATATGTCTTTTCATCTAGGTCATTGAAAGCGTTATAATTATCTTGTGACTGTATTTTCTGGTTCTCATATAACTGATGCGAAAAATAATTGTGTATTATCTGCAATACGACAGCAAATAAAATGTAAGAGCCCGGAAAATATTTGTTTCCACTTCGGATTTCTGTCACATTCAAGAGCTTAGTAGAGTTGTTTACTCTTAAATTCATGCATTTGAATTTAATGTCCTTATCTTAAGGAAAAAGACTTAACTAACCCGAAGATTTAGAAATATTTAAGCAAATAAATCATTAAACTGATATATTGTTTAAACACTTAAGGAAAATGAAACGATGACTTGACATACTTGACAATAGGGTTTATACAAAAACCGGCATTTTAGAAAACCGGTTTTCGAATAGTAATTTTTCCAGAAAACCGGTTTTAAAGGGTTTCGAATTTTTATAAAATTCGATTTTTTTGCTCGAATATTCTGTAATTCGAACAAAAAATTTTAACAGAAAATTTAGAGTGATTAAAAGTAGTTTTTGACTGAAATTTATTCTGTTCAATTTTATTGATAATAAAATTTTTTTATGCAATTTTTTCGTAGAACAAAGAAATAATGGTTGACCAGGATTAAATAACTTTAAAAACAATTATTCGTTTTTTATGCATAATTTTCACATATAAGGATAAAAATATTTTTATAATAGTGAAATGAGTTATTCAGCAAAGGGTTCGAATAACTAAAACAATATATTTTCATATGTTTATAATAACCGTATTATTAACCATATTATATTTATAATAACCATATTATTGAATCGGACCGATATGATTCCAAGAACCAAACCGCTTGCAACAGTGTTTTCATCAATGTGGTACATTTGGCTACATTTGTCATTTTCAAATTTTTTTTGAGTGTTATTCATACATTGAAAACCGATATTTTCTACTAAAAAACCGGTTTTCGAATGTCATAATTTTCTCCATAAAACCAGTTTTTAAAAACCGACAAACCCTACTTGACAATGAAGAAAATAAGAGAAAAAATGTACACTAAATAATGTACTAAAATAAAAATAATATATTTTTAAAATAATTAAATAATAATAATATAGACAGCAGTGAAAAATTCAGTAGGTTATGTAACAGGAAGTATGACTTCTTAGATCAGGTCTTTTTGAAGGTCTTCAGAGAGCTACAGTAGTAGTATACTAGGTAAGACGGTGTATTATAATTCTAATATTACTGTTTACTGTTAGTAAAACGTTTTCCTTGCTATTGTGGCGTTACTTTGCCATACTTTACTACAGTTAGCTGTAGTAAGGATCTATGGAAAGCACCTAACGAGTTCAGGCTCATACTTACCCCCTGTGATGGATTTCGTGAAGGCCAGACATCATTCATCCAAAGTAATAATAATCATTTGGTCTATGCTTAATTAGAAACTAAGCAAAACAAATTTAATTTAATTAGCAATTTCATTGTTAATGTAAAACAAACAAGAATATTGGGTTTTGTATTTATCTAAGTTTTAATGGGTTGTACATCATGTTTTCAGTATCTAAACACGGGATTGATTCGTTATTCATTTGCAAGATTTATAATATCAGTTGTTGTATTATCAAACAAACATTCATCAAGAAGTTTGCTGCTCTCTTAAGTAGTTATTGAAACCTTCAAGTGAAATTAAACACGCATTTAATATTTCATACCAATGTGATGACGGTTTAATATTGTAACAGGTGTTCTCTGCTACACCGACAAATATACTTCTTTCGAATTACATGAATAATTCAAACTCTTATTGGCTAGAAATTGCATTTCTATAATGTATAACTTTATTTAATATTTGGAATTTTATTATTTTATAAGACATTTATTATGTATTCTTTCTTTCTGTTTTAAAAAATATGGATTTAAATGCACATATTATATATATATATATTTATATATATCAGCAGATCAGCAGATCTTGAACTTTGGTTTAAGTAATTTTATTTAGTGGGTTTTGTTTTTTTAAATTTTGCAATTGTTTACATTCATTCAACCTGCCAGTAAATGATGATAGTTACTACTTGTTTTTTGTGTATCTTGAAGTTTCAGTAGGCAGAAAATTTAATCTCACATATGTATATATATAATTGTATAAACTGGCAGCAGGTCTTCATCCAAGCTTGTATGGTTAAATAGCAGAGCAGACTTTGCATTCACGATTTTTTTATCAGTTATCGGACTGTGTTATTGCCCCCAGTATGTCCCTGGGAATTTTATTATTTTCATTGCCTTTGCAGTATAGAAAAGTGATTGGAAAAAAGAACAATTGAATGCAGAATCTGCTTTGCTATTTAACAATTTATATATTGAAAACTTTGAGAAACACGAATGAAAAACAGAAACTAGGACTCACATTCAATATTTCAAACCTTAATATATATATAGGCATTAAAAAGGAATCAACACAAAGATAGACACAGATATATCTCGCTTATACATTTGGACGATCGTAATGATCAGGAAGTGAGGTGTCTCGTAGAAAGTAAGGCAGTGGGTAGAGTCCTCGTGATGATGACCATTGTCAAATATATTAATAAGCGATGTATATCTTTTTATTGCTATCATAATAATACAAATTATAGTAATAGTTTTTGTGTGAAGTTATATGGACCGTTCCATTTGATTTATATATAAATATATAGGAAAAGCTATCTAAACTGGACAACAAAAGTTCAAATACGAGGAAAAGTAACCCACGGAGTAAACAATCACACGTACTGGGTTTGACACTACAATTGAAATTAAAAAAATTATCCCAACTATTCGTAATATTTGTTCAAGTTATTTTTTATTCATTGATTTTTCCTAATTTTCTAATTCTTTTAAAATAATTTATTCTTAATAATTAAGAATTCTTAATCGTAATCTTAATAACTGTACCTAAGATTACAAAATTATTTATTAGTGCAATATTAAAATATTATAAACATTATTTAGAAAATATATTTGGAGTATCCTTTTTTAAGACTGTTTAATATGGATTTAGAGAGTCACTCAAAACCAGAACTTATACTTGTTAATTTCTGAATAAGACATTTTCTCTCTAATTTTGATTTAATAATTAGATGTAAATATTATGTAACAGGTATTATAAGAATAACATATAATTTTGGTTAAAATAAGAAAATCTTTTAAAAAATAGTCAATGATACAGTACTTTTTGGCAGTAGTTCCAACAATGCTGATTTCTAAGCCATCGCAGTGCATAGGACAACCGCAATCAACGCTTCGAAAAGCACTCTGATTGTAACCTGAAACAATAAAGTATACATCATACTAAAGAGAAATTTGCTTACAATTGTGTCACCTGCCAATTGTGGTTGAAAAAGGTCAAATAAAATGTAATATAGTACTTAATTCTCAGCAATAATATTTCACAGGACATTACAATTTTTACTAAATCATGCTAAATCTAGTAACAGTCCTTTCAGTTATTTTTTAATCTATTCTCTATAATGGTAAACAGAACAGTTGTTTATCGGAAAAGGCATAGAGAACCTTTATGTATCTATTTTATAAACAAATTATTTAGCCACTGTAGTGGGCACCATCAGTTGGGTTTTTGACTCTGACGAAGACCGCTTGTTACGGTTGAAAGATCTTAGTCTTGTTTTCCCATTTCATATTGTGGTTTGTTCATTGATTGTTATTTCACGTGTTTATGTGAAATCTTTTTATATATGATTATATATGTTCAAAAAAAAAATATTCTAAAGATGAATCTAAGCTGATTCTGCGTATGAATGGCCATAGGACTTCCATTGGTCAGCACTGTAAATATCCACGCAAACTCTCACGGACTCAAATTCAATGACTGTTTCCGTCATTGGCAAATTCTTAGACAGATCACAGATTCCGACACCATGGGTCTCTTGAGGGCTTCTGAAGAGGCACATATCAGCCGTCTTGGTGTCAGAATAACTCCAGGACTCATCCTCAAGCGTTTGTTCCTTTATTATTATTTTTGATCTGTTTCTTTTGATCATTATTTATTTATAGTACTTATCATTATTCACAATTTTGTTATTTATTCTTATCCTTTTATTTCTTTCTTCTAACTCGTTTAATTTTATTATAATATATTCATTCCTCTATTTATATTATTTACTCTTTTCTATAGTTACTTTATTTTTTGCCTGTTCCTCTCTCTGCATATGTTCGTAGCACTTTTACTCCAACTACTACCTAGAGTTTCCCAGTGTGGCTTCGCTCCTCAACAAAGTCATATCTCTTTCGATGACAACCATTCGTTCAAATATCAAAAAGAGCTTTGTAATCATTTCTAAGTGTTAGCTTATTGTGTCTGGTTTATTTAGTCAACAGAAACCGTTTTCGTCTTAAATTCAATTATGTATATGAATATATTCATAATTAACAAAAAAATAAAACAAAATTGATTAATTAATTTTTTTTATTCCAGAAATTAAATGAGAGTTTTTAAAATTATTGACATTTATTAGGTACAACAATAACTCCTACTTCTTTGTTCAAAAAATTGTTTTTTTACTAATTAAAAGATACTTATTAGTATATGTTTATATAAAAATTAATATAAATATACATCTCTGTATTATAGTTAATAAATATAAATAAACATGAATAAAGACATATATATATGTTATATATATATATATATATATATATATATATATATATATATATATATATATATAAGGAAAGCATGTAAAATATAAGAAAAGAACAATCCTAAAAAATATAGAAACATTTTATGACAATATTTTTAAGTTTTGTATGTGTTGATATCTTTATATATGAATAATGTGAGCTGATATTGTTTAAAGAAAGTTATTATTGAGAGAATAACTTGATTGACTTGGAAATATTTCTGACTTTTTTTAATCTAAAACTTTACACAGAGTCATCTATATATTAACTTTTTTTTTTAAAAAAAGTGGAGCTGACATTATTGATTACAGTTAATTTGAAAATATTGAAGTCACTGCAAGGAATGCAATAGTATTTTTTCTCAGGATTTTTTCCTATCAAGATTAAAAATGGCCGAAGATTAAAACGCTCGCTTTCCCTTTGTCAATATCAAAATGAAGTTTTGCCTTTTTTTTTTCTTATATTTGAATATACATTTATGGTCATACACAGAGTACAATAAATAAATGAAGATAAATTAAGGTATAATAAACTAAATATTGTGCTTTATATTAATTAAATAAAATGTGATGTAAACAATGGCATATTATGCAAGAAAATAAAAACTATTGTAGGGTAAAAAGTTAATGAAATGGTCTCCACATATAAAAATTTAATGGTATAAAACAACGCGTTTCGAACATGTAGTGTTCTTCCTCAAGCATTAACTAAGAAATACAATGACACCAGAGAGTTATCTATAGTATACAGTAAATATAGTACAAAATAAAAATGAAATAAAATAAGGAAGAGAATATGAACCTAAGGGTGAGTGTCGGTGGTACAACTGACTGG
This sequence comes from Hermatobates lingyangjiaoensis, assembly GCA_026182355.1. Lineage (NCBI taxonomy): Eukaryota > Metazoa > Arthropoda > Insecta > Hemiptera > Hermatobatidae > Hermatobates > Hermatobates lingyangjiaoensis. The sequence continues at coordinate 2,038,042 of JAPFBL010000188.1, read as the reverse complement.
GAATAGGATGGACGTGGGTAGGGTATGGGGGTACATCTGTTTCATATTAGAAGGCAGGTACATTTCATTGTTTTTTTTTTTCTTAAAAGTTAGACTTTGCCTTTACATTTGTTCTAGGACTAAGTGTAGGAAACATATTGAAAATATAACACAGAGAACTATAACGAAATATAAACAAATTTAGGAATACGGAGAAAATAGAACTTTAATTAGAATTAAAAACAATAGTGCTACTAGTATAGTTATCAGTAGTTTCACGTGATAACATCCTAGGAATTCGTAATTCAATATTCTCTTTGTATATTACTTATGGGATTAGAGTAGCACGTGATGGATAAAGCTTTTCAGAGGAGAACAAAATTATATTGATCGTGCTTTACAATTCCATCCCGCTTGAAAGGATTGTCAATAAGTCGTATTTGAAAGATATGTGATTGAAATTTTAACAAATAAAGGATATGTTTTTATCTAACTGCTAACTTTTGTAGGATTTCACTTTGCCAGCTCGTCTAGGAACAGATTATTTGTTATTTGGAATCCATTTTATTAGAACCAAGTCAAACTACCTCGCTGATTCTACTTAGATTTTGCCTTGCACATGTTTATTGCAGTAATGATATTTAACGAGATTAAATTTCTTACAAAATTAGAACCAATGGCTTCACCATGTCCAATAGATTTTTCATCCCCCATAAAAATTTAAGTACGTGACCAACCATCTATTGTTATAATTGTAACCTTTAAATCATTTTTGTTAAATATTTACAACTGAATACACATGTGATAATATGAAATGGTGATAATATTGATATATAATTCCGATTTTTACTGATGGTATACAAAAATGCTTAAAATTACGTATTTTTTAAAAAAATATAATAAAATAAAACAGTGAATACAATTTTTTGTGTATTTTCAACCATTATCTTGTATTGAGATATACGTTTCACTGCTTCCTTGGACTTTTCCCAAGTTCAGTGAAGACCTATTGGGTGTGACATAAATTACCAGTATTTTTCAGTACAAACATATTATTTCTGTTATGCTTTGTCATCAAGTCTATTTAAAGTAGAATTAATGAATATGTAACAAAATAAATACTCTAAATACCGCATAACTGTGTTTCGTACAGCAGTTACTGATAGTAGCCGAGTTCTTTTCATTCATTCAGCTAATAACTTATAAAATTCAAGTTAATTGATTAATATGATATATTTAACAAATCCTATTAAACATTTCTTTTTCTCAAGAAAAAATTACTTTTTCAAAACAAATATTAGAGAGTCAAAGTTAGTTTGTCATTTAACTAGTTTCTGAAAAATTTGTTTAAGCAACAAAAAATAGTAAACCAAAAATTTATTTCGTCATTTAATCCTATTTTATAAGGAAAAATAGTATTAATTCTGAGTTTGCATTAACTTATTAGTTAAAAACTAATGATCGTCTTAAGAAATGAAAACAATTTGAACTGTTCTTTCATAGTGTGTTGACCACTTCAACATGTAATCATGGAAGACGCTGAAGAAGAAGTTGATATTTTCAGAGTGTGAGATGTTCACGTCAAAGTGTAAAATGAAGTGATAACTGCGTCGAGATGGGAGCTTGCTGAGTGAGGAAGGGCAAGTTTGAATATATAGCCTATCTGAGGTGTGCCCTCGAAAGATAACCACTTTAAAATTGTTCCAGGATGGAATGGCCACATCGAGACATAGAACTTATAAATGATCAAGGCATGATGTAAAAAATGGAGAGAGAGAAACCGTTTATGAAATGCGGTAAGTATGTCTATCTTGAAATGTGTCCACGGTGAGGTAGTCAAGGCAAAATTCATAGACTCACAAAGGAAGCATACTGCAGGAAGTTGCTTTTCTGTATTTTCTGAAACCAAGTTACTTTTTTCTCTTTTATCCTACAGAGTCAAAACTGTATGATTACCATAGCAATTGAAATTGAAATATTTATTTCAGGAATTTGTTAACAAATTGTAATTCATAAATTACGATGATTCATTAATTGTGCAATCTGTTATACTGTGGTATTTTTCATGTTGGGAAAAGTATTATGACTGCATACAAAAGAAAAATGTGCGGAGACATAATACTTTCTCCAAAATTATGATTTAGTCAATAAGTCATCATTGCTACAAATGTTCACTTCTTATACAAAACTCATTTTGACAAATATATTGAAAGAACTGTTACCCGACGAAAATCTGACAGTTGTGATGAGATATAAAATCCTTCATTTGTTATAAGAAGCTCAAACATTGTGGAAGCTTAAGAGAGTTGAGAGCAGTCGTATTAGTCTGTAAATAGAATGGATTGGTGAACAAGTTAAACAAGTTGTGGAAAGGAGTGAAGAGGTCGATGTTGCTTTAAAACGAAGTCTATTGCCAATCATTCACTCCATTACCTTCACAAGGAGGATTCACTTGAATTACCTAGTATTTACAGCCAGTTCAGTTTATTATTTCAAAGTAGTGTTTTCTAATTTCATTATCAATCTTAATAGTGGGCAATTAAAATGAAGATAACTTCTTTATGTGATAAATGCAAGATTTAAAATATGTAATAATTTTAGGAGAATATTTCCGAAAAAAAGAAACAAAAAAATAACCGGATGCTTAGAGAAAACAATGCTATAATTTTCGAAAATTTATTCTTATTCACACGCTCATAAATGTGATATACTACTCTACCAACTGGTTTTCAAATTCCTTTCTTTATTTGAATTCATTTAAATTTTATTGTGATAAATTATTTTATATTTTATATCACACGCATCTGTAATACTATGATCTAAACTATCTATAGTATAATGTATGGATTCTATACTTTTCTAATTTAATTATTATATAAAAAAAAGAACAATAAAAAGAGGTTTGAACTGTGATTTGGATTTTTCTTTTGCTATAAGTTAAGTATATTAAAAAATATTTTTAGATTTAGATGGAACTACACCCTTCATAAAGACCTAAAAATTCCATCCATCCAAAACCTTGCCTCTGATCGTTATAAGTCATTTCACAACAACCTTTCCTCTCACCCAAATCCATTTGTACGAATCCTTGCTTCCTCCTCACCTTCCCAGAATCCCCCCAAGACGACTCAAGAGAAAATGGCCCAGGGATCTACTTTTACAATAATATACTTAAAAAAAAAAAAAAAAAAAACAATGTGAGAAGTTGAACCAGTGGGTTTCATTCTTTGCTCATGTGCATCGATGTCATTGTGTAATCTATTACTACATATGCCTGTTACGCATAATATGCGTAGTTGTATATTTGTAAATAAAGATGATAAAAAAAATAAAAAAAAAGATTTAGATGGATTTCCCTCAATTGAGGATAGCTTAATTAAACTTTTCATTATTTTAGGATGATGTACGGATTTGTGTGGGCAGTTATGGGTAAATTGTTTTGTAAATATTATACATGATATAGTATGTGAAAAATCTAAATTTTTCAGATGCATAGACCTTGATAAAAAAAAAGTTTTATTATATTCGATAGGCATACTATTTGGGAACATACTTTGTTGATTGACCTCCAGGAGAGATATTAACTTATCAGAAAGTTGGAAGGATGTAAGAAAAATGTCTAACTCATGTGGGCGTAAAAGCAATGGATATAAGTTTACATGGAATGAGAAACCAGTTTTTTACCATAAACGGCTAAAAATTCTGATTTTCATTTAATATTTTCCCTAAATAAATAGATAATAAAAAAACAATATTTCCTTCCTCTTCAATGAAAAAATTCTTCTTTTAACATTTATTCTTATAAAAGCTAAACACAAACTTATCAGACAAATGTTTTTGAAATATGTTTAAAAATATTTATATCGTGTCTTTTGTACTTGGCAAGTATATATTGTACAAATACACCAGATGTATTTTTCCTCGTTTTACCCGTAGAGATAAAATGTTTTTGTGTAATCATTGCCTTCTTATATGATGCATACTCATGTCTGAGTGATAACTATTTTTCTTACTTTTTTGGATGAACGTGAAATTGATACCGCTGGAAGATCAGTTAGTCCACACTTCTAGTTAAAACACCCCCTGTAGCTAGTAGAACAATAAACTCAATGAATGGTAAAAAAATTCAAATTAAAACATTATTGTGAAAAAAAAATATTGAAAAAAGTTATAATAGGGTGTGATTATATTTTTATTGGATTTACTTTACAAAATCATTACAAAATGATGTACAGATAGAGATGTAAGACTGTCGCATAAGCTAGCTCACTTTATTTGATTATTATCTATTATATACTGTTTAGCAGATATATTAAACCTGGTCCTGACATCCAATTTACATAGTATTATAAGTTGTAAGGGAATTTTAAAAATATCTTATATAGCATATAAGGTTGTAGTTAAAGCTAACATAATTCACCGAGACATACTGTGACTACAACATGGTCAAAACTACAAAATATCACAATATTGCAATTGTCATAGACAAAAATATGTGTTAAATTCATGCATTTCATCATTACCACAGAGGTTAGTATTATTAATATAAACATACAATCTACCGTCATACCTCGTAGATTACTGCCGTAGCTGTCGGACCGGTTTCGGGTGTCACCCATCTTCAACACCAACAACAGTTCGTGTTGAAGATGGGTGACACTCGAAACCGGTCCGACAGCTACGGCAGTAATGTACGAGGTATGACGGTAGATAATATGTTTAATATTATATGTTTAATATGTGTGCCTATGTGAGAAATAGTGAGTGCTCTCTAGTATGCGTGAAATGTTGATATTGAAAAAGACCTGTCAATCGAGCACACACTCCAAAGATGGAGACCAATGTGAACATTAAAATTCCAACTCGTTCCAATATTCTTTTTACTAATGTTATTTCATAAAATCCTACTACCATATCCCTTATAGGCTAGGTTTTGGTTACTCATATGCATTGTCTAGAATGACTACTTTTAACATGACTAAACGACTAGCTCCCAGAGGATTAGCAGTATTTCATATCATTTACATATTCCACTGTCCGTTTGATAAATTTAAATTTCGTTATTTAAATATATTCTACCTGTCATTTAATCAGCCCTAAATAATGAGTCAGCTTCCTTAAAAATTCTTTATTGGTGAAAATAATTTTTTTTCTTCTTCATGACAATATATAAGTTTGGAATTTACCAGATGTTGATGTTCCATTCTTACCGGGCATTAAAAATATAGAAAATGTTGTTTCGCAAATATTTTATATCAATGTTCAACGTGAAATATTTATCAGCAAAGCTGTCAATGATTTTACTGAAGTTCTTTAATTCAAACGCTGGTTGACTTGTGAGTTACTGAATGATTATTACCTCTTATGCATTCATCAAATAAATATGGTAATTCCATATGCTGGTCTCTTCTGACCAAAACATTAAAGTTAACGTAACTTAAAACGTACGGGATAGCAAACAAAGGTTAATTTCACATCATATTATTTTAGTATACAATTTGAGTTTTTTGTTATGCCAGTTTTAGTATCCACAGTTCAAACGACCACGAACGTAACATAAAGTGACTAACCAGACTAAGTACAATTTACATTTACTTACTGATCTCACAATTACAGTAGAACAATAATTCAGCAAGAGTAGATCCATCAAGTGGAACTATAATAACAATGTGTACGCCGGTGAGAGGATGTATTCGTTCACCACTGATCAGTGCATATTCAACTATAAATTTTAGCATGACTATTTAAATGAAAAAAAAAAGAAACATGAACCATATGCATACATATTGTTAGTATCACAGATGTTAGTCAATGTTATATTATTATACAAATCTGTCACACCTCGTGAATCGTTGCTGTGGAAATCCGATCGGTTTTGCTCGTAGTCCTACTACAAGGTGCACTATCTGCGAACCGGTCGGGTGTCTACAACAACATCTCACAAGACAGATTTGTATAATAACAAGATAAATTGCATAATTAAACGAAAATTAAACTGATAATATGTAGATTATAGCAGAGGAACACTTTAGTTAGACAACCGCCGATATCTTGTTTTAGATGAAACTGACACGATGCTTGACGAGGTTTTTGAGAACCAAATACGGAATATTTTAAAGAGTATTCTTTGCAAATGTATTTATTCCAATAAAATTTATTATTAAAAATTACAGATAATTTAAAAATAATAAAAATATACTAATAATATATTATTTTTAAAGAATTTTATTGAGAACATAGAATTAAACCATATTAATTGAGTTATTATAAGTACAATTTTTTTTTTCAAAACATTCCGACTAATTTAAATTGAAGTAATTAAAACCATATGCCTTAGCTTCACACAGATTAACAATGAAGAAAGAAAATAGTTTAAGAATCAAACGAGTTAGATCAGTAATGGAAAATAATGTATGTTTCTATAATTCATAATTCAGGTTAGAGGATTATTAATGGTTAGCTTATTACTGTCTTGATCAATACTAGTTTATCAGTGTTATTTTTAATAATATATGAGTAAACTAAGTTTATAAATAACTTTTAATAACTATTAAACACAGCTCATTAAAATCGTAGTTCACACTAAGTGAGTTTCATATTAACTAAGTCAGGAAAAAACATAGAAAACTAAATACCATTACTAAAACTTACCTATATTATAAAAAATGCAATCTAGTTCGTGAAAGGAGCACTGTTTCTGTCCAGCTGAAAACAGATAGATTTTAAATATGAAAAGCAGTTTATAAATTATGTATGAATCGTGAAACAGAATCAAACTTTTGTTGACCCTCTATTCTGAAAGAAACATTTATTTATTCATCCACCAAACTTTGTTTAGCTTTCTTCAAACTGTGTTATCAGTGTTTGTACTTTTTTTTATTAAAACATTATACCTCAATTAAACCAGTTTAAATAATTCTAAAAGTTTATTAAATTTTTGTTTATAATACATTTACACTATGACCATACTATTTTAATATTTATGTAAATATACATCAATATTTGTGTCGAGAAATAATCTTAAAAGAGTAACATTAGTTGAAAGTTAGTTAAGAAACACAAAGTAAAAGAAAAAAAACTCATTTTTACAGTCTTCAATTAGTTCTTGGGAAAGACTATTTACTTTCCATCGGTTAGAAACCGATATGTTGTGATTTGGTCTTCCTCTCTTACTCTCCTGAGGAATGTCAAAAATAAAAATTAGAGAATATAAATGTGTATTTTTTTCTTTTATTGATGTTACTTTGGTGTCATTAACGGTTCTTTGTCACTCTCTAACGCTCTGTGAATTACTTTACTTATTCAACCTGCTATACATTTTGTTTCTCCAAAACATGAAATGTTGCCATATATATATATATATATATGAGTACCGCCCTGTCTTCCTGCGGGACTCTTCGCACCTCCTGATGACGACGATGGTCGAAATATTGATGTGAGTTATGTCTGTGTCTTTCTGTGTGTTTCCTTCGTTTTGAATTTATTTTATTTTATATATATATATTTATATAGCAAGTTGAAATATACACCGACTGTAAAATATAAAACCCAGTTTTTCAAATTTGAATCAAACTGTCAAATACCAATGTTCCCATTTATAACGCCTTTCACAGGCAGAAGTAAGAATTTATGGAATAAAAAAATAATATAACCTTATACATTACTGACCAGTACAAAATCTTACAGTATGGTATATACTGCATACTGGATGGTTTTGTGCTGTTAACATTGTTAACTTATCAGCAATGTAAATGCAAATTAATGTTCTAATTCAATAAACTCTTACTTCTGCAAATATATAAATATTTAATTATTTACTCAATAATGATTTTACAATAAACACATGAAATAACAAACAACGTCCAAACCACAACGAGAAATGATAAAGAAAACCTTTTAACCGTAACAAGCGGCCTTCGTCCGAACTCAGTTATGCCTGTTACGGTTGAAAGATCATAATTTCTTTTCATTTCTTATTGTTTCTCAGACGTAAATTTACATATTTAATGTATTTTAAATTTACATTTAATCATTTTATTAAGGATTAAACTCATTGGACTCGTACACTCTGCAGTCATACTGTTGTAATAACATATGCCATACTGTTTTCATGCCACTGTTGTAACTCAATTCAACTTCAGATTTTATGTTCATTAATGGCCTTCATAAATTTAAATAGAGAAGTCCTCCTCACTTTTATAGTTTTAGGTATGATGATGACAGAAATCTTTGTCCATTCTGAGATCATTGCTTTGAATACAGATATAATGTAATCAAGGGATTATACCTCTTCTAGATACAGAGTTTGAATTCTTTGTATGATGTCAAATACAGCTTCCATTCATAATAATAAAGTAAATAATTTAAATGTAATAATGCAAAATAAGAGAAAAAAAATCTAGATTGTGCTACACTCAGCTTTATTATAAGTAAACTTTACATCATACTTCTTGGGCATATAATATATAATGCCTCATTTAAGCATAATATAATCGTCTAAATGGGTCGACTTTTCAATATATAAGCTTATTTTTGTATATCACACCATTGATGCAAATAATCTCATTAGGATAACTACAAGAGTAATAAGATTTTTGAAAAGCCGAAGTGAAAATTTCCTAATACGAAATAATCTATATAAATAAAATAATGATTTTGTCTGTACATTGCTTAGAACTGACTCATTTCAAGTTTTCTTTACATTTCATACATTAGAGAAACCGAATGCACCCTTAGAAAAATTTCTGTCGGTTTGTCAGTTTGTCGGTTTGTCTGTTTGTCCGCAAAACTTTGTCACAAGTAAACTCAGATCACATGTACGATGTCAACTTACATAAGACATATAAAGCTGAAACTTTTACAGTAGATTTGAGTAGGTCTAAATTAACATATAGGCTCTGAATTGATTGGAAATTCAACGTAGAAGTGAAGTTATGGACGTTTAAAGCAAAAACGTTTGTCACAAGTAAACTCAACCACCAAAAGACATGGTGAGCTGAAACTTTGACACTGGATTTGTGTATGCCTAACTTAAAAAATGGGCACTAATTAGATTCATAATTCAGTATAAAAACGAAGTTATAGGGCTTTAAGCGTATTTTCCTAACTTCACAAACAAGTTTGTTTTGAAAATACACAGCTGTAAGTAGGTATTGTTAGTTGATTTTAATTTCATTGGAGCATATGAATGAATATATTGCGTATTTGACATCTTTGAAAAGGTGTTTCCCAGGGTTGAGGATGTACTATCCATTGCGAATAAATAGTTTTGTAAACGAGCAATTCTCAACTCTTAATATGAACAGGCAGGAAAAATCAACAAACAAGTTCTTACGCTATATCATACCGAGGAAAGAACTTACAAGTCAATAAAGAGATTGGATTAGTGATGAAGAAGCAGTTCATTATCTAATTGAATTTCTTGACTCTGAATTTATTTCTCCTGGACTGCCTGCTTATGAGTAAAAACTTAAAGTAGGAGCACCAATCATGCTGCAATTTAGTAGCAGTAACAAATTTCATGTTACGAAACATGAGTGCCCCAAAACTGTGCAACGGGACACGACTCTGAGTTCGTGCTCTACACAGATATGCCATAGAGGCGGACATAATGACTGTATGTGGTATTGGGGAGGCTGTGTGTATACCACGCATACCATTGATTCTGAGCCACTGTCTGTTTCCGTTGAAATGATTGCAAAGTCCCGTCAGAGTCTATTTCGCAATGACGTTAACTAAGTCGCAAAGAGAGACTTTATCTAACGCAGGAATTCATGTTAGCGAGACCAAGTTTTTCTCACATGGTCAACTGTTGTTTACTTGCTCAAGAGTCAGAGGTTCCAACTGTTTGTTCTTCCGTAAACCTGACGGACAGACAGCTAACGTAGTGTATACAGAGGCATTTGTTTAACACTGTACTAATAATGTATTTTCTACTATTCTATAACTTCTAATTATAGTATTAGTATATATAATACTATAACTGATATTTTAGAATACCAAGTATAATAGAATTTTTGATTCCGTCAAAGACGGGTACGTTTGCTAGTCTCCTATAAGACAACATACCTTTGTTCCAATAACCAGTGGGTCTCTTACATAGTTTATATGACCTCCTTCTACATTGAATACTTAAGACAAATTTCCAATTGAAAACTTGAAAATATTCCTATTTTGTCTGAAAAATGTTAGAAACATCTAAGAAAAAAAGTCGTTTTAAGATAATTTTAATTCAAGTGTTTTTCAAAAAATCACTTTGGATTTCCGTGGTCAAGAATCATAAAAATCAAATTTACTCCGATCCCCTGTTACCTTTTTCCTGCATGCTCTGTTATAAGGTTTGTTATAAATGTATCCTGAGGAAAAATATATTTGTAATTAGCCAGTTCTGCATACTAAAACGAAATTTAAAGCCGGCTTTTCAGTATAATTTAGAACTATTAAAACTGGTAGCCTGAAATTTTTAAGAATTATAGATATGAACTATTAAACTAGAATAGTAAAAAAACTGGATATATTTGAACAACATAATAGGAAAGAGTCCATTTCTAATACTTCAATATTACCCAAGGTTAATGGATTGTGAATGACAATTAATATTCTGTTTTAATGCCATTTTATATTGTGTATATATCGTAGGTTTTTTGCTGAACACATTAAATTCAGAAATAGATGTTAGCAACAGAACTCAATAGAGTTCACAACTCTGATGAGGGCCGTATCCTGGATTTAGAATTTTAGTTCCATTTTATTATGTAGTTTATAGTTTGATGGTAACCTCAAATTCAATTTATTCAATAGTTAATTCCTTTAAATCATTAGTTGTGCAACCCGTAATTGTGTGGTATTTACTCATTCTGAGGTCAAATGGATAAACAAACAAAAGTCTCTACACAATGAAGTTTTATTCAACTATAACAACGAGTTTCGAACACTTTGTGTTCATCATCAGGAAGACACCAAGGATGTGGTTCTGAAGGGTTGGTGTTGTTGTTGTTGAATAAAACTTCATTTGTGTGGAGATTTTTGTTTGTTTATCCAATTTACCTCAGAATTAATTCCTTTACTTTAATTAATTATTTTTTTCCTTTAACTAACATCCTCTTAGAGTAAATAAATGAAAATAACTTAAATGATCAAATAAATAATTAAGGAATAAAAAACAGTCATAATGGTGAAGGCTGAGATCGCGTCCATGTTCACTTCTTGAGAAGTTATTGATCTTACCTATTGTTAGGTAACGCATATCTGAGGGATGCATTTTAAATCTAAATTCAGAAATGCGTAAGCTTTAACAATTGACATACAGGACTAAGTGTGGAGTCGTTTGACTAACGAATTTGTTTTGTTATGGAGAATGTTTGTGTTTTAATATTAATTACGAACAACCCTTTATCCAACATATTATAAATCATATAATGCTACGTTTGATAAAATAGGTTTCACTCTTTTCCTTTTCTATTATTTACAGTGAATAATTAAAAGTTAAGAATGAAGTCTTACATTTAAAAATACAATCTTCAGGTTGAAGACATTCACTAGTGTCTTCAAGTTTAATATTAATGGGCAAAATTTAAGCCTGTGGAGTATACGAGCAGTATACTTGTATGATGAACAAACTTGGCAATTTAGGTGTACATCAGATGACAGACAAACACTATGATTGTAGTGTAATATTATGAGTGTAAAATACACATCAGTATACATGAACAAAATAAGTTTATTATAAAATTAATAATTGGGCTAAAAGGAATTTGTTTCATGGTTTGTGGCTTTAAAATAGTACTTGTGTAGAAAACACTTAAAAAGGTGGAAAGAGTTAACGAAGCAGGAAGAAGAAGAAAGAAAATGGTAGAGGTGATGGGGTTTGGTGGGAGGGAGGTGGGTGGGGGGGGGGGGGGTGGCGAGTAAATGGAAGAGTGGTGGAGCCTGAAATTGCCTGGTGTCTTGGGGAGTTGAAGAGGAGGGCATCTGGTTAAAAGACGCTACCGGGAGAACTTGCTAAGTTTGTTCGCCTTATGCCCACAGGCTTGAATCTGCACAGTGCTATCTAGCCTCGCTAACTGACTTAAACAAATTCATCTGCCTCTTCCAATTGTTTGCAACTTGTTTCAACTTAAACTGGCATGTCATAGTCAACTTTTGCATAAACCATAAATTAATCACTTTTAGTAAATTATTTGGATTACTTTAAAGTTCGGTTGTAGTATTTTAGAAATTTATTACAGTATTAAACTTGTTTATCATACAGGGGTTAAACTTCATTTAAATGGAATATTCCCTACAATCTGATAATCAGTTTGTTTAAATTTGTGTACCCGTATCAAATTAATGAATGCAGTTCACAAATTTGACTTTCCCAGTTTGTGTGGGTTATCTCTTGGTCATTTCAACATATTCAATTATAATATATATATATATATATTTGTTTAGAAATTAACTAATGAAGTTCATACAATAAATAAACATTTAGAGTCTAGAATTTCCTATGCAACCGTCATCAGATAGAAAAGACGGAAGAGAGAGTTGCAAATGATGGATGCAAACTATCATTCGTTACACGTTGTGTAGTGTCAGTTTCAAGGAAAATTTCAGAGTGTAAATGAGTTTAACATTTTGTGCGCTACTTTAGTTTATTTTCGAACATTAACTAGCATAAAGGTTTTATTCATTAAATTTATCCATAATAGAATTAACTGAATATATAGAGCTTGGTTTGAATCAGAGCGAGTTACTTTACCATCCTGATTTCATTTCTGTGTGTTCTTTTGAAAATTCTAGTATATATATTATGCATTAATGAATTATATTAATTTATTAATATGGATTAATTTACCACAAGGAAAATATTTTGGAAAGTGCTCTAAGGCCTTTCGTCAACACATCGTCAGAGAGCAAGTGAACTAAAAAATAAAAAATACTTCTTAACCTAATTGAAGAAGTCTTCAACTGTTTAATTAAACACATTCAGGGTTACCAACAATTCGGAAGACTTCAATCATTCAAGGCAATCTGCAGAAAAGTCGTAAATGCAGAGGATGCTGCATATCCCAAATTCAATATATACATATATGTCAATGCTCAAATCACAATAAGAAATGATATAAAAGACTAGGATCTTTCAACTGTAAGAAGCAGTCTTCGTCAGAGTTAAATCCCAACAAAGACCACGTGTTACAGTTAAAAAAATTTAGTAATTTTTTTATTTTCTATTTTGGTTTGAACATTGATTGTTATTTCAGGTGTTTATTGGGAACCCTTTATATATATATATATATATACGGATTAATTTACCTCAGTGAAAATAATTTGGAAACAATGCTCTAAATTGTTTCCAAATTACTTTCACTGTGGTAAGTTAATCCATCCATGACATCAAGTGTTATTTTGGTTATTATTCATCTATATATATTCTTCAAGACCGGGTACGGAGGGCAGCACTGGCGTTGCCGTGTCAGTTACTAGCCGTTGCGTCTGCAACGTGCTTGGTCTCCCTTTCTCTTTTCTCCTGAAGACGGATTGCCCAAAAATTTGAGTTTGCAAGTGTGTTTCTTTACTTTGTGTTCTACCTATCTTCAATTTTGAACTGTTGTATATATTAATATTAAAAACTATTATTTTAAGTTGATTTGCTACATTCTCTTGATACTGTTAGTAGCCAAATATAGGCTTCCTTGTAAGTTCTCAGAGTAACATTCTCATTTGATAGAGTCATAATATAAAAAATATTCAGATTTAATTTAACTTTAACAACAACGATAAATATTCGTATAGTAATTTATTTTAATTTTTATAGCTATGGAATTTGACTTTTTAGTTGCCTTAACTGATTAGTTATGTGATTTTTATTGGTTTATCTGCAAAAAAGACATCCTACAATTTATTCAACAACAATATTATATAGAATAGAACAGATGTAAATATCAGTGTCTTCTAACTAAAAAGAAGATGAAATTTAACAAATTAACTATGCCTTTTATGAGTGAAACATGAATACAAACCTAACAAACAAAATTTTATGTTATTATATTGAGCTGATTTCTAGCGGACATTAATTTGCAATATCGTTGAATATACGGCGGAATGGTAAGGGAGGTAGAGGCTATGAAATCGAAATTCATTCAACCCTAGCCGAGCCATAATCATTCTGCACCATTTAACGCACGGATGTCCATTGTCTTTGTCTTCTCCCTTGCCTTTGAATGTTTTATGAAAAAAAAATGATTCCATTGTACTATGACCCTTCTTACAAATCTCCAGAATGAAATAGACTTTTTCAAATTATTAATCATGATATCTTAATAATGTAAAAATATTTATTTTTAAATGTTTGATGAGTATTCATGTCTATTATATTTGTGCTTTGGTAGGGTTTCTACACACTGTTACACATGATAGTATCATACTTTTTGAAAAATCACGAGGAATTGAAAACAAAATTTCTCTTGATTAATGCGTAGTGTAGACTTTTCGACAGAATAGGAATATTTTAAAGGTCCTTTCTTTTACCTTAATTTATAAACTATTTTTAATTAAGCTATTAATTATATAGAATTGAAACTTCAGATTTGATGCTCTCACAATTAGTTTGTTATTATAAGAATTTGTCTAATGATAAACAAAGACAGTATAGAATCTTCGGGTAAATGTAGTGCCGGCCTCATATGGAAGAAAAGTGTGGTACCATATGGAAGATAACAAAAAAGAGTTTGGTTTTTGATCGTTCATATAGAACTCACAACTTTTTTTCATATTATAGGAAATGTATCAACAACTGGGTTTCCTACAGTTGTAGGAAATAATTCTGGTTGTTTGCACAAAAATAAAATGCAGACTGATTTAAAATTTTAGAATTAACGTATTAGCAGGGTTCATGGTCGTCCAAGGAGTACTAAGAACTAGGTACTAAGAAATTTTTATGTTGATACCTTTGAATACCTTACTAAGTTATTCAACCTTACTAAGGTTTTAGCATAAAAATTGCTTAGAAGGTTAAAAAAAAGTATAATAGATGTATTTCATCTAATCCAAAATCAATCTATCGCCCATTAATCAATTCCTCTGTAGAAACATTATATATTCAATTCCGTATGAAAATGTCCATGCAGTTTACATTGGTCAAACAAAACAGTATTTAAAAGATAGATCAGCTCTACATAAATATGGTATTAAAAAAAAAAAAAATATTTTGTACTCTAGCCCATCACTCAATTAACAGTAGGTATAACTTTTATCTAGATGTCACAAAGTTATAGATATGGAAATCATAAAACTAAGAGTCTTATAAAAGAAATGATTTACATTTAGAAAAAATGGAGCAACAAAAAAACAGCTACTTATAATCCAAGTAAAATATATAGTCTATTAATTAGTAATTGAAAAATATGTTTGTAGTTCCCAGTTTCCTTTTTGATGTGGTTTTCATTGTTTTTTTTTTCAAAAGTTGTTTTGGATTATCAAGTCTAATATAGAATGTTCGTAAACTTGAGCAACACTATAGGCTAATTTAAATATAACGGTTATATAGTTATTTCCTTGCAATAGTAAAATATATTAAATTAGATTTAATTAATTAATAATTAATAATTATTAATTAATTAATATATTTAATTATGTATATTAGTTAAATAATGACTTATAATTATATTATAATTATATATATATATATATATATATATATATATATATATATATATATATATATATATATATATTATATAAATATTGATAAAAGTATCGACCGTGGAATAGAAACAAAACTAAAGTTTATCGAGACTCGGTCAGTTCTTCAGGTTCAAATTAAACTCTCATTGCCAACGTTTCGATCTTTATTTAAAACCTTTTTCATAGGCCTACCAAAACAGAAGAAATATAAGAAATAACACAGTCATTTATTACCTGAAGAACTGACCGAGTCCCGATAAACTTTAGTTTTGTTTCTGTTCCACGGTCGATACTTTTATGAATATTTATATAATTTGGGATAATAAATATGAGTTTCTATGAAATGATTGTATTATTTCTTATATTACCTCTGTTTTTTAGGTCTATGAAAGAGGTTTTAAATAAAGACCGAAACGCTGGGAATGAGAGTTTAATTTGAACCTGAAGAACTGACCAAGTCCCGATAAACTTTAGTTTTGTATATATACATATATATATATTATATACATATACTTAAAATAAACTGTGACACATAGACAGAAACATAACAAGGACTCACTTTTCAATATTTCGACCGTAATGGCAGTTGTCCTCAGGAGAAGAAGTGAATTGACGGAGGGACGACAGTCAATATTACGGTCGAAATATTGAAAAGTGAGTCTTTGTTATGTTTTTATCTATGTGTCACAGTTTATTTTAAGTGTAATCTGTACACGGTGTAATCTGCCGGACCGTCTCCATTTATCATGGTATATATATATATATATATATATATATATATATATATATATATATATATATATAATGGGAGAAAGAAAGAGTGAAAGTGAATAGAAGAAAAAAATAAAAATTATAAGATATCTACTCGTAATAAAATGTAAAAATGAATGGGAATATAGCTTTATTATTATTATTAAAAACATTATAAAGTATTACTAATCGAGAATATTTTAAATATTTTGGTACTTAATTTAATTTTAAATTATGTTCATGAATTGATCAACATATTTCTGAGATTATCATCCAGAATGATACATCTTTGAATGGAATAACATTATTTTACCGATGGTGCCAGTTGGTCGATAATTTATTTTCTCAAATAACCAATCAATAAATATTTCGGTTCCATCATTACGTGATTCATATATTTTTGATTTTTAAATTTATTTATTAAATTTTAATAATAAAATAATTTATCTCTTTATTTCAAATTTTTATTCTTTTTGTTTAAATGAAAGGTATAAAAAGAAGTTATTTATTTAGATATTCCCTTCATAATTTTAAGTAAAAGCTTTTTCTGTTTATAACCTTGTAAAAAAATTAAAAATATTATAAAAACAAGTGAAAGTACACAGGCAGTTGTTAAATTGGATTTTTAGTATTTTACAGGTACATTATCAAAGGATTTCAAATATTTAAACAAATCCACAATAAATTTAAACATTCTGTTTTTATTCCTGAAAAAAGTTGGAAACATCCATTAATTCTTATTTTGGTTCCTTCTACAGGAAAGACCTTTTATGTTTGCTGGTTGTTAAAAAAAGACTTATATTTTAACTTGTAAGAGAGTTATTATTATTATTATTACTTTTCTATTTTTAGATTACTGACATGTAAGAAAAAATCAGTTGTAATTAATATCAGTTATTCTTTAAAAAAATCTGTTATTTTAAAAAAAATAAGCATTTTAGTTTCATATTTTTAGTTTGTAATAGTCGTAGAGATAGGGAAGCGTACAGTTTTATCATAAATTGTACAATCGTAATACAATATAACTAAAATGGGATTGTAAGTTTTTTACTGCATTAGAGGTTTATTGAATTTTATATAAATATCCTTTTAGCAAATCATAAAATTTACCAATTTATTATCGTATCGTACTATCACTCGAGAATTTAAAGACAACTCTTCCTCTTTATATGGTTTGCAGTGAGTAAAGAGAAGTTGTTTGCATACTGGCTACATCATTAATACGGAATTTAGGGCATTTTAGACAGAGACTGTCATCAGTAGCAACATTTTTAACAAGTAGTGGTGTTTGGTACAGTTAGAAATGCAGCACGCAGCGACAAAACTATGATAATATCAGACTCTACAGTCGCATTGATGCTCTACAATCCATTAAAGAGATCTGCTTCCCTTAAAAAAAAAAAACCAAGAACCATTTTCCTCTACTATAAATAGACAGGTGTAAAATTTATATAACTTCTTAATAACATAAAAATAAAATAAAACAACCAATTGCAAACTGGAAAAGGAAGTTTCTAATGATGGAAGATGACGTCGTGGAAGCCCTTTGTTTGAGTTGACAAGAGAAAAAGGAGCTCTACGCCTAAACCAACTTAGGAAAATTATGCTTTAATTTTAAGTGAAATCACAAATCGTAAATTAAATGTTGACTTTTGTGTTCAACACAGAGTTACTCTGGAAAAATGGATCATTTTTATATATTATTTCTGAATGGAATATTGTTTAAGCAGTAAATACTCTTTCGAAAAAAAAAGAGTTTATTCTTTTTTTACAAAATATAATGTAAGTTATCTCAAAATATAAGTTATATGAAATGCTGTTTAGAAAAAGTTTTTATAGAAAAAAAGAGATGCTCAATCAAGGTTTTTGTTGATATAAGTATTTTCTAGATAAAGTTACCACCGGAAAAAAGTGGAGCATTCATACGGCGTTCTTGTTGAATGGATTGTTTTAAAAAAGTATAATTTAAACACATTTTATATAAAACCGATTTGAAAAAAATGGAGAGATGTAAATTAAAATGCGCAAAAAAATCATCCCTCAAATGTTTTGAATGTATTTAGATTAAATGCAGAAAATGTAATTGCATACTATGATAATATATCATACCATACTTAAGCATACATACATCAAAAACTATTAAATGTATATACGTTTCATATTTCTAATTATTCTACGATTAATTAATTAAATTGGTATGATGAGGTAAAGGTTAAATACATTTAAGAGAATATCTTAGGAAAGAACACATCCACTTTCGTGCAGCATGCAGTTATTTATAAGTTCCCTTTGTTAGTTTCATAAATCGTACGATATTAACACGTTAAATTAACTCATTTAAAGTTCTTCCAAGTTTTTAAAAACCATTAAAATTTTAATAAATCTGTTTGCTTTGATTTTGGATACAATTGTTCAAACTAAATTCAAACAAATCCAACAAATAGGAGCAGAAGGGTAATAGTCTGAGTTGAGTTGCGCATTATTAAGTCTAAGTTTTATCTTTTAGTTTTAACACTTCATGAATTTTATTTCCTAACATTCTAATTTTAAATAGATATTATATTAGAAATTTTAGTTTTTTGGAGTTAGCAGCCAGTAAATGGAAAAATAAATATTTAGTTCAAAAATTTTAAACCAAATCTCCAAACAAATAAGTTTTATTAACGATAATATATTTGTTTCTACATTCTCATAACAACTAAATAATGTAAAATAAAAAAAAGAAGCTTTTTGTTTCAAACAAATTGTATTGCTCAAAATCTAGCCTACTTGATATATACTCCTTCTAAACGGAAATCATCAATAAAATATCATTATTGAACTCAGAGGGCATTACAACTTGTGAATCCAAAAATATTTTGAATAAAAAAAAATTTAAAAATAAAATGAATTTTTATTTCTACAGCAAACTGAAAATTCAAACTTTCTTAAGTCGTAATGTCATAACTGATTTAAATTCTTCAAGCAATTGAAGACATGTGTTTCGATCGGAAGTTAAATCATTAATTCATATGATCGTTATTGGAAACTGTACTAATGAACAGACCTATCAATGTTTCACTAGTTGTGCAATGAGTTTCTATGTGGTATTTACACATAATTTAAAATTATGGGTGTGGTCATCACACAAATTATTATTAAGAAAAGAAAACATGTTTCGAACACTAAGTGCTTTTTTTTCAGGTTATCTGTTTGTACGAAAAGGTAGCAACAAAACATATCTTGTTAATAGAATTCCTTGATACTGATATTTTCTGCATAATTGTAACCTACAATGCTTATTCTAGAAACACAACAAATATTGAAAATATTTCTTACGAGGAATATTTTTTAAATTTTAGTGACAATTTTTAAGACGTTTAAAAATCTATTTATAAAAATACATACCGATTTCTGTTGAAATCTTTATCCTATCTTTTATATCTGTCTTAGGTAAAAGCACATTTTGTGATAGACTAATATAGAGAGGAGTAGAAAAGCGGGAAAAATTCAGTTATTGGCGTTCTCAATAAGCTCTTTTCCAAATCACCTAAGACTACCTCATCAAAGTGAACTTTATTCCAATCGCATACTCCTTGGAATTGCCTTTCATTCAAAAATGAATGAAACATAATCAAGTCTTATATATATGTTCTTAACAGTTTAGTGCTTTTTATTGGGTAGTTAACAAAAATAGTACCTACACAGTGCATTAAAGTGATGAAAAAATAAATTGAAACTAAAATGTTATTGCCAAGTCACTTATCGTAAAGTAGTCCAACGCATGTTACAATGTGTTAGACCTCCTCCATAAAAATACATAACCATGCCTGTTATAACCCTTCATACCTTTTTCTCTTATACATTTACTTTTTTTGTTTCAAATTGTACTGTAGTTTTTCTGCCTCCATTTCATTATAATGATCTTCAATCATTAAAGTGATCTTCAAGACATTAAATGGTAAACTGTCTTCAAAACAATTTTTCCATCAAGGATTGAAGGTAGCTATACAGTAAATTACCAATCATGATCTTTAAATATTTTTAGAATTATATTTGGATTAGATCCAATTGTAGGTAATTAAACGTTAAAATTTGAAAATTGTTAACAAGGCAGAAGTGGTCAATATTTAGCAATCAATTTTTGAAATTTTTGCAGCTATTATATTTAGGATTTATATTGTCATAAAAAACGTAAAAGTTGATGATTTGAAAAAAGTCAAAAATCGATTTTCCATTATTGAACAGATTTTTGCAGTGTTTTCTAAGGTAACTTTTTTAATATTTAAAGTAATAGTCGCTCTAAGGCCTTTCGCATTCAGGTTCATTACAAATAAAGTGAAATACAAGTCGTAACAGGTCTTAGCTTTCTTACAACGTGTAGACTTGCATGAACAAGTGAAAGCGAAATGCCTTATAGACGACTTACAACTTTTTGTGAGTTACCTGAAATATAGCGAAGGCTTTAGAGCGACTATCTTCTTTAATTTGTGGTGAGTTACCTAATATTTATATATGTTATGCAATTTTATATATATTATACTTTAAAATCATAAAGTCGATCCAAACTGGACACAAACAAGTTCAAAAAGAATAAACACACAGAGAAAGACACACCTACTAACTCCAGAAAAGAGACACAATTGCTGATAGTTATAACTTCTGAAAAAAATTTAAACTTAACAAAAGTCTCCAGGAAAATGGATTTAAACCGCAACAACGGTTTCGAACGCATAGTGTTCATCATCAGGAACAACCGTATAAACTAATTGTGTTCAAATCAGTAAAATTAATAAATAATAAAGTTCAATTTAGAGAATTAAAGACATACCCAAGGGATGTGGTGTTGAAGGGTTGGTTCAGTGAAAACAACTAGTAGGAAATAGGTCCTACATTTTGCGAAACACCTTGTTACACAAAATCATAGCTTTGACCCAAACTTGAGCCTTACGGTCCTACATGCTAATAGAAAGTTTAAAGAAATTTCTAATTTGGAAGCTTTCGAAATAAAAAAAGCCTTCATTAATAAGTTTTCTGCCTCTCTAAGTCTTAATGAGCGAATTCCGGGGTGTCCGAAATTTCTAAAACTGTTCCTAGAATCACAAAGAATAAATTAAAAATAAAGTAAAAAAAAAGGGTTTCTTTCCTCTATATTAGTGTTTCTGGCCTTGTGTATTTCAGTTAACGGTTTTTAAGCATACCCGACTTCTTTGTCACCTTATCTCCTAAATGCCTCTCCCCACTCTTTCGCAGCGGACCTATTTCCTACTAGTTGTTTTCACTGGACCAAGCCTTCAGCACCGCATCCTTGGGTGTATCTTGAATTCTCTTAGTTGAATTTTATTATTTCACTCTAATTTTTTAACTGATTAGATATAAATTTGTATTATAGAGTCTTCCTGATGATGAACACAAAGTGTTCGAAACGCCTTGTTGTTGTTGAAATAAAACTTCATTTGTGTGGACACTTTTGTTTGTTTATACATTTTACCTCAGAATGAGTAAATACCACACAATTACGGATTGTCTTGGTTTCCCTCTCTTATCTCTCCTGAAGACCGTTGAACCGAAAATTAGAGACTGTAAGTGTGTTTTTAATTTCTCTATGTTTTTTTATGTACATTGAACTGTATTTGTCCATTTCGTATCATATTTTCGTCAAAAAAGTGTATATATATAATAACGTTAAAACTTGAGAAAAAGGACCTATCAGTTGAGATTTAACTCTGATGAAGACCGGTTATTACGGTTGAAAGATCTTACTGTTTTTCTCATTTTTTTGTGGTTTGGACGTTGTTTTATATATATATATATATATATATATATATATATATATATATATATATAAGTTTTAAAACGAAGAATAGTAATATATATATCGCCTCTCCAATTTTTAAGTGAATATGTATATGTATATGATTATCATACCATCAACTATAGTAACACAATCGAGGAGATAGCGGTTATACTTGGCAGTGCAGTAAATATTTACAAAGGCTGCAGTAAAGAGTTGAAGAAAGAGAAGAAGGAACTTTCACTCCAAAAAATGTTCTTCTTTCAAGGAAGGAATGTTATGTTTTTAATTTGATCAGAATCTATCAAATCTCAGACTTGTAATGTGTTTGGAAAAAATGAATACATATCAACTAAGCTTGTTCAAAATATGATTACTGAATTTTCTGGAAAAGAAAGCAGGAAATATCGTACAAAAATTAAAATTATTGTTTACATAAATGTTTGAGTTACTGATAAAAAAATAAAATTTACACATGAATACTAAATAATTATTGTTATTTTTAAACTTAATTAAATTAGAACTGAGTATACATTTAGTTTTATCGATAATAAGTACTTCAAAACTGATTGCCTGTTGAAAAAGTAAATAGTTTTTTTTGAAATCCAATTAACACAATAAATATTTAAAGATTGATAATGGTGTTTCGGGTATAAATAAAGAAGACAAAAAGAATCCATTAAAGTAAGCCTAAGTCAATATCTGGTAAGTTTTAGAGGAATCTTTGGTTGTGACAGCCATTTGACGGGGATAAAAGGGAGGACCTCCAGAGCAATCGATTGGTCGGAAAGGGATAAAATTCGAGGTCAGAGTGATCTTTAATTGGGTTGCCTTCGATGTGGCAGTTAACAAAGAGTATCAGAGGATAGCGAACTCCACTGTCAAATACGAAAACCAAACTGTTAACGAAAAAAAAAAACTTTCTCTGCCACTGTCGGGTGATGCTTTAGTGTCAGTACCTCTTCTTTCTACAGTCAACCAACAAGCAATATTTTGATAACAAAAAACTTTCTCTTTTCCCCACATGAAACTCAATTAAACATTCAACCATTCCTTTTTTTTGAGTAACATTTTTTTCAACGAGAAAAAACTGTTTTATTTATTTAAATTTAAAGCATTGTAAGTTTATCAAGAGATTCATAATAATTATTTAATGATTAAAACTCTTTTCGAACAAACATTGAATATGTATTTAACAGTTTTGAAATACTGATTGCTATATTTGAATATTTTTTCATTAACAAAATAATAAGAAAATTAATACCAAGGAACCGGGTATAATAAAAAATTATATATGTTGATATACAAATATATACTACATCAGCAATTACCATGGGTATATTAATGTTGTAGATGAAACTCTAAACCATCATGATGAATTCTAAAATCTGGAGTGGTATAAAAGATGTAAAACTGTTTAAATGATAAGAATACGGTCAAAAACGTAATGAAATAAGCATTAAAAGTTTTTAAACTGTATATTAACGAATACTTCAATAATATTTTACTGTCAAAACACCCACTCGGAGAAAATTTAAAATAAAGTTTATTAATCAATTCTGTAAAATATTGTTACTGGATTTTGGCAATTATAATCGAAGTGTAATTGATATATTTATTTAGAGTAGTTGTTGAACCTTGAAGGTATGCTATCTAATGAACGACTAAATCAATAATGAAATGAAACAGGGTACATTATCATTAACTTAGTCGTAGAATTTAGCAAATGAAAGTGCTAATCATAAAATCGCAAATGAATACAGGATTAATAAGTTAGATTAGGTTTTAGTCTAAAAAAAGATATTATTAATAAGCATTTTTAAAAAGAAATCGAATTACATGGGGATGTCAACCCTTGGTTTATGAATGCGTGAAGTATGGTTCAGAGTGTTGTTATAGTTAATTTGTTTTCGTTTTTAATTATTAGGGATAATCAAAACTTAATACATTATGAGCAAAACTTTAAAAAAAATACCCCACTTGACTGCAAATTTGTTATAACACATTTTGATCATAGTGATTTGTGTGGTTAGTGAAATAGTTTATAATTAATGTTTCAAAACATGATTATTTCAATTAATAGTTGGTTATTGAATATTATTTTAATTTTAAAAAGAATTGCATCTACAAATATAAAAGTCAGTGTTTTCCGTGTTGACCGTTTGCCCTATGACATGGAAAGTAAGCAAAACGGGAAAAATTTCATTTCATTGAAAATTTTCTTGGTAAAAATTTCGAATAAAATAATAACGAAATATTGGTTAATAACACATTACAAATTTTTTAATACTAATACTAATTAAGTTATTTTTTTGAACATTTTTCTGTCACTTTAACTGACCTTATTCTTTGTGTCAATTTCGTTTTTTCTAAGTAGCTGAAGACGAAAAAAATCTTTCCTTTCTACAAAACTTTGCGGTTTCACAAAAAAATCAGTGATTCTGAACTTTTTTTCCAATATAAAATTATCATTTTTTACCTGTCAAAGCCGGTATGGGATAATCATTTTTAATAAATAAATTATATTTGAATCTGAGATTTTAACAGGGTTGTTAACAACGTAAAAATATCTAACAAGTTGCTACTGGTGGATACTAATATATATATATATATCTTGATTGTAAAATAAATAATTTACAAAGAGCACTACACATTCATAAGAGCTTAAAATTCATAAAAACATTATAATGGAAATTTTACTTTTTTGAAAACTAAAAATCGAAAATAATTGACAATATCTAAATTAGCGCTTTCTCACTATGATATTTTACTCAAAAACATGGATCATGGATGATGAGTATAAATGAACATGGAACTGTGTTTACAATATTTGGAAAATACGAGCCCACTTAAACACATTGAAAACATTATCCTAAAAATTTCAAAACAATGAACTCAAGAGATCTCAAAACTAGTAAATCTGTAAAAATCAGTAATTGCAGAATGTGCAAATTTTATATTTGTTTCAAAATCGATTTTTTTTTAAAGATCACTAGGCGTTACCATAGAGTGAAGAATAAAAGCAGTAGTAACCTCTTCGCCTCTTTTTCTAAAGTAAAATAAGAAGTAGATACAACTCCACAAACTAAAATGGGCAAGCCGCAAAAACAGTATTTCGTTACAATTGGGGAAAAGTATTAAAGTTTCCTTGTTTATTTGCTTCATTATTTATATTTAATACTGAATCTATAAAAACTTGCCAAGAAATCCTATCAAATAAATACTGTTTCTTTACGATTTCCTCTCCGCCATAAAAACATGCATGCTTAACTATTCCGTACTTAACAGTCCTTACTATACTCTCTGTTTTATCAGTTCCTGATATTTTAAAAAGTAGTCAACCATTGAAAAACGCATTATCATGCTTATTTGTATATTATTATACAAATATACATAATACTGTAATATTATACAGTACTATAATATATGTTTATAGTATACATTATAATTTATTACGTATACTAAATACAATAATTGAATATTAGTAGTATAGATATTTGTATAAATGAACAGCAAATAGTCTTTGGAACATTTTGAATTGAAAATGCAAGTGCTTCGGCATATTTTAATTCATTACATACATAAATATGTGCAATCAAAGAAATCATAATTTAAAAAGTAAGATGAAAAAGTCCTGAGACATTTCGAGTTATGTCGTTGCCAATGAGCTGAAATGAGCCCTTTTTTTTATTTTTTTGCAGAGTATGTAGTGGTTTCTTTAATTTTTACAATCATATTGTGATATCTCTGTATAACATCTATCATTTTTATCTATGTGTACGTAATCATGCATTGAAGTATTACGAGTATGACACTCCTGATTTGAAATACTAGCAAGTTAGTTGATAATTTGCAACTATGATTGGAGTCTTTAACAGTGTACATTTTAAAGGTTTACGAAGTGGTACATCACATATTGGTTGTCATTTGTCATTTGAATAATACTGAACATCTCAGAAAGCTTTCAAAGAAAAAAAAAGAAAGGATCAGCGGAGAGATATTCTCCCCAAAGTTGAGGTGGACAAACTTTTTGCCTTTACCTAAATATATCAGTAAAACCTTTTTCATAACATATTTGTAGCAAGCTTGAATCCAATTTATACTCGTAATGTGGAACACTTTGATATATTTTAATGTAAAATAGTTATTAAAATTTTTTAATGAATAATATTTAGAGTGATTGAAGAAAAGCTATAGCAAATGGGGACTTCAATAATATTATTATTACCAGTATTACAGAGGTTGTTACTAACATTTTAAAAAAGAATGTGGCACCGTAGCAAATTCCATTTCCCTTATGTTTGTCTATAAACTATCATTGCACCGTGGAAGTCAGATCCGAAATCCTACACCGAGAAAGAAACTTTTCTTTAGTAAGTTGTTACAGTCAGTGATAACTTCATATTTCACTAAATATAATAATAACAAGACTACCCGTGACCTGTTGGGCCATCCAACACCTTCCTTTTTAATGCAGTCATGTTCACATAAATGCAGATAAACTCTAAATCAATTCATTTCAAATAATGAACATATTTTCAAGACAGTTCTCTTTAATTACATTTTTTTACAATTTGAATTTTGCAGAAATAAAAAAAACTTAATGTTTTCTTTCTGTTTGACCCTTTACAGAGAGCAACATGTAATTGGTTATATTGAAATGCTGTTTTACATAAATGAACTAAAACTTTCTGTAAAGTCTCTCATTGAGACTTATGATTAGTCATGGAAAATGCTAACTGAATTGGAAATTGAATCCTTTGAATAAGGGGAAGTTGTCCTCTTCAGATAAAACAATTTTCAATCTTGGAATTAAAACTATTTCCCCTTGACACTGCGATGGGATAATTTCACAGACTAGGAATTATCATAAAGCTCCTCTGTTATTAGTCCTGTTCCATTACATAAGCGCGGTGGATCAATGTTTCACCATAAAGAATAAACCTCTTTGCAATGACACTAGTGACAACCAGAGGTTCTTGCTGTAATTATTAGCTAACAACTATTGCTATTAGCATGATGAAATTCATCCCAAATTAATTAGAAGATTATTTTTACTATGGCATTTTTTTGATAATTTATTTCATTAATATATCATAATTACCAAGAGCTTTATTTGTACATATGATTATATTGTTGATCATTTCTATATTTTTTTTTTAAATAATATGCACACCGCCGTGACATGTAATTCAAAAGCAGGGTTTTTTTTTTACATTTTTAGCTGTTATGCAAATAAAAATTAAGAACAACCAAATATTACAACGACCAGTTTTTACATTAGTGAGTTCAATTAATGGTTTAGGACAATGAATCATATCAAACAATATGGTATGTCTTTATATGAAGTAATTATTATTCACTTCAATCTATGATTGCTTAACTTTCAACCAACATTATCAATAGCATCTATAGACCTAAAAATGACAGTATCTTAACAAATTGTTTTTTGATAATGCATGTAGAATTATTGTTGGTGTACTGAAAGGCAGTTACATAATATATATATTGTGTTAAGATATGCTATAATAGATTTGTTAAGATTTTACATATTTAAATTTAAAAGTTCTCCCAAGTAGTTATTTATGTCCTCAACATGAATGTTGATCATTCTATACATGTTGATTGTAAGAATCATGGCATACAGTGTAGACAAAGTAATGAGAATGCTATTTAACGAATTTGAGAAGCTTATTAGGAAACAGTATCAGCTAAGTTTTCAATAATTTTTTCAATATATTATTTTCAATAATATATGTCAGAAGGAACAACTGCACCTAAAAATAATTATATATATATATATATATATATATAAAAACCAATTAATTGATAATTGATAATAAATACCAAGTAATTGGTTTTTATTTAAAAGTCCGTTGGACCGTTTCATTTAATTATTTATATATATATATATATATATATTATATATATATAATTAAAGTATCACTAGAAAAATTTATATGATATATAAAAAACTTATAGTGTTATATGTATCATTGATACATATATATATCATTTTGGATTGAAAAGAAACGGTCCAAACGGATAAATAATTAAAGTTATCACTAGAAAACAAAAAAGAGAGACTAACAATTTCTTTTTTTTTTTCGTTTTCTAGTGATAACTTCAATTATTTATCCGTTTGGACCGTTTCTTTTCAATCCAAAGTGTTATATATATATACAATGATAAACGAAAAACGGTCCAGCAGGACAGATAACACTTAAAATAAACTGTGACACATAGACTGAAACATAACAAAGACTCACTTTTCAATATTTCGACCGTAATGGGGTCGAAATATTGAAAAGTGAGACTTTGTTATGTTCAGTCTATGTGTCACAGTTTATTTTAAGTATATATATGTATTAATGAAGCTGACAGTTGGGTTTTTGACTCTAACTAAGACCCTTGTTACGGTTGAAAGATCTTAGTCTTATTTTCTCATTTCATATTGTGGTTCGATCACTGATTGTTATTTCACGTGTTTATGTGATATCTTGTATATATATATATACTATTATTCTTCTAAAGTTTGCTCAGGATAATTCACTTAAAATCACCAACGTTTCGTTTTTATTTCAACACATTCTCAGGGCTAGAACCCAAAAACAATGGACAATTATCTTATCTACAAAACATTCTACATACAAATTCAAAGAACTTACTTAAGGCTAGCATCTAAAACCAACTGATAATTGTTCATTGTTTTTGAGTTCTAACCCTGAAGATTCTTGAAATAAAGACGAAATGTTGGCAAAGAGGTGATTTTAAGTAATTAACCCTGACCAAATCTCGAGTAGAGGAAAAGTATTTATTAGCCATTATAGTGAAGAAAACAATACCTTGTTATGTATAAGTAAAATAATATTAAAAAGGCTTACGCGAGAGATTGAGCAGATGATGCGAGCAGTTGCATGTCGTCATCTGCTTTCTAGCCATGCAGGTGCGTTCGCAGAGATCCTCGCTGTAGATGGGATCAAGAGAGCAAGCTCTGGCCTCCTCAGACAGTAGTGAAGCACTTGAATCTACTACTGTTTCTCTCACCTTGTAGAAAATCTTGCCACTTTGTCCAAGCTTGAACGTTCTGGATGGTGCATTCATGAAGAAGGTGTTCCTTCTGTCGTGAATATATACCTGACATAAGAAATATTTATTTCAAGCTTTTTAAAAAAAATATGCATAAAATATATTCATACACAGAAATATTTACTGATTGTTTTAAAATACTTATCATAAACAGTACACCTGGACAGTAAATCAAATGAAATATAAAAGGCTGACACAACTAACTTCTATATTTAGACTCTTGTCGTTATCAGAAGTAGAAGTAACTCTCCTGGCCACAAAGTAAATACTGTCGGGCAGAAAATCTGCTAGACCATACAATACCACTACCTGATAAGAAGGATGTCAGCAATAGCAAGGTAGATGCTGGTAAAATGTAAAATTAAATAGAAACAAACAAAGTAAAAAAAGAGAAATACTAACGCGGGTAATAAATAAATAATTGAAACATGTTAAAAATAAACAATAACTAATAAGTAAACCATAAATAGCTATAAATTTAATTAAAAAAACAACATAAAATGTTATCTGTAACGGTTTTCTTCGGGATAGATATAGAACTAATAAGGTAAATATATGTTTCGTCTCCAGTGGAGATTTAACTTGACTCCGCCTTGATGAGGGCAATAATTTTTTACTTTTTCTTACTGCACTCCTTTATTTAGCCAAACATTCTTCCAGGACTATTCTTCTTTCCTGCATTTTAAACCCTTGAAAATACCTCTCTTCCCTCCCACTCTGCTGGGCCCGTTGCCATGATGTTTCTACATCTTCGGTTTTAGTTGGTTTTAGTTTCGACTCTGACAAAGACTAAGTTGAAAGTTACAGTTGAAGATCTTAGTCTTTTTTCTCAATTTCTTTTTTTGGTTTGAACATTGATATATATATATATATATATATAAAACAGTTCAAAATTGTTGATAGGTAGCACACAAAATAAAGAAACACACTTACAAACTCAAATTTTTAGGCAATCCGTCTTCAGGAGAAAAACGAAAGGGAGACCAAGCACGTTGTAGACGCAACGGCTAGTAAACATTACGTCTTTCCGTTTATCAAGTAAATATATATATATATATATATATATAAAAGATTTCACATAAAGATGTGAAATAACAATCAAAGATAAAACCACAACATGAAATGGGAAAACAAGACGAAGATCTTTTAACCGTAACAAGCATTCTTCGTCAGAGTCAAAAAAAAGAAAGGAGTTTTTTTTTGACTCTGCCGAAGAACACTTGTTAGGGTTGAAAGATCTTAGTCTTGTTTTCCCATTTCGGATATATATATTCGAATATTTAGGAAACAGTCCTTCCTTAATACATGTCAGATGACATGAAATGGAAATGCCAACCGGTGAGTTTAAATATCTACATTTGATTTAGTAGTTCATTATGAACTTTGAGTGTTATATTCAAGTGTTTTAAACAATATTCAATAGGTTTTAGGATATTGTAGATACGTTTTACACCCTGAAGATGGTCGAAGAAGACCGAAACGTCGGAAGAAATATAATCATTGAAAACAAAACGTATGGTGAGTTGATGTACCTAGTTCCTCGTGAAGTTAAAATACTCTTAAGGGCTTTGGAAAAGTATCCAAAAAATGAATTAAAAAATAATATGCCGTCAATTCAATCGCACATATATATATTTACTAAAGTAACAGAAAGAGCACACGTAAAAAAGATCACAATAACTAAGTCCTATATTTAGAATGACTTGTCATCGAATGATATGAGTCGGTCATAAGCTATGTGACGACACTTTCATTGTGCTAGCCGTCAATAATAAGAGTAATATAAGAAAATGCTGTATTTGAATCAGAAATGAAAGAGTTAGTTAGCTGTCTAACTAACTAGAGTTAAAAGAGCTGTCTAACTGAAACATACCGGTAAAGCATAAGCTTAACATGTAATTACTTTAATTACATGTGTGAAAAGAGTTTGTAAACTACATTAGTGGATATTGCTGTAACTACATGAATGCATTTATTATTTCTCATAATATTTTTTTATGCCTCTTTTTTGTAGGTACCCACAGCATAAATTTAATTCTGTCAAATTTTAATATACATATTTTTTTGACTTAGGCATAGGCATTTTTTTTTAAAATGCCTCTGCATACCTCTGAGATAGGGTTTAACTTACTTGTAAATCAGATTGACCCGGATTTTTTATACATGTGCGAATATTTTTCCTTAAATTATATTGTCTAACATTTTATTGTCCCAATTTTTCATATTACAAATCATTTGTGCTATTGATTAATACACAAAAATTACCGAACGAACGGGCTAAAGGCATAATTCTATAGGTCATTGTTTCAGATTTTTCTATAAGGACACTTTGATGAAAGTCATTAGTCTAACTAATAGCTGTGGGCGTTATTTAAAATAAAAAAAAAGAAATAATCGCAGACAACAATAGTCAAGAACAATAAATTACTGTTTGCTGCTTGCTCATTAAAAATACTTTCATTTAGCTTCCAATAATAAGAAATTTCTTTTAGAAGAGTAGAAATGGGTCAAAGACTGCAAACTTTAAGTATCGCGTTAGATAATCACTTCATATTGAACTTTGATTAAAGCTAATACTCTCTGTATTTAATTTCATCAAACTATCCAAATATTTTTCCATGCTATTTTTTGTTTATTTATTATTCAAAGATTATTAATACTGGTGTTTTAAAAATAATAATTAAATTTTTAAAAATGCAGTAATTGTTTTTCTCTTGAAAGAAGGATTTATGTTGTGGCATGGTAAGAGATATAAAACTAATAAATTCATTCGGCTAAAAAAAATATGTATATTAAAATTTGACAGAATTAAATTTATGCTGTGGGTACCTACAAGAAATTCAGATTATTGATGCAAAAAGTATGTTTAACTTCACGTTCAATAGTATTATTTACATCATTAGTTGTGCAATCCGTAATTGTGTGGTATTTACTCATTCTGAGGTAAAATGGATAAACCAACAAAAGTCTCCACACAAATGAAGTTTTATTCAACGCGTTTCGAACACTTTGTGTTCATCATCAGGAAGACACCAAGGATGTGGTACTGATGGGTTGGTCAAGTGAAAACAACTGAGTCAAGTCAAGGTCAAGTCTGGTCAAGTTGTTTTCACTTGACCAATCCGTCAGTACCACATCCTTGGTGTCTTCCTGATGATGAACACAAAGTGTTCGAAACGCGTTGAATAAAACTTCATTTGTGTGGAGACTTTTGTTGGTTTATCCATTTTACCTCAGAATGAGTATTATTTACCTCGACATAGAAAGAAATCACAGAAAAGCTATGAATGAGTCCAAGAGAAAAATAGGTGGGAGAATCTACAGGAATTTTATTTATCGCAGTTTAAATAAATGTATATATTTAAATAAATGGTATTAATGCTCATTATTAATCATTAGTGATAATAATAATTTCGTTAATTTTTATTTATGCAATTTATTTCTATTAAAGGTAATTTATCAGGTGAGCCTGGAATGAAAGGTAGACTGAAGTAAGACATATACTTAGTGAAATAGAGCTGAACATCACACAAAATGTAGACTGAATCTATTAGAGCCGGAAATGTTCACTGGAGAGGAAAGCCTTGACACACCCTGTCTATTCAAGTGGTTTAGCCCGGTCTCTCCACATACATACCTCATATATGTGTGGCCGCCTCTAGCATCTAGTATGAGTTACACAGAAAAAAAACACCTATTAATGTGATAAATTCATTTTTTTCAGTTAAATAATTTAT
This sequence comes from Hermatobates lingyangjiaoensis, assembly GCA_026182355.1. Classification (NCBI taxonomy): domain Eukaryota; kingdom Metazoa; phylum Arthropoda; class Insecta; order Hemiptera; family Hermatobatidae; genus Hermatobates; species Hermatobates lingyangjiaoensis. The sequence continues at coordinate 2,005,051 of JAPFBL010000188.1, read as the reverse complement.
ACTATCTATTTTAAATAGTTTTTTCTCAAATCTCTATGCAACAATAACCATAAGTATCGTATTTCAAGTCAAATTTACTTTGCTTAGTGTTCATTATTTATCAAAGAGTCTTTGTGAATTAAGTTCTTCTTTGGGATGTCCGGAAAGTAGTTGAAGCTTCCCACTAGAATAAACTTGATTAAGGTAGAATGTATAAGATATAGTATAAAACCATCCCAATAATGTGCCTGTTCGTAACGAGTATAATTTTTCAAAAACTACTAATTTCCACTTTTAGTCTTTATGGAATCACTCAAACACAGCGCCTTTAAGCGTGGGTATATGAATCAAACAAGCAGTTAGAATTATGCAAACAAAAATCTGGAGTGGCCTACACTCAACTTTACTAGAAGTAAACTTAATATCAAACTCATGCGTAATTACTTAATATCAAATCTGGGGATAATTTTCTTTCATTGCTTTTGTGTCCTCAAAGGTATTGCCAATATTTCAAGACTCTAGAAAAAAAGGTTGTTTTAAAAAACAGGTTTTTGCAAAAAAAAAGTGACTTTAGCATCATGCCTAATTGCTTCCAAACGATAGGGCTAATCTACAATATCAGGACAATTTTTGTACAAAATATCTATTTAATCCATCAAAGATTCTGGACCAAAGACTAGCATGGCCACAAACTTTGCATACATACATACACAGATATCATCATACATATATACGATACACAAAAAAACTTCATAAAATGATTTCTAGGGCCGGAAAACATGTAATTCCGTCCAAATCTCGAGATCGAATTTTTTCACGATCACTATACTTTACTTATAGTAAAGTAATAAGTTAATATATTCAAAAAATGAGACAATGAACAGTTCATTTCTTCCATACAATCCACGGTATATGAATTTGATCCTGTTCGATAAAAGTAATAAGCAAGTACCCAAGTAAGAAATATCGTACAAAACGTTTTTCTAAAAGTTCATTTTTCTAAAAACAATATACGATAGTTGAGTAATTTTGGTACATACAGTTTTTCATAGCAGGGTGTCTGAAGAACTTCAGCCATTCTTTTTTTACTCAAATGTTTTCGTAAATATCATTCATCTAGCAGAAGATAATTGTAAAATTGATCAAACAAAAAAAATTCATAAATAATATTATATAAATTATATAAACATATAATGAATTATATAAATAATATTCACTATAAAATATTAAAAAGTTTTTTGATAAAAAGTTATTTTTGTGACATGATGTACTGACTTTATTACTAATAGTTATGTTCCGTGGATTGTGTAGTCATTTTATAGAGACTGTACTAGTTTTGTGGTTTGTAAAGGGGGAATCAATTGTGCCATATAAGAGATACATAAAACAATATAAACTATGTCATAATAATAGAACCAGGGAAAGTTATTAATGTAGAGAAATATAAGGATATCATCAATATGAAATCTACCAGAAAAAGTCATCATTCAAAGTGTGGACGATGTCAATTAGAGTGTACGATGTCACGTTATGAGGGTGCCATTAATTTTGGAAAACGGTTTATAAAGTGTTTGCTGTCATAAATATTCTTAATTAATACTATATATATATATATAAAAACGAAGGAAACACACAGAAAGACAGACATAACTCACGTCGTCATCAGGAGGTGTGAAGAGCGAAGAGTCGCGTAGGAAAGGGCGGTGACTCTTTCTTCTGCCTTCCTGCGGGTTTCTTCGCTCTTCACACCTCCTGATGACGACGATGGTCGAAATATCGATGTGAGTTATGTCTGTGTGTTTCCTTCGTTTTGAATTTATTTTATTTAAAAAAGTCCGCTGGACGGTTTCTTTTAAATATATATATATATATGTTTTGTTGAACGACCTTTGTACTGTGGCATGAATCAATTTCATAGTCGAAATTCATGCCACAGTACAAAGTCGTTCAACAAAACATGTATAAAAGAAGGATTGCTCTCCCAAATTTACAATATATATATATACAAAATCAATGATCAAACCACAATATAAAATGGGAAAACAAGACTAAGATCTTTCAACCGTAACAAGCGGTCTTCGTCAGAGTGAAAAACCGAACTGAAACACTAGATGCAGAAAACATCTGGTGAGGGGTTGAGAAGAATGGGAGGGAAGAGTGGTATTTTAAAAGAGTGAAAGCGCAGGAAAGGACTAATGTCCAGAAAGGGATGTTAGGGGAGACAAAGGAGTATAGTAAGAAAGAGTAAAAAACTATCCGCTAGCTGTCAACTCTCTTAGAAGAGGCTATTGCCCTCGTAACGAAAGTATCAAATTTGAAGAGACCGTTACTAATGTTTATAATATTTGATCTATTAAATTTAATTAGAGACGATTCAATAATATTTCTTAACAACATTGATTTTAAGGTTTATGTGAAATCTTTATATATATATATATATATAAAGCAGGGTTTCTTCGTTTATTTGTAAGCTGTTCAATAATATATATATATATAACTTTTTTTAAAAAAAATATTTGGCATGTAATTGTATATCAAATTACTAGTTTTGAAAAAGAAATATTTAAACCATTAATAGTAAACTCAGGGTTTTCTTCGACTAGTGAACCAAAATGTCAACAGTCTCATTTTGCAAAAGTAAATCTCATCAATTTTTCAGAAGTCGAAACAATTCTTGAAAAGAAGCTTTGCAATTTGATTTGAAACGGAGGAAGAATTACTTAATCCAACTTTTTTTGTTTTAACTTACTTTTATTTTATTATAAAGTTGTTTTTCTTTTGTAACTCTTGAAAAAAGTAATATTCTAAAAGAAGCGTTGACATAAGATGTAATATTTAGATATTCTTTTGAATTCTTTTTTTTATTTATATCAAATATAATTCTCGTGAAGAGAGATAATTTGTAAGAAATATATTTTATTAAAAACAATAAAAAAATGTAATATAGTTTGTATTTAATTTACTATAAGTGAAAGTGTAATAAACTTAATTACTTTAATGCGGCAGTATACTTTTTGTCAATTACAAGAAAAATATAATATTCGTGTTACAGCATGTTCTACCATGTTGCTAGAGATAAAACTTCTTAATGGTTGTCCTGTTCATTGTAATATTACCTCTAGTAACAGAAAAGTTAATGTTGTCTTGATGATGTAATCATTTGTTAAGACGGTACTTAAAATTAGCAGGAATGAATCTAAAATTTGAAGTTTCTAAAATTACCGGTAAAGCTGATTAGAATTAATACAATAGTTTTTTTTTCGATGCTTCAATATCATCCAAACATAAAGTATGAGTGAATGCCAATTCCCACTAAGCTGACAATTGATTTTATTGCTTACAATCTGGTGAAAAGATACAAAATTACGTTTATTATGTAAACTTAACAAGAGACAAGTTATACAAATGTATATTTATTTTAGAACTAAATGGATTTTTTAAAAAGATTGTAAAAAGATTGAGGTTTTAGTGCTGATTGAATCTCTTTGCACATTTAGAAAGTAGATCTATGGTGAATGGATTAAATATTTAGATCCAATACGTGGATGATAATTTGTTATAGTTGACATACAAACTAACAATTACTGAAAGTTTAATCAATCTTAATCATTGTAATTTCTTATTCATTTATTGAGTAATGACTATTTTTTAATACTTTTTATAAATAAGTGATTAAATGTTAACAATGAATACGTTTGTGTTTATTATTATTATAAATAACCATTATGATTTAGATTAATTAAATACATAGGAATCAAAAAAATTGTTTTATGAAACCTTGCTAAGAACTGACTGAGGAAAGTTACTAGTGAGGTATTACAGTTAATATGTGTTACATCTCTCTTCCTTTCTAATATAATGTAAAAACTAACAATATGTTTACTAAGCAATTTAAAACTATTCAAACTAAAGCTCTTATAATTATTTACACGCAGTTAATAATTACATTACAATTAATTTTACTCCTCAATTCATAACTGTTCACACTTAACATGATTGAAATTACTTTAGCACAATTAATTACTACAATAGAATTATTTTGTTTTCTTTTTAATTATACCTTGCAAGATTTCTTTTAAATCGACCATTTCTAAGAAGTTGTTTATTGTTCTCGTCTTGTATAAAATAGATCTAGGTCTTCAGCCTTCTTGACAACTGGCTTCTAATTCAATTAGAAGCTTCTTTATATTTATCTGAACTGATGAATGTTCCAGCACGAGTTTATGCTGTTCGTGTGCATCTTTTTTATTCCACGGGTGTCTTTTATTTTATTTTATGAATACTTTGTCACGTTCCAGTATTATCACGGTTTTACACCAGACGCCGTGTATGCTTATCAGTTGTTATATTATAAATAATCACAATTAAATAAGTTAATTCATGTATCTGAATATATAAACTTATGGTCCAGAACCATACAGTGGTATACGACAACACACTATACAAGAACTCTTTAAGCAAGAGCATAGAGAAAACAGGAAGCAATACTGGGATTTTCTTCAAGAACACAGACAATCAAAGATACTTCTCAATAAGTTTGAGAATAGACAAATCTTGTATTGTAAGGAAAGAAGCAGGAATAATCTAAGGATTTTAACCGAATTTCTAACAGGTCACTGCAAACGTAATGCCATCTGCGAAGAATGGGCACCATCAATGATGGTTTGTGCAGATTCTGCAAGATAGAGGAAGAAACACCGTTGCACCTGCTGGCATGACTGTCATACCACTGTGCTACACAGAGGCAGGTGCTTCAGGACACTCATCAAAACTATAGGAAAACTTTTATCGTTGGACCCAGCGAAAGTGCTGAGCTTCTTGGCGCTGAAGCTAAGTAGGGGGCTACAGTAAAGAAGGGGGGAATTACAATACCTCTTAGGACGCATTACTATTGTCACCCTCAATGATATATATATATATATATATATATATAACCTTGTTTTATGAAACCACTTTAACAACTGACTTAGGGAGGTTTTAACAGTGTTGCTATTACTTGTAGCATATAGATCAAAACATCAAGTTTTTGCAAATGGACATCATGACGACCAAAGGGTTGAACCCTTGCAAACCGCTTACACTAGTCTATTAAATGTACATCTAATTATGTCTTACAAAAAAATATTTTTTTATTTTTATTTTGTCCTAGTTTATTTTATTAATGTTAATATGGAAAACACCAAGCTTCCAATAGGAGTAATTGGAGGCTTGATTGAAAATGTCACTTATATTTACCAAGTTTTTGTTTTATGAAACTTTTTAAAAACATTTGATTTACGCTATCCTTTATTGATATTACTTTGATAAAAAATAATTTTGCTAAAAGTTTAAGAAAAATGACTGTTGCTTTTAGAACATTTCTTTAATTTGTGAAAATAACACAACAGCTTAGTGTTGTGTTACAATAATAATAAAAATGATAATATTATATGTTTTATTATAGAAAGTTTACCGTTTGTACTATAAAGTACAGGTTTGTGCTATAAAGTAAATTGTTGATGTAAAAATTGAAGGACGTAGGTTGCTAGAGTGTGTTAAATACTATTCGCAAACATAATTGCTTTAGTAGTACGACAGAGCATTATTACACATTTTCTACGATCACAAAATGTACAACCTTATTTACACAATAAAATGTGTTTCTCGTGGTACAGAAAAATCAATTGGCTGGATTGCTATCACAGGACTGACTCTATGTAACTTTTCATTGAAACATCAAAGGACTACTTGAAATTGTAATTGAATAAAAAATGTGTTCCTGTGTAATATGAGCTCTGCTCCGCGTTTTGATTTCAGCGTGGCCGTATTTCACACAGTTTTAGTTACCCCACCAGTAGTTATCTTTACCAAATTTGCATTCCAGAAGAATAGATAATTCTTAAACCTGCCAAAATATTTAGAAAAAAAACCAGAAGTATTGCAAAATGATATAAGATTTTGGTTGCTGATGATTTCCATAGCTTGGGTTATATTAATGAAATTGATTTTGCATTGTTGTGAAACAAAACAAGAAATCTCTTGCTCACATTATTGTATGGTAAACTACGAGTATGTTTTATGAGTTAATTAATTTGAATAAACATAATTTTTAAGGTAACGTTAGAAACACATCCACTGTCACTTGTATGATAACATGACCAAGGAGCTCTTACTAGTCCATGGTACAAACAATTATCTTTTTAATGGATCGAGAAAAACTTTATATTCTTAACTTCTCTCTGAATAAGGAATTAATATATTCATGTGAAATCACATACATATACCAATATAATGCATGTAAATCTGTATTGAAACTAATAATCTCATAACTGTAGTAGACCAAGAGAATATTGTAGTCATCTGCTAGCTTTTATGTTTGATAGATATTTCGTAATCCTACAACATTTCAAGTAGGTCAGTTCAAAATTATTTGTAGCCAGAAGCTCTTAAATCCCAAAATCACTTATTAGAATAAGATATCATATCTAATATCTTAGCATAATTAATCTGAAATGTTATTCATTCTTTTCATATTTCTCTTTAAGCTATGACTGACCCGTAATAGCGTCATATAAAAAAAAAAATGAAAAATTTGTTTTGGTAGTAAATTTTACTTGCTCTGACGACTAAACCTTCTTATAAACATATTAATTTTCATATTTTAGTAAATAATATAATATTATTTTATTACCTATTAAATTATTAAATAGTTAATGACAATGTGAACAAAAAATCATTAGTGATACATTAGCAATTTTATCTAACAAAATATAAAACAGAATGTTTCTTTCCATAAAAATTATTAATAAATAAAAGTACTGAATTTCGACCAAAATTTTGAAATCGAATTTTCAACAGAAATTTGCATTTTGAAGTCTCCAAAGACCAGTATAATAAGATTTTACGAAGTTAGCTTTTTGTGTGCATATGTGAGTAGAGTATATCAATAATGAGGTCTTACAAACATAATTATCAGCTATCCCTTAAACCACACAGCAAGCTCAGCATGAAAAAAAAACTGACCAGGTTCTGATAAAATGCTATCTGTATATATATATTGAATATATATATATTGAATCTGTTATATATATATATATATATATATAAACTAGAATTTTCAAAAGAACATATAGAAAAGAAATCACTGAACTCACTACTATATTTCGATATCCTCGTCGTCAGGAATAGATTTGAATCGTTTCAAGGGCTGATAACGACTGAGTCGTTATATATATCAATGACCAAACCATAATAAGAAATGGGAAAACAAGACTAAGATCTTTCAACCGTAACAAGCGGTCTTCGTCAGAGTCAAAAACCCAACTGGGTTTTTTCACTGGGATTGTTATTTCACGTGTTTATGTGAAATCTTTATATATATACTACATTGACTTAAAAAACACACAAAAATGAAACAGAACCTGACTACTATATTTCAATGGCCTCGCCATCAGGAGGATAGGAACGAGTTGCTCCGCAGGCAGACCCCGAGATGACGCAGAAACGGACGAGTTTCTGTTTCATTTCTGTGTGTTCTTCATGTCAATGTAGTTTATTTAGTTCCTGCAATCGTTTCATTTAATTGGTTATATATATAATTATTTTATGTCCTAATTGATTAACAGGAGAGAGATGCGAGAGAGAGATATAGATAGATAGATAGATAGATAGATAGATAGATAGAGAGAGAGAGAGAGAGAGAGAGAGAGAGAGAGAGAGAGAGAGAGAGAGAGAGAAAGAGAGATAAAAAATAGATATTGGTTAAAAAAAGCATCAACAAGACCTCAATCATACAACTGGTGCTACCATAACATATCAACTACGGTTTATAATTAGGTAAATGAAAAAAATATGATAAAGTATCCCAGATTTTTTATTATGGTTTATGAAATTTGTAATTCTTATAAGTTACTAAACATAAGTCTTTTAAGGAGGTTTGTTAATTATTATCTGTATTATATCTGTACAGCTTTTTAACTTCAAATTAAACCAAAAACAAAGAAAAGCAACACACAGAGAAAGAGACACACTTAGAAACTCAAATTTTCTTCTGAAGACGGATCATCCGAAAATTGGAGTTTGTAAGTGTGTCTCTTTCTCTAAGTGTTGCTTTTGTTCGTTTTTGAGCTGATTTGCATCCAGCTTAGATCGTTTTTTTCGAATTTTGAGTGAAATATATATATTATATATATGTATTTCATCGATAATAAGACAGTTCTGTTTTGGACTCTGACGAAGACCGCTTGTTACGGTTGAAAGAACTTAGTTTTGTTTTCCCATTTCATATTGTGGTTTGATCATATATTTCATTTGAAATATTATGCAATATATACATATGTATATACATACATACAAATAATATATGTGTATATATATATATATATTATATTCACTTCTTTTCCTGAAGACGAGGACATCGAAATATAGTAGTGAGTTCAGTGATTTCCTTTCTATGTGTTCTTTTTAAATTCTAGTTTATATATATATATATATATATTATATTTTATATAATTTCATAAAGTAACTTCAATGAAATAAATTTGTTTAACATAATTAAAATTGTTAAATTATTAAAGTAATAGATATATCAAATTATTTAAGTGTTAAATTATTTCGATGGAATTTTAAAGGAAAATGAAAAAGAATTAATTTGAAATGAAAGTTTATTTTGAAATGAAAATGATTTAATTTTAAATTAAAATATTAACTTTAAATGATAAACTTGTTTATAAATACTTGTAAATTAATATTAAAATCTTCTAGGCAGAACTGTAATTAAATATATTTTGTTGATTTATTTAGGGATTACTTATACTCGTTAGATAAGTTAGCAATTGGTTTAAACATTTTAATTGAACTCTAAAAGAACTTTGAAGCTAGTTTTCCATTTTCAATAGTCGGTTCAATTCAAAGTCGGTCTAACAGATACATTTCATTTTATACTTGTTTTCGGAGTTGATGCAAGAAAACAACACCTAATCAGTGAATCAATAGACATGATTTATTCTACGGATCTTTATATTTTCTAATAAGCTAGCCTGCCTCATAGGAGTTAAGCAGTTAAGGTTGCACAAAGAAAATAACTAATATGACAGTCCCTTTTATATCATAAGGGTATTATAGTGACATTTAAATTTTCATGTCACCCACAGAGTAAAGAAATACACGTACAAACTCAAATTTTTTGGCGATCTATCTTAAGAAGAAAAGAGAAAGGGAGACCAAAAACGTTGTAGACGCAGTGGCTATATATATATATATATATATAAGTATAAATAGGGAGCAGACCTTCTTTTATACAAATTGTGTTAAACTGAATTGCCTTAATCAAAAATACCTTTCTTTTGAGCAGTTTTTCGTATTTTCTTGATAAATTCAAATCATCTTGATTCAGTTGGTGAATTATTTGAGCAAAACTCTGGTTGGCCATCATTATTTATTGTCAAATGTTAATCAATAAATAATGATGGCCAACCAGAGTTTTGCTCAAATAATTCACCAACTGCATCAAGATGATTTGAAATTATCAAAAAAATACGAAACAACTGCTCAAAAGAAAGGTATGTTTGATTAAGGCAATTCAGTTTAACATATATATATGAATATATATATAAGTGATATTTATATATTTATATATTGTTTGCTATGGGTTATCCGGGGAAAGGAATATGATTCGTTACAATGGTGACCAATAGGAGAGTAGAGTTTTTAGGTCCATGCGTGCGGTCCCAGTTACCCGCTGCCCAGCGAAGCCTCCGTTATTCCACCAATGGATATAGAGGTTGCACAGTCCCTCTGTTTTCTGCCAATAATCTTGTATCACAGAGGGGCTGTGGAACCTCTATATCCATTAGCGGAATAACGGAGGCTTGGCTGGACAGCGGGTAACTGGGACCGCACGCATGGACCTAAAAACTCTACTCTCCTATTGGTCACCATTGAAACGAATATATATCCATAAGGCTTTATCACTTCTCTCATTATTATTAATATAGCATTAAGACTTAGGATTAAGCTATTAGTTTGTAAGATAGATTGTACAATAGGGGGAAAAGCCCGGTGGGCGACACTTAGTGTCCCCCGTACGACTACCCCTGAAATCTGTAAATTGGAAGTAATCCCCAATAAAGAATTTTCATTCATTCATTCATCACTTCTCTGTTCATGTATTGTAGAAAATATCTAATCGTAAAAGTTACCCACGATAATTATTTGCCTATACAAATGTGTGTTGATATTTCCAATATTTTTGCAATATCCCATAGAATAATTTGATTTCTCCAGCACTAGATTCATTTGTAAGTGCTTGTACTTGAGCTATAACTGTTGTCCTTTTTTTTACACATTTTTGTTTTAATTGGAACTATTCTTTCATTAATGTCTCTTGATCCCAAGATCATTCTTGTAAGTCAAGGCTTATTCATCCTACTCCTCTTTGTCCATTAATTATTCCATTGTCTTGAATCAGAATTCCACTTTCTATTCAAATTACTGCTTTCCACCTTCTTCTTATTTCTGTCATTCCTAGGATATCTAAGTCTGATTTTGAGAATGATTATTCTATTTTCTCTTTTAATCTTTGTTATCTTACATTTAATTCTTCTTTGTGAAACAGGGAATTCATTGTTTGGGTAGACTTTAATTTTTTCTGATATCGAAAGATTTTGGTTTAATACTTGTAAAAATCTTACTGGGTAATATTTAACTGCTTATTGTAGTAATTAAATGACAAATATATTGTTTTATGGATTAAACATTCATGGAACTTTACTACTCATTAGACCAGTGCTTTTCAACCTTTTTGCAGGCGCGGATCCGCCGAGGAGCTTATTTATTCTTGCGGATCCCCTTGTACATAAATATACATGTATATATAAGTTTTTTTAATGAAATAAAAACGGCTTATAAACACAAAAACACAATACAGTACTATCTGAATTTTTTTATTCAAGAGAATTACAAATTAATGTGAAATTTGTCCTTGGTGATTTTTGAACAGAACTGGAAAGTTTGGCCTGGTTTTAGAAAGACATACACGCATCTCTTCTTCAAGTGCTAGTAGTTTATTTCTTTTCTCACTTTTAATGTTCGTCATGGTGGAAAATCCTATTTCACACAGGTATGATGTAGAAAACTGTAGGAGAATGCGCAGAGCCTTATTCGAGATTGATGGATATTCTTTTGCAGTTAAAATCCAAAATGAGTCCAGATCAAGAAGTAAACAATCAGAGCGTCACGTATTGGCTCAATTAAATGTTTCAATTAAATGACGTAGGTCGTTATCATAACTGAACTGCCCGACTCAAATTTTGGCTCGCAGTTCTTCCCTAACGTTACCGAAAGTTGCTGGTTTTAGATGTGAACGACGAGTTATCTTGATAAGATGCACTAATTACATTGATAGTGTGCTACTGTACTTACATTGACGTGTACACATTGATAATACATTAATTGCACATTGTGAATCTGTAGGTCTTGCGGATCCCCTGGGTAAACGTCACGGATCACCAATGATCCGCGGATCACAGGTTGAAAACCACTGCATTAGACTATAACCGAGTAGAGTATCTGAATAGTAAAAAAGTAATATTGTTTTAGTTTTAGTTGTTTAAACATGTATAGTATTTAGTGTTTTATTGAAAATAAACATTTTTTTAATGTAATGTTTGAAAATATATCTTTAGAGAGGGTTGTAGATGGTTATCATTATTTATTGCTTCTACAGATAAGAGCTCAAATTTATTGGCTGTATCTAGGAAAAGTTTTTTTTTTTTGATATACATAATAATTTATAGGAAAAATGGAGTAAATAATTATTTTTTAATATGAGTCCTAATCAAATATTATCTTAATATGTTTGTTCTAAGAAAGGCCACTGAATGAAAGATCATTTCAACTATAAGGTACTTATTGTAAATTTAAAATGTTTTATTCTTATTAAATATGAATTACTAATACTCTTAGACTCGTAAATCAGTGAAGTAAATGGGTTTCATGAAATACATTAGAATCAGTTAGAGATTACTTTTTGCATTTAGTATGACTCATCAAGTTACTTTATAAGTTGCCTAATCAGTATGATTTTGCGAATTCTCCTGCATTAATTTCTAGATTTCAATATGTTAGAAGCGGTGAAAAGTGTCACATAATTACTTGGCATAATAACCACTTGAACAAAGGGTTCAGTGGACGAACTATAAAAATTAAAAGAAGTCCTAGTTAAGCACATTACTTCTAAAGACATGCGCGTAGAAAATCTACCAGTGCAACTGGAACTGTAACAATGTTATAGTCATCAGAATGACTACAAAAAAGTGAAAATATAAATAAATTGAACTTTTTCTTTTGCTTTTCAATTCCACTGACTATTTATTTCGTTGATTTATTCGTTTGGGTGAAATATTTTGTGTTTATTTGTGAGTCAAATATTTATATATATATGTTTTAGAGGTTTATTGTAAAAGATCTAGAAGAAAAGAAACAACCAAGGGTTAGGAAAGAGTTTACAAACTTTGCTGTTTGCTACTCCTTCCCGTTGAAAGAAATCTTTTAAGAAATCTCAGTTACTTAAACCCATATTGTTGATAAAATAGTAAAACGTAAACTAACTGAAAGGATATTAACAACATCAAGTGGTTAAAATAAAAATTAAAATATACAGTTATAAATATTACCAAAAGAGAAGAATAAATGAAAGGAAGTTCTCAGATATCAAAATATAACAATTAATATAAAACTCTATAAAATACGTGCATCACTGAAAGGTTAAAGGTTATGCAAATAACTATTTTACAGTTATAGGATTTTTTGAAATTTCGATAGCTTTGATAAAATCATGTAGAAAAATGTATCAATAAAAAAGTTTGAAAGGAAAGTTTGTTACTGACTGAGTTTTTTTTCAGATTTTCTTTGAAGTAATTCTTTTTAAAATATTTTAATTTGAATATTTGGCTATCAATTCCAAATAATTTTATTTCTTATTGATTTAACAGATTTAGACAAAGAAGTATTCTAAGAACTCGAGTACATAGAGCTGACTACGACTTAAATAACCTTAGCTATTTCCCAATTAGTAGCGCTCTGAATATGAGGATAGTCCGTTAAAATAACCAAATAGAGTCAAAAAATGTCAATTGTTATAACAAATCGTGAAAATAATAACGAACAGATGTATTACATAAATCAAACATACACTTTCAAGTAGATTGGTTCATTTAGGCTGAGAATATTTATGGTTAGGATTCTGTATCCAAAACCATAAGAAGGTTTTGTTTTCGTAGGAAAAAAAATGTAAGCTGGAAACTTACATATATATATATATATTGGTATACTTTGGGAGGAGACCTTCTTTTAAACATACCTCATTATGTCATTGTAAATAAGTATTTATTAGAATTGTTAAAAAAACCTTGTATATAGAATCCTTGAGAATGGTCAACGTAGATCGAAACGTCGGACATGTAATATGAAAAATACAAATAAAGATAAAAAAATCGGTGAGTTAATTTATATGATACCACAGAGATGGAAAGGTAGCATTCGAAACCTTGAAAAGGTATGTAGGAAACATACTAAACTTAATGTTGGCAAGATCTTTAATGAGGTATATATATATATATATATATATAAGATATAAACTTCTCACCCAACTTTCGTATGGGCATTCAAATAGCATCAATAATTAATTTGACAATTTCTTTCTTTTTAAATATGGTACTCCTGTTTGATCATTTCTGTATTGCCGTACCTGTGAAAAAATTGTAGTAAATGGCAATTAAAAAATAACTGAAATATTAACAATATTTGTATATAGAGTTTTATAACACGTTTGCACTAAGCATTTAGTTAAATGTAAACAATGACTTATTATTTATTCTTTTAGATTGGACTTCATTTCAGATATGGTTATCGCATTGTGAAATATTTCTTAACTTCAATATTTTCTCAAACACTAAACTGTTTTAGTGCATTCCTTGTATATTATTTACTCGTATATATATTCTCGTTAGTTATATTTCATCAGTATTACATTTTGTTTTGATACTGTATGAAACAAATTAATTGTTGAATTTTGAACAAATATTGTTCAATTTATTGTAAACAAATTTTTTTGACTATTTTTTTTAGTATTTTGATAAATATATATTAATAATATTAATATAATTAATAATAAAATGTATGATATTACAATTATTTATACTCTTTATTATTATTATTATTATTATTATTATTACAAATATCAATATAATTAATAATGCAATATTTGATATTACAATTAATTATACTCTTTTATTATTTATAAATGAAAAATATTAATTCATTCTGAGGTAAAATGGATAAACCAACAAAAGTCTCCACACAAATGAAGTTTTATTCAACGCGTTTCGAACACTTTGTGTTCATCATCAGGAAGACACTATAATACAAATTAAATCTAATTAGTTAGAAAAATTAGAGTGAAATAATAAAAAATAAAAGTTCAATTAAGAGAATTCAAGACATACCCAAGGAAGAGGTACTGACGGGTTGGTCGAAACGCGTTGAATAAAACTTCATTTGTGTGGAGACTTTTGTTGGTTTATCCATTTTACCTCAGAATGAGTAAATACCACACAATTACGGATTGCACAACTAATGATTTAAAAATATTAATATAATTTAGAATACTTTTTGGTCCTATTAAATTAAATTTTAAATAAAATTGTTTTACCAAATAGAAATAATATTTGTCGGGACTTAATAAACAGATTACCTTATAGCTGAACTAAATATTGCCAGATCATGGAGAGTTATGAAATTTCTGAAATAGTCATTTGGGTAAACCAGAGGAGATTATCATCAGAAATGGATTGGAAGGGAGAAAGGAAATGAGACTTCTCATACAATTCTGACAGTTCCATCTCAAACAGCCTTGAATTTACATACCCCAGACATTACTGATGCTCTATTCCATATTTTTCTATTAACTAGTTGAAAAAATGTTTATAATATTATTACGAAAGTTAAAAAAGATATCTATGAAACAAAAAAATAATAGGTACATTTATTTCTATCAAGTTAACTAGTTCATAAACCCATCTTTATTCAGTTAATATAAAAAAAAAATTAACGAAATAATATATCAAAAATAATAGGTACTAAAAATTATTCGTAAAGCATATATTTTACCTCTTCTTTTAGTAAGAACTGCATTAAAAAACTGTGAAATTATGAAGAAAATATGCTTTCTAATAGCCAGTTTTGATGATCATGATAATTATGCTGTAATATTTAGTTTTTAAAAATTTTAAAGTGATCTAAATTATTTTAAAAAATAAAACAATAACCATTTTTTTAACAATCTATAGATGGTGAAAAAGTAATGCGTACCGCTAGGGTAAATTAAATTGATGCTGTGATCCATATGAACATTAAAATAATTTAGAATAATTTAATATTGTAGTTTACAGGAACACTCCCGTACCTACGGGAACACTCCCGTACCTACGGGAACAATAATAAATCCGTAATCCCATTATATATCCGGATTTACTTACATTATATATCAGGAGCAGGGCTGCCAGAATGTTTTTGTCGATAGTACCAACTGTTATGCTGAATAGGTGCCAAATCAGAGAGAATAGTACCAAATGTTACAAAACTTGTCTTAAGTCCAATGCTATTCATGTACAATAGCCTACCTTCCTTACAATCACCAATAGCAGTAGCTAAGTCATGAAATATAATTATTAATACTTTAACTGCATTGTGCACCATATACTCGTATGGTACACACAACTATTCCTCCACATTAGTGAATACTATATATTATGGCAGTGGTAATATAATATGTATTACTATAGCAATTAAAAGGCATAAAAGGTAATTTTTTTTAAATGCAGCAAAACTGTTACAAATTAATTTGCTTTATTTAATTTAAATTAATTCTAAACTTACTATCGATTAATCGATATAATCGATTATCTATGATTTACGATAATTTCATCAAAAAATGTTATGTAGCGATAAAGTTCATCGATAAATCCAAAATGATGCATAGCGATAACGATAAAAAATTAACTATCGATAATTATCGCCGATAATGCTCATCACTGCCTTTGGGTATGATGACGGGGCATCATATTATAATATGATACCTGAATTACTATTTTATGAATTTTAGGAAACAGTACCAAATAATGATACTTTGCATAAAAGTAGTACCAAACGTACCAAAGTTTTAACTCGAATGTAAATAGTACCACATTTGGTACTATAGTACCAATTCTGGCAGCCCAGATCAGGAGTCATTATTTATAAACCATATGTTCCCATATATTGGAATTTACGAGAACCATATCAATAGTGGGTGACAAGAGAACATACAGTGACGTTTCTTTCTAATTTTGGCTTCACACTTCCTTCATCTTAAAGAGGGAAAACACAATGGAAAAGATTAAAAAAGTTTTACATTATAATAAATCAGGTAATATATTCCAGGAAAATATTGGTATTTTTGACATATTGCTATAATATTTTCGTGACAATATTCTTACTTTCTTACAAGTAATAATTAAAATATATCATATCAGCAGTTACACACACACACACACACACACACACACACACACACACACACACACACACACACACACACACACACACACACACACACACACACAACACACACACAACACACACACACACACACACACACACACTTGAAATACTAACCATTAAATGTTATGTACGTATTTACAGAGAAAAAAAAATGATAAATAGAAATGTAGAGAATCAATCAAGTGATATTACTCACTTAAATATTGATAACATCTTCCGATGTTATCATCGGAAGAAGAGATGGTTGGCCTCATGTATATGTGTGTATAAGATGATTTTATGACAAACATGTGAAATAAAAAACAAGTCAAACAACAATTTTTAGTTATTAAACGCTGGAGCTTATCAAAACCTTTTATTTTAATAAAAAAAATGTTAAATTTTTACAGAAAATATCTTGAGTCAGTTGATGTGTGTGTTCTTCTTAATATCGACTCTTTAGTGCATCTAATAAAGCACCTACTATTATTGACTGTACCTGGACATACAAAGATATCTTTATTGTTTACACTGAACTAAGTGTACCTGATTCTATATATGGCTGACTTCCACATTATTTACCCTTTGTATGAATGCTTCCAGGTCATCACGAGGTCATTGTTATAACCGGACTGTCGCTTGTCAGGCTAATCTACGCGGTCTATCATTCAATTAGCTCTTTAGAGTCCATACAGAAGGTTGTTTTTAATTTTGGCTTCACGCTTTCTTCATCCTAAAGAGGGAAAATACAATAGAAAAGATGAGTAAAAGTTTTCAAACCATTTAATCTTTAAAGTCAAAAACTCAGTGTTACCAACATTATGATAATTTAACTGTTTAAAGTATACATATAATATCAGAAGTCACTAATAAAAAAGAAAACTAGAAAAAAAGAAAAATAAAAAATCTAAGTGTAAGAGACACGTGTTTATTTAGACGTGTATGTATATTTAGACAACTGTTACACAGGACACCCACACCGGTCTAACAACTTCTATAAAAATTCTAAATTAGTTGCTGGATGCTAAAAAATGCTGCTGATTTCAATTTAAACAGATAATGACTTTATTTTTAAAAATTATTATTATTTTTTAAGTACTTTTTTCTTCTGATCATTATATTTTTCTACTTCACCTGTTCTGGAATTTCATTTCGCATTTTCCTCTCCTAATCTCTTACACTTCAATTTGTAATTTTTATGTTTTTTTCCAAATTTCTTTTTTATTAGTAGTTTCTGATATTATATGTATATTTTAAACAGTTTAATTATCATAATGTTGGCAACACTGAGGTTTTGTTTAAAGTTTAAACCGTTTGCAAACTTTTCCTCACCTTTTCCATTGTATTTCCCCTCTTTAGGATGAAGAAAGTGTTAAGCCAAAATTAAAAAGAACCGTCAGTGTATATTTCTTTTTGTGTTTTCCCAATCGTAAATTTATATATTGTATATAATAACACTAAATACGAGCATACAAAAATAATAGAAATAAGGGAAAATACACCTCCTTTATTTATATTGAAAATATAAATTAATATAAATATATATATATCTTAAATGTATATTAAAAATATATATGCAAAATAATAATTATCATAGGCAACATAATTTAAAGTTTTGTAATTTAACCTACTATGTATTTTATACTTTAGAAGTCATTTTGTGAGTAACATAAAATACTGTATTTTTTTTTAAATTTTGAAGTAATTAAATTGATTATGTAAATTACTGCTTCAAAAATATTATAGATTTACTTTAAAAGCAGAAGTACTTTACAAAAATAATGATTCTCTATATTATTACTTCGCAAATTCTATCACAAGTTATAAAAAGAGTCAAGTATTGGAAAAGTAAGCTAAAAATTTGGATAAGTATTTAGATTGTGCGAACTTTAAATTTATTACTCCGGAATTCTAACAGTGTAAATAGTCAATTTAGGTGAATGAGATAAGAATTTGCGAAAAGGATTTCATTAAATGTCTATTGTCTTTTAGATTTACCTGAGATGGTTTCTTTAAACGAATCTTCAAAGTTGCTTCTTTAGCAAAATGACTGACTTCCAACTTTCTTTGCCTCCTTAAAAAATAAATAAACATAAATTTTGCAAACTATGTTAAAGTTATATATATATATATATATATATACATATATGTAAATGATTTAAACATAAAACATACATTTATACAGTTTATATTGTAATAAATATAAAAACGTTTGAATGGCAGATATTCATTTTCAGTTCAACTGACATGTAACAATAAAAAAACTTTGTTACATAAAATACATGTAACATTAATAGGATGTACTATTTTATTATATTAATAAAAATTAATAATCATCAAGAACTCTTGATATAATATATGAAATAAATACCACAATAAACAATATATATTAATTAAAATGCTCTAAGGCCTTTCGTCACAACATCATCAGAGAGCTTTTTTTTTGGTTGTTTCATTTAGCTCTCTGATGATGTTGTGACGAAAGGCCTTAGATCATTTTAATTAATATATATTGTTTATTGTGGTATTTAATATATATTATACCACATATATATTATAATATATAATATATATTATAATTATATATATATATATATATGTTTTTACAATATAAACAATAGTTTATCATGAACTGTGTTTCAGAATTCTTCTGCTAATATATATTAATTATTCTTAGAAAAAAACTGATAACTTTCTTATTTCCGATATTGGTTCCCATTTTTTCCGACTTGATGGAAACTCTACCCAATGAAATTAAAGAAAATGTTATCCTCATCTAGAAATATTTACTGTTATTTTATTATTATCATTACTATATATTCATCATGTACTTATAAAATCTTTCAAAGCTTGATCAATAAATTGGTACAATCGTTGACTATCTAAACTCATCCCCGTCATATTGTTACGCTGATTAATCATTGATTACACAACAGGTTGTCTGTGTTATCAGTTTTCATTCAATTAATGATCAGTGTAGTAATTAGTAATGCATGCTAGATATCCTATAATCTAATTATTTAGTTATGATTACTAATTTGCATTTATGATGAGTAATAATATTTACCAAATTACAGGATTTCAATTAATGATAATGTCGTTATATGATTGGTAAGTGTAGTAGCTTCATTCAAATAAATCAATTAGACAATTTAGTTATCGTTATTTCATAGTAAGCGGTTCACTTTACGTTGAGGGAACACCAACAACGTTCCTTTATTTCAATATGATTGTAGTTTTGCAGAGCTGAATGAAATTAAGATTTTTAATCTCTTACTATTTAGATACTGAATTTGTAATTTATATTAGAAAGGTTTAGTTTAAAAGACGAGCAAAATGTGTCTATTGATTTAGGTAGGCTTCTACAATATTCCTTGATATTTGCAGCCTGAAGATGCAAGGTTTGCATCTTTGATCTATTTGTCTGATTCTAACTTCTAACGTCAGTGGTATTTGTCATGTGGTTATGCAGTCTATTGTAGTAGACTTGTTGATACCTTTCCAGGGACAACATTCTTTCAGACATTAGTCAAAGATATCTATTCCAATGGACTTGCGAAAGTCAAAATTTAAAACTTATGTTGAAGAATCAACCGCGTAATATTAACTTTTTGCGGAGCAATATTCCTCTGGGAAATCAACACTTTAAGAATCACTCTGCTGACCCACCTTCAGCTTTATAAAGGAGAACGAACGGGTCCTGTGACTAAAAAGTATATGAAAAATGTTTCGTCTAAGGCAATAGATAATGAAGCCTAGTAAAATGTTACTTCTGGTTTTTGAAATCGAATTTGATTAATGTGCACTAAAGTTTAATACGATGTTCCTTCATGCTTAGTTACTTTAATTTGTATTTACCGTACACATGATATATACAGGCATGAAAGGAGTGTCTTCGGATTGAAATTTCGACATTTACTCTTCGACGGCAATGCACGTTTTGCGATATCAAAGACTAATAAAATGGGTTTTACAAATTGATGTGTTTAAGAGCAGAATTTCTAACAAAACATTGCCATATAATTACAAAATATCATATAATATTATATAATTTCATAATTATATCAAAAGTTATATTTAAGTTTCTATTGGCTCTTAGACGTGACAGCGATCTCAACACCAATATTGAACTTTCTTAAAAGGTATAGTCCAAATTATAAATTAAAATTTATTTATACCAAAACATGCTGAAATGGAAGCCTGGCACACCGTCACTTATTAATTACATATAATATAGTAATGGAGTTGAAGATTAATTTTATTCAATTTTAAGCATGCAGATGCTGTGAGCATTAATACATGCAACAGTACCAAAGTCGAATCATACAGTATACGAGTTTATCACAATATAATTTGTCAAGATTATTTGAGCCTTAAATAAGCAGTAGGTTGCAGTTAATTGTTGTCAACTCCAGAGTGCTACAGCTTGAATGCTCTATCGTTGGAGGATTTTAAAACCAACTTCCCATCCCATATTAGTGTTTTCTTTACCATATCATTTGTGTCTCACAGTAACGATTACAGTCTCTTGTCTCACATTTTTACATATCAAATTCAAATCTAAAAGCATTAATTATCACATTAAAAATGATTTAGTGTGCATACACTAACGTTTTTTCCCCCGCACAATAGAGATTAAGTATTGAAAATTGTTGAAATTAAAATATATTATCTGTAAGGTGAAAAGGAAATTAAAGGCTTATACGTCCTAATACTTCTTTAGAAGCTCTCTCAGAAAACGCAGCACCATAAGAAAACTGCAGACTCTCAGAAGACAATAAATAGATTTGCACCGGTGGATGTACGTATTACAGCCCGACAGTGATGAACTAATTCAAATATCCTATTTATTATTATTTGTCTACGTTTATTTACGTTATTTATATTTTGTATCAAATGCCAAATATATGGTCAAAATGAATTATATAATTAATAGAGAAAGTGTAAAATTAAAACGATCCAATGATCTAATCAGTTCTTTTTAAAGATAGACAAGAGCCGAAATGGTCGAACTATTGTTACTCCTGTATTAGAGGTATGTCGGTATCATAGACTAATGTGATTCCAAGGACCTGCGAAGCACTAACATATACATGCATTGACAACATTGTGTTTAATCGTAATAGTGTTTAGAAATCCTGTCATTTTTCAAATCTTTGAATAGTGAATAAATAAGAAAGTTGTTTACTAAAATTAATGTATACATATTGTTAGTGCCATAGAGGTTAGTAAATAAGATATCATGATCATCCGTCATACCTCGTCTATCGCTGGTGAAGTCGCCCGACCGGTTTCGCAATGGCTGCATCATCAATGGGATTATTGTAACCATCCAAAATCACGCGTATAAATACCTATTTTAACTCAATTGTGCCAATATATGCCTAAATTTCCTACCTAAAAGTTTTATTTTATTTTATTTAATCTGTTTTTAAACAAATCAAGCACCAGGTAGACATAATATTTAAACCAATAAAAACCATGAAAAGACGACAGGACGGACAGGACAGAGACGACTTAAATTGTAAAAGACAAAAAACAGATTAAATAAAATAAAATAAAACTTTTAGGTAGGAAATTTAGGCATATATTGGCACAATTGAGTTAAAATAGGCATTTATACCCGTGATTTTGGAAGGTAACGTTAGTCCCATTGATGATGCAGCCATTGCGAAACCTGTCGGGCGACTTCACCAGCGATAGACGATGTATGACGGATAATAATGATATCTTAAAATTAATATGTAAACCTTAATACATAGAATATTTGATGAAAAAAATGAACATAACATTTTATATATATATATATATATATAATAAGAATAAAATCAAATACATATAACTTACATATAAACTCCTGATGATAGAGTATAACAGAGGCCGTAACTGTTCATTTCAAACCTGAATTCATTCCCGCAATTAAATTCATCTCCATTCCAAAAACACTTCTCCAAAATTTCTTCTACATTAATAGAAACCTAGAAAAAAAAAATTTAAAAAATAGCATCTGAAATACAAATCTTATTTTTGTATTAGATAGTTTCATTATTCGATAAAGTAGTTCATGTAAATTCAATGGTGTATTTTTTTGCATATTTGTTGACGGGAGACTAAAGATTTTAATATAAAAAGGGAATAGTGTGTTGTGCAGAATACGGGAATGGTACGTATTCCACACTGTGAGTTACATGATGTTCTGATCTTCTTGTATGGAATAACTGACAATAAATAACCGAAGGAAAATCATGTATAAGCATACAATTTAAGGAGGATTATGAAAATGAACCTGTGTACAAAAAACATAGTCATTTACTCAGAGAGTGTGTGGGAGAGAGGAATAGAAGGCGATGGAATGTGAGAAAGAAAAGTCAGTGGTTTGCTGAAATATTACTTTTTAGAATATGTGGTGCAAGTACTTTCATTAAAGAATAGTTGTTGGCTTGTGTGATACCAAAAATACTCATAAAGTTACTTCAAAACGTGTACGGTATCAGGTGCTTCAATAAAATACTAGTCCTCATCGTGTGCAGAGTACGATACTTTTACGATATATTAATCGTTATCTTGAGATAATTCAGTTATGCCCGTAAAATATTAACTGTGATTTTTATCAATCGCAATGCGAAAACTCTGTCAGGTGCTTCTTAAAATATTTCTGATATAGTGGCAGTGGGTGAACAAAAATATTAAGAAAAGGGTAAACGTCAAAACCTATGGATGACAAAAATATTTACTGCACAAAAAACATTCTGCAGAAAGCTTCGGAAATTTAATATCTAAATGGATGGATAAAACAAACAAATCTATGGATTGACTTATTGATTCTTAGAAACTTAAAACTTCCTTATTTTCAATTAAAGCTGATAAAGACTTTTCAATGTTGACAAAAGTTTAAACCTTTTTGGGTTATTATCGAATTAAAACTAGAATCCATTCATTAATCCTTATTTACATAAAGTACAATAGAATTAAATACGTGACTGTTAAAGCTTGTTATTAGTAGTGGAAACGCTTTCTTAATGGTTATTCAGTGATGAACGGGCAATTATTCAATTTAAGATAGAAACAAGAAGGCTGCATATAGGAGAGTAGGGGCACATCTGGAAGCTAAGAACATCTCTTGAATATTCAAAGTTACTTCTACATTTTGCAGCTTGTTCGATGTAGCAAACTCCTTCACACTCTACTTTCTATATGAATATTCTTTTAACGCAATTGTGAAGGACAGTATAAATCAGGATGAACATTTGCCGCATTTACTGAAGCAGTTCCTTAACGGTTCTAATATAATAAAAACTGACATAAAAAAAATATACTTGAAAAAATATCGCCTAGCAGGATATTTATTTTATTTCAACTTTAATAACTCTCGTTGAATTTGATGAAATATGAAATTTCATTCAAAATGTTTGCCTTGAATGAGCAAATCACATAACCATTTTTCCATGTTATTAAAAAAATCCCGTAAAGTTTTGTAAATTTTTTCTTTAATTTTTTTCTTGTACTCTTAATAATGAAAATATTCTTTTATTGAGAAAGGATTTCTTATAAATACCTGACTTTAAAGAAAAAAGTAATAATTATTAGAAAGAAAAAAAAAGTACGATTTTTTTTATTTTCATCGGACTAAGTGTGAAGATGTTATATGATATATTCAACAATCAAATAATTTATACTAATTACAAAATTTACTTAATGCACCTACGCGTAAAATTTACTTTGTCAATTCTGAAATATGAATCAGTGACCATAAAATTAGTTTATTCAAATGAAATCACATGTGTTAAGAGACGCGAAAATAATTATGGAGCACAAAGAAGAAATTAAACACATATTATTCAAATTGGCCACAATTCATATCGGGCGGGGATATCATGAAAGAGTCAAGTGAGGTGAGAGGCAGAGATGACCATTTATCACACATTTCAGAAATGATAGTATTGTCTCATGTTTCAAACAAACTGGCAATATTGGTAATATTAGAATTCGTATCTCTTAATTAAATTTCTAAGTAAAATGTCTTTTACCATTTTCTTAACAGAATAATAATCTAATTCAATTAAAAAATAAAGATTTTGAACATAATTGACGTGAAGAGTAAACAATGAAAGACTGGATTCAAAGAAAATTTTAATTACATTTAAACATATTAAAAACATATATTTTAAACAAAACATAACTAAAGATTGTAAAATATAAGTCTAGTTTGAAATGTGTTGTATACCTACGTTTTGAATAATATTATTGATGGATTTTCCATAAGTATATGGCAGAACAAATTTCGTATAATTGAGGTTGTTTATTTTCGTCAGTGGTCTGATTAAATGAACGAAATGCCTCTGCACTGCCTTCTTCGTTGAAATGTTGTAAAATATTTCAATTCTAAAACAAAATATCTCTAATAATAGATGTAAAAATATACAAAATGATATCAAAAATACAATAAATAAGTGCTGTAGCAATAAAAATGATTGAATATTAATTTTTGAATTATAAATTGTAAAATAACCTATCAAAATTTGCAAAAATGTTAAATGTGTTTTTTATTGTTATATAAATGTTTCTCCCTCTTTATTTTTTATTTTTTAATGTAGTACACATTTCAAACATATTGGACCTGACGCTATTTTCATGTTTTCATAACATAAACGCTATGTTTTCATGCGTGAGACAAAACATCTTGAGTACGCTAGACGAGAATGAAAATTGATGGTTTTAGGTTTTAATGCTCTACGATGCCATGTTCTTATTGCAGATAGATTTTAGTAAGACAAAACTTTCCCTGTAATGTCAACGTGTTAATAGACACATAGAAATCTAAAATTGGTATCTATAAAAAATATAAAAATTTTATATTCTGGATCCATACTGAAGGTGAAAGTTATCCATCGATTGTTTTATACTCTGTAATAAATGTATAAGATTTTTGACAAAAAAAATTAAATATGATGCATAAACAAATATTGAAGTATTAATATAATTTATTGGAAATACAGTCTGCCACTTCCCACAATAGCAATACAAAAACTCTGATTCTAAATATTGCTTAATTTTAAGTATACAAAATATTATTCTTCAACTTTTTTAAAGATAATAAAAAAATCACGGTCATTAGTAAAATTTGTTTAATGATTATTTGGGTTTCTAATTTTTACTATAGTATTTCAAATGCAAGAACAATCTTGTTTTAATGTTGTAATCCTACGCTATACGTTATATATCAAAAATTTTTTTTTATATATTTTTTTCTAATACAAATTAGTCGCAGTGCTTGTCCATTTTGTTTTTTTCGAGTTAATTGCAAGAGTTTTATAGATAGACCCGATAACTCTATAAATTCTAAAATTATGTCGAACAGTTTGTTAAGAGATCTAAGTTCTTCGAGTGCAAATAAGAAAGTCAGTTACAATTTCACGTAAGAATATCCCATAAATATCAAAATTTATGACATGATTTCATAACAATTTGTATTTTGGCACTATTCCTTTGTTATTTTATTGGGTCCTACCCTCAAAGGATACCTACTAATCGGTAATTACATCTTCAGAACTCTTTTTGGATAGCTTTATAGATGGACTAATATTTAAATATAAAAGTTATAAGTGATTAACGAAATAAACTTAAAATAACAGTTGGGAGAACTGAATACATATTGTTGATTGCCAATTTCCCTTTTACATCATCATCTAAGCCCTCAAAAATTGAAAAAGAAAACTCTATTAATGTCAAATTAAAGTTTGTTACTTGGTTTCTCTGTGATATCATCTAAGCCTTCAACATTTTTGAAGATTGTAAAATCCTGTTTCTCCTTTATTCCACTAACTTTTCCTTAGTCACTAGAGAGAGTGACAGCAAAATAAAACTTTGGTACAGCTAATTGAGAGTATCAAACAGGTATACATGTTTTTTCGAGCTTTTTATGATGTCTGCTAAACAGCTCTGATGGCTGCAAGATCTGCTAGAACGCTACATATCTAAGACTGATTTCCCAAGGGAACATTTCATGTCCAAAATAAGTCTACTTCGGCAATCTTACATTTTGTCTAACTCAAGTAAGTTTATTGAAAGGGTCGTTAGCGAGTGCCTGACATCGTGTAGGCTTGGTATTAACTGCTTAACGTCCTCTTTGAAGAACTCAGATTTTTCACCACCTAAGTGAACTTAACCCTAATCTACCAGTTCAGAGGCAAGCGCAAAAGCCATTGTGATACCCTGGTCTCTTCAGGTCTACCTATTCGGATTATATCATTAGTTAATAGTTTATAATAAAATTTAAATAATTGTTCAGTCTAGATTAGTTCACTTTATAGAGAAGTGCAAGTGTTTTATACAATAAATATAAATTTAAAATAAATAAATTTTCTAAATTTAAATAACTAAATATTATATGTTGATAATTGTGTCTCGTTACCCGAGTAACTAAAACGGCTCTGCTTGTTAATATTAATTGCATTAAGGACTCTACTCTAGTTTCGGTTCGGTTCTATCTAATCAGACATATCACAAGAAAGTAAAAGTTTAAATCATAAAAAACCAATTATAAGTTGAAATCAGTGTAGATTAACTAACTATAGTTATTTAAGTTTTGTGAAGTACTAATCTAATAACTCACACGGCATACAAGTAAATAACAATGAAACCTCTTACTTATATATTTTCTTCTTCACTCGACCGAGTTTCGAAATTTTTATATCTTCCAGAAAAAATTGTGATGGGTAAAAATATAAAAGGATTATATCATCACTGTATATTTATTTCTTATATTAAAATCTAAAAACAGTCAAGAAAAATGACAAGAATCGAAGTCGTTTCAGTTAAAAAAGTGTATAATAAAAAAATGTTTCATTGTTCTTTAATTTTTACTACTAATTATGTGTTATTCATATTACTGCAATGATAATTATCTATTATTTTTAACATTTTTAGCTGCTAAATCTATTATTAACTAAACAAGTCATTTATTAGCTTGTTTTAAATAGTTATAGCTGGTACTATAGAATTCTATACCTGCTCTACAACTAACGTTCATCTGATTGGAGTTGAATTAGATTCTACATACAAGCCTCAGGCCAACCAAGTAATTAAACACATGTCCGACAAGTGCAAGGTTCCTGTTAATGTTGCATCCCTTTAGGCAGTAATTGATTTTTCGTCTAAACGTAATTATATTAATGTGTGTGTTAAAAAATTATATATATATACAAAAATAAAGTTTATCGGGACTCAGTCAGTTCTTCAGCTTCAAATTAAACTCTCATTGCCAACGTTTCAGTCTTTATTTAAAACTTTTTCATAGGCAAAAGTATAAATTTTGAAACAGAAAAACTAAGTATTACATTAAAAATTATTTTTCAAAGAAAAATAATCGCAGATACCTGTGATGTTAGTCTTTCAGTTGTTGTATTTCAAAGTGTTTCAAAGACAATGTCTCAATGTCCTTTGGACAACTTATTTGGGAATTACCACCTTCTATTCGTAAGACTGTCAGGAGACTGGAACAGCTTAGTTTCAAAGTCGTAAATGCCGAAGCTGCGGTACATTTCAACAATATATATATATATATATATTATATATATAACCTGTACTGAACATTATTGACGTTTTGTTTTTAATTTTTAATTTTTTAATTTTTCCTTCTTAATTTTTCCTTTTGTTTTACCCATGACTGTTTCTCCAGTCGTCTTGACCATAGTAATCTTTCTACCTTCTTCTACTCGACTAAAGGTCATTTCTGGAAGTTCTGTACTAACATAACTTATATATATATATATATATATATATATATATAAAGATTCACATAAACACGTGAAACAACAATCAATGATCAAACCACAATAAGAAATGGGAAAACAAGACTAAGATCTTTCAACCGTAACAAGCGGTCTTCGTCAGAGTCAAAAACCCAACTGATATATATATATATGTATGATATATTGATATATATATATATATATATATATATATATGTGTGTGTACAATGGCAGCAGGTCTTCCCTTAAGCATATGTTATTAAAATAAGCAGCAGCTTCTGCATTGACCAATTTCTTGTTGACACTCTCTAGTTTTCGTATCACTTTGCAGTGAGACTTTTGAATAAAAAGTGGTTTATTCAAGTGTTTTCGTGTTTGACCTAAAGTTTATTGTGTGTGTTAATGTCTTTCGCTAACCTTCTTTGGAAGCTACCAAGGAAGTATATAGGTTTTATTTATTTTGAATGCTGTCTTTTAACATATTTTCGGACAACAACCAACGAGGTCAGGTATTTAAAGTTCGTAACTCTGTTCATTCTTTTTAATATTCATAAAAACAGATTTTATATAGAATATAAATTCACGAGGCAAGGTTGTTTTAATAGAGAAAGGTGTAAAGTGAAAAGAGTTTTCATACATTATTAAAAGCTTATTTTGATATAAAAACAAGATTACAAGTTAACAAATTAATATTAAAATGTGTACTCATTTAATAAATGGATATTTTTTAGCCTAAATATTAATTTATTGAAAAGTACTGATATTTTAGCCCTAAAGAACGTGAGATGAATAGGGTTCATTTATAAATAATATAGTACGTGCATTTATAATTACAATTTTAAGGATTTCTTTTAGAACTTAAAATTAATTTGTGAACTTAATTCTCTAGTTTATTATATATTCACAAATTCCAAAATGTATATGATATGAATATTCGGTTCATTTAAAGGTAATTATAGCATCACGTGCATTTAAATTACAATATTTAAGATTTCTTTTAGAATTAAAATTAATTGTGAACTTCAATTTCTAGTTTACTTATATAGTTCACAAATTCCAAATTTTGATATGATTAACTTCCTTACCATAACAAATTAAAGGTAGTAATTAATATTATATTTGCACATAATGAGTTAAATAAATCCAAAATCAAATTATCATTAGAAACTATATATTGGATTCAACATCTAGTATGTCTAATAGTTCCAATTTTTTGACTTCAAACTAAAATTTATTAATATAAACCACTATCAAATTATCATGAAACTTAAATTGTAGATTTTAAGCATCAGAAAGTCATGATTCCTAATATTTAATTCTTTAAAAATGAATTAATATGTACTTTTAATTTATATTATTCCTGAACATGTGACACAGGACAAGGTAAGTTCACAATATTTCAACTTTTACGAAATATATTAAGTTTTCCATAGGCCTAAACATGTAAACAATGTTGTATGTCTGCTAAGCAATTGTACTACTGCGGAGGGAAACAATATGATAGTGAGATAGAGGCCACTGCCAGATATGTTGAATCAACTACGCGAGGAGAAACTAGTTTTTTTGGATAACAGTTATATGAATTATTTAGTTCTTCCCCAAAAGTTTGAAACAAAAATAAATCAGATTAACGATTAAGAGTCAGGGAACATGCTAGGACAATGGAAAAAAACGATGCTTTAGTTTAACTTAATCTATATTTTGTTTTAGGAAACTTTCCTTGAAAACTTTGGTACATCAGATAATGTTCAATTTGTTTGTATTTGTTACCAATAATCAATTAATCCAAGTTTTCCTCGGCAGACCTTTTTAGCTATTCGTCATAACTCACCAGTCATAACTCACGAATGACCATTCTGCACAGATAGTGCTCTGTGCAGAAACCATTAATGCAGATCAGCTAAGCACGTGTTCATCTCTAGACTATAGTTTGCATGTAAAAAGTAAAGGAAAGAACAAAAATGTCTTTGAAATTTACTAGTCTGCGCTTCTTTAAATCTCTCAGTAGCCAAGAGTTAGTGAAGGGAACTAAGTTAAAACAATGCAAATTCAAACATCTTACAGCTCTACACAATACATAATTCAGTTTTTACTATTTATAATGTTTAAACCTTATTTATGATGATACACAAAAGTTTATTACATAAATTATTGCTTATAAGATACTTTCAGTAGAATCTCTGAACCAATGAGAAGAAAACTTTGATTGGAATCGATATGTGAAGAATGCCAATTTTTATGTCAGGATTGAGTTTCACTTACCAACATAGCTAAACATATAAACTCCAGATTTAGATGTTTTTTAACAAAAATGGTTACTACCAATCAACTATTTTTGGATTGTTATTTGGTTTATGTTGTATCAAATTAGTCTAGTCTCATTGTTCGTGTTTCAGAGATTTTATGTAATATTTCTATTATAGCCGTAGTCTGTGGCTGTCACTAATGTGATATGAGATGAGTTCTCTACTCTTGGGAACTAGCCTAGTAAACAAATGTGTTTTTTCAACACTTAAGAAACATAATCAGTGCTAATCTCATAAAGATGGCATATCCTTATTAAATACAACCTTCTTATCTTGTATACTCTTTTCACAGAAAAAGGGTTTTGAGTTAATCATGTTTGACATGATTCCAAATCAATCATCTCCTTGACTTCTTTCAATAGAAAAAATTGTATAAGAACATGTACAACTCTACCACATTGGTGTGTATTGTGGCCACTATCTTTGTTTCAACAATTCTATAATTATGACATTTCTAGCCACAAAATAAATTAGAAGTTATGCCAGATCCATGACAGGCCGGGTACAACTTTGAGCAAATAGCTTTGGTGACGATACAAAAGAATTCATGGACAAGTTGAAACACCCGGATAATACATATAAAGATTATATATGTATTCAAAAAAATATGTTCAATTCAAAAATTGAACTATTTTGAAAAAAAAATTTGGGAATAAATACAATACTTTTGGGTGACTAAAATTTAATCCCTAGGTATGTGTGTCTCTCAAAATATTTCAATATTATGAGCTATTATTTATATTTTGATTTGTCTGTTCTGATAAGTTTTAAAATCATAAAATATTATTGCGTTTATTATTGAGGGATGAATTTAGACTAAGCCCTTCTGAAATACTAGGTGTGGAAAACACTGCCGGAATTTATTAATGATATTTTGCATTGTTAATTATAATTATGTAGTCATCAAGGCGAAAGCTACATTAGTCTTTTCATACTGTACAGAAGATACGGAAATAATTAATGGACGAAAGGAGAATAATGAGATTTGCACCCTGTTTTCTGCAAATGATGAATAACGTAAACATGTTGATGCAATATAATTAATATAATTTACAGTGACACCTGACATAACCTCATTTTGTCTTACATCAAAGGCAGACTTATTGCGTGTAAGAGTAACATTTAATTCAAGAGGCATCCAAATACCTACTCAACGACCCTCGCAGCTATCCTTTATTAATGTTTAATTTTGTTGTCTAAATGCCGTAACTAGGGTGTAAAATTTCTATTATCTGTTTTTAAAATAATCTATCATTAAAATCTTATCTATTATCTAAAATAACAGTTTATTTATGTATACAATTTTACATATTCTGTACAAGCAACTGCTTAAATGTTTCACTACAACACACGATTCTGTGACTCAAGATACTATTTTGTGCAAAAATATACATAAATTAATTCATTTTTACAAGTATTCAGGTTTGATTCACTTTATATTCAAGGACAGGGTTTTTATATCTGATTTAATCTAAATATTAATAGACATTTTATGGTTAATATTCTAGATTTCATTATGGTTTAACTTTACTAGATTCTTGAAACTACTCGTACCTTATAACGTGAGGAGGTTTTACTGCAAATTAAAATTTTATATTATCTTTGGAAAGTATTTATATTACTTTTTTTTTTTTAAAAAAATAAAAGAAGTTCTCTTCTAATGCATACTTCTTTAAAGCATAATAAACTGAAACATCTCTTTTTTAATAAAAGAAAAACTTTAGTTTTATTTATTAAACGATTGCATCCGTAATAAATGCATTAGCAAAATACTTAGTGGCCAAAGGCACATTGGATGAGAATATATTGATTGAGAATGCTTGATGAAACAATGTATTAAATTATATAATATATAATTATATTTATAATATAATATTATTAATATTAATAATATATAATAATAATATATATAATAATTGTTGTGTATACTGTTCACGTTATATAAACAAGGAAAATACCATTTTAAAAGAACCATAAGAAAAAAAACATTTTACCTCGTACATTTTCTTGGTTGGTTAAACAACAGTATAACATCAAGACCCAAACTATATTACATCTTTACACCAGCTCATCAATGGCAGACCGACCTCCAACCATCAACCACACACCAAAAAACCGAAACCCATAAAGAGACGGTGCTGTGCAGTGTGGCGGAAGTCGATTGCCAGTACTCTTATTTACAAAGGGACTGTGAGCATGAAGGCACTTCCTGGCATGAAGGCAGCTTCGCCATTGTTCAGCTTCCAGTCTCCACGAGACCACAACTACAGAACTTCGGATATAATTGGAGCCGCACCGGGGGACCTCCAAGTGAGGAAGCTGACACCGCAGGACAACAGTTTGGTTTTACTGGGGACTGTGAGCCCTCCAACATCTGCAATGCTGTGGGAGTGACTTCATGGAAAAGCTTCACAAAGCTTCAAATTGAAAATGACAATCTACCACAGATAACTTAATTAACTCTATTATAGTGGTAGATGGAAGGGGAAGGGAATAATTAATTAATTCCTCCTGGAGTAAGCTCAACAGATCAGTTCCAGGTACATTCGTAAAAAGAGACTTCACATCGAAACTGATTAATCTATAATTTTTGTTCATGTTGACGCTTTTTAAGTTTGCTCTCCTGAATTCCTTAATGAAGAGATTAACAACATTAGGTCAATTGCCCTTTCATTAAAATACCCCTCTTCTTATATCGATTTAGCTTTGAAGGGTGCTAAAACAACTTTCTCTAATACTTCAACAGAGCCCCTTTTATTGTCAAATTCTATAGTTTTGCCATACCATGAATCCTTGGACTCCCTTCCAAGATTAGTCAAACAACTTGATTTTAATATAGTGTTTTCTAATCGTAATAACGTGGGTAATATGTTAATAAAAAACCCTCCCAGCGAATTGGAGTCCGCTGGTATTTATAAAATTCCTGCAAAAATTGCCATAACATTTATATTGGTCAAACTGGTAAATCATTAAAGACACGTGTAAAACAACACCAATACAACGTAAGTAGACAGGAAAAAAGTAGTGCCTTATTCTTGCATACCAAAAATGAAAATCATCATATTGATTGGACAGGAGCTAAATTTATTACCTATGAAAAATCAATGTTGTTAAGAAATATTATTGAATCGTCTCTAATTGAATTTAATAGATCAAATATTATAAACATTAGTAACGGTCTCTTCAAACTTGATACTTTCGTCACGAGGGCAATAGCCTCTTCAAAGAGGGTTGACAGCTAGCGGATAGTTTTTTTTTACTTTTTCTTACTGTACTCCTTTGTTTCCCCAAACATCCCTTTCTGGACATTAGTCCTTTCCTGCGCTTTCACCCTTTTAAAATACCACTCTTCCCTCCCACTCTTCTCAACTCCTCACCAGATGTTTTCTGCATCTAGTGTTCAGTTGGGTTTTTGACTCTGACGAAGACCGCTTGTTACAGTTGAAAGATCTTAGTCTTGTTTTCCCATTTCTTATTGTGGTTTGATCATTGATATATATATATATGAAGTTTTACCACTAGAAAAAAGGAAAACATAAAAATAAATTCGTTTAGACCAATTTTGAACAATATATATATATATGTAAGATTGGAACCTCACATTTCTATACAATGTTAGTGGCAACAGTAACCGGAAAAAAATAATACTGGAGGTAGCGAAGATAATCAAGAAGACATCTGTTTACAGACAGTTTTGATGTATTTCGTATATATCATGCAAATATTATTTCATGTAATTTCCCTTACGTTTTCTCTTCTTCTCAAAAACTTGTGCATTGCTATGCATTAGATAATACACTCTAAATAAATATTAGAAAGAAAAACATTCTGTTTGGGATGATAAAGAAATTGTTTAACCGGTCAAGTGTGGAAGAAATCTACAGAAGTTAGTGCGGTAAAATGCATTCTTTCATTTTCCTTTTTGTATATTTTAATTTACTAGGAATGACAAGATATGTGATAAGTTATTACAATGGTTTACCTTTCTTTAATAGATGCTGGACTCTCGCAGATAGATAGTGAAGGCAATTTTGTGCTCCAATGAAGATAATTTGTTTCAACTTCAAAAAATGGTTCATTCTTATCTATGAAGTCATAGAAGAATTTTATGACGAATATAAACAAAATAAACCGCATGAATCCATTTAAGTACCTGAAACAAATTATTTTTTATTAAAATTATTTCTATAAAAGACTGATGAGTTAACTTATTTCACTACATACTATAAAATCATAAAAACATGTCATAAATTCCAGAATTATTAGTGCTATACTCCGTACTCCTACAAAGTATTTGACAGGAATCATTAAAACATGAAGTAATTGTGTGAACAACTTAACAAAATGTTGCTGACACTTTTGAATACCTGTATTATTTAAATGGACCATGACCAATTGTATACTTGGGGTAGTTTATTTCAAAATGCTTCATTGATAGTCTTTTTGTACAATAAGAAAATATTCCTTTGTTATTCATATATTGATACAGAATCCAATATATATAGCGAATTGTGACTGCCACCGTTTGCAAGCATTGGATTACTATTCATAAAATTAAAGAATTTACAAATATCATCGCTAATGACAAAGAGGTTATTAGGCATATTTTAACAAAATTTTTACATCTTTAGAGCTGAGGTAGTAGAATTTTTAAACATTTATTCAAGCTGAATTTAATAATGTTCTAATAAATGGCTAAAGACAAAATATATGAAAAAATAGAGTATTATTACTAATATCCTGAAAAAAGTGTAAAGAATTTTATTAAATAATTATTTACCTTATTTTAGGTCTTATTCTTTTTAGCTTGTTTGAAACAGATACTATAGAAACTTCTTTTTTCCTTTTTAATTTGTGGTGATGTATTTTTTTTAACAAATAATTACAATTCAATATGTTGAAATCCATTTGACAATTAGCTAAGCTCACTATATGCTGGTGACAGTAATACTGTGATACAAATGCGTGACAGAGAGCGAGAAGGCTGGCGTGTTCGTTTCTCATAATCCTGCCAAAAGGTCCGCTCTTGGCTGAACAAAGGCTTTCATCAGCTCTAATACACCACTCTGTGTCCAATACCAATCATTCCAGATTACCTTATTGATGATTAGCCTACATTCAATATAGTATAGCACGCCAGTTCATAACTCAAAACCCTTACCCAGAAATTTTACTCTAACTTCAGTCATTACTGTACAGTATTTCAATTTCGTTTCCAAAAACCAGATATTACATTTTTTTTTTTTAAATCAAACCATTCAAGACTAATGATTAAGAAATAGCATTTTTCAAAAATATAATCATAAATGATGTAAACAATCTAAAATATATTACAGAAACCTGTTATTTTCAGCTGAAAAAAAATGTTTTCAATAAATTTTGAGCCTGCTGGTAAGTTTTGTCATATTAATAATATTTGTGCCACAATAATGAAAAAGGTTACATTTTTTTTTACAAATTTGTTATTTAATTTACTTTTTATAAACTGCTTTTACTGGTATTATCCCACACATTTTATTTATTTATTGTTTTTTAGTATATATTTATTGATTGTTGTATAGTTCATTGCTTTACTCCGTTTTTTCCTGTGATAATGTTTTATACAAAACTAAAGGATCGTTATTAGAAGTTTGTTTTGAAGCAGGAAAACTGTCTGGTTCTTGATTTATTTTAGTGTTATTCTATCAGACGGTCTTTTTATCTGTCAGTGGTTAAGTGAACTGATACTTCAGATAATGCAGTTATCTTGAAATGAAAATAACTTAGACTGTCTATTGATAAAACGAACATTTATAAATCTCGATCTTAAGTTTCTTGTTAAGCTTTTTTTCAAAGTTAATAGTGGACTTACGAAAGGTTTTTTTTTTGTAGTTTATCAGATTGGGACAGATAGTGAGGGAATGTAGAATGATTTATAATATTCATTACTAGCCCTAGAACTAAGAATATTTTCAGGTTAGTATACATTTGTAGAGTAGTAAACAATCTAGTTTACAATTTTATGTAATTTAAAGTAGTATTAAAACGATTAAAATGTATCAAAACAATCAGTAAAAGGCAAAAGAATGTTTTTTTCCTCTGACGAAGACCGCTTGTTATGGTTGAATTATCTTAGTCTTGTTTTCCCATTTCTTATTGTGGTTTGATCATTGATTGTTATTTCACGTGTTTATGTGAAATCTTTACATAGAATATGTACTTTGTTTATACAATTGTAAATTGTATTGTTTTGTAATTGTAAATTTGTATTTTGTCTTCAAGATATTTGATGATTCACTGTTAAAATTAGTGACCGAATGGAATTAAAATTCTTATTTCTTTCTAAATAAATTAAATTATTTTACAAAAGTGGGATTTTGAACTGATTCTCATTGCTTTGAGGAATTGAGGCTTGTGATCTTCATATAATTGTTACTTTACTATAAGTAAAGTATAGTGATTATGAGAAAATTGAATCTAGAAATTTTGACGAATTTACATGTTTTGAAATTTTTACATTTCTTTTTTGTTATTTTTTTGATGAAGTATGTGTGTGTGTGTGTGTGTGTGTGTGTGTGTGTGTGTGTGTGTGTGTGTGTGAGTGTGTGTGTGAGTGTGTGTGTGTGTGTGAGTGTGTGAGTGTGTGAGTGTGTGAGAGTGTGTGTGAGAGTGTGTGTGTGAGTGTGTGTGTGTGAGTGTGTGTGTGTGTGTGAGTGTGTGAGTGTGTGAGTGTGTGAGTGTGTGAGTGTGTGTGTGTGTGTGTGTGTGTGTGTGTGTGTGTGTGTGTGTGTGTATGTGTATGAGTGCGTGTTTTCCAAAAGATTGTTACCACGTTGCAGTCCGCAATCTTTGATGAATCAAATCCATATTTTTCACAAAAATGCCCCATTAGTGTAAATGAACCCTATTGTTTTGGTGTTTTTGAATGTTTTTTTGTCCTAAACTAATAATTCTAGGGTTTTGAAACTTTGTTATTATAATGTAAGTGGTAGGAGAAATAAACAAAACAATGTTCAGATTTTTCAAACAACTAAAAAGATTCTCTTTTTAGATAGGTACCCATTTTAGATTTTTAGTTTAGAAAGCCCGTCTATAGAAATTGAGTAATTGAGACTTATGGACTTCATATATTTTTACTTTACTATAAGTAAAGTATTAAAGTATAGTGATTATGAGAAAAATGGATCTAGAAATTTTGACGAATTTACCTTTTTTGAGGTTTCTAATTTTTTTGTTATTTTTTCGATGAAGTATGCATATGTATGTGTGTTTATAGTAATCTTTTAAGATAGTCCTTCATGGTAATATATTACTGTGTAGTCAATTTTTGCCATAAAATAGTAATAACTAATAAGTATCCATTTTAATAATAGTAATAAGTATTCACTGGTTTGATAAATATATAAACATTTTAGCAGAATACGTTTAATAAGATATTGTTATAGCTTTTAAGTATTAGCTAAATATTTTTTAATTCTAGGAATCTGACTTGAAAGTTAAATGAAGTTTTGAGCAAAGCGTTTGAAATACGATTTATTTGTGTGACACCTGTTAAAGAAATAATAGTAGGAGTGTCCGTAAAGTGGAAAGTTAAAAGTTAGTATCTTCTGAATGTCTGCAGACAATTTCGAGAAGCTCTTTCTCCAAGGGCCTCTAGAGCCCCTAATAAAATTTATTCAAATGAAGGGCGCTTGCTTTGACTTAAATCGATCTCCGGAGAAAGCAATGCAATTTAGTTGCCTTTCCTACACCTGAATCAAATATCAGAATATTATTTTAAAATGAAAACTTAAATTAATACTTGAATAAATTAAACTTATTTAAATTTGTATAACAAACTAAAAATACGTTCTTTAATAAATATGTTTATTAATTTTACTATCAAACAAGACATTGATGTTAATTAAAATTACTGACTGTTCCATCAACGTTTATTAATTGAAAGCATCTTGACCAGTATTCACATATGCTTGCATTATTATGCTTGAGGGCTTTCATTACCTTAAAATAACTCATTTCTTAGTTTTAATCATTGTTTTGATTATTATCACAACAAAACAATAGAGAAAGAAGCATTTTTTATTTTTATAAGTCAATATTAATTTACTAATAAAACTTTAATCAAACTACATTGTATTAGAATCATAAAATTTAAGGAATATGCGTTGTAGGAGGTTATACAATTTTTTTTTAACCAACATGTTTGTCTTTGTATGTAAATCAAATCTGAATTTAAATTAGTTTACTTGACCATCATTTCCATTCGTCATCATCTATTCAGTCCTCCTTCAAGAATAATATGAAGATGCTAGGGTGTCTGATAACGGTTAGAACAACAAAAACAAACATAAAAAATCACCACCAGGATAACACAGAGTAAAGTCATCAGTTTTAATCGAACGTACACTAATCTCTGCGGTTCTAACAACATCCATGTATCCAACGGAGACTATTTATCGAAACCATGATCAAAACAGCATACTTCTTTTTCTATTGCAACACTCTTATGTTATAAGATCCAATTTTAATAGAGTCCATAAATTTAATTTATATCTTAATTTTTTTCTATAAGATATTTTCTCTTTAAAAAAATTATAAAACGTTAAAACTTAAAATATAATCACGTTATATATTTTTCAAGCCAGTAGGAAGGTAATTTTAAAGTTATGTTATGTTAGGTTAAGTTGCAGTAACAGTCCCACAAAGAAACAACCATAGGCCGCTTCACAGAGGCAATAGCACAGGTCACTTCATATGTCAGGAGGTGGGACCAGCAGCGCTGCGCTACTAAACGAGTTACGGCAACAGCTCAAACATATTGCACGGTTGTAGCGCTATTACAGTATATGTAAAAGTGTACTTCCAGTTTAGTCAAAATTCGTTTTTCTCGTCTGTCGATCATCAACTGTACATATTTTTGTTGAGCATGATTAAATCAAATAATGTTTATAGGCTATATAAAAATAATTCTATTTTTATTATTGTAAATCATCAGCTTCTGTATGTCCGTCATTACTGATTACCACTATCAGGCAACCATCAGCTGGGAACCCCTTATTAAGCACATAAAAAATGAATGAGAACCTGGCAAACCACAAGAGACGTATTTACTGGTCAGACTAAACATACAATGGTAGTTTTAGGACTACCATAGGATTGCTTTGAATTCGGTCGTCCCCTCCGATGAGGGAAAAGAGGGTTTTCCGGATACTCCGGGACCAGGACTTGCTACTAGTAGTTAATTGGACCCCATCAGGTCATCATTGTGAGGAGTGTTGTTAGTAGCTCAAGAGAAATGATTCATAGAGAGAGATTAAAACCTCTCGTTTGCTAAACGCTACCTGGTCTGTGCTAGTTACGTGAACTGAACATGTAAGGGCTCGAAGGGGTGGTATTACGTAGGTAAATGTAAGAAGGCGCATGGACTTGTTGAATAAGTGGCGGAATGTTAATGTTTTTTCCCCTTCCTTCTTACCCTTTTTGTCATTTCATTCTTTAATTTCTGTTTTCTTTTCCTTCTTCCTTTCCCACACTCTTTTTTCCCCTTCCCCTTCTTGTCATTTCTTTCTTTAATTTCTGTTTTCTTTTCCTTCTTCCTTCCCCCACCCCCTTTTTTTTTATCTTTAGGCGTGATGTGGTGTCGTGGGACCCGCCTCCGCGACGTCCACCTAGGGCGTATCCATGGCTCATCGCAGCCCTTCTAATACAGGAGGGTTGTAATGAGCTTGCTGATGCGGCTAAAGGGTCTCACATTAAAAAGCATCGATCTGTTGTGCTTTATTCATGGAATAGCCGAAAGTTTGAGAGACATGAGATAAATGAAAGCAGGTATCTAATCGTCCCCACGCTGAGCTCCCATCCAGAGACCAGCCTCTACTAGGTAAGTACCAGTTGTCGATTCAATCAGCTGAATTGAATGTCTGTTCCCACTGGTAAAGGTTTGTGGTATCTAGCCCTCCGATATGCTAAGCAGGCATCCTACTGAGAAATTACTGCTTCTCACACAACGACCACAATGGTCTACCCAACTTGAGTGAGAACCCCACTGCCCGTAGTACCGAATTATTTTAAAAGTTTCGGATTGACTTCCGGACCAAAGATCCTACTGAACCTGCTCAGCTACAGGTAAGGTCAGTTGCCTTTGTAGCCCCTGGTTTAAAGAACCTGTGGATATATATAAGCCGATGCAGCTTGTGGTAGAGATGCATGGCCCCACTAAGGGCGGTGAGAGGTCCTATTATGTCCTACGATATCTTAGAACGTGAACTTCAAACATTGAATAATGTTAAAAACATAAATGATTGAGCTTTACGTGACCTCTTTCCTAACAACGACCTTATGTACATGCAAAGCAAAATTATTTTTAACTTCCAAGAACTTATCAATGTGAGTATCGTGCCGATTAGAATAGATCGGGATTACTGTCTGTGACAATATTCAAATTTCCTAAACATTGCTTAACTTTTTCAATAAATACATTGGTAAATTTATGAAGCAACGCTAAATTATATTGTTTCGTATTTGGAGAAAAGGAATTGGTAAACATTGCAACATAACCGTATATTCTGTAAAAAAGGAAATGAGTTTTGTTTCTATAATGTTATATTTAATAAACAAAAACAGTAATAAATATTGCTATTAGAAAGTACAGTATGACTAACTTTGGAAGTTATAGACGTATTACGCAATAAAGAGACAACATATCCGATTTCTAGAAATGATTTAAAACACGATGTTGTTTTGTTACTATTCTGTGTTTTAGTTAGCAACTAGAACTATTCTAAGCTATCATAAGCTATATTTTTATTTAATCTGATGATTATTTTATGTCAACTGTCATTAGATTCAACAGAAATTTTTTTTTTAAATAATTTGCATTAGATAAAAATAATACGTATATTAATTTGCTTTATGCCTAACAATAAAGTTAAAAATTTATTTTCTATTTTGCAAATGTACTCATAGATTTAATTATATAAAAATATTTTTTAATTAGACTCCATTAAGAATAATACTTTGGTTCGTATAATGAAAACAAAAAAAAATACCAAGGGGGAATTAAATGCAAAAGTCATCTGCCACATGAACTCATTTAAATTCAAGTCAAGCTTAAGGAATTTTCTTGAAATGAACTAATTTATTTAATTACGTTTCCTCTCTTCTCTTTCTCTCAACAGATTTTAGAAAAAAAACCACGTTTCCATTACCTATTAGTATTCTCTTAAAATCATTCAAATTAGTACAACTTTGTGTTTGTTATTTAGTATTTAAAAAGTAATTTATTTAATAATTAACATTTTAAACTTATTTATTTAATAAAATTTATTTATTTTTCAGGAGTAGTTTGAACAAAATGCCAAAAGAGGGAAAAGAATTCTGTTTATTTTTTATAATTCCACTATTCAGGTTTTTACTCCTGAATTGAAGAGTGGTAAGAATTGTTGATTATAAATAGATTATTAACAAACGTAACTAATTTGGAAATAATATATATAATAAGTTATCTAATGTTATAGATTTTTAATTGATGAATCTTAAAACTGACTAAAAAATGACTTTTTAAACGAAAAAATAATAAATTACCTCAGTGCAATAAAACATAGTATAAAAAAACAGAAAAACAAATTTATTTAACCTTTTAAAAAAAGAAGGTAACTATGGCAACAAGATCAACTTCTTTTTCTTGAGAACTCTTTAGCTTCGTAGACCTTAAACCTCTTCACCGCCAGGACGTACATATACTGTCATGACATGAAAGTTTATACCCCAAGGAAAGTAGTTTTTTTTTGCCTGTGCTTAGGGTAACATGTGCTTGCATCTGTGCTGAGGGTAACCTGTGCTCTTGCGTGCCAGAGACAAGTCATCGGCGTGCCAAGTTTGGCGAGCGTGCCAGAGGTTGCCCACCCCCGTGCTAAACAGATGTACTATATAATGCATCACTGGAGCAATGGGAACAAGAATGGTCATCCTCGTTAAAAAGATTGTATACTAAGTCGCATACTATTCTCACAGTTAAAGAAAGGAAAAAGTGGAACATAGATCTTTCATACAAGACAACACAAGCTCTTTCTGGCCATGGTTGAACTAAATCCTACCTCAATAGGTTCAATATCATTGACAATGATAGGCGTTCTTGTGATGGTGTATCACCATAGACATGGGATCATACCGTTCAGCAGCCAAATTCTAAACCAAGAGCGACACAGTTTAATGGCATTAACAATAACAACTGAAACGACTGGCCTCCAGCTAATAGCACCACAGTACAAAACACTAAACTCTTTCGAAACTTTAAAAATTCGTAAACCTTATAGGCTTTAACAACATTATATAATGTATATTTTAATGTTAAATTAATGTAATGTCTAATGTAATATTGCAATGTGTAATACAGCATGGTATAAAATAAAAAAATAATACAAAGATGTTTAATGTATTTGAGATGTTTAATATTTGATTATGAATCAAACCAACAGTCATGATGTATACTCCAGTTCCCTTTAAATACTAAAGTTAAGCAACATTGGACATAGTTAGTACTTGAATGAGTGACAACATGTATCTTTAGTACTTTCGGTTATGTGATTGGTCCGTGGTTAATGGTGAAAAATCATAAAATAAACCATACATTCATCCTTTAGACACCACGAAGAATTAAAGCATACCAATATGGGTGTTAGATTAAAAGAAATGTTTACCTTCAACCACTCTCTACAACAAGTATAGG
Organism: Hermatobates lingyangjiaoensis; assembly: GCA_026182355.1. Classification (NCBI taxonomy): domain Eukaryota; kingdom Metazoa; phylum Arthropoda; class Insecta; order Hemiptera; family Hermatobatidae; genus Hermatobates; species Hermatobates lingyangjiaoensis. The sequence goes on along the minus strand of JAPFBL010000188.1, from coordinate 1,961,753 downwards.
TATATGAATGAATGTATTGCATTCAAGTCAAAATTTGGAAATCGACTTTTGAGAATACAATTTTGAGGTAGGTAACCTAAATAAAAAAAAATGTATACTCTGTCTCTTAGTGTGTGAGCAGAAAATCTGAAAAACAAAAGGGCTTTTTATCACCAAGGTTCATATTTAGATTTTGGTATCCTAAGTGTAAAAATTGCTCGGAACCAAATTTGCATTTTTTTTCAAAGGTACTTTATGTAAATAAAATAAGGGATTTTTGTTTTGTTTGAAATTGCTTTCCTTCAAACAAAACAAAATTTTGCCCAGATTGCTGTGCTTTTGGCTTTTCACTTGATAATTAATAGGATAATTAATAGGAGAGAGAGAGAGAGAGAGAGAGAGAGAGAGAGAGAGAGAGAGAGAGAGAGAGAGAGAGAGAGAGAGAGAGAGAGTGAGAAACGACATTCAAATGTCAATACTGGAACTTAGTTATTAGCAAGTGAGTACAAAAAAATCAATGAGCTATGTCAACAACCAGTCGTTGAATAAAATATATTGTCAACACCACAAAAGTTGTTGGTAATGTTATATTAAAAATTTAACTTACGTAGTACGCTTTTTTCACGCACTGAACATATTTTCGATGAAAATGGACGCATTTTAATACTGGTCAAAATGTGAAGAATACGCACACAGTATGACGATATGATGTAAGCGCTCAGAGGATGACACGTGAAACAAATTAAAAACTAAAACAAAAAAAAAATTTCTATTTAATTAATTGTTATTTTTTTAATAACTAGATTTCAATTTATACAAAACCCATTAAACTAAGAAAAATTATTCTGACAACGCTTTAGAATCCATCCTTACTTTTTGTAATTACCATAGTTGTTTTTGTATTTAATAAAATGGCAACATAAAAAAAGAGAAAATGCGTCTGTATATGGAACTTAATCGCAATTCTGGAATAGAGTTAACAATAATATATGTCTTTTTAAAGGAATACATTTGCTTGTTTCTTAACAAATATATGAAACAAGTGGCTGGTAAGGAAATAATGTCTTTAAAATTAGCTTATAAGTTTCAAGTTTTTTTTTTTATTTGAAAAGTTGGGCTTTTTCTAAAACTGAATAAAAAGTAATTACTGGGAAGTAGAGCATCTTTAAACCAGAGGGGACAAGCGTAATTTGTTTCCACTCAAGGCAAAGTACAACTTTAAACTACCACTGCTTATTCCTGACTAATAATTTCGTTAAGCTTTTAAATCAGATTTCTTTTTCATGAAACAAACGCTTCTTTCTTTTTTGTAAAATTTAAAAAAAAAAGTAGTTGTTGACTTTTTTTTAAATCAGGAAAATAAACTTTAATTGACTTCAATTAAAAATAAGAACTTATCTTGTTTGAGGTTTAAATTGCAAAAAAGATATGATTTTATCAATTTTACAAAAATAATTATAAAATTGAAAGTAATAAATTGAATTACACATATCCAGATTGTAGGAAATTTAACATTATAATTTAATATCTAAAATTATTCAACTAATAACTAAAATTATTTAACTGGATTGATTGGTTATATCAATTTTATACACATAAAATTAGTTATGTATAACATTAGTCATATTCAACTAATGGTAAGGTTATGTTACGTTTAGCCGGACCATTTTGTAAGAGACTGATTTTATCTTCACTTTTTTCACAACTTAGAAGTGCTTCCCATGGCTCTGTGAAGCTGATGCTATCTTTCAAAGCAAAACTTAGTTTATGTTTACTGTCCTATTTATTTAATAAAGGTCTATTAGGAAAAGTGGTCCGTAAGGCAAAGGCGAGGTAAAAGCTAATCAGCCCGCAAATATAGAAGGTTACAGTTAAAACAATATCATTGGATGGTGTTTGAGTCGAGAATTGTAAGCTATACTTCCTAAGGTGAAGGCAACTAAAACTTCTGTAAAGTTACTCTGACGAAAAGCAATATTTTGTGTAGAGCCGCATTGGCCCACATCTTCCTCTATACCGGGGGTGGGTAACCTCTGGCATGCGTGCCAAACTTGGCACGCCGATGACTTGTCTCTGGCACGCAAGAGCACAGGTTACCCTTAGCACAGATGCAAGCACATGTTACTCTAAGCACAGACAAAAAAAAAAACTACTTTCCTTCGAGTATAAGCTTCCATGCCATGACAGTATATGTACGTCATGGTGGTGAAGAGGTTTTAAGCTCTATGAAGCTAAAGAGGTCTCAAGAAAAAGAAGTTGATCTTGTTGTCATAGTTATCTTCTTTTTTTAAAAGGTTAAATAAATTTGTTTTTCTGCTTTTTTATGTTTTACAACACTGAGGTAATTTATTATTTTTTCGTTTAAAAAGTTCTTAAGAGATACCAAATATGTTCTAACAAAAAAAATGGCTGGCACGTTTTAAAAGTTTGTGTCAGAGGCTTGGCTGATCTTGGCAAGCACTCTCAAAAAGGTTGCCCACCCCTGCTCTATACCTTAATCAGTTGCATAAGATGTGCCTTAGTACTGACAGTGAAACATTTGCCGTCTCTGATCACCTCGTTACCTGAGAAGTAGATATTTTTCTTTCACATATTGCCGAGAGACAGCTAAAGGCCACAGTTTTCACCATTTAGCTATAGAACTATTTTACGAAAGTAGTTTTAAAAAAATTATACTCCTAGAGATTATACTTGGCCCAGGTAACGATTATTCTCAGACAAGACTGATGCTTACTAGCACTCTAAACCTAGTCTAAGTCTAGACTCTATTGTCGAAGTCAGTGAATACTTAATTTAATTTGGTTCTTCTAATAATTATCACTTCAGTCAGTAATGAGTTCAATGTGTATAAACAAATTTCAATAATTACAATAAGATTAATGTTTTTTCGGTTTAATTATCTTTTATTCTAAATCAAAATGATAATTTTTTTTTATATTAAATAACTATGTGTTAAGTTTACAATTATTATTATTCTATGAATGTCCTCAATAACTGCTAATTCATTTCCAAATATAATTCTACTTCAACCGTAGTGTGCTTTGAGTTTAATACGATTACATCTCTCAAGTGCACCGTATTAATTTCCCTAAATAATGTTACAGATGAATAGACAACTCTCTCAATGCAGACATCTCCACGGTACAGTTAATTAATCCTCACAAAGTGAGTCCTCGATTCTCAGGAACAAAACCGACAATTTGTGACCACTAATAATGTATTTTAAACCTCTTTTAAATTACAATATTCAGTCATTATAACGCTGTTATGTCTAATATGTAGCATAAATATTTCTTGTGTTCTTTTTCATCATATTATTGTGTCCATTGAAATACATTTTTATTTTTAAAAAATTCCATGTTAAAATGTCATAAACATTGGAGCGTATAGTAATGAAAGCCAATTTTAGCAATTATTTGTTAAACATAACATTATAGTGATTATAAATCCTGTTAAATCTGAAGTTTAAGGAGAATGAACTTGTTGAAGATAGGAAAGTACTACCACATATATTATAGTGTTCTTCTTCAAACATATATATGTGTTCCCTGGACATTCCATTGTCCAGGAAATGTCGTTAGGTTACGAGTCGTTCTCGTGGGACGACCACTGAAACCTAACGTGACGTCAACTTTTATAGTATGTGAAATAATAGTTTTTTTTTTAAATATTTTTAATTCAGTAAGTTCAAATACTTGTCGACAATACTTTTGCTGCTTTTTTAAAACACAGTTTTTATTTAGCTACAATTATTTTACTTAATAACTTCTTATTCTTCTATACTATGTAAATCTATCAAAAATATTTTAAACAATATCGAAACGTCCGCATTAGAAGTTTTATTTGAACATGTAAGTCTGACTAAATCTTGATTAATTTTTAATCTATTCTATAAAACACCTTTAATGCAACATTCAAACTGTTCATGTATATAATTATATATATAATTATATATATATATATATATATATATATACCATGATAAACGAATAATGGTCGAAATATTGAAAATTGAGTCTTCGTTATGTTTCTTTCTATGTGTCGCAGTTTATTTTAATATATATATATATATATATTGATAAAAGTTTCGACCGTGAAATAGAAACAAAACTAAAGGTTATCGGGACTCTGATAATAATCAGGTTAATTTGAACCTGAAGAACTGACCAAATCCCTATAAACAGTTTTGTATATATATATGTACATCACATTACAAAACACAGTAATACATTAAAGAAACCACTGAACTCACTACTAATATCGATTCCTCGTCTCAGGAAATAGCAGTAATCTCTAGTTACGAGGATCGATAAATTGTAAGCAGTGCAAATGGTCTTACTATGTGTTCGTTTTTATTCTAGTTATTAATAATATATTGATATAATTCATCCAATGATATATTGCTATTATGTACATCACATTACAAAACACAGTAATACATTCAGAAAACAAAACTAAAATCTCTCCATGAAATAGCAGTTCTTGTTAGGGTCATAAATTGAACATGCAAATGGTACATTTTGTGTTTTATTATTAATAATATATTGATTAATTCCATCCAAAGAAATTGCTTTTGACATCCTTTGGTTTAAGTTTTCCTTCTTGTATAGCTATTTTAAGAATGTTACTGCGGAAGGTTAATTTTGCTTTCAGTAGATCTTTAAAGATTTTTTAGGTTCTTAAAAAAAATGGTCATAGGAATATGATATTTTTGTCTTCACTACTATTATTTTACACGCTCTTCCTAATGGCGTGTTCTTATTACTTAATAAGTAATTAACTATAGATTAGCTAATTACTTATTAAGTAATAAGTAATAGCTAATATTAATATTAAGTAGTATTAATATTATAATAAATCTGGAGTGGCCTACACTCAACTTTACTATAAGTAAACTTAATATCAAACTTATTGGGTATATAATATATAATGTCTCATTTAAGCATAATATAATCGTCTAAAAGGGAGATGTTTATTAGTCTTTCATTCCTGAAGTAGTACAGATAGTGATTGATCCACTTTTTTTGTATGTCACACAATTAACAGTTATACAATCATTAGTATAACTACAGCAGTAATAACATTATAAAAAGTAAATAATAAATTAAAATTTGCTTGTACGAAATAATTTCCTACAAGAAAGCATGGCTTTTGCTCCAATAGCCAGTGGATCTCTTACATAGTTTATCTGACCTCCTTCTACATTTAATACTTAAGACAAATTTTCCCATTTAGAAATTAAAAATATTTTAAGTATGCACTACAAATTTTTTGTCTGAAATGTCAAAAATATGTAAGAAAAAATGTCGTTTTAAGATAATTTTTAATTTAAGATGTAGGTTAATTTCATTTATTATTATTAAAAGAATTTTTTTTAATTCTGAATAATGTTCTACATTTTTAGTCTTTTATCAAATTATTATACTGGAAATTTTATGGCATGCTAGAGTTTTTAAAAACTCACTTTTCTTTCCCTTAGTCAAAAATCATAAAAATCCAATTTACTCTGAGCGAATGTTATTTTTTCTCACGTGCTGTACTCTACACTTTGCTGTAAATGTATATTGAGAAAAAATATGTTGGTAAATAGCGACTTTTGTATTCCCAAATCAAGTTCGAAGCCGACTTTTCTGTACAACTTTAAATTTAAAAGCTGGAAGCTTGAAATTTTTAAGTATAATGGTATGAACTATTAGACAAGAATAGTGAAAAAAATGGATATTAGTCGAAAACATAGAAGGTCTCTTACAGGATGAAAAAGTTCATTCCACAAACTTCAGTATTAACCAAAAATAATGTCATTCATAAACATAAAAAAATCAGCATCTGATATTAATCCTTGTAGAATGTTGCAACATGTAGATCGATTAGAACATTTTGTTAGACAAACTCATCATACCATGAAAAGAATCAGAAATTATATGTTTAATATACTCTATTGTCGTCGAATTTTTACATATAAGAATTATATTCTTTTTATATCACATATAAGTCGTTAAATAATTTCAAAACTTTCATTATATCTATAAACATTATATTATTTCGGTCAATTTACTTAAAAAAATTCTAAGTCAACGTAAACAATGTAAAAAAATATCAAAAATTCGACAAGTATAGCAGGTGATCCATTAGTCTGGGATAAACAAACAGTTTTTATAGCTTTATTACACTTTGCCATGATTGAACTTTCATGATTTCTTTTCTAAATTACTAATTTTTTGTTCCGTTTTTGGTAAAATTTTCATGGTTTCTTAATGAGCCGTTTAACGTTAAAAAACATTTTCTGAAAACAGAAATCGTACTTTAACGCCCCTTTGGCGAATGTAATTTTAAAAACAAATATATCATTTCATTCTCCATACAATGATCTAATTTTAGGTATTGTTTGATTTTGATCGGTCATACGGCATGGCTTGTATGGCTCTCTTAAGCTTTGAGATTGAATTGAAGTTCTAATTTTTACATTTTATTGAAAAAAAATATTTGCAGAGTTTTTAAATTTTGAATATTTTTCTTTTATTGCATTTGTAACCTCAAAGATGGTGCCAACATTTCAAAACTCTAAAATTAGGAGTTTAGGAGAAAAAATGTTTTCTATAAACAGGTTTTTGGCAAAAAAAGTGACTTTCCCGTCATGCATAATTCTTCCCAAACAATAGGGATCATCTATACTATGATAGGGCCCATTTTTATGTAAAATATCAACTTGATCCATCAAAGATTCTGGACCGTAGCATGGTAATAAGCAATGCTAACACACTCACCCACCCACCCACACAAAGACATCATCAAAAAACTTCATAAAACATCTGGGACCTCAATACATGTAATTCTGTCAAAACCTCAAGATCGAATTTTTCATAATCACTATACTTTATTTATAGTAAAGTAAAAATTGATAATAAAACGACATTTAACAGCCTATATTAGAAAATAGGAAAACCCTCATGTATTCTTCTACAACAGAAGGTTGTCAACCTCAAATTTCAGTAAGGCAAAATTGAATAGTGAAGTAAAGTCAGGAGCCATATTTAATATTTATTGAAAAATTAAATGCAAGTGATATGGAATGTTCATCCTTTTCATATGTAAACAAACTTTAGTTTTGCTTAAACACAACTAAATGTGGTATTCAAACAAAAACACAGATCTGGTATTCATTTCTTATTTAAATAAATAAAGTATGTTTCTCCCCATATCCTTTCAAGTTCCTTTTCAAACTAAACCTTTTTCAAAACCAACAACAAAAGAACCAAAACGAAAAACGACATTTAATAAAAATCCAAGTATTAATATATATATGTAAACTATATTCACAAAAAAGAACACACAGAAATGAAACAGAAACTCACTGCTATATTTTGATGGCTTCGTCATCAGGAAAATAGATGTGAATCACTCTGAAGACTGGTAACAACTCAGTGATCTTTAAATATATCACAAACATGAATATCCTAAAACAAAAATCACAACCATATATCTTAATCTATTCTTTGTGATATATATTTCTTTGATATAAAATATATATCACAAACAAATATACTGAAGTAAGTTAAGAAAAATGTTTTAAACATCTTGAAGTTTATTCGGTAATTACTAAAATAAAACAAATCCAATTTTAATAATTTTAAAACGAAATTATTACCATAAATAAAGTTTCTTTTTGCTGAATTACCTTTAAAAAATTCATTATTTTCATTAAAACAAATGCTCAAATAATTTTGTTGGTTTATCCATTTTACCTCAGAATGACAAAATAAAGTGTTAAAAAGTCTAGAAATTAGAGAAATTTGGCAAATTACTTCTTTAATAAACATGATATAGGATTAAATTTAGTTTAAACACATTTAAAAACTAATTTCATAGATACTTAAATAGTTTTTATATAATTGTGTTGATATAATTTTTAATAATAAACATTTCATAATATCAAAATTATTAATATGATTGATCATATATAGAAACTATAGTTTCAAAGTATGAAAAAGACGTGATAATGCAGAATGAACCAAAAGTAAGTTTACAATTGCCCAAATCTTTTCTTTGCTACATAAAGATTTCAATTGGTGAACAATATAATACAAGTATTAAATTAATACTAAATTCAAATGGATATTAAATTTATATTAGAAGTTAGAAAAGAACAGAGTAAATTAGTTGAAATTAAATACAATATATGAATGTTGAATTGAACTATTGAGGTTTTTAGCAAGAGGAATTAGTATCAAATTAGTAAATAACTTAATTAATCTACCAATAGGAAGAAATATGACATTATAACAGATTGAACAAGTAATGAACATTTAAAATGCTCAACCTATCATTTAGTGTTGATATAATTTTTAATAATAAACAATTCATAATGTCAAAATTATAAATATGACAATATATAGAAACTACAGTTTCAAATATTAAAAATTTTCAATGAATTTAACAACTATATGATAACAAAGAATGAACCAAAAGTAAGTTTACAGTTACCCAACTCTTGTCATTGCTTCATAATGATTTCAATTGGTAAACAATTGTAATACAGGTAAAAGAAATGGATGTTAAATTAATATTGGAAGTTGTAAAATGCTGAGCTTGTTCTATGGACAAGGTTATTGTAGCCATGGTTTTAGTCCTGTATTATGTTCTTATATTTTTTCTAAATCAGTTTTAGTTAACGTAATTTTCCATTATATGATTACAAAGAATGATTTTCATTTATTAATTAAAAGAATATGCCAGTAATTAGTAAAATGAACGTTAAATGATACATCATTACATTGTATAACAAAATTAATACTAATAACTGAATTGAAATAGTTAATTGTATTAAACATAAAACAACTATAATCATAAAAACAATGATAACTATTATTGAATTCAAACTGTAAGAGTTACACATAATATTAGAACGTAATATATTCCATTAAACTTAAATAATTTAAAATGAAATTCTAATTATTTCAATAATTTATTTCTGGTAGGATATTTGTTTGACATTTTGATAAATAACAAACACATTATTCTGTATTTTTAATTAATTTGTCACTTTGTGTATAAATATAGGTATGTATTATTGATTTTAATATAATTTTTTTTAAAGAAAGGACGCTAACCTATAACTGAAGTAGCCATTTGGTTAAACATAATCACTAAAAAATTGTCATCTAATTATTTATTTATTATTATTATTATTGAACTAATTTATTGTTAAAAATATACCTACAAATAGTTGCAGAAACGGTCGTACTTACGATTTGTTTAAATATTCAGGAATATTGTTCTTTTCAGAGAATAATATTTCATTATGGCGGATGCATTAGAACACTACAAAGTCGTATTCTGAACTAACCAATCACAGTGCATGATGTGCATGACTTCACATGACGTCACTCAAGCAACATCATTTCAATTACGTCATTTATTGGTTCACTTAATCTCTTTAAATAAAACACTATTTTACTTGTTTTCTTTAAGAAATATATCGAATGACTATATTACTATATATATATATTATATTACTATATTATATACTATACTATATATACTATTTGATAAATAACGAACACATTATTCTGTATTTTAAATTAATTTGTCATATTGTGTGTAAATATAGGTATGTGTTATTGTTTTAATACACAAATGAATATGGTACTATAGTACTATAGTATATAACACTATAGTACTATAATATACTATACTATATTACTATATATATGGATATTCATGATTTGTTTTCTTGACCCAATATTTATATGATGTAATTTTTTTTGAGGGTTGAAGTCTAATTATTTTAAACTTGTCCTTTTGCCGACGCTTCGACATATATTTATGTCATCTTCAGGGCTACAACATGATTGTTTCACAATTACCACTACTATTACTACTATTTTGGTTACTTATTACATTTTACATGTACAGAAACAGAAAGGAATTGATTCATAAATCAGTTATTTCGACCATGGATTTTTTTTCACATTAGCATAAGGATATTGATATAAGGATATGACTATTAGTCTTTCATTCTTGAGGTAGTACAGATAGTGATTGAAGGACATATCTATATATAAGCTTAATTTTGTACATCACACAGCTGATGCAAATAATTTCATTAGTATAACTACAGCAGTAATAACATTTTTGAAAAACCAAAGTGAACATTTCTTGATACGAAATATTCTCCTAAAAGAGAACATGGCTTTTGTTCAAATAGCCAGTGGATTTCTTACATCGTTTATTTGACATCCTTCTACATTGAATATTAAAGTAAAATTTTCAAATTTAAAACAGGAAAATACCCTTTTTTCCTCTGAAAAACATCATAAACAGCGAAGAAAAAATGTTGTTTTAAGGTGATTTATAATTAAAGATGTACGATAATTACATTTTTTAATCTCTAAACGAAAGATTTCAATTTTTAATTATCTTTTACATTTTTGGTTTTTTACAGAATTATTATACTGGGAATTTTATGGCTTCTTAGTATTTAATAAGATTATTTTCCTTCTCCTTTGTCAAATAACATACATACGAATTTTTTTTGAGTGAGTGTTATCATTTTCCTGCACAATATTATTCCACTTACATCTCATATAAGTCAATAAACAATTTAAATTGTTCCTTTATAAATATCAATTTTATCTCAGTGGATTCGCTCAAAAAATTTCAATTTTTTGAAAATTGAACATTTGACTCATTCTGCACATAATTTTCTATCTTAGGCATAGTTTCATTTTTATCCGTCAAACGATATGGCTTGTATCGCTCTCACAAGGTTTGAGATTGAATTATAAGTCAACATAATTCTTCCCAAACAATAGAGATCTTCTTCCCTATGAGGCCCATTTTTGTGTAAAATATCAACTTGATCCATCAAAGATTCTGGACCGTAGCGTGGTAACAAGCAATGCTAACACACTCACCCACACACACACACACAGACATCATCGTAAAAACTTCATAAAACGACTTCTGGGACCTCAAAACATGTAATTCTGTCAAAATCTCGAGATCGAATTTTTTCACGATTACTATACTTTACTTACAGTAAAGTAAAAAACTGGATATTTCTATATCCAAATAGTTAGGATTCTTCCTAGAGTTAGCTCAAGTTAGAAAATTTTAATTAAACTACAAACATTATAAACAATGTATTGCTATAACGAAAATGAAAAAAGAATGTATTCATTAAAAAATTAAAAAACAAAAAAAAATTACTTTTTAACAATATGATATTGATTTAGATAAATAATACGACCATTTATAGAATTTATAATACGAACATTTACATTGGTCATTCAGAGAGAACATTTATTATTATTTATTTAACCCCCATTCAAATGCAAATTAGAACCATGAAAGTACTGATGTCTAAGATCAGTGTGCAGTAGTTAATTAAGAATATGTTTTATGAATGACATCCCAAATCACCCATTCTTAATACATTACTTAACTGAAATAAAAACTATTTTAATTGAAATATTATATTTGATACGTGATTAAATATCCTTTAAAAAGTAACTCATGTATGAAATAATGTTACATTTTATTTCATTATTTGCAGTCATTATGCAGTAGCATTTATAACTTTTAAAAAAATTTAGAACACTTATAGTTTTGTTATTAAAACAAAAACAACGCGTTTTGAAAACGTAGGAATAGAAAATGCATTTGTTTATAGTCAATTATAATGGTATAATAATCGAACTTCATATTATAAGCAGATAAACCCGATGAATACAATGGATTTGAAACCCGTTGTTTTGTTGTACACCACAAAATTACTTTATAATGATGACTGGTTTTTAGAATTTAAAATAAAAATTACACTTTATTACACTTAATAGCCGTTGAATAAAATCTATTATGGTTGAGTACGAAACGGCGCAAGTATATATATTTATCAAGACTTTAACTGACTGGAGGAGTGTGAAGTTGGCCCCTTATGTCGAACTGTTCTAATTGACGTCTTACAAACTAAGTAGAGAAGAGTTAGAACTTGCAGCTTTCTCGATCTGATTAAACTTTTGTTCGAAATCACACGAGCTTGGCTGGAAGAGTTGAAATTGAAACTGTTTTGAAACGCAACTACTGCCGCCTTTAAGTCAAAGTGATAATGTTTAAATACTGAAAAATGAAAAACTGATTGTTTAAAATAAAACTGTCCATTAATAGAGTTATACAAGTAGAAACAACACTGGAAATATATATTAATATACAATTATCCATATATCAAAATGGACAAGAAAGATTGTTCAGAATGTTAGAAATGTGACTATTGTAGGCCCAAAAGTGGAAAATTTACAAAAATAAGTACATTTGAGATAGAAAATAAAAAACCATAACTATTACATAAAAGATTTTAAATGAGTAATGTGTAGTTTATTGGAGGCGGTATGATATAAGAATGATACTATGACAGATGACAGATTAAAGAATTTTATAGAAGAAATCATAATTTTTTGGATTATATTTTCTGAGATACAATGTTTCTAATAGAATAGTTTACAGAGTACATCAATATAACCACAAATGATCTCATGGATTGGAAGCTTTTGATTTCGAAAAAGAAATTCTTGTTTTTTTTTTATTGTTTAAAACGAACCCCTAGTGGGTGATAACGTCAGCTGTTTACCGGGCTTTTTGTTTGATCCCTGATTACACTGATTCTCCAATGGAAGTCGAAATTTTTCCTACTCAAGTGGGGATCTTTAACGAGTACAGGCTTTAACGAGTGACATCGTACAGGCTCGGAACCGATGGTTTAACGTCCGCTCCGAGGGATGATGTACTAAGATTCTTCTCCCGGGTGAATAAATCGAGGGCCAGGTGGGGATCGAACACCGGACTACCAGAGGCGAGTACGTTAACCATTGAGCTAAACTGGCCCTAATTCTTGTTAAATATAGTGACAGTTAAAAGGGAATGAGGTAGTCGTTCTGTTGTAAAGATTGGAGCCGAACAAACCTTCTGCGCCCTGGAGCTTATTTACACAACACACTATAGCATTCTCAATAATATGATTGATATATCACCGAATAAGCTAGAAGATAAAAGATCGCTAGAACATCCTACACATGTATTAGTTATGTACCCATTACACAATTTATAATTTCATTCATTTTTTATCCTAGAAAACGTTTGAAAAACTTTTATTTTAATGCATTATTAATTCATTATTCAAGTTCTGAAGGAATCTAACTTTCACTTCTTGATTTTAAAAGGTTAGTTAAGCAGCCAATTTATTGGTAAATATTCTTATCCATTTAAGGCACAAAGTAGTAATTAGTCTCTACAAATTCAAGTTCATTTAATGCAGTCCTATAGTAATTATACGAAAATTGGAAAAGACTAGAGGAACTTATACATTAACTATGTATTGGATTTTACTAAATAATAACATTAAGTTTCAAAGATAATGGGCTAATTATAGCATCGATTGAAGCCTGAAAATGCTTATATTTGTACTTTCTTTGGCAAATAACTAACTACTGTTCGTTCTTTAGCAGTAATATTGTTGAACTTTTCTAAAATAATTTTTTATATAATTTCTCACAATTTTTGTTTCAGCAATGCTAGCGGTTTCATGTTTCTATATTTTCTAATATAAGAGTATCTGGTAAATGTTTTAATATGCTCTAATTGTGCAAGTTTATTTTAAACAAGAATGATATAAAAATATATTTAGAAGATGAATGTGAAGGAGAGTCCTTTATTGTTAAAATGAAAACTTATTGTAAGGAATTACAATATATTGTAAACGTTTTATTTTAGCAATGTATAACGACCTATAAGTTATGGAACAAGTTTTTGAACAGAATATTTTTTAGACACATCATAAATGAGTTTTACGTTTTTTGGTTGTTATTGGGCTGAAATATATCAGAAACGTCCTAAGTACAATTACAAAAAAAACAACTATCATGATAGTAGGACCGGTTAGAAAGAGTTAATACACTGCTGAAAGCAGCAGTGGATGTAACATTGCCAGAGAAGGGGAAGCGGATGGGATTAGAAGTTTACAATCACTATAAAAATGTCAGCCACCAGGGACTCCATTTCAAATGTTACAATCAGAGTCTAATATTCTAGAATAGTAAATCAATAAATCCATGACTACTGTAATAAAAGACAAATTTTCGGTTTAATTTGATTTCCAATTACAGTAGTGTTGAATACATCAATAGTGGAGGTATCACAAAGGTTAGCGTTAATTACATTAAGGAATTATTAACAAATTACCACGTATTCTTCTTCCGACTAACCTATTTGAAAGGAGTTCAAAAGGAACTCCTTTATTTTAGGAAGATGGACAATATTTAAAATCGATAAAATGATTCCAACACCAGTAAACTATGTAAGGCATTGATACTGTTAATGTCATAAAGTTTAATTTTTGTACATAATTTTTATGTTGACCTAGTGCAGGCATGGGTAACCTTTAGTGAACTTGGGGCCCCGTTACATAATTTCTAAGTAACCTCGGGTCGCATGGTAATTTCGGTAATTTCTGTGGTATTTGGATTTACACAGCATATATATATATATATATATATATATATATATATATAGTTCAATGTACATAAAGAAACATAGAAAAACTAAAAATACACACTTACAGTCTCTAATTTTCGGTTGAACCATCTTCAGGAGAGATAAGAGAGGGAAACCAAGCGCACTGGTACAGAGACGGTTGGAGACCAACAATGTTGCCACATACGCGCCCGGTCACAGAGAATAAGGTAGACAAGAATCAATTTAAGATTAACTTAAATTAAAATAGGAATATGAAAAATAATAGTAAACATAGAAACAAATAAAATAATAAAAACTGAGGGATGAACAGAAGAAATGATACATAAATAAAAATTAAAATTATGGACTAAGCTTAAATAAAAAATACAGAATATAACTCAAAATAAATTAAATTAATGTGAAATATATAAGATAAAACATGAAAATTACATGCAGAGACAAGAAACTAATACAATGAAGCATTATCTCTTAAGATTAAGGCCAAGTGCACTGCGCGCATTGAGCAACCAAATATGGGCTTCTTCGGAGGCTCGAAGAGTGAGGTTTTTGCAGTCATATATATATACATATATACGTTTCACGGCGAATCACAAACACAGAACTAAAGAACAAACACATTTACTGTCTCTAATTTTCGGTTGAACCGTCATCAGGAGAGTTGAGATAGGGACACCAAGCGCACATACACCGCACATACAAAACCTCATCAACGTGGCAGATATTCAACGAAAGAATAAACCAACTCAGGCAAACCTTTGTGAATAATGGATATACAAATAACGCCTTCGATAAAGTCCTGAATTCCTACTTGGTCAATAAGGAAAGAAATACCAATAATGACCCAGACGGAACGGTATACCAGCTGTACTACAGAAACCAGTTCACAAGGGAGTACAAAACAGAAGAAGCCGCACTTAAGAATATTATACGAAGAAACGTAAAATGCAAACAGCCCAACGACAGAATAAAATTACATATTTATTATAAGGCCCGGACTACAACAAATTTAGTCATTAAGAACAGCCCCATCACCGCAACCAGCGATCTGCAGAGAGTCAACGTCGTGTACGAATACAAATGTAAAAAAGGAGAGTGGGAGCTCCTGGCTAACGCCAAGTATATCGGCATGACGAAGACAACGCTTTCCAGACGCCTCACCATGCACCTTCAATCAGGAGCTATAAAGAACCATACCAGACAAGCACACAATTCCGACCTATCCCGCCAGGACCTTACAGAAAACACCACCATCATCAGGCAAACCAATGATTACAATAGACTCCCAATCTATGAAGCAATAGAAATATCCAAAAATAGCCCTATAATCAATAGACAACAAACTGGGATGTCAAGAGTACTCAAGCTACTCGGAGAACAAGCCCCAGCAATAGGCCAAACCAATAACCAATGAGAAGGAAGAACCACAATAGCACAGCCAATCAGCGCTCACCCCCCCTGACTCTCGGCTATATAAGGAGACCGGTAACCCACCTGTTTTGTGTCTTGAAAATGACTGCAGTAGACAGTCGAAACGCGTCGACAAGAAGAATTCATTCCTTGAACCGTTGTTCTCACAACGAAAAATTAATTTTCCGCAAACTTGAAAAGTTGGAGAAGAAGATCATCGATCGACAATATTCAGTCGTGTATAACCAATCGTGTATAAAGGAAGGACTGCTACCGAAGTACACTAATATATATATTAGTAAAGGTAGGAAGCAGACCTTCAAATCGATTTGAACACAAACCGTTATGTAGTTAGTGCCTCATAATAGAAAAATACTAATCCCTGAAGATGTCTACAAATATAGACGAAACGTCGGCTTAAAGGTGTTGCATTACTGAAGCTAGACCAAACCTCGACAGGAAAGAAAAATAGTGTTATATATATATATATATATAAACCGTTGAATTGCGGTTTGCTTCCAACGCCAGTATTTCATACTCTTCTTCTTAATAACAACGGATATTGCAATATGGAAGTGAGTTTCTGTAGTGACTTTCTCTGTTTCTTTCCTATTTGTTATAGTGTATATATATATTCGTTCTAGGATGACCGAAACGAAAGTTTTGCACTGTACATTGTAGAATGTATTTATAGACTTAATTAAATCTTAATTATGTTTACCACTTTTATCATTTTCTAGTGTAAAATATCGTAACACTTTGTAACTAATTAATTATGCTAAAAACCTAATGTTGATGCTTATTTCATAACAGATAAATAACCGTAAAAAGTCCCACATTCAAATTTTTGAACCAATTGTCCAACCCAATACAGTACTATAATTCTTTATATTATCAGAGGGGAACTGTATTTAGTAAACAATTTTATTGATCAACTGAACTGAAATAAATAATTATTTAAATCTGGCGAATGAGTTATTTTAAAATAAGAATGAAATCGAACTGGAAAAGCTCTCTAAAAGTAAGGTAATACTACGGGATCAGGTTGAATAGCTTGTGGAGTCAGTTAAAATCACATGAAACCAAATCCTTTTAAAGGCCCACAAAGAGGCTTATCCACTTTAGGGGTAATTTGTAGTTTTATTCTTCATCGATTTCAATAGAAGAAAACGTGACTGGGTTTAATTTTTTTTTTATCTTACAAGAATTATTTATTTATTTAAAGGTGTGAACTTTTTATTATAATTAACAATTTTTGTTGCTATTTCAGATGGGTAATTGATGAAATGGTTAAAATTGTTTTTTCAATTTGATGATTTAATTTTAGTATTAATTGTAATTAAAATAAGAATAATTATTATAACTACTTACATTATCATTAGTTGCATAAACTGCAAAAAGAAAGAGGACGGCTGAAATTCACTGTCTGACTGTCTATTGATCTCAGATATTCTGTAAAAGAATACCAGCATTTTGAAATTGAAATACCAGTATAATAGAAATAACCTATAGTCTATACACAAGAAAAGGAGAAACTCTCAAACAATTAGTTCACAGAATACAACAGGATTGTGAACTGCAGATGCCATGATAATGAACACTCAAAAATCAGACAAAAGCTACTTTTTTTCTGAAATTAATCTGTGTATAAATGGCAGTTTTGTGTGTTTTCATGTCTGCGAGAATAGAATAATTTTAATTTGCTTATAAATTTACTAAAATATTAATTTATCATAAAAAATGGATAACAATAATTTTATGTTACTGTTTTTGAAGTTATAGTTAGGTATTAAAAAACAAAAAAAAAATGTTAATAAAAATAGTGTTCAAACAAAAATTTTATAGGAAGTTATGTAACACATAAAACAATGGTTTGCGAAATATGCATGATTGATTGCCAGAGAAATTACTTGGCAAAAGAGCAATATTTAATAATTGATTTTGAAACAATTAATTAATCTAGGGGAAGATACATAAGGCATTTAATAGTACCTTGTGAAAAGCCAATTACCACTTCTACTGATAGAGTTTTCCCCCATTGAATTCTGCAATGAAGGAAAATGATTTATGAGAAGATGAAATGTGACAACTAACTTTTCCTCTCTCTTTTCTTACTTTTTTTTTTATATCTAAGTTTCTGACAAAATTTACTCTAATGGCTAAACTCCTTCTATAGAAATAAGATAACATCAAAAAATTACTTGGAAAAATCGTGGACAGTAAGAGTGAATCTACAATGCTTTTTAACCTGGAAGCTTTGTAATAAATTATTTAAAGATACTTTATAAACTCGTATAAGAAGCGAATTTCAAGTTTTACTTAATTGAAATGCAAATAAATAGCGACCATGCTTATTGTCCCTTATTCAATGAGTAGAAGTACGAACAAAATATTAAATCTGTTAAAGTTGATGGTCCCTGAGTTTTAAGTAATAATTCACTATTTTTATAATTAGAACTTAATCAATATTTATTTTAAGGTAAAAAATATATAATGTACTCGTATATTCTTCATGTAACTTTAATAATTATATTTCTCTAGAACATTATCTTTCCTTTTCTTTCTTTCCAAGAAAACATCATTAAATTTAATCTCACATGATCAAAGCATTCTGTTTGTTTTAATGAAGTTCTACCTTATGGATGCTCCGTCTGGTTTAGAGCTGCACTAATGAACAAGGCGTGTATCCAGATTGTTCAAAATAAGTGTGTCCGCCTTATAGCCAAAGTTAACTGCCTTATATTTGTAAGTTAAAACTTACGGTAAGTCCGAAGAGGGCAATGCCCGTTACCCTGGGATCAGGGGTTGCAATGATAGTTAATTTGATCCATCAGGGCCTCATTATGGGAGGTATTCAATACAAAGAAAACGACTCATAGATATATTAAAAATTTCACGTTGGCTAAACCCCACCTGGTTCGTGTCAATAAAAGGTTCAAGAGCCTTTATGGTCTGTCTATTCATATTATAAAGGGCTCAAGAGAGGGGTGTATCTAAATCGTCCCCACTCTGAGATGCCATCAAAAGCCAAAGCGTCTATAAAGCAAGTACCAGTTGACCAGTCAATTCAGCTGAGTTCATGGCTCGTTCCCACTGTTAGGGGTTTGGGGTCTTTAGATCCCCGGTATGTTAAGCAGGTATCCTCCCGAGTAGGACTGCTTCTCACCCAGCAACCAAAAGAGTCTACCAAACTTGGGTGAGAACCAACAACCACTAGGAGTCCGACTTGTGAGGCGGGCTGGACAGGAAACCCTCCATGGGCCCCCGCCACCCGTAGTACCTACTAATTTTAAGAGTTTCGAAACAAACTCCGGACGAATGGTCCTATTGAACTTGCTTAGCGGCAGGTAAGGTCAGTGGCTTTTGTAGCACCTGGTTCAATGAACCTTTGGAAATAAAGCCGATGCAGCATGTGGTAGGACTGCAAGGCCCCACCAGGAGAGGTAAGGCAAACTATTTATTAAGGGTTATGGCTAGGGACTATTTTTTTCCAAGGCATTTGGGGTGCATTGTTTTTCTGAGTTGCCGCTCTCAACTGGACCGGCCGATGATTTGACAGTAGAGTGAGGTCCATCAGCCATCTTAGTTTAAGATGGTTTTGAAACTGCTTGAAATAGAAGTGAAATAGCTAGCTTTCGGTCTGCTCTAAATGGTGAGGTATTACTACGTCTTTTTCCATTTTTTACTGGAAATGTGACCATTTGTTCAAATGTGTTTATCAAATAAATGATTTATATGTGAGGTGGAAAAGTAAGGTAAAAATAGCCTTTAAAGTGGCCTCTTTAGCTTTAGATACATCAAATGTTTTTAGATATTCACGCGTGCCATTTATAATCAATACGTCTATCAGATCATCATTCTGCTTGATACTAATATATCTTTGGTAACTTTAATAACGCTGTAATTGTTAGCATTAATTGCTTTGTTGTGATTCACTGTACTGTGTATCAATTAAAATGTTTCAGCAGATTATGAATAAAAATTATTCAGGTTACTTGTTCAGATTGTCTAACGAGCAGAATATGTCTAATTTATAATTTCCTACTAAATATATATTTTTTTCGATGACACCTAACGGTCAAATGAAGAACGATTATCATCCTATATTTTATAGCCATTTGCATAACACATAAAGTTAGAACAAGCATTTCTTTACTGAAATAGATGGTTTTTAGTGCACTGAAAACAAAACAAATATCGGTGAATCGTAGTACAGTTTTGTATTATGAATGTAATGGATTTGGTTGAAAAATATTGATATAGAATTTTCAACAGAGATACACATTTTTAGGGCACATGTGTCCAGTGTCCAATTAAGTATATTTTGCAAATTAGTCCATTGATGTGTGTGTGTTTGTGTATGGACACGGTGTTTCACAAATCGAAAGAGCTAAAATCAATTCATTTAATATTAATATAGTCACCAGTAGCTTTGAGATAGAAAAACAAACTTGGAATCAATGTTATAACATACTGTTAGTCATATTAAACTAAAAAAAAAAATAAAAAAAAAACGATTTTTTTTTATATCACGATGTTTTTTTATTTCTAGTCAAAATATAATATGAACAGGGTAGGATTCGCCTAGAAATGTATTTGAAAGTCATAAGTTCTCAAAACAGTAAAAGCTAATCTTTTTATTTATTAAAAGTAAACTTTTTAAATTTTCAAAAGCCTTATACCCAAAGACTTGATTAAGCTAATAGATATTAACATAAAAAGGAAGTTAAATATAGATGATATATGATAAACTTTATCAGAATGAATTTAACTGAGAAACTGAGTCAACGAGTTTTACCATAGTAAATAATGATCGTGTGTTGTGTTTTACTCTCTAGCAGAAGTCGGGGGGATATAGAAGAAATCATTCTGACTTTCCTAATGTTTGCTTATTTAATTCATTATTATTTATTGAATTAACCTGTTCACTGATTTTGACGAGTATACACGTCAATCTAAATTTCAATTGCACTGCGTTTGGCATGTATACATGTTATAGGTAAATGTTTATGAATCAATTAAGAGGAGACTTCAAAAAATAAATTTTACAGTTAACAGGTTAACTGATTGAATTATGATGTAATAGTAACAAATTCCTAAATTATTTAATTCATTTGAATGAAATCATTAATTTCTTGAGTCATAATTATGAGAATATGTTATTATTAATTAGTCATCATTCTAATTAATAATTTTTTGTGGTGATTATAGAAAAAAATATTTTTTTTAAAGAATTTAATTAACGAAAAAATTGATATTTTTGAGGTAAACCAAAGCCGTCGTGTTTCTCGTTCAACATTATTGTATTATTTATCAAGCGTATCTATACATGTTGAGCATTACTTGTAGAGAAGTCCAGGAAATATGCAATATTTCTGGAATATCATTTATCAATATTTATTTATAATACATTTAATAAATTTTTGTGTATCACAAAAGGTACATACATAAATAGCACTGGATAAGAAAGTCAATAATATTACTATTTGCATAATGTAAGATACAGTTTTAACTGGTTAGAAATCTCAAAATAATTTATGTTTTTGCTTTTTTTAAATAGGTACTACAGTATAATTCAGCATTCAGCAGTGCTCTGAATAGTAGGGACCTGTGTTCCCAGTTGTCATAACATAGTGAATTAATTTCCTTCTTCCTGTCTCCAGCTCTGAGTAAAATATGTTTCAACATTTAGTAGAGTTCATTTGGTATTTGTACATTACAAGTAAATGCTATTGAATTTGTTACGTCCATTTTATTCTCTTTTAAGAACTGCGTCAGTTTTTAGTATTGTTATTTTGAAGTCCAAAGAACAATAAGTCTTCCATTCAATTGATGAAATTGTCCATCATGTTACACTATTTATTAATGACACGCTTTAAAACTATTTTTTTAAAGATTGCCATTAACTTGTTATTTTTGTTAATAACTAATTAAGTAGATAATAAGTAAGGGGCCAGGTTAGCTCAGTGGTTAACGTACTCGCCTCTGAACTGTGATAGGACTGGGGTTCGGTCCCCATCTGGCCCTCGATTTATTCACGCGGGAGGTGAATTAATCTGAGCACGTCGTCCCTCGGAGAAGGACTTTAAACCAAAACATTGGTTAGTTCTTGTTTAATTTGTTTCAATGGGGAAGCTAGATAACAATAAATGATAACCGTTTCAACTCCAACTTCTACAAGAAATGGGTACCACGTCACCCTAAGATGCCAGAAGCTACCATGAATCCTTTGTAACAGGCACAAACTGGAACTGAGTCACCTTTAACAAATATGTGTCATTATCCTCTTAATTAAAATTAAATTAATTTAAAGTTTATCTGCATTTATTTGAACATGATTGCATACATTAAACAGGAATGTGTTCGATGACCCATGTGGTCACGGGCAGTGTATTGAAATTATAAATTGAAGTAGTTTCAAGGTCAAGTGAAAGTTATTGAGGCGTAATTAGTTATGATGTGAAGGTAGAAAGAGAAAGATACATGAAGTGACAGAGAGAGTTTGAGTGGCGGGGGGGGGGGGGTGACTAATCGTCTTCCATTTCACACAATTAGACGACCAAAACAGTTTTTAGTTACAACTCGACTACCCGTGTCCTGTTGAGTCATCCAACACCTTCCTTTTTTAATGCAATCGTGCTCAAGTAAATGTAAATAAACTCTAAATTAATTCATTTCTAAGAATTAATATATTTTTAAAACAGTTCTCTTTGTTTACATTTTTTGTACAATTTGAATTTTTTCTAAAAAAAAAAACATTTTATATATTCTTTCTGTGAGAGCAACATGTAATTAGTCATGATGAAATGCCAAAAATGCTAAAATTAATTAATTTAGAGTTTATCTGAATTTATATGAACATGATTTCATTAATAGGAAGGTGTTGAAAGACCCAACTGGTCACGGGTAGTCTAGTAATATATAATATTATCCCATTTAGGCATAATATAGATGTCTAAATTCGAGATGTTTATTAGTCTCGAAACCAAAACCATGAACGTGTGGTTTATAACTGTGTTATTCTAATAGGCTTGTGTGGTGAAACATTCGCCTTAGCCTGTGTCGCTCAGGGAACGCAGTTACCACTTCTGCAATGCTGCACATAGTATTATTTATACCTATAGAAACATAGGTTTCTAAGTAGCAGTATGATATTTAGAAACCTTGTTTAGATATTCATTGTTCCTATTAAGAAAATAATACTTATATTAATTTATAAGTAAGTGCATATGAATGAAGTTAGCAAGCAACACAATGAACAATTTATTTCACTTATAATACTACTAGTATTTAACACTAAAAATTTAAATTTCATATTGAACTTCAGTTGTTCATTGCAACTTTTATCTTATAAAGTTAGTTAAAAAATGACCTATTTTACCAAAGACCTCTTTCTTTTTTTTTTTTTTTTTTATTAATTCTAGACTATTATGCAAGTTTCAGAAAACACTTTAAAAACGTTCAAACCCTTTTTCAAAGAGTCGATATTTTTTTATATAAAAACTGAAGATTTTGATGGTAGAAAGTTGACAGTAAAACGGGGCGAGGATAAATCCAGGATTTATGAAGGCGATTCCTGGGCGTCTGTTCTCCTTCACAAATGGAGCGTGCTTTTTTCACGATCCTGGCTGACTCAGTATTTCTTGACTATGGGATTTTTACCGACGCTCATAAGAATTCTCTAAAATTCTAATACCAACAATATCACTTCAACATTTCTTTTTATGGCTATTTATACCAACTTATTACGTTTTTTTTTTACTTTCAACAATTTATTCAATTTTTTAAAAATATAAATTCTGAGCTTTATTTACATAAAATGTTACATAGTATAGGTGATAGACCTTCTTTTTTTTCTATAGACTCAATGCTGATGTTTATATTTTTTTTGAATCTCAAATCTTTTCATTATTAAAATAAAAATCATGAAATAAAAAATGTATGACACATACTATTCAAAGGATATGAATTTAAAAAAAAATATATGAAAAAAGATATTACAACCGAATGTTATTATATAATAACATTCCCTTCAAAGATAAAAAAAAAATCAATCATTTACTCTGCTACTCAATCTTATTATTGAACTATATACTTCTGTTTATTGATTCATTGATTGTGGAACCCAAAAATAACATTTTTTTTACTGTAAAATAGCTTTCAATTTAGTATTCTAATATTTTAGTAAAATCTTGCTCAATTATGTGGCCAATTATCTCTTTCTTTATAAACAAAGGAGAAACAGAAAGTATTGCATCTTAGGATAAATTTAAAAAAAAAATAAAAGTAAAAAGAAAAAATAAGTTAAATGCTATTGTCCTCCAACAGAAACTTTAAAAACATACAGTTCTTTGCTCATTTTTATTCATTTATTTTTTTTCAAAGAGTGTTGTAATGTTATATTTATAGGTATTTGTTGTAATATTTCAAGATTGCTTCTTCATCTTATTAGTATAAACAATTTCATTTATTATAATCACGCATGTATTAACTATGTGTACTAATATATATATATGTGTCGTACTTATATCCTGTTTAATAGTAAGAACATAACATGCTGTATACATAATATTGGTTTGTACAATTTGGGTAGAAAACATTAGTAACAATACTACCTATCTGAAGTTTTTGTAATTTATTACTCGTAGATGTGTGTTAAAATGCTTTAATTTTTAAATAAACAGAAACCAATTTAATTTTTATCTTTATATTATTTATATTTATATATTTATTATACTTTATATTTATATTTAACAAAGTAAGGATATAAAATATTGGTTAGATATTATTTTATATTAAAATCTATTATTTTAACGTAATATCTTTTTAAATAATTTAATGCTATCATTACAGAAATATTTTAAAAGGTTCGTTATTTACAAATAATATTTTTTTTATGAGTTATAAACGCTAAAAACTGCAGATAAGTATATTTTTGTCATTTTCATAACATTATTATCATAAAATGTATGAGGTAAATTTATTCATTTCATATATGACCATCTGATAAAAACAAAATTAAAGAATATTTTTAAAAAAATCTATTCGATATCAAAATATTCAACAAAATTCATACAATGAAATATAACAAGAAAAAAGAACAAACAAAATATACATATATAAATGAAACGTGCTGACTTATCTGTCAGGAAAGTTAATTGATTTCTTTCAATCACTTTTCATCAAACTGACTAGCCATTTGAATATTGCTTTTAGACAGATATGTAATTTAAGAAAAAAACAAGCAGCAGATAAATGAAGTTTTCACTTAAATGTAAACTAGAACACACACACACACACACACACACACACACACACACACACACACACACACAACAATATATATATATATATATATATATACATATAAAAGTTAGCTTTTATATAATAAATATAATACTATATAATATAATATACTGTATAACATTATAAATACTATATAATCAGTTAGCTTCAGATACTCAAAGGGACTACTTCTGCCCGATAACGACGAATGTCGAAATATCGTTGTGAGTCTTTTTTGTGTGCGTTTTTATCTGTTTTTCTCCTATCTGTGTGAACTATATATATATAATAAACTACATATATAAACTTCAAGATTTCCCATAAACACGTGAAATAATAATTGGGTTTTTGCCTAAGACGAAGAACCCTTGTTACGGTTGAAAGATATTAGTCTTTTTTTTTTCATTTCATATCGTGGTTTGATCATTGATTCTTATTTCACGTGTTTATATAATTCTTATTTCTTTTTGTAAGTAATATATATATATTTATATATATATATATATAACTATCACGTGAAGTCAAAAACATAATAAAAGGTTACAATACTCGGTCAGTACTGTAAGACCCAACGTTTTTGACCAGTGCGCTTGGTTCCCTCCTTTATCTTCCTGAAGACGGTTTAAACCAATTAGAGACTGCAAGTGTGTGCTTTTAATTTCTCTAGGTTTCTTTTTGTACAGTGAACTATATATATATTTATATATATATATATATAATCATCACGAAAGCATTTCATAAAAGATAAAAAAAAGCTTCAGAATAAACTATAGGTACACAGTAAATAGAAAAAACACACTTACAGTCTCTAGTGTCACTTCGCAAGTGCGCTTGGTGTCACACTTTGTGTCTGTCTCGGTTTACCCGTCATTAGGAGAGAGAGATGGTGTCCTGTGTACCTATAGTTTACTCTGAAACGTATATATATATATAACAAGATATCACAATAAGCTCGTGAAATAAAATCAACGTCCAAAACACAGTAAGAAATTAGAAAAAAGACTAAGATATTTTAACTGTAACCAGCAGTCTTCGTCATAGTCAAATCCTAACCGTTAGTTGATGAACTAAATCTCAAATTTAGTTGAGATTTGACTGTGACAAAGACCGCTTGTTACAGTTGAAAGATGATAGTTTTTTTTTTCTAATTTTGTACTGCGGTTTGGACGTTTATATAATTATATATTAACATATGTATTTTTTCTTTCTCATATCAGCTTAATTTTTAGTTTATGATTTTATTTTTTTCTATTTTCCTCTCGTTCTTTTCTCTCCTATTTCAATTAATTACCACTCTCACTTTGTCATTGCTTAAACTGAATTCAAAATAACCTATATACAATTAATAAGGTATACCTCCTCAATTAATTTCGATCACCAGACTCAATATTAACAGCTAAAATCATACATCTTAAAATCATCAAGAACATTAAAACAGTGGCAGGTTGTAAAACCAACAGTTTGTGTAGTTGACAAATCAAATGTCTCTGGTATCGCTACATGAGATAGCCTCTCCATAGCCATCAAGAAATTGAAGGCCTGTCAATCTGGGGGCATTTGAGGCTGTTGATTATATACTTTCATAGGAAGCCCTAAAATACATTCATGTTTTAGCTTTTAGAAGCCAAACCCACATGAAAACCAATATACTGTATGTAGTAAAGGAGGGTTGAAACAGTTTTGAGGTGTCTGGGAGGTTTTCATATTAACTGGATAAGTATGTTTGTTAAGGTAAGCATTGAACTAGGATCAGAATTGATAATGAAATGGGTATGACCTCTGTGACTTCCCATTGATGCATACTTCACCGCTAAACTTATTTGGAGAATTAGGGTATGTCTTGGAAAGTTACACCTTTTCTGAATCATGATTACCAGGAAATATGATGCCCTGAGGGTATTCTTTTTATTGTTTTTATACATTAGTACTTTCTAAGCTTCTCTTTTTCACGTGTTATTTATTGTTCATGTGTCTATTTGTCATAACTACAAAAGTAGTAAATGATAACGTTATTGTAAGAATTTTATCCATCATTATGTTACAGTTTGTTTAACTACCACTGACTCAGTATTGCAACTTAATTATCGTTACCATTAATATTATGTGTAATTGATATTTTTTAGTTCATTATGTATTAAGTAATATTAACATAATATACACATTCATTAAAATTATGTGTAATTAGTGTTTCTCATCTATTAATTAAAATTAACATAAAATATACATTGTACTGTAAATTTCTTGTTCCGAATGTAAATAAATAACAACAAATGTTATTATGCTTTCATGCCAGTGGACAGTTTTCAATATGTTTTAGAATATTTAATAATATATATATATATATATATATATATATATAATAAATTCAAAACGAAGGAAACACACAGAAAGACACAGATATAACTCACATCGATATTTCGACCATCGTCGTCATCAGGAGGTGTGAAGAGCGAAGAGTCCCGCAGGAAGGCAGGGCAGGGTGACCGGCGGTGGCAGCGGCGGGGTATATATATATATATATATACACTTTAATACAGAGAAAAGAACACAGAAAGACACTACAGAACTCACTTCGATATTTCGACATCCGTCGTCATCGGGAAGAAGTGCGAAGTACTCACGTTGAGAAGCAAACTGCTACTGGCCTCGTGGAACCACCGCAATGCTGCCCCCCAGCGGAGGAGAGGAAAAATAGAAAACCCTCCAATATTTATTTAGAAAACAAAATAAAAAGTATATAAAATACGAAATAATAAAAATAATAATAATAATAATAAAATAAAAAATAATTAACGGTACAGGTTAAGACCAGGAGGAGAACGAGCCCCAAGGAGGTATATGAATGCCTCTTCGAAAGCTCTAAGGGTGACATGGGAATTAAACTCGGGGATTTGTTTGAGGATTTGTACCCTGTATATATATATATATATATATATATATATATATATACATGGTATTTATAATACTATAAAATCAAATAGGTTTTAACATCAATTATCCTCTTAATCTTGGAACATCCACTCACTCCTTAGTGTTTTAGATTCAAATAGAAGAATGAGTTTCTACGTAGGCTTGAAGTATTAACAGTAATATGGTCAATGTGTCAGTGAGTCATTCGTGGATGAGGCAATAGCCTTCCCGTCTTTATTAGACCTCACTCTATTTGTAATCTTTTAACAAGGGAGCAGAGAGATTGCATATTCATTACTGAACGTAAATATGGAAGCTACTATTATCATTATATAGTATCATTAAGGTATTTGGATATTAAATGTGTCACATTAACAAATAAACTTTAAGCTTTGCATGAGAATGATAATAATTACGTCCACAGATATATTGAGTAACAAAAAAACGATCATCCTTTCTGCATGAAATAATTTACTGATGTAAATAATTTCTTTATACAGGAAATTTAAGTGAAATGAAATTCTGTCTTAATTTATGAAAATAATTTGTATATGTTGACGTGAAGTGGAAGAATTTGCAGGAAGCTCTTGAAAAGAAGCAGTGCAACTCGCACTATGAGAAGTTTTAACAATATGTGATGTTCCACTAAAGGGTAAGTTTAATAAAAGACAGAAGCAAATTTCACTGGAATTGTTTCTAGGACGTTTGCGATGAAGCAAATCAAAGACTAAACCTTTACTCCTCTACCTCTTTAACATGAGGCAAAAAAAATTACCTATGCAGGCAACGTTTTTTCACTTTAACTCTCAAAGTATAAATGATGAATTATTATTACCGTTATTTATAATATGTTATATTATTATTATTATTATTTTTAAATTATTTATCTTATACTATTATTATTACCATTATAATATTATATATTGATTTATCATATTATTATTAATTTAATAATAGTATATATGATCCTATTATAATAAATTACAATTATAGATTTATTATAGTATATTATATAAATATAATAATATAATCAATGTATTATAATAATAAGATATATTATAATAAATATTTATTCATATACATTTTAAATTTCTTTACTTGATATTGAACATGAAACATGTGAAATAATTTCATTTTACCTAAATTACTTCAAATTAGTTATTCCAGATAACTTTGGAGGAAGAATTCATTATCAAAGAAAATAATAATCATGGAATCCCAAAAATAGAAAATCATATGACCTAATTTATTAAATAATGCAACAGGAATACATGTATTGATTAAGATATTTATTATTATCTCTTTCACGTTCTTTTTATCTTAATAAATTCTGCAAATAACTGTTTTATTTTGCTTGAATTTCGTTTTTAATTGATCAAAAGATGATATGAATTTAAAATATTTATTTCATACGTATGATATATGGGAAGTGAAAAGTTTTCTAGTAATGGGAAGTTAAAATGCTGAAAATATAAAATTTCTATAAGAACAATTATTTTAAGACTTATCTTTTTATATTTAAAATTTTCCAATGTATTAAATATTCCAAAAAGATACTTTCCACCTGAATAACAGAAATACAGCGTGATAGCCTGTTAGTGTGTTTGTTCAAAACAATAATATTTCTCTGCACTCATGGCTTATAGTAAAACAAGATTTCTGAAAATTAATTATTCCATTTCATGACAAATTTACTTAATATGAATTGCTCAGAATTACCAGACAACTGGTTGTGAATTTATTAGACATTAAACGAAACACTCTTAAGTAAAATAGTCGATGATTTATTTAAATTTTGTCAGCAGCGAATTCTGTTGAGCAATATAATATTCAACTCAACCATGATTGAAAATTTTCTATTCTCAGAAAGAGTAAATGTTTGAGAAAAACTGTCTCTCTGTAAAAATACTACATAATGCAGTGAAAAAGTCTACTAATGCTGTTTGCATTTCCTTAACAATTCATTTAACTTTACTGATTTTTTAAATCATCTGTCAATAAATAACACAGTTTAAGATAAATGCAAAAATAATTCTAACAAGTAAAATAAGGAATTTTATAGAAAAAATGTTTTTAAAATTGACAGCATGATTAGAAAAATGTCAAAACTTCTATCACTCTGGGATTAAATTACTTCCAGTATAATTTAACATCCAAAAAGTAATTAAAATATTGACAAATTAAGTACAAAATGTAAATAAATTGACTTACAAAACATGATTGGCATTGAATATATAAATTAGTGTTTAAATATATTATTTTACAGAGGTATCAATTCTGGCTGAAGTTAGGCGTTCCATTTACCCGTATTTAGCAAATATTTTATAGCGTGTTAAATAAAGCCAGTGACACTCTATATTTTAACTGTCAATTTTTTATATGCGAATATAAATAATTCAAATTTCTATTAAAGTGTTATTGTCTTTTTGTATGAAACATTAATGGCATGAAATGATTAATTATTCTTTATTGAATCTAAAATAACTTTTTTAGATAAAACAAAATAAGAAAACTCAAATAAAAATATAAAACCCGCCACATTTTTTCTTAATACAAATAGAATCAACCCAACATGGATGTTAAATATATATATATATATATATATATATATATATATATTGTTTATATATATTGTATATATATATATACAAATATATATTGTATATATATATATATATATATATACAAATATATATATTATTAAAATTAACCGCAGTCTCGGCATTCACGATCTTAAGACTGAGAGATTCAATCCTACGAACTAACTTCCTGCTAACAGGATTCAACTGGAAAAGGAGTTGGCCAAGTAACATGTTAAACAAAATCAATGAGGTAGTATGTATATATATGATGAAACCACAATATGAGATGGGAAGAAGAAGACTAAGATCTTTCAACCATAACAAGCGGTTTTTGTCAGAGTCAAAAACCAACTGAGTCCGTCAGAACGGTTTTGACTCTGACGAAGACCACTTGTTTCGGTTGAATGATCTTACTCATTTTTTCCCATTTCATATTGTGGTTTGATTCCTGATTCTTATTCACGAGTTTATGTGAAATCTTTTTATATATATACGACTTTAAGTTACACAAATCACGACACAGAAAAAAGATGAAATGCACACATGCTGAATTAAAATTCTATATATATATATTTGACCTTTGCCCTCAATAACAAAATATAGAATATATATATATATATATGTACCATGATAAACGAAAAACGGCCCGGCAGGACAGATAACACTTAAAATAAACAGTGACACATAGACTGAAACGTAACAAAGACTCACTTTTCAATATTTCGACCGTAATGGCGGTCGAAATATTGAAAAGTGAGTCTTTGTTATGCTTCAGTCTGTGTCACTGTTTATTTTAAGTATATATATATATATATATAAATTCAAAACGAAGGAAACACACAGACATAACTCAAATCGATATTTTGACCATCGTCGTCATCAGGAGGTGTGAAGAGCGAAGAGTCCCGCAGGAAGGCGGGGCGGTGAGTCACCTCAATATCGATGTGAGTTATGTCTGTGTGTTTCCTTCGTTTTGAATTTATTTTATTTAAAAAAGTCCGCTGGACGGTTTCTTTTAATTGTTATATATATATATATACCATGATAAACGAAAAACGGTCCGGCAGGACAAATAACGATAAAAATAAGCAGTGACACATAAACAGAAACACAAATTAATTAATTTTTTTTTTTTTTAATTGTTCTATATATTTTCTTTATTTTTTCTTTTCTTAACATTTTTCTACCTTTCAAAAACATTTTTTTTTTATATTTTTATTTTTTATTTTTGCTCTCGACTTCCTAGTTCCTTTTTTATTTGTCTCCTTTGCGGCAGCACTGCTTTAGCCCTCACCCAGTGAGTTCTTCAGTTGACTGTCGTCCCTCCGTCAATTCACTTCTTCTCCTGAGGACGACCGCCATTACGGTCGAAATATTGAAAGTGAGTCTTTGTTGTGTTTCTGTTTATGTGTCACTGTATATATATATATATATATATATATATATATATATATATACCTTTTCGTTGGAAATACGATCCAAAACGGACAAAAATAGTTCAATATAGACAAAGAAACATAGAGAAATCAAAATAACACACTTACAGTCTCTAATTTTCGGTTGAACCGTCTTCAGGAGAGATAAAGAAGCACAGAGATGGACCCAGAGAAGCACCGCACCGGCACAGAGACGGTTGGGTCTCCAACCGTCTCCGCACCAGCGCTTTGGAGACCCAACCGTAATAATTATTAATTATTTAATCTATTTATTTATAAATCTAATTAAGCATTCATTTATTTTTAATACTGAATCATAGGTATTCAATTGCAACTATGATATCAGAAATGTTTAAACATACATACCAATTACGTTATAATTATTGTTGTTAAAATGTCTAACTAACAGTAAAAAAAAGAGAAAAAAGTAATTAATTAAAATGGATATTCAGTGATATTTTCAGTAAACTTAAGTGCAGAGTACTCCAAAATTTTAATTTAATAACTTTTAAATTATTAATTGATAATAATAATTCAGTGAATACAAGGGAAATGCTACAAGATTTTATTGAAATACAAGCGACATGAAAGAAGCACTGTGCTTTTCAGAAATAATCTCTGAGACTGGCAATTGCAGAAGAGCTTTGAAGCAGAGTTCAAGGGCTTGTACTTCTATTGACATCTTTCCTCTTTTCTAAATGTCTCAAACGTTTCCTTATGATAGTAAAACCAAATCAATATCTGCCAGTAACTTCTCTTATACAAACCAATCCACTTAAATTGACAAATATTTCATTATTTTTTTTTTCTGTAAGATATGGGTAAAGAAAAAATTTCTTCTAAACAAATTTCATTTATTCAAATTCCCCCCAAATTTGTTATTTACCTTTCCACAAATTGCTTCATAAGTTTTTCTCTATTTAGTAGTATCTTTGTTTGCCAAGCAGGTTTGAATGAAAAAACAATTGCATTTATCATGCAAATTGTTGTTAAGAAAACCTTCCCATTTTAACATATTTTTTACTCAGTTTTCCTGTCAGATCAAAATTATCTTTGTTGAAGAATTCTTTATGACGAAAATTGTATACTAATTAGATCAGTTACTTAAGCTAAAACATTCTCTTAGTCTCTAGTAAAAAATTCTATATGTAGACATAAATGGAGGTGCATTTTATTTTTTGTCATGTCATGATTACCAAGGGAGCACACTTGAAACGCATCATACCTAGCATCCTCACTATGAACGACTAAGCCGTGTTATTAATTAGAATAGGGCACCATAAGTAATTACCATTAGTAATACATGGTAATTATTTTGTTTATTGGTGGTTTATAAACAAAGTGTACATCTGGTAAAAATTATCAGAAATAGTGTCGAAAATGCAAAGTGTTAACTAAAAATAAAACAAAATAACCTATGACGTCACTACAAAAAGGAAAGAAAAGTACATAAATAAAATATGCATTTATACATAGTTATATTTACTATTTTTCAACATACTAGTATATCATTTTGTCGTCTTTTGGGTATAACTTTAGGAGTGGTTTGAAAACACACTCATACCGACACTTCAACTTTATTATATTAGATTTGGTATAGCACCCATTTATAATTACGTCTCCCTTCAATAATCATAAGTTGTCTCCGCATAAGTCAGAATTAATTATTAAAGAGTAAAATAAATATTTTACTTTAATGCGAATCAGTAGTTATTAAAATTATAAATTACTAATCAACTCCTAAATGAAACTCATGAAACGTGACAGACATTATAAAAAATGTTTGATGAACAAATAACTCAATTTATTTAGATTCTGCTTTAGAAAAACGCATTAAAACAGATTTAAATTTAATGAAGACAAATCTGAAGATAAAAATTGGCTATATGAAGTTATAAAAATTTCAAGATACTTTTACCAATGATAAATGTTTGAATTCCTAATATAGCTCAAATTGTATATATTTAATTTTTAATTATAACAAAAATTTTCAGTTTTTTTCCTTTATGCATTATTTATTGTAATTAAGGTATTGCTGTCGTTAAAAGTTTATAATTAGTTGTCATTCATTTTTAACGCCAAATAAAAGTAGTTTTAATTAAGCCTCATTTTATAAAAGGTAGATCAAAATGGCAGAGAAATCCTTTTGACAAACTGACACTTAATAAATCACAGAAAAAACTAACTAAAACTTTAAAGCAGTACTCAAACGACCTTTTCAAAATTATACGGAAGGACTGAAAACAGAAGACACTGTGGACCGCCACCAGGCAAATACTATCCCATAAAAGAACCTGTACTCCTCTCCTTAGAAGTGACAATACCTGGGCAAAAAGTGACTGTGAAAAAGCCAAGGTCTTTTCAAAATGTCTTGAAACCCTTTCCTCTCCCAACCCAGACATAGAAGATCCTAACACCACGAAGACTATAATTGATGATCTCATCACCCCTTTACAGCTTTCTCCACCACTTAAATCATTTTCTCCAAATGAAGTCTCATTCTTAATTTAAAACTACCAGATAAAAAATCTCCCAGGTATGACCTTATTTCAAACGAAATCCTTAAGAAACTTTCTCGAAAAGCCATAGTATTTCTCACATATATATATAACTCCATACTAAGAACAACTTACTTTCCTATCTTATGGACATTTCCTGTTATACGTATGATACCAAAGTCCCACAATCCCCATTTATGCTCTTCATATCGTACAATTAGTCTATTACATACAATGTCTAAAATATATGAAAAACTATTTCTTTGCAGACTTTATCCAATCTTAGAATCACAAAACTTAATTCACTATCACCAGTTCGGGTTTAGATCTCAACATTGGACGATTCAACAATGTCAACGCATTGTTGACATCGTTTCCTCGACTCTTGAGCAGAAAAGTATTATTCTGCAGTCTTTCGGCATGAGGCAGAAGCTTTTGACAGAATATGACACCCTGGGTTGCTCTGAAAACTCAAGAGAATCCTTCCATTATGTTATTATGCAATCGTACCTCAACCACCGCTTCAGCCAAGTCATTCAACGTTCTTCTATTTCACCTATTTCTCCGATTAAAGCAGGAGTACCTCAAGGAAGCTTACTTGGGCCAGTCCTTTATTCCATCTACACATCTGACATTCCATTGTCTCCTCACACTGTCCTAGCCACCTTTGCTGATGACAAGACAATCCTTTCCTCAAATAAGAGTCCTCACACAGCCTCCTAATACATTTAAGAACACATAAACATTTTGGAATTCTGGTTAAAGAGTTGGAGAATAGAGTTCACTGTAACATTCACTTTGAGGCAGGATACATGCTCTCCAGTCTTTCTTAACGAAATTCCTATCTCTCAAGATACTACCACTAAATACTTAGGACTGCACCTTGACAAACGTCTTACTTATCAAAATGACAGACTGATATCAAAATTAAAAGAACAGAACTAAACAAACGCTATAGACTTTTAATTCACTTACTTGATTATCGTTCAAAATTAACAACTGTTAATAAACTATTACTATACAAATCTATGATGTGTCCCATGTGGACTTACGGTATTGAGATATGGGGAGAAACATAATCTAGCAATGCCCAGAGGATGCAAGCTCTTCAATAAAAAATTCTTAGAAATATTGTTCATTGCTCTTTCTACATACCAAATCAAACAATCTCTTCATACATCAAGATTTCAACAGTTCATCAAGTGGCAATATCTCGCTACAAAGCATTCCACAAAAGTCTTTTCAGCAATAATAATCCTTTAGCCCTAAACATCTTCTCTACCAATTTTCCAGGAATCCCCAAAGACGTCTGAAGAGAAAGTGGCCAAGAGGCTTATAGGTGTGAATAATTTAATCTAATTTATAACTTATTTTTCATGCCACGAAGTACAATTGCTGGATTACTTTTTCCCTCCTGCCTCCATGTGCATGTATATATACTTCTTTCATCATTGTCGCTGGTAATGATACATTTACGTTGTTGTGACTATGTAAAATTAAATAAAAAAAATTATAAAAGGTAATTTGATGTTAGAGAACACATGATAACTGTATTTTGTATTACTCGAGGATATATAATCGAAATGACAACGATATAGATATGCACACTGCTCGGAATTATGGCTGTCAAGAGGCAGAAATCATCTTTGAACTACTGTGAGGAGGATGGGTCAAGCTACTCCTTCCTTACAAGAGTTTAGTTAAAAAAAAATGTTGTCCGAACCACATGAAGTTAATTGAAATCATGTTTTTGTGTAGGCTTCCAACACCCACGTAAATAGGATTTCGTCTCAAGTGATATTATAAAGAGGGAATTATAGTTGAAATAACATTTGTTATTAGAAAAGCGTATTAGTAATTGGTGAGCCTCATTGATGGGTTTATTCCCCATTAGGAGTAGGATGTACTTACGTCATCCATTAGCTCATTCAATTTCCGCTCTTGGTACTTGAGTGATTCGGTTCAGGGCTATCCACAACAAATGTGACCGTGGGCGGAACATCGCTTTATAAACGGCACATTGCCAGATGAGCATCATTCATTATTCCATCCGAATGAAGCGGCAGATGGCCAAGTTGGTTACCCATACGAAGGAGGTAGACTGTAGTTATACATAACACACGTTTATTAGACTAAAGGTCATTAAGGAATACCTGACATTGTTCAAGATTGGGACAACTACTTCATGTCCTGTCTTATGGACTCAGGTATACAAAATTTTTCATCACTTCATGCAAAATCTGGGGTCATTGCTCAGATTTGAACTTTAAACCTTGGACTCGCAGTGGTTGTAGTTTTCACCCAGATTGGGTAGACCCTTGTGAAGCATAGAAGCAAACCTTTTCGAGGGATGCCTGGTTAGCATCCAAGGGGAGCTAGACCCCACACGCCTACCAGTGGGAGCGGACCTTGAACTCACCTAATTGATCTGAACAACTGGTACTTGCCTGGTGCTATTGGCTCTCGAGGGGCAGTCGCATTGGGGACGATTAGATACATCCAAACTCCTTCATTTAATTGTCCATGACAGGTGGCGTTCAACCAACGAGAAATTTGTAATCTCCCCTTATGAGTCTCAGTCTTTTCGTACTATGACTTCCCACAAAGACGCCCTGAGGGGGTCGATTAACTACTTGCGCAAGCCCTGGTCCCGGGGTAACGGGCAGTTTTCCTCTTCGTTTGTAGACGACTGAGTCGTCAGAGACACTATGTAGTGCTAGAACTGATAGCTTGAGGAGGCTGGTCATGGTGAACAAAAAAGATGTTCATTAAAGTGCATTAGGAATTTCCTTTACCAAATGCCCATCCATTTTATTTTTAATGAGTCATGATTCAATAATTTAATTTAATTATATCATTTAATGATATACTTTTTATGAACTAATATTTTTGATAATTGTTTCCCAGTTCGTAGAATGTTTAAATTTAAAATTAGGCAGAAAAAACTAATGTCTTCCTTTTTTAAGGAGTAATAGGAATAAGTAAAAATTATATATTAAATATAATATTAAAAGAAGGGAAACATCGAATGCCTTGCTTTTACTTTTCAGTAAATTTATAACTTCCATGAACTAAGAAAAAAACAAATGATTCGTTTAAGAAAAATCCGACACTTGTATTTTACTTAGCATATGTTGGGTTGATTGGAACGCTTATGGTTTTGAAAAAAAACATTCTTTAATATACAACGCTAATACCTACGCCATACTTCCTAGCATTACTCAGTTCATTTGAAAAGAACTTAACACTGAAGGTGGTTAACAATTTAGTTTATTATTTTTAGTTGTGATTTTCTTTATTATAGAGTCAATCAAATGTATTCACTGTGAGACTTCACAATATATATATATATATATATATATATATATATAATGAAACAGTTCATGTTTCAGGGTAAACTATAAGTAAACAGTAAATAGGAAATATTTTCGGTTTTACTGTCATCAGGAGAGAAGAGATACGGACTCCAATAGCACTTGTGGACAGACGATTGAAGACTAACAGTGTAATCACACGCATAAGCAGTTAAGAAATTAAATAATAAATGACAAGTTTAGTCATAAGATAATTAACTGAATTAATTATAATTAAGAGGCAGTATAACAAACAGGATTATTGTACCAGCAATTTTTGATAGTTTATTAATTTATTAGCTGAATACATTAATGAATACATCAGCAAATAGAAACATGAAAAGCTTATAAATAGGTCAGTGTATGGCAGGCATAACAGTTATATCATTATATATCAAAACGTGTCGACAACAACAACTACTACTTGCTTTTACAAATATTCAATCCTATAACCTTGCCACCCGTGAATATAAGATGACCATCAAGCATTAATGAGTTCTTCTAAATTAAAAAAAAGAAAAGTCATTCATTTTGAAGAATTGTTCTTCCAGTGTTAGAACAAAGGAACAAACAAAGAGTTAGAATCGAATAATAAACCTTTCAGAGTGAAATATAAACTGTAATTTTCCTGAGGTTGAATGAAATGATCCAAAATTAATTTGCTCTCAATATTTGCAGAAAATTAAAGAAATAACTAAAATGGTCGCGTGGGAGAAGAGTACGTCTACCAACTGGCAACAATATTATACTACAATGATAATTATTATATATAAATATATATACAATCAAACCACAATAGGAAAAAGAAAAAAAAAAGACTATGATCTTATTTATATATATATATATATATATATATATATATATATATATATATATATATATATATTAATGTTGAATGTAGATAAGGAAACATAAAGCAAATTAAGAACACAGACTTACCGTCTCTAATTTTCGGTTTGAACCGTCTTCAGAAGAATAAGAGAGGGAAATCAAGCGCACTGCTACCGAGACGATTAGTTTCCGAAATGCATCGTTTTGATATATATATATATATATATAAACCAATTAAAAGGAAGATAGTATACAGATAGACACAGGAATAACTCACTTCTATATTTTGACCACCGTTGCCTCCTGATGACGACGATGGTCGAAATATAGAAGTGAGTTATTCCTGTGTCTATCTGTGTGTTATCTTCTTTTTAATTGGTTTTTTATTTAAAAATCCGCCGGACCGTTTCATTTAATTATATATATAACAACTATATTGACACAAAGACACTCAGAAATGAAATCGAAACTCACTACTATATTTTGATGTCCTCGTCATCAGGAAGATAGATTGGCTCCGCAGACAGACAACGACTGAGTGTTCATTTCTGTGTTTCATTTCTGAGTGTTCTTTATATAGTTTATTTAGTTCGTGGAATCGTTTCATTTAATTGGTTATATATCAAGAAGACGATGCAAAAAAGATAAAAACCATAAGATTAAGATTAAGCGTTAGCGTTTGCCTCTATTACTAGAGGTAAAAAAAAGTAAACGGAAACCACATTTCTAGTCTTATTTTTGGTTAAAAAAATATTATATAAAATGAAACTCAATTGAACAGAAAATTGATAGCTAAAAAAATAAAAAAACAATTAACAAAATTAATATATATTTTTTCTGGAATGAGTGATTTAACAATAAATAAAAATAAATCATAAGCCTGAATACTGTATGAATATAAATACTCTATATATAATAAAGCTTAAAATATCTAAATAGACACTAAGAAAGATTTATGATACAAATGTAGAATACAGATTCATTTCCTTTGAAGAGAATTAATGTCTCATTGGTACATCATGTTGCTATCAGATTTACAACTGATCACAAATAGAATTAGAAGCCTATTTTTAATTAGAACATTACAGCCATAGAATAAATAAAGTCAGGTTTAAAGAAGGCAAAACATTGATGAAAAGAAGAAGAAGCTTATCAGTGATAATTGTTAATTAACATTTCTTATCCTTTAAGACACTTGTTATAAATGTTTAATTTCGTATAAACTTTAATTAAAAAAATATATTAAAATAGTTTTCATAAACTTGATGGACTACGTGAACAAAATAAGTAAATAAAGAAAAAAAAATCATAGCCACTGCATAAACCGTATTATGAAATGAAAAAAAAATTAATCTTTTTTCTAACACTAAGCACTTTTTTAAAGGCTAGCTCTCAAATTAAAAATCTGGAACGTGGCTTTATTAAATTTCTGACTTATTCGACCAGCCAAAGAATATTATCAATTTTTTTTGTGATATCTTTACAAATTTTCTTTTCAATAGAATCTTCAAAATCTCATAGATTAATATAAAATGTTTCGTTTGCATTTAGCTTTGTATTTTTTAAATAATGAAGCATTTATTTATTTGTGAATATTTTTTATCAATATTTGAAAATCATAATATTTAAGTAGAATATGAAAACAGTATATTATGTAAGTTGAGGTAAATTTCGGATATGACAATGATGGAAGCAGAGGAGAACTTTGGGATAGAAACATGTGAACATTTGATACGCATTAAGTGTGAGTTTGAACTGGGTCAAGTCATTTCGTTATCCGTAGAAATTTCCCTCATGAAACTGTTTTTAGTGACCCGATGTATAAATGAGTGACAGTAATTTTCAGTCACGTTGTGCTTGAAGGTTTTCTTTCAGACTTAGAAACATTGGAAGGGAAATTGTTGCAAAACTTTAGCAGGCCAATGGAATTAGTGTTTTTTCAGGAGCCAAAATTAATGATAATTTAACAAATTTTTAGGAGAATGAGAATTGAGAGATGATAGGTCACTCATCACAATACCTTTAATTTTAAATCAGTTGAAAAAATCTATGGAATCCGGGTTCCTGTGAGTTCAGATTGTCGTTTTCCAGGTCTGAATTTTAAACTTGAGTTGAAGACCAGTCATCAACTTTAGAGGAATGAAAGTAGAATGAAAACATTTTGCTCAAAAATGGTTTTAAAAACCTCTATGAGAATAGAAACATGTTTCGACTTTTGGATTTATTGGAAGTTATAACATCCTTTGTAGCTTATCATGAATGGTTGAGTTGAGAATCTGAGTACGACCCACAAACCAAATACCAAAACATCCATGTATGTACTTCTTTAATAATAGAGCCTAACATATTTTTGAGCAGTAACAACAAAATTATGTTTATTTCATTTGCACTTTAATCAACTTGTAAAATTGTAAATTACAGCTTTATTAACAGAAATCTTAAATAATTTATCTCTTCTAAATTAAAATTGAACAAACATCTACTTTATTATTAAAAAATAGCAACTGATCATATATTCATATTCGAATTTGATTAGCTTAATTTTAAAGCTTATAATGGAACTAAAGGTTTCTAAAAGTATTTTTACTATATCTTACATAGATTATATTAATTGCCTTTTGTTTTTTATGGTTTGGTTTTAATCATCAAATATTTCTTAACCACATCAATTTGAATGAAAATGGCGTGTTGAATTTTTTTTTTTGTATCAAGGAACTTTTATTTTTTTATCGAAAAAAAAAGGGAACTTTGATTCCGATCTTTCCTTTCCTTTTCAATGCTAAAAATAGTTTTAGTACAAAATATAGAGATTAAGACTGTTTAGGTTTTTTGAGATAACCGCTCAAACACACACACAAACTAACCAATTAGTGAATCTCTTTTATAATGGATACAATTTACTTAATACCAAATGACAACAATTAATCCCATGGTACGACTGTGCTTTAATAAGTGATTTATGTAAAAACTTCGAAAATGATAAAAATTATAAAATAAAACATATTAGTCAAAGGTTTTGTTAATTAATTAAGTGAAGCACAAAGAGGACTAGAGATAAATGAGTTTTTGATTTCTTAAACTTCTCAAATATCAAAGAAATATGATCATTTTAGTAAAATCTGCACAAGACTGAAGCTCGTTAAGTGAAAGACCATGTTAATTCACGACAAAGAGAAAAAAAAATACAGATGTCCTAAAAGCTACACTTTTCAAATTGAAATGGAAAAAGTTTTCAGCCAAAGTAAAAACAAGAGCCATCTGCTTTTTCCAGACTAATGATTTATTTGAAATTATGTCGTCATTTCTTCAGATAGAAAGAAATGAGGGAAGTAATAAAGCTTTGAAATCAAAACTTTTGCATTTTTATTTATTGAGAAAAATTGTTACATCAGGTTGTAAACAGTGGTGGAAAAATAGGTTTTCACTCTGTTTGGTCACTTTGTTCACGTTATTTATCTCATTCAAAGAAATTATGCATTCATCAGAGGTTGTTCAATTATTTGGGGTCCCATATGTACAATAGAACACAATTTCTCTACGTACATTTTGAAAAGAAAAACATTTTATTCAGCAACAATTTATCAACTTATATGTATGAGATATTAAAAAAACAAAATTATCAGTAATTCGCTGGAAAACACTTCATAAGTTTACATAATTGTTTGATTAATGGACTTGGATACATGTTTTTTTCAGTACATATAAATAAATATGTTTTATTAAACGATTATAATAAAAGAACTCGTAGATCAACAACACAACTCAATTAAATATTTTGACCTCTTTGTCATCAAGAGAAGATCAACTGGCAAAACTGGAGATCTTGAGAGTTGAGAACTCTCTTACATCTTTTTTTATTTCTCCTGATGACGACGAGGTTGAAATATTGAAATGAGTTGTGTTGTTTCTACGTGTTCTTTCCTTGCAACCGTTTGTTAAATTGTCTTAACGGAGTGTTTGATGTTTTGAATTATAAATATTTTTTTTAAACACGTTGTTTTCTTAAATAAGTTCTAAATATGATTAAAATTTTAATCGGTTTTCTTGAAATTGTTTTTTGAAAGTTTTTTAACTTACGTATAAAGTCTCTCTACATTTTTTGTATACAAATACAACAATTTACTGACAATTTTATTGTATTTAACCCCAGATAGTTAGAAAATCAATTGGAATAACTTTCACACAACCAATTAAAGTAACAATAAAGATGGTATTTAATGAAATGCGTATTAACGAAAAATTTCTACCAAAGTATGCAAATATATATAAAACACAATAAATATGATAGACTGAATGAATTAAAAAAAGCATGTCCCAGTAAAACAGGATTTACTTATTGTTTGTTCTACAGGGGCTAGTAAAGATAATACTATTGTAAACTTCCTTCGTACCTTGTATTTCGCTGGTGGAGTTGCCTAACCGGTTTTGAAAAGGCTGCATCATCAATGGGATTAAACCATAAGTATGTTTGATTGTGCACTCTTTGAAAACCAATAGGTTGACTCCACTAGTGATATACGACGTAAGACGGACGTTTAATATAATATTAAATTGATTTACTTTGACTGATTTTTTTTTGGAGTTGTTCACCAAAAAATTAGCAGCCATTTCCGACTGGATAGATTTACCGAAGAG
Organism: Hermatobates lingyangjiaoensis; assembly: GCA_026182355.1. Classification (NCBI taxonomy): domain Eukaryota; kingdom Metazoa; phylum Arthropoda; class Insecta; order Hemiptera; family Hermatobatidae; genus Hermatobates; species Hermatobates lingyangjiaoensis. The sequence continues at coordinate 1,918,311 of JAPFBL010000188.1, read as the reverse complement.
TTTTCCACAGTCTTCATCCCATCTATTCTGACATTTTACAAATATGATTTTCCAAAACCCTTTCACATAAGTACCAATCGTTTCATCTATGTAATAGAGACGCTACAAGGATTCTTTAATGACAACAATGAGATAAACTGTAAGTTTCTGAATAAACTTTGGCTAAAGAACTACAACATTTCTTTGAAGGACTTTACGATTGTTGGTTGAATTTAAATTAGCTTTGAATCAAATGAAGTATTCCTTCATTTGCCTTGCAATACTGTCCCTTCTCGGCCATTTTTCATTGATAACCGGGTCAACTTCTATCAAATTTAGTTAATGGGTTAGTAATATTAGAATTAGTAACAATACATTCCGTCATACCTCGTAAAGTCTCTGAAAAGCTCGACCGGTTTCGGGTCCGTCTGGATACCATCTTCAAGAGCACCTCTTGAAGATGGGATCCAGACGGACCCGAAACCGGTCGAGCTTTTCAGAGACTTTACGAGGTATGACGGAATGTATTATTACTAATTCTAACTTCTATCAAGTCAATGTTAAATATCTGGGTCTCATATTACACTCCAAATTAACTTATATCAACCATCTTTACCGAGTTAAACATGTACCATGTTAAACATGTAAGAGAGTGATCGGCATGATAGTGATTAGCTAGATATAGTGAGGTTATAGTAAGAATGTCCGTCCGATGTTTCTCCGATCAATCATATAATAATGGTATTTTAGTTGTTAATTTATATCTTAAGTGAAAATGTGATACGATTGTGAAACATGGGTAGAAATTTTAAAAGTGTAATTTACTGATCCATGAGAATAGTATGAATTGAGTCGTAATGAACTCAAACTTATTCAAGATCCCTCTATAAATATAGTTTTATTTTGCTTTAGATATCATTCTCAGTCTAATAAATATCTAAAAAAGCTATGAAATTCTATTAGTGTACTTATTAAAATCATTAAGAAGCATTATTGGGAAATAAATTAGAGAATGGATGACCTGGAATGTAAACTGGAATCATTAAAAAACTCGATAGTACAAAACAGAAGTTATTTGTGGAACATCACGAATGTGAGATAAGAGTAGACCTCATTGTTTTTAATGATGTCAAGTGATGCTCAGGAAGATCGGATTACGCGACAGAAAAGTCCAATGACTTAATCAAACTGGTTTCATCTTCATTTAACAAACCCATAAGATTGTGTAGAACGTGACAGAACATCGCATTACTGATAAATTCTGTCCAATTTATACTAGCCAACCAAGTGTCTTGGAGTTTTATTCCTCTTTGCACAGAGTCTGATAATAAAACAAAAATATAGGAAAACTATTTTTATTATTATAAAAAAAAAAGAGTTAAAGAATAGTTTGGTGGCAAATGAAACTAATTTGGTAATTGTACATTTTAATGGCCGACCTAAACATAGTTAACAGGAGCCCAGCACTATGTGCGTAAATGCATTTCATCTCCATCCCCCCCCCCCCCCCCCCCCCCCCCCTACAAAACTGTGTCACTAATCCTTACACTTTCCCTATTGTTTGGGACGAATATGCATGACGGGAAAGTCACTTTAAAACATTTTTTTCTCCTAAACTGCTAACTCAAGAGTTTTGAAATTTTGGCATTATCTTTATTGAGGTTACAATACAATAAACAAAAAATATATTCAGAATTTTAAAACAACGGGAAAAATTTTTTTTCAATAAAATGTAAAAATTTTGAATTATAATTCCATCTCAGAGCTTGTGAGAGCGATAAAAGCCATACCGTTGAACAATTCAAAATGAAACTATACCTAAAAATAGAACATTATGTGGAAAATGAGTTGTGATAACTTTTTTAAAAATTACATTCTTCAAAGGGACATTACATTACGATTTCTGTTTTCAGAAATTTTTTTTGATGCTGAACGGCTCGTTAAAAAATCATGAAAATTTGTTCAAAAGTGGAACAAAAAATTTCATTTTTTGTATAAAAAAAGCAATGTATAAAAAAAATAATGACATTTCAATCATGGCAAAGAGCAGTAAAGCTATAAAAACTGTTTGTTTATCCTAGACTAAGGGATCACCTGCTATACTTGTCGAATTTTTGATATTTTTTACAATGTTTACATTGACTTCAAATTTTTTTGAGTGAACAGTAAACTCAATATATATTCACAGCAACCCTATAACAGAGTACAGCAGGCAGGAAAAAGATAACACTCCCACAAAAAAAATGTGTATACATGATTTTAACAAAGGGGAAGGAAAATGATTTTATTAAATACCAAAGAGCCATAAAATTTCCAGTATAAAAATTCTATTAAAGACTAACATTGTAAAACATAATTCAGAATTGAAATCTTTCGTTTGAAGATTAATAAATGTAATTAACGTACATCCTTAATTATAAATTATCTTAAAGCGAACATTTTTTCTTCGATGTTTATCAGAGAAAATAAGAGTATTTTCCTGTTTTCAATTTAAAAATTTTGCTTAAGTATTCAATGTAAAACTTCGCCTCTATTGAAGTTTTTCAATTTGTAAGATATAAATATTTATATAATTTGGTCCATTTTTACAAACAATCTACATTGTATCATGAAAGAAAGTATTTTTATGTAGTTTGTGTAAACATTCCTGCTATTAGATTAGTTTATTTCCAGCAAGAAAAATACCGAAAAATAACTATTAATGAGTATTTTTTATCTCTGTGTTAATACAATCAGCTGGTTCTGAACAAACTTTTTGAATATACATAAAAACCTTAGTGAAATGCTAAAAATACTAGTTCAAATAGATTGCTGTATATTCTTTTTGACAAGAAACATAACATTTGTAGAATTAGTTAGTTTCTATTTAATTTAATTTTATTGTTTAACTAAAAGTTGCTACACTGAATTATCTAAGACAGTTGTTATCATCAAGGTGTTATTACTATTGCAATGGAATAAATGTGGTATGATGAATACAGTAAAGACAGCTTATCCTTTTATGTTGAGAGGTGGAGTGGTTGCACTGTCAAGAAAAAGTTTACTTTCTATTCTATCTCTATGTTGGCGACAGTATAACCAAAAAGGATATGATAAAATAAAAATAAAGTATTATATCATTATTGTCTCTTTCTTTTCTAACATGGTGTTTTTTATTATGACAGAATACTTAGTACGTTATGTGACCCTGCAGGCAAGGATATTGTTTGATATATCTTATTTATATAAAACAATATGGCAAACTATAATAACACTATTTGATAGGGAAGTAGATTTCAGGAGGCTTGATATTCTCGGCAGCGACTAAACGTATTATTTAGTGTAAAACTGGAGGATAGGGTCAAGGGAGGGAACATCGATTGCAAATGGTTTTCGTTTTTTGCCAGCAAGCACAGCCAAGTCGTGTCTCTAATGGTTGCACCAGATGACTTCCTTAATCAAATCTGTCTTCCGCTCACTTCGCTTCTGTCATTTCTTTTCAACCTTTCAACAGCGACATTTGACTTTAATACAAACTTGGAAAACGTCTTATCTTGTAAATAAAGTAAAGTCGATTTGTATTTTATTATGAGTTACCCCTGATTGAAAACATGTTCTAACACACTCATATATATATATTTAAATGCCTAGCTAATTTTTAATTCTGTACTCCTCTACACAGTTTTTCTAATCTTCTTATACAAGACCTTCTTATTATAATAAAAATAAGTAAGGCATTTAATGAAATCTGTTTAAATGAAAGTTTTGCTCCCAAAATATACTAATATATATATAGTTCAATGTACATAAAGAATCGTAAAGAAATTAAAAACACACACTTACACTCTCTAATTTTCGGTTGAACCGTCTTCGGGAGAGATAAGAAAGGGAAACAAAGCGCACTGGTACAGAGACGGTTGGAGACCCACTAAAACAATTTTTTGATGAAAATACTATCCGAAACTTTCGGATCGTATTTTCATCAAAAAAGTGTATATATATATAAAGATTTTACATAAACACGTGAAATAACAATCAATGATCAAACCACAATAAGAAATGGGAAAACAAGACTAAGATCTTTCAATAGTCTTAGTCTTTTAACGTCTTTTTTAATCTTTCTGAGAGGTCTTTTACATACATAAGACTAAAATATTTTATATTGTCTATGCCTGGGTTTGTGTTTCTGTTTCTGACTGTTTTCTGTATGTCCATCGTGTTTGTATCCCTGCGACTGTTTGAATTTGTTGTTATATTGTTATTTAACAATATAACAATAACGTTGTCTGTGGTCTCCATTATCATTATGATCTGCGTATGTGTTGCAAATGTGTCTAATGATTTTATTTACTAGACCATTAGGAAAAATTTTATGGATTTTACTGGAGTCATATTTTTACAATCCAATTTCGGCGTCACTAAGCACCAAATTGGGGCCACCGGTCATCGCGGTACCAAATGGCAACACTGCCAAGAGTGGGGGTTGGGTAGTAGTTGTATCCCGCCCACATCAGGACCTAAGGCAGCCACCATCAGATGAAGATGTCAGATAGTTCAAACTATATTGTGAAACAATGGGATATTTCTGGTGTTGGGATTGGAGTGAAAATAGCTCAAACATTATTGTGAAACGTTGAGGTATATTGAGTAAAGATGAAAATTTCAAACATTAGTTTTAAAGTCTGTGTATTTAACTGTATTGAGGTTTACAAATAAGATGTCAATAGTTAACTATATTGCAAAGTTATGCATCTGGGTATGTGTGTTGCATGTTTAATGATTTTATTTATGACCAGTTAGGTATTTGGTATCTGGATTTTGAATGAGATGTCATATGTTATAATTAACAAATATAATATATCGTTGTCATTGAGCACCATTAATTGAGATCGGTCAGTCGCTCGAAATGTGCAGATATTCAACATTAGAAAGGTGTTTATGGTTTGGGTTGGGTGAGTAAGTTGTATTCAAACCAATTGCGCACTAAGGCAGCCAAATTTAGACTGAAGATATCAGACAGTTACAAATTTGTGAAACGAATGTATTTTGGTGTTGGGATTGTAGTTGAAATAATAGCTCAAACATCATTGGACAAGTTGAGGTATATTAAGTGAAGATGTGAGACAGTTCAAACATTATTTTGAAAGGCTGAGTTATTTCTGGTGTTGGAATTGGAGTGAAGATGTGAGATAGTTCAAACTATATTAAGAAAGGATGAGGTATTTAGAGTGAAGATGTGAGAAAGTTCAAACATTATTTTGAAAGGTTGAGGTATTTCTGGTATTGGGATTGAAATGAAGATGTCAGATAGTTGAAACTATATTGCGAAAGGTTGAGGCATTTAGAGTGAAGATGTGATGTCAAAGTATTACAAATCCTATTGAAAGGTTGAGGTATTTCTGGTATTGGGATTGGATGAAGATGTCAGAGTTATTTCAAAGGTGTGGAATTGAGTGAAGATGTGAGATAGTTCAAACTATATTAAGAAAGGATGAGGAATTAGAGTGAAGATGTGAGAAGTTCAAACATTATTTTGAAAGGTTGAGGTATTTCTGGTGTTGGAATTGGAGTGAAGATGTGAGATAGTTCAAACTATATTACGAAAGGTGAGGATTTAGAGTGAAGATGTAGAAGTTAAAAACAAACATTTTTGAAAGGTTGAGGTATTTCTGGTATTGGGATTGGAGTGAAGATGTCAGATAGTTCAAACTATATTACGAAAGGTTGAGGTATTTAGAGTGAAGATATGAGACAGTTCAAAAAAACATTATTTTGAAAGGTTGAGGTATTTCTGGTATTGGGATTGGAGTGAAGATGTCAGATAGTTCAAACTATATTACAAAAGGTGAGGTATTTAGAGTGAAGATGTCAGATAGTTCAAACTATCTACAAACCTACGAAAGGTTGAGGTATTTCTGGTATTGGGATTGGAGTGATGATGTCAGATAGTTCAAACTATATTACAAAAGGTGAGGAATTTAGAGTGAAGATGTCAGATAGTTCAAACTATCTACAAACCTACGAAAGGTTGAGGTATTTCTGGTATTGGGATTGGAGTGAAGATGTCAGATAATTCAAACTATATTATGAAAGGTTGAGGTATTTAGAGTGAAGATGTGAGACAGTTCAAACATTATTTTGAAAAATTGAGGTATTTAGAGTAAAGATGTGAGACAGTTAAACATTATTTTGAAAGGTACAGGTATTTAGAGTGAAGATGTGAGACAGTTCAAACATTATTTTGAAAGGTTGAGGTATTTAGAGTATTTAGATTGATCTAATTAGATTTCCTTCAAAGGAATATGGTACAGGGCTAATGAAGAAGTCTTGACAATTTATTTCAAGCCGTCTTATTTTTGTATTTCATTGAGAAAAAAATTTTCAAGAATAAAATTATGTAATTAAATAGATTTATACGCATAATAACTTTAGTTACGAGAAATATTTATATAACAGCAAAGATTTTTCAACAAATTATAAAAATAAATATTTCTAATGTACCCTTTATATAATATAATTAAACCAATAAAACAATCAGTCCGTAAACTAAAAAGAAAAAAAACCTTCTACTATCCTCATTATTAACTAGTACCGACATTACACAGGTGAGAAAAGAACGCAAACCAAAATTGACAGCGGCTATTTCTGCATAAGATGTTAATATATTTTTTTGCCTTTTCTATGTTGTAGAATACCTGTGTTAAATTTCAAATGGATCGCAATTTGTTAGAAATGATCATGAAATTACATTAATATAATGTATATTAATAGATAAAAGGTTATTTATGATTTGTGGTTACACATACAGGTTAAAAAAAAGAATAATATAACCTCTGTAATAACACTATTGATAAAATTACTTCTAATAATAATAATATTATTATTATAAGGGACCCCCCGCCATCTTGCCATATGAAGTGTTGAGTTATAATATAATAATATATATTATGTACAAGACCTATCTAATACAGATAGTTACTATACCAATAGTAGATCTCGATACACAGACGCCGTGTTGTTCTGAATATTAACCTCAGAAAGAACTTTAAACAAATGAAACATTATAACATTTTGAAACAACAATAAAAACAAAGTTGCTCCCTACGAAAACCTACATCACTGCCAGGTGAAGGTAAGTGTATCAAATGGTTACATTGATACAATGTATAATCTATACAAACATACATTATATGTAAAATACATACATTGATAGTGTTAAATAGCACTGCGGCTTCTTCATTCATGATTTTCTTAGAGAGATGATCTTTTTGCCCTATTATCTTCCTATAGATAAGTGTAGATCAAAATAATCTACCTAAGTACAGTGAACACATTTTAACTATTCTAAATCAAGGATAATAAAAAAGAAATATTAATAACTGTATGAAAAACTAACGAAACAAAAGCTTCCAAAACCACTCGTGTGGTTATCATGGGTAAACAATTGATACTACAGATTAAAAATTACGAAAAAAAAACATATACTATTACATTTGTCATCAGTTTTAAAGATAATGTGCCGCTTCTTCATGTGATAAGTTAGTACGATCATAAGCGACCCACGTCGTTAGAACAGCTCTAATCACTCCAGGACATAGCCAGCGCTCCACGCGTTAGACAGGTTACATAATTAAACATAGTGTCCCTCTTATTACATAAAATACATAAAGTTATTGTATTAAATATAGTGTCCCTCTCTGAAAGGCTCAAAGTAGTGACATACACTAGTTTGATTTATTCCAAGTTTTAGAATCTTTGAACCCAGAATAAAATTAGTGTGAAACGCCCCCATGATGTGGCCTGTCTTACGATTGGAGTGATTGAACTGTGATTGAAAGACTAAGATCATCAGATTCAAAAACCCAACTTTCTTATTGATAATTTCTTTAATTAAGATTTCTTATTGTGGTTTGATCATTGATTGTTATTTCACGTGTCCATGTGAACTCTTTTTATTATATTTTTTATATTATAATTTATATATTGTATTATATATATATTTATTATACGAAATGATATTTATATTATATATATACAAATATATATAATATATATATATATATAATATTATTAAAATTAATCGCAGTCTCGGCATTCACGATCCTTAGACTGAGAGATTCAATCTTTTTCGGAATCACCTTTTCGCCAACGTTTCGTATTTATTTTAAGACATCATCAGGGCTATAAATCAAGGCTAGCTTCTAATACCTAACCAACAAACTTTGTATTTTACTAATTATTACTCATTTACCAATATTTAGTAAACTACACCTGTATATTTTCAAAATAAACATGTTTGTGAAGTTAGCAAAATACAGCTTAAAGGTTCATAACTTCGCTTCTCTGCTGAATTTTCAGCCCATTCAACGTCTATATTTTAAGTTAGACAAACAAAAATCTACTCTCAAAGTTTCAGCTTGCTATGTTTTATGGGTACTGAGTTTACTTGTGACCAAATTTTGCGGAAAAACCGACAGAAATTTTTCTAAGGTTGGATTCGGTTTCTCTAATGTATGGAACATAAAGAACACTTGAAATGAGTCAATTTTAAGCAATGTACAGACAAAATCATTCTTTTATTTATGTAGATGACAAGAAAGAAACCAATATAAGGCAAGAAATATGTTGCGTATTGATAACTGTACTTTTATGTTGACTTATTAGCTATTACATTCATTAACATTACACAATGAAAAAAAAAAACAAATTTTTAAGTAGAACAAATAACCAGTGCTTAAGGATATCAGACTCACGTGTTTGAGCCAAAGCTTAAGCCGCTGAAGTGCACTAATTCTATTTCTAAGCCAGAAGATCTAAATACACATTTATTTCACTGAAATTAGTTGTCCAGAAAATAATAGGTATTAAACATGAACCCAAGTTGAAATATCATGCTGAATTTTTTACCAAATATGTTTGAAAGCACATGCGGCAGGTATGATGCAATGCACTAGTGGTGTGCACCTCTGCCTTAGCATGTATAGTGGACATTATTTATGTTATTAACGACCGCAGATCGCGATAATTTTGCAGCCACAGTGCTATACTCAAGATGGACTTCAGTTTATTATATTTAATGTGTATCTGATCTGCTTTAAACATGTGATTATTTAAGAGAACGCATGCAACAAACTCAACCCAGATATTGAACAATATATACATCAAATTTATTACTCCTTCATTTATAATTTTTTTTTGCATATAATTATAAAAATCTGTGTAAATAATTACAAAAAAGACATGCGTTTTTGTTTTAGTTAATACTGAAACAAAAAGCAATTTATTAAATAAAATTACAGAGAATTAACAAATAAATAAAAGAGCAGTTGGAATAAAATTGGAACCATGTCCTGAGAGTGAAGTATCTAACATTAAATCAAGCAAGGAAGGCGTTTTGTGATAACAAACTTGTTTTCTCTCGGTTAGATCGCATTCTCTTGACTGGACTAATTCTAAACTTAATCGCTTAGTAATCACTTGAAACAATTTAACACTTAGTAGTTTTTAATTAATTAAATTTATTTCTTCTATTTGATTATTTTGAAATAAATAATATTATTTAAACATTTACGTTTGAAGCTCATTTATATTATTAGTGGAACAATCACGATGCTAATATTTTAATGTTGCTTAGTACCTATTAAGTGTGGCCTTTTTTTTGTTTTTTTTTTAAATTCATTTTTTGTTTATTTCAAACTTTAATATTGATATTAAACCTTTGCAGCTTCAAAATAACATGAAAATTTTAGTATATTCTTATTATGGCGTAGGATTTTACTTTGGTATCCATAAAATTCTTATATTTAAAATAATTTATTTCCTTCTAATAACCTATGGACAACAACATTAGCACTTCAAATATTTGATTTTAAGGTAGTTATTACTAATCAAATAAATTAGTCGCATTATAATGAAATAATTTTAAAAACTGATTAACTAAGACTTCAATAATATTTACCAAAGCGTTTGATAATATGTCTATACCGGGGGCACGCGTGCCAAACTTGGCCGCCGATGACTTGTCTCTGGCACGCAAGAGCACAGGTTACCCTCAGCACAGATGCAAGCACATGTTACCCTAAGCACAGACAAAAAAAACTACTTTCCTTGGGGTATAAGCTTTCATGCCATGACAGTATATGTACGTCCTGGTGGTGAAGAGGTTTAAGCTCTACGAAGCTAAAGAGGTCTCAAGAAAAAGAAGTTGATCTTATTGCCATAGTTATCTTCTTTTTTTAAAAGGTTAAATATTTTTTTTCTGTTTTTTTTTTATACTATGTTTTACTGCACTGAGGTAATTTACTATTTTTTCGTTTAAAAAGTTCTTAAGAGATACCAAATATGTTCTAAAAAAAAAATGACTGGCACGTGGAAAAAGTTTGTGTCAGAGACTTGGCTGATTTTGGCACGCACTGTCAAAAAGGTAGACCCCTGGTCTACACCATTGCCACATTAAAATAAAATCAAATTCATTTTGGTTGTCAATCGGTTTGTTATTATATTTACTTTTATACTAAAGTTGAGTATAAGTTAGTCTAGAGTTTTTTAATCTGGCTATAGGGACATTTAATCATTAATGTATTTTTTGTTTATATGTGGCTGTGAATTTAAGCAATTGAATAGGCAACATTAACAGGCAAACCTGAAATCACTGATCAAAGTGACATCTTTTCAAAGATAGAAAAAAAAATTGTAGCATATGTATTAGAAATGTATCACTTAATCACTCTGAATGGAAATTGCATCTGGAATCATACGAAGAATGCAGACTCTCTCTCTCTAGAAGAGGTGGAACCCTTTGATCTCATTGTATCGGTATTCCAGCTTTAGAATAGAATGACCTGAGAACGGTTAAGTTTTTTCGTTATATCATAAATCGAAGTGATATATTTCATTAAAGCTATTGAAGTGAGGAATACTTCCCTATGTACTTTTGTGAAAGTCATTCAAGTATTGAGATCTGAAGTCAAATCAAGGAGTAACATTGAGGTGCACATGAGGCAGGTATGGACAGCAATGACAACTCTTTCGTTAATATATTTATATTATTAATATGGCAAACCGTCATACCTCGTTCGATGATGTTATAGTCATTGGAGCGCTTTCAGATGTTGTCCATCTTCAATCACAACTAACTAACTAACCTACTGAGCTGTTATAAAGCGGGTTGGTTTTTTGTCAAGTCCACTGCTCAGCTCAGTTAGTTGAGTTAGCTCAGTAGGTTAGTTAGTTAGTTGCGATTGAAGATGAACAACTCCGAAAGCGCTCCAACGACTCCAACATCATCGTACGAGGGTATGACGGTTTGCCATATTAATAATATAAATAATACTAACCTCACCGGTAATAATAATATGCATGTACTTTCGTTAATAGTTATTATACGTATTTATGCCTTTTTTATTTAATATCATGATTAGAGAATGTTACCTGTTAAATCATGTTAATTTAATAATAAGCCAATAATAACTGATTTAATGTTACTTGTTTCATTTCACTATAAAATCCTAGTCATTTAATGGAAATAAATATACCTAAAAAACATTTGCATATTATTTTTTAACAAATATGCCAATTATATTTTAATTACAACGAAACAAAATGCTGCGCCAACTTACCAAATAAATATTAATTAATTGCATTAGTTGTTTATTATTTCTAATAACACGTGTAATTAAAATAAAATTGAGTGAAACACTCTCTATGTCCCGTTTTGATTGCAAAATCTACTTTTTTAAGTTGTTTAATACACATTCAATTATTTTTATTTTAATATAAGTAAAATATTAAATATAAAGAAAATAAATTTCATGTTTGAAAGTCCTCAAAAGCTTTCTTCACGTACTGTTTTTGTTATTTAAGTAGGTGTTTGCGTGTGTGGTTCTATCCAGATATTTCTGGGCATAGCACAGATAATATGATGTAATAGATCAAACTAATATTTTACCCGGAATTGGAAACTCTATGTAGATGAGCTCTATTATCTTTATACAATATTGCACACGTAAGCTAGGGATTAATATGAAAATGACAAAAGAATGAACTGAAAAGTTATTCAGAATTAACCATAGGTAACCGACTCCTACTATTCGACAGTTTAACCAATACCTTAGTGATCTATAAACCTGGGTCGTCCTGAAGGGGAAGTACCCTGTTGCCTGGGCCCGCCACAAAGGTTGAGCCTAGTTTCAAGAGCGCTTACTAATACCTTACCCACTGGAAGGAGCCGAAGGTCTAATTCCTCCTTAGTGCTATGCAGGCACCCGCCCAACAAGATTAACTGCTTTCACAAAGGGACACATCACTAGGATGTGTTACTAATAACAATGTTTTCTACTATTCTATAATTTTTAATGATATTTTGGAATACCATGTGTCATCTCTGAATTTTTGAAAAGTACCCATCAAAGACAGGCATGTTTGCTAGTAAAACCATAAATTAATTTATTGTCAACTAGTTTTTTAAGCGATGTTTAAATAAACAGAATGCTGCTCAGTACACTGCAACATACTACATTTTCCTGGTTTAAATTAGAACTATGGAATTGGTTTTGAATTCAGAGTGCCCATTCGTTTCAGCCAGAGCAAGATAGCATCATAAAACCACTACTCTTCAAAAATATATCTGTTGCATATAGCGCATGGAAAGACAATTTTATTCGTATCAGAAATACATCGTTGTGATAACCGTCGACATGGTATCAAAATTATGATTTACAAAAATATTTATATCAATGTAAAAGTAAAAAATTATTATGTACAAGAAGTATTTGAGCGTATTGTGTGAACGATGTTATAACTCACTTCGAATACTATTTCACAAATATAAAACTTCGAACTTAAATAAAAAGACGTTAAGGATTTACAAGTTTGAATGTTTTAGTTTCAAACTATCGAGCGTTTAGTGGGGTGATGTGACCCTCATCAGTTCTGGGTTGTTATTTAACATTGAAGATCATTGGGATACTTGAAATACCGCAGTCGTCCGATTCGCTTCGACATTAACTTAGTGATAAATAGTTTCTATTTTTATCAAATGAATCATTCCTCACTTATTTCACCACTTTGAAAAAGTATATTTGCTTAGTAAGTTAACTATCAATTGAAATTCAAAGGGAAGTATCTAATTATTTGAATTGGAAGAATATTTATAGATATAATACTAGGCATAATTTGCCTCTTGAGAAAACGAAACTTTTAATATATTTCTAATTTTGATAAAAAATAATTTTTAGTTTCAAATTGAAAATCATTGGATTGTAGTGACTTATATTAAGCTTACTTTTGTTAATATTTGTATTAGATGCATTTCTGTATTTTTTATTTTCCAATAAAGTTATAGTGTTTATAATGCTTAGTTTCCACCAAGAGTATAAATATTTTAGTTATTATTTATAGGAAATATTTAAATTTATTGTTTTTTACCTCCTTTTTGTTGATTTTATGCATAGCATACTTTTCTTATTCAACAATATAATTAAATAATTTAGAGTCAAGAGGATACCGTATTCTACCTTCTCCCCAGGGTCTCTTATGTCTTTGCCATAAGCCTACGCAGGCATTTTTTTTATCTGCGTATTTTTCCATGCATTTGAATAGGCACAGATTCAATAATACTACATTAAAAATGAACATACCATATACCCAGAAATTTGAACACTATATCCTTATACCTTTACAGATTAAATAACAAAATTTAATCTAACTTGTAAACCAATTAGTTCCACATCAAGTTTTAAAAAAATCACACACAAAAAAGATATTTATCATCTAGTGGAAATAAATTTAATTTTTATATGAATACTTAATTCATTCGAAGTTTAATACTGGTTGAATAAGTTTAGGGAGTTATAACTTTTAAATAGAATGGAATATATTTTACCAAGGGGATCTGAGACTAATTCAAAATATATAATATATAATTTTTTTACATTTAAGATTTATAAAGCTTGCAGTAATTTTACGCATGAAATATATCTCTCAAAGTTTTGTATTAGTCATGCCTCCCTTACTTTATTCTTTCCCTCGGTAAATGAAATTTTTGTATTTTTCCTGCCTGTTCATATTAAGAGTTGAGAATTGCTCGTTTACAAAACTATTTATTCTAATGGATAGTACATCCTCAACCCTGGAAAACACCTTTTCAAAGATGTCAAATACGCAATATATTCATATGCTCCAATGAAATTAAAATCAACTAACAATACCTACTTGCCACACCTGTATATTTTCAAAACAAACTTGTCTCTGAAGTTAGGAAAATACGCTTAAAGCCCTATAACTTCATTTCTGTACTGAATTATGAATCTATTTAGAGCCCATATGTTAAGTTAGGCATACACAAATCCAGTGTCAAAGTTTCAGCTCACCATGTCTTATGGTGGCTGAGTTTACTTGTGACAAACGTTTTTGCTTTAAACGTCCATAACTTCACTTCTACGTTGAATTTCCAATCAATTCAGAGCCTATATTTTAAGTTAGACCTACACAAATATACTGTAAATGTTTCAGCTTTATATGTCTTATGGTAGCTGAGTTTACTTGTGACAAAGTTTTGCGGACAAACAGACAAACCGACAAACCGACAAACAGACAAACCGACAAACCGACAGAAATTTTTCTAAGGGTGGATTCGGTTTCTCCAATGTATGAAACGTAAAGAAAACTTGAATTGAGTCAGTTCTAAGCAATGTACAGACAAAATCATTATTTTATTTATATAGATTACAACGAAACAAAATGCTGCGCCAACTTACCAAATAAATAAAATTTATTGCATTAGTTGTTTATTATTTCTAATAACACCTGTAATTAAAATAAAATTGAGTGAAACACTCTCTATGTCCCGTTTTGATTGCAAAATCTACTTTTTTAAGTTGTTTAATACACATTCAACTATTTTTATTTTAATATAAGTAAAATATTAAATATAAAGAAAATAAATTTCATGTTTGAAAGTCCTCAAAAGCTTTCTTCACGCACTGTTTTTGTTATTTAAGTAGGTGTTTGCGTGTGTGGTTCTATCCAGATATTTCTGGGCATAGCACAGATAATATGATGTAATAGATCAAACTAATATTTTACCCGGAATTGGAAACTCTATGTAGATGAGCTCTATTATCTTTATACAATATTGCACACGTAAGCTAGGGATTAATATGAAAATGACAAAAGAATGCACTGAAAAGTTATTCAGAATTAACCATAGGTAACCGACTCCTACTATTCGACAGTTTAACCAATACCTTAGTGATCTATAAACCTGGGTCGTCCTGAAGGGGAAGTACCCTGTTGCCTGGGCCCGCCACAAAGGTTGAGCCTAGTTTCAAGAGCGCTTACTAATACCTTACCCACTGGAAGGAGCCGAAGGTCTAATTCCTCCTTAGTGCTATGCAGGCACCCGCCCAACAAGATTAACTGCTTTCACAAAGGGACACATCACTAGGATGTGTTACTAATAACAATGTTTTCTACTATTCTATAATTTTTAATGATATTTTGGAATACCATGTGTCATCTCTGAATTTTTGAAAAGTACCCATCAAAGACAGGCATGTTTGCTAGTAAAACCATAAATTAATTTATTGTCAACTAGTTTTTTAAGCGATGTTTAAATAAACAGAATGCTGCTCAGTACACTGCAACATACTACATTTTCCTGGTTTAAATTAGAACTATGGAATTGGTTTTGAATTCAGAGTGCCCATTCGTTTCAGCCAGAGCAAGATAGCATCATAAAACCACTACTCTTCAAAAATATATCTGTTGCATATAGCGCATGGAAAGACAATTTTATTCGTATCAGAAATACATCGTTGTGATAACCGTCGACATGGTATCAAAATTATGATTTACAAAAATATTTATATCAATGTAAAAGTAAAAAATTATTATGTACAAGAAGTATTTGAGCGTATTGTGTGAACGATGTTATAACTCACTTCGAATACTATTTCACAAATATAAAACTTCGAACTTAAATAAAAAGACGTTAAGGATTTACAAGTTTGAATGTTTTAGTTTCAAACTATCGAGCGTTTAGTGGGGTGATGTGACCCTCATCAGTTCTGGGTTGTTATTTAACATTGAAGATCATTGGGATACTTGAAATACCGCAGTCGTCCGATTCGCTTCGACATTAACTTAGTGATAAATAGTTTCTATTTTTATCAAATGAATCATTCCTCACTTATTTCACCACTTTGAAAAAGTATATTTGCTTAGTAAGTTAACTATCAATTGAAATTCAAAGGGAAGTATCTAATTATTTGAATTGGAAGAATATTTATAGATATAATACTAGGCATAATTTGCCTCTTGAGAAAACGAAACTTTTAATATATTTCTAATTTTGATAAAAAATAATTTTTCAGTTTCAAATTGAAAATCATTGGATTGTAGTGACTTATATTAAGCTTACTTTTGTTAATATTTGTATTAGATGCATTTCTGTATTTTTTATTTTCCAATAAAGTTATAGTGTTTATAATGCTTAGTTTCCACCAAGAGTATAAATATTTTAGTTATTATTTATAGGAAATATTTAAATTTATTGTTTTTTACCTCCTTTTTGTTGATTTTATGCATAGCATACTTTTCTTATTCAACAATATAATTAAATAATTTAGAGTCAAGAGGATACCGTATTCTACCTTCTCCCCAGGGTCTCTTATGTCTTTGCCATAAGCCTACGCAGGCATTTTTTTTATCTGCGTATTTTTCCATGCATTTGAATAGGCACAGATTCAATAATACTACATTAAAAATGAACATACCATATACCCAGAAATTTGAACACTATATCCTTATACCTTTACAGATTAAATAACAAAATTTAATCTAACTTGTAAACCAATTAGTTCCACATCAAGTTTTAAAAAAATCACACACAAAAAAGATATTTATCATCTAGTGGAAATAAATTTAATTTTTATATGAATACTTAATTCATTCGAAGTTTAATACTGGTTGAATAAGTTTAGGGAGTTATAACTTTTAAATAGAATGGAATATATTTTACCAAGGGGATCTGAGACTAATTCAAAATATATAATATATATATTTTTTTACATTTAAGATTTATAAAGCTTGCAGTAATTTTACGCATGAAATATATCTCTCAAAGTTTTGTATTAGTCATGCCTCCCTTACTTTATTCTTTCCCTCGGTAAATGAAATTTTGTACTTTTACAGTTAACAATTTATTAGGTTTTAAAGTTTTAATGAAACTTGTTGATTTTTACGGACAAATTCAAACAAAATATCGAACTATTTAATATAGTTTAATTTAAAAATTAATTATGATAAATATATATTGGATATTGAATATATTAATTATTCATTGACCACAGTGATCTAAATAATACATTTTGGATTACATTCTTCGAAGAAATATGGTTTTACTTAAAAATGAATGGCTTTTTAAGAACCTATAGAAAATAAATATCAAAATAGTACGTGATTGGAAACAACGGAGCTTTATTTTAGAAGATGAATAATTATATAACTTTGCTATAACAATTACTTACCATTATTATGAATAATTTTGTTCAGTATTTTATAACTGATTGCCTATTTAAAAATTAAAATAACGGTTGAATGAATTTGAAGCAAACTTTTTAGTAGTAGACATATGAATTGAATTCAGGAAAAAAAAACAGAAATATTTTCTTCATAATTTACTAATATTAACACCTGTCTTCAATTATATGAACAATTATGTCCCAAAAACCAGTTTTCTAATAAACTTATCAAACTCCATTCCCTTTAACATGCCTGATAATTGTTGAAGTTTTGATTGTTGCCAGCCTTTCATGTGCGACGTCTCCCGGATATATTTCACAATTCCTACAGGATATATCACAATGAAGGTTGTCATTCATCGCAACTACTAAATCATTAACTTCAAGAATTGGTGTTGATTTGTCAATTTCTGATGTTAGAGTAAATTCAAGTACGTCTTTTGCCAATATGAAACCTGTTACCTGTTAAATCAATTTTATTAACTGCTAGATATCGCAGATCTGTTTCTGGTGTTGTGTTTGTGGTCTAGCCTATTATAAGATTCTAGCATGAAAAAGGATTTTATAAATCAGTAAATTCTTGAGTTAAAGATCTAAAAGAGTATTAGTTTTCAAGCATGTGCTTCTAGTTGGAGCAAAAAATCATAAATTCTAGTATGTGAAACATGATTTTACATCCTGAACATACGCTTTGCATTGTCACCAGTGAACTGTAGAGAGCTTGGAAGATGAATATGCCATTTCACAAATGTCACAGTTTTGTAAAATTTTCCGATTATTTCTTTCCACAGTAAAATTGGTTCCATTATCGGATAATTTGTATTCACATCCTGACTATTTCTCATACCACGTTAGGTGCTTCAGAGGAGCCATATATTTTCTCCTTGGCACAAATCTAGAAGGGATTACCCTTAACGGAAGAAACGAAAATATATTGGTTTTTAAATAATGATATAATACAGGATGAAAGTTAGAAGAGAAAAAATAAAGTTGGAAAATAAGTTGCAGTAGGTAATAAGTTTACACAAGACGTTTAAATTTGGTTTTAAGAAACATGGTTATATATGGTTCTAAGTGAATGATAAAAAATAAAAAAGTTATATGGCAGAAGGATGTTAGATTAGGTTATAAAATTATAGAAGAAGAGTAAATACGTTGAAAAGGCATCAACAGATTAAATGGTAATGGGAGTAAGTTAAGTAAGGTTACTGATAAATTTTATAAGAAAATAGAAGAGAGTTATAAGAGAGAAAGGACTAATAAATAAGGGAAAGCAGTTAACTGAGTTGTTCTTGTGACCATTCAGACAAGGCGTGAAATTGATGAGCAGTAAACGGACACTAACGACAGGAGAGGCTCTGGTGTGATGTTAAGGTGTGGGAATGTGGTATCAACTGATGCTGAGAATTCAGAGAAGCTAAGAGACAGTAAGTGAACGTCACTTATCTAAACCAAGGCTACTGGACTGTATACTCTGTATACCGACCACCATCCTAGCGTTACTTGCAAGTACACCTTCAGAATCAGTACCTCCTCGAAATGGTTATAACATAACCAGTCAAGTATCTTGGAGTATGTTTCATCCTAATGCCAAACTCCTAATGATTAAAATAATTAACATATCCACTGTTTGACCATTAAGAGAGTACTTTTTGATCTTGCTTTGAAGAACATCTAAAATGTTAAGGTGGTAAGGATTACTCTTAGGAAACAATCTTTTGTTCTTTCAACTAGCTTATCACTTGTTAGACGATTGAGTAGTCTTCTTCACCTGCATGATTTGGTTTGCCGTCGGAATACCTCGAGAGCTTCGTTTTTATTATGCCTACGTATATGGAAGGCAGAAGTGATAGCTCCCTGAGTTGTAAGTCTCGCCATAAGCAGATGACTTTTCTGTAGTTTTGGTGTAACACATTGGAGACTGTTCTTCGTACAGTACTGCTGGTCCTACTATTCTTGTAGAATATTGCCATTCTAAGCGTCTTCTTCACATTAATCATTGGACGTGTCTATTTACAATGATACTTATTCTCATTCATCCAGATTATTACTGGTTGTTTATATAGTTTCTGTAAAACTAATGAACATGTCTTTCTTTTATTAAACCTCTGTCTTTTACTGGACAGATATCAGATATCGTCTATCCAAGAATTGCTTGATGACCTTATTCACTCCATTATTTGAGTATCATTTGTACATCAAGAACTTGGTAATCTGTAACTCCGAGTGAATGCCTGAACATTTGCTACAATGGGTAAGAGCAGCTTTTGGGTAAGTAGTAATCGTGGAACGCTTTCCTATCTGGTATTCGATTTTCTCATACAGGCATAGTTGTAGGTTAGTGAGTTTGAAGCTGAAGATACAAGACTTTTGACGGACCAGAACAAGAATAGGCAAATGGCAATCTAAACTTCTCTCAATAGTCACTCTGAGAGGGGGTGTAAGGTGGGGTTAATGGTTAAAGTGGGGGAATGTGGTATCAACTGATGCTAAGAATTCAGGGAAGCTAAGAGACAGTAAGTGAACGTCAAGTGAACTCTGTATGCCGACCACCATCCTAGCGTTACTTGCAAGTACACCTTCAGAATCAGTACCTCCTCGAAATGGTTATAACATAACCAGTCAAGTATCTTGGAGTATGTTTCATCCTAATGCCAAACTCCTAATGAGTCTTCTAGATGCTATTCAAACTTGTTCAATATTCATCTATTATCTTATAAACCTACTACACTCCTCCTTTCTATTATCCCTGATAACAGGAAACTTATTTTTATAATCAAATCTTTCAGTTAGAGGATCGTGAATACCGAGAGTTTAGTTCAATGATTAAACTGTAATATGAAAAGGGAAAAAAAGACTAAGATCTTTCAACCGGTAACAAGCGGTATTCGTTAGAGTCAAAAACCCACCTGGGAGAAGAACGCTTGTTACCGGTTGAAAGGTCTTAGTCTTTTCATATATATATCGAAATATTACGGATGTCTGCGATTATGAATGTTAGTTCATTTTAAGGTCTAAAATTTTAAGGTCTAACTTTCTATTAGAAAATGTAGACCTTCGGTAAGTGTTTCAGCCATTGTTTGAACACCCAGTATTGTTTGATTTCACATTATTTAAATCGGAATATGATAGTTTTTATTATTATTAATGAATTATCAAATTATTCATTCTTCGTGATTTAACATAGCAAAGTTGATTCAATACTTCACTAATTGGCTTCAATTTCTGACAGAATGATACTTACACAATTTTTTAATTTAAGATATTAATGTTTTCATTTACAATCTATATAAGTACATATGATATAATGAATTTTCATTAATAATATGTCCATTTCGGTAATGAATTTAACTGGTGGATGAGTTAAGGTGAAAGCGAGGAAGTTGCTTTTGTAACGGGCAGAGGTTAATAGGGATCACGCCCTTGGGAAATCATCACGCCTCTAGGTCACTGGCCCTTGAGCAATCCTTCACCTCCTAATTCTTATTTGAATAAAGCCTTTTCAGAACAGCCTATTGATTTCGTATTTTTTCCACTACTGGGTCTAGCTCTGCCTGCGAAAATACTTTATTTAATATTGCTCTTATTAAATTTATTTATTTATATAAACTTAGTCTTTTTTATTTAGTTTTATTTCTTAATATAATCTTAATCAATGTGTATTTGCAATAAAACAGTCAGTTTGTATTCAGTTTGTTGTCAACTTTCTTCAGAAGTTTCAGAGATAGACCTATTAAATATATATCTCAGTTGGGTTTTTGACTTTGACGAAGACTGCATGTTATGGTTGGAAGATCTTAGTCCTTTTTTCCCGTTTCATATTGTGTGTTGACCATTAAATATATACATATATAACAAGACTTCACATAAACACGTAAAATAACAATCAATTATCCAGCCACATATGAAATTGGGATAAACAAGACTAAGATCTTTCAATCACAACCAGTGGTCTTCGTCAAAGTCAAAAACCTAGTTTGAAACTCTGACGAAGACCGCTTGTTGGGTTGAAAGATCCTAGTCTTTTTTGTGTGTGTTTTTATCTGTTTTTCTCTTTCGTTTTTAAACTAGTAGTCCTGTTGGACCGTTAATATATATATATATATATATATATATATATATATATATATATATTTATATAATCTTTATATATATTTATATATATAAATTAATATTATATTAATGTAAAGATTTCACATAAACACGTCAAATAACAATCAATGATCAAACCACAATATGAAAATGGGAAAACAAGACTAAGATCTTTCAACCGTAACAAGCGTTCTTCATCAGAGTCAAAAACCCAACTGACGATTGATTATATTAATATATATATATATTTATATTTTATATATTATAATATATATATCATGTAATACGAATAATATTTAGTATATGGTTTAAATACTGAACAGTAGAACATTAAAATGATATCATATGAATAATAGTAAGAATTGGCATAAAATATCTATCCATGTTTTACCTTTTTCAAAATATATTAATATCGTGATTGCCTTATATAAATTTCGAAGACGACAAATAATATTAATACATGAGACGTATACAATTTATACGTAAAGGTAAATAGGATAATACATACATAGTAAAAGGACAAAATAAGAAATGTTAACAATATAAATAATAATTTATATTACTGTCCGCTAAGTTGTTTATATAATATAATTTACATATTATTTATTTGTGTAAATAAATCTTAAACTTTGAACAATTGTAATCGTGCATAAAAAGTATGTAACATTTAAATGGTTATATACAGATAGGAATAAACTACTCATTAATTTGAATATAATCCTTAGGTTTAATGTTTTATACAATTTTTTTTTAGTTTTTCTAACTTCTATTTAGTGTTATATTAAAGGTTATTGCGTAAAACGTATTTTTTTTTCTAAATTATAAGTTGGGATTTAATTCCTTGAAAGGATCATGCAAGTATTGTTTCCTTTCACAGTTCCACCTGTTGTAAAAGAAAAATATCCAACACGAAGAAATGTAAATAGCACGTGTTTGGACACGTCAGTTGTCCATTTGTCTTTGACTGGGTTTTGAGAGCATTGAAAGTCTAAATTACTTCGCTTTGTTTGACATTAGTCAAGCTATAAAGTCACGATACGTCTTCATTTATATTCACCTCATTTCAAGAACTTATATAATCATCATTTAACCCCTGTTACTGAACAGCTTTTTTTGTTTAATGAAAACAAGATTTCATAAAAACAACTTGATTAACAACAGAAACCAAATTTAATTTTTAAAAATTTCGATAATTTTGTATTTCTCTGGATTGGATTTTTTAGGTGTTCAATAATTAATAGAACACACTACATAACAAACCTTTAGAAAATATCATAATTATGTTTGAATTATAATGTGAGATTTTTCTCACATTATGTCAAAAATAAAAGAAATTGTATATTTCCTTAGCAGTCGTCCTTTATCATACGATTGAAATTTTGAATTATATATGACTATTGTAAGTACGGAGTGTGTTCAAAAAGCAAGGCGACTTTGAATTTCAACTCTTTCTGTACACTTCAATTTCAAAATTTTTAGAAGTAAAGAATGTTAATTTTGACAGTCATTGACATTGCCTTAGATCAGAGTTTCTCAAACTTTTTTCGACGCTGAACCCTTTTTGCTTGAGTACTTTCCCGGGAACACCAGATTCATGATTTCACAGAATCATGATATAAATATTTTCATCTTCCTTTATAAAGATTATATATGTTTAAAAACAATTAAAAAGTAATAGTACTACAATGAGTATTTTTTGAATAAAAATTCAAAACTAAAAAAATTAATTTCATATTTTACACAAGTACATAACACATAAAGCAGAATCAGCAGGAATTTTAACACAAAGATTATTTTGTAACAATTTAGGGTTTTATAGTTGAGAGTTTACTTCTCAAGTTAGCAGCAGCATTAAGACTAATTCGGTATTTCGTTTTGATGGCAGTATAAAAGGAAAATGCGGTTTTACATAATTAGGTAGTGGGAAGTGGCAGCAATGGGTGAAGTGTTTTTTTTTTGCAATAGAAGACAATTCGGGAACCAGATAACTCCAAAAACTGACTAGTAATTCATCCTAAACATGAATTTGTGATACCACTTTGTGATACCACCCAATGAAGATTGATTCTACAGTGGTGGTCCTAAATTTTGCGTTTAGAGTAGGGATCTTTAACGAGCGCCTGACATCGTACAGGCTCGGGACCGATGGTTTAACGTCCTTCTCTGAGGGACAGGTCAGGTTAACCTGACCCCCCCCCCCTCCCAACTAGATATACACATTATTGGATGTTATGATTCAGAAGAAACAAAGAAATATTCATAACCACTAATAAAACATTTAGAAAAAGTGTTTTTTTTTAATGTTTTTCGCAGAACTCCAGACTGTCTGTTAAGGAACTCTTGGGTTCCGTGGAAGCCACTTTGAGAACATCTACCCTGGAACCTCTATACACTTCTGTGGGAATGCCTCCCATATACTGGATAGTTTACGATATAGTTTATATTGTATGGAACAAATATGAAAATGAATAGTTTCTATTCAAATTAATGGATTGATTAGCTTTAAATATATTCATTTAGCTGCAACAAAATACAGTTTGGGGAGAGATGAAGAAAGTGAAGAAGGCAAGATAGAATTACTGTCAATAGAAATAACACTACTTCTAACATTTAAGCTGACCGCAGACTCTCCACAGATACAATTACGCCTTGACGGCGACTCACATCTTCCAGACGTGAGTCACAGACATGAAGCGAGGGGATACGCTCCTTTCTTTACCGGGAGGTCTCATGTAGTTCTTTCTTAACAGTTTACACTGAAATAAAATCGTTCTTTCCACCAGGTCTCTACTCAGTACGTGTGCAGGTCACCTAGATTTTTTTCTTGTGAACAATTTCTGAAATCATGATTGCTCTAGGTGAGATTGGGTCGAATGTGTTTTACTATTTTCTTTTAGTAAAATTTAGTAATAGTGTTTTACTATTTTATCTTCTATTTTTGATTGTTACTCTTATATTGCTATTATTGACATGTAAATTAACTGGGAAAGCATTGTAATCATGAGGTATTATTCATATCTGAAGATATAAAAGTCATCTATAATATGTATTAATAGAGGAAACACTTTCCAGAGTATTAATACTTAACTAAGCATTCTTAGTCAATTAATTATTCTTATTGTATTCTTCTTAGTTAGAATATTCATACTGAGGCTGCAATAATGCCTTAAGTCACTACATGATAAGTAGTAATGAATGATTTGTGCATTCTATTCCTTGTCTTAACTGCAGGCCTCAGTAACACGGGCAAGACAGCAAAAGGCTGGATGGATGTCAAACAGCATATGGAATTAATTATGAATATATATTAATATATTAATAAAAGAAGAAATACATTTAATGTTGTGTATATGTATTGAAATTTGTAAGTATGAACATTTTAAGAAGTGGGGTGAAAGAAAAAAGATAGTTCACGACAGGCTCATCATTAAAATATATATTGAATCCTGCATCATAAAAAATACTGTTGTCAACTTCATTAACATCAGTAATACTTTAATACAAATAGATAGCCATTTGGTAAAGTAGTGACTGGACATGTTGTTGCCTAATTGTGTTCATCTATTTTTTTAAACATTGGTTTGAAAAAAATTTCTCATTTACAACTCCAAAACCCTTCGCTTTTCTCAATTCATAGGTAAATAGGAAACAATAGAAATATAAAACATATAATAATAGTATAATATATAACAACATATAACAATAGAAAGCCCTTAACTAATTTTTCCATTTTTTTATTTTTAGTAGTGTTTTCTTGATCTATATGGTCACATGTGTTTGTAAACACATACAAACACACACATACACACACACACACACACAACACACACACACACACACACAAACACACACACACACACACACGCGCGCACGCGCGCGCGCGTACTAATTCAAAGCAGAAATTATAAGTACTATAAGTCATTAAGAATGATTTATATATGACGGAAATAACAGTTGAGTGGATATAGAAACAGGAAAAAACCTAATTAATTTTGATTAATAATAAGTCAGTTAACTATCCAAAATAATTTGGTAACGAATATTATGATTGTAACTGTGGAACATGAAATACATAAATGATAATCACTGTTTGAAGGATAAGAAATTTAAATTTTTTAATTAAAACAATTCAATAACTATAAGTATAAAATAATTAAAAATTCAATGAAAAACTTTATAAAAACATAGATTAACACAATTTTTGATAAACGTGAAAAAGAAGATGTTAATGAGAGTAATAAAGAAACAATTACAGATTGAAGGTTGAATAATCGTGAAGCTGTAGAGATGGGTTTATCAATGCATGAGAAGAGCACCACAGAGTCTAAGTGAACAAAACGATTTGCTGAATTATTCAATTTCCTACAAGTTGATGGATTAAAGGAAGAGATGTAATCAAGGTGATGGGTACGAAGTAGATGGGTACATAGCAGTGTTTGCCTTTCTTCAACGCACATTGATTGTTTCATGATTGTTTCAGGACGATGTTATAAAAATAGTGTTGGCAGTTATAGTCATAATAAATTAAATGTTCATATTTAAGGTTTACGATTTGAAGGTAACCAAATTATGTTGGATGTTTAACTGATTTATTGTACATCAAAATTAATTAAGTTTTTAAGCAATTTATGTGTTACTCTTAGATAATTCAATGCGGTTCCTAATATATATATATATATATAAATATTATAAATATATAATATAAAAATATAGTATATAAACAATTAAAATAAGCAGTGGCACATAAACAGAAACACAACAAAGACTCACTTTTTTCTAATATTTTAACCGTAATGGCGGTCGTCCTCAGGAGAAGAAGTGAATTGACGGAGGGACGACAGTCAACTAAAGAACTCACTGGGTGAGGGCTAAAGCAGTGCTGCCCTTATATATATATAAAGATTTCACATAAACACGTGAAATAACAATCAATGATCAAACCAGAATAAGAAATGGAAAAACTAATGGAAAGATATGGAAAAACTAAGATCTTTCAACCGTAACAAGCGGTCTTCGTCAGAGTCAAAAACCCAACTGATATATATATATATATGATTATTCTTTTTATGTTTTCAACAATTATAAATTAAAAAATATACGCTCTAACTATAATTGAAAAAACTATGTTACTGGGATCAAAAAAAAACATGAAAAAAGAATGAAAGTTTGGATTAATCATGCAAAGTTGCTTTAGGTAGACTTGATGCAAAAGAGTACAACTATTTGATCGACGCAGGAAGCATGAATCTCAGAGAGTTTGGTGGCAAATGAGAAATACTCGTAGACTGGATAAATCAGGAGCTGACCATTTTCTTCCTTGTATCAAGCCGTTCTTGGGCGAAGAATTCAAATCATTTTGAATTCGGAATCAGAACAACATTGAAAAAAGTTGTTAGTATTTTAATTTTTTAGTATTTTATCATTATTAAATTTTCATAATTATTGTTATTATTATTGATTCTCATTATTATCACAATTATGTTATTGTGTTATACTTTTTTTGGTATTACATTTAAATTATTAATGTTATCTTATTACTATTAGAATTAGAAATTAATATTAGTACAACTTATAGGAAATTGGGTACCAATATTATAATGAGTTATAATTATAAGTTAATTTTACTACAATAATTAGATCTAAGTTTTCTAATACTGTGCAAGGATGGATGGTGCTTATTATAGAAGAGCTAGTCTCCAGTACTGCTGGCTACTCCAGCATTTAGGTAAAGCTTTCAAAAAATCATTTTTTATTCTTTCTTAAGTTGCTTGCTGTTTGTATCAAAGATATCTCTTTAGAGTCTTTTTCTCTGAAATCAAATATTTGCAAAATAAAAACTGAATATAGTCTACTGACTATTTTTATTCACATACTAATACTACACTAATGTTCACGTACTTATTGAACATTTACTATACTACAACTCAAATGATTCATAAAATAATGCCAATTCACGACTGATGAAGCAAAATAGCAAATCTCACGCAGAACCAATAATTACCATTCAGATCTTGAAGGGTGAAAAAAAATAATATTTTACATCTCCGAGAAGAAAGGAGAAGTATATTTATTCTTTTGGTATAATATTTCGTAATGTGTCTCTTTTGTGGTAGGATATTGTCCAGATATTTTACAAGTTTTTTAGTTAAGAAATATTTATAAGCCGCGTTTTATTGTTTTTTATCAAAGGAAGTGACCAAAACGGGAGCTGAAGTGTTTTGTAAACAGAAACTTCATCCACCCACATATGAAGAGACATCACGAATACAAATAAAAATAAAAATGAATTCAGTTTCCTCAAGTCATTTGCAAGAGGTATGTAAAAAAAATAATTCATGTTTATGAATTCTAATTAAATTAATAATGTGATATGATTGCAAACTCAGGGTTTATTAGTTTTGTTAAAATTGGGATAAAAGAGAAACTGTGGCACTGGGTTAAGAGTGCGCGGAAGAGAACGTGGGAAGGACAGCGGTAAAACCTAATGGATCGATCATTGCCACCCCAAGAATCCACTGCCCTATCCGAAAACATAACGACTTGTGAAAAAATAATTCCTCTCAAATCGGTTGCATTTTTTTTTATTCACTTATTTTGATACTTGTCAGTAGCAGTCTACATCATCAGCGGCACTTTATTTTAACAAAAACATTAAAGTTACCCTGTCATGAAAATAGATTTCAAAATCAAACTCAGTATAATTGACAATTAAATTTTTGAATATAAAATAAAATTTTTAATTGGCAATCAAACTTATGTTGTATAACTTTCTAGATTACAAAGGTATAATCACATATACTGTATATATTAGTAAAACCAAACCTCATGGTAAAAACATTTGAATGTAAATGTAAAAACATTTTGTTCTCTTGTTCGGTATTGTGAATTATTTTATGAATTTAATTCATCAATTGAATACATATTCACAAAGTTAGCCATTTTCATGGCATCAATGTGTTGGTTTAGAGATGTATCATACTCATTTTCCAAAATTATCACCTTTAATAGTGAATATTATGTTTTCAATTTTAGGTTATTATATTCATTGTAACAGAAATATATGTACTAAATAACTATTGAAAATAATTAACCGGTTAATATATTTTGTAATTTAACTGACATTCACTAAATTCAACAAATTTTAGATTAGTAAATGAACAACCCGTCTTATGTCATATGCTGGTGTGTGAGTCCTAACCAGTTTCTAATTTTGTTCATTTTTATAATGTAATCTTCTTTATGATGGATAACCTAGAAAACTTGAATATCTCCAGACTTTGTGTATACTAACCTCTATGGTAGTAATAATATGCATGTGATTTATCATTTTTGCTACATTTTCTCAAAGTGATGAGGTTGAATACGTGCTTAGTAAACTTTATTTGTAACATACTATAAGTATTGAAGTCACACCACTAACTTAGTGATGGTATTAAAAGTTTTCTGCAGAAGCCATTTACAGATAGACGTCTTAGTTTTAATTTAATTTACCCATTCAGTGTTACCAGCAATGTTGGGTGTTTTTAAGCCGGTTTGTTGGCTTCTTCATTCATTTATATAACCATAATAGTTCTATAGTCTATTGTTCATAGTAATTTTACAAAAATCCAGTGATCATGATTTTTTTGTGGAAAGAAGGACAACCTTTCGAAGATCCTATCAACTGCTTATCAGTTTTCAATAAGAACTCTAACCCAGACATCTCTACAGTGAGCTTTTTATTTTAAATTGCCATTAACGAATTTCAAAGCCACTCGGATAGAGAAACCTCGTCGCTAAAAAAAATTATCTAATTAGTTAGTTTATTAATTTGAAGTTTTCTTAATACTTCATTGGTTGAATATTTATTTTGACAAAAACTATCTTTAAACAAAATAATCTGATATTCTTGATATACATCAAAGTTGTTTTAACTTCACCCAGTAACTCTTTAATTGTTCCGTATCAAATTTATAGCATTTTTTAATGTTTATTATATTATTTTGGCGACAATCATATTTTTAGTCATATATATTGTTCTTCTAACACTTATCATCATATTACAGAAATGTGACCATTTTATTAACGGAACAGTTTTAATATACTAAAACTTTCTTTAATTTTTATTTTCATTCGCTAGTATTTTCATTTGAGCTTAGGGAGTGTTTTGCGTTCGTGACAGAATCAAACTGAAAAAGCTTCTTGTTTAAAACATAGTAACAATGTTTAAAGAAGTAACAACAAAATATAGTACATATATATTCCATTAAATAATTGACTCTATTTTCTTGAAGTCATTTTTCCACAAATTGTTCAAGTTTTCTAAATATTTTTTTCTTTCCTTCATCCAAACGTTGGAGAACATTATAAGGGTGGATCCGACATGATTCGACTGGCTTCCAGTCATCCTCAGGGAGATTATACAATTTTTTTTATATGTTTAGTGATGGTATTAAGACACAGTTTGCAGTAATCATTGTAACGTAGGTCTTAGTCTTGAAAAACTTGTGAAAAACATAACCTCAGAAAAATATGGTAAATTATTCAACAAAATATGTTTCAATAAAGGACTGCTCTCAAATTTTACAAATATATATATATATATATATATTTCTAAAATTTGGAAGCAGTCCTTCTTTTAAGCATATTTCGTTGAACAGCTGACCGTATTTCGCTGATGTCATTTTCTTCACTAGTTTTTCAAGGTTTCTGAATACCTTCTTCTTTCCTTCATCCAAACGTTGGAGAATGTTAATTAAGTTATAACCGACATGTTTCGACTGGCTTCCAGTCATCTTCAGGGTGATTAATTAAACAAAGAGGAAAATTATTAGTCTTTGGAGTTGGTATTAAAACACATTATATAGTAGAAGTTTGAAGTAGCTGCTCTTGGGCCTGATTCGCAAGGGCTACTGACTGAGGTGGGGTGGATGGTGGGGTGGGGGTACTGACAGTTAACGGTTTTTTCATCCAATCAGGCGCGTATAGTTTAAGTACTCTCTCGCTACTACCCGTTTGAATATTTATTGTAGGTTTATTCTGTTTAATTATTATTGCTTCTGCGATTTGCAGCCGATTGAAGTTGTTTTCTTTTCTAATTATTTTAGTTCCACTCACGAGTAGGTCTCTAGTTATTTTGGTATTATGCTTGTCCTCTGAATGTTTCTTGGGACCGCCTATAGAAAGGTGCATGGTAAGTCTTCTCGACAGTGATGTAGTTGTCATCCCAATGTATGAATCGTTGCAGGGCTCACGGTCCCCGATTTGACAGGTGTATTCATACACGAGATTAGACTCCTTCAGTTGAGAATCTTTAACCTTATTGCTATTTCTCATCACTAGGCTGCTTATGGTGGGGCTCCGATAATAGGTTATTAAGGCGACCTTATCCTCGGGTGAGGTATAAAATGCACCTCACCCGAGGATAAGGTCGCCTTAATAACCTATTATCGGAGCCCCACCATAAGCAGCCTAGTGATGAGAAATAGCAATAAGGTTAAAGATTCTCAACTGAAGGAGTCTAATCTCGTGTATGAATACACCTGTCAAATCGGGGACCGTGAGCCCTGCAACGATTCATACATTGGGATGACAACTACATCACTGTCGAGAAGACTTACCATGCACCTTTCTATAGGCGGTCCCAAGAAACATTCAGAGGACAAGCATAATACCAAAATAACTAGAGACCTACTCGTGAGTGGAACTAAAATAATTAGAAAAGAAAACAACTTCAATCGGCTGCAAATCGCAGAAGCAATAATAATTAAACAGAATAAACCTACAATAAATATTCAAACGGGTAGTAGCGAGAGAGTACTTAAACTATACGCGCCTGATTGGATGAAAAAACCGTTAACTGTCAGTACCCCCACCCCACCATCCACCCCACCTCAGTCAGTAGCCCTTGCGAATCAGGCCCAAGAGCAGCTACTTCAAACTTCTACTATATAATGTGTTTTAATACCAACTCCAAAGACTAATAATTTTCCTCTTTGTTTAATTAATCACCCTGAAGATGACTGGAAGCCAGTCGAAACATGTCGGTTATAACTTAATTAACATTCTCCAACGTTTGGATGAAGGAAAGAAGAAGGTATTCAGAAACCTTGAAAAACTAGTGAAGAAAATGACATCAGCGAAATACGGTCAGCTGTTCAACGAAATATATATATATATATATATATATATATATATATGAGTTCAAAATTAAAGAAGAGTAACACACACAAGAGTAACAAAATTTACAAGAGTAAAAAACACTTTTATAAGCTCAAAATTTGGGCAACCCGTCTTTAGGAGAAAAAAGAAAGAGAAAGCAAGTACGTTGAAGTCGCAACGGCAAGTAACCGACCCGGCAACCCAGTATTATTTAAGGTGTTCTACAGAATCTATTCACGATTTAGAATCATATATATATTTGGTGTGCCAGTGTGTTACAAAAAGCTGCAGGCAGAATATATGCATTGAGAGTAGACCACGATTATTTGGCATTTTATTAGAAAATAATAGCCTGTAAAAAGCAGATAACACCAGGATTGCTATCATCGCACTTTAAAAAAACATAAAAATAACGTGTTTTTTTTAAAAAAAATTGTATTAAATAGATAATAGAGGCTTTCATATTATCCAAAATTAAGAAGAATATAGGGGCGTTAAATAAAAAAATTGCGATTGACGACATTAAAATTATTTAGGATCCATTGATACTATAATAATAATAATAATAATTGTATAAATGTAATGAATTATTAGTTAATTTACTAATACAGTAGAGAATTCATCAAGCTTTGTAAAGAGGAGGCATTGTCAGTGTTTCAACAACAGTAAGTGAAAAAATAGAAAGTACTTACCGAACATACTCCTATTCGCATAGCATTCGAAAAGGGCTATCATTTCTAAAACGACTATCATGGGAAAGTATAAAAAGCGATTGAATTTGCAGCAGAAGCAAGAGTGTGTCTTATTGTGGCTAAATTTTTCCAATACAAATACCAACATAACACTTTATGTTTAAAATTAATACTCGTAGTTCGTTTCACACCATGTTTAAGTTCCCACCCTCTACCCAACAAACATAGAACTGTGTTAAACGAGATCCTGAAAAATACAAAATACTGGTCTCTGGCATCATCTCTACAGTTTGCTTTTAAGGTTTCATATGTTAAACTGGTTCCTGCAAGATGAAGAATTTAGTGCTACTATATTTTAAAATACTCAGTATTATTAATGAGTTAACCACTCACATTGAAAAATATGTGTTCATTTCGGGTATGTTATACTTTTGTTAATACTGGTACCTTAACATAATTATCAAATATGTGAATACAGGGTTTTGCAGTACAGTCAATATTTAAGCAGAGATTTATACACTCTGACACTCTGAAGGGCAGTCACAGATCATCTAACAATACAATCGTCTGTGCAGTAAAGTAGAATTCAAAACGAAGGAAACAATTCATGACTGATCCCAGAGAGTCTTAACCGAACATTGGTCAGTGTCTTGTGTTTTTTTGATACTTTTTTCGCTATTAAATTGTAATTACTTGGGATGATACAACCATATCCAGTACAAAAGGGAAGCCAGAGTTTTGCCGTTGTAGAAAGGTTTAATGGATTGTTGATAATCTTAGCATGGATGATTAAACATCTGAGTTATAATTTTTTTTATAACAAAATTAGAATATATAATTCATAATTAGCATCATATGTTCAAGAAGTTTTGAAAGGCATTACTTTTAAAAATTATAAAAGTACAGTTTGGTAGTACAATAGTTCCTAGGACGCAGTGCTATAGTCATTCTCATAAATAATAATAACAAGTACAATGTGTTCAACATGGTAAATTTGTTCATTATTTATTCACAATATGGACTGTATTGTATCATTGTTGACAACACTGCCGTATAAATTAATAATAGAACAGGATCAAAGGTTTTACATTTCCTACTTCGCTTTTATAAACAAATTTCTACTTCGCCAATTATAATTTAGAGTCACTAGCTTAATTTCAAAGTACAAATGGCAAAAATATAAACATATAATAATTATTATGAGATATTTTGTAAAACGCTCAAATTAAAAACAAATAATATAATATGTAATATCAAACAAAGGGAAGCAATACTAATATTGACAGTGATTTCAACTGCGCATGCAAATTTCCAATAGTTAATTAAATGTTATCACTTCAATAGTATTATTTCTAACAAAAAAAAAAGTTATAAATTTGTCTACATATAACACGGTCCGTATTACATGTGTGCTTAAACCAAAGATATATCAACTGAAATAAACCTTAAAGCACAACAGTTTTAAACTGCTATCAACAAAGTAACAAGATATTTGCACAAAAAGTAAATTACTAACTTTTATGGAGGGTTGTTAATAAATACAGTAGACTTGGGGCTACATATTTATGGTCTCCTTCGAGGTTAAATGATAGTTAGTTAAATTGTCCTAGATGGAAAGGGCCCTACAGCATAAACTATGAAATTACTCCCTTGAGAGCTGTTTGGAGAGACGTTGATGATCCCTTTATAAATATTTCATGTGAAAATGATTTTTTATCCCTTTTTTTAATTGTACAAAATGATAATAAATAATAATGAGCTTTAATAAAGAAGAAATATAGCATTTACTTTTTTTATTAAATAGTTATTATTCAATGAGTTTACTTGAATACATGTATTTACAAACGCCCTTGGGTGGCTTTTTATTTCTCTTTTATGAACTTCTATCACTTTTATTATAATGAATTCAATCTTATATTAAAGTTTAATATAACCTTACTAAGGTTATATAAAATATAATATTTTGGATATAACATATGTAATATTTTTAAGAAATAAGTTATTTAATATTTACTGTCTGGGTACTTATCTATTACGTATTGAACAACAATTTTTGCTAATATTAATAACAATACTGATATAAGTTTATTCATTATTTAAATGTAGAACATGGAATATGAATCAATATTCTATATTGGATTCCAGAAATATTCCTAGACTGATTTGTCATAATATTTAATCATCAAAATGCTATTGAGAAAATGTAATTCATTATTTATGACTAAGTCACGAGACTCCTACTCCTACAGGATTAACAACTAGCTTATCTTCAACTTGAAGAACAACAACCCCCACTGTCTTCACTTTGATTATATAATAAACAAGAAAATTAACCCAA
Organism: Hermatobates lingyangjiaoensis; assembly: GCA_026182355.1. Taxonomy (NCBI): domain Eukaryota; kingdom Metazoa; phylum Arthropoda; class Insecta; order Hemiptera; family Hermatobatidae; genus Hermatobates; species Hermatobates lingyangjiaoensis. The sequence continues at coordinate 1,883,569 of JAPFBL010000188.1, read as the reverse complement.
GAAGTTATTAACATTCTGACGATTAATGTTGATCATTAGAAACATGTCGACCATAGGAGATATACCTTATTGTGTAGATGAAATAATCAGTGTTATTTAGTAAAATTGAACTGCTAGTTAAGAAGCAGGTATCTGCTATGTTTGGTGGCATTTTAAGTATATATATATTTGTAAATTTTTGTAGCAGTCCTTCCTTCAAGCTCGTATTATTAAAAATGTAACCTTAAAAAAGCATTCGAAGAAGGGTCCTGTTTAAAATTCAAAATCGGAAAAGTAATAAATGCAATGTACAGGCTTTCTTACATGCCTTTCAGTTTAAGGACTATCCTAGAGTTCTTAAGAACTCGGTCGTCCCCCTCCGAAGATGGTAAATGCCCGTTACTCCGGGACCAGGGCTTGCTACTAGTAGTTCATTGAACTCATCAGGGCATCATTGTGAGGAGTGTTAGTGCCTCAAATGCAAAACTTATAGAGAAATTACAAACCTCTCTTTGGCTAACTGCCACCTGTACTAAAACATATAATTGAGTTAAAAAAAAGGGTTGGTATCTAATCGTATCTCCCGTCAGTCTAAGTATCTACCAGGCAAGTACCAGTTGTCCAGTCAAATCAGCTGTGTTCAAGGTCCGTTCACACTGGTAAGGATTTGGGGTCTCTAGCTCCGTGGTATGCTAATCAGGCATCCACTCGAGAAGTTTGGATGCCTGTTAAAGGCAATCCACACAGCGAACTTGGGTGAGAACCAACAACCACTATGAGTCCAACCTCCGTTGGTAGGATGGAGAGATAATCCCTCGATGGGCTCCCACTGACCGTTGTACCGACTTATTTTAAGAATTTCGGATCAAACTCTGTACCATAGGTTCCACTAAACTTGCTCAGCTACAAGTAAGGTCAGTAGCCTTTTTAGCCCCTGGTTGAAAGAACCTGTGGATATATATAAGCCAAAACAGCTTGTTGTAGAGCTGCATGGCCCCACTAGGGGCGTACGAAAAAGCAATAAAATAAGAAAATAAATGTTCATGACGTAAACATCAATATACAGAAGCAAAAAACTGAAACTTCAGTGCGCATAAAAGTGATGAAGACTGCCTTCAACGTCAATGACTTGAGTGAGTGCCCACAATGCTACAAGGATACAAATATAAAAGCCCTCATTCATTGAAATTATAAAATAGCTTTGAACTGGAAGATTTTTCATTGCAACATAAAAAGAACAAATCAGGAATTCGTAAACAAGGAATAATCTGATGAGAAATTTGATGACATTCTGAAGGCTACACGACAAGTGACACGAACAAATGGATAAAGAAAGACCTGGAACTATTCACAAAATTTACTATGGAAATCAATTCTTCGAACAGTAAAAAATGGATGAAAGGGTACTGAAAAATGTCATCAAAATCAATACAAAGTGTGCAAATAAGGACGACAGAGTTTCTCTAATTACTTCCTATAAAGGCCCCAGAATCAGTAGCCTATTTATGAAAAACAATAACCAAACAAAGAGCACTCCACTCAAGGAAAGTAATCAAGTGTACAAATACACATGTACCTACAGTGACTGTAGAAACCGAAAACATTCGTACATTGGAGTATCGACCCTGTCAAGGAGACATACAATGCATCTGATGTCTGGTGCTCCCAAGAAGGACATGGAGCATATACACAAGACGAAATTAACAAGAAAAATTATTGTAGAAGGTACCAAAATAATAAAAGAAGAAAGAGATCATCACAGGGTCTAAATTATTGAAGCTGTATGCATACAAAAAATGAAATCATATATCAATATTCAGTTAGAAACCAGCAATAAATTTTTGGGGTTATTTGGAACACAAGGTCAAATATGCCCGGCACAGGTAGTAACAGCAACCCCTCAGGTCACTCACCCCCCAGCTTTGAACAAACAACCTTAATCCCTCTAATTGACTCTACTTTACCTATAAAAATGAAAAACATTTGAGAATCATCCTTGTCCTGAAGACGGCTCTAGTAAAGAGTTGAAACATGTTGACTGTAGGAGAGATGCAATGACAAAATCGTTATTTAGGAAGACAGAGAAACTTATAAAGCATCATGTTTCCGCAAATTATACTCACATTTGTAATAATATACACATATTATATAAATATTGATAAAAGTATCGACCGTGGAATAGAAACAAAACTAAAGTTTATCGGGACTTGGTCAGTTTTTCAGAAGTTCTGCCTATGAAATAGTTTTTAAATAAAGACCGAAACGTTGGCAATGAGAGTTTAATTTGAACCTGAAGAACTGACCATGTCCCGATAAACTTTAGTTTTGTATATATATATATAACAATTAAATACCACAATAAACAATATATATTAATTAAATTGCTCTAAGGCCTTTCGTCACAACATCATCAGAGAGCTAAATGAAAAAAAAAAAAAGTTTTTTATAACAGATATATATAACAGTTATATCTAACATATATATATATATATATATATATATATATAAAAAAGTTGGGTTTTTGACTCTGACGAAGACCGCTTGTTACGGTTGAAAGATCTTAGTCTTGTTTTCCCATTTCTTATTGTGGTTTGATCATATATATATATATATATATATATATATATATATATATACATATATATATATAAAATTAAAATAAGCAGTGACACATAAACTGAAACACAACAAGGACTCACTTTTCAATATTTCAACCGTAATGGCGGTCGTCCTCAGGAGAAGAAGTGAATTGACGGAGGGACGACAGTCAACTAAAGAACTCACTGGGTGAGGGCTAAAGCAGTGCTGCCGCAAAGGAGACAAATAAAAAAGGAACTAGGAAGTCGAGAGTAAAAAGAAAAAAAAATTGTTTTTGAAAAGTATAAAAAAGGTTAAGAAAAGAAAAAATAAAGAAAATATATACAACAATTAAAAAAAAATAAATAAAAAACTAACGGTTTAAATACAAACGGTTTAAATATATATAAACACTACTAAATTCTCGACCGTGTGACAGATATACAACTAAAAAATGATAGATCGGGATGCGGTCAGTTTCTTCCACTTTCAATTCAAACTCTCATTGCCGACGTTTCGATTTTATTTAAAATCTTTAAAAAATTTAATATTTAAAAAATGTACGTATTAAAATTCTTGTTTTCCTCTGTTTGTAGGCCTTTGGAAAAAGATTTTAAATAAAATCAAAACGTCGGCAATGAGAGTTTGAATTGAAAGTGGAAGAAACTGACCGCATCCCAATCTATCATTTTTTAGTTATATATATATATATATATATATATATATATATATATATACATTATATATCCGTTTCTGAAATACAAAAACAGTAACTAAAATGAAACATGAAACAGTAACTAAAATAGAGTTCATGAGAGTTGTCATGAATGTCAATGGGAAAAATAGCACTGACCAGAAAAAAGCCTCAAAATTCACTGATACGTTGAATTACGCAATTATGAGTAACTGGTAAATTAAATGTTTAGCCAGACATAAATATGTATTCAGATATGTTGGGAAACATTATTGAAATGAATTATTTTTCCTTACGTCACAGGAAATGTTGGTATAATCCCATGCAAATATTAGCAGAAAGAGGAATGAGACATTTCCTGCATTATTATCAGATCCGTAATATTATTCTATTCAGATATACAAAGGAGAGCAACGGGGAAGCAGCAATGATAATTGAATTATATACTCTGATAAATAATTAATATTCATTTGAATCTAAGTCTGATTCATAATTAGTCTGAGTATTGACAGTCAGTTGGCATTGAGGCGGCATTCAGAAGATGTCTCAGTCTTCCTATAAGCTTGAAATCATATAAAAACATAATGTTTCTACCTTATGCTGAATAGAAAATGTTTGTGCTGACATTTACGGAAAGTATAACATCACAGTACTCTTCCCAATGGGTACGGTGATGTTACAACTACCAATTGTTGTTTATCTCTGGATCCAGCAATTTAAAGCTAGTAGACATGCAATTGATGATAACTGCACTCTGCTTCCTCCCGCCTTCTGTTCAAACCAGTCTTGAATGAAGTTTTTGTTTAATATTATCGTTCATAAAAGCGTTTATACGAGTTCGTCTGAAACTATAACTTCAGCAAGCTGAGTTCAAAATCGTTAATACAATAGTTGGACACCAAACAAATCATCCAGCCTACTAAATGTGCCGTAAACCATATTAACTTCTTGAATACTACTGATTAGACATTTTACTAATTTATTGTGACTGACAATATGACGAGGGTTGGCTATTGCATAGTTCTCCTAGTCCGATCAAGTTCTTGGCTGATAGATCTGAATGAATGTGACAACTCAGATTCTTTTGGTCATGGATCGGGTTATTCTAATGAACTACCTACTTGAATGTGAAGCATACAACCACGACAGAATATTTGGTTTATTTGTTTAACAAAGTATGTATGATATAAAAATACGTCCTGGAAAAGTTTACAGTAATGTGCTGCATTCCAGAATTCGCGAGAGGCTGTATAAAAAAAATCTTTAGCAGTAATAATAAAAATAATAATAATAATTATAATAAATAATAATATAATTACAATTAAATTGACTATTATTTGGTTTAAAGCGCTTACTGGTATAAGTATTTCGTTGTTTATAAGATAAATTTTGAAAATTGCAACTAACCTGTTGCCAAATAACTAATGGAACTATACCTTCTGGTAGAGTAATACTAAAGGTGAACTAAAAGGGCTTTCTTTAGAAACAATTACAACTAAGTTCTTAATTTCAGGAATAGAATACAGTGTTAAGGAATGAAATAATATCTATCACACTTTAAACTGAAAAAAATAATATGAAATTAGCTTAGAATGAAATACGTATAAACAACTATATCATGAATTCTCAAATGAGAAACGCAAACAAATGGAGGAAGAATTTAAAATTGTGAGAAGTTAGATAACATCACTGGTGTTTGGAAAAAAGCTGTAGAAAAATAAATTGTTGAATGGACTGAATGCATTAACATTTTCTGGAATAACATATATTTTATTCTGTATAAATATTGGCTATCAATTTAAAATATATTATATTGTTTATAACTTCTAAAGATTGAGGATTAGCCACGATCTAAACGTAATTCCCATAGAAATTGTGACATAGAAGACTTATGTAATGATAACACAATCTATGATAGTGGAGTGTACATAATGAGTACAGTCAGTTCAAGTGATAAAAGCAGAGACAGAAATACAATATCTTAATTATATATGAAATAATATTTTCTATTTTATAATATTACTAGAAACATTTTGCAATAAAATGAGACCCAAACCTTTCATATTTGATGCCATTATTTCTATATTGCGATGGAATGCAGAGGAACTTGATTTATATAGCCTATTATTAGGGGCAAGGCTAGCTCAGTGGTTACGTGCTCGCCTCTGAACTGATAGGACCGTGGTTCGATCCCCACCTGGCCCTCGATTTATTCACGCGGGATGTGAATAAATCTGAACACGTCGTCCCTCGGAGAAGGATGTTAAACTATTGGTCCCGAGCCTGTACGATGTCAGGTACTCGATAAAGATCCCTACTCTAAATACACATGAGTTAGGCAAAATTTAGGACTCTCACTGTAGAAATCAATCTTCATTGTGTGGTATCACAAAGGGCTAATGCTCGACCTACGTGTGTTCCCTTGTAGGACTGCCACTGCAACCTAACCTAATCTAGCCTATTATTAGTATTATACCCTTTATTAAACTAGTTTTGTTTTTATCATAATAAACACCATTAGTTTTTCATGCTGATTTCACCTTCATTGTGTATTTGTCAGGGGAAGGTTTCTTGAGTTGTTGGTAGATTGAGAACAGTGATGGTGAAGTTAATTAGGAAGGGAGGTGTTTCTAAATATTTAGAGGCACATCAGATTGACTGAAGCCTAATTGATGGATCAGTAGCATCAATCAATCTACCCTGGGGGACAAAAACAAGCTACTCTGCCTCCTTCAGCCTAATGACCTTCTCGACTACCACCACGTCATCATCCTTTTTAGATAAAACAAAAAAAAATCTTTCTATATAACGAAATCGGTGAGTTAATATATATACGTTATGCTATATGCGATATACTTTATGCTATTGGCCCAGAAAAAACCTGATGTGCACTTCATTAATTTCAGTACAATAATTATATGATAAATCATGTTAACATAAAACAAAATATTTCTATGATACGCAAGTAATACTAAATATTTAAAACTAATATATACTCAATATTAAATGAATGTCTTCTAAGGTGTCGCCATTACAAATATCTCTTTCCGTTGTACACACATGAAATTGTATTATATATATATAACAAACACTTTTTCTTTTTCTCGGAGTTTGGTCAGGGTAAATATATGGAATCACCTTTTTGCCAACGTTTCGTCTTTATTTCAAGACATTCTCAGGGCTATAAACTAACAAAAAAACAATAAACAATGGACATTTGTCATTTCTACTTTAGAAACATCATAAACAAATTGAAAAAAGAACTTACTGAAGGCTGGGTTCCCTGAAGCCCTGAGGATGTCTTGAAATAAAGACGAAACGTTGGCAAAAAGGTGATTCCATATATTTACCCTGACCAAACTCCGAGAAAAAGAAAAAGTGTTTGTTAATATTTTGTGGTCAAGAAAACAGTACCGTATATATATATATATATATATATATATATATATATATATGTGTGTGTATCTAAAACAAAAACTAAAGTTTATCGGAACTCTACAAAACAAATAAGAATAATAAATTAATTGAAAAATAAAAATGTAAATAAGTTTTAATTAGAAGCATTATAATTTAACGACACTTAATTAATTGATTACTTAGTTAATTAATTAACCAATAATTTTATAAAAATCAATATTAATTAGAATTGTTCTTTTCTAGTAAAAAAATAATGTTTGTGGTTGAGTCCAAGAGAGAATCGTGTATATATATGCCTCCTCAGAACCACTTTAAGTAACTTTAGTATTATTATCTAATACTAATAGGTATTAGGAGTTTTATCCATTTTATTTTGATGTGAATAATAAATAGACCAACCTGTGTAAATATCTTTTAAACAGTATTGATCAGTGTATAGTTACTTATACTTACTAGCAAGTAGTGAGTCGTTTCATCATTGTTTTTGTAGTGAATGCCTTTTCTAGATGCATTAAACTTTTTCTGTATTATATATAATTGAATTGTGTAAGAACTCTTCTCTTATAACTTTATTATTAGTTTCACTCTATATTACATAGTGTTTCGAAACATTGATGAAAGAAAATACACGGGAATTGTTAATATTAAACAAGCGCAATTATGGAATGGAACAATTCACTTATTGGAATCTCTCATATTATACTTTCTGTTAAATATCCACACTATGATTATTTTTTATAAAGTTAGTTTTTAAGACTTTGATTTAGAGCAAGGTGAATTAAGTTATTGTTGGAGAGGTCTTGAGAGAGTTTGGGTTGCGGTGTTATTGTCTCCTGGCAGAGGAGTGCGAGTGGTAGCAGTGTGCTGTAGTGTGTGGAGAGCAGTAAATCGTTCCTAAGTGTAGCTCCATTACCCGCTATCGGCTCCTCCCTTCGCTCTCCACCCCACATTCTTACCAGTTCACCCATTAGATACTCCAGCTTCCTCACATGTACGTCTTTTCCTATAGTACATTTTTCTCACTAACCTTTCTAAGAAAACAGAAAACACGCCACCGATGCTTTAATAGTGCAATTACTCAACCAACAACCTTTCCTTTTTCCTACACAACCTGGAAAACATCATCACACGCATCACTTTGCAGTGTTTATAGTCCATTAAATCCTTCCAACTAAATAATTCAGAACATATCTTCATCTTCTAGGCATTCATTAAATTAATAACAAATATATTCCTCAGACTTATTTACTTAACTTACTTTTCCTACATATGAGACATAAACCTCGTTTGATAATTTTTTCATATTTTAAAATCCACATAATCAACTTTTATATTTTCTAGATGTGCATAGGGGCATGTATATGTGCGCGTGCGTGTGTGTGTTTATAAGAGGAAGTGTGTCAGTGTGACATCCTTTTTTTTCACTCACTATTCTGTCATCTACATAGATGCTAACGAGCACACACTTTCATTTGTCTAAACATATTTACTTACACGTACACTCACTTCAACAGTATGTTGCAGAAATATATATATATATAGTGGAGTACTAACTGTCGGTTGTGCAGTTGCTGATCGTATTTAGACGCCTTCCATCAGGATTCTTTTTTCTTGATGACGACATTAGTTATTCCTTTGTCTATCTGTGTACTACCTTAGTTTTAATTCAATTACATATATTCGTTTATATATATATTTTTTTATATATAGAAGGGTCTTTAACTGTCGCTTCGCAAATGCGCTTCGTGTTCCTATCTCTACTCTTCTGACGTTAGTTCAACAAAAAATTAGAGACTGTATATGTGCTTGTATCTTTACGCTGTGTCTATAGTTTACTGTGAATGTTTGTTGTCTTTTGTAGATCGTTTTTCTGATGATTATATATATATATATATATATATAGAAAATTGTCACAATAACACGTGATATAAATATTCAGGTAACTCACCACAAATTAGAGAAGATAGTCGCTCTAAGGCCTTTCGTTTTCACGTCGTCAGAGAGCAAGTGAATACAAGTTGTAAGCAGGTTATGAATTTTGATTTAAAGAAGGAGTAAGATTGGCATCATTGACAGTATTTTTCCCTATAACTGTTGAAATAGTCTTGATTTGTTTGATAATTCCTTCAATTAGAAATTCATCTAATTTAAAAAGGCCTGGACTAGTGTTGACCAAGTTCTTAGAAAAGTCTTTTATGAGGGCGCTTTCAACAATGTTTCTTCTTCTTTCACATGACATAAAAACAAACTCCTTTGCTTCTTTCCAGTTAATTATGTGATTTTTGTCTCTAATGTGTAGGAACAAGGCACTTTTATTAGAAGACAAGATGATAAAAGTGCCTTGTTCCTACACATTAGAGACAATAATCACATAATTAACTGGAAAGAAGCAAAGGAGTTGGTTTTTATGTCATGTGAAAGAAGAAGAAACATTGTTGAAAGCGCCCTCATAAAAGACTTTTCTAAGAACTTGGTCAACACTAGTCCAGGCCTTTTTAAATTAGATGAATTTCTAATTGAAGGAATTATCAAACAAATCAAGACTATTTCAACAGTTATAGGGAAAAATACTGTCAATGATGCCAATCTTACTCCTTCTTTAAATCAAAATTCATAACCTGCTTACAACTTGTATTCACTTGCTCTCTGACGACGTGAAAACGAAAGGCCTTAGAGCGACTATCTTCTCTAATTTGTGGTGAGTTACCTGAATATATATATATATATATATATATATATATATATATATATATATATATATAATTTAAAACGTGAAACGGTCTTTTAGGGCAACTTATCGAACGATTAAATGAAAAGAACATGGAGAAACAACAACTAAACTAAGTATAATATTTCTACCATGTCTTTCCACTTTTATAAACAAACACACACACACACACACACACACACACAGTTTCACTCATTCTCTCACTCTCCATCTGTCTTTCTCTTATTCACTCTCATATAGCTGCATACAAAGAGTCATCAATATTCAGCAAAATATTACATAAATTTATTAGAATAATGAAAATGTGCACTCAGAATACTGAATTCGCTGCTACTCAGATAGAAAACATTTATTTTCTTAATAATTTTTATATTCATGGTATATAATATTAAACTGCTTTATCTATATAAAATGTTTTAAGAATCTTCATGTTGAAAATTTTATTATGAGATTAAATTAAATAACTGTCTAACACAGTATCATAAAAAGAATGATTTATTATACAGAAGAAGAAATGGGTAATTACTGAAGTGAATTAATATTTTAATAATTATATTTAATTTGAACGATCTACATTTCATTTATAAAATAGATAGAATATTTGCATTGCAAATAAGTATTACAACTTTTTATCACCTTCATATAATATTGATAAAATATATGAATGACCACAGTTATATATTTTTAATTAAACTATTAATTAAAATTAATAATTAGAATAATAATTAATTATTATTAATTAATGATTATTAATTAATAATAATAATTATGATTAATAGTTTATAGTAATATAAACTATTAATTAATAGTTCAATATATTACTATAAAATAGATTTAAAATATTACTGTAGTGAATCTACACAGGACTGTTCTCCTCTTCACCTTGCTATGCCTTCATAACATTTGCTTCCATTAACATTTTTAGAATAAATCATTAGTTATGCAATCCGTAATTGTGTGGTATTTACTCATTCTGAGGTATAATGGATAAACCAACAAAAGTCTCCACACAAATGAAGTGTTATTCAACGCGTTTCGAACACTTTGTGTTCATCATCATGATCATCATCATCATGATAATCATGATGAAGAACACAAAGTGTTCGAAACGCATTGAATAAAACTTCATTTGTGTGGAGACTTTTGTTGGTTTATCCATTTTACCTCAGAATTTTTAGAATAATGTACCCTGCATTATTATTGTACATAGCAAGCTTTGTAAATGTACATATTAAAAGTAAGACTTTAAAGGGCGAGTAAAAATAAGAATTCTTTCTTTTCATCACTATCTATAGTTATAAGAGGAAAAAAGATTGAAAGGAAAACTTACTAGATGTATAAGTTTGAAATGATTTCTTAGAACTTTGTCGGATTGTAATGTATCATACAATATTACAGTTCGAATTAGTCAACAATACACAAAGAGTGCTATCTCTGGTAGAGTAACGAGTGGATGCACTTATTCATATTACAGTGGTCACCTGGACTGACCTGTTTTCCTTCCACAGAAGTTTAACCCAAGATTGATACACTTGATTATTCAAGCATTGTTTGCATCTTTCATACTGTGTTGCACATTTCATACGCTGTTGCATAAGAGTGCTGTGGAAAAGCAAAGGAGATTCAATACAGGTGGATTAGAGTTATATAACATAAAGGTCTGGGAGGTCATTTCTAGTCGGAGAATGTTTTTCCGCTGATTCAATGCCTCATACATAAACCAAGAGGCCAGTTTATGCCCTGGACAAGCTGAAAGAGCTGCTAAACTTTTTCTGCCATTACTAAGATGGAGTTTTACTTCTCCAACACCACATGTTACCAGGAACAAAAACAAACTTTGTGTCTGATTCTTTTATTCAATCAATACACACAGAATATTGTCTAGTTTTAACTTTTGTTAAACATTTCATTTTAAAGAAACAAAAGAATTTCTTATAGCTCAGTTTAATGATATTCACGTTTGTATACATTCACGAAATTCACGTAAAAATGTAATTTTTAGGAATATAAAAGAAATATTATAACCCATCATTTTTCCTCATGGTTGAACATTCTCTAATTATCTAGTCTATCTTGGCAAGAAGAAACATATATCACATGACTTATATTATATATGCATATATCCAGTGTGTCGGCTATGAGTCAGTATGCAGGTATAATGCTTACTTAATCTCGTTTTGACTGAAAGTCTTCAATTACTGTTTTATATATATATATATAAAGGTATCATATAAACACGTGAAATAACAATCAATGATCAAACCAAAATATGAAATGGGAAAAAAAGGAAGGTTTTGAGCGTGCTCCTAGGAGCCAAAGGTTGGCTTTCTCAGAAGCTTTTGAATTAACTTCTCTGTTATCACTAGGGACTTGTTTGAGAACTTGGAGTGTGAAACAATCATTGAAGCTGAGGTGGTGGGCATTAGCGTGAGAAGCAACAGGGAGACTGCTGCGTTTACCAACCGAAAGCCTGTTATTTTTCATCCGATGGTTCAGCATCACCACGATGATTGCAACGCCAACGTAAAAAGCATCACATTAAGTGCATTTCTAGAGGTAGACACAGTGAATGGAGATACACGAGAAGGGATTGTGAATAGGGTAAGAATTAAGATTTAATGGAGACGTAAATGAAGGCTCAGAATTAACAATGTAACACACATGCACATAAATTCAGAAATTTACAAATTTTGTGCAATTAGCTTATAACTGCGGTCATGTTAATATAGATTACAAACCTCGTATAAAATTCATAAATAAACTACTATGTAAAATTCGGGGAACTCATTATTGAAAATTATTATAAATATAATATTAAAGTAATTCTGAATGGTGCATGCTAAGTGTTAGTATGATTGTTATTTAAACTAACACCTCTTCAGAATAAGCTCAGGTGTAAAATGGAGAATAAGGTTCCACTCTTTTGTCCTAGATGTGGAAAAATACTGACAGTGTCACGTTTACTAGAGAATTATCCTGCACTAATAGATGATACAGCCAGCATGACAATGACCACAAATGTAGTAGTTGCAGTAGTACTTACTACGGAATACTTGCATGCTGTGGAACTTTTCTTGAGATGAAAAGCTTTTACTACATGTAGTAGAAACTCTCTACTGACGTGGACTACCTTCCAATAGGGACCAAACTTGCATGAACAGTGCGGATATTATTAAAATTAACTTAATTAATTATATAATCCATATTAATTAGGCTGCATTAGCTAAACTATATTTTGGTTCAATTGAGCCATCGAAATATATCTCTATTAATAACCATTACTCTAACTATGAATATGGACTGTTTGTTTACCCAATCTTTTTCCACAGTTTTTTTTATTTGTTTTGGTTATTTATGTTTTTTTGTAGCAGATTAGATAAGATGGAATATTTAAAAAAAGAAAACTTGAAACAAGGCTAAGATCTACCACTTCATGACAAAGCGTATAAATATGATAAATCGAATACTAAAACCGATATTCCTTAGACTAGAAAACGCTCATTAGTAAAATGTATAAAGAATTTATTTAACTTTACCATGGTACTTTTTTTGATTTTAACAAAGAATTAAATAGAGTTGGAAATATTTACGAAGTTGTTATGGGTGTGAGAGGGAGGATTAGCGTTTGGAAAGCCCTTTAATGAAGAAAAGCTCTTGAGGCTCAAAGTCATGCTGACTGTGTGAGTTGTTCAGATGTAAGCCTGACTCACGGCTTTGTATTATTTCTAGTAGGCGTTCCTATTAATATTAGTGGTTTAAACAATATTTGAATACTCACCATGAATCATGAAAAAAAAATGAATAAAAAACCAACTCCATGAAAACCCACAACCTTCAGGAGACTCTGTTCAAATATTATGACAAAGTGTGTTTTCTTTGATTACTCATGTAATTTTAATTTATATTATATTTAGCATCCTTAATAAATCAAGAAATGTAGTGCTGAATAAACACCAATAAGGAATAATTATTCCTTATATTACTAATAATTATATTAGTAATTATTATATATATAAATTATAAAATTATATAAATATTAAAAATAATTATATTACTAATAATATTAATACTATATTAATAATAATTATGAAGTTCCAATAATTTCGTGGAAATCACGTTATAAAATAAACAGAGTATATATAATATTGTGCGCATATTATTTTGTGTATTTGCAATTGTACATTTATAGTTGAAATAAACAATTACAATATATCAAATAATATAATTTAATATAATGAAATGTACATATAATATTTAATAAAATTACAACGACTAATTAATAATATATTTTTCTTATTAATAATAAAATCCAATTAAATTGTTCTTAAGACATTCATACGGATTAGTTTTCATATCTTTATTTAAATTTTTTAATTAGTTACACAATTCAAATAAAGAAAATATTTAAATTCGATTGAATGATGGGAATTTCGTTTGGCGTTTCAGGGTGAAACGCTTTCTCTTCATTATTCCTCCCTTTCATTTTATAATATCCCCCTCCCAGTCTCCTACTCCCTTAATCTTCATCACTTCTACTCACCCTCTCTCTATCACTTCCTGCGTCAGTTTTACACTCTGCACCATGATTTACCTATCACTCTTTACAACTAATTCATAATCGTTGTATCTATCATTACCTAAATTTGTCAAATTATGGATTATTAAAGTTATAAGAGGATATTATAGAATTATAAATGATATAATCATTTTTTGAGATATAAATTATTGAAGATAATGTCATTCTTATCAAAGTATTAATAAGTATATTGCATTAAAAGTTGCATAATTGATAGGTCTGGATAGCCCAGTATCTTACGACTTTTAGGTCCGGAATTTGATGCCTACTCTGGCCTTCGATTTATTCACACGGAGGTTGAAAAAACCTGGGAATCCCGTCCCACGGAAATGAAGTTAAACCTTCGGTTCTGAAGCTGCACGATGCAAGGTATAATGTTTCTTTAAAGACCCATCCAGTAAATACAGTTCATTTCTTAATTTAGAATGTTTATTGTGTGCCATCAGAAAGAGCTCATCTCCGGGTTATGTGTGTTCTCTTGTGGCACTGCTACTGCAACCTAATTTAACCTAATTATCAAATTGTAGAAGTGGTATATGTTTCTCTCATCAAAGTCAATTAAACATTTGCCATATTTACGAGAGCTCACTGGAAATTGTCAACAACTGCTGATACAATGAAACAGTCACAACATGAATAGAAGTAGTATTAGAATTCCTTCCTATTTTATACATTGTTATGTGACATTTTTCAATATACGTAGAACATGAACAATGTACTATAATTGTTGTCATTTTTATAGGGTGTGTACTAACATTAGTACTAACATTAGTTTTCTCAGTTGTTTTTGTTTAAACTTTTCTATTCATGAGACGTGTCTTTACATCATTGAATACTCTTCAATCAAACTTTTAAAACATTCATTTGTACATCGAAAAGCTATTACGAAATTAATTTAGTTGAATATAGGTTAAGTAAAGTTCGGTTGCAGTAGCTGACCCATGAGAGAATACACTTAGGCCAAAGTCGGCATTTGCGATGTCATACAATGAACAGTCTACAATGGGAACCCTAAATAAACTTTAAATAACTCAAGTGTATTTAGAGAAGAGATCATTAACCTGGTATTGTATATGCTTAACGACTTCTACAGGGATGAAGTACTATTAGTTTTTTTTCACCCCGAAAATAATTCTAGGACAACAAATAAAATGTATTTACCGCAAGAACATTGGGTATCGAAGGACAACTTATTCGAGGACAATAGTGAGTATCGAGCCCCAAACTACGGTTCTAGAGGCGAGTATGTAAGATATTGGACTACTCTGGCCCCCTAACTGTATAAACCAGGGAGATATCAATAGTCAGCATGGTTGGCTACAATACTGAGATGCACTGTATCGAGTCTCTAGATTTTTTATACGAGAGGTATATTATCTTTCAAGCGTCCTTTGAAGGTTCTATAATGTCAGGCATTCGTTAAAATCCCATCAATAATGAAGTTGAGTCATATAAAATTTAAATCTTCCTATGTACAATAAGCCTTGTGTTCTTGCTAACTATGGCTAAATAAAGTGCCAAATAAGAAATGAACTGCACTTGGTGGCTCAAACAACACTCAAGGTGGAAGCTTTAAATTATATGTCCAACGACCAACGACCAACGATTCTTTCCGCACACTGCAGTGCGCATTGTAATTAGCAGTTCCAGGTCACGGACCTACTACTGCTGAATTTTTGTACTGCTGTGTTTATGGAGTCAGTAAGTAAATGTCTGTAGTCTTTTGTTTGGTATTCATTTTACATTATTTCGTGGTCGTCTGGTCTTCTTGAGACGTGAAATGTTGTCAGTCTAGGGTTTGGCTTTCTATTTCAACAACAGCGTTTATGATGGATATGGTTGGGGAGTTCTTAGCGATAGGCTCTGTACAAGGGGGTTTGGATGGGGTGGGGTTTTTGTGTCCTCATTGGCCACCAGTCTATTTGTGAAATCATACGTGGTGGAGGCAAACGCCAGGTCAAATATTTGATTTCATTCAATGCTTTTATATTTTATCATTCAAAAATTAAATTTAGAGCAAAAAATAACTAAAAAATAATAAAAACCTATTCAAATTGTTTGCTTCAGTACATTATTATGTTATAAATAATTATGATTAAGTACTAATTTAACATTGACAAATATAAATTAATAATGGAAACTGTTCGAGTAACAACTTTTAAGTCAAGTTGTGTAGTTAGTCTATGTACACTAAGTAAAACATAGAACTGGAGGTTATCAGAAATTGTTAATTAAACTGCCTCAGGCAAATCTGCTAACTTCACATTTCTGCACGCTGATTCTAAAAGCAGCTAATAGCTGCAGGTGTGACTGCGATCTAGTAAAATTTAAACAAATAGGAGGAATGACAATTTAGCTCGCGTCAGTTAAAATACATTTTCATTTAAATCAACTAACTAATAGTTACTTTAGTTAACTTTATACTTATAATTAGTATATGATAGTAAGTGGAATAAAACGTGTCAGTCACATTTTCTATTTTTCATAATTAAAATAAAAAAAAAACTAGGTCACGGTGATGCTAGAAAGTTTACATAACAATGTCATAACTGTAATCAATCCAATTTACTTGAGATCTTTGTTATTTGTAATTTTTATTTAAAAATATATATGACAAGTTGATATAAATATAATAATTTATTTCCCTCAAAGTATTAAAACCTGGCAGGACTATCTAAACAACCTTTCATCACATATTTGAATCATCTCAGTTAAAATAAATATAACGACAATTCATATATAAATGTAACATATTTATATTTGTAATTAACGTATTTTTTAAATTGAAATAGAAATACAATTGTAACGTATATACAAAAGTATGTATTTATACATGTCCTAGAAAATGTTGACCAATAAGCTGAAAATATTGTGAAAATAATAACAGAATAAATAATTCTGTCATAAAAATCAACTTATAATACAATTAGACATAAGAATTTCAACTTTTCAAATTTAAATATTCTTTAATTTTAAGAATCCAGTTATAAATTTCATTCCATTTTCATAGGCTACTTTTAATCTTGAATACATTCGATGTTATCCGTTACTTGATTCAAAAGAGTTTAAATAACTTGTAACAATGAGATGAACGCATATGTTTACTTTATTCTAAAAAAAATTAAAAGGATCATAAAAGAAATTGATTTTGAGATGTTTGGAGGAGATTTCTTCCAAAATGTTGTAATCACTCTGGAAGACTTGTTTTCGTTATTTTCCAACACTCACTTTTAAAAAGACTCAACGGCTTTCAAGCTCTACAAGAGTATAATACATGGCTTATTTCTGACTTGGCAATCATTCCAATCATGTTAATTCTGTTTATGGAGTTGAACAACAACAAATAGTGTTACCCATTCAAATAGTAACAACCCCAATGGCTTTTAACTTTAGACTTAGGTGATCTAATAGGAAGCACTCTATTCAACATATCTACAAGTTAACCCAGTGGATGAATCTTAATGAAATTTGTTTACTATATATTATTTGTTTAATAAATGAACTCTATTTTTTTGTCTTATATAATATTTTTCCGACATTATACAAAAAAAAAATATTTTTGGCCGGTATTCTTTATTCGAGAAACTTAAAATGATCATTTTTGTATTGTTTTCATGTGAGTTCTTCATAAAAATACATCATATTTTCGTTTTTGAAAAAGAAAACAACAACCCTAAAAATGATATGTTTGATCTGAAGTCATTTATTGGATTTATTAAAAAATTTTTTTCTAGCCATCCAAACAATTAGTAATACATAACTGATTTAAAGATAATTAATAAAAGTCAAATCAAAACTATTAGGTTCATTTTAAAATCATATAAAGATGAATACAATAACATTTTAATTATTATAAACATTATTATTATTATTATTACTTCTCTATAAGTTTACAGAAATAATTTAATTATTATTAATTTTATTATTTTCTTGTAACAGTTTTATAAAAACAGTTGTAAAGCATGATTAATAATGTTATTCAAAACTTTTTTGAATCATTAATAATATTAATTTTAAATACCTAGTTCACCAAATTCTGTAACAATTATTATAATTTAACTACTCGTATTATATATTTACTATTAATTGTGCCGATATTGAGATAGGTACATTAATACAATGCATTTGCATAAGAACTATTGTCAGACATTGATAATACCTTGATTTCTTGGAAACTATAATGTAAATTACTCCAGACTACTTGAAAGGTAACCGACCAACAAACACCAGTTGATAACAGAAATATAGTTTAACTTGTGATTTACTTCTTTCTTTAAGTTAATTTAAGTTTTCTGTTCATATTGCACAATTGCTTGGGAAATTACATTGTTTTGATCCCTACTTCCTTACTGAGTATTATAAATAAGAACCTAAGGACATCAGTATATTGAATAATATAACATATTCAATTTAACCATATTTAATGAAATTGAGATTGAGTTTAATTTGTTAAAATGTCATTTTTATACCTCATATTTTCTAAATAAGAATTTTGATAGTGTTGTAGTTATTGTATAAATACTGACTAATGAAACATTTTATATGACGGATGGAGTTGCCATGGGGTCCCCTCTGGGAGTGACATTCGCCAATTATTACATGTGCCATATTGAAAATAATATAATGTTAAACAGACCAGAGATCAAACCAGCAGTCTATTGTAGGTACTTGGATGACTGCTTCATAGTATCAAAAAATATGAACGACATTGAAAACTTAAAGAAAACATTTGAAGTAGGTCTGTTTAAAATTTACAATTGAGAAATCAATAAATAAGAAAATCAATTTCCTTGACGTAAACATCAATATGTAAAACTAAAAAACCGAAACTGCAGTGTACGTAAAAGCCACCAATATAGCCTCATACCTCAATGTATTGAGTGAGTATTCAGAACGCTACAAGGATGCAACTATAAAAGCTCTAATTCATCGAACTTATAAAATAGCTTCAGACTGGAAGATTTTTATTCATTCGTAAACAATGGCTACTCTAATGAAAAATTTGACAATATTCTAAAGGCGTATTTACATGGCAAGGAACGCAAACAAATGAATAAAGAAACACCTGGAACTATTCATAAAATTTACTATAGAAATCAATACTCCGAACAGTACAAAATTGATGAAAGGGTCCTGAAGAATATCATAAACAACAATTTAAAGTGTACAGACAAAGACGACAGAGTTTCTCTGATTACTTATTATAAAAGCCCCACAATCAGCAGTCTGTTCATGAAAAACAATAGCCAAACTAAGAGCACTCCACTCAAAGAAACTAATCTAGTGTATGCATATACTTGTACCTACGGTGACTGGGAAAACCGAAAATATTCGTACATAGCAGTAACCACTACCACTCTTTCAAGGAGGCTCACAATACATCTGATGTCTGGAGCTCCCAAGAAACACATGAAGCAAGTTCACAAAACAAAATTGACAAGGGACATTATTATGGCAGGCACTAAAATAATTAAAAGAGAAAGAGATCAACATAGACTTAAAATGATTGAGACTGTATGTATACAAAAAAGTTAAGAAATTAATAACCCACACTTAAAGTCCCTAATTTTTGATTTGAACCATCTTCATGAGAGATAAGAGAGGGAAACCAAGCACACTGGTACAGAGACAATATATATATAGACAAATGTATTTGAGAAATAGTTTTTGGTAATAATAAATTAAACTGCAATATTGTTGTAATATCATTCGAAATAGTTGTACCAGTTATATTGTTGTACCTTCCAATATTCAATTTATATATTGTTGTTATGAGTTACCCTATTTTGGAGTCATGTAATCATTCATTCAAAAGTTGTCCATTTATTTACTTTGTGGTATTTACTCACTTTGGGAAAATAATGAAAGTCTCTGCATACAAATATTTTATACAAACAACACGTTTCCCAAGCGCTAACTCCATCTCTA
Organism: Hermatobates lingyangjiaoensis; assembly: GCA_026182355.1. Classification (NCBI taxonomy): domain Eukaryota; kingdom Metazoa; phylum Arthropoda; class Insecta; order Hemiptera; family Hermatobatidae; genus Hermatobates; species Hermatobates lingyangjiaoensis. The sequence goes on along the minus strand of JAPFBL010000188.1, from coordinate 1,863,670 downwards.
CTTCCATCCACACAAATACCTTATTCAGGTCAGTGATTTTACTCACCACAACAGTTAATATGTAATTATTTAACTTATCCATTTCGCTTAATCTTATTTTTAATTTACTAGATTATTTGTGCTATCTAGTTTATTTGTATTTTAGATGTTTCTTGAACACCTGTACTCAAAAAGTATTGTAATGTAGAGCATAGGTATGATATTTTTTTCATTATTTCTTCAACCATGTGAATATATTTAATTATTCTGCATGTATAATTGGAACGTATATTAATATCTTTAGTTTGTTTTAGTACAATATTCTTAAATGAAAAAAAAAAAGGGAAAACGCTAATATGGTAGTGAGATGGGAAATATTAATGGACCAGCTAATACCAAAATTTGTAAACTTCAATGTCGGTGTGGCTAAATTTCGACTTTCTCCTATCCCTCCTCTAAATAGTAAGTCTTGCCAAGTTCGACTGATGTTCGATTTGCTGGTAGGGTTGCAGAAATGGTAATCACCAACGGATTTATCTTTTTTAGAACCAGAAAAGGACAGTTCTGTGTCAAGATCATACCAAACTGAAGTGCAAAGTGCCAAATGACCTGAAGAACAAGATCGAACGTTGGGTAAACAAAACTAAACTAAATTCAAGTGGTGTTTTTCCTAAAGATAGCAGCATCAAGAGATCATTTCATTAGGATATGAGGTAAAACGGTTTATTACTTTGTTAATTCAAAATATTTCACCATATTCTGTATTACTAGTAAAATTATCGTTATTTTTTTATAAAAAATTTCTGTGTACAAATTATTGTATTAAAATACAAATGAATTGAAATTAAACATTCTTTATGGTATTGTCAAAGAAATTATTGCTACAATAGTTTTTTGGGGCTGTGATATGAATTAAATGAACTACAAAACATGGTATTTTTTTTGGAAATTTTATTAGAGGATAAAAAAAGTTGCAATCTTGAGTATTCAGTGAGAGTTCAATAAAGGCTGTGACTTTGTCCTTTGAGCGGCGGAACGCAATTTATTGAATGATACTTTGACAGGGTGGGTTAGAGAAACGTCTGGCCGAAGGCTGAACGAGAACTATTTATTGTCCCGTCCATACCCTCTTGTCCACTGCAGATGTACTTGACATTCTCAACTAACCACATGGAATCACCATATAAATCTACTCTCCGTGCCATGCCAAGAACGCTTAATTTTATAAATACAGTTTCGAAAAAAAAATAACAATGACAAACGAAATGTTATGTTTTTCTGATAGAAAAGTAATATATTTAACGTACAATCAAAGTTATGTATTTGTGTTATATATGTTATGTTATGTATTTATCAGTTATAAAGTCGTAATAAATAACGAATATACTTACAGAAACAACAAAGTTTTTAGTGTTAAATAAAGTTTAAAACAGAGCAAATTATTGAAATCAATCACTTTGTTATCATAATACTCTTTATTATTCTACTATCACTTTTCCTTAAACAACTCAAAAATTTGAGTATAATTATTATTCTGGGAGTAATCAAAATAAGTAGTTTTTTAATTTCTCATCTGTGAGTATGGAATGCTACACATTCTTGATTCAAAACATAATATTAATAATACTCGTATAATGTTAATATCGATAATACTTTTGTTTAATACTGAATTTCATTTAAAATGACTAATTTTTGTTTATAAAGGAACAAAATAACATCAACAGCAAAGTCAATAAAAGGTAAATCACTATTTGACTTGACTTTATAAATTTTTATAAGAGGACTAGCCTCGTCCTCTTAATCCCATTCAGGAAAAAAAAGACACATTTTACTGGGTGTGAAAAAAATATCTTAACTAAGACAGACGGAAGCCGGAAGAAGAAAAGAAGATTTGAGTTTCAGCTACCGAACCTGCACACGACTGAGCAGACTTTCCACTCTCGGACACCAGTCAACAACCAGGAACCCCAAGCAAGAAGCTAAAGATGATGTTATGACACCACAGTGAATGAAACCAATAAGGGCGGACCGCCACCCAAGCCAGCGTACGAAGCAGCGGAATTTCCACTCCCTGACGCCGGCCCATGCTAGCACCCCGAACAGGTTGTGACTTTCATAGTTCAAGCCTGTTCACGCCTTCTTAGGAGGCGTCTGAAGCCTCCCCCACCATGACAATGTAATGGTGGAGATGAAGAAAGAATAAAGATTTTTCTTGGTAACCCTGCACATTTCTTCCCTCTGTGAAAATTAACTTCCAAATACGTTACTCTGAGTTAAACAAGGTATTGAAAATTGATAAATTTATTCATATTTACTACTGCTTAGTTGCTGGATTAATGCCTAAATATTGTGATTTTCAAACCATATTTTCAAACACCCTCTGATAGTATTAATATTTGAGCTAAGAAAGTTATTTTTTATCTTCATTATATTTTTGGAAATGATCTCTTAATTAGTCAGACAATAGACAGGAAGAATTGGTTAGCAAACAGGTCAAAGTTTTTGCTTTAACAAAGCTAGTAACACCCCATGATTTAGTAGGCGCATCTTCATTGTAAAAACATAAATTGAGGTGGATGTTTTTCCAAGTCTCTCTTTCAAACATCATGTTTGGAAAAATTCCCTAATGCTTTCAAAATATGTCTTTATGATTTTCTGTTGTTATAGGGACTGAGCTAAAAAAAAAAAACTCTTTAGGCACTTTGTTTTCCTTGTAAATATCACGAATAAAAGTTACGCAACAGCTGAATCACAAATATACCATTGACCATTTTTTTTTCAATTCCCATTTCGGTCTATTTTTACAATTCTGCTAATTTTCATTTATTCACCAGATGACGGCTTATATAAACCAGTAATACGAATATTTGAATATTATTTTGAGTAAATTTTAAATAATTCTTGGGTACGATTTAGTCTTTTATAACCAATCACAAACCATTAGATTAAGTGTAAAATGCAAATACAGCTTTTCCTGTTCATTTATACTGATTTATTCAAAATAAATAAGGTTCTAAAATAATAACATGCACTTCATCTTCTTTCAAAGATAATTAACTTTGTAATTCTAGCCAAACGTTATTTGTAAATTTTAACACTGCCTATTTGTTTCCTATGATTCACAGCGAACCAAAAACTTATTAAAAAACTGATTTTAAAAAAAAGTTCGTTGTAATCGAACTAATAGACGTTGGATTTTAGTACTCACAGTGTCTGCTTTGTCATGAGTTGTCATAACCAAAATTTATGTCTGGAGTGCTGACTGGCTTTTCGGTATATTCATTATAATTCCTGAGGTAGAAAATTTGGTTTTATATAACACGATTTTCTTTACGTTATCATCTAGTTTATACTTAAAATATTCTTGGCATTTTGGTACTTTCAAATATAAGGAATTTGAGTGAATTACTTACATACATACGCAAACACAACCTTCTTATTTCAAACATTTGATCTATCATTTTACTCTGTTTATTTCTAATTTCATACCTGTAGTAAGTTTTTTACATGTTTGACTGTAATATTCTACACTGTATCTAGTGTTTTTTGATACGTGTTTCATTACGAAGTTCATGACAATGATTCTGTATTGAACCAAATACTCTACTGACAATTATTTTAACCTGCTCTAGTCATGTAGGCCCATAAAAAGTTTTTGAAATTAAAACTAAATTTTTAAAACTGTTTGATTATTATTTTATTTTAATAATAAAATTTTAAAATTTTATTGTAAATATATTTAATTGACAGAAATGTATTACATTTTATTTTAAACAAGTGAAATAAAAATTAATTTCTAAAAGACAGAAAGAAATTATGAGATGAAAGGACTAAGATCAAACCAAAATAAGTGTTTTTTTTATCAGTATACTTGTACTTAGTCGAGTATGATTTCTCAATTTGAATGGAATTTGTTTTGAGTTTGGAAAACGAAACACAGTGGTGGAAAGCTGGGTGGAGACCAGCCATGTTGCCGTATGCGTACTCAGTTACAAAGAATAAGGTAGACAACTATCAAGTTAAAAATAAGAAAGCAACTAATAAATAAAATAATTTAGGAGAACGAACAGAGTAAGTGTTAAATATATAAAATGTAAAAAGCTATGCTTTAATAAAAAATAAAAATGAAATAAAAATAACACATAAATAAAATAATTTATAATAAAATAAATTTATAGTATAATAAAATTATAATAAATAATAGACAAATAAAAAAATCTAGTATTAAAGAAGGAATATTATCGAATATCATTTGATACTTGGAATATCAAGTAATTGAACTTTTCTTGTAGAAGATATATTAATCACTTAAAGGTGTAATATATATATATAAAGATTTCACAGAAATACGTGAAATAACAATCAATGATCAAACCACAATAAGAAATGGCTTAATTTCCCATTTCATATTGTGGGTGATCATTGATATATATACAATAATTAAATCAAACTGTCCAACGGTTTTTTAATTGGTTTTTATTATATATATATATAATATATATATATATGTACGTTTCACGATGAATCACAAATCCTTTTGAATCGTTTTCTTGTTTACAAGATATATATATATATACACTTTTTCGATGAAAATACGATCCGAAGACGGTCTCCAACCGTCTCTGTACCAGTGCGCTTGGTTTCCCTCTCTTATCTCTCCTGAAGACGGTTCAACCGAAAATTAGAGACTGTAAGTTTGTGTTTTTAATTTCTCTATGTTTTTTTATGTACATTGAAGTGTATATATATATATATATTATATATATATATATATTATATATATATATATATTATTATTATCTATTGAAAGATAAAACTGAAATTAATTGTACAGTAGTGCTAATATTTTTTAAGGCGTTAAAAATTTAATTTTTAAATGGCTATATATCGTTTGGTATTGAATTCTCAGGAATAATGGTTAAAATTTATGATTAAAAGTTTTTGTATTTGATTTTTTTTTTATAATTCAAAAGGTGTTGTGTAAGGGAATGGAGTTTAACAGATGGAATGGAACATTACTTGTGGAAGATATGCTGACCTGGGTTGTTCCTGCAAGGGAGCAATATATTGTCATATGAAATCGCACATTATTCAAAACTGACAGCTTAATTTAGCCTACCACAGTCCAACTGAAAGCACTATTTTCAAGTGACAAACACCTTCTACCAACTTTTCTGTATATAAAAATCATATTTAGCAATACTTTTTACTTAAAAAATAACATTGTTCAAAATAAAATGATAAGAAAATTTACCTACACTATCATATTGATATTTCTGATGACAAATGAAAATTAAGAAATTATGTATCAACAAATGCACCTGAATATTTCTAATTTATAGCTTCTATCTAGACAATTTATGCAATCTTATATATGAGAACAAAACATTCGCTGAGACTTGATTTATTGAAATAATCTCATATTTCTTATGATGAAACATTAATCATACTTTACTCGTTTGTTTGTAGATGTCTTTAATTCTTTATTTTTAAAATTTCAATATCTTCGGTTTTATTAGTATCACATTTGTATTGTATACCTATTAATGTCATTTAGATATTCGGTTTTATACTAAGTAATATGACTTTTGTCTATTAAATTACTACACTAAAAAAAAGAATGCACACAATAATATTGTTGTTTTTTTTTTAAATTTAGTAGAATAATCAACCAAATAATGTGACCTCCAAATGCTTGTATATTTGAGACATGTAATTCATTGGAAAAATACCCACTATTTTCTCAGTATGTAAGTACATTATATACAATCATACAAAATGAAAGGAATTTTATTAATATGCAGACTTTTTTATACCTTCTTCTCAGTTTTGTTGAAAAATTTAAGTTTCAAAATCAATGAAAAAATATACTTATAAAATAAATGAGGTGAATGGTTTGAATATTTAACTGTCAATAAATACGTAGGATTTTTTTTCAAATGACTACTTTTAGAGGATTATTTTTCCTCAGATACTGTTATAGTGTTAGTCATTTGTTATCTGGGAAGAAATTACAGAAAAAAAAACAGATAATTTAATAAATGAACAGATTAATTATCAATCGAATGTACTATTTCAATCAATAAGAAAACTTATAAAATACTGGAAGGAGTTGACCATGATAATGTAAATTTTAAAAGAAAATATAATATATATAAAATAAATATAAAATTATTAAAAAGAAATTTAGGCATATGATGGCAGTTCAGTTATTTCCAAATCTCTTCTGTGTCTCAACTGTGGCCCGTAATCTCTTTTTAACTCCATATAAATATATGATTCTGGTTATATTTAAATCACATGTATTAAACAATAAATTAAATAAAATTATAAAGACTGTCTGAATATCCAAATTGACGTTAAATTGGTGTTAAATAATAGAGAAGAGAAGGAAAGAGAATGCCATAAATCTGAATTTTTACTGATTACAATTAAATTTAAACTATTTGTGTATGAACAAAACATGTAAAAACGTGGTCCGAGAACGACCGTGAAGGTCATCAAAATTTCTAGGTATGCCTTGGATGGATGGTCTGAAAACACTTTTTATTGTGTTAATAAAAGTTTCATTTTATTAAATAAGTTTTATATATGTTCTCTTTGGACACAATCTTAAGTATTAATTAACAAACTAAATTGCCTAAAATTTTCCAGATGACATAAAGAAAGTGATCTAGAAATTCTAAAAAGAATTTTTTGGATGCAATAGAAGCTAGAGGTTGGTCGTGTTTATATATAAAATTTTAATACATTTAAATAATTTTTATGAAAACTGAATTATGTATCTGAGAAAGAAAATAGAAGTACTTATAGGTCTCTAAATTGCTAGAGGTAGGTAGAGGAGAAAGGGGAGATTGGACTGAAGCAATCATTAAAACTTTGTATATCAAAAGTTGGATAAATTTTCTGCATAAATATAGAATCTGGGTTATGTAAAACAATTTTCCGATAGAGTCGTTCTCAATTTCTATATTCGTTACTTAAGGCTAGAACAGGAAGCAAAAATGCCATGTAGGGAGCATATATATCAGGTATTGAATAAACTTAAAGGAGATGTATAAAACAGTGAATGTGTCAAAACTTTCCGAGGAAGTGGACCTGAATATCCTAATGTCTCTCGAAATGAACTGCAAAAACTCAAACACTCTCAAAACTTCCTGGGCATCCATTTATTAGAAAGTATACCCAAATGTGAAAGACGCTATGTTATTTAATATTTTTAAAAGAGAAAATGATATTTGAATCATTAAATGACATCTCAAGAATAGCGTGGACGAAGGGACGTCTTTAAAATTTATGTGTACGATTAATTTAATTAATCCGTAAAAGATATAAAGTCGGTTAAAATTAATTTAAAGAATACCATGAATGTTGCTCTAAATGAGTGCATGCCATATTAAATAAGCATGTCCAAGATTGCTGAGAGGGAAAAAGAAGACTTTTTTAAACCTCTATTTGATAAAAAGTTGAACTGTATGTAAAGGATTCTGAATTGCTAACCAGCTTTCAGTCATCATAGGTTATCATAAGCTTGTTCTCTAATTAAACTTAATATTATAGATAGATAGAATATAAACCGATCCCCTTGTGGGAAGAAAACGTCATCCCTTACGGAAATTTTGTTGTTCGAATGTTTGGGTATAACCACTCAGATCAGTGTCTAGAACTGTTGTCCAAGTTCCGTTTCCTTCGCCAAATTGTTAAGGTATGCAGCGGGGTCAAAGCCCCGACTGTTCGGGTCGTAAGTAACTGACTGCAATTTTCTCTAGGTAGCGCAGTACAGTCTCTAACTATGCGGATTGCAGTTTCTTCTACCTTCTCACATAGTATAGTTTGAGTGACAATGTCATCAGAGATTATATCCAAAGCTCGTATGGATATACTATCTGGGTATATGTATATACCCTCATACTCTGATGGTCCGGTCCCTCAAACGGGTGGTCTTTATCCATTGTTGCTTCTTCTGCAAGTGCTGTGAACCAATTCTCGTCATTGTTTTAATATACAGGTTGAATGGAAGGATATCAGTCAGCACAACCAGATGTGGTGAAGAAAACGTCTCATTGAGGAGAGCTCCATACTTGGAGAAGGCTAATTACTACTGGGAGGGTGCCTGGTGTCCCAGAGGCTCCGTTGTAGACACACACTACCTGTGCCCTGCATCCCTTCCGCACGGTAGTTCACCTAACACCTTGGGATTGGGAGTCAGAGCCCGTTAGCCTGTAACCATAAGTAAAAGTTACCACACCAAGGAGGTGGGGTTGACTTGAAGATTGAGTCAGGGACAGACAAAGCATCGTGTACCTTCCTTAGAGCCCATTATTATAGATTATATAAAATTAAATATAACAAGACTATTTTATAAAATAATAATAATAAATAATAGAATGTTAATATCCCTAAATACTGAAATGAGATTTAAAGGGCATAAGAAGACATGTAACTGGGGTAATGGCGTGGGATGACAATATGGGTGAATTGCCACCCTCCAGAAAAAATGAACTTTGGCCTTCAAGTACATTTCCTGACCCTTTTACTTATATTCATGTGTATTCAACAATTTTCGGAATGTAAATGTGGAAAATACATATTTGAGCATTCCTCAACATCGGTTATTTATTATCTTTAAATTATCAAGCTGATTAACTTGTAGAATTTCATATCGGAGAATAATGAATAAACTGCAGTTCTTGTAGTACAAAGTTTATGTTTGAGATGTGTACTTCAATTATTAATATTGCTGCATCAAAGCTATAAATTAATAATAAAATGACATATAGTTCAATTCATTGTGTAATTACTTATAAAATAAAATGTGCTATTTTATAACTAATATTAAGATATAATATTTTGGGCTTTATTCAGTTCACCAATTTAGTGAGTGGTCTAAGACTTTATTCATGAATACTGAAATATAGAGCTAAAAAAATATACTATTCTATTGTTTTTCATTATTTCTCCAATACCCTGTAAAACTAAAGAACATAATACTTATTGCTGTGCTTCCTTTGTTTTAGAGTTCATTTGAATATACATGACCTGAATTTTTAATAACTAGTTTTGAAAAATACATATTTAGAATAAGTACTGGTGTTAATGGTTTCAAGCAGTGTCAAGTTTTTCCATTTGTTTAAGATAAATAATAATATAATAACAACTGTTAAAGCAGTCTTGAATTGCAACATTAACGATTTTACATTCCGAATGAATTATGACTAAAGAAAAATAATTCAGTGTTCAGGGGAGCACTGGCTGGCCGATTGTAAATCATAATAGCTGCTCAGTCTGTCTTTCACCCATATATGATAGGGCTATATAAAGGGGAAAAGAAAATTCCTTGGAGGTAGTTTATTTGATAAATGAGTGTTACGAGGGTCAGATCGACTCGCGGCTAATACCACTCAAATTATCATTACGCCACTACAAAATGGTTCAACCGTGCATCATCCTTTTCTTCGACCAACACAAATTCACAAACAGGAATATATATGCCATTTTATTTAAAATATCGAATGTCATTTTTCAAAAACAAATTATTATTTTGTTCAGAATGATTTTTTCCTGAATATATAATGTATTATAATATCAATTTAAAATAAATTCATGAATAGTACCGTCATGTTTAGAATTTTTATTTGATTTAAAAGTGGTCTTTCTTTTTTTCTAAAGTATATCTTTCGTAATTGTTTTAACAATCAGCCACTCAATTAATTTATGCATAGTATTGTGAAATTTTCTATTCAGCAGATTAACACAATCATCCTGTGATTGTGTTAATCACAGTAATGTAAGTTAATCAAACACTTACCTGAATTCATGGAATCGTGAAGTACTTCACTCTATATTGTAGAAGAGTTACTCTTCTGTAATTAAGATGGTATATTCAAAAATGGTATAGGTCTCTTCTATAAGATGGTATACTCAAAATAGTGACATTTGGAAAAAAAATGGTTCCGTTTGCATACGTGTTGATTCAGTTTGCTGAACAATGCAACCAACGTACCATATACAATATAAGTAGTTATACTGCCTAAGAATGATTTTATGCAAATATATTTTTCATGAATCAGAATATAAAAGTAACTTCTAACCCATTTTATTCACATTTAAGAGATCAACAGAATGACTTTACCTAAATAATGCAGAGAAAATATGACATTTTTCAGTTTTCCATTTTTGAAATTAGGGTAATTTTTAATTCAACAAATCACTTAACATGTATGGGATTCTTTGTATAGAATTGTGAAATACAAAGATTAAAAGAAATCGCATGTATCGTTAATATAAATTATAAAAGTGACAGTTGTTAACCGTAATGATTTGGTTTTGAGTAATAAATACAAGAGCATTTGGGCAAGAAAAGTAAACTAGACTTGTCATTATCAAATATATAAATATATTAAGAACAATAGAATGAGGTACATTCTATTTATCAAAGTAGTCATGGTTTAATTGATTTATTCATTATGGTAACCACTTTGGCAATTCATATTAGAAGGTGAACAGTTCTAACTCCAGCAAAAATGTTCACAACTTGTTAACCGTTTAACTACTTTTTGTTAAATATACGTGTCACCTTCATGAGATACCATTAATAGTTAACTCATCCCTCATTGAAGACAAAATTTCTGAACTTTGAATCTAGACGGCAAATTTTAAATACTATAGCATCCTATGTACAGTAGAAGTCAACGAAAACGCAGAACCACGAAAATTTGAATTAAATTCGGATTAGTAGATTTCTAATAAATTGCAAAAACCGAAATTCTTTCAGTTTATGTATCCACCAAGAAACTGCAATATTAGAGTTTACCTTGCTTCCATTTCAGTACAAAAAATAAATTATATATAAAATTTAGTTACTTTTACTCTTTTGGTAATTTATACATCCTTCATAAACAGATGCAAGCACACACATACACACACAAACACACACACACACACACACACACACACACACACACACACACACACACAGGCTTAAATTACTACATCTATTTTATTAAACCAAAGATATCAAAATTTTATTTCCTTTGGAAGCTTGATATCAACATTTTGACAAAACGCAATACTTGCATAAGTACATTTTATATACAGTAATGAGACGCATTGCTATTTGGTTACTATTTGGCCCCAAAATATTATGAAAAAATATATTAGATATGAAAATTTTTCGAAGAAAATTCGAACAGTATCTTACTATTGGCGGAAGGCCTAAAATTGTAAACATCAATACATAATTTCAATATAATAAAAATAATATCATAAACATTAATCTTAACAAATTAATGTTCTATTCATAATAAAATTGTGGGTTTTAAAAACTCTTAGATTAATAGAAAATAGATTTAAAATATTTTACCAAATTTTGACAGTTTTTCTGAACATTAGTCACATTATAATAATTTGGTAATAAATTGATTATAACGAGTTTGATTTCATATTATTTATGCTAAGTTTAAACATAACACACTTATACTTTTACTTATTTTTTTATTATAAACTTTATAAGTTTGTATAAAATATTAAATTACCAGAAAAAAATAGTTTATTTGTTAGAATTATAAATATTTTGCTAGTAAGGTTGACTATTTTCTCTGTTATTTGGAGAGGACAGTATTTTAACCTCCCTGGGTCCACATCCCCTTGTGCATTAAAGGCATCAGTGCGGCTGATGAAACACAGTTCACATGTGCAGTTTTAGTAACCTACATGAAATGTTTCAAACTTCCTAAACAGGATTCAGCCACCGTTAGCATTTAAACAATATTTAACTATTTTAACGTAAAATTTATAATTTCTTGTGCAATACATTTTTGAACTTCATATCCATTAACAATTTCTTCGGTTTAAAATGACATCAATCAAAAAAAAAAACTCAATGGTTTTTATAAAAAAAATCTGGAGTGGCCTACACTTAACTTTACTATAAGTAAAAAAGTACCAACCGGTTAACAACATAAAGATTTTTGTCTTTTTAATAGCTCTCATATTCAATCATAACTCCAAATTTCAATATCTGTTGAAAAAAAAACCTTTTTGTTGTTTTAAAAATTTTAAAATTTTTCCCCTTATGTTTTTCTGATTAGATCATTAATGTGTACTTTATACCACTGTCGTAAAGTGCTATCTGTTTATCCAATGTAGTGGTGTTCCAAATCATTGCATCTTATTCTCTAAATTTTGTTTTAATTCATTATTATCACTATTTAAAAATTCCAATGAGGAAAAATTTTATTACTTAAGTAAGGATATTAATTTACAAAATCAAACGGTTTAATGTATTTCTATTTATATTCAGCAATCAAATATAAAAATCTACACTTTGAAGCCCATTTTTATTGAAAATATTAACCTCATCTGTGAAAGGTTATGTATTGTAACGTCTACACAAACTTTAGGTACGCACGCGCACACAGAGACATCATCGTAAAAACGTCATAAATAACTTTAGGACCTCAAAACATGTAAATCGGTCAAAATATCAAGATGGAATGTTTTACTATACTTATAGTAAACTAACAAGTTTTGTTGTCGTTTACAAGACAATTTTGTGTGGAAACTTTTCCTACAATTCACAATAAACTTAATGTATTTACGATTGGAGTAATATTAACTACCAGGAATATATTTTTTGCCTCAATATACTACTATTTCGGGTTAATTTAAAATAATCAAAGAGTTTTTAAACTTTAATGTAGTATATATATATATATATATATTTTCAAGTTGATAAACTATAAATATAAACGTATAAATTATAATATAATATATAATATGAATAAATTTGAACAATATTGAAATGAATTATTTTAATTTAGACTTGGAATATTTTAAATTAAACTTGGATTATTTTAAATTAGGTAATGTTGCAGTGGCAGTCTCACAAGAGAACAGACATAGGCCTAACTTTGGCCCAATGAGATACTACACAATGATTCTACATGGGAGTCCTAACTGAAGTGTGTTATTTAGAGTAGGAGCCTATAACGTACATATACTTGACATAGTACAGACTCGGGACCAACCAATTAACGCCCACTCCCAGGGACGATGTATCAGATTTTTTTTTCACATTCCACGTAAATAAATTGAGTGCCAGAGTGGGCACTGAACCCCGGCTCTAACAGTCCTTAGGCGAACACGTTACCTCTGGACTAATCTGACCCCTTTATTTAAAATGAAACTAGGATTAATTTAAATTAATCTTATAAAGTTGTAGTTAGTACGTAAAATATAATTGATATTCACCAGTCATGAGATATTTGTTGTGTTATTTATTTATTGATAGTCACTGACTAAAATCCATTCACACTAAGAGCATGGTATACAATACAAATAATACTATCAACAAATAAAATAGGAGAAACTACAACAGTACAATAAAAATAGTAATAATAGTACGCATATAGTAAAACAATATAGTAAAATAATTGAATCACTGTTAGAAGGATTTTTTTAATAAAATAAAGATTAGGTAAAATAAAATAATATTTTAGAACTAAATAAATTTAAATGTAACAATACAGCATAGGAGAAAAAAATATGAGAGTAACATTGTTTAAGATCCGAAATTACTAAGGGAAGTTTGGAAAATAGGTACAACTAATACACTAAATAACTGTTTTCTATGATACAAAACACGTTCTTTGAATATTGTTGTAGAAGAAACCATTTTAATTCAGTTGATAAGTTCCCTGAGCCTTGAAAACGATTACAACGTGATTTTTTGCATGATATATACGGTGGTAATTATAATAAAAATTCTATTTTCCTGGTGAGGTGTAATGGTGACCAAATATACCATTACTAATAATATATTACTATACATAAAAGTGAAAATTCTAAAGAAATATCAATCCAACTCGTAATATAGAAAAGAAAATTAATATAATGTTTCCACTGACCGTAACTATGATCAATATCTTCCGTATTCTTGCATTGTTGTTCAATCAAAGTAAAAACTAATTGAAAACAGATGTATTAAACTGAATTTTTCAATCAGAACACATTTGAATTCATTTAAAACTATTACAAATAAAAGTGACGCTATTAGAAATGAAAAGGCCTTGGAAAAATGAGAGCTATGATTGGTTGAAATAATCATACGATATAACAGACATGCGCATTATGTAACGTTGGCGGGAAATGAAGGGACTAGCTATATTCTGGCTGGACAGTAATTATTTATACATTAAGTGCAGACCTATGAACCTGAATTGAATTCCATTGAACATTTTAAAAATCATTTCTAATCCATTTTATTCTTTGATAAGAATAACTTGGCTTTACTAGCCTTATTGAATATACAAACTCCATATTACAACAATTTTCTTTTTTTTCTTATAATTGATCATAATAATGTCAAATATAAATAAGTTACTACAGGTATTGAATTTCATATTATTATAACAACTAAAAGTAACTTTGTTTTACTGGCATTATTTAATTTGATAAAGTCTGTATTATGAGGTTTCCTTTTAATTTTTTATAAATAGTCACAATAGTGTAAACATAAAAACGTTGATAGAAATATTGAATTTGATATTATATTATCAAATAGCATAACAAATAACACCAACCTTCTCTTACTACATATGTACATCCTATACATCCTTAAGATCTACCTCTTGAATTTCATAATATTAAATACAAATTCTCGAAGGGCGATTATGCTTCATTCTTATCAAATTTACCAGAATTTAGTTGAGCCACTATAATTTCATACTCGAGTGTAAATTAATGCACTAATTATTTCTTTATTATTTCACTCATCATAGTCCATTGTGTAGCTAATTAAAACAAATTATACTTCAACTTATCCAAAATGGTTCTCCTTAGAATTAATAGATAAAATCTGGAGTGGCCTACACTCAACATTACTATAAGTAAATTTAATATCAAACTTCTTGGGTATATAATATATAATGCCTCATTTAAGCATAATGTAAACATCTAAATGGGAGATGTTTATTAGTCTTTCATTCCTGAGGTATTACAGATAGTGATTGATCGACCTATCAATATATAAGTTTATTTTTGTACATCACACAGCTGATGCAAATAATTTCATTAGTATAACTACAGCAGTAATAACATTTTTGAAAAGACAAAGTGAAAATTTCTTGATACGAAATAATCTCCTACAAGAGAACATAGCCTCTGTTCAAATAGCCAGTGGATTTCTTCCATCGTTTACTTCACCTCCTTATTCATTGAATATTTAAGTGCATTTTCAAATTTAAAACAGGAAAATACTCTAATTTTCTCTGAAAAAAATCACAAACACCGAAGAAAAAATGTCGTTTTAAGATAATTTATAATTAAGGATGTACGATAATTACATTTATTAATCTTCAAACAAAAACTGACTGAGTCAGTTGGATTTTTGACTCTGACGAAGACCGCTTGTTACGATTGAAAGATCTTAGTCTTGCTTTCCCATTTTCTTATTGTGGTTTGATCATTGATTGTTATTTCACGTGGTTATGTGAAATCTTTATATATATATATATATATATATATATATATATATATATATATGATCAAACTTAGTTGAGTTTTTGACTTTGACGATGACCGCTTGTAAGGGTTGAAAGATCTTAGTCTGTTTTTCCATTTCTTATTGTGGTTTGATTACTGATTGTTATTTCATGTATTTATTGTGAAATCTTGTTATATATATAAGAATCGGTCCACAAGGACTATTTGGTCTTATATATATATCAGTGGCGATTTCTCAGGGAATGCAACACATGCATTGCATGCATAGAATTCATCTTTAAAGAAACCAAAATGTTCGAGACTCGAAATATTTAAAGGAACCCCTTTTTTTTTATTCCACTACACGCTAAGGAACCATTTTCTATGATTGCGCTAAGCTTCCCAATGCAGGGGTTTACTCTTATCATTTCTAGTTAATGAAAATGGTCTTAATTGCCAAGAGAAACAAGAACGAAGTTTGCATACACTGCAACTCAGGCTTGCTGAGCTCCTCAAATACATACTGGAAAGTATTTTGCACACAGGCCTTCCGGAAATTTATAAACTCATGAATTTGGTTATGACTATTCCCATAACAACAGCAAGTGTTGAGAGATCGTTTTCTGCCCTAAAAAGAATTAAAAGTTATTTACGAAGCTCCCAAAGTGAAGAGCGATTGTCTAATTTATCCCTAATTTCAATTGAAAGACATTTACTTAAAGATCTCATGGCAGATAGAGAGAAGTTTTATGGTTTTGTTATCGAAGAATTTTGCAAGAAGTTTTTATTCAAATGATGTATTGTTTATCTCTTTCTTTAATAAAAACATTTTTTGCCTATTTTTATTGTGTAGGTTAATAAAAGTTAATGTTAAAAGTATTTCCAAATAAAACCTGATTCAAATCCCCATAAAATGTTTTTAATACATCATTATCCTTTTGTGCAACATGAAAAGATTGAACATGAGAAGTAGAAGGGTATTTCTCTGTATTTCTTTTATTCTTTAAAAATTGCATGCCTAAAGAAAAAGGTCAGGAGTCGCCACTGATATATATATATATATATATATATATATATATATATATATATATATATATATATATATGCTGGTATATTTTGGAAACAACTTTATACCAGGATAAGAATAATAAAGTTATTCAATCAAATCTGTAAAAAATATATACGTCTTATATATTTAAAAAGATAGCTTTACAACACTAAACGTTTCGAGAAAAACTATATCAGTTTACGTTAATAAAGATCAAACAATTAAGATTTCATGAATAGAAATTTAGTTACCTAATGATTTCTATATAATTTTAAGATTCATATATTTGAATGTATACAAATATTTTAAATATTAGATTCATGTTGTTACTTGTTTGTTCTGAAGGTTAACTTTTATTGTCATCGAAAGAAGGGTAAGATAACTATATTATTTCAAAGTAAAATTCTAACTATTGAAATTTCATTTTATTTTCATTGATTACATATTTAAGAACATTATATAATAAAATTAAATTGATTGTTTATGAAAATAAATATTTTAATGCATTCTAGTGTTAAGAATTAGTCAGCATATTATACATCAATGATGTTATGAACTTTTTTTTGCTGGATTACGAGTGTGTTACGCGAGATTTTTCGTGATGTTAATAAGTATCAATCTTTGAGGAATGATCGTTTCTAAACCGTGTTTCTTTTTAGACTCTATGGTAGCCATAGTGAGTATCTCAAATAATATCAATGAACGCATCTTTTAGAGAATAATCAATTCACTTGAGATAAATACCGGCAAATCAATACGTCATAGGTACAAGGCAACGTCAAACAACATTCACATTTATCAAAGCACTAATTAATTCTGTAGTCAATCACACAACTGAGGAAATACCTGACGATAGCCTTTCATAAGAAAACTTGAGAAGAGTGTTGTCAGTAGATCATTCAAGCTTCTAAAGACGGATATGACTGATATCACGTTTTCTCACTTGCTACAACTATATGAATGCTCTTGCGAAAAGCGCAAATTTTTTCATCACCACTCTCAACTATGTCACCACCAAATAGCTGAACAGTCAAGAGTTGGTGTAGGCCAGCAGCTAAGCTCATAAATATTTCCCCCGATCCCGATCAGAAATTCTACACCAGATTCTTGAAGAAGTCATAAGTAGTTAGTCTCGTGTCTATCCTTTGTCAGAATTTCTTAAAGATGTTTGTAAAACTAACATTAAGTAAGTCTAAACTTACGACTCAAAGTTTAAGATGAATGTGAAACACTAATTAGGAAAATGGGTCCAAAATAACAGTTAGCCACCTACTACTACAAGAACAGCACTGAAAGTATAAGTTAATAATTTGGTTCTTAAATACAAAGTAACAAAAAACAATGAATACAACTATTGATGGGAATTCATCAGTCTATATTAATGTATACTGTTATAACTTAAGAACAACAATAACTATTAAACCATATGGTAAGTTGAGCAGCGTACTGATTTCATCATTGTAGATGTTTTTAATATTTATAATTTTTTAGCATTCTATCATAAATTGTAATAAACTTTTTATTAAAACATATATTCTTTAAGAATAATCTGTCTAAGGTGCCCTATGTTTCGAATGTTTGATTAGGTGCAAAGAATGGAGATGAAAAACAGTCATTTGGAAAATGAATCTAAAAAATGATAATAAAACTATTCAATATATGTTTTCTGTATTTATATTTAGAATATAAATTGTTAGCTCAGGAGATATATAATATAAAGCCTGTCAAAAATTTTAAACAAAATTTTCCTGGATTACAATACCTAATTTGTACATAAATAAAAAGAAACAAATGGAAAAACTAAATTTGACAAGGTTTGCTGACAATGTTACACAACATTAGCTTATTTAGGTTTATTAATATTAAAATCATAGTAATCCGTCTTACCTCGTACCCTGCTGCTGAAGTTCTTAGACCGGTTTCGGGCGTCACCCATCTTCAACAAGAACTGATCAACTAAAACTACGGAGTCCTACCTTTCTGTTTATATAGCCTACCTACTTTCCCAATGCTGCCTAGATTTTATTATTTAATTATTTTAACTTTACTTTTATTTTTATTTTATTTTAATTATTATTATTTAGTTTAATTTTTTTCTTATTATTTTCGTCATTGTCAAGTCTGTTAAGTCGTCGCTTCAATTTCTTTAACGGTTTAAATAGTATATCGCTTTGGTGATTTACTTCTTCATTTATTAGCTTACCCGATTCTTTATTTTTAAATATCTCTAATTCTTCATTTACGTTTAGTCTTTTTCCTTTCTGTCCTGTTAGGACTTTTAATATTAATGATACTAACCTCTGCGGTAATGACAAAATGCATGAATTTATTTAGGTTTATTGAATGTTAAATAATTTTAAATAATTCCTTGAGAGACAATTTGTATAACAAAGTGCAATAATGATGTAAAAAGGAAGAGTTCTATTTAATTATACATGTATATATATTTTCAAAACTATGTCGCTCATATTGATTTACTTTTATATTTATATAATAGTAAAAATGTGTGTCATACTAAATAAATAAAAGGTGTATTTGCATTTTATTTACCTTTTTATGTTATAAATTGTGCATTAAAAGCATGAAAGTATTTCAGCAGAGCCATATTATATTCATATTTATTTAAGATTAATATATACTATTTAAAATAACTTTTAGATATATTTTATAAAAAGTGTTATATTATTAAATCTATTAATTTTATTCTTTAGAATAAATTTAAACAAAATACTTTCAAATCGTTAATGAGTAATAATTGACCAATGGAATCACACAAGTCAGTTTAAGGCACTTAAAAAAAGATTGTATACAGGCAGGTCCTGTAAAAATTTCAATGAACACTTGCCCGTTCAGAAAAGACAAAGAGAGCAGAAAACCTACATTGTAATCTAGCAATTTTCATTTAATCTGAATAAAGAGAGAATTAGAGGCCATCTTGTTTTAACGACCACCCTTCCCTAGAGAGGCTCACATTGCTTAATTAAGTCAAATTTATCTACCAAATTGGCGTCGTTAAATTAGCATAGGTAACTAGCTCCATGTGAATTGAGTTTCTGTGTATTTTATTTCACATTGAGCTACTTTCGTGTTAATGATGGAAGGAAAAATTATTTTTTTTTTTATAATTTTAATTGTAAGTTAAAATCTGAAAGAAATTTTTCTAACTGTCGTTTATATGAAATTTGTAGGTGATACGTAGAAGAAGAAATGTCAATTAAACTTGAAGATCTATGGCTCTGTGTGAAGAAATGAAAGAGAAGCAAATAGCAAAAATTTTGAAATTTGGATTAATAAATTAATAAGTCACTCACCTCTTATACTGTATGAGATGTTCAAACGTATTTGGACATTATTCATAAATATAAGGAATTTCAAAGCAATGTTCCTCTAGTAATAAAAAATATCTGAATCCGTTTCAAATCATGTGACACTCGTACACGATTTTAGACTATTTATCTATATCTTCTTTATACAGTGTTGATAAATCTACTAAAGTTTTAAATGGTATCTTTTTAGTACTTTTATATACTAATATGAATTATGATTGTTTAGAGATATTTAAGTTCTTATTTGTACTTTGGTGTGTGTGTGTGTGTGTGTGTGTGTGTGTGTGTGTATTTATCTATCATTGCTTTGAATATTACTATAATTAAGTCATGTTCCTGGAATATTACATATACACGTATAGTTATAAAAGCTTCACTTTGCTTTGAATTATTTATGCCCTGCTTAACATAATTAATGTAATATTAAATTCATTTTGAGAGATAATGAATTTCGAGAGAATATTCAAATCCTTCAGTTCTAAATTATCATTCATTTATTCCTAAGAAGGTAATGTTCAATTACTACAAATGATCCAAATAATTAAAAAGTTCTAAATTTAAAAAAAGTACTCGGTATTATTTCGTTGCTATTTTAGTCTAAACAAGAGAAAATGTCAAAAGAGGAGGTTTATTGAAGGTAATTTATATGTGTGTACCTGAAGTAAAATAGTGCTGAGGTAGCAGAAGAGGAAAGCTCTACTTGACCAAAATAATATTCCAATATATTACTTTTATCATTTGTTTAGTTATCAAACTTGCAAGTGGGTTGACAATTAGATTCAACATTAGCTACCTGTAGTCATAATTTAGGTTGTTTCATTATATTGTTAACTTTCTTTACAGTCCCTTGTAACTTGACGTGAATCCTAAAACACACTTCACAAACTTGTCTGTGAAGTTAGGAAAAGCCCTATAAGAAGACAAGACCATTGTTAATTGAAAAGTTGTGTAATTTGTGCTAATATAAATAAAATTAAAATTTATTTATCTGTGACAGATGGTATATATGTATTTCTCTATATGATTGCAGAGGAATGATACGATTGCATCTGGTCAAGATTTTGATAAAAAGTTTTTAACAATTCGTATATTGATATCCCACTGAATCCTGTAAAACGTGTTTTGAAAATCCGTCTGTAGTTGCGTGTGTATGTGTGTATAGGGTGAGCAAATTTGACGAAATTTCATATTTATATTCATCTTGTTCCTTTGGCAGACCAGTAAGCTTATCGCGTTCATTGGATTTTGGAGGGAACAAAGTGCATTGGATTTCTCATGAAACTTGTCTACATGATTTCTATTACAATTACTGTGTTTATAAGTTTTTCTTTGCAATTAAATATCTATATAGTAAAATTGGATGAGAAATTGTCGGTCATGGTTAAAATTTTAAAATACTGTTCTGAATTATTAATAATAGAGATTTTAAAATACTTTACTTTGACATCGATATGATACAAATTCCATAAAATTTAGGTTATAAACTTTAAACCTGATGTGGATTGTTTAAACTGAGAGAGTGAAGTCAGAGAAATAACATTTGTTTTGTGATTAAGCAAGTGGGAACTTAGAACTTTAAAGCAGCTCTCTCTTTCTTTAATTCAGCTTTGGATATGCTCAAAAGTTGTGTTGAATAATTGATTTTCCCCACTGTAAATTCCAATATCCTTCGTTCCTGAAAAAATATTTTCTCTTCTGATGCACCTGGTCCACAACGACTGAATTTCAGTATCAAATAATCAAGCATGGCAAGGACTTTTTATAAAGTCCAGTATAAGGTATCTGGTAGACTGGCAAGAAAGATTAAATTACATATTTTCTTTGAGTTTGTTTATAACAATCTTAATCTTGAAAAGTTTATTTATCATTCATGTGCATTTGAAAATAAAATTAATAAATTCAATAAAAATTATGCTAAAAAGTAACTTGCATTAAAGGGCAGTTCATTATATCTAAATGGTAAACGACTATCTTTTTTTTTCATAAACAAGCAGATATTTCTTTATGCCTTATTTTGTAAAGAAGGTATAAAATGAATAGGAGTGATTGAAATCTTAAATAAAATCTAAGTAGCTTTAAAATAAGTGGGAGATCCTCTGATACCATAAATTATTCCAATTGAGGTTACTAAAACCTTGTTAATACACTTCGTAAGCGGCTGACAATATTGAGATTAAAGTGAAATCCAAGTAATGAGCTTTAGATTCTTATTAATAATCTCAGCTTAAGCTTTTGAATTTAATTCATACCACTTATTGCTAAATTAGCAATAAGATATCCTTTTATAAACGATATTATCAATAAAATATATTATTCCATCTCAATACAAAATATATTTATTTTACTTTACTATAAGTAAAATATAATGATCGTGAACAAATTCGATCTCCAGATTTTCACAGAATTATATGTTTTGAGGTCCCAGAAGTCGTTTTATGGAATTTTTTCGATGATGTCTGTGAGAGAGTGGGTGATTAATTACGTATCAAAAGTTTGTGGCCATGCTACTGTTTAGCATATTTGATCGATCAAATTGATATTTTACTCAAAAATGGGCCTCTTAGTATAAATGAACCCTATTGTCTGGCAGCGATTATGCATGATGGAAAACTCACTTTTTTTTTTCTAAAACTTGTTTTTATACTAAATTTTTTCTTTTAAACTACTAATTCTAGTCTTGAAATTTTGGCATTATCTTTGAAGCTGCAAAAGCAATAAAAGAAAAATAAACTCAGATTATTATAATTCAATCTGAAAGCTTGTGAAAATGATATAATCCGTACAGTTTAAGGGCTTAAACCAAAATTTCTTTAACCAAAATGAAACTATACATAAAAATAGAAAATTTTGTAAAGGATGAGTTGAAATTTTTTTTTTTTTCAAAATTACATTCGCCAAAGGTGTGTTAAAGTATTTCTTCTGTTTTCAAGAAATGTTTTTTGACGCTAAATGGCTCTTTAAAAAAATAAACTTTTACCTAAAAGTTGACTCTACACAACAAACGACTAATATATACTACAAGACTTAAACTGACTTGGACTTACGGACTGGAAATTTGGGGATCATCTAAAGAATCATACAAATATCTAAAGAATACAAACAGCCCAATCCATAATCCTTCAAAAAATTGTAGAAACTCTGTTTTATATTTCTAATGATACTATTCATAACGATTTAAAAATTCCTTTTATTCACCAGGAAATCCGATTACGATACCGAAAATTTCATGAATCTTTACTCTCCAACCTAAACCTTTTAATTTAGCAATTACCATCCCGCCAAATTCCTACCAACCCTACTAGAAGGCTAAAAAGATTTGGCCCCGAGATTTACTGAACAACACTAGATGATTTCCAGTGATCAGAATAATGTACATATATGGAGTACCACCAATGGGTGGTTTCTCCACTTTTTCATTTCATTTTGTTATGTATCACTTATCAATATTACTTGTTACCTTTTGGGTAGTTGCAATAAAAAAATAAAAACAAAGAGCAATAGAGCTATAAAAGCTGATTATTGATCCTGGAATAATAGTTGACTTGTATACTTGTCGTATTTGTTTACATTTATTTAAATTGTTTACATTAACTTAGAAATTTTTTTAGTGAATTCTCTGAAACAAAATACTCTAATCAATCTATATTTTACACAATTCAACAAAATTTAATATCAGATTTAGATTGATTATTACATGTAATAATAATTAATTATTAATTAATAATTAATTGTGGAATATGAATACGGTATTATGGAGTAAGTTTTGGTGCTCTGGTATGGATGGGAGAAGTTGGTGTTTTCAGAAGCGGATAATTTACTATCGGAAAAACGATGCAAAATTCTTGATTTTTATTAAAATAAAATACTTGGTTTTATGAGTATGAAATCTAATGAAATAATTACATTCATCAGTCAATAAATGACGTGAATAAATAAATGATTTTGAATAAGGAAGTTTAAAAAAAAGGTTGAAAGTTTATCAAATTTTGACTTTAGTAATAATATCACGTTCTTTTCGGATTTCTTGCAATCTTCAGGAAAGAAAAAGTAGAAAAGGAAGAAGAAACACAGCAGTGGAGACGTGAAGGCGTCCAGCAACTGATCGAAGTTTTAAATTTTTTGAGTATATCAAAAGTATTGACGGTTTTAATGTTTCATATTCAATCCTGTTTAAGGATGAAGATTTGAATGAAAGAAATTTGACAACTTAATTTATTAGTACTTGGTAACACTGATTTCGTATTTATTTACACTTACTTACATTATTTACATTGACTTAGACATTTTTTGGGTGAATGCACTGAAATAAAATGTATATTTAGAGGTTTAATGGCAATATTTTTAATAATTGAAGAACTTATTACGAGTTAAAAATCTGAAATGTACAAAATCAACGAAAAAAAAAAAAATTCTGATGCTTTCTGTGGTATGATTGATGGACTTGTCTCACAAACATGTTAAAGTTTTGAACAAAACATTATATGAGATGTCATTTTTTTGAATTTATGAATCGTATTAACTTTTAAGGAATATTGAAATGTGAGAAAATGACTCTTTCCTATTATGTTGTTTTAATAGGAACATTAATTAATTAATTAATATTAATTAATAGAACACCAAAACTTATTCTATAATACCGTATTCATATTCCACAATTTAAAAGTTCTATTCTAAAATGTATATTCTACAAATATCCAGTTATTTTACTATTCTATCTAATTTACTATTCATATCTATTATTTACAAAAATTTCAAGCTACCAGTTAAAAAAGTTTTAAATTATACTGGAAAGCTGGCATTGAATTTGATGTGAGTATGTAAACTGGGTACAAATAGATTTTTTCAACGTTATTTCGAATGTAAAAAAGTAAATAGTTCTATTACACTCGAATGATTCTACACCTGCGGATTCTACAAAAATTATCATTAAAAACTATTTTATTGCATGAAAGTTATATAAAACTGTTGAACAAAATAAGTTTATTATTAAAAATAAATGACATAAATGACCATGTTAAAAAGAGAATTATTTTCGACGAAAATAGCTTATTAATCTTAAACAAGACAACTGTTGAGAACACCATTTTAATACAAGAGAACAGCTTTAATCGATCATCAGCATTCATTTCATCTATAGCTGGTGTGGTCACTCCTTTCAAAAGTGTAATGAGTAATGTAACAATTTATTTTAAGGTCAGTTGTTTTATAAAGTAAAAGAATATTTACTTCTTCTCAAGATGCAGTAAAGAAACTCAGATCATTGATACAAAAATCTCCGTTACATAAATGTTATTTAGGGAAACAAAAGAAAAAATGAGGCCTCATGAAAGCATCATCTGTGGAGGGACAGGTTCTTTATGTTTCAAGCTTCTCTCGTATAATGGTGTTAACATTCTCTTGTTGAATGTCTTCGCCAATTGAATGTCAGGTGTAAATTAATTCTTGTAGCTGTTTACTAACTTCTTCTTTCATAATATGTGTTTAAAGTGAAACCTTTGAAAAATGCTGTACTTAAAAATTGTGCTGATAGATGATAGAAATGATAAATGTCTGATTGAGAATATTGTTGTCAATGTTGAGGTTTGCCCAATTAAATGCTTGAAACTTATAATAAGCAAGTTTTAATTACAAATGTTTACTAAGTAGAAAGGCATTTTCATCTAGAACTTCTAAAGTTATATTGATTGATTAAAAATAAGGACAGATTTTATAAAGTAATAGTATATAAAATTAATCTGCACAAAACCTCAACACATATAGCAAAACCGAATTTAACAGTAGATAAATCTCTTATGCTTAAATTAAAACCTGCTTAGTATCATAACAAAAGTCAATAGCTCACAGACTGGAAACATGATCATGTAATCACTAGATAATTTGGTAGATCTTTAAGACGGTTTTAGTACTAAACATTTAAATAGATTTATCAAGAGGGAAGTGAATATTCCAGTATCTTTGTGGTTGACAAAACGACATTTCATCTTGCAGAAAACAAATTTTATACAGTTGTAGTTTTTTGACAATGGATTCCACCAAATTACCCTTGATGATTATTTTTGACTACTGAGCTCCATCAATACCTCTGTTAAACAGGTTTGTTTTAACAGTTGAAATATTTCTATTGAAATTCCTGAGATCCGGAATTTTTTTTATCTTAATAATATGGGAATCAATGGACTCATATCTAATATAATATATAATATATATAGTATATAATAAATATATATATACATATATATTAAATATATATATAATAAAAATAATTGAAAAGACTCTTGAATGAAATGTTAAGTTTATTGACGGAAAAATATAGCTGAAGCTGTTGAAGGTTGCATTATAAATGTCATTTTGGTGTTTGAGCAGATACAAAATGATTCAAAGTAATGAGTCAACTACTATCATCTCACAATAATAAGAAATATTTACCAATATTTATTACAATTAACAATATCTGTATATCTGTAAAATGCATACCCTTTAGAAAATTAAATATTCATTTTGTTACATGAAAAACATCAAAGGCAAAGTTTAAGACAGTTAGGTAGTTTGGATAAAAGCATAAGTATTAGTATGAGAGACGTTTGAGTTATTTGTAGGGTATTGATACTCAAGCCTTAAGGCGTACAAACCAAGAGTGCTGCGAGAATAACCAAGACGTTGCCCATTATAATACAGTGCAGCACCAGCTTCTCTCAACCCAACCTTAATCCAATCTAATGGTCTCAGTGAGGATTTTTAGAACCTTTCCAGCTGAATAGCAAATAACCCTGGAGAATCCCTCTTCTCGTAGCTACTTTGACATGAACTGAACTTCTCTAATATAAGGGAAAAAAACACTTTCCTTATACTCAAATGTCAAACGTCCAAAATCATCACACTAGAGCAACTGCTTTTAGTTTTCTCGTCTTTTTTGACCGTAACGTCTAATGATGTCTACCAATTCTAGCAAAGTTCAATGCCTGTTTTGTTTTTTTGGGCACATAGGCCATAGCGTATCTAAAATATTTATAGATGGATTATATTTTCTATTTTATATTTACTTTTCTATTGGTTCAAATGATTCAATAATCTTTTTCAATCATTTAAAAGCCATAAGCATATTTTGTTAAATAGTATAATTAAATAATTTAAAAATGGTTGCTAAAACGAATCCATTTCGTGTTATTAACATGGTGTCAATATCTTTTCGCATAGATGTAATGATTCTACGAGACCATGAATATAGTTATAAGTGTAATAATTCCATTTACAACAATCATATGAATTAAAATTGTTTAAAAAAAAACAATAAGAATGACAATATTTTTGAAAAAAATATATCTTATTAAAGCTCCTTTTGCCTCCCAACTAGATAAATTAATTTGAATTGTGCAACTACAATTCTTAATTATTAGACTTTGTCTATTACAATAAACACGATATGATTGAACTCAAAAAAAAAAAACTTTCAATCGTTTATGTTAATGAGATAATGCATAAAACTATCGATTTGACTATTTTAATCGCTTAGAAATGAAGTATTTTCACTTATTATAAATAAGGGCTAGAGCAGCCCTAGGGACTAAAGAAGTACTTTACTGGCTGGCTCTAATTGGGCTTTTTTGTTAGAGCTTTTTTAATTAAGCCCTTTCTTTCATTTCATTTACATTTTTTTTTCTAACAAACTTACACAACCAGATTCATTTTTTTTCAGAAATAATATTTATTTATTAAAAATATGTTTTAATAATTTTTTTTCTAAATGTCATTCTATTGTGAGGCTAAACATCAAATATATAAAATATGGTGAGAAATTATACGATAATGTAGTCATAAGGTTAAACAATGTCGTTTAACTATATTTATGGTATGTTTCATTAACATGTGTACCTACTGAGGAAAAAATAAGAACAATATGTACACTCTTCATTAGCACTGTTTCTTTATAACGCTATTAGCAGCTTTATAAAAGCTAAGTTAAAAAGTGCTAACGAATTTAAAGCTAATATTATTCCATATTTTATGAGGCCCAAAAAATAACTCATAAAATATCGAAATGGTATTAGCATCTTCATCACAAATCACAATCACTTCATCACCAAAAATTGTACATTTTTACAATGTTATTGGTTATTTTTTCTTCATTTTATTCTTCAGTAATATGAATATTTATAAAAACTAAGATGATAGAAAAAGGACACACACAAGAGATCACATGAACTCACTGCTATACTTCGACAAACTGTTATATGTATCGACGGTAACAAACAACAACGAAGTTATATGTTAAACGGAACCTGAGTATAAATAACTATTAAACAGGTAATTCTTACAGTAAAATTAGATATCGTTTATCGTGAAACAAAATATTACTGTTGAATGTTTTCATCACTATACGTTTTATTGGTACTATGATAAAAATATGTATAACAGAAAATCATCGGTTGTCCTTTATATTTCAACCACCACATGATGTATATATACCAAAGTTGGTAATGAATAAATTCTATAATATAACTGCAGTAATATCAGTGTAATGATAAGTTTTTTCATTTTTAAATGTACCCACCCTTTAGTTGAAGCGAAAACATGTTGGTCGCACATTGTCAAAGAGTTTTTATGCCTAAATCAAATCATTCATTGCGCCTAATAGCCACTTATATATTATTATTGTGTGTTTCTTTCAAATTTTAAAATAAGACACAGTGACACACAGTTGACGGTGGTGATGGCAAGTGAAAGGTTTCCATTGAAGTCACTTCAATGGAAGTGAAAATTGGCATTCGTTTATAGAAAAGAATTATTAGAGCAATATGTCGAAAAAAATGGTTGTTATTTTTACTATATTAATCATGGTAAACTGGTAATATTCTACATGTAACAATGTGTTTTGGATTGTATTAGGTGCTCACGAATAGCAGTCATCAAAGTCAGTATCAAAGTGGTAGTTAGTATCCACCCCCCTCACAGTCAACCGACAAAACATAAAGTGACCATAGTTGTGAATAATCCAAATTGTCATAAGAGAGAAACTTTGGAACTATAATTAAGAGAATTGGAACGTTTTGAGGCTTGACTCATGTATTCAGGCTTCAGAAATATGTTCAACATCATAGGTCTATTTTAGTTAGGTATATTTTTTTTCCTACTCTAGCTTGTTTGAATTCAGAGTTCAAGAAACGGGTCTTGTCCGAGTTTTAGATTCATTTAATTTCATCATTATAGTATCCACTCAATGTTTTGCCTTCACCATACCATTCAATGGACTGAAACAGTATTCTATACATGTTTTATGAGCTATATATGAATCATTTGATTATTCCATGATAAAAATAACAAGTTCTTCTTATTAACGTACAAGTCCTTAAGTATTATAGGATTTGTCAATTTCCAACTCACAAAGTATCACAAATGACAATTTTATTGATTATGACATTCACCTGAAGGTCTTTGGACATATCAAAGGATCACAGCATTAATGTCATGCCTACAGAGACCATAATCATTTAATCTATTCTTCCAATAAACTATGATGCTCACAAATTTATTGAAGCTAGAGATTTTAAACATTTATATGTGTTAAAGTCCTTCATAACTATTTTTGATGTTTTTTTTTCCTTTGGATATTTATGTAATAATACGTAGTTATAGTTTCGATCGAGCCATACCTTATATTGCTTGACGAGTCTTAATAAAACTTGACATATACTAAGTATTTGTTGTACAAAAAACTCACATTATGTTTTAGACAATACTGCCACATATAACTGTATATATATATATATATAATATATATATATATAAAATTTCACATAAAAACGTGAAACAACAATCAATGATCAAACCGCAAAACCACTTATTACGGTTGAAAGATCTTAGTCTGTTTCCCCATTTCATATAGTGGTTTGATTACTGATTGTCATAACTACATAAAAGAACATTATGAAATAATGCTAAAAATGCTATATGCATATAATACTATGTAATATTCAAAAGCACAATTAATTTCCGCATGATTTTGCTTGAAAGTTAGTTTATCTTAATCAAATTAAATATGAATTTTTCGAAATCAACATTTTTAAAACTTAACTTATTTGAAAATTGGAGACACGTTGTTGGTATTCTATTCAATATTTGAGACTGAATGCTAGTCTCCGGTTGATTGTTCATTTTAAAACATAACTTGATAGCAACGCTCAAGATGTTAATGGTAGTAATTTTTTACATTTTCTTTATGTTGTATGTAAATTATATGCACATAAATTTTATTAATTTTTAATGTATACTCGTATATCTTCTACGGGGTTTTGATTAAACAGAGTTTCAAATTAATATTAAAATGTTTTCAAACAATGAAAACGGCAAACTTACAGGAAAGTGCTTACCGTCTAAGTTTAAATGGCTATTCCGAGTTTTTACTTTTAATCCACCTCCTGGATTTGAAATAGAAGCTATTAGAAGATTTACAAGAAGCACATATTAAGCTCATTGGTTCCAGATCATGTATGGAACTAAATACTTACCCACTACTACTGCCCAATTTTCAAAACTCGTTTAATAAGACTCAGTAGTTTTGAAAACATTTATTTCCGTTAAAAACTATTTATCAGAACCTTCACCCTTTTGCAATTCTTTCTTTCTCACTTTTTTTTATATAAAATATAAATGAATGTAATGTTTTAAGAAACCTATAATCTTCAAGTAAAGTTACTGTTTATTATTCTTCTATAATAAAATATTAAAAGTTTAACTTGGATTCATTAAAGCAGGAATTAACGTTTTCCTAAAGGGATATAAATGGCAAGGTTATTTTTTGTTTAGTGAATCTTTATTTTAGAGAGAAACCCACTTTGGATTCAGATTAGTTTGTTCTCAAGTAGACTAAACTTGAGAGTAGAAAATGATTTGGAATGGAGCAAGGGTAATAGAGCAGGAAAAAGGGTCAGGAAATTAGGGGAGAGAAAGGGTTTGAGCTGTAGCGGATTGCAGATTGAAAATATATTTGCTTAAGTAATCCGTCAAACTCAGACGAGAACGGCAATTTTGTTATCGTCTCAGTGCTTAATGCTACATAATTCAGATCTTAAAGTCCTAATCTACCATCTTTACTAAATAATTCTATAAGATATACATTTCAGTCTAATTAACTCATGCGTAAATATTGATAAAATTTTTTAAAATATCTATCATACTACCTTGAAAATATTTAGAAATACTAGCTCTGGACCATTATTGGTTCCTTGTGTTTTTTGTACTTCCATTCAAAGCTCTCAATTATTCCTGTTATCATGTATTATTAACCTAGTTGATTAATTTAACAACCTAGGCTAAGATACGGACAAATCTTTGAAGGCTGCAAAGATTGTGATGGGATCCTGAAGATGAAAGATATGGGACAAATAGACAAAAGAAATGAAGGAATGCATCAATACTGTAGATTCCATCCATTTTCTAAAAAGTTTGTTGATAGTTATCGAATTTTGACTCATAAGCGTCAGCTATGTTATCGCATATTATAGAGGTTACGTTCACATACTAAAATAAAACACGTAATATCAA
Organism: Hermatobates lingyangjiaoensis; assembly: GCA_026182355.1. Classification (NCBI taxonomy): domain Eukaryota; kingdom Metazoa; phylum Arthropoda; class Insecta; order Hemiptera; family Hermatobatidae; genus Hermatobates; species Hermatobates lingyangjiaoensis. The sequence goes on along the minus strand of JAPFBL010000188.1, from coordinate 1,832,296 downwards.
AATATTCATCTTTTAAAACCTTCCATTTTTATTTGATGTCAAAGATATCCAAATTAAAATTAAGTTTTAAAGTTAAACGTTTAACCTGGATGTGGTTTATATTTGTATTCAGAAGCACGTAGAAGCTTTAAAATCATCCGTCATTCTTTGTAATTAGAAAAGTTGAGAAACCCTTTCACTACCTCGTTCTCTCTTTGCTTCAAACAAAGAACATCCCTACGGCATATTAAACATGTTTGGACAATCTAAAATGTACTACCTAACCTCTTTTATTCCAGAGAAAAAGAGTGTAACGCATACTGTAATGAAATAGAGTTTCAAGACGAAATATTTTATTTGTTCCTTTTAGTTTTGTAAAATAAACAAAATGTCATTTATTAATGTATTAACAACTCATTTACTAGTTGTATTTAAAATCTAGAAGAAAACAACAAGTTTTAAGAAAAATAATAAAATTATGTTACAAACATTAATGACTATTGTGGTAAAAGAATAAATGACTAATAAAATAGTATTCGTGGCAGATCACATCCCTGGGTTTTAAATATATTAACTTTAATATCTTAATTGTTTTTTCTTTCTGTTCATTTGATTTATTATGTTTTACTTCATAAATTTAAAGAGAAACATGTTTATTAATGCACTGATATAAAAAAAATAAAACAACTAAAAAGAAACAGAAATCACAAAAAAAATTTGATTGAATAAAAATATAAAGATAAGTATGAAATCTTGGAATTGATCTTGTTATTTAAACCATTAGTATCTTTGACTGTTAATGACGTAAGCAACTAAGATAATGTTATGCAGAATTGTGTTTAGACCGATTGTGCCATACTTGTTTTTCTGCAGAGAAGCAGACCCTCTCTGTAATAGGAAATAACATTTTTAGTTACCCACTTAAAATTATTTCAGAGATCTCATAAATAATATGTGAAAATATGTAGAATTGTATCTCTGTTGAAGATGTTGGGAAAACCTAGGTAGTTTATGCAAAATGATACAATTGTTTTCGAAGATAGTGCTAAACATTGTGTATGTGTCAACGAATGCAGCAGGTAACTAATTCGGTGTTCAAACATCTCATCTTTATGACGACAGGTAAAACAAACATTTTTGTAGAAGTTGTTGCAATATTATGATAACTATCCTTTGATCATGTGATGACTACCTAAAAGTATCCTTCAATATGTATTAATTTTCCTGGCATTGTAACGACATGAAAGGTAGGGTAATGTAAAATTTACATTGAATAAAACTAACTTAAATAGACTTAGAGTGGTTTCCTCATTATTTTTCTTATTTCCATATCCTGGATGACAGAACCAAATTTTTTACCAGCTTCAGAAAGACCCCATTTTTATTGTATTTTCTGTCAGTAATATATCTTTAGTGCACATCATTTGAGAAAATGTCTGAAGTATTTCTAGACTACCATTCCTATTTTCTTCGGCCAACTGATATGCCTTAACCATTTATAGTGTACTTTAACAGGACTCCATTACGTTGGACACTCTTTTCTCCCACTGGGCGTCAATGAAACTCTAGTTTGGTAACTTAACTCGACTCTCTGGAAGGTATACAAAAGCGTTTACTCTATAGCAGCCTCATTTGTTCCTTATTAACTCGATGATGGTTTCCATTTTCTCTTCCCATTCTAAACAAACATTAAGCAGTAACTCTACAACTGCACTTCTATCAACAGAATAGATAGAACAGCGAGTTATCAGTCACTATGTTAAGCTTATGTGTCAACAGAACAGCATTCAAAAAGCCTTATTAACACCACAGTAAAAATGTTAGATTAAAAACTTTTGAAGGAGTTCAAGCCTGCGTCTTAAATAACTATAACTAAACGGCATCAATTTAACCTAATAATCATATTTTTAGATTTTTTTTTATTTATTTATTGTAAATAACTTGTTTTTGTTCATTTAATATTATTTATATTATATTTCATTATTATACAGTTTTCTACCGTTTTTCTTCCCTGTAAGTGATACTGTGGTTTCTCATTTCCTTTGGTTTAATCTTTTAGTTTTTATCCTTTTTCTGTTTTTTCTTCTTCTTACCTCTGGTGTGTCATATTTTTTTTCTATTTTTGTCTTTCAGTTTGCTGTGTGATGTTTTATTATTAGATTAACATTTGCTAACAGAATTTCCTTTTATTTTCCATATTTTAATTTTTTTTTTAATTAACTTTATTTTACGTCAACCCCTTTTTAATTTATTTAGTTTACCTACCTTATATTTAAATTAATTATTTATTTAACTAATCTTAATGATGCTGATAGATTAAATAAAAAGCTTTTTGACCTAAATTATAACAATTTAATTATAATAAATTTACAAAGAGATAATTTAATGAATAATCGACGAGAATATGAAATAATTATTTAATATATCAACAAATGATATTTATTATAGTTAACAGAAGTTTTAGAAATTATCAAATTAATATAAGTAAAATATTAACAGCACAAAATTATGTCCGTAATCAAAAAACACCGTCATAATGCCTATATTTTCTTGTTTTGATATATCTATTTCAATAAAAATGATAGAGTAAGGCTCCCGATGCATCGAAAAGTATAGGAAAGTTTTTAATAAAACTAATTCTCTCTAAATAAAAAGTTCAGGACTAATTGCATGGGCTGTAGCATCTCAGGAATTGACAACTTATTCCAGTTGTAAAGAGAGCAACTTATGATAATATCAATAATGTTTGTATCAGTCTTATTTGTGGCGGAAATTTAGTAAAGTCTATTTAAACTCGCAATATCAGAGCTCAAGAAGAAGATGAGGAATACTGTAAATTTCTGATAAATACTAATGAAGACAGAATTGAAATGAATGAAAATAAAGAGATTATTACTGTCCGAAGACATGTTTATCCGTGCGAGTAATGTTGATTAGTGTATGGAATACATTTACTCTTCATTCGCCAACCCACAAATATCGTTCGAAGAAAATTCTATATAAGTTTCATTTAACGAGATACTCAGTAAAATTAATAGAATATTTTCCAGGAGCAATTAAACAACAACTCTCATACAACTCGGTTGTGTAGGAACAGAACCCATACATTAACCTCAACAATTTCTTGACTCACTAGAGTTGTCTGGATTACTCCAACATAAGCTAGAACTCAAAAAGGAAACTCTTGTCATGTGCATGTATGAGAAACATTGATCCTCCGCGTTTGTGTAATGGAATAAGAATAATAACCGAGGAGCATTATCATAATGTCATTTACAAAATTGTCGCATCACGATGTCAAGGGGAAACAGTTTTAATTCCAAGATTGAAAATCGTTTTATCTAAAGAGGACAATATTCCTTTGTTAATTTCTTTGATTTAATTTACGATTCTGTTAGCATTTGCCATAACTATTCATAAGTCTCAAACAAGCAGCTATATATTGTTCTAAGTAGGATCGACAGCAAGAAAGCATGAAAGGGGTTTTTTGCAAAATTCATATTATTAAAAACAATTAAATAAACAGACCTGTCTTGATAATATGTTCATTATTTTCTTTATTACAAATGAATGAATTTAGAGTTTCTCTCCATTTATGTGAACTTGATTACAGAAAACAAGATGTTGGAAGAACCAACGTGTCACAGGTACTCTAGTAAATATTTATATAACCTAGATTCACAAAAAGAACACGCATAAAAGAAATCACAAAAACTCACAACTATATTTCAATTCCCTCTTGCAGGTAGATTGATGTGAGTCGCTAGTTAGCTAATACCTGTTTCTTAACAAGATTCAAAATTTCTTTAAATAACGACATTGTTATTTAGAAAAATTGAGAGCTTCTCAAGAAATAGGTATCAACTAAGTGCGGTGTCATTTTCAATAATGTATATATATATATTTGTAAATTTTGGTAGCAGTCCTTCCTGTATACATACATTCTTAAAAATTAGACCATATTTAGCTTGTAAATTCTGGTAAGAGTACTAAATAAGCTAAATATGTTCTAATTTTTAACAATATATATATATATATATATATATATAGTAAATGCTTTTATCTACCAAAGGTCGATCAAATATTGTTCAAATACGATATTACAAACATTTAAATATGAATTTACATTCAAAAACATATGAATTTACAAAAATTTGTAATTCATAAAAATAAAACCTAAAATAAAAACAATTAAAAATTGAATCGTTTGCAAATATATATTTAATAGAATTCCAAAAATAATGGAAATAATTTTAACGAACCTTACTCAATAGTATATAAAGGAAAGAGTTTTCAAACATTTGAATATACAATAGCATAACGTAAACAATAGAGATATCTAAAGAAGAAACTGAATTTAATATTTTGTCATCAATTTGCTTCAGAAGTAAAGTTTCCTGCTTTAGTAGCATTGTGCTATATAGAACCAGGAAGTGAAACCAGACTACTGGTACTCAAATGGTTCACATTTTACTTGAGGTCCACGAATATCGAAAAAATGACATGGCTATTATCTGTAATTGTTTGGGATCTTATCGTAATTTTATTCAGTTTTTCGGACATTCCGACAATTTAAATTAGATATTAGCGATATGTATTCATGTTACTAAATTTAGAAGAATTCACTGTGGTCTTATACAATATATCAGAATAAACTACTAAATAAAATTCATATAAGTAACTAAATTTATTCAATCAAAATAGTTTTCATTAGAATCGAATGTACTGAGTTGTAAGATAGAGCATAAAGAAAAGTTCAGGAACTAACAGGGGAATGTTATCAACCATTTGATGGGAAGTGGTCTCGTTAATAACTCGTTAATATCTCTTGAGAATAACCGTGTTTAATTTCTATAGACCATTATTAGTGTTCGTAGTATTATCTATGATATTCAGTTAAGACGAAGTTAATCATATTTTGATTAATAGTAATCATTCCTGCATGGTCATTTTAGCTTTTATCCTATTTTTACTATGCTATGCAGTATTTATGTCTACAAAAAAAACGTATTGGTCGAAGTTTCTAAAGATAATATGTCCTTATGTTGTTTAATAGCATGTTATAATGACTTACCAGGGTACTTGAGTATATTTACTCAAGCCTATATAGCCATCATTATTATTATTATTAACTTATTGTTGATCGTAGAGTCTACAGATTTACAACCAACCATGGTTAGTTTTAAAATACTATCTTATTTATATCAGAGTTTAAACATATAAACATCCCAAAACACACACACACACACACACACACACTCACACTCACACTCACACACACACTCACACACTCACACACACACACACACACACACTCACACACACACTCACACACTCACTCACACACTCACTCACACACTCACACACTCACACACACACACTCACACACACACACTCACACACACACACACCCCCAATTGATTTACAGGTTCTATTTCCTTTCAGTGTGTTTTCATAATATTTTCTTTTTCTAAGCATTGTAGGCTAATTCTTCACGGATTGTAAAGTATTTTTTTATACTTATATATTTGACATTCTTAATCACTTTCTTTACTGACTTGTAGCTTACCTTTCTACTAATTACTTACAGTATTCTTGAATGCTTTTGTAATAGTTTATAAAGATATTCATTTAGCACAAAATTTGAACTGATAATATGCTACATAGTAACTTAGAAGTGTTGGAACAACTGCTTTTAACACATTCTGTAATGAGCATATCAAAGCGATAACGGGCAGTAAAATGGAAATAGGAGGTGGGAACATGTTCGGCCAGGATATAATGCTAATCGTATTCCGAAATTTCACACAGAACACTTCATATGGCTAGGTGCCAAACCATGTTTGAATCCCTGCCAAACATATTGAATCCCTTCCTATCGTCAAACCTTATTTTTCATCTAATTTAATCTTCATCTTGTTTTCAATATCGTAAAATAAGCTAAAATTACCTTCTCAAACGAGAAACCGTTATAAAAATGGTTTAAAATCAATAGTAAAAAAAATGTATTACAGTACTTTGAAATAATATTTAAAAACTAATGATAAAAATAAATATGGTTTAATATTTGTAAAAATAGGGTTATTTAGAGTAGGCAATATTTATTTTGAATGCTAAATAATCAAATTTATGCCTAGTAGTTGTCAGTACAAATATTGTGCATTTGTTAATTTTAAGAAAAATAAAACAGAACTTAACTGTGCAAAAATTCAAGAATATCGAGGTCTTTCAAATATGATTATCCCTAATACTTTAGGGTTCAAATATCTGTTAACTATTATTTATATATATATATATATGTATATATATATATATATATATATATATATATATATATATATATATATATATATATATATGGACTGCACCCAGTGTGATGCATTCTACGTTGGTATGGCCTCCACGCAGCTCAACTTGCGTATGAATGGTCACAGGGCTTCCGTTGGTCAACGCAAAAACCTCCCTATTGCTATCCACTCTAATTCCCATGGACTGGATTTTAATCACTGCTTCCGGGTCCAAGTCCTTAATCATATCCCTGTTCCGTCTTCTCGGGTTACTTTAAGAGCTTCAGAGGAGGCAATTATCTGTCTTCTCAAAGCTCGCTCTCCTCCTGGCCTTAACTTGTACCGTTAATTTAATTTTTATTTTTTTATTTATTTTTATTTTTTTTTTATTTTTTTTTATTTTTTTTATATTATTTTTTTAATTTTTAATTTTTATTTCTATTATTTTATTTTATTTTTTATTTATTTATTTATTTTTATTTTTTATTTTATTTTATTTTTATTTTTTATTTTATTTTTTTTTTTTTAAATTGTTTATTGCTTCATTTACTATTCTTCTCCTTCTGTTATTTTTATTTGCTTTTATTTGTTCTTTTTAGTTATTTTTCTCTCTGTAGTTAGTAGCTTACCTAGGATGGCCGACAGAGTGCGTGCGTGTTCGTTTGCATTCGGTCTACCTCTCAGTTAGCTTCAGCTACTCAAAGGGACTACTTCTACCCGATGACGACGACTGTCGAAATATCGTTGTGAGTCTTTTCTGTGTATCTTTATTTGTTTTTTCTCTTTAATGTGTTAACTATATATATATATATATTATATATATATATATATATATATAGTTCAATATAAACAAAGAAACATAGAGAAATCAGAAGAACACACTTACAGTCTCTAATTTTCGGTTTGAACCGTCTTCAGGAGAGATAAGAGAGGGAAACCAAGCGCACTGGATCAGAGACGGTTGGAGACCAACAGTGTTGCCGCATGCGCGCCCGTTCACAGAAAATAAGGTAGACAGAAATCAATTAATAATTAATTTATAATTTATAATTACATTAAATTAATGGAATATGAATACAATAAATATATAAAAAAGAAAAAATTGAAAAAATAAGGGAAATTGATACAGAGAAATTGATACATAAACAAAAGTACTGACTAAGCTATGGTAAAATAAAACTAAGACTGTAAGTGTGTTCTTCTGATTTCTCTATGTTTCTTTGTTTATATTGAACTATATTTGTCCGTTTTGGATCGTATTTCCAACAAAAAAAAGTGTATATATATATGCTGAATGCCAGATTAGATATTGAAAAAGACGAGCCAATCCCTGTTGCGTATTACTTTGGACACTTCTTATTGGTTGTGGGTGTTTTTTCGTTAAACACGTTTCTCCTTAGCACACTCCGTCTGCTTGGCCGCCTCAGCCTTCACTCCAGGAACGAAAAAACACCCACAACCAATAAGAAGTGTCCAAAGTAATACGCAACAGGGATTGGCTCGTCTTTTTCAATATATATATATATATATATATATATATATATATATATATATACTTTAACACAGAGAAAAGAACACAGAAAGACACTACAGAACTCACTTCGATATTTCGACATCCATCGTCATCAGGAAGAAGTGTGAAGTACTCGCGTTGAGAAGCAAACTGCTACTGGCCTGCAGAGTAACTCGTGGAACCACCTCAATGCTGTTCCCCAGCGTAGGAGAGGAAAAATAGAAATCCCTCCAATATTTATTTATAAAACAAGATAAAAAGTATATAATACGAAATAATAATGAAGACAATAAATAATAAGAATGCAAATAAAATTAAAAAAAAAAATTAACGGTACAGGTTAAGACCAGGAGAAGAGTAGTAATCCTACGATCCCTTCTAGGTGTAGGGCGGTGAAAACTCTCAGCAGGAACGACGGAACTGTTGATTATATTACGAGCGTATCCTCGTTCAATAATTTTTTTTAATATATTAATTTGTTTATTTCTACTATTAATAGAATTACAATTTTTAAGGATTCTAATTGATAGGGATCTAGAGATAGCTTTCTTTATATGAGAAGTGTGACAACTGTTATAATGGAGGTATTGCTGAGAGTTAGTGGCTTTTAAATGAACGGAAGTGGAAAATGAACCGTCTTTAAGGGTGACATCAACATCTAAGAAAGAGAGGGAACTGTTGGATATCTGATGGGTGAAGAAAATAGTGGAGGAAAAGTTCTGAAAGGACTCTAGGAAAAGGTCTAACTCATGCTTACCATGGGGCCAGATTAGAAAAATGTCGTTAATATACCGGGTGTAGAAAAGGGGGGGGGGGGGGGGAAGTTGACGACTGGAAAGGAAAGACTGCTCTAATTTGGACATAAAAAGGTTGGCAAATGAAGGTGCCATAATAGTGCCCATCGTGGTGCCTCTGGTTTAGATATACAAACTACCATCAAACCGAAAGACATTACGTGTCAGGACAAAAAGAGCCAGTTTTGTGAGGAAATTAGTAGAAGGGGTGTGAGGAGAAGGTCTGCGGTTTAAGAAGTAACGAAGAGAGTCTAAGCCCTCTTCGTGATCGATGTTAGTGTAAAGAGAGGTAACGTCCATGGTAACCATGAGTAGAGGATGATCAAGGGAGGTGGGGAGAGAGAGATTGTTAAGAAGTTGGAGGAAGTGGAAGGTGTCCTTACAGAAGGAGGGTTGACAGCTGACAAGGGGTTGAAGGAAATAGTCCACGAAAGCTGTAGCCTTTCGGTAAAACATCCATAGCTATACACTATGGGTCTTCCAGGGGGAGGTGAGGTGGGCATTTGAAACGGTTTATGAATTTTGGATAATAGATAGAAATCAGGAATTCGGGGACAGGAAGGGATAAGTATGTTGATGTCATCAGAGGAGAGGCCCTCAACACGGGCACTGTTATTGAGCAAGGTCTTAATTTCAGAAAGAAAGACAAAGGTGGGGTCAGAAGTAAGTGGCCGATAAAAGGAGGAGTCGGACAGTTGTTTCATGGCTTCACTGTTGTACGTACAGCGGTCCATAAGCACAACTGTCGAGCCCTTATCAGCAGGCATAATCATAATGGAGCTATCACATTTCAAACTCTTGATGACAGATCTTTCTGAAAAAGTCAAATTGTCACGAGGATTAAGGGATTTAAGAAAAACAGGGTCAGAAATTTTATCCTCCAGAGAGGATGGAGGTAATGTATAGTTCAAGGGGGTGGGACGCGGGAAGAGTTGGTGGTTCAAGAGGAGAAAGGGGTTTGAAGGGGGTGAGTGAGGTATGGAGTTTGGGAGTGGAGCCGTCAGAATTATTACCTCGGGATTTCCAGAAGAACTGCCATCTTGGTGATCTAACAAACATTTGAAGTTCTTCTAGAACTGTAATATGGCTAACTTTAGGAACTGGGCTAAAAGACCTTTGGATAGGAGACTAATTCCATTGCCAGAAAGAGTACGAGAGGAAAGGTTACAAATATTATTGCTGGGAAGTGGTGCAGTAGTGTTATCACAAAAAGAAGTGACAGGTGAACTGTCTCTGGGATTGAAGGAGGGAGTCATAGATGGAACTCCGTATGGAAACTGGTAATAGGGAGCAGAAGAAAAATTCTGATAAGGGAGGAAAGGGACTTGAAAAGGAAGATTAATGCCAATGGATAAATAGGAGCAGTAGAGTTTAGATAATTTTTTGTAATTTTTGAGAAGTATTTTTTGGGCATGTAGCAGAGATTTATTGATAGGACTTAAAAATTTGGGAGAGGTGTACAAGAGAACATTAATTACAGACGAAAGTTCTGAATTGTAACGGTTCCTGGAAACTATATAATTGTTTAAAGTATAATTGGTCAATTGAAGGGAGGAGTGAAACCCAAAAGTAGAAATGTGAGATCTAAACTGTGGAGTGAATGCAGATAGCGGCATCTTCAAAGTCAAGCAATTAGGTGTAATGTTTAGACATAAACAACTTGAAAGAAATTCGATATGGGAAGTGCAATTACTATTTTCTTAGAAAGATAATCTACCTGATCCAGCCAGTAATTTATGGGGCTAATCATAATGAAAAACAAACGACAAATAATAAGTATCAAAAAGAATAAAATAAAATTAAATTAAGAAATTAAAATAAAAATAGGTTAATAGAATGATAATGACATAAATTCTAACAAACTCAAATTACAAGTAAAACAGTAATTAAAGAAACTAAATATTGGAGGAAAGGAAACAGTTGAAATGAAAAGGGAATAATACCAGGAAAAAGACAAAGGTTGAGAAACCAAGTACACAGGAAATGCATGAGGCAACAACACTACAGGTGGCGGAGAGTCGGCGCAGACGCGCACAATTACTTCGAATAAAATGAAAGGTCCGTGTGGACAATAAACACTTTAACAGAGAAAAGAATCATACCCAAAAAGACCTCCTTATAAATGGATTAGCTGTGTACTTTTTGTCAAAATAACAAAATTGTAAAGAAGCGTTATTTCGATTTCAGGAAATATTTCTTTTTGTTAAAACACGAAAAAAATAGCATTTTGAGAAATAATCTACAAGAAGTAGCTCAACAACTGATATCCAAAAGTATTATGAAGCCAGCAATTATATTGCAACACCATGATCTCAATGATCAAACCACAATAGGAAAATGGGAAAACAAGACTAAGATCTTTAAACCGTAACAAGCGGTCTTCGTCAGAGTCAAAAACCCAACTGACTCTGTCGAAGACCGCTTGTTACGGTTAAAAGATCTTAGTCTTGTTTTCCCATTTTCTTATTGTGGTTTGATCATTGATTGTTATTTCACGTGTTTATGTGAAATCTTTTTATATATATATATAGCAGGCACCTGCTATAGTTGTTGGATTTGTTTATATGAACTTCAAAATTTCTTATTAATGATCGAGTCAAACAAAATTGCTACTTAAAAGGTAAATAAAACAAATTTGAAGATCCTCTAAATAGTTAATGAGATATATACTTCAAAATATACTCCTCACAACCATAAAACCAAATCCAAATAAAACATATATGAAAAAAATGATCTGCATTAATTGTGTGATCTGTTTCAAATAAAAAAGTAATATTATATATATGATTTAGAAATAATGTTTAAATCACTAAAGTAAAGCATGATAACTGTAATGATCTTTAGTTCGAGATTATTAAAAAATTGCAGGCATGAATGTATTTTGATTTTATGTTGGTTATATTTTCCAGATACTTTTGAGTTGTGTTGATTTTAATAACATGGAATAATAATAAAAAAAATTACTTTAAATATTCTACTGAAGATAATGAAAATTAAACATAAAATTATAATTACAGATAACTGTAATTATTCTTGTAAATATTATTAATAATAAAAAAACTATTTACTATATTATTAAAAGAAAACCAGTTACAAAAATTATGAACGAATGGTTGGAATTGTAACAAAGTTATACATAATGAGAAAACAATAGTAAATTAATTATTTTGAATTATTTGCCTATTTTAGCATAATAAATATAGACATGATGTCAAAAAAAAAAACATTATAAACAGGTAAAATTAACATATGTTTTGTTGTTTAATATATGACCGAGTAAGTGGACTTCACCTTCAGCTTCCTATTTCTACTCGTATATTTTAGTAAAAGTGTCAGATTTAGAGAGGAGACATGGGTAAACTGAGAGTACCCTCTTCAAATGTTTACCATGTAATGGAAGCAAGAATTTATTTTCTAAGTAATGTTAATAAAATCTCATAAATCTAACACAACCTGGCCCAATGTCCAATAAACTTGTTCATTTTGATATTTACCTTGAGTCAATGAACAATGATTAGAAATAATCATTAAAGTGACTTTTGAGAGAAACATAACATTAATATGGAAAGTAAATTAGAAAATTTGTTTTCACTTTAGAAAAAGATAACACTTTTAAAACATGATTTACTGTTGGAAAGATAGATAATCTTGAATTTCATAAGTAAGAAAGGTTTTGAATTATTATTATGTAATGGTTGTGTTGAATATTTTTAAAGAAAGTTCTTGGGAAATTATGGATTTTTTAAATGGGCGATACATTATATCTATCAGAAATAAAACTGCTTCAATTTTTTTGTTAGAGCAGTAGTTTTTAAATGCAGTTCAGAAATCGGTGATGTCTGCGGTCTTGGAGATTATTGCAGATATTGTGGATACGGAGAGACAAGGATCGAGGTATAGACTTTTTAACATGGGATGGATGGGAACTATTGTAATGGAGGTAATGTTGGGAGTTGGTGAGTTTAATATGTACGGAAGTCAAGAAGTGTCCATTGTCTAAAGTAACGTCACATCACCTTAACCTCTTAAAGGACAAATTTTCTGAACGGGGCTATCCTCGCTCCTTCATTGATAGTCGTGTTTTACCGGCTGACATCTCCCACCAACCCAGACCCAAGAGAGATAGAAGTAATACTTCCTTCTTCTTGACAACCTACTTCCCTGGCGCTTATAAGCTTTGTGCTGTTATTAAGGAGTCTTTTCCGATTCTGTCTACTTCTACTTCTACTTCTTCCATCTTTAATCACCCCCCTTCTATTTCCTACCGTAAACTCTTCGCTCTTCACACCTCCTGATGACGAGGATGGTCGAAATATCGATGTCAGTTATGTCTGTGTCTTTCTGTGTGTTTCCTTCCTTTTGAATTTATTTTATTTTAAAAAAGTCCGCTGGACCGTTTCTTTTAATTTTATATATATATATAAGTTGCTCGTGTACCTCCAAAAACTGTGTGTACCGTTTGGAGTGTACCAAGTGTGATTCGTTCTACGTAGGCCAAGCATCCACCAAGCTTAGTCTCCGTATGAACAATCACAGAGCTTCAGTCAATAGCCGCTCTTCCCATCTTCCCATTGCCATACATACCAATAGCCACGGTCTCCCTTTTAACGAGTGCTACAGGTTACAGATTCTGCGACAAATACCCCCTGACTGCAAAGATCTCACACTACGAGCCTCCGAAGAAGCCCATATTTGGCTATTAAGTGCGAGCAGCGCACCCGGCCTCAATCTAAAGCGATAATGTCTAAAAGTTCCTTGCCTTTTCACATTTTTTAATAAATTGTTTCATTTGTTATTATTATTTGTATTCTTAGTTTTATTTTATTTTATTTTATCATAGCTGAGTCAGTACAATATCATAGTCTGTTTATGTATCAATTTCTCTGTATCAATTTCCCTTATTTTTTCAATTTTTTCTTTTTTATATATTTATTGTTTTCATTTCCATTAATTTAATGTAATTATAAATTATAAATTATAAATTAATTATAAATTGATTTCTGTCTACCTTATTTTCTGTGAACGGGCGCGCATGCGGCAACACTGTTGGTCTCCAACCGTCTCTGATCTAGTGCGCTTGGTTTCCCTCTCTTATCTCTCCTGAAGACGGTTCAAACCGAAAATTAGAGACTGTAAGTGTGTTCTTCTGATTTCTCTATGTTTCTTTGTTTATATTGAACTATATTTGTCCGTTTTGGATCGTATTTCCAACGAAAAAAAGTGTATATATATAAAGATTTCACATGAACATGTGGAATAATAATCAATTATCAAACTACTCAGTTGGGTTTTTCATCCGTAACAAGGAAGACTGCTTGTTACGGATGAAAGACCTTATTCTTGTTCTCATTTCATATTGTGATTTGATCATTGATATATATATATATATATATATATATATATATATATATAGATTTTTGTAAGAAAACTGAAGTTTCATATACCTGAAAAATATCAAATAAAGGGTAAAGATATATGAAAGCCTGTGGGGTCGGCTCTGCCTTCCAGGTATTGGCTCATTATTATATATTCAGAGTTATAAAAGCGTGAAATGTTCATGTAGTTCTCATGAATGATGCAAATCCAATGTTAAATTCGGTTGCAATAAAATATGAGAAATGAGTATTTTCTAATAAAAGTTTATCTGATTAGTATTCTACAAAAGTCACTTGTGACACAAAAGAAAAGTTGAACTCACTTTTTAATTCTCTTTTTTAAAGAGGAAAAGAAAGTTGGCTTCAATATTTGGGAGTTTGATTCATTTACGAATTTAGTATTACATTCTGAAAAAGATTTTTTAATGAAATGATAAAAATGAGGTTGGTGGAATAAAATAAATTGGAATGTGTGCACCCGACTACTTAGTAACAAAAAAAATAAAAAAAAAATAGAAACATCATTGATCCTTATATTTATTTGTAATTTATGTCAAAATATATTCATGCTTCTGGTTCTTACAAGAAAAGTCGATAAACCCTTACACCTTAAAAACATGTTGCAGTTATCCAAAAAACTTTAAATTGCATGTATTATATTTATTGTTTGATATAAAAGAAATAAAAGGTATTGACATAGAGTTCAACATTACTGGTAGGTCATTCACAACTAACATAGCCTTGAATCTTTAGTATTTTATATTTTATGTTTACTAACTTGAATGTTGCTTGGGATAATTGTATTGTTTTCTTAAATAAACCTAGAAATAAGTTAGAAATATTCTGAAATTAAATTCAATTTTGGGTCATTCATAATATAGATTAGAGATCATATGCCAGTAACAATATTTGTAATTTGTAATAATATTTTTACCAATAATTTGTATAAAAAATGTTGTTTAAATATTTTTTGCGTATTAATTGTTTGTATGACATGATTAACCCATAAAGGATTAATTGTAATTAAGGTTCTCATATTTTCTAATCTAAACGGCGCGAATAGCCTTATTTATGCTACATGTAGTAACTGCTATAGGTAGTTACTTTTTTAGTCATTGTTGCTTACACGATAGATATCTAATGAAGAAGTATTGCTACTGGCATAAGATCTCTAATGTATAAACATGAAAATCAAACCTGTTTTTATAAGCATTATATGGAAATTAACAAAACGACATCCTATTAAAAACAGAGAGTCTCACAATCATGAACATTTTTAAAGAGCCAGTTCTGGTGTAAAAAAAAACTACTACTTAACCAATTTACAAATTGCATTAAAGTAAAGAAATTTGCATTTTCAGCAATTTTTTGATCACTAATTTTAATTGGAAGATAATTAAAAAAAAATATAATAAATATAGAATTCAATTTCTCTTGTAATGAACGAGTTCCGAAACCAGTTGAGTTTTGGAGTCTATGTAGCTGGTTCAAGACAGTACACTGCCCAAATAATATTACTAACAAACTCTGTGGAGTTAAAATCTAATCTAAGTTTTTTTTAGTGCTAAATAAGACTCTTATCACGACCTAATAACCGTAGTTTTATTAATTCTTTACCTAGTCGAAATTTCTATGTGTACGAAATTAATAAACTAAATTGGTGTAGTTAAATACATAATAAACTGGATGAGATTTATGTGGATGACATTTGGATGTGCTTACATGACATAAATGAAGAAATTTGATTTGATGAACCTTTTTTTTTATTTTATATTTTGTATTGTAAAAGTTTCTGTAAAAGTAAAAGAGTCGTACATACGACTCTTGCAGGCTAGTCGTAATACTAGCAATTTAAAATTTTTTTTATGCAACATTCGATGATTGGTAATGAATGTTGTATTTTTATATTAATGTTGCAATGTCAATATTCTCATACAAACGAATGAAAGTATTAAAGTCAGAATCAAACAGAAACAGTATAGTAACAGAAGAAATTAATCATCCAGGGCTTTATTTTAATATATCAACTAAACAATTTAGTTATTCCAAAAATCGGAACGATGTTGGATGAAAAGCTGACTAAAAGTCAATTAGTGAACATAATATTATTGTGGCAGCATTAATTGATTATTTATTAATTTGTTTATTATTTATTATTATTAATGAATATTAATAATATAATATTTATATAATGTTATAATATATTAATACTATTTAATACTATCATATTAAGTAATTAATTATTTATTATGAATTAATTATTTAACATTAATGAAATAAAAGTTTGATTGTTTGAAAATATCAACTGTAGTCTGCCTTTCAGATAAGTTGATTATTGATAAGATGAAGCGGCGTGCAACATCATAACGATTTCCGTTGTCTGACGTTCTTCTAATACTACCCATGATTGAAGACTTCCTGTCTCACTTTCAGGCTTACCCTTGTCAACTACTCTTCTAGTTTTTTCCTTTTCCTATTTTTCAGTTCATTGATGATAATTTTGTTATGTTTTCTTGAATTATATTGGTATAAATATATATATATACTAAAGATGAAAAAACGATTCGAAACGGATAACTTCAGATAAATGTTGGAAAAATACATGGGAAAATGAAAAATACACATTACAGTCCCTAATTTTTTGTTTGAACTGTCATCAAGAGAGATAAGAGAGGTTTTATATTCATCATCGAAAGCTATATAACTTATGCCTGGTTATCTCTAGGAGACTGATGATTACTTGATGAAAGAGATCATCAATGATTACAGGGGAAGGATGAAAAGGACAAAAAACAAGAGTAATAGTTAATAGGGAGTCTTGATTTAGCAATGAATAGGTAAGTAAGGGGAGGAGTCAGAGATTAAAAAAAAGGTAAAGAGGCAGGGAAACAGCGGCTTCAAGACGATAAAGCTAAGTCCGTTACAAGCAGCTGCAACTTGCCTCGTCCGAGTAAATCTTATGCACGATCAGCAAATAAAGTTGCCAGATTTCATTGGGGGCGAGAAAAAAAAAGTCTTAAATAACAAGAGTGCAAGTCGGAAGAAGAAAAGAAGACTTTGGATCCAGCTCCTGAACTAATGCGGGGCTGAATGGCCTTTTCACCTTCGGACACCAACCCAAGACTAGGAACCCCAAGGTAGCAGCTAAAGCCGCTGTTGTGTCGTCAGAATGAATGATACGAATAAGGGGTGGACCGCCACCCAAGTTAACGAGCGAACGATTGGACTTTCCATCTGCGGATGTCGGTCCAGACTAGCACCCTGCCCAGCTTGTGCCTTTCTTAGTTCACACTATCCTGGCGTGTTAAGCCCCCCCACCACGACAAGGTGAAGGCACATCGGGGGGGAGGGATAGAAAACCCTCTAATTTATTAAAAATTATTTACTTTTACCGTTTGGATAGTGTATTTAGTAGACTCTCCAAACAGTAAACCCAGTTTTTAGAAGTACAATGATAGACGTCTGGAATATGATAGTATTTGTTGTAGAGGGAAGGTGAAACGAATTTATTGCATTTTTTTAGTTTTTTATTTCTATAAAATGAAGTTTACCATGATAAATAGTGTAATTATAAAAAATTATTACTTAATAAAATGTGCTGAAAGTTGAAAGGGAAGAGTAAAAATTGGGAGGAGTTATTTGATTAAGAGAAGTCGATTAAGGTAAGGAGGTGGTTAGAGGTGGAGAAAAACAAAAAAAAACACAGGATAGGAAAGAGATCACGAATGATACTCCTAATGTTATGAACAGGTGAATGTAGGTAGGAAGGAAACAGGATTACTTCAGTCCTGCTTGGGCTGTCACTGGTTACACATTGCAGCAGGTATTAAGACTTTAAATACACAACAAGTGACGCGATTTGTTTAAGATAATTTGTTTTAAATAAATTTTCGGTGAAGTCCACAGTTCATAGTATTATGTAACAATAATAATTATAAAATGTATGGTAAATATAATAATCTTAATTAAACATATTTGAAATGCAAATTCCAAAATAAACAGTGAAAAATATTCCCATATAAATAACAATGAGAACTTAAACAGTGAATTTTCACTTGTAAAGAATGAGGACTGAAAGTATAGGTGAACAAGGACATGGTATTTGGGGTCACATCTTGAAGTTGGAGTGGTATTTTGATAAAATAATAACGATTTGGGTAATGGTAACTGACGAAAGGATGAACAGGGGGAAAAAAGAACGGAAAACTCTTAATTTTTATTTTCAAATTTTTATCATTAATAATTTATATGTTTCTAAATATATTTGAATCATATGAAAACAAATTAAATATTAGTTCTGAAGAAGATGATACTGATAATACTGAAAGAGTAATAATTATTTCAGTTAATTATTAAACACAGGGGAATTATATAAGAGAAAAGGAAGGCTGTTCACCTGGTCAGAGGACAGAACTAAATCAGGCTGCAGTTAGGACCTTTTTCTTCCATCTGCTCTGGATTTATTGCTTGGATCAACCAAATCCTGGGCATTGCGAAGGCTTAGGGATTTACGGCTCCTACGAGAGCAGCATCCAAGGACAATTTAACATGTCAATAGATATATCGTATGCTCTTCTCCTATTTGCTCTTACTTATGGAAAATTCACATTTATTTTTACAAATATATCTAGCAATAGAAATTTATGTATATTTCTTATATATCTTCGTTTTTTATCAAAATATATTTTGCCGAATAAATTAAAAATACAAAACAATCCATACGTAATCCTACTGTGAATTTATGATTAAACAATAATTAATATAAATGAAATTTATATTGTGGCATCATAATTGATCAATTAATAATAATGTTATAGATATATGTAATTATTAAAGACAAACTAAATAACATAGCTATAAAAAGTATTAAAAAAAAAGTAAAATGACTAAAATAATAATACCAAGTTATAACCACATTATCTCTTTAAAAGATAACTATATAATATTAATGCAGTATGAAATAGAATAATTTTAAGAAATAAGATTCATTTTTAACACATTACATATACCATAACAGATATTGTTATGTATAAATATTTCATAATAATTAAAAATAGTTGTAAGTAGAATATTCATGTATCTTTAGTTATGAACATTATGTATAATTGAATGGCTGTACCAACTGAGTGTTTTATTAAATTAAATAAATAGATTAATTAATTTTGCTTCCGGTGAGAAAAAATGTATAATAAAACCTATTTCTGTATGAAAAATCCTACTGATATGTGTTAAATTATGAGGAAAAAAACATGTGGCCACTGCGAATATGATAATATAGAACATTAAGTGAAATTAGTTTAAGAATTTTGGGCAGTAAATGTTTTATTTAAAAAGTAAGTTAAACATAATACAAATTATATATAAAATATCTTTTTTTTTATGTAATCAGAATGAGTGTTTACCTTTATTTATTTTTCATATTAGTCCTCAACATTAGTAGCAATTATTATTGCTCTTGTGTGCTACTACAGTAAAATTAATTTGTGCAAAAGGGTATCTATTAATATGCGGTTGTATACATGAATTTACAAAAGCATGATTTTCGCAATTACTATTAATTAACTTGTAATTATTAACTTTAACAAGTATAATAATAAAACCTTATCTGTTCGTAAACGGAAAACTAATTAATATAAGACGCTGGGAAAGGATACTTGCCTCGTAGGCTGCTGAATTGTCCCAATGTCAACAAATGGCTAACGTCAATTCTACACTTTTTCCAAATTTTTTAGTAACTAAACGACGTCAAGAAAATGATTTTAAATATTAGATATGTTAAAAAAAAATCGTATTCATGAAACAAAAAAAATATTGTATGAGCATATAGATTTCCTTTAAATACATTTATTTTTAAAATATTTTGATCAGAGTATATTTTACCACTATTTGATATTCTTCTGGCTAATTCAATTTACACATTTTGAATTAGACACAATCTCAATAATTGTCCATGTAGCTCTTTGTGATTTGCATAATAACGGTGAATTTGTTTATTAGTAACAGAAAGGTGAAGAGTTGGCTAATTTCATCTAATTTAAAAAACTACCAAAAATGTTACTCTTTCAGTCGTAACATGAGGGATAGAAAATGAGATTTGTAATTTAAATACAAATGTTGGAATTCGTTTGGATTGAAGATACATTTTTGATCTAATTGAAAATAAACCAATAGGCATATCAAAATTATAAACAATAAAATTGATTGCCAATGATTTCGTAATTGCGTATATATAATAACATTGAGTCCAGAATACTCCAGATTTTCGTTAATAACTTTTGTCTGGAAGTGGTATATTTCATTCAGTATAAATTAGTAAAGATCACTAATTTCTTTTTATTTGTCATTTTAATTAAATGTTGGATGGAAAACAAAAATGCATGTATTTAAAAAAAAATCTTTTTTATTAAACTAAAAAAAATTTTTTTAGTAAACTAAAAATCCGAATGCAACTAAGCGGATGCATTAAATTCATTGAATGAAGTAAGTGCTAAAAAAAAAAGATTGTACGAGTCGTTATTTAACAAAGAAGCATTATTTATAATAAGAGACTATTTGACAAAATAGGGGCACTTGTGTCCTGTCAAGACAATGTGTACTCAACGATTAATTTGATTTTTAAAAGTCAGAAATTATGGACATAGAAAGGCAAACATACAAATTAGCATTGAAGAAATGAGGTTATGCTAGGTTAGGTTGCAGTGGCTATCTCAAGAGAGAACACACATACGCCAAATATTGGCCTATTGTGATAGCTTACCATAAACATTCAACATTGGGAGTCATTAATTTTTTCTAATCCAAGTTTATTTAGATTAGGGATCTTAATGTGTGCATTATATCGTATATGATTTGAGACAACGATGGCTTGACATTTTTTCGATGGGAAGACGAATTACATTTTTTTTCACCTCCTGTGTGAATAAGTCGAAGGTTGGAATGAGTGTCGAACTCCAGATCTACCAGTCTTGAGGCGAGCATGCAAGCAACTCTGTTATCTTGCCACATAATTGAACAACTTAAGTCATTTTAAAAAAATTCATATACATTTTTAATTTATATCATAATTTTCCTGGAAACAAGGAAATATTGTACTATGGATATTATCATATTTGGTAAGAATGAAACGAAAAATGAACGGAATGGAATCGAATATGACCAACCAGACAGCAAGATTCACAAAGTCCCTAAACTTAATTTATACTAGAACAAAATGACTAAGAAATAAGAAATAAATCAATAAATCAATAAGAATAGTCCAAGAAGATCCTGAATGGATGGAACTTGCCCGGTTAGTGACAAATGAAAGAATAGGCTCGACACTTGAACATCTGTTAGTGGTGATCCTAAATTTCAACTAAATCTCTTCAGATTAATCCAGAAGGCTAGTTTGATTAATCTTCTACTTTAATCAAAATGTCTGCTTTACAAAGTTTTAGTTATTTTTAAGATATATAAATTTGCATAATGTTGTAACCTAAGTTCACAAGTGGATAAATTAGTTGGTTATTGGGGTTTTAGTTAGTATACTCTGAAAATGGCCAAGGGGACTAAAACGTGTCAGTGTTTAGATATGAACAGTTTAAAGAACTTGTACGCTAAATACCTGAGAAATGGAAACTATATACCATATATTGATATAGCTTCTCGACCACTGATTTTTCAAGGTCACAGAAGGGGTTCTTGAGGATTTTGGTCATAAAAATTCAACTCCTAATTATATGTCGACGTTTCTCCAAAAGTTCTTTGGCATTTTCAAGGCTAAAAAACAATTTATAACGACATAACTAGAGCAAGAAAAATACATCGACGGAATACCAACCAACAGAAAAAAAAAACAAACAAAAATTCAGTAACAACAAAACTAAAAAAAGGATCATAAAATACCTAGTGTTATTATTCATTATTTAAAAACAAACATTTGTTGTTTAAATTTAATGACTTATTGTTAATTATTAAGACAACAAAACCCAATTTTCAAACAGATACGCACAATATTACAAAAATAATTCTGGGAGGATACCTCTATAAGAGCATTCAAGCAAAACAAACAGACAGTAACAAACACAGTACGGAAAATTACAGAACAATAAAAAAAGTAAAAAAATAAAAAAAATTAAGGGAAAACAAAAACCTACAAAAATTATTACCTTGTTTTTGAGAAAACACTATTTAACTGTCCATGCTTTTATCTAAAAGCATCATAACAGATACGAATATAAAGGAAGGTTACATAATCATAAAAACAGAAAACTCCTCCAATATCAACCTAAAAACAGTTCAATGGAAACTACTGAAGGAGATTGGAGTAAATTAGACTAAGACTGGATATATCAGATCTCTTAATACAGGCAGTTGGTGTATTCATAATACTTATCACTTGCTTTGAATTTCTCTTTTTTGTGTGTTTTTCATATTCAAGAATTTTGGTGTCGTGAAACACAAACGAATGTCCCTTTGTACATTCGTGATTTGCTAGAGCACAAACTGTTCTTTTATAAAAGAACACCATATGTACAAACACATACATAGAACTATTACAAGAAAACAACTTCGAATGTAACTTACAACTTATTGTATTATTAAATTTGTACAAGGTGAGAAATAAATATATGAACTACTACTTAAGAAAAAGTTAATTTCTTCTTTAAATATATTAAAATGAAATGGTTTAAATTAATTATATATCGCAAGAATAAAAAAAAATATATTTCTGTAGAATAAAAGATAAATGCAGAATATAGTTTTTTTGAAGAAAAGCAAAGAAGGTGTTGTATTTTCTGTGTAGATAGAAGAATCCTGAAACACTTTTATAGAACGGACTTATATATGAGTGGAAAGCTCAACTAAGGCTATGCCAACCATATTGGCGAATAAAGTATTTGACTTTATATCGCACAACTCTGGCAGGGAGGCTTTATATTCGCCGACTTTTTACTGAGACTACCATTTTGGACATCTTTCACTTAGCCTAAATTATATTATTCATTTCAACGAGTAATCTTCATATGCATATATACTTCTCAGTATTGCTGCCTTTGGATTGTTATTAAGGACAAATTAATAGCCAGTAACATTGTTAAGTAAGATTGAATGTTAATATAAATATACATTTAAAAGTTTCTTGATCTTAGAAAATATTACATATGTCAAATTAATTGCAGGTAAAAATACAAAGGTCACAGTGAAGGTGATATACATTTATTGACATACAGTTTAACCTGTTTATTACAGGTTAAAACTTAAATATCAGTCAATGATTGGTTTTTAACAAAAATTATAATAACATATTAAAGTTCACTTTATGAAATTTTGAATATGCCAAGAAAAATGGAAACCTACTTTTAAAAATCTATTTTTGATTTTATTAAAAGAAGTTTAGTGTCAACCAAATTAATTTACCAAATTATTGGCAGGAGTTTTAACCTGGTTTCATATATATAAACAGATGGAAGTGCGAACTACAATTAATTTTAGATTTGTTTTTAATATACTGATATTCTCGTTCTGTTATTTTTATAAAACAGGGGTTTTGGATTCCAAATTCTTGGAAATCAGAATCTATTGGTATTAAATTATCAAAAAAAAAATGGCAAATAATTAATACTAGTATTTAATAGGTGCATATGAATTTGTGTTTTCATAGGTAAAAGCAACTACTGCTTGTTATTTGCAACAATGGATAGAAATTAGCTCGTGTGAAACATAATCAGATCTTACTATAAAAGCGAAACATATTTGATAACAATACACCCATCACTAATAGGTTAACAACGAAAGTAAACAAAGCCGAATTCATTGCAAGGCTTTCAGAATCTATACAAATAATAGAAAGCTTTTGTCTGTACATTGTTTAGAACCGACCTATTTCAAGTTATCTTTACGTTTCATACATTAGAGAAATCCGTCCTTAGATAAACTTCTGTCTGTCGGTTTGTCCGAAAAAAATTTGTCACAATTAAACTCAGCCACGATAAAGGATAGCTGAAAGTTTGAAAGTAGGTTTGTGTATGTCTAACTTAAAATCTGAAGGGAAAAAGAAGTGAAGCTATGGACTTTTAAGCTGTCTTTGGCTAACTTCAAAGACATGTTTATTTTGAAGAAATACAGGTTTAGCAAGTAGGTATTGTTAGTTGATCTCAATTTCACTTTCATTCAAGCTCCTGGAAAGTGATAATTGATAAGATGTTTCTCGAAGTTCATGATGTACTATCTATTCAGAATAACTGGGTTTGTGAACAAGGAATTCTCACTCCTACAAATGAGCACGGAGGAAAAATCAATATACAAGTTATTGCACTATTTCAAGCTCTGGAAAGAACTTACAAATCAGTAAACAGAGTGATTAATGATGAAGCACTTTATCATCCAATTGAATCTCTTCACTCCGTGACTGCGCTTTGACTGTCTGCTCATGACTTAAAACTTAAAGTAGGGGCACTAATCATACTCTTATGAAACTTGAGTGCCTCAAAAATGTGCAACGGGACATGACTCCGAATTCGTGCTTTACGCGGATACGTCATACAGGCTGATATCATAATTGGGTGATACTGGAGAGTCAGTGTGTATACATTGATACCTAGAAACTGTCCCTTTCAATTTAAACGGTTGCATTTTCTCATCAGCATCTGTTTCGCAATGACGGTGAATAAGTCACAAAGACATACTCTTTCTACGGTAGGAACTGAAGTGAGTGAGACCAAGTGTTTCTCACATGGTCAACTGTATGTTGCTTCTTTAAGAGTCAGAGGTTCCAACTCTCTGTTTTTCCATGCACCTGAAGGACAGTCAGCTAATGTGGTGTATACAAAGGCACCTACTTAACGCTGTGCTAATAAACATATTTTTTCCTATCCTATAATTTTTCTAAAAATATTTTGAAATACCACGCATCATATCTGAATTTTCGTAAAATACCTGTCAAAGACTATTGCTAGTCAATCAGAAGTCAATGTTGTTACATTCTGTTAAAAAAAGGCTAGAAAAGTAATTTAGGGACCTAGAAATGTAAATCTGTCAAAATTGTGACATTAAATTTTTTGATGATAACAATATTTTACTTGTAATAAAGTAAAGGGGAACGTTCTAAATAGAGCACTGAATTTTAAGACTATACAGTAATGCAGTATCATATATTATAAAGTGATTTCAGAAACCCTTCAAGATATGATGAGAACTACAGAGAAGTGAGACAACCAGCCTTGAATTACAAATCATTATAGGAAGCATGATGTCATTTTCGTTCAAAATATCATTGATTTCACCTTTCAATTTCTAAAAGTAATTCATCTGAGCAAAACAGTCTTATAATCTAGGTGTGGGCTATCCAACTTGTAAATAAGGATATTTGTAATATGTTATTCATGCATTCGATTTCACTTTAATTTGATTTTATTTCATTTACAATATTAATTTAATGAATGAATTAATTGTTGGTGCCAAATATTAATATTTGTTTATGATGGTTTGCGAGAACTTTCTTCTTATTTTTCTGTGAATCAATTCAGTGTGTAAGTATGGAGCATGACATGTATGTTGTTTTCAATTCGTTACATGTAGGTTTTGTCAAAGTTTACATATTTGTATAATAGTCCTATAATGCAATACAAAATAATATAATCTTTCTAATACCAGTACTTTTTTTAGTTTTTTAATGTTTCTAAATGATTTCAGCTTGCAAGGTATAATTCTGAAATTCATATATTCAATAAAATGTGTTTTATAATTTTTTTTTATTTACTGTTTTACATTTTCTTGTAGGCCACCTATTTTCTTTACAGGCTACCTTTAAAGGTCTACAGAAAACTGTAGAAATATTTTGACAATAGATCCGCAATATTCAACTTATTCTCAACATTTACATCAGTTTTATCCAAACTCACTGAATTTTACAGCGTTTAATACATATACAAAAAGAGAAAAACATAGATAAAGTCATACAACTCTCACTTCTATATTTCGACTAGCGTCGTCATCAGGTAGAATTACTCTAGCGAGCAGCCGCGGCTGACTGAGTGAACTGTCGAATGCAACAAACTTGCGTGCCCTCTTCTAACTGCCTTGCGCAAGGGTAACTAACTAAAGAGAGAGAACTAACAAAAGACACAAACTGAAAATAATAAAGCTATGTCAAAAAGAGCTAAAGATATGTGTAATAAAAGAAATACAAAATTAAAATACTGAAATAAAAATAATAATAAGAGAAAAGAAGAAAAAAAATTAAAAATGAAAGAAAAAAAATTAAATTAAGGGTACAGATTGAGGCCAGGAGGAGGGCGAGCACCAAGAAGACAAATAAGTGCCTCCTCTGAAGCTCGTAAAGTTACCCGGGTGAAAGGTTCAGGGATCTGATTCAAGACTTGGACACTCTTATATAAATATAAGAGTTATGTGCTTATAGACCCATTTATGTATTTTCTAATGCGGTTTAACCGTTGAGAACAATACATTTAATTAAATATATACATTTTAGATAATTTTTAATAAGCATTGTTTTGTTTATTCTAGAAATAATAAGTTTGTTATTTATTATTTTCAGTTTATCCTTAGCTTTCAGAATCTAATATATTTTCCAATGTAAAGCATCAGAACAGGGTTGCAAGGGTTAGCAAACATTGGTTTTGCTTGGTCATCGATCCACCAGCTTTGTAGTTTTAGTCTCTACTAATGATGTCTCCTTCATTATGTTAAATCCAAACATGAATGTTTTTTAATTTCATGTATTCAATCACAAAAATATTTGCAGTATGATATTCAATATTTAAACACATAGAAGATTAACATTAAACAGTAAATATATTATGTAGCTGTTGCCAGTGTGTACATAAGTCCTTTGGAAATCAGACCTTTAATAGTAATAATAACATGTCAGATTGTTTTAGATCAATGATTTTTGGTTGTCACAATTGATAAAATATATATAGCCACAAAGGAACAAATAAAATCTTTAAAGTGGATATTTATGCATTTTGTTAAAATTGTGAGAGAGTTTGACAATACGTCAGCACAATTCACATATCAGAAAAGATGCATTGCTTGTCAACGAGTTAGATAGTGTAATTATCTATAATAATGTTTAATATTGTGATTACGTATAATAAAGACTGCAGAATATTGCAGATATCTTTTAGGAGTGAGGTTACATTTGTTTCAATCATAAATAGTCTAGTTTTGTTTTTAATATTTTGAAATCTCTCCGTGTACCAGAAACAAAATTTTACTCGGTTACTTAACCAGTTTGGTTTTCTGGCTTTACTATGGCCATGGGTTTGATTTCTACAAGCCATGGTTGTCTGTGTTCAGGAAAAAAATGTCTATCTTGTTAGCCAGTCATCCAATACAGTTGTAACAGCAGTACAAGAAAACAACATCTTTCTAGTTGAAATAACCTCTCTTTTTAAATCGTATGACAAACTAACCTTAACCTGTATTAAGAATTCGGAAAATCAGACTGAAATTTTTACAAAACAAAAGAGATTGACACTTTATTTTAAATGTATGTACCATCCCAGAATTTTTAAATTAAATATTAATAACCTAGATGTCTCATTACTAACTCTAAAATGTTCAGTGGATATAAGACTGACATAATGATATTCGTAAACGATTTTAGAATTAGTTATGCTTGGCTGAAATACATTGAAAAATATATATTTTTACACCAAACTTAAATTAGAAGTAGCTATACACTAGTTCAATACAAAAAAAGAAAAAAAAGAAAGGAGCATATGTGCCTGAACTGGGTGGCGTTGTAAAGGAAACTTGATATTTTCCCGTAATCCAGTTTCCTCTTTCTCCCTATACCCCTCGGGCAAGTATAGATATATATATTTCTTCTTTCTTTTCGAATTGCACCCTATTTTTTTAACTTTTTTCTTTTGTAGAACTCAGAATTATATTTTTTATATATCGTCTGATGTACACTAATATTTACAGTTATTTATCGAAGAAAAAGATTTAAAATTATTTGTTTAGACTACAAAATAGTAAGAAATTTCAAAATAATAATTGATTTTAGGAAATCTTGTTTTATATGTTATATACATGGATAAAAAAAAGAAAAAAAACATTTTATTTCTTATGAACATATCTGACTATCGTATTATGATATATTATTATGATATGCAGCTTTTTCAATTAATAGGAACATTACATCTAATGTTCATATGGGAAAATTATATATGTCAGATCTTAGACGAGTCATAATAAAAATAAAATTTTCTCCAACAGCCAAATGCAAACAAGGTATTTTGCTTGTACGAAAAATTGGTTACCATTCTGAAATCAGTTTGTAGGACGTTGTCACAAGGAAATAATAATGCAAATTTCATCTTCAATTACAGTGTCACTTGCGATATAGATCAGCCACTTTTTGCTTCACCTATAGTTATCATATCTCTCCTTTGATAAAATACATTTAACAAATTTCAAATTCTGATAAATATGATTATAAAAACACAAGTTCCTCACTCCATTTTCTTACAAACGGTGTCACCTTTTCAGAAGATCATATTTGAAAATAATAAAATTTTCTTAGTTACTTTGTTAACACGCTTGTTAACACGTCTGTGAAAAAACAATCTTAATAATGTTCACGTGCATTGTTTGGAAATGCAAGCAATTTACTCCTATACGTGTATACGTGTATAGTGGTAAATTTAAGTTATACCAAGAAACGTTTAGACAATATTTACGAGAGTACATATACAATATACACCATATTACATTCTACAAACACCAATGTAATGTTTCGCCTATACCACAGTTTTAAAGATCTAATACTTAATTGACAGTTATTTATTGAAAACAATACAATAAATTGAATCTACATTTATCATGTTAAGTTTTCTCCCCCTGGCGTTTATTGCAGTAGGAGTAAATATCATTAAAGAAGACGTGTCTATTAGGTATGATGTGAACAATCCATTAAAAATCTCGCTATTTTGGGCTAAACATATTAAAAAGAATTAATACATATTTTTTTCAACATGTATGTAATATAGTTTGTATCAACCCATTTTCACAAAGTTTATCTTGAGCACATAGTGAGCACAGCATATTTTCTTTATGAAAATATTGACGATATGGAATATTTCTCATAAATTTCTTACGGGACTCCACTACTCTTGTCAATACTGTAGTGTTAAAGTTTTGATATATAGAACATGTTTTAGTTAGTACAGTATATATGTTTGCCCTAAAACGGAATAATCTTCATTTGAAACTTGAATCTTGTATATGAATGAACGGTAAAGTTCATTATCCTCGGCACCCGGGTCAGAGTTAACAAACCCACCCATTTAAGATTAAACAATTCTGCAGAAACAAAAAATTCATAATTCAGTTAAGAATTTCTTAAAAAAAAGAGATATACAACACTCTAGAAATATCATTATTCAAGTTACTAATGGCTATTAATACAATTCTTAAATGGTTTTTAAACATCTGCGTGGGTGTTACATTGTTCATTATTGTAGTGATTAATAATGAAGGTACTCCAAATGAAATAGTTTAATATTAACATTTTCATAAAAAATTGTTAAGAGCTGCATTATAAAAAGATTAATCTTAAATTTTTGGCTTCATTTTTCTACTGGAGTTAAAAAAAATACCCAATTCTGGAGAAAGCTTCGTTACTGCCAACAAAAGGCTCTCCCATAAGCTTTGTAATTTGTTCGAGTGCATTCCGACCCACATCAGTACATAAAATGTTCTAGACACACTTGAGATCTTAAAAGTCATTACAACATATATTTTATTTTATAACTTTTAACTATTTATAACTACATCAATTATAGACGAATAATAATTATTTTCTTTGTTTGTTTTTTAAAAAATAAATTAATTAAATCATAGCCAATTAATTAAATGAGATTCTATAAAGTAACTTTAAACAATGAAGTTTGTTGTTAAGTTCGTATTGAATCAACCTACAAATGATTAACTAAAGGAAGGAGAACCTAACAAATGAAAGCCAGCCATGATTTGGCTTGGTTCATGTATAGTAATTACTACAAAGTTTACTTGCAGACAAGTTACTAAAGTTGGAATGAAGCACACATGTTCCTCATTCAATTTGCCCATAGGCTTTAGTAAAGTCCTAAAACAACTATCAAATTTCTTTTAAAGTTAGTTTACGGCTATGAATGACTATTAAGATAACATTTATTTTTTTTAAAAAGAAAAGTAGAAAAAACCAGCAGATTAATTTCAAAAACCCGTATTATTACATAACTCAAGACATTAAAGGAACTAATTCCTGATATAAAAGAGTGCTAATTTTATTGACATCAGGAGATTAATGTAGTCTCAAATTGATTAAATAACAAGGACAGTGATTATTCTCATTACAAGTGCATTTTGTTTGGAAAAGTTTAGGATGGGCACTACTATACAAGTAAGTATGACATATATAATAACTATAATATTTTAATAATTATTTTTAATTAAATCAAAATTAAATTAATATTAAATAATATTATTATTTAATAATATCATAATAATATGACATCTATAATAATTTAGCAATATATAAAATCATTATATATTTTAATATTTAATGGTAACATAGTGGTAACACAGTTACCAGAGGTAGATATTTTGTAAAAATTGGGTTGGGGAAGGAAGTAAACGAAAGAACGGTGTATATATTTATGTAGGTTAGGTTAGGTTAGGTTGCAGTGGCAGTTCCACGTGCTAGCCTGACCCCCTATATATATATATATATATATATTAACCCAAAAGTTGGGTTTTTGACTCTGACGAAGACCGCTTGTCACGGTTGAAATATATAGTTCACACAGGAAAGAGAAAACAAATAAAAAACGAATATATATATATATATATCATAGTGTATTTTGTTAGCGATCCTTCAGATATGGATGCTTTGTTAAACACGACAGAGTAGTTCTATAAAAGGCTAAGAACACTAGAAGTTCTTTACATTCTAGCGAAATATAAAAGCTTTAATGAACAGAAAGACAATTTTGTTAACCAGATGTGATTGTTCGGAAATCTTATGCAAGCCAAAAATAAAGGAAGAGAACAAATTCAAGGAAGAAGTAGTACACAACCGCATCAAGACACGTCACATGAAGAAGCATATAGGGCCAATTCATGAACAATAAAACAACTTGACTTTAAAAACGTGATTCCCAAATCAGAGATTTAAACCTCTATAGCTGTTATCATGTGTAATGTTTACTCCAATTCTTTTAGTCTTAATTAATGTTACCTTAATTAGTTGTATTCATGTTACTTAATTGTTTAATTACTAAGTAAGCTCATAATGTTTTTTTGCTGAAGATGGTGACTTGAAATCACCAGAAGATGAACAATGTAGTGAATAATAAGAAATTTGGTGAGTTCATTCATGACATCCGCAGTGAACCTGGAATTAAAAAACTGTTTTAGAAAATTAGAAACATTATCTACCAAACTAAATAATGTAAAACTGGACATTTATTTTTTAAATGTATATGAATATATATTAGCAGACTAATACCATTAATATTAATTGATGCTATTAATACAATCATCATTGATGGAATCAAAAAATCGATAATACATGGTGTTCCAAATATCATTAGAAATTATAGAATAGTAGAAAATATCATTATTGGTACAGTGTTAAGTAAATGCCTTTGTATAAACCACATTAGCTATCTCTCCTTCATGCTCATGGAAGAACAAAGAGTTGGAATCTCTTACTCTTGGCAAGTAAACTACAGTTGACCATGTGAGAAAAACTTGGTCTCACTCACTTCAGTTCCTGCGGGAGATAGAGTTTCCCCTTGCGACTTAGTTGCCGTCATGCAAACAGAGGCTGAAGGACGTTGTAATCGTTTGAATAGAGACGGGTAATGACGCTGTCACCATCAATGGTATGCATGGTATACAGGAATATGGATGTGAGTCGTTCCGAACACAAGAAAAAAGAAAAACAATAGATTAAATGCGCTAAAGCCTTTCACTTCTTATCATCAGAGAATAAAGATATGTTAAAACTTCATTGATTGCATCACGTGTTTATTGTGATTCTTCTGCACACACACATACAAACACACACACACACACACACACACACACACACACACACACACACACACACATATATATATATATATATATATAAAGATTTCACATAAACACGTGAAACAACAATCAATGATTAAACCACAATAAGAATGGGAAAACAAGACTAAGATCTTTCAACCGTAACAAGCGGTCTTCGTCAGAGTCAAAAACAGTCGTCAGTTGGGTTTTGACTCTGACGAAGACCGCTTGTTACGGTTTAAAGATCTTAGTCTTGTTTTCCCATTCTTATTGTGGTTTAATCATTCATATATATATATATATATATATATATATAGTCGATTCCGGTTAATTGGGACACATCGGGACCGATGCGTTTTGTCCCAATTAAGCGGCTGTCCCAATTAAACGAATTTCACTTTTTTTTTGGATATTAATTTGATTGGTTTTAGGAACAATGCCATTAAGCATTGGAGGGGGGGGGGGGGGTTGTTTGTTTTGCCGCTGCACTGGCTCGGTTAAACTGGAACTCTGTTAAAACATACTCGGTTAATCAAGACTCTACTGTACTAAAATCTTAAATTTACTGTCCCAATTAAACGGAATGTTGTCCCAATTAAACATACAAATTTACAATTGTAGTTCATGGTTTGGTTTCCGTTCTTTGGGATTTGTCCCAAATAAGCGGCTGTCCCAATTAAGCGGTGTCCCAATTAAGCGGAATCCACTGTATATATATATATTTGTGTTTGTGTGTGTGTGTGTGTGTGTGTGTGTGTGTGTGTGTGTGTGTGTGTGTGTGTGTGGTTTAGCAGTATATATATGTTAGCAGTTTGCTTCTCAACGCGAGTACTTCGCACTTCTTCCCGATGACGACGGATGTCGAAATATCGAAGTGAGTTCTGTAGTGTCTTTCTGTGTTCTTTTCTCTGTGTCAAAGTGTATATACATATATATATATATATATATAGGTGTGTTCTTTAATCGGGGTTCGGTCAATTTTCCAGGATAAAAAAATCAAACTCTCGTTGCCAACGTTTCGGTTTTATTTAAAACCTTTTTCATAGGCCTACAAACAAAGGATAATAAGAAATCACATATCAACATCAAACATATACACAATATGAAAATGGATTGTTACAACTCATGAATATTACAAGCAGAAATATTTCAGAGATACATAAAACAATATTACTTACAGAAGTAAGAATTTTTAACTATGAAAATGAAATTTACATTATTTAAAGGAACAACAATGTTAGCCGGACAAAACCTTCGACTAGACTAATAAGATAACATTACAAATAACCTCAACACTGTTCACTCAAGGGAACTAAATAAATCAAATTTCACTAAACCTCAGCACAACACTCCAGAATAAATATTACTTAAATTAGTAATATCACTTCTATGATTAATCGAACTTAGATCCTTTTTAATATATAACATCTCAAGTGTCTTCCTTCTTTGCTCATCTTTTTCTTTTTCTATTATAGTTGTATCTTCAAAATCGAACGTGTGACCTTCGTTTATTGCATGCCCAGCTAAGGCTGTTGCGTTACTTTTATTTGTTCTTATGGAATAATTATGTTGGTACAACCTTTCTTTGAGAAAACGACTAGTTTCACCATAGTAACACTTGTCACAGTCTTTACATTTGATGGCATAAATGAGGTTACTTTGTAACTCCTTCGGTATTTTTTCTTTCAAATTTGAAAATAAAGATTTATTTTTTCTTTTATTATAAAATGCCAGTGTAACTTCAGGTACGTTTCGTTTGAACACTTTTCTAATTGATTGTGATAAGCCCTCAACATAAGGAAATTTGAAATACTTCCTATTTATAACTTCCAGTTCAGTATGATCTTCATTTGAATGTGCTGGTTGCTGTCTTAAATATCTTAACCAATATCGTTCAACTAAGTTCTTCGGATAACAATTTTTCTGTAACAATAATTTCACCCTTTTCTTATTTTCATTTAGAAAACATGGACTACTTATTTCAATAACTTTTTTAACCAAATTTTGGACGCAATTTAATTTTTGGTTTATAGCATGAGAAGAATGGTAGTTCAGGATTCTTGCAGCACTGGTAGGTTTTTTAAACCAATCCGTTAAGATATTGCCATTTTCACCTCTTATAACTTTCACATCTAAGAATGGCAGATTTCCATCTTTCTCTACTTCACAAGTGAATTGTAGACGATTATGAAAAGAATTAAATATATTTAATACATTCTCTTGTTCTCCCTTTTCAATAATTAAAAACAAATCGTCCACATATAATTTAATAAATTTCACCTTCGTACCTAATTTATTGATACTGTTTTCCAATAGTTCAATCATAACTATATTTGCGAGAACTGGTGAAATTGGTGATCCCATTGGTAATCCATATTTTTGTTTATAAATAGTACCATCAAAGGTGAAATACCTTGCTTCACATATAAGGTCCAGTATAGAAAGGAAAACCTTTTTCGACATTCCAACCTGTGAACTAATCTTATTCCACTGTTTATTAAGATTATATTAAGATTAGACTGATCTAAAGGTATATTAGTAAACAACGACTGAACATCTAGTGAAATCATAATTACGTCATCACTTAGTATTTGATTTGAAAGGGCTTGTTTGAATTCTAATGAATTTTTTACATTCAATTCATTCTTGTTAGTAATGTAACTAAGATATTTCTCTATATATTTAGACAGTTCATAAGTTGGACTTCCAATGAACGACACGATAGGACGGAGAGGAAAACCTGGCTTGTGTAGCTTCACTAAACCATATATTCTTGGTGCTATTCCATTGTAAGATTTTAATTTCGAAAAGACAGCAACCAGCACATTCAAATGAAGATCATACTGAACTGGAAGTTATAAATAGGAAGTATTTCAAATTTCCTTATGTTGAGGGCTTATCACAATCAATTAGAAAAGTGTTCAAACGAAACGTACCTGAAGTTACACTGGCATTTTATAATAAAAGAAAAAATAAATCTTTATTTTCAAATTTGAAAGAAAAAATACCGAAGGAGTTACAAAGTAACCTCATTTATGCCATCAAATGTAAAGACTGTGACAAGTGTTACTATGGTGAAACTAGTCGTTTTCTCAAAGAAAGGTTGTACCAACATAATTATTCCATAAGAACAAATAAAAGTAACGCAACAGCCTTAGCTGGGCATGCAATAAACGAAGGTCACACGTTCGATTTTGAAGATACAACTATAATAGAAAAAGAAAAAGATGAGCAAAGAAGGAAGACACTTGAGATGTTATATATTAAAAAGGATCTAAGTTCGATTAATCATAGAAGTGATATTACTAATTTAAGTAATATTTATTCTGGAGTGTTGTGCTGAGGTTTAGTGAAATTTGATTTATTTAGTTCCCTTGAGTGAACAGTGTTGAGGTTATTTGTAATGTTATCTTATTAGTCTAGTCGAAGGTTTTGTCCGGCTAACATTGTTGTTCCTTTAAATAATGTAAATTTCATTTTCTTAGTTAAAAAATTCTTACTTCTGTAAGTAATATTGTTTTATGTATCTCTGAAATATTTCTGCTTGTAATATTCATGAGTTGTAACAATCCATTTTCATATTGTGTATATGTTTGATGTTGATATGTGATTTCTTATTATCCTTTGTTTGTAGGCCTATGAAAAAGGTTTTAAATAAAACCGAAACGTTGGCAACGAGAGTTTGATTTTTTTATCCTGGAAAATTGACCGAACCCCGATTAAAGAACACACCTATTCTATCAAACGGTCGATATATTATTGAATCTGTTATATATATATATATATATATACTTTTTTTCGATGAAAATACGATCCGAAATGGACAAACACAGTTCAATGTACAAAAAGAAATATAGAGAAATTAAAAACACAAACTTACAGTGTCTAATTTTTGGTTGAATCGCCTTCAGGAGAGATAAAGAACGGAAACCAAGCGCACTGGTACAGAGACGGTTGGAGACCGGTGTATATATATATATATATATATATATATATATATATATGTATATATATGAGAGGAAGGGTATATTTAAAAGGGTATGTATGGGTTGCTATGTAGTCACGTATGATACATATTCAGTTTATTCAAAATAACATAAAGCCAAAGGAAGTTGTTTAAATTGGTTGACAGCGAGTGGTTTGTGTGAGACTTGAGGTTATTTTCTTCATTCTTTGGCTAGGCTGGCTCACGAATCTCATCAACACTACTTCACATGCAAATCTCTCTTCTGCACTGAGTGGCGAATTTACGTGCTTCACCAGCAGCAAAAAGTGTACTAATCCAGGTCGCCTACGTGCACCACCTCTTCATCCTTGAGAATTTGTATTCTTCCTTAAGAAATAAATAAAACTCTTTGTTTGTCAAATTATTCATCTCTAGTACAAATAAACTTTAGGTAACAGAACAATGTATTTACTTACCTCAATCAAATCTAAAAATAATGCGTAATAATTAATATGGCAAAGAAGTCTATGTATTCTGGAATAAATGTTACTAAGAATGCCAAAGAAACTATCAGCATTTACTAAAATATACAAGTACCAAGTACAGTATCAAATTCATCTTACTAGTATGTACTATTAATTTGAGAAACTCATTATTATAACTAGTTTATGATAATTACTATCAATGAATAACTTTATTTAACAATAAGTTTATCCTCAATTATATAACATGTAATTAGGATATAGTCTTATTCACCTATTCACGTAATAGATATAAATAAAATAATTAAAATTTATGTTTTTCAGAATCTGCCTGCAGAGCTAAATAAATGTCATCAACATATTTAAAGATGAAAGGGACTAGAAATGGTATCGTCTGAAGGATTTTATCCAGGAGTTTGTTCATTACAATGTCAGCCAATATAGGTGCTACAGGACTCCCCATGGCCACACCATCAATAATACTTGTCCTCAAACTGGAGGTATCCTTGTGACACACACAGCTCTAGAAGAACCAAAAAATCTTGTTTCTCCAGTTTTGTGTGAAGTTTCAGGGTATCCCATTTTTCTTCTACAATAGATAGAGCAAGGTCAGTAGGTATATTCGTAAATAAAGAAGTGACATCTAAGGAAGCAAGTACATAGCCTGGAGGTAATATAGTTGAGCATTAAAAACACACAAAAAAGAGAAATTTAAAAGAAATGATAAACATTATGAATACACCAACGGCCTGTAATAAGAGATCTGATATATCCAGTCTTAGTTTAATTTACGCCAATCTCCTTCAATAGGTTCCATTGAACTGTTTTTAGGTTGACATTGGAGTAGTAGCTTCTTTTCTGTTTTTATGATTATGTAACCTTCCTGTATATTGTGTATCTGTTATGATGCAGCTAGATAACAGCATGGACTGGCAAATAGTGTGTCTTCTGAAACAAGACAATAAGATAATAAGTAATGTTTGTAAGATTTTGTTTTCCCGTAATTTCTTTTATTTTTGACTCTTTTTTCATTGTTTGTAATGTTCTGTGTTTGTCACTGTCTGTGTGTTTTTGCTTGAATGCTCTGTATAGAGGTATCCTTCCAGAATTAGTTTTGTAACAGTGTGCTTATCTGTTTGAAAATTGGGTTTTGGGTGTTTTCAGAATAATTAATAATAAGTAATTAGGTTTAAACAACAAATGTCTGTTTTGAAATAATGAATAATAACACTAGGTATTTTATGATCCTTTTGGTTCTCTTCTTACTGAATTTTTTGTTTGTTTGATTTGTTTTCTGTTGGTTGGTACCCGTGGATGTATTTATCTTGCTTTACTTATGTCGTTAATAAATTGTTTTTTAGCCTTAAAAATGACAAACAACTTTTGGCATAACGTCGGCTTATAATCAAAGTTGTATGTTTATGACCAAAATCCTCAAGAACCCCTTCGGAGAATTATATCTTTCTACCTGATGACGAGGGGGTCGAAATATAGTAGTGAGTTCTTGTGATCTTTTTCATTAGTGTTGTTTATTGAATCCAGTTCATTTAGTTCGTGGAATAATTTTATTTAATCAATATATATATATAATAGAATTTTCAAAGGAACACACAGAAAAGATGTGAATCGCTCGAAAGGCTGATAACAGTCGTTATCAACATAATTTATTGAACATAATTGTCATATGTTCAATGCACTAGTGACAAAATATGCTTTTAAAACCATGCATTATTTTGATTTTAATTTGATAGACCTCTGGGATGAAAAAATATTACATAAATATAAGGAATCACTAATTTTTTTTATTTAACTGTAAGAAAGATTTTGTTTCCTAACAGTTAAACAAATAGTTGTATTAGTCAGTTCCAATAGTCTTAATAAGAGATAAAAGTAATTTAAATCTATGTAGTGCCAAATCAAAAATGTAATTTTCTGGATTCTAATTAAAGGATTTCCTGCATTTAGCACAATAGTCTTAATTATTGTGTACGCATTCAATAACTGTACTGTTCTATATACAGATTTCCTTCAGTGTTAGTATAATATTTATTATCTTTGCTTAGATTTGGCGTGAGTATTATATTGTTCTGTGAAAATGAAATCTTTTCTAGTAGTTGGTGAAAGTGAAGAAACTAATCTTTCACTTGATAGATGTGTTTGACATATTTCAGATTGGCTGCAGAACCCATCCATCATAAGTCGGCATTGAGTGATCAATGTAGTTTGTTGCCTTTAGTTAATACCCTAGGATTTCAAGCAACATGGTGTTGATAAGAAATTGGCTTCATTTTAATTCCATAAAGTGAATTTGTGTAGGTGAAAATTTATATGACTTTATATAGGTATAAACATTATTCGAATTTGAATATAAATTTGCTGTATTCATTGAAAATTAGTTACAAACAAATGCTATATTTGTGAAAAGAATCGGAATACATGAACCTGCAAATTACTTTTGAAGAAATATTTAAAGCATGAAAAATCCTTATACACTATAACGTTTGATGACATAAAGGCACATTGAACTAAGATATTTATTGAACAATTAAGGAATATATCTTTTGTTATTTACTATTGGCAATGCAGCTATGAAATGAAAAATCTTAACTTAACTGAAACTGTTTGGAGAAAGTGAGAAAGAATTGTATGTAAGAGTGAATGTTTTGTCAAAGCTTAAGCAAAGCTCAAAGCTTAGTATATCTTTATATAAATATGTTGATCTAAAAAAATGTATGTATGTTTAAAGATATATTTACATAAACTAAATTTACTGAAAGTACACACCAAAAAAATCACAAAAACTGACTACCATATTTTTGTCAAAATTTCGTAAAAATTATTACACACATCAAGAACCAATATTTTTTGATGAAAAATAGGAAAAGAGTAAAAATGATATTACGGAAAGCCAAGAAATGATTTGAACAATACTGATTTAAATTCTTAATGCAACACCAAATTCCATTCAATAGAACAAAGAGTTACTTGAAAGTGTACGATGAAATTTTTTTATTTTGATTTTCATGATAATTGTAAGAAAAGAAGTTTTCATAAGAAAATAATATTAAATAACTCTCGTTTTTATTATAAATGTAAAAAAGTCAAAACTTTTTTACTAAAGTGCAGGAGGAGATTCCAAAACATTAAATAGTTAGCTAATATATTCAGTAAATGATAAAAACTGTGAAAAGTTTATTATATAGAAGAAAAGAAAGCCGTTTATGCAAAGGTAGTTATACTAACATCCATACTCTTTTCCGACAATAATGTTAATTGAAGTTTAATGGCAGCATAGAGCATTATTATAAGCAATAGATTTGATTTTAATATTATCCTAGAAGTCCGTGTTACCTCCTGAATCGGGGTTGTAGCCAGTCACCCGACCAGTTTCAAAAGTTGTGCACCTCCAAGTGGGAGGCCGACTTTTATAACAGTATGGCTATGGTTTACTAGCCTCTATTGTACTCGTAATAACAATTTGGATGTAATTTCGATTTTATTGAAGCAAGAAATATAAAATGAAAGGAAGAAGAAACCCTTTTTGGAACACTGTTATATGATAAAAAGGATCAGGCAAGCGATATCGCTAATTTAAACAGCACTTATTATAATTTTTTAAATGTTGGTTGTATTTAGTTAAATAATAACTTATCATAATAAAATGTTCATAAAATTAGCTTCATTCGTGCTATCATTGTTTACTGTCGATTTCTTGTTCATACCGGACATTTGATTTCAATAAACAAAATGAGTTGAGATCTAGAACTGATTCATTTTAACCAAAAATGTAAGAGATCAATGCTTTCCGCTAACATATCCTACAGTAACCTTTTCACTTTTTGGTAAGTGTAAGTTATAATATTCTTTATGTTGTAGCATTGAATCTTTTGACATATGTAACATTGCATATTCTTTTATATATATGAATATGCAAGAATATTCTTGCATATTCTTTCTTGTATATTATTTCTCTTATTTTCTATGTGATTTTGGCTTTTGTCTAGTATGTATAAAGCTGGATTATGAATAATCACAGGTTTTCCGTTAGTAACCTTTCCCGTTGTCATTAATGCCAGTTCCCTCGGAAACAGTTTCAATGACTGTTTCTATAAACATGTTTTTAAACAAATTCCTTAACCTAACACCAATGTCACTTTGAGATCTTCAAAATAAGCGCTGATTTGTCTCCTTGGAGATGCAACTTCTCCTGGGCTTAACCTCACTTGTCATTTATCATTATTTATTATTTAATTGTTTTAGAAATGTTTATTTATTTATTTTGTAGTTATGGTTCGTTTTTTACCAACCTTTGATATATTTTTGTCGAATAAACGTTTGTTGTATTTTTTTTATTATTTATTTATACTTGTTATGCCTCCTTCAGTAAATTGACTGCACTGCACTAATGTAGTCTCTCTTCAATCAGACCTCTCTTCAGTCGTGACTTGTCTTCGATCGGACTAATATCATTCAACCTGATGACAATTCCTACCTTGATCTACTTCTATTTATTCTTCTAATGACGGCGGAAACAAAAAAAAAACTGAAATTGTTAACGTTTCTGAAAATTCTTATCTTTTTTCTTATGTACCTGCTTGTTTGTATTTTAGGTAGTTTTCTGTTCGGTCTGTGTATATATGTTATTAGTATTAGTATAGTATGGTATTATCAGTTATTAGTATATGTTATCATATAAATTTTTGAAATCAAATTCATTATACATAGATATTGATTTTTTTTAAGAAAATGACTACTATAGAAAAATGTTATATTGTACACTTTGTAGAGGGTAGTTTATTTGAATTTAACCTTCATCTGTAGAGATTAATTGGTCGTGGAAGATAAAAAACATAGTTACTAGATGCTGTGACTTAGCAACTATATTAGCAAAATATTACTAAAACATAATAATAATTAGATGTTTAAATTAATTAACAATCAGATATCGCTAGTCTACAGATATACATATTATACGTATGCTATATTTTTTTTTAGAGAATAAATCTGGACAGGAAGCTTAAGTTTTTTTTTGTTTTGTAAGAAAAGGAAATATTTTATATAATATTGCAAAGTTCTTTTGCAAGAGGCGTCATTCATTCTTTAAATATACTGTTTTCTATACCTGTGTCGGTTTATAATGTCCTCTTTCATAAGTTAGACGGAAAAAGAGTATTCATAAATCTCTTCTGCCTTCTAGGCTGGTGTCAGTCTTACCAGATGTCGCCTAAAATACGTTTAGTAAAAAACAAAGAATATTCCCCCGACCTGACACTCGCATATCTCAAATTATTTATTTAGTCCACGGTCAAACAAAATATACCCTGTAGTCTGTTATATCAGGGAGACTGACTGTTTTATTTAGCTTTAGTTTATTCAAAGAAGCTGCTTACTGGTATTTAAAAAGTTTGTTAAATCTTGTTTAATATACACAAATTTTAAACATAATATCTTTGAAAAGGCACTGCTGTAAGAACTAAAAATATTACCTACAAAAAGTGCAAGAATAGAGTAATTATTTGAAGTCGATATCCAAAAACCTTAACATTATGACAATATTTCATTAAACATATTTTTGATGAAAAATATATAAATATTTTTTTTTGTTTACCTTATAGGAGGTTTTCATCATTTTTCAAATATTTTCATCAAATAGTTATTTAACTGAACAATTACTATCTTAGTCGTACAGTAATTTCTATTCTATCATTTATTATCTTCTCAGAAGTTTTCCTTTTGGATAGTGTTTATTAAACGATTCATTGAAGATAATGCTTTATTTTATTTTATCCTAAATAAGATGAGAATATATTATTGTTTAACTTAAAATATATAATTCTCTAGTGTAGTTAG
The DNA here is from genome assembly GCA_026182355.1 of Hermatobates lingyangjiaoensis. Taxonomy (NCBI): domain Eukaryota; kingdom Metazoa; phylum Arthropoda; class Insecta; order Hemiptera; family Hermatobatidae; genus Hermatobates; species Hermatobates lingyangjiaoensis. The sequence continues at coordinate 1,790,016 of JAPFBL010000188.1, read as the reverse complement.
AATTTGAACATTTAAATTGATAATTTTCTCAGAAGCTGTGAATTATATTAGTTTAGTTTAAGCCATATTAAAATGAATAAGTTTTCTTGATGTTACTTTCATAAGCAGATTATATCCCATTATATATGTATTAACTAAATTTACCCAGCAGAGCAGAACTATACAGCTGTTAGCTATACGACTTATATCACTACCGTAGTTTTATCGCTCCATCTAATTAAAATTTTTAATTAAAAATGAAAACTATTCCATGAATAAAATTATAGCACCAAATAACGATGTAAATATAAATAACAATCTAGAAAAAAAAATTGCGGTTTCTGCGTAGAATCTAAGGAAAGAATACATTAATTCCTTAGAATTTATCTGTTCTATCATTTTGAAAACCTGGTGTTTTTTGCGATGTATAAAAACTACATCTTCAGACCAAAGTCTTTTCTATTCATTAAGCAGTCGATGCATTTTATAAAAAGAGAATACATGTTCAAAACGGATTACTACGTTTACATTTGTGTGCAAATATTTCTATCATTATTTTTCACATGAATCTATACTTCACTTTTTTAAAGCTTGTATATTTATGTTATGTATTTGTTTACATACACTTAAATTGATTTTGATTTAAAAAAATTAGCTGGCAAGAGCGTGACTTCTATTTTAAACATTGGTCATCCCTACTTACTTAATTAATTAAATACATTACCTATATTTGTGATATTGTGATAACAACTATCCCCCTGAGTAAGGTTCACTTGTTATACAAAAATCCTGTGTTTAGTATTCCGCATTCAAAAATATTTAATCTAGATAGTCTAAATCTAAATTAAATTAAAGGAAATAAAATACCACTTCCAATTAAGTGACCAGGAACAGCTGGGAATTCACGTAATACAACAAAGCAGACTAATACTCCCATTCGAAATGAAACAATAAGCAATAGGGATAAAGGGGAAGAATTCCGAAAAGCAGCATTATGTTCGATATCTTCATGCTACCAGCAGTGATTCAAAAGTTCCTACCTTCATACAACTAAATTTCATACCACCAAATGAGCTTAGTGTAATTATTGCTAAACAAGAAACATCTAATATAAACAAGTAATCTAATGATAAAATCATTCCTGCATCTAAACCTCAACAACAAGCTCCAAGAGAAGAAAAAACATTCTCAAATGCTTAACAAAACATGAGTTGCAGTTGCTATTAAAAATGTTTAAAAAAGTAAACAGCAAAGAAACAGTTATACTTCTCGTGAACCTATTGTAGAAGTACGGAATATTAATTCATATGCATAGGGAATAAACTGGTAAGTTTTATGCTTAAAAAACCTTCATCCAATCTGTTAAACAATAATTAAATGAGGAAATCCGATGGTCAGTATTAATGGCCATGATACCTACAACTGCAAAGCCTCTACATCTTCTTCTATTTCTTGACCAGAATTACCTCTGAGCAGTAGATATGGTGACACACTTGTATGGACGTCATTTAGGTCGGAAGAACTTTACTTACAATTGTTCAATGCAAGTACTGCCAACAATATGCCCATATAAAATCATATTGTAATTTTACTCTTAAGGGAGTGAAATTATATCTGTATCAACTAAATTCACCCACCAGAGTATAACTATACAGCTGTTAGTTATACGACTTATACCACTACCGTAGTTTTATCGATCGCTCCATCTAATTAAAATTTTACATAATTTTCAGTAATAAAAAAACAAGTAAACAAATAACTTCAATATAAAGTTATTCCTGCAATAACTTTAATATTATCCCCAAAATTATTGAGGGAATTTCCCTGGTTAAATCACACGAAATAAGAAAAAATCCCTGTGCAACTAAATAGTTACTTAAGAGCCAACAAAAGTACTCGCAAGGAATACCTGCTATTGCTGTGATTCACAGCACACGAACTGCGAATGGTCTACTAATATCGTTTTAAGACTCTCCACCTATAAACCAAATTTTTTTTTTATTCCCACCCACATCCTCTGACATCACATCTATTACAATATATTTATTTTCTCTGAATTGTATTCTCCTGCAAAGTAGTTAGCATACTACTGTTGTAGAGAGATTAATTCCTTTAGCTTTTCATCTCTTCTTTAATATCCCAAATTCTTATTTTAAAGGCTAACATTTTGAGACTCAGGTATAATTAATAAGATATACGTTAATATTAAAACAATAGTAGATGTTACCCAAATAAACGATAACAGTTTTTTTTAATGTAGATCTACAGAAACTACATGACTGACCATACTGCAAATAACACATTGAGCGGCAGAGAAATTCTAGTTTGCAGCTAGTTATACCACATCTTCAAACCATACGATCGATATCTTTGGGTTACTGCAAAAAACACATAAAAAGATCATGAAAACATATAACATGTTTATAAGAGTTCAATAATTATAGCAAAATAATTATTAAAATAAATAAAAAAAATAATTAGTAAAATAATTAAAAGTTTGAAAAGAACAAGCACACTTGAGTACCAATGTAATATTATTTTAATAAGCTATAATAAATAGTGAAAATATACCTTACTTACACTTAAATGAATATTAAAACTTTAATTAAACTTTTGTTTAATGAAACTCAAATTAAGCTTAGACAAAATAAGATATATTATTAATTTTATTTTTTTATAGCATGTTGTCATGGAATAAAGGAAAAGTATATTTGAATACCATATATCGTTTGGATTCTCAATCATCGTTTGTGTAATTATCACTCATTAATACAGAACAGTAATTATGAGTAAGTATGATAGGGGAAGAAAAGTTATCAATTTTACGTTTAATGAATAAAAAAAAACGTTCTATATTTAAATTTAAGTTTTGATTTAATTAAACTTTGATTTTTATAACAGATAAAGTGCAAACACATACACAGAAATTGTACTCATGGGACCTTATTCCTGAATAAACAAAGAGGATATACTATTTTCACGTTTTTGTGTTAAAATCTTCAATAATAAATGTCTAAGTTCATTGATAAAAACATTAATTTAACTATCTATACCAAAATATATAAAAAGATTTTACATAAACAAATAAAATAACAATCAATGATCAAACGACAATATGAGATGGGAAAACAAGACTAAGATCTTTCAAGTATAACAAGCGGTATTCGTCAGAGTCAAAAACCCAACGGTTGGGTTTTTGTCAGTTGGGTTTTTGACTCTGACGAAGACCGCTTGCTATGCTTGAAAGATCGTAGTCTTGTTTTCCCATTTCATATTGTCGTTTGATCGTTGACTACAATATATATGAATTTCACCAGGTACTTTACAGCTGTAAAGTTATTATATATTTTGTTTTTTTTTATAGTTAATTATCTTTCAAATAATAAGTTATTTCCCATATTAATATAATTTATGAACTAAAGAATAATTAGGATTGGAATTCTGTTTGAAAAATTAATAATAAAATTTAATAAAAAAAACATATAATATTATTATTCTATTAATAATAACAGGATAGAACTATACTATTTAGTATAGTTCTATTCTAAGTGTAGATTCTTTAACACTGTTAAAGAATAACTTGATATTATGTCAAATCATTGTTACTGTGATTGTATTTTCAAAACATTTTTGTTTTATTTGCAGTTACCATACTTGTAGGAATTCACTTTTTATGCTCTTTTAATGCAGAAAAGTGTGTTACATGTTATCTGAAACATATTTTAGTTATTAGTTACAGAAGTTCATTTGAATAGGTTTCTTTAAATGATTACTTAACTTCGTGCAGCATTGAGAAGAAGTGATTGAAATTTTCCCTCTCAGTTCGTGTTCTGAACATATTATGTTAGGCTTATGAATAAGATCTCAACTTCAAACCTTTCCTATTACCTGAAAGAGTGATTAAAGTAGACATTTTAGTCAAAAACAATTAATGATACTAAATTAATTATTAGAAATTCAATCAATAAATAAAGATATTTACATACAGGTAATATATACATATTGTTGAAGTAGCAGCAGCTTCTGCTCTCAAAATTTTTGAGCTGGTGGCCTCGATCTTGCGGGCAATTCTTCTATCTTGCGGTTTGAACTTCCACATCAATTGTCGAAGGGACATCAATTCATTTGATCTTTCAAGCTATCGACAAAATCGTCAGGTAAAATTTCGCTTCTGGAAGGATGTTTATATAGACTTCCTTAGTGGGTGTGATTTTTGATTGGTCCATTGGACTTGCCCTAATAGTCGATCAGAGTAAATGTTTCAGTTTTCATTCTTATTCCACTTCATGTTAGGCTCCATTTTCCTGTTTATTGGAATGACGAACATTTCTTTCACCTGAAGATTAATTGAAGGGTTTCTTTCTTTAATATATGAAGTCTCTAAAATATGCAGCTCATCAACATTTTCCTGTGGTTGGATAATACTAATACTTTGCACAAGCATATATATATTTTACACCCTTATATACATAGCATACCATTCAGTTAGACTTGACACTTGTATGTTACATAAGAATTCTTGGTCTAGTTTCATGTAAAAACATCCAGGAAATCTTTGGAACTGTTGACGTAAGTCAAGTGTAACGAAGACAATAGTTAAAAGAAAAAGAAGTAAAGTATAGAAGAACTTCTAGTCTGGCAACTATTTACTAGTAATAGAACGCTCCTTGGTACGCCCGTAATGTTGATATTCACAATGACTTGAAAATGGAATCCATAGATAGATACATCACTCGACTTACTACCAATGAAGACAACAAACTATCTACTCATCCAAACCTCCTGGTACAAACTCTAAATCCTGCCACTAACCTTCCTCAACCTCACTGAACAATTACTTCATCCACTGACTATCTGACTACTTTTTCAATTGATGACTAAAAACTTTGAAAACCATGACCTCAACAAGACCACATGACCGCGAATACGACATCTTTACTGCACAGACGAACTTATATCTGAGATGAATTACTGACATTACAAGTTATAGTAGTACAGTAAGCAAGCAGTTGAAGGCCTCTGGTCTGGAACTGCTAGTTACGACGTGCACTATAGTGCGCGGATATATTCGTTGGTCGTTGGTAGTAATAGAACACATGACTAGGTGTGTTAAGAGAATCCAGAGCAAAATACTTGGTACGGTTAAATGTGGAATAATATAACTCAGGTTCCTGCAACAAGTGATGATAGTCATTTGTTATTCCACATCTTAGATAGTGAATCCAGGGTCAATAAGTCCATTAATACTCGAAACATTCAGTAACAGCTTCAATCATTCACTACAAATCACTGATAATTTAAAACGTGAAAACCAGAAGACATATGACAAGTCCAATATGTCCCCCTAGAATCAAATATTTTTTTACGAATAGTTGCTCCCAGTGATATTAGACTCCTCAATTAATCCATAAGAATGAAATATACAGAAAGTAATTTATGTAATATCATAATTCATGTCGGTTGCGGAGATTGTTTGTATATTAGGTGATAAAAGGGAGCTGGTTGGAAGGAGTAAATTTATTGTCAAGCTAATTCCTAATGGCGCCTGTTCAATAATATGACCGCACAAACCTACCATAAATAAACGAGTCCAATATGACCGTGATATTCCAACCTTTTCATTTCTAAATGAATTCATCCCATTCTGTTCACAGCAAAAACCAACCAACCAATTCTATTTCATTTTTCATCTAATCAGAATTTATTTGTTTTATTATTAAATATTTATTTGATAATATATATGTAATTTAAGAAACATTGGTACAGTTTTCTCATTGCCATCACCATATAAGTTATTGCACGGAAATGTTAGGCGTAGAAACCAAATATATATAAGTGAGAGCAAGTTCTGTTTTACAAATTTCCAAAAATACATCTTTAAAAGTTATATATGGTAACGTAACTTAGAATAATTAAAAAATGCATATTTTTATATTAATCATGATTACAACAATGAGTTATTTTACTATTTATTCAAATGAAGCATTGGTAAGGTCTTGAGGTAAGTGTGCAGCCTTTTACAGGAAAATGTTTAACATTATTATTATCATATAGATACATGTCAAGATGTTATGTACATATATATAAATCCATCATTTTATTAGTAATAATTTTAAGGTTCCAAGTATGTTAAAAGAAGTTTAGATACAATTACTTTGTGACCAAACAATTTTTGTGAAATCTGATATTTCTGCTATACAATTAAAAGAGGATTAAATGTGTACTTGCGAAAATGCCTAAATAACTAAAAGAGAAAAGTACTGATTCATCAATATATAAGTAAAAAGGATTAGTTTTCTTTTATCGTCTACTTTTATCTTTTCTTTTATTCCTTTTATCGTCTACCATGAATTTATTTTGGTCTCACGAATGCTAAATATATCATTTTATTTTGCAATTAGTTCATTATGTAACAGATAATATTTTATCAATCTTAAAAATGCATTTTTAAGTTCTTTTTAACTTTTTTACAAGAATCTCAATTTTACTATTTTTTCTCATGGTTATAAAGTTGTTTAAACGGCTATACCATTGATTTTCATATCGTTTGCACAGGAATTCGAATTTTACTGCATAAATAATATATTTTATTCTTTGATATTTTTTTATTGTTTAAACAGATTCCCTAAAGAGTTAAAAACATCAGCTCTTTATGGTATTTTTTTGATCGGTGATTCTACATTGAGAGTCCGAAACTTTGCCTAACTCAAGTTTCGAGTAGGGATCTTTAACGGGTACCTAACATCGTTCAGGCTGGCGACCGACGGCTGAACGCCCTCTCCAAGGGACTACATACATAGATTTATTCACCTCCCGTGTGAATAAATCAAGGGCCCAGGGTATCGAACCCTGGGCATACCAGTTCCGATGCCAGTATGGTAACCTCTGAGCTAACCTGGCCCTCCTTTGATTTTACTTCGCAAAGTTTCCGTTCATTCATTGATTTTAATGTATATTTTGAATTAATACACGATACTTAGAGAGTTTATTACATCCAAATCATTATTTTCTTTTTTTGACCCACCCTTCACAAGTTATAAGGTTTTTGAAGGTTTAGGTCTTAAGATTTAAACTATTTCTTTCGTCAACTTTTCGACATATATGTATTTATGTCTTCCCTCGAGCAGAAAACATGTTTTTTCCATCAAAACTAATACTACAATAACATTGGTTATTGTTTACATTTTTATATAATGTAAATTTTAAATTAGTAAATGAAAGGTCATTTGAAAAGTAGTAATGAGATTAGCATTCCAGAGATTACTACCTTTCCAGTTAACTTTCATTTATAAATTTACAAATTAGATTATACATGAATATAAACAATAAAAAATAATTTGTAGTAATTGTGTTAAATATAAAATCATGTAGTTAGCCTTGAGGAAGACATAAATATACGTCATGAAAGAGAAGTAGTTAAAAGTTTAAATCGTAAAACCTCAAAAATTATATAACTTGTATATTTATTTTTATCTATCATATTATGACATCTGTTTTTCATTTATTCTTGTAGTTTTTTTTCATATATACATAGTAAACAAAAAAACAAAGGAAAAAATTCAGGTGCAATCACTATTTTGCAGATAGAACTATTATCAGGAGATAAAATTAAGGGTTCCAAGCACATCTGTTTAGTGACTTTAGGAAACCACTGGACTTTGAGAATCATAAGCTAAGTCTACTATACAACCATCACTGAACACATGCATTTGCCCTCCCACTTTTGTCTCTCCTAATGACGGTTCTAACAAAAATTAGACACAATACGTGAGTTTCTTCACTTCCTTGTTTCTGTTTGTATTGACGTATTTACTCCAATTTTAATTGTTTTAATCGATTACTGATAAGGTTGCATAAAAAGTGGGGCTATTCTTCTATCTTTATCAACAGCTGTTTTGGAATTGGAATGATAGTTTGCTAGTTTGTTCTAGAAGATTCTAGTTCTTTCATATTTACATATTTCTCGGGTACTACTAACCTGGGCTCTATTATTAAGAAGGTCTCCCCTTTTATTTCACCTTTCTCAACCTTCCCTATCATTAGTGAGCCTCCTTCTATTTTCATTTCTATGAATATTTTTCCTCATTATTTTCCCTTGAATTGTTCAAGAAATTACCACCCCCGTAATGTTTTAGGTATAGGTTGTCTATACCTAACCTTTGTATATCCCAACCCATAAATCTGTATATTTTAATGGTTTTAGAATCTATTTAAACGTTTAATAATAAATTATCAGATTGAAGTCTTTCTTCTGATTTATCAGAAATTGTGTTCTATGAGTTTATTTGATTTTTTGGTTTTCATCGTACCTTATATCCCTAAAGATCACAGGCTTTGTAGTATTATTGAAAGGATTGTATAAATTCTTGTATCTTGAATTCCTTCAATTTTAATCTTTTTTTTAGTATTTCGCATAAAAACTTGTAGACCAAGAAGTACCTTTTCCAAAATCTGTCCAAAACTTTTGGACATATGAACAATGCGCAGGCATTTTCCAATGACTTTAGTCACTTCTTCACCTCTTTCTCTGCTTATTCCTATTACACCATAAATTCACTAAATTCTCTAACAGTGACTATTGTTGGCATTAAATTACTGAAATTATTTTAATGTCAGCTTAGCTTTAACTAAACTCAGTCTTCGTATGAACCGACATAGAGCCGAGCCTCCATTAGTTAAGCGAACAACTCTCCTACATCTCTCCATGTAAATACAAATCGAAATAGCTTTAACAACTGCTTTTGTATTTAAATTATCTGTCAGCTTATTGACTCTAACCTTAATATTACATTTAATTTAGGAAAAGACTGTATTACATAGTGAGTTCCTCCGAGCTAGTCACTGACCACTGAGTATTCCTCTCGACTCCTAACAATGACAATATTTGAAATGTAGAAGTGTTAGTTAAAAGGTAGCACGATTGACATTAGTACTGAATATTGCAAGGTCTAATTTCGGTCATGACCCTAAATTTTTCATATAGGTTATAAGAAATCTTGAATACAATAAACTTTTTTCTTTTTTTTTTTTGAGACTGTCTACTAGAAAGAAACATCTTTGACAATGATACTTCAAGGGAATACTGTGTTTTCCTAATGAAATGGGTACACAATATGCTTCAACACCATGTTGAGTTGAAACATTGTTTGTCCTTCCCTTATTCTGATCATAATTACAAGCATATTTTTCAAAAAAATAAACAACAATAGAAAAAAATTACACACTCATAGTTTTTATTTTTAAGCACAAATTTTTAAATATGATCTGTATACTAATAAAACTCTGATGTTCTAGTTTAAATATCTGCACCCAGGAGAAAATTGGAATACCTGTTAATTCCATTTTATGACGAATTATTCAAATAAATATTAAAGAAATCAGAGAATAATATATTACTTTAAAAACAATGGAATTAAAAAGAGAAAAAAATTAAAAATAAATTCTCTCAACTCAAATTAAGTAAAATTAATGACTCCAGATGTAAAATTTATTTATGTTATAGAATAAACCTGATGAGTTTTTCTACGGAAGGTCTCTGTCCTATTTTTTGAAATCTTATTGTTGTTTGACGAAGTTTTTTTTATTTCAGTTATTTGCTGTTAGTTCTTGTCATAATATACAAATAAAATTGTATTTATCAGGAATCGGTCAGTTTTCCAGGTTGAAATCAAACTTTAAAAGCCAACGGTCTCATTTAACAATTGTATTTGGAACTTAAGCAATAAACAGATGTATTAAATTCGGAAATACATAAAATAAACTATTGTATTAGGGGTTTGAAATGGATAATTTGAAATGAATACAAACATGAACATAACTGTCAGTTTAAATAGGATTATTTTAAGATAACATTATAAAGACACCTTACTTTCACTAATGTTATTTTATGGTGGGTAAAATAAACGGAATATTTTAATTTTTAATTTATGTTTTATTTATTTATGTAATAAAATAAATTAATATTTTCACTTTTAAATAACTTATTGTTTTACTAAATATACTTGCTATGTATATATTTTGAATCATGTTAAAAATAATATATCAAAAGCTTGGGCCCATATAAGAATCTTTGTTTTCACGACTTAATAATAAGAAACCGCAATAACAGTTATTCCTGTCAATAACACTTAGTGAATGTATTTATTAATTGCCGCTATAATTTCTAGATAATGAGGGACACACGGGGTCACGGGTCATCCAGTTCAAGTATTTAATTCAAATAGGTGTGCACAAATTGTAAGTGAAATATTGACCCTTTATAGTACAGTACTTACACTGTATTATACTATGGAATTCTGTACTAATACTTCAGTTTTCCTAAAACTGTAAAAAGCTAAATTTCTGTCACTCTATTTTTTTTTAAAACAAAATAGTTTAAAATTAACCTCTTTAAAAAGTAGATTACCATATTTGTGGTTAAAAATATGATAAATCACCTAAGCATAAAGCACGTGAACAAAGATTTCATCATACTTCATGGTAATCTTAAGACTTGAGAGTGTTATATTTTTACAATTTCAATTGAATGATTCAGTGCAAAGTTATCACAAACAAAACAGTTCATTTTTCATATTATATTTCAAAAGATAATATTGGAGAAACATTGGAACTTTATTGTTAGTATGTTTTAACAAGATTGAACTAGTAAATATGAGGCTTTTTTAGAATATCATAGTTCTATTTTATATTGTGCAGAAACACATTTATATTTTAAGTATATGTAAAAATATGTTGTGTATTTTGAATAATTGTAATTTTGTAAACTGTAACCAATATATTTAATTTGAATAGAAAACAGGTAAATAATAAACAGAATGATTTAAATGTCACAGAAGTCAGGAAAACAAAACCAAAAAAGTCTATAACAATTAACGCATTATTACAAAAATCAGGGGTGAAGTGTAAGAGGACCACGAGATATAGCGTGTGAGAGTGAGAAGGAGAGAGCACGACATGAATATAGACAGGGTGAGTGTATGACAGGGATGAAGAGTGAGTGGGAGTGAGAGGGGAAATGGGAATCAAAGATGGAGGTGAGCTTAGAGGTTTTATATCAAACATTCAACTAGAAAATTAAAACAATCTTTTCTAAAAAATGTCATTCTGTATAATCATCTAGTATTTATTTTAATAATTAGATAATTTCTTAAATGTTTGCTTTACAGTGATTGTGAAAAAATTCGATCTCGAGATTTTGATGGAATTACATGTTTTGAGGTCCTGAAAGTAGATCCATGAAGTTTTTTTTCGATGATGTCTATGTGCGTGGTGGGTAAGTATTTATCCAAAGATTGTGAGCACACTACGGTCCGGAATCATATTTTGCACAAAAATGGACCTCATAGTGTAGATAAACCATGTTGTTTGGGAGCAAATATTTATGATGGGAATGTTACTTTATTTGCCAAATTTAGACTACAATTTTTTCTCCTAAATTACTAATTTTAGAGTCTTCAAATGTTGGTATTATCTTTGAAGCTACACCACAATAAATGAAAAATATAATGAGGTAAATCACTAATAGTATGATAAGTTTTTGGTAAAGAAGCATCTTCAATAGCAACAACAGCTATCAAAAATGTTTGTTAACCACATAAAACAGCCTTTAATTATGAAATGAATCACTCTAGACTTCTACATGGATATGAAGAGGCTTTCTGTAATATCTTGAATCAATTGAATTAGAACTAATAAATATAGGTATTAATCCAAAACTCTACAAGTTTCATAATATCTACCATTGTGTTTAACATCATAATTAAACTATAGCCCTGTTAAAATAAAAACACTCAGTTACTTGTTAATGACTTTATTACATTTACTTATAGGAAAGTTGAGTGTAGGCCACTCTACGTTTTTTTATTTATATTGTTTGTGTTTTGGCGATACTGAACATCACTTAACCCGTATGCGCTGCGTGGTTAATTGGTATTTCCCTCCCGAGAAGAACTCTTCAACTTCAATATTCAAGACTAGGTTGAAACATTTAAATAAATATCGTTATTTTTTTCCGTGTTACTTCATTTAATCTTTTGATATAAATGTAGAAACTAACATTGTTATTTATTACCACAAAAATTCATGATAGTTAAGAATTTTTCAAAAATTATGAGAAATAGTTCAATAAAATTCTCATATAAATGCCTGCAGGCAGCATGCAAAATAATCGGCAAAAAAAATACGTAAATTTAATAAATACATCGTAACATATTTAAAAAAAATGTAATATTCTGTTTTGAGTGTGAAGCTGATATCCAGCTCTAATGTTTTTTATTATATTTCTGGTTTGATAAAAGACTTTTGTTTTTATTTCAATGGAATTCATTGGCTAGTGAATAATTTTGTTCGTTGTTGAAATTTCCATTAATTACTGAGTCATTTTTCGTTTCCATCAAAGCAAGTGGAATTTTGCCAACTGGTGAAATCAATAAGACCCTTTTTCATAGAAGCACATTCATTGTGGCAATTTGTTTTCGCATGAGGTAGCCCGTGACTTCCTCTCATGCCCAGCTGTTGGACAATCAACTCACCTGATTCATAACTCTTTTATGTTTGATTTTGGTTTTAATTTTTTTTTTATAAAAATGTTGTAAAAAGTAAAATAGGAATCAGTTTCTTATCATGTCGGTTCTAATTATGGTTTATGCAATTAGAAATGTTATTATCTATTACATAAGGTATAAATATGCTTAAAAATTCTATATTAGCTTTCAGTATCTAAACTTGGTTCGTTATTGTTTAGATTCACGATTAGTGAAAAAGATATAACTTTTCGAAGTTAGATATAAATCTGAAAGAAAATAATGAATTTTGATAACTATTATATTTGAATTTGAATGCCACATAAAATGTGGCTGCTGAAAAAGAAAAAAATTAAAAATACAGTATTAAAATTATTGACATGAATAGGCATAAAAAATTAAGTCAAAAAAATTAACTAAAAGATGAAATAAAAAAAATAACAATAGAAAAAATTTTAGGTTATAAAGATCATGAAACATGTTTTTAGTTTAATTATTATTTTTTGTTTATTATTTGGTGTTATACTTTCTGTTATTTTCCATTTTGTTTTGGTATTTCTTATTTTTTTTAGTAATTTCAATTTGATTCTATATAGGTGTAAATAAATAACATTACAACAACATCAAATAAAATCAAAATTTTTTAAGACCTCTGGATTGCTGATTTAGAAAGAAGTAAGCAAATAAAAAGGGAAATATGTATTATTGTATATCCAGGATATTGTAGAATCGACATTTTTCAGATTTTTTTTTCTATTTCACATTTTCATTTTTTGTTGTTTTTATATTTTTTTAATGGGCGTTGTGATATTGCTGTGTATGTTTCTTTGATAAAAAAAACAAACAATATCACATAGAAAGTACCTCAGAGTTTTAACTTTTTTTTTAAATATTTCAATCTTAATTAATATTGTCCAGAAATGGTCTGATATAGCGTTAAGACGAGTATCAACTGAATATATTTTATTTTTAAAGATCTTTGAAATATTTCAGCAACATCAGATGGAAACCAAGGAGACGAAAATCATATATTTGCATGAGCAGAATGATAATTTTGCAAAAAAAAAAAAAGAATTGTAATAATACTATGAAATGGGACAATTTATTTCAGTGTGTATACTATACTCGTAAAAAAATGTAAAACACAAAAACTAAAACTAAAAAAAGTATATTTTGGCAGTCTGTCATATCAGCCTGTTAGAACAATGTTCTATCTATGTATATCCACATGGGACAAAATCTTTCGCATACTGACTGTCAGGGAGGACTCAAGTTGTGGATCTCCGGGCTGCACTGTGACAGCTGCTCGCAAAGTCATATATTATTTAGTAGCATCATTGTAAAAGAAAGACACTTGTGTTGCTTACCTCAACTAAGAACTGTTTAAATACTTCCGAACAATAGCTTTTTTATATACTATGTTTTAGTAGAGCTTTTTGATATATATTTCTTAAAAAAAGTTGATTTGTGATAATTTGACCACCTAGTAGACTCCAAAGGTAAAATGAAAGAACTTCCACTCATAAAACTCTGAGAGAATATATAGTGAGGTCGCCTCAGTTTTCATATTTTCCTATTGACTTTATTCATATTGTATAATAAGTTTGGTGACGCTGAAGATCAGTAAGAACTAAAAAGTCAAAACCCTTTTGAATTAAGAGTTTTAACGAAAAAATATACTCAGTTTTTTACCATATCAACCGTTTCATTTTCGGTTATAAGCATCAATTTAGGCATCTTTATATGGGGTTTAAATTATTCAACCAAGTGACTGGTTCTTTTCGAAGTACCACTATAAACTTCTCTAACAGGAAGGATACATTCCGTCCACGTATTTTATTCTCATTTCTCAATTTCGTACTGTGTTTTGGATATTGATTTATATTTCATTTATTAAATTTAAAATCATGATATATAAGTAAATGATCTAGCAGAACGGTTTTGGCTACAGTAAATAGCTGAATAAAAAACAACTAAATACCAGACTGTGAGTCCTTGCATGTGACAGTCTGGATATGTCACACTCTAAACATGAACACACTCCCTAGATACAGTAAAATAATATTAAACCAAAATAGAAATATAACGAAATAATCATTAGATGCATTAAATAAGTAATATAAATATGAAAAGAATAAATAAAAAGGTTATAAAATTAATTTATAATAGTAAAAATGAAAATAAAAACGGTTTTACTTCTCACTGGTTGTGCAATCCGTAATTGCAATCTTTTCGTTTCTTCTTGTTGGTTAAGAATCTAGAAACCCTTTATTTCCCTATTTATAATCAGTGTTGCCCCTCTCCCAGCTCCGTTTGATAAATCATATTCCTCTAGGATAATGTTCTATAACAAAACTGCTTGAGTTTGTAGGCCCGTTAGTGAATGTGATGCATAAAATAATGTGGCCCCATTATTTAACTTATTTCCTCGATAATTTATTCTCACCATCTCTTACCCTCCATCAATTGTCTTCCAGTGTCTTCCATAATCTTTATGCTTCAATAAGAGACTATATCAGCTGTAATGCGATCATTACGGTGATTATTGTGTTGGTCTATCTTACAACGAGCTTAGCATTCGCACTAATCAACACAAATGCTTCAAGCGGCAAAGCAGTGATCGTCCTATTGATAAACCAACAGTCATTGAATTTCATTCAGTGCTCATGCCAAAGTACAGAAATTAAAAAAAATAAATTTTTACTGTTGATAAGAAATAAATCATAAAACCTAGTGAATGAGCTCAAACTATTTTATTTGAAAACTGTTTTATGACCTCTTATAACGTTGATGTTATAAATTAATTAATAATGCATACTAATAAAAGAATGTGACTATCATTACAAATAAATTATAATGATTATCATTATACTACTGATATAAAGAAATGAATTGAAAAATTAATTTCAGGAACTCTAAGGACTCTCTGTAAAAGTTCATTGCAGATTTATATGAATTAATTACTTATATTAATTTTAGATGGACAGATGAATTGTATTTGCACTAATGCCAATGAATTTCTTAATGCATAGTTATTTCAATTTTTTAGTTATAAGTTATTAGAAAACAACTATCATCAGATATATTATATTTACTCTTGTTCATCATTAGAATAAAATGATTAATGAATATAATAACATAATATGTATTGTAACATATTTTCGTTGTAGCAAGAAATAAAAATAAGTTTTTTTACTGTGTTCAGGTTTCGCTAAATTAAAGAAAGAAAGCATATTTTTTTTCCTGTCGTTGTACAAAAGAAAATCAGATATAAAAGACTGTTTGAGGCAGTTTGGGTGGACTGATATCTGATAGAACAGTGCGGTGTCCATACTTCACTGTCATTTACAGCATTATAGCCACCAGTTTTCTCCAAATGGACAATGACTTGCCTCTTTCTTCTTCATCTTTTTCTTCTTCAGCTTTCTTCTTTCTCATTTCTGCCTGTAAAAAAAAATGATTCATCTTTTCAAGCAACCATTTAATTTTTCTTTGAAAATATAGAAATGGTCTATAGTGTATGGATGTTTATCAATTTCTGGATATTGAAAACATTTATATCTTTGCTGTCAACTTTATATTCAGTTTTGTATATATATATATATATACAAAATTAAATTTATCAGGACTCAGTCAGTTCTTCAGGTTCAAATTAAACTCTCATTGCCAACTCTATTTTATTTCAACTTAAATGTTTGCCAAAGTGAGTATTGCTTGCGGTGTGAAATATTTTTACATCATATATTATATAATATATATAATTATATATTTTATATATATATGTACGTGAAGAACTGACCGAGTCCCGATAAACTATAGTTTTGTTTCTATTCCACGGTCAATACATTTATTAATATATATATATATATATATATATATATATATATATATATATATATATAATCCTATAATATTATATATCCTATATATTATAACTTATAATATTGATATACTGTCTCGTTTAGAAATTTATCTAAGAACAAGCTAAATGATATTTTTTTAAAAATGTTAACTATTTGTTCTTTAAGCTAAACTGACATCTGCTTGGAGTAAATAATAAAAAAAAAATCATTTGTATGGAATTTTTTTATTGGAGTTTATTTTAAGATGTAATAAACACAGACATGTAGAATTCAACTGTTATATAAAATTACTGAAGCTTTACAAGAATGAGGGGGAATATCATTTTAATGGATGTTCCTATGAGTGATGGTGTCACCTGTAATTAATATGGGCATCACTTATGAATTAAACAGGTGCCGAGTCGTAAATGAGTGCATACACCTTTATCTCTTGTAAAACCAAAATAAGGACTAAAATCTATTACCTCTGCAAAAATCAATTTCAATAAAATTAGTTGTAATTTTAACATAATATAGATAACATTCTATTTTTTTACATTGGTAGGTTTTTTATCTCTGTTGTCCAGGAAACATTCTGGAGTCCCTTATTCTATTTCTACGAATTTATAAACATATTTACTTCTAAGAGAAATCAAAAAGATGTCTTACATCTTGAAAAACTAGTAAAATATTAGCATCTAATTCACATTTACTAGAATCATTTTGCATGGGTATATAAGGCCATTTGCAATAACATAAATAACTGCCATCAGTGTTAAGGCAGATTTCAGTGTCTACATTACATACTTCCTCAGCATTTTCACATTCATCTATATCCATGCAAGCTTGGAACCTGAAATATTATTTATGTATTATATATAGATTAATTAAATAAAAACGAATAACGTCTCACAGAAGTAAATAAATCTATCATGAACAGATAACACGTAGAAACACCACAAAAAGACACTTTTTAGTACTTTTAGTTTAGTTACTTTAGTAATAACATCCTAAAATATCAAAGTAGTTAGTTATTTCCCCCTGCTTTTTAGTTATAAAGTGGGTTGGTTTTCTGTCAAGTCTACTGCCATCCTGATATTATTATTTTGATTTTATTTAGTTATTTTTGATTTTTAGTTTTTAGCTATTATCTAGTTTGATTTTTTTTATTTTCTAACTTCGTCATGCTGTCTGTCTAGACGTCTTTTTATTTTTATTTATAAAAATAAAATAACTGAACACGCACATACACCTGATATCTTAGAAAACACAATGGTCTTACTACAGACAGGACAGAAAGGACAGAGACTCAATATAACTGAACAGAGAAAAAAATATAAGCATAAAAATGCAGGTAAATTAATAAATGAAGAAGTAAACCACCAAACCGATATTTTATGTAAACCATTAATAAAAATAAAAAGACGACTAGACAGACAGTAAGACGAAGTTAGAAAATATATAAAAATCAAACTAGATAATAGCTAAAAACTAAAAATCAAAAATAACTACATAAAATCAAAGTAATAGTATCAGGATAGCAGTAGACCTGACAGAAAACCAACCCTTTTTATAACAGTTCAGTTGGTTAGTTGCGATTGAAGATGGACAACGTTCGAAAGCGCTCCAACGACTCCAAGATCATCGTACAAGGTATGACGGTTTGCCATATTAATAATATAAATCATACTAACCTAAGTGGTAATAATAATATGCATATATATATATACATATATATTGAAAATGATCGCAGTTTCTTCGTTAACGACCTTTTTGTTAACTGATTCTAACCTCCTGGCTGTTCTCCTTATTGTAGTAGGTAAACTATAAATCAGGTTTGCCAATGACATTTCTAATTATATGTCAATGGCAGAAACTGCGATCATTTTCAATAAAATATGCTTGAGAGAAGATCTGCTGCCAATATATACCAATATATATATATATATATATATATATATATATATATATATATATATATATACTTAATATAATATAGTAAGTGCATTCAGTCCATCTAGGTTGCATTTCATTTATCATATATATATATATATAACAATGATCAAACCATAGTATGAAATGTGAAAACAAGACTAAGATCTTTTCCATTTCATATTGTGGTTTGATCATTGATTGTTTTTTCATGTGGTTATGTAAAATCTTTATATATATATATATATATATATATATATATATATATATATAACAGTTAAAAATTGAAGATTCCGCAGTAAAAGATTCGAATTGAAGAATCCGAACGAACTACGAGTGTTAATTTGACCTATCCAAATAATATGAACAGAACGTGAGCTGTAACCGGTTTTGTTACGATGTAAATTTACAAACTAATATGATACATGCTTCTCGACTTGTTACTAACAATTTGTTAGTGATAATATTTCTTCTATAAAGAAAACAAAAATATTTGTCACTTTTTATATAAACAGACATAATCTGAAAAGAAAAATGGCCTCTTTTCAGAGAATACTGAATTATTCTCTCAATTAATATTGTTTATTGAAACAATACTAATTCAACAGCTAAGAATTTAGAATTGTATGGTAATAGGTTGTTTGAATTTTATTGATTATATTGATTTTATTAAATTGTGAAATAAACGTAAGTTGTTTAATTGAAACCTGTACATATTGTATTAGATGTTATTTTAGTATTACTATACGGTTTCAAATAACGTATTACACTAGAGTTTGATAAAATGTACTGATATTGATGCCAAATAAATCAGCAATGAATATGATCCTGTGATGTATTCAACTCACATAAGCCATTTCTTCTACATAATAGCAACTTAGTCGGCTATAACTCAGTTTGTCTTGATGGGAATTTTATTTCTTCATAGAGCTTATATTTTACCTGTATTTTTCTTTTGTTTGAAATATTAACCGGTGGAACCTTTTGTTTATGGGGTGGTGATAGAATTGAAAGTTTATCAAAAAGTGCAGGTTGTAGTGCTAGGAAATCATGCTATTCTGAGGTAAAATGGATAAACAAACAAAAGTCTCCACACAAATGAAGTTTTATTCAACGCGTTTCGAACACTTTGTGTCCATCAACAGGAAGACGCTATAATTCAAGTTATATCTAATCAGTTACAAAATTAGTGTGAAATAATAAAATTCAATTAAGAGAATTCAAGACATAGCCAAGGATGTGGTGCTGACGGGTTAGTCCAGTGAAAACAAGTAGGAAACAGATCCGGCGCGAAAGAGTGGGGATTAGGCATTTAGGAGATAGGGTGCCAAAGGCGTCGGGTATACTTGAAAACCGTTTACTGAAATACAGAAGGCCCAAACCACTAATTTAGAGGAAAGAAACTTTTTTTATTTATTTATTCTTTGTGATTCTAGGAACAGTTTAAGAAATTTTTGACACCCTGGAATTTGATCATTAAGACTTAGAGAGGCTGAATGATTATTAATGAAGGCTTTGTTTATTTTGAAAGCTTCCAAATTACAAATTTCTTTAAACTTTCTATTCGCATGTAGGATGGTAAGGTTCAAGTTTGGGTCAAAGCTGTGATTTTGTGTGACAAGGTGTTTCGCAAAATGTGAAAAAAATTCTTTATTATTCTTATTATCATTTTCCTACTATTTTCCTATTGGATCTATTTCCTACTTGTTGTTTTCACTTGACCAACCCGTCAGCACCACATCCTTGGGTATGTCTTGAATTCTCTTAATTGAATTTTATTATTTCACTCTAATTTTGTGACTGATTAGATATAATTTGTATTAGGGTGTCTTCTTGATGATGAACACAAACTGTTCGAAAAGCGTTGAATAAAACTTCATTTGTGTGGAGACTTTTGTTTGTTTATCCATTTTACCTCAGAATGAGTAAATACCACACAATTACGGATTGCACAACTAATGATTTAGAAATCATGCTAGTTTACCATATTTGAAATTAAGGTGGATATATAATAAAATATTAACCGATCTGAGATTATAGTCTGAAGAGACATTAAACATGTATTCAATGATTAAATGGATCTCCATGTTTTTATCTCTATTCTTTCTGTTCAATTTCATTTATGATTTTAGAATTCGTTTTAATATATCTATACATACCTAGGATACAATATAGACAAATTTCTTGGCAGGTTGATTATAGAAGTGCAATTAAATTAAAGTTTTAAATTTTGAATTTGTAAATTTAGACTTCTAAAGTAAAACCATTAAAAATTCTTCAGAAGTAAAAAATAGTTAAATTTAATATTTTCTTTTTATTTATTGAGTACTTATACTAGTTGACATAATGAAAACCATTATGCACCTAGATGAACTAAGTCAATGACCTAAATATACTAATCAATATTTATGAGTGTACTCGTACATGAGGATCTTTTTAAAACTCATAAACTATTCTTTTATCAACGTATGTTTTAAAGTGGAATACAATTAATAAGGAATATGTTAATAATTATTAACTTTAAATCACATATGTTTATGTTATAACAACATTCAAGTGTAAACACCTTATTAATAAATATAAATTGGGTTAAAAAACAAATTACAAAAGCTTGTAATTACTCAAAGCTACAGAATAACAATTATATAATCAGAATTATTTATTCTACAGTTTTTGTATAAACAGAACAAAAAATGATTTTAAATGAAATACTTTTTTTCCTACTGTTGTCAGGCTATGATTACATATATTTTGCTTCAGCTTTAGTATGTAACAAGGTTATGGGGGTCTTAAGATATATTTTGCTTCAGCTTTAGTATGTAACAAGGTTATGGGGGTCTTAAGATATATTTTGCTTCAGCTTTAATATGTAACAAGGTAATGGGGGTCTTAAGATATATTTTGTTTTGCTTATATTTAATCCATTATTGTGGGAAATTACAGCAAAGTTTGACGGCTGCAGGTTAGTATACTACCTACTTAGGTTACTTACACACCTAATCATTCAGATTTGGTTAAAATAGATTAATTTTATTAATTTGTAAAATAAACGTGAGTTTTATAATTGAAGCGTGTAATATAACATATTATATGTTATTTTAGTAATATATTACTAAACAGGTTAACATTAGCTCATGTATAACCTATGTTAAAAATAATGTTAGATATGGTACGTCGCAGTGGTAGTCCCACAAGAGAACACATATAGGCCAGATATTAACCCTTTGTAATACCACTTAATAAGTGGTTTCCCATTCTAGATTGGGAAACCCAAGTTTTGCATAATTCAAGTTTTTTAGTCTAGGAATCTTTTACATGTACTTGACATTGAACACGATGGGAACAAAAGTATTGTTCGACAACGTTTTTAGATTTTTTCACCTCTTCGAGAATAAATCGAGAAAAGGAGTAGGTATTGAACCACCAATTTACAAGTCCTCAGAAAATCACGTTGCCACTAGGCTACTTTGATTCAGCGACAATTATTTAGAAAAATCTTTAATATACTTTTCTATAATTTCAAATGATTAAGTGACTTTTTTATGAAAATATACTTGCAAAAGCCTGAAAAATATTGGTTAGTTTATTACCCAGAGTTCCATGCATAACCTGCTTGGTTGCACTCACAGCTTGTGTTCATCCTCATTAGTATTAATGAACTCAAGTGCGTGTTTTCTTGTTTCTGTATAGCACACTGATTCTTTCCACTTGCTGATTTACAAGGATAATCCTCATTCATTGTACATTCAGTCATGTTATCAATTTGTTTTAAAGGACAGCAAATATCTGGACAAAAACTGAACAAAATTTATTAGTTGAATATTAAAAATAATTATTGAACACTATTTATTTTTAAACTTAATAATCCAAATAATCCCATTATTTGGATTATGGACAATCCTAATAATCCCAACAATTTTTTTAAAAGTAAAATTGTAATTTCGTATAATTTATATTGAGGCAGATCAGTAATACAGGTGTTCTCCTAATGCATGTGGCTTAAGAAAATCGTAAATGTTTAAATATATAATTTGTTTTCTTGGTGAAATTGAAATCTTTATGGCATCAGTAATTTTTCCTATTATACACTAAGGTTTTTTTGATCAAACCACAATATGAAATGGGAAAACAATACTAAGATCTTTCAACCATAACATGCAGTCTTCATCAGAGTCAAAAACCCTGACGAAGACCGCTTGTTACGGTTGAAAGATCTTAGTATTGTTTTCCTATTTCATATTGTGGTTTGATCATTGATTGTTATTTCACCTGTGAAATCTTTTTAAGGTTTCATATTCAGGTGTAGACTTGTAATGTTTTAACTCATATACATATTGTTTTCACCCTTAATATTGTGTCTTAAATTTTGTAATTGACTGTATCTGCTATGAATGAAGTTATAATTTATAATTACAGTACCTTAATACAACAGAAATGAATTAAATATAATTTACCTAAATTTAACCTTAAACATGAAATGAAACCAGCTTAAATAATGCTAGTCAATAGCTTAAATAAATTGAAATGGGTTACCTTAGGGCTATTAATTTAATAACTACCAGTGTTTATTTGGCATGGGAAAATATTTAATATAAAACATACTATATGCGTTTCAGTTATTTATCTTTGGTATTTCAAAGTTGGGTATCTGTTCCAACAAAACATTCAAAACCATCTTTTGTTGACAAGTGTCAACTCTCTCCTTTATTCCATCAATATCTACCCTTTAAGTATGTTTATTCAATACTGTCTTCAGTCTACTAACATTTTAGTACCACAAATTTAATTGTTATCAGTCAGACGCTGTCGGTAGTATAGTAGAAATATTGTATCTAATAAAATTTTTAAAGTAATTACTGCTAATTGAAATCAAACTAAAAGTGTTGATTTATGTATTTATTTTCTAAGCATCTGATTTTACGTTTATATTTACTTTATTCAGTTGAGTTACTCCAATACTACAGGAGTAGGAATGGTTGCATTATATAAGTAAAATCAACACTGGGATGATATTTTTTGATTAAACTCCTTGGAGACGTTTATTTTCTTAATGAACAAACATGGTCCTAAACTCTTTGAGAATTATTCTCCTGGCAGTTTAATCTACACATTGTGTTGACTCAGACCCTTTCAAGGAAAAGTTGATTTCTTGAGATTTCAACTTATGTCAGGCTTTATTAGCAAAAAATAAATAAAACTCAGAGTTTTCCTTTCATTGTTTTTTTTTTCATATTCTTGTCTTTCTTTGACTAAGGAAATCTTATACCTTGATGCACCTTTTTAAAAAGATAAATCTTAGAAGTAGTTTAACTGAACATTTAAATTTTTAATTTGTAATCTTTGCATGCAATTAATCAAGTTCATGTACATTTTTTTTGTATAAAGTTGTTTTACCAGAATTACATATAGTTTTCTACTGCACTGTAGAGTTTTGACTTCCATTATTGGGTAACACTATTGCTTCTACAGACGACTCTTATTTTCTATATCGTGTCATCATATCACCCATCTTCTCGGGAGAACCAGTGCTTTCTTTTTTTCCATGTCTTCTAAATAGATTTATATTTTGCATATTACAATCAAATCACTCTCCTTACAATCTGATTCAGTCATTTTATTTCCTTTTCTCTAAACAATAGTGTATGTTACTCCCATCTTACAGAACATCATGTCTCATAAATTTTTCTTTTCTTTATTTTATCTTGTCACATATTGGCCAATACATTTTCCACTTAGTTATATTTTTGTATATAGGGCGTATTGTTGAGATTAAACTTACGATCAGTTTGACAGAAGTATTGTATAAATTTATTATCATTATATATCAACAAACTAGCTTAATGCTAATCAGCTGGCCACATTCCCAGTCTTTATTTTTATTTTTACTTCTTCTGGAATTACACTATTACAGTTAAGTTTCCCTTTTACATAATTAAAAATTTTTAATTATGTAAGAGTAATTATGTAATATGCATAATATTATTCTTCAGGGTGTATTGTGCATTTAGTACTGGTTCGGTTAACCATTTTAATAGCTTTAGCATATAGCACTTTGGATTCCTCTTTTAATTATTACATATTTCATTGCACTTATGCATTCATATCTTGATTAATTTTTTTGAGCTCTTGAAATTTTGTTTTGCACTTTTAGTCTTTCTTAATTAACATTATAAAAACTTCGCCATGCAAAATGAACAATACAATAAAGTAAGTCATTACAATTGCAACAGTTACCTGTAGTTTGCCCTATATCTCCAAATTATCCGAGTCTTTACGTTATGATATTAGAAAATATTTTTTATTGGAGTACCAAAAGTGATGTTTTTCTTTAAATGTCTCAGATCATGTTATAGATATAATTATGTACTGAGAAAATGTGACATGTTACAATCATCAATTATGATTAAAAAATTCAGTTCTGTGAGAAGCGAGCATATCTCCCACCGTTACACTCTATAATTTACTCTATGAATTGAATAATTAACGTGTTCAATGTACAATAGATGTAAGCTATTTATCAAACTATTCTATGTAAAATGGAAAATAAGAATAAAAGCTCTAGAAAGTAAGAACTCTAGATACAAAGAATAGGAGTTAGCAAAGTCTCAGGTCCTATTAATCATTTCATAACAAGCTTAACCCTTCAGGATTAAGAAAGGAAACAAAACGAGGTAATTTGCTATCACAATAACACATATAGCTTACTTATGAGTCAGTAAAATACTTTTCTGTTGTTAATAATGATATTTCTAGTATCCCTTTTAGAGATATTTACATACATATGTATGAATAACCCTGAGCTAAAAAAAGTTTGTAGTTCACATATACTTTCTATCTGAGTTACACCACTCTCTAATGTCTTGTAAACAAGAAAATTCTTATTTACCCTATAAACAAAACTTGCCTGCAAAATGAGCACATTAAAATTAAAACTCTAAGTTTAATCCAACAAGTTTGTTTCATATTGTTAATTTTATTATTAACAATTTTTTTGAGTCGATATTAAAAATAACATATATTTTACTATAGTAGTAATTTCTTGATGTTAGTTGTTTGCTGATTACCTATACAGTGCACAGTTGTAGGGCTGCGAGTCATCTGCCCTTGGGTCGTCTGTAAAGAACTCTAGGTCTCCGGTCTCTCCTTTCCAAAGGCAACTAGCGTAATTATCGCAAGGTTCGCCAAACATTGCTAACGTTGGTTCTTCCTGAAAAACAAAGAGTAAACTAAAGTGCCTATCCGACGTTAGGATTTTAAGACATTTACCTATATCTTAAAATCATGTAAACCCTTTGTAATTTGGAATGCTCTCAATTAATACAAATTTATTTATAATCAAAGAACATTAAAATTTCAAATAACATATATATATATATATATATATATATATATATATATATATATATAATGGAAAATAATAAACTAATTCTCTTTTAACGTGCCAAAAAATGTATAGTTCATATTAATATTCCCATATTACAATTATAAAATATACAAACTGTAAAACAGTATTTCTTTGTATAAAAATTCAAAATAACTCAATTTTCTGCTAGTCAATAGCTAGATTTGTTGAGTTGTTTTTCTGCAGTTCAATTTATTTATTCATATGAACATATTTGTGTTTTTAAATAAATATGGATTTTAATGATTTTTATATATTATTTTAAATTCAGGAAAGTTATACATTGAACGTTATTGTGATTTAGTTTCAAAGGTTACACTGTTAACCAAAATTAGTAGCCGGCCCACGATACATTCGGTCGGAGTTCAGTCATTTTAATTTGTTATACATTTTTCGTTGAATAAATTTTAATTAGTTCCACATGAAATTTTAATTATTCAAGATCATCGTTTAAACTTTACAAGAGAAAATATTAAAAATTTCAAACAATATGTTACTTTAATTAAAATACTTAATAACGATCTTTAAAAACATTTCTATTTACGGATAGTTTGATATTAAAATCTACACAAAGGTTAAGGGAGAAAAATGAAAA
Organism: Hermatobates lingyangjiaoensis; assembly: GCA_026182355.1. NCBI lineage: Eukaryota > Metazoa > Arthropoda > Insecta > Hemiptera > Hermatobatidae > Hermatobates > Hermatobates lingyangjiaoensis. The sequence continues at coordinate 1,763,745 of JAPFBL010000188.1, read as the reverse complement.
TTATATTTTCCCTCTGGCTTTAGCGTTCAAAGTAATTTCACTTACCTAGTGCCTTTCAATAGTTAACTTGATTTAACACGTAAAGTTTCATTTAATGTAATAAATTAATTTTGAGATGAATTAAGAAAAATTAGGTTTCTGACTTTCAAAAAATTTAAAGAGTTCTAGATAATCCTACTTGTCTGAATATAAAATACAAACCATATATCACCTAAACGTTATGATCAAGAAATTATCACTTTTGAGTGTTCTAATAGAACACAGTTCTTGTTTGTCTATTTAATTTATTTTCATTTAGTATAGTGATGAATGCATTTACAGTATTATAAGACCATTATCTTATTTATTCATTCCATATACATTGATATGTAAACTTGACATATTTCATTTATGATGTATTAAAATGTGTTTGAAATTTTACTAGGTTAGGTTAGGTTAGGTTGGTTTGCAGGGACAGTCCACAAGAGAAATCACGCAAGCTGAACATTGGCCCTGGGTGATAACAAATAATGAATATTCTACATTGGGTGTCCAAACTTTTGCCTAACTCAATTATATTTAGAGTAGGGTCCTTTAACGAGTACCTGACATCGCAGAGGCTTGAGACCGACGACTTAACATCCTCTCCAAAAATTGACGTTCTTAGATTTATTCACCTCTGATGTAAATAACTCGAAGGCCAGAGTGGGTATTGAACCCCGGATCTACCAGTCTGAAGCCAGAGAGATGATACTGAGATAACCTGGCCTCCTTGAAATTTAACTAATAACTACCATAATGTGTGCGGAGAAAAGCAACATACATTATGAGGAATATGTAAAATATTGTAAAAGACCAATAGGAAGTGATTCATAATACGATACACTATAAATGACTATAAATGTAAAAAAATACAATATATTTTTTTACAACATCTTTTAACCATTACATCTCATTTTATAAGAACTAATTAAAAAGTCTGCCTAGTGAAAATTCAAATCTTAGATTTAAAATAAGTTATTATTAGTAAGTTTATGTAGTTTATTTGTATAATTTGATTAACCAAGTTTAGGATTAGTCATGTGAATTATTATTGTGTGACAAATTTTTGCATAACTGCTAGTGGTGTATACGATGTAAGCAAAAATCCTGCAGGTATACATATTGAAATATCAGTTATATTTATAGGAAAGTTAACAACCATTACATCAACATAAACCATTTATTCGATTTAAGGTTGAATATTTATTATATTCAAGGAAAACAAAATTTTACATAAAGCAACAAAATGTATAGTTATATTAAAATTAGTATAATATAATACAAATTATCGAAGTCTTATATCCTTAATTTTTTAGCCATTTTTGGATAAAAAGAACGTTTGGAGCTAGTAAATAAAGTAATTAAATTACATGTATAAATGCATACGGTTTTTGATGGAAACCTATGGACTGAAAGAAGAATAAATATTAGTGTAATCTAAATAATATAATAATGAATATCATAATATTCCACAAAATTGATAAAGATGTTTTTCATTTGCCAGTAAGATCTGTTAGAGGTAATTAGTATTTCTAAAGTCTGTAAATTACATCTATAAATACTATTAATTTGGCGTAGAGCTATACTAAAATTTGCACCACCAACATTTATTTCCTTTTTATTTCACTACCATTTGTAAAACAGTGTGACGTATTCAATAGGTAGTAGTATTTACGCTAACAGACACACATATATATACACACATATTGGTTGGCATTTTCTACGCAAATAATAATTGGATCTTGATGTGAAATGAAGATCTATTTAAGTCTTCATTTTTATCATCCATCTATAAGATCAATCATGTTGCCAAATTGTTGAAACTTTATATTACGGCATTTGACGCGCCCAATTACTTCACAAAATAGAAAAATAAATATCTTTCTACAACAGTCTAACAGTTTATACTAACTTTCAGTAGTATTTATAAAATATATTATGTTGTAACTCAAAACAACGTTAAAATTACTTCGTTTGAAAAATTAGTAATATGCCACTATAGTCTATTAAAGAAACAAAAATTCAGCATATGTCTGTTTTTTGGTTTGAAAATCTTCCTAAAATATAAGCATGCATGGTTCCAGAAACAATCTGCTTCAAAATGTTGATTTATTTAGCACATGAAGAGGAGTCAGCATCAAATATATTTTTAAAAAATATTATTATAATTTTATAATGTAATAATAATTATTTTTATATAATTTTATAATATCATTATTTTGTTTTAATTTTTTTGTATACATTTTTCCTCAAAAGGTGGCACTGATATTATACTAGAATTTATTATGTATGTCGTAAAATAATATGCTTTTCGTTAGGTAGACTTGCAATGTTATAAGGCAATATTTGGCACTGTGGTTTACCATCATTGTATAATGACACATGTAGTAGCTGGCAGTGGTCCTCCATTGAAATCGCTGCAGTAGACTAGTGAAGGGTTCAGGTGAAATTTCAGCTAACTCATACAATCGTCTGTAAGTGCAAAAATAGACAAAAACATTCATTCACCTTACTATATATATATATATATATATATATATATATATATATATATATATATATATTCACTCCATAAACGGAAAGACGATCCAAACTGGACACAATAACAGTTCAAAATTGAAGATAGGTAGCACAGAAAGTAAAATAAACATACTTACAGACTCAAATTTTCGGGTAATCCGTCTTCAAGAGAAAAGAGAAAGGGAGACTAAGAACATTGTAGACTAGCCTATGCGCCTATATATATATATATATATATATATATATATAAACCATGATAAACGAAAAACGGTCCGGCAGGACAAATAACAATTAAAATAAGCAGTGACACATAAACAGAAACACAACAAAGACTCACTTTTCAATATTTCGACCGCCATTACGGTCGAAATATTGAAAAGTGAGTCTTTGTTGTGTTTCTGTTTATGTGTCACTGCTTATTTTAATTATATATATATATATATATATATATATATATGTGTGTGTGGTGTGTGTAGAAAGAGAGAGATCAATTATAGTTATTTAAAAATAACAACGTAGCATCGAATAGTTACATATTTTTTTATTGAAATATAGGAGTTCACTCGTATTGTATTCAGTTTGGATCGTCTTTCCAATTTTATAGTGAACTAGTAAAAAACTCAAAAAAAATTTCCTTTTTTTATGGATTAATTATTCTTAACACACTTTCAATATTGGTGTGAAGTTTGCTGCATAATCTGAAGGCAAACAGTATCATAGATATGAAATAGAGTGATTAAAGCTTCTGGTTTTTTGAGATTTCTTTCACAAACACTTACATACCAAAATGCACAAAGACAACCGATTTGCGACTCCTACTTTATTGAACTCAGGTTCATCAAAACTTTCAATTAAGTTTTTGGAAAAACATTTTTGAACTAACAGTATCTTTTCAATAATTATACTTCAGAAAAAATTATACAGAGTGTATGAAAGTAAAAACCATACCCACCATAAAGGGATGTAGTAAAGTTTAACAGTTGGCATAATTCCATTGAAACAAAAATAAATTTAAAAAAATGAAGAATTTTAGTATGTGAGAATTTACAGTAATTAAATTTTATACCTATAACTCCCAATTCTCTATAAATTGTAATAAAATCAAATAAAGTATCTTAAAATTTTATATCGAGTGAAACTTTAATCACAATGTTATTTTCTTTATTTTATACCTATAACTCCCAATTCTCTATAAATTGTAATAAAATCAAATAAAGTATCTTAAAATTTTATATCGAGTGAAACTTTAATCACAATGTTATTTTCTTCGTGTTTACAGTGTTTTACGTAGGCTGAAATACAAAAGTCTAATTAATATTTTTAGCAACAGAGGATGTTAATATTTTTATCTATGTAATCAACTTTTGGGAACGAATTTATAAAATACTAGCAAACGTACCCGTCTTTGAAGGAATCAAAAAATCTATTATACTGGTATTCCAAAATATAATGAAATACTATACAATTATAGTATTATACTAATACTATAATTAGAACTTATAGAATAGTAGAAAATACCATTATTAGTACAGTGTTAAACAAATGCCTCTGTATACACTACATGAACTGTCTGTCCTTCAGGTTCATGGAAGAACAAACAGTTGGAACCTCTGACTCCTGAGCAGGTGAACTACAGTTGATCATGTGAGAAAAACTTGGTCTCGCTAACTTGAATTCCTGCGTTAGATGAGGTTTCCCCTTACGACTTAGTTAACGTCATTGTGAAATAGACTCTGACGGGACTTTGCAATCGTTTCAACAGAAATAGACAGTGGCTCGGAATCAATGGTATGGGTGGTATACACACAGACTCCCCAATACCACACCCAGGCATTATGTCCGCTTCTATGGCATATCTGTGCAGAGCACGAACTCAGAGTCGTGTCCCGTTGCACAGTTTTGAGGCACGTACGTTTCGTAACATGAAATTTGTTACTGCTACTAAATTGCAGCATGATTGGTGCTCCTATTTTAAGTTTTTACTCATGAACAGGCAGTCCAGGAGAAATAAATTCAGAGTCAAGAAATTCAGTTAGATAATGAACTGCTTCCTCATCACTAATCACTCTCTTTACTGACTTGTGAATTCTTTCCTCGGTATGATATAGCGTAAAAACTTGTTTGTTGATTTTTCCTCCCTGTTCATATTAAGGGCTGAGAATTGCTCGTTTACAAAACTATTTATTCTTAATAGATAGTACATCCTCAACTCTGGGAGACACCTTTTCAATGATGTCAAATACGCAATATATTCATATGCTGCAATGAAATTAAAATCAACTAAGAATACCTACTTGCCACACCTGTGTATTTTGAAAACAAACTTGTCTGTAAAGTTAGCAAAATACAGCTTAAAGCCCCATAACTTCGCTTCTGTACTTAATTATCAATCTATTTAGAGCCCATTAAGTTAGGCAAAAACTTATGGTGACTGAGTTTACTTGTGATAAACGTTTTTGCTTTATACGTCCATAACTTCACTTCTACGTTGAATTTCCAATCAATTCAGAGCCTATATTTTAAGTTAGACCTACACAAATTTACTGTAAAAGTTTCAGCTTGATATGCCTTATGGTGGCTGAGTTTACTTGTGACAAAATTTTGCGGACAAACCGATAGAAATTTTTCTAAGGGTGGATTCGGTTTCTCCAATGTATAAAACGTAAAGAAAACTTAAAATGAGTCAGTTCTAAGCAATGTACCGACAAAATCATTATTTTATTTATATAGATTAAATAGATAAAATTCTCAGATAATAATTCTGATAGTATAATGCCATGTAATTGTTACATATGTTTTAACATGTATTTGAATTGGTATAGTAATTATGAAATAATTAAAATTTGCATGCGAATATTTGGGCAATAATAGTGGTATGAAGCGTGAAATCATTTTAGCCGAATTGTGAGAGTTGACTCGTAGGCCATAAATGAAGTGGGTCTTGCCAGCAGGGAGGGAAAAGATTTATTACTGCGTGGACTACTCACTCTCGGCAAATTTAGTTCGGTGTAGAGAAATTAGTTTTATAAAAATCATTATTTAATTTGACATATATATGTCATAACCTTGGACTTATGAGTAAATTATCATTTTTTTTTCTTAACATTATATGTTAACATTACATGTTAACATTACATTAATATAGTAACTTATGAATATGAAAATCAAATGTTTGTCTATATGTTTGGCTTAGATATTTGAAAAATCTAAATTTAATTGATCACTTAATCTTCCCTCATTACTTTAATAGACTTCATAAGCAAAGTGTTATGAATAATTATAATTTGACGGTCACTATTTAGACGTATGATGTGAATTGATGATCCAGTTCATTTGAGAGACGCTATGGTGTCCTGTAGAAAGAATATAAATCCAATATTTCAACATCTGTCATGATTAGGAAGAAGTACGAACTACTTGCGTTCAGAAGCAAACTGCAATATATAAATAAATAATAAATATAAAGTTCAATATAGAGGAATAAACGTTATATATATATATATATAATAAAATAAATTCAAAACGAAGAAATTTATTTTATTTTATTTTATTTAAAAAAGTCCGCTGGACCATTTCTTGTCCGCTGTAACATCAGTCATCTTCATCAGTTACATATGACGAAGTTACGTATAACGAAAGTTACATATGACGTAGGGTACATATGGCGAAGGTTACGTATGACGAAAGTTACATATGACGAAGGTTATGTTACATATGACGAAGTTACGTATGGCGAAAGTTACATAAACGAAAATTACATATGACGAAGTTACAATATAACGAATGTTACGTATGACGAAAGTTTACATATGCCTAAGGTTATGTTACATATGACGAAAGTTACATATGCCGAGGGTTGCATATGACTAAGTTAACGTATGAGGAAAGTTCCATATGACGAAGGTTATTTTTCAACACTGAGTGAAATGATACCGAATTCAATGTACCTACACGGCCCTTATGATCCCTTCGAAGGGACTAAAATTGAAATGACATGAGCAAATAAACTCTAAAATCAATACAAATTTCTCTTTTCTTTTTATATGCAACAAGGTAATGAGTGATGAACACAACTATATAGACCCATTATTGATAATATAGTTTTAAGGGCTAAAAAAGGGCTATAACTCGTAAACGGTAAGAGATATCGAAAAAATAATGAAATTTCGGAAAGCACGAAGTGCCATCCGAGCTAAATTATTTTTCAACGCTGAGTGAAATGATACCAAGCTCAATGTACCTACACGGCCCTTATGATCCCTTCGAAGGTACTAAAAACGAAATGACATGAACAAATAAACTCTAAAATCAATACAGATATCTCTTTTCTTTTTATTTACGACTAGATAATGAGTAATGAACTCAACTATGTACACCCATTTTAGGTATAATACCCTTATACCTAAACTATGTACACCCTTTTAGGGCTAAAAAGGGCTATAACTCGTAAACGGTAAGAGATATCGAAAAAATAATGAAATTTCAGAAAGCACGAAGTGCCATCCGAGCCGAATTATTTTTCAACGCTGAGTGAAATGATATCGAACACAATATTCTTCTATTCGCTTCTTTCAAGCCTTGAAAGGGACTGAAATACTGAGAAGCATGGATGGAACTATGCACCTAAACCTTGATTAATCCTCAAATAATAGACGTATATTTGGGATAGCCCCAGTTGAATGTATGGTTGTTCAGTTTTGTGGGTGGATTTTACGGCCGGGGGGTGGGGTATTTCAGTTGGGTAACCTTCGATTGTCACAAATACAGTTCAAAATGGACAAATACATTTCAATGTACATAATGAAACACAGAAAAATTTCTCTATGTTTCTATATGTACATTGAACTATATATATATAAGTCAAGGTCACATGTTCGATTTTGAAGAAACAATTATAGTAGATAAAGAACAAGATGAGCAAAGAAGAAAGACCCTCGAAATGCTATATATTAAAAAAGATCTAAGTTCAGTTAATCATAGAAGTGACATTACCAATTTGAACACTATTTATTCAGGAGTGTTAAGTTGATTTTAGTGAAATTTAATTTCCTTAGTTCCTTTTTGTGTTCTTTGAGTGAACAGTGTTTCAGTTTACATGTAATTGTAATCAGTTAGTCTGGTCCAAGTTTTTGACCAGTTAAGATGTTAGTTCACTAACTATCTATTGTTACTTCATTTTATATAATGTACGAGTAAATTTCATCATTTTTCTAATTCAAAAATGCTGACTTCTGTAAGTTCATAAAAATGTTTATTGCTTTTCTATTACTTCTACTTGTATATATATTTTTGTTTTTTCAAACTGTAATATTCCATTTTGATGTTAGTTATATGTTGATGTTTATATATGATTTCTTATCATCCTTTGTTTGTAGGCCTATGAAAAAGGTTTTAAATAAAACCGAAACGTCGGCATTGAGAGTTTGATTTTGATCCTAAAAAATTGACCGAATCCCGATTACATTATACACCTATTCTATCCAACGGTTGATATATTATTGAATTTTATATATATATATATATATATATATATATACTCACAAGGAAAAACACAGAAACGAAATGACAAAAACTCATTACTATATTTCGATTGCCTTGTCATCAGGTATAAATAAATGAGTTGCTCTGGAAACAAGTGATGACTTACCAGTGTTATTTCTTTTAATTTGGTTTATTTATTTGTGGAATAGTTTATTATAAGCTTATAAACCTACTAATAAGAAACACAAAAATGAGACTGTCTACTTTGGTCTACACGACATCTCTTGGACGGAGAAGGAGAAACACAGTGAGGTGACGATATATGTATACATGATTAAAATGTACGTAAACCTGGCAAAAACTTCTTTATTCCATGTCTTTTTTTCTATCTGCAAAAAATTCTCTTATTAGCAGAGTCGTTTGGATGCCATTTTGATATCTTTAAAATATTTGATACACTGAACAAAATTTTCCACTACATTATGTTTCTCCATTAGACATTAACACGCCAATGAAATTTTCAAGGATTTGAGGTCATATATTACCACTATTCAAAGAGAGAGAATAATAATTTAGAGTGGCAGGCAAAAAAAAGCCGTACGCAGTGATCGTGACAATTCAATTAGTTGGCTGGTGGTTTCCATATTTTAATATAAGGGTGATGCATTATCTTATAGGAACTACTTAACTGTACATTCAAAAAAGGGGTTATTATCCAATAACAAAAATAATTTGATCGTCTTGTTATTTTTTCTAATATTTTTGTTCCATTGATAATATATCATGGGCTTACTCGATGTTATGGTTTTCCGCTGAGTGCTTCTGTGGACTCCTGCTGCGACATACATTGTGAATATTCTTGATAGAGTAGATGTGGCCATACAAATGTATGTATAGTCACACTCACAGTCTCTATGGTGGCAATAATATTGATATACGACATTACTTTTCGTCTTTGAATAATCAGTAGGTTAATTGTTATTCTGAATTTACATTACCTTCTAATATATAATTAAATTGATGTTTTCCTTGAGATTTTTACTTTGACCTCTATTTTTTAACGTTGAATTGACGATGCTTTGAACTGTTCGTTAAGCCTCCAAAATTTAGTTCATATAGTCAAACTTGTGCTTTTCCTGCTTCAATCTTCTGTCCTACATTCCTTCTTTCCACCAGTTTATCGCTTAAAACTTATGAAATTGACTATTAGAATATCTATGATTAACGAGGGTTTCATTATGAAATTCAAGTCATGCATGCTAAGTTGTTTACAGCTTTTACAGTGGCATTTTATTCATCAGTAAACACTAATATAGTACACTAAAAATCAAATTATTTTGAGCAACCCACCAAAAAACCCTTCTTTATTTTTGCTTCGTAAATTCAGAGTTTTCAAGTAGCAAATAATATAATAATAATAATACATTGATGAACAAAAATTTCAACCTCTCTATGCTTTTTGTGAATATGCTGCTTAAAGCCTTTATAATATTTCATGAATGATTCATTATTTAATAGTCTAACTTAAAGTTCAAAATATAAACCTGAAAGATGGTTAAACGTAATGATGTTTATAATAAATTCTAATAACACAATTTCATTTATATCACTGATTTTTGATATATTAGTACATGCAACTATTCAATATATAATTAATATTTTTATGTTAACCATGTTTCAGTGATGTAAAAATGAGAATTGTAAATTAAATTAATAATGTGATATTTCAATGAAACTATATTTTAATGAAATCTATGTCATGAAACTGCCTTAAGACCTTTTGGTCCTTTGTTTGCATCCATTAGCGAGATTAAGGCAGGATTAAGTGAATAAAACCCAAACTGCTTAGTGCTATCTCACCAAATTTCCTTAAACTTTGTTTTAATTTATTTTTAAATATTTTTGTGATTTTTCAATTAATTTTGCTAACTGTTTTATGATATATGACATATGACAATTATGACAATAGACAAAAATAAATTTTAACAAAATAATTATTAACCCATATTAATATTAAAATATTATTATTCAGTGTACAACCAAAATGTGACGAAGATGGTCAACTGAACTTCATAAATCTGAAAGTATCGAACAATGAAGAATGAAAAAACAATACATACTATCATTGATAATTTAATCATAGCATGTGATTTATCAGTGTGTACTGTATTTTGGATTAAGTGTACTCATATTTTTATCTTGATTATGAAGCGTTAAGGATAATCTCTCAAGTGGTTGAATAGAAAATAAGTAAAGTTTGAAGCAAGCGAAGTTATATAATAATATATAAATAATAATATATACAAATATATGAATTTTTATTTGTTATACAACATATTAAAACTGTTAAATGTCAAGCTCTGGGACCAAATAAAGTCGGAAAAGAGTAATAAGAAAGAAAACTTGGAATCATGGAATAAGTAATAATGATAAAATGAATTTTTTTATAAAATATAAAATAAAATAGGGGAGGGGAGGGGGAGGAGGAGGAGGGGAGGAGGAGGGGAGGAGGAAGAGGGGAGGAGGAGGAGGGGAGGAGGAGGAGGTGGTGGAGGAGGAGGGGGGAGGAGGAGGAGAAAAAAACGTATCGTAACTGAAAAACGTACTTGTAATAGTGTACGTCTCTGTAATAGTGCACTTGGTTTCTCCCTCTTATCTCTCCCGAAAACGGTTCAAACAGAAAATTAGAGAGAGTAAGTGTGTGTTTGCAATATGATTTTACCAAGTGTTGATTTCATCATGCAAGATATTAAATCAGTGCTTCTAAAATATGATTTAATTTATTTTTGTAATATATAATAATGCAAACTATAATATAAGAATGCAAAGCTTTCTATATTTGGTTATATGATAAACTTACTAAAGTCACGTGAATGAGAATGCTAGCTTATTGTAATAGTCTAATTGAAATTCCAAAATAATAAGATTATAATATAATGAGCAAACAAGACTGTTTTGCAATGACGAGCAAGTTAGTAAATATAATTTAAACATGTCTAATATAATGTTGCGTATTCATAGTAGTTTGTAAAAGTGTAAATTTATGTAAAAAAGGCAAAACACAAATGCTACAGTAGTTTGATGGAATACAGAACTTTAGTCATATTTCTGAAAGGGATTTCTGTGGTTAAACAGTAATAATAAAAAAATATGGTATATAATATTCAATGAAAAATTATTTTAGAAAATCTTGGATAAGTGGTATAGTTTTAATAAAGATGTAAAAATTATATAACTTAGTATGAGGGAGAGAGAGCGGGTTTTGGGATGTAAGTGTTTTGTAAGAAGTAGTCATTTTATAGGTCATCAATACGGATCGGTCTGCGAGAGTAGTCGGTATTTAGGTGGAGTGTGACAGTCATTGGAGGGGATGGATTGAGTTTGGGTTTATTTATGGACGGGGTGAGTGGTATCAGATAGGGGAGGGTTTGGTGACAGAGGGTTGGACCAAGCCTTGCGGAGTTGCATCCATCACACGGTCACATAACTCTGGATAATAAATGAGCCCCGACATCACGGCTAGTGCATCCTATCTCCTACCTGGCTTCACTAACCCTCGTCACTCGTCTTCCACAAAATTATCATCAGCCTCCCTCTTAGCCTAACAACCCTAATTGTAATTAATAACATCATTGCAATCATTAATTCACATTTCCTAGAAACTACTACAAATTCCTCAAATATCTTTTCTGAAATATATTTGCTCTTATTTTTTCTTTTTTATATTAGAAAGATTAATAATAATAACAATAATAGTAATATAATTTGAAATTTTGACAGGTTCTGAAAACCTGATTTTCTCGTAGTGGAATTTTAGGCATGTGGGATAAGGCGAGTCACACTGCATGTATCCAATGTCATACTGCAATATGAGGTGAATAACAAGATGCGTTGCTTATACATCTTAATTAAACTTTGCACATAAACAAATATTTTTGTATACTTTTAGTTATAAACATTAAAAAATACATATAAGCAGATAAACTATGACCACAAGTATATATACAAAACTATGTTTCATTTATTTGCATTCATTTATTTATGTATTCGTTCATTTCTGTGACGTTGCGTAAGACCTCATGAGATTATTTTTTTATAACTAGATATTGTTTCACGTTTTTTTTTTGTCTTTAGCCATATTCCAAGTGACTTCGCAACTAATAAACTAAACTGTCATCGTAACTTACATCATAAAGAGCTCTATATTAATGATACTTCATATCGTGTTTACATCTAAATATGTTCAAGTTATAAGGTATAAATTACAATAAAATGTATGAAAGAGTAATCAGATTAACAAAATTTGGAAACATAATATATTTTAGAAGCTGTAGAGTTTTAAACAATTGTCCAATATTAAAAGTAATAAATGTATTTTATGTTACTATATCAATGTTCAATCGAAAATAAGAAATTAGAAAAAACGCTAATATCTTTCATTATTTATTGTGGTTTGAACATTTTGTTATTTTACATGTTTGTAGTGAAATATTGTTATGTTACTACAAACACACACACACACACACACACACACACACACATGTACATATATATAGTAACCCCTTTGACTTTTGATGGCAGTTTTTTTCTGAAAAAGTCAAATTGTCACGCGGATTAAGGGATTTAAGAAAAACAGGGTCAGAAATTTTAGGTAGAATGGAAGTAATGTATATTTCAAGGGGCTTGGACGCGGGAAGAGTTGGTGGTTCAAGAGGAGAAAGGGGTTTGAAGGGGGTGAGTGAGGTATGGAGTTTGGGAGTGGGGCCGTCAGAATTATTACCTCGGGATTTCCAGAAGAACTGCCATCTTAAAGATCTAACAAACATTTGAAGTTCTTCTACAACTTTAGGAACTGTGCAAAAGAAGACCTTTAGAAAGGAGACAATTTCACTACCAGAGACAGTACAAGAGGAAAGGTTATAAATATTATTGTTGAGAAGCTGTGCCATAGGGTTATCACAGGAAGATGGCTGTTCAAAAGTAGGTGAACAGTCTCCGGAATTGAAGGAGGGAATCATAGAAGGAACCCAATATGAAAACTGGTAATAGGGAGCAGATGAAAAATTCTGATATGGGAGGAAAGGGACTTGAAAAGGAAGTCTAATGCCAAGGGATAAATAGGAGCAGTACAGTTTGGATAATTTTTTGTAATTTTGAGAGAGTGTTTTGAGAAGTATTTTTTGTGCATGCAGCAGAGATTTATTATTGTTTATTTATTATTATTATTATTTGCTGTGCTATTTATTTTATTTTGATTGCACTAAAACCTACAAGGTATAAAATGCATGTAGTTTAAAAAAAAATGGAAACATGGCTTATGATTATATTCAAAAAATTAAAAACCTCTATAATTTTGGAAAATTTATGAAAAAAGAACATTTTTGTCAGGCTGATTAATTGAATTAAGAATAGAAAAAAAAATTAAAGCTTCAGTAAAATAAAAACATAGTACAGATGATTTCAATGATTTTCTTGTTTTAAATGAACAGTGGAAAGGAAGATAATACAGAGTGGTAAGAAGTGATAAGGGCCTTGACCAAAAAAAGAAATCAACATAAAGGGATAACAAAGCTCTTTACAATGGCTTATTGAGCTAATGGAGAATTAATATGTAGAAACATTAGTAGCTATAAAAGTTTAAGTTCCTTTTAATCAATATTTCATGAAATCAACGGTCAAATGAAAAAATATCGCCTATATTATCACCTCAAATTAAACTTATATTGTTACTTCTGCAGACAGCTTTAGAGGTATAGGCCGGATCTTTTTGCCTCATTTCTGATATTATGCAATTTCTAATTGGACATAACAGCCTGAAAAGCTTGTAAAACCATATAAGTAATAAGTATATATTAAACGTCTTTTTTATACCAATTTTGTCATTTTAACAGATATAATGGTCATGAACATTTTTTTATAATAAATATTACGAGATACCTGCATTCAGTGTCTACGATACTAATTGTTTCATTGTGTTCATCAAAATCCCAATCTTCATAATTCATTAAAGTAGCCGTATCTGACATCCTCTGAAAATTAGAATCCATTATAAATTAATAATAAATATTTGCTCCATCATACACCGAACTGTATACAAAGGATAAAGAACATAAAAAAAACATTTTGAGGTAAAATGGATAAAACAACAAAAGTCTCCACACAAATGAAGTTTTATTCAACGCGTTTCGAACACTTTGTGTTCATCATCAGGAAGACACCAAGGATGTGGTACTGACGGGTTGGTCCAGTGAAAACAACTGTGATTTGAAACATTTAAAACATTTAAAAAATGATTTAAAAAAACATTGTTTTTTTACATTGAAAAGAAGTTATAGTTATATAATAAGTATTTGAACAGAAACTTTTTTATATAATTTTAATTATTAAAATCATTACATTTAACTTCCTAGTAACGATAATTATTGGTTGAGCGCACGTAATAAAAATTGAAATTCATGTTATTTGCTTCATTAATATTATCACTTACCAGTTTGAAAAAAATGTAAAAATAATTTATTTTATGAATTAAATATCACCTTTGGTATTATATGATTAAAGTAAAATAAATATAAAATTTAATGGTTATAGCTCTTTTATAAATTATGACCTCGTGGCACAAACACACCAAAACTTAGACATAGAGCACAACTAGCGTTTTGTTTTTGTTGATATTCAATATCAACATTGTACCTGAAAGGTGCGCATTCTCTTCTCTACATTTCCTATAGGAGATAAATTAGTTCCATCGAGTGTGGATGGTAAGTTTCCACGCTACACAAGAGGAAACTTTGACGGTCATTATTGATTGAATATTTAATATTTTACCTCCCTTTATTGAATTCATAATGAAATCTATTATAAATAACAACTATTTTCAATTTGCTGATGATTGGGCCATTAAAAGTTATCAACTAAGTGGAACTACTTCATTATTATCAAATAACGAATAATAAGTTTTTTTTTTTTTTTTTTAGTCATGCTGATTTTCTTTCATTGTGAGAAAAAGCAGAGGCATTGTTAATTATTCCTTTCCTTAATATAAAGATACTTTTGTCAAGATAGGCATAATGTAAAATTAAAAGATTTCATGGAATAAATTTTAAATGAAAACAAATGATCAAAAAGTAAATACTACAAATACTATAAACGAACATTGTCTAGAGCAGACTGAGTAACATAGATAATTTATTAATGCAAGCTTAATCAATGAAAATGTTCATTGGTTATTTATAAAAACTTTGAGTATTATGGTTATAAATGGTTCAATTAAGTTACTATCCCAATAGTAATAGCTTAATTTTATGTTATGTTCCATAACATAACATAAAAGTTGATACTAGTGGGGTCAGGTGTGACCTAACAGGTAGCTTTTATAACTGCATATTTAACATTCGATCATGTTAATGACTCCAAAGTTTTTTCCTAGAAGATGGACAATTTCGCACACATCAGTTCCTGAGGTAAAGTTGGCTTTATTAGTGTCTGTACGACGTCAGCTGCTCATTGAAAGTCTCTAGCATAATAAACATAATTCAGATATGATTAGTACTCCTAAAGAAAAATCAGCCAGGTGGTGTGACTTTCTTACTGCTGAAATAAGCAACTAAAACAAGAACTTTGCCACGCTTTGAGCCCTAAGTCAACACATAAAAGCAGTACCAATAGATATCGACATTGGAAATCATGACCCTAGTTATTTTAAATGAACATTAAAAATGAATCAAGAGTAAAAATATTCTGCTCCTGAAATAATAAATCATTATTTTGGTTTTTAATTTGTCTCGTGCTAAATGAAATATTAAAATTGCTGTTTAATTACTCCCTTCTAGTCAATTTACATACACGATGCAAATGCATATATTTTAATAATAATTGAACATTCATGTCCGAACTAATAAACGTCTTTTTTTATTACTGTCTAATATAAATACTGAAATACTGACTTTCCTTGAAATATTTTCCTCCATTTGTTCTATATACGAACTTTTGTGAAATTAGATTTTGGAGTATATTTAGTTGTATAGTGAGGTCCGTGATTTGAGTGAGTTGAAAGAGAAGTTGGGTGAGTGGGCATCTAATATTTAAGCGGGGAACAATTCTAGCCCATCTACTTCTCCAGCTTTCAACTATAGATAAAGTTTATAGTTTATGTTGCCTGGAAATATTAATAGAACTTTACAGCAAGTACAGGAATAATAATCAAAATAGCAACACTATTATGGGATTTTAAAGTGGTAAGAAGATCTGTATTGGTAACTGTCATTGTCAGATCTGGAATATCAATGAATTTGATGATGATATTTACAGTTTGAAACTATCTTACTTAATTTTAGAATTTTAAAATCTGATATATATATATATATATATATATAATATATATATATATATATATATCAGTTCACAAATGAAGAAAAGTAACACACAGAGAAAGAGACACACCCACAAACTCAAATTTTCGGATGATCCGTCTTCAGGACAAAAGAGAATGGGTGGCCAAGCACGTTCCGGCGAAGACTGCTTGCTACAGTTGAAAGATCATAGTCTTGTTTTTCTATTTCATTTGCGGTTTGATCATTCATATATATATATATATATATATATATATATATATATATATATATATATATATATATTATTGAAAAAACCCAAGGATCTTAGTAGAAAAAGAAAGGTAGGAACTTGCATTACTCTTTTCTATCTTTTGACAATCATTGCTATCAGGAACTGTATTGTCCCTTTGGGAAACAGGAGGGCTCCTGTTTTTAGAGTAGTAATAAAATAAGATTTACGTAGTTTTGATGTTATACTATTCTTAGTCTCTTTATGAACTTCTTTAAAGCTTCCACTAAAACGATTGTCAACTACCCCTTACCCTTTATGCCAATGGCCACAGATCATTATGTAACTATCAACGGTTTCTAGAGAGTGCCAATTCTGCAACAGGTTGGCATTTGCGCTATAATACATTACTCATCAAACCATTGCGGTGGACCATAGTTACTGTTTGATGTACATGATGAAATATAAAATTATAGTTCATTTTTTTATAACAAACTTACTCTACCTTTCTTAATAAATATTGTATGTAAATTTCTTTTAATTAATTATCAAACGAAATATTTTATAATTGATTAACTTTTTTATCTACTTAGTATTTTTTATAAGTTTCATTTTGTTTTATCCACATGGTTTGTTACATATTTATTTCTAATTGTATGTAGTTATGCTTTCTCTATTTGTTCATATATCATATTACATATCAGTATTCAAATATTAGAAGTAACTCATAGTGAGATCTATATATGGGTTAGTAAACACAGCGAGTTAAGTTGATACACAAAGTAGTTCCAAACCAGTCTTGGATTCGATGATATTTGTTCACTTAAAACTTATTTATTTTAATTTTTTTCATTTATATCTGGGAGGTCTACTTCGAGAACAACATGAGAACTGTTTCATTTTTAGGGATGCAATTTATTTCCCAAGAAATGGGAAAACAATTTCAAGTTAAAAAACAATAACTGTGTCTACTTTATCGTTGCATAAGGAAAGGTGAGGTCCATGATACTAATCAAAATAATAGATAAATTTCTCGGATTGAATACCGAGATTACTACTCTCATTGGCAATCATACTAAACATACGATAATATTCTTTTTTTGGAACGCAAAAGAATGAAGAGTTTCATTAAACAACATGTTTCATTAATCATAAACATCCGATGTAAAGGATGCTTTTCCCATCGGCTTCTCATTAATAGAACCTATTGTTAATTGTTCACCTTTTTCCTATTTACTTGGTCAACCAATTCTGTGTTGTTATGCTTATGTAAGAGGTAACAGCTCTGTCAAGGCACCATAAAAATTGTTGCTCTTAAATTCTTTAATATCTAACCATCTCCACATAATTTCGTTTTTTGGGCTCTTCGTAAGGATTTTTTGCTCGCTTTTCATTTATTTTACAATTTGGAACTTTAGAAATAAATTTTCTGTAGTTTTGACACCAAAATTTAAATAATGCTTAATAGAATAGATGTTGCTCATCGTGGTTAACTTTTCTCATTCATAACGAATATATTTTTCTTTTAATTATTATTGAAATATTTTTTCAGCAACTATTTTAATAATTTTTGTTCAATATTTCAATTTTGTTATTAATTTATGACAATGTTCCAGAAATAGTCAATTTGTGGTTTCATTCGAAGGCTATACAACAATATGACAGCTAGTAGTACCGGGTTAATTTAAGATGAAATTGTATACATTGTCGAAAATTTTTTTTAGATAGTCACTGGCAACTTAATCTTCCCTAATATATTCCATTGATATTTATTATAGTAAAGTGGCCAAGCATGCTATTCTTAGGTAGATATATATAATCTAATGTTAACCATATCTCTCCAGAGTTAGTGCTATTACTTTCTTCCTTTAATTCAGAATCATTTTTATTGAAAGTAATACTTCATTTTGCTTCTTCAATTTTTCTATGGCTACACTATTCGTTTGAATAAATTCTGATTTTAAAAAAATTACTATTGAAAGATATCCCAAGGATATTTATAGTTAATAAAGACTCCATCTGAGAAACCATTTGAAAGGTTTTATACCACAAAAACTAGTGTTATATCCATGATTCATTATATAACACACCACAGTATTATGATTAGCTACACTAAGATATGCAACTCAAGCAGTTAAAAGAACTGCAGACAAACTTCTGTACTAAACATTCCCATAATATGTGCCCATAACCAATTCAATATTAGGTTAGGTTAGGTTGCAGTGGCCGTCCTATTGAGTATTAATTTGGTCACAAATAGATTCGTATTCATATCAATGGACAAAAATAAACTTAATTAATTACAAGAACAAAATACAAAGGTAACGCCAATTATTGTTTGAGTACACTTCATTAGCAAAAGGACTAATTAAACGACTTTCCACTTATTAATTAATAAGTGGAAGGTTATAGACAAAAGGTAATAGCAAAGAAACCGTATAGGTGCTTGTATAGCACTTGAAATACACTTCTCTGGGAGATTAAGTCATTTGGGATTGATCGGCGAGAGACTGGCGGAGAAAAGCTTTGTTTTCTAGCAGACTAATGTATCAGCCACCATTAATATCACTAATGAAATAGACCGACAATGCCAATTCAGTCAGAAGCTTATGTTATCACCAAAAATGCATCATACTCTACTCTGAATCAATATTTTCTAAAACTCTCGTGCAATAGAACTCTAAAATTGATAATTAATAATAATATTACATAATGCGTAATTAAAATTTCTATTTATAAAGTTCCTTTGTTTGTTTGTTTGTTTGTTCACCCATTTTTCGTAAAGACAGTGACCTGAAATTGAGTATATATTATTTATTACTTTAATAATGTTAAATAAAAGAAAATTATCACTATATTCCCAAAATTGGAGCTAGGGTAGCAAGTGTCTTGCGTGCCTGCCGATGACGGCAGTGCAAATATATTATATATAAATGTAACAACAATTTTTTTTTTAAATTTAATATTTGTGTAATATAAACCTAGAAATAAACTAAAGGCATGAAGCCAGGGTAGTCCACTGGCTTGCGTGCTCGCCGACGACAGTAGGAGAAATATATTAAAAAAAAAAGTAACAAAAAAATTTTTGAATTCAAAATTTGAATAATATAGACAATGGTAATAAAGTAAAAGCATGGATCTAGGTAGCCAGAGCTTGCGTGCTCGCCGATGACAATAAGTGGAAATGTATTATATATACATTTAAAAAAGAAAATTAATTAAAAATTTGCAAAATATAAACACTGGTAATAAAATAAAGGCATGTAGTAAGAGTAGCCCAGAGGCTTGCATGCTCGCTGATGACAGTAGTCCAAAGGTATTATAAACAAATGTAACAAACATATAATAAACTAATATATTATAAGTTAAAAGGGAATAATTTTAGAAACAAATTTGAACACAACTGTCAGATAAAATACGAATGCTGTGAGGTAATGTTATAAAGATAATTCCTTTCATTAATATTATTTTATGTTAGGCAAATAAATTGAATATTTGAATTTACAGTTTTTGTTTGTTTTAAACATCTTTCATTGTGTATCTAACTAGCATTGATATTTTATTTATTTATATAATAAGATAAATGATTTTTTTTACTTTTAAATAATTTTTATTTTGCTAAATATAATTACTGTGTATATATCTTGAATCATGTTAAGAATACTATATCAATAGATTGGGTCATTAAGAACCGGTTTCCTTGCATTAATAACAAGAAATAACAATTAAAATTATCCCTGTCAATCATTTTCAGTGAATCAATTGCACAATACCTATTGTTGAAATTTCTGAATGAAACAAAGTGTCACGGGTAGTGTAGTGGAATTATTTAATTAGTTGAAAAACTTAAAAACAATATACCACTATATAAATAAATGTAGCTGAACTGTTTTAACAGACTAATTAGTGCAATTTATGCAGTTAAATTGTTCCCTGTGACTTTTAATTGATCACTGTTATGGGTGGCATTCCTTTTACAAATAGAGTAAACTAAATAAGTGAAAAAATAAATTGATAAGCAAATATTTGTATAAAGAGTATATCAGTAGAGAAAAAAGAAAATTTCAATTTATTTACATTAAGAAGAGAATTTATTTCAATTATACATTTATTGTTTCATTGTAAATTATACAACCATAAAATGTAATTAGATGAGGATTATATCTGGATTAATTCCTACTTAGTTTAAATGAAGGTTATATTTTATACATTTTGTGTTTTAATTTTAAGTTTGGTGATTCTCTGGTTGATCAACATTCGTCTAACAAAGACATGTTCTCGTAAGCTCTAATGTCTGAATTCTCATTTGAGGTATAAAAGCTGAACAGTGTCTCATTGTTCTCTCATCAACTTTCAAAGTTATTCCGTCAACTGCAACAGTTCAAATTTAGCTGTTCTGACTTCCACAAAACAGTAAACCATTTTAATCAAACCATGCTTGTTTGTTGGAAAAGTTATAAGACAGAAATTGACAAGAAATATAGAACGGATAGATGAAAAAGGCTGACACAAGATGTATGTAATTATTTCAGAAGGGGAATGTAAACGTAAGATTACTCTGATCAAAAGAGCAAGTAAAAGAAATGTAATGTCTTTTCAAAAATTTAAGTAGACTTCCAAAGGATAATATATTATTACAAGCCGTCTTATCTCGTATATCGCTGGTGTGCCGAGGTATGACGGCTTATAATCACATATTTACTAACCTCTATGACACTAACCATATGCATATATTGCTAGAAATGGTTGAAATAAGAATAGGACGGAAAGCTATATCGTAAAGAAAAAGTGGAATATACTCTAACAAACGATTATAAAATATGAAAAGGGAGGAAAATAAACGTGGTCATGATTTTGAACCAGCGTGATCCTGAAACTAATAGCAATTAATAATAGATTAGCTCTAATTGAAATTATAATGTTTTAAGTAGTACAATAAAAATGTTTAAAACATATACGTCTACAAACGAATCAAATGATGATAAAATTTAAATATTATATTACCAATTACAGCAATCTATTGAAAAAACCAACTTCAATGTATATAATAAATTAATATTATGAGCGTAAAGTCGGACAGGTTTTGCAATAAATGAATAGGAAGGAGTGTAAGGAACTTTTTCCAATCAGTTAACAAATAAGAAAAGTGATTGATTGATTTCTGCCAAATGAATGGATTTAAAATAGTTGTAGCGCCAAACGGAATAGAAAAAACTCAAGTATATTTTGTACTTTCATCACACATAATTTTAACAAACTGTGATGCTACAGAAAAATATTATTGTCTCTAAAATCATAGATTACTTAAATACTTTATATCAGGTGTAGATATCAATATAAATAACATAATTATGTTGTCTGTACATTGTGCTTAGAACTGACTCATTTCAAGTTTTCTTTACGTTTCATACATTAGAGAAAACCGAATCCACCTTTAGAAAAATTTCTGTCGGTTTGTCCGCAAAATTTTGTCACAAGTAAACTCAGCCACCATAAGACATATCAAGCTGAAACTTTTACAGTAGAATTTGTGTATGTCTGACTTAAAACATAGGCTCTGAATTGATTGGAAATCTACATAGAAGTGAAGTTATGGACGTTTAAAGCAAATACGTTTGTCACAAGTGAATTCAGCCACCATGAGACATAGAGAGCTGAAACTTTGACACTAGATATGTGCATGCCTAATTTACAACATAGGCTCTAAATACATTGATAATTAAATATAGAAGCGAAGTTATGGAGCATTAAGCTGTATTTTCCTAACTTCACAGACAAGTTTGTTTTCAAAATACACAGGTGTGGCAAGTAGGTATTGTTAGGCTGTACTATCTATTAAGAATAGCTTTGTGAACGAGAAATTCTCAGCCCTTAATATGAACAGGCAGGAAAAATCAACAAACAAGTTCTTAGGCTATATCATACCGAGGAAAGAACTTACAAGTCAGTAAAGAGAGTGATTAGTGATGAGGAAGCAGTTCATTATCTAACTGAATTTATTGACTCTGACATTATTTCTCCTGGACTGCCTGCTCATGAGTAAAAACTTTAAGTAGGAGCACCAATCATGCTGCAATTTAGTAGCAGTAACAAATTTCATGTTACGAAACGTAAGTGCCCCAAAACTGTGCAACGGGACACGACTCTGAGTTTGTGCTCCGCACAGATAAGCCATAGTGGCGGACATCATGACTGGGTGTAGAATGGAGAGCCTGTGTGTATACCACCCATACCATTGATTCCGAGCCGCTATTTGTTTCCGTTGAAGAGATTACAAAGTCCTTTCAGAGTATATTTTGCATTGACGTTAACTTAGTCGCAAAGGGAAATTTTATCTAACGCAGATATTCAAGTTAGCGAGACAAAGTTTTTCTCACTTGGTCAACTGTAGTTTACCTGCTCAGGAGTCAGAGGTTCCAACTGTTTGTTCTTCCATGAACCTGAAGGACAGACAGTTAATGTAGTCTCTCATTATACAGAGACATTTGCTTAACACTGTACCAATATAGCCATTTTCTACTACTCGTATTTTATAATTTCTAAATATAGTATTAGTATAATACCATAATTGGTATAGTATTCCGTGGTATTTTGGAATACCAAGTATAATGGAATTGTTGATGCCGTCAATGAGGGGTACGTTTGCTAGTTAAGAAATATAAACCATGCTGGAATAATACAGTGAATAATTTATATAAAGAAATAAAGAAAGAATAACGAAAAGATGTTTTTGAAAAGTTACTACAAACGGATTAAAAAGATACTGATGTCCAAACTATGTATAGCAAGTGAGTGAAAATTATTTTAATTTCATCTGCAAAATCTACAACAAAACATCTATGTCTAGAAAGATTATTGCAGCACACAACTCATATATATATATAAACAAATTAAATTAATATAAAAAATGAAAGCCGCATTAGCGGAGATAAACTACAATTTAGTGTGTAAACAGGACAGACAGAACTAACATCAAACTAACTTGTGCGAATACAACAACAGGAATATTTGTTTGTACTTAGACCCCACCAGTTCAGTTCGAAAAATAAAGAAAACAAATAGAGAAGGCCTTTGTTAGTTCAGCTGCTAAAAGGATAAAGCAAATAAAACAAAATAAAAAATTCTGGAGTGGCCTACACTTAACTTTACTATAAGTAAACTTAATATCAAACTTCTTTGGTATATAATATATAATGTTCCAGTTAGGATTAACACAAATGTCTAAATGGGAGAGATTTTTAGTCTTTCTTTCCTGAAGGTAGTACAGATAGTGATTGATGCACTTACCAATATATGGGCTTATTTTTGTATATTACACCATTGATGCAAATAATATCGTTAGTTAGTATAACTACAGAAGTAATAGCATTTTTGAAAAGGGAAAGTGTAGATTTCGTGTTACAAAATAATCTCTTATAGGAGAACACGGTTTTTCTTCCAATAACCAGTGGGTCTCTTACATAGTTTATCTAACCTCCTTCTACATTTAATATTTTAAATATTAATCTTTCCCATTTAAAAGTTAAACATATTTTCTATTTTGGCTGAAAATTGTGAGAAACATGTATGAAAAATTGTCTTTTTAAGATAATTTTTAAATTAAGATGTAGGAAAATCTCATTTTTAATTTTTAAAGGTTTATTTCAATTTTTAGGTTTTACATTTTAGGTCTTTTATAAAATTATTATACAGGGAATTTAATGACATCCTAGTGTTTTTTAAAAAATCACTTTTCTTTCCCGTTGTCAAAAATCCAATTTACTCTTTTTTCTGAGTACTCCACTCTGTTTTAAGATATCTGTAAATGTATATTGAGAAAAAATATATTTGTAGCCAGTTTTTCATATTCAAATCGAATTCAAAGCCAGCTTTTTAGTATAATTTAAAACTTTTATAACTGGAAGCTTGCAATTTTTGAAAATAATAGATATGAACTATTGACTAGAATAGTAAAAAAAAACTGGATTTTGGTCAACGACATAATAGGAAAAGTCGATTCCTCACCCTCCAATATTACCCAAAGTTAATATGATTCATAAACACAAAAAAAAAATACATCTGATATTAAGAAACATATAGATTCATTAGGGCATTTTGTGAGACAAATCCATCATACCATGGAAAGGAGCAGAAATTATATGTTTCGTTGACGTTGATATTAAGTTATTGAATTATTTAAAAATCTAATTGTAAATAAATGTAAACAATACGAAAATTATAGCAATACTTATTAGTTATTTACTTTTAGTAAAGTATAAAAATAATTAATTGATTGTTTTATAAAATCTTGTAAATTATCTATATATTGAAATGGAAAATTAATTAGAAGAGAGATTTCTTAATGAAGATAAATTAATTGAATATGAAGTTTTTTTTCTAAATAAAATAATTTTTTTTAAATTCAATAAATATGCTTAAACTAAAAAAAAAACATTAGTACCTTTACTTAAATAATACTGATATAATTAAACTATTTGGGCAAGGAATAATTAAGTTTTGAAGGTTATGTATTATGACATCATCAGCGTCAAAACAATATTAAACCAATGGCTGCGCTCCAATGTACACGAATGTTTAAGAAAACAGTTAGTGAGTCAATTAATTATTACTGGTAGCTCAGCCTACCTCTGATATAGGCAAAATATTATATAAACTTATAGATTAACTATATTTTGACTTTCGATAAGTTAGGCATAGCTTGATACTACTGGGTTTTATAGGTATTTATATCTCTAGATTCTGTAAGTTGTATTAGTCCCATTCAATGATGAAGCCTATAAGAAACCAGCTGGACGACACTATTAACAATTTATGAGGATGTTTGAAGTTTAAAATATTATCTTCACAAACATCTGTGGAACTAACAATGTGTATGTATTGTGAATTCCCTTCAACCTTACGAATGGAAGTAAGTAGGATTTAGTTATGGTCACTTCACCAGAGACCGATTCCGTACTTACACCAATTATTAAAAAGAAGTAAGAGATATCAAATGAAGCGCTACTTAGTTTTCATATAATTTGACCAAATCTTTGATGCTATCATATATATCATGCTTCACTCCACCTTCACACTCCACACCTCTCAGTCTAATTTATAAAATTAGGAATTTTATGCCAATATCATTGAAAAAGCAGGTCAAATTCTTTCCTATTAAAACAGCCATGAGACAGAGTGATCTATTGTCTCCAGATGAAACAGTATTTTAAAAGTTTTTAAAGCGGTAAAACTGAATGAAGAGGTCATTAAGATCAATATCATTTTAACGGAATTAAGATTTGCTGATATGGTCTACTCAATTTTAGTTGGATACAGATAAACCGTAATAAACATAACAGTGCCTTTTCACAGAATTCCAAATCTTTTCAGGAGCATAATAAAAACCAATAAATAAATTTATATCATAAAACTAATAAAACACATTTACTAATAAGAATATTGAATTATATTTTGAAGAAAACATTAATATGATTTTAAATAATCTCTGTTGTATCATTTTACACTACTATTCACAAAGCGAATATTGTAATAAAAAAAATTTATTTTGGAGATTTGACATTTTTACTAGTTTTCAGATCTTCTCGATGAATTTTTATTTTTCGCCAGGATGGCCGGATGTGTGTGAATATAACACTGAAAATCTAGTGCAATATACAATACACCTCGTTATCATTATAAATGTATACACACAATCTTATATTTATTGTAATGAATAGTCAGTTTCGAGATGACATTCTTATCGAATATATGTATATAAGAGTAAATGTTGCAGCATCTTTACAATCATGACTCATGTGCCCACGTTAACGACAATGTAATCATTCTTCCACAGATCAAACATTTGTGTTACAATCATGCTCTCTGTCAGAATATATCAGTCTATGATATTTATATATAAAATTTGATAAAATATTTGTAACCAAATACTTTTAGAAAAAGAAGATAAGATAAATTTGAAGTTTTAATCAGTCAGTGGTTTTGTCTTAAAATTTAAATATATTTTGAACCAATTTTTCTTTTCTTGTGGATTTGAAGACGAAATAAAAGAAAATTTTGAATCATTATCCCATTGAAGGTCGTAGTCCACAACTTTACAACCATCTTGTTACTTTTACTTCCATTCTTAAAAGAAGTATTCAATGTGTTTGAAGAAGTTTATTGAAAAAAAAATTATAACAATTATTGTTATGCTTTCTTCAATAATATTTTTGGCCATTCATGTCAATTCACTGGTTTAGTACATTTGGATACATTGAGGATTCCAGTTTTTCCTTATCTTAATCATTCAGCTGTAGGACGTGTAACGGATTTAGCTTGATGTTTTTTTAACGTGAAAGTAATTTGTGAAAAATATCTTCTGAAACAGAGAAGAGAATGTGCTTGTGGCATTGGCCCATCAAGACCAGCTTCTAGACTACCAACACCATGAAACCATCTTATGTGCAAATAAAGTAATCTCAACGGGAATTCATTCAGCTTTGTTTTAGGTATACACAATAGGAAATTTGTTAATAATAAATTATGTTTTGGTTTTATTGTAATGGAGCTACGTTGCAAACGTAATATCAAGACTCTGTGGCAAAGTATTATCAAACTCATGGTCATTTTGACCTGACCATCATTTTGTTGTTGATTTTCGACCAACTGATGATAACAAAAACCCTTGTAACGGCCTTAATCTCTTTTTCCAGGCAATTAATCAGAGCGTCGATTTCCTCAAATCCCTTCAACTCCCTACAAAGTATTATCTCTTTTCGTATAAATCTTCTGTGAAATCTGGTTACAAGTAGTGGAAACATTTCATAACTGTTGACATATAACATTGTATGGGTACTACGAATCATTCACATGGAAAATTAATTAACATAACATTATAGCCTTATCATTTATGGTGCTCGTAATACAGATTAATAATTTGGTCTACATTATACAGAATTTCCTCATTAAGAGCTGCAGTATTGTTTATGAGCATAATTGTTGGTACATAATCAATTGTACTACATATATCTGATTAGTGTTTCAACATATTTATTGTGTACTTCGTGGGCACTCTTTGTGTTTCGTTAAATCATGACTTATCTTGTATGAACTATACAAGATATTTTGGTGTGATCAAAACGTAAGGACACTTCCTAAATTTCGCGGGCTCTGTACACTCGAACTTCAATTTTTTTGTTACACCGTTGATCTACTCGTCACGATTAAATCTTTACAGTTTTGTCTATCTAGTTTGTTTGTTTTATGTGAAAAGTTAGACGAGCTTAATAATGTCACATGCATGTCTGCGTGTCGACGATCTTTTGGAGTTGAAAATAATGAAGCAAAGAGTTTATATTCATTTTTGCGGAAATTCATGAATTTTAACAGTGGGGAACTGTAAGTCAGCTTGAGCAAAAAAAAAATGTTGATAAGTATTGTAAATTATTACTTTATCAACCGTAAAAAATTGCCGCTCACACAAGCATCAGTCTAACCTTTATCCCTTTTACATAAACACAACACATGCCTATAGTCAAAACATTGAGCATGTGATCGTGACGGGTGTGCTAAAACAACAGCAACAAAATATTGAAATTAAAGTTTACAGAGCACGCGAAATTAAGAATGTGTCCTTACTTTTTGATCACATCTCGTATACCTGGGTAGTGGATATGTAATGACTTCAAAGAACTCTTATAATAGTGTAGCGCCTGAACTGCAGACAGTGTACCTTAATCACTAACCCAACAATAATTTTTAGTTATCAGGAGAACTAGTGACAGTAATAATCAACTATTGAATATTTATAACTAATTCATAGTGTAGCTAAACTAAAAAACCACTGTTGTCCGTTGTTCATTTTGGGCTCTTTCGAGGTGGTATAAAGCCATTTTAAATCTAGATCTCAAAAAGCTGTCTTGCTGAAGATTTTTAGATCAAGTATCTTCAAGTATTCTTAACATTTCTAGGAATAGCGTGCACAAGATTTTCAACTTCCTTTATTGTAATCTAGAGGAAGAGCTTCAAATAACTCAATCTATATTGCCAGTAATAACACGCTAACTACTCGACTTTCTACCATCAAAGCTGGATTATGAACAAAACAATAAACCCAGGTCAAATCTACCGGTCTCATCAATAGTATAGTTAACTCTGTAAAATCAATAGAAGGCAATAAAATTGAAATTGCCTATAAAACAATAAATATTCATTACTCAAAACCGTACACTTTTAATGCCAGATCACATTACAGTTTGTAATAAACTCTGATTATAAATCTGTTTATAACAGTCATACAAAGCCTATAAATAAGTATTTAAGAGGATATGTTTTAATGATGGTATAATTTAAATGTAGAATTCTTCATTTATGAATAACATTTTAGAATTTGTAATGCGGTGATTGGAAATAACTTAACATGGTGATGGGGCTTAAATCCATAGTTCTGGTCCAATAAATTCTTAGCACGTTCGAAAATATACCACCACCATATAGCACATGCTAGTTCTACATTGGTGTCAGGGTCTATATAACTTCTATGCAAAAACGTCTAGTGATTGTTACTATACTTGGGTATCGCCATATTGAAAATCTACAGTTGTGTCTACATTAAACTTTACTATTAGATGATGTAGTATCAAGATGACTAAAAAGCTAGTTAATTGCTCAAATTTTCCATTCAACTTCAACTATTTATCAAATGCAATATCAGACATTAATGCTGTCAGACAATTAGACCTATTAGATCTCCAAGAAAATAAAAACACGAAATTCGTGAATATATTTTAGTCAATTAATCAATAAATCATGGTGACTATATTTACAACACAATGAAAGAGTAAATATTCATGTAGGTTATATGAAACAAGTTTTACTTGCAAACAGATACTATTAAAAATAATCTGGAGTAGCCTACACTGAACTTTAGAATAAGTAAATATAATATTAAACTTCCTGGGTATATAATGTCTTAATTAGATATAATGTTGATGTCTATAAAGGAGATGCTTATTAGTATTTCAGTCCTGGAGACCTAACAGATTATGCAACTGATGCATATAATATCATGGTATTGCCACATCAGTAATAACACTTCCATATAAACCTGTTTCGAAATAATCTCTTACAGGAGAACATAGCTTTTATTTCCGTAACCAAGACATCTCATACATGACCTGTGGATCTGTTACATTTAATGCCTCCCATCTGACCTTTTACATTGAAGATTTAAGCCACAGATTTCCTTTTGATACTTTAAAATATTTCTTTTGCCCAATATAATATCAGAAAACATTAGAAAAAAAATCAGTGTTCTCGAATCACCGAAGAATTATCTTAAAATTAGTATCCGGTTTGTAATATAGAACCAAGAAATCCATTCCCCATACTTCAAGTATCCGAAGATAATATGATTCAAAAACACAAATAATCTATATCCGGTATTAATTTTTGTTCAAAGATAAAATATAGATTGATAAAAGCATTTTGTTAGACAAATCGATCATACCATGGAAAGCATAGAATTACATGTTTGATTGCATTCGCTTTTTATATATATAATTTTTTTTTTCTTACAACTATTCTTCAGTTATTAAATCATTTTAAATTTTTGTATTAATCCTTTAAACATGTATTTATTTCAGTCGATTTAATGAATACAATTTCTAAGTCAATATAACAATGTAAATAAACGTAAATAAATCCGAGAAGTATAGCACTTGATCCATTAGTCCAGGATGAATATTCAGTTTATATAGCTTTATTGCTCTTGCAATAATTGTGATTTCACGGATTTTTTCTTCTAAATTGCCTATTTTCTCTTAAATTTTTGGCAAAACATCATTGTTATTAAGAGCCATTCAGCGTCAAAAGCATATTTTTTTGTTTTTGAAAATATAAAACTGACCGTTAATTTAAAAAAATAAGCTGAACTTATCTACCAGATAATGTTCAATTTGGGTAAAATTTAATTTCGATCCGTCAAACCGTATGGCTTCTATCGTTTTCAGAAGCATTCAGATGAATGATAAGTCAAAATTTTTACATTTTATTGAAAAAAAAAATATTTTCTGTTTTTTTTAAAAATCTGGAATTTTTTTTCCTTTTCTCAGTTATACTCGTATAGACTTACAAATTGCATTCATTAAATCGACTGAAATAAATACATGTTTAAAGAATTAGTGAAAAATATTGATTTTGTAGCCCCAAAGGTATTCTAAGATTTCAAGACTCTAGAATCAATGGTTTAGGAGAAATAAAAAGTCTAAAAATAAATTTTTGGCAAAAAAGTGACTTTCTCATCATGCAAAATCGCTCAAAACTATACAGCACATCTGCATTATGAGGCGCATTTTAATGTAAAATATCAATTTGATCTGTCAAAAATTCTGTACTTTTGTGTGACCACAAACTTTGGATACATACTCCCACCCACATTTTTACACAGACATCATCGAAAAGACTTCATAAAACGACATTTGGGACCTCAAAACATGTAATTCCGTCAAAATATCTAGATCCAATTTTTCACCATCACTATACTTTACTTACAGTAAAATAACAAACAATAGTCCAATAATGTTTTTCTTGACTGGATTGCCGTTTATCTAAAGTTGAAGTTACAGCAGGTGTAAATCATAACATGTAAATCTGTCAAAAGCTCAAGAAACAAAAGACATTCAATATTTACTATAAGTAAACTAAATATCAAACTTCTTGGGTATATCATATACAACGTCTCATTTAAGCATAATTTAAACATCAAAATGGGAGATGTTTATTACTCTTTCACTCCTGAGGTAGTACAGATAGTGATTGATCGACTTATCAATATATAAGCTTATTTTTGTACATCATATAGCTGAAGCAAATGATTTCATTAGTATAACTACTGCAGTAATAATATTTATGAAAAGCCAAAGTGAACATTTCTTGATACGAAATAATCTCCTATGAGAACATGGCTTTTGTTCAAATAGCCAGTGGATTTCTTACATCGTGTACTTGACCTCATTCCACATTAAATATTTAAGTCAAATTTTCAAATTTAAAACAAGAAAGTACTCTTTTATTCTCTGAAAAACATCGTATACATCGAAGAAAAAATGTTTGTAAAATTATTCATTCTTAGCCTCTAATGTAGTAGTTTATAATATATTTCTTTCATTTATTTATAATTCATTTGCGGTACTGTCATCAGCGAGCACGCAAGTCTCTGGGCTACTCTTGAACCATGCCGTTATTTTATTACCGGTGTTATACTACCCAAATATTAAATTAAAACAAAAATGTTTACATTTTTTACATTTATATAATATTTAAATAACATTTTTACATTTATATATAATATTTTTGCACCATCATCAGCGAGCACGCAAGACACTTACTAACCTGGCACCAACTTTTGGAATATAGTGACAATTTTCTTTTTTTTTTTTAACATTATTCAGGTAATAAATAAGTTATATTTAATTTCAGATCTCTATGGGTGAACAAACAAACTTACGAACTTTATGTATAGAGTTTTATATTACGGTATATTTATGGTAAATTATAAATTTGATGCATCAAACTGAAAGCCCTATATAGAGTTCACAAAATATTCGATACCCACAGACTCAGACTTTCGCTTTCTCTCTCTCTCTCACACACACACACACACACACACACACACACACACACTCACACGCACACGCAAAGAAATTATTGGAAAAACGTCAAAGAAAGACTTTAGGGGTCATAAAGAATGTAAATCGTCAAAGTTTCGAAATAATTTTTTTGATGAATATTATAGTTTGCTCATAGTTAAGAAATTGAACAATACTTCCAACAAAATATTACATAAAATTGTTAAATTGTGACTGCAACATCAAAAAAATGAAGAATTATTTAGCAAACGATGCTAAATATAATTTTGATAACACTCATATTTAACATATGAACAAAAGGACTTGAAACAAAAAGCTTGTGGAAACGATAAACACAGCTAAACACAAAATTAAACCAATTTTAGAAAAAAAAGATGTATTAATATATTACACTTTACTTCAATCATAAGAGAGTTTCGTTGTTTCCAAATAAAAAGTGTAAATATTTGTTAATTATTATAATAGTTTGAAACGAATAAACAATAAAAAATATATAAAAATATATGTATAAAAGTTTAATAAATATGTGTCAAGTAAATGTTGGTATTGCTTCAAAGAAGAAGTCACATGTGGTACATAAAGTCAAGTTGTTTTTCTAAAGTTGTGTGGAATGAAAAAAATGATTTTGATCAGTATATGATAATCAGTTTCTAATAACTTGTTTCAGATTTAATGCAAATACTTTTAGCTAACACTTTAAAATATATATTGTATATGTTCTAGTGAATACAAAATAGTTTACTTGTAATGTAGTTTCGGAAATAGTTTCATAGAGATATTTCAAGCACGGTAAGTAGCCCTGGGAACAGTGTTCATGTACAGCCCAATGAAGATTTCTCAGTGGCGGAACAGGGAATGTTTTATAGAAAATGAAATAGGATTCTTCATTTTTTCCATATCTACTCTGAAAATATATATACTGAATTAAATTTAAAATAAAATATAAAATCAGGTGAATCATTTTAAAAATAAATAATATCAATATTTTAAGTTTAATTAGTTTGTAATCTTTACCAAGATAATTGAAGCTATTCTGAACGCATATAATATTGAATATTGATGTCTGCTAGAGACATGAAATATCTCAGAGTAAATTCAAATAGACTGAAATAATGCCACATTTCAGGGGTAATTGAGCGGTCGATTCTACTCTTTACCCCTTCAAGATTCATGATATCAGTTATTATGCAAGAAGAGGTTCCAGGAGGGTTTCCTTTATCTTATCTCTGATGCTGAACTGTAGCAAAGAGGGGAACACAAATGGTCTCTCCTTACTCATTGAATCAGAGAAGTTCAATTTGTCAGATCCCTTCTAGTTTCTCTTTTCTAACGTTATCATGCCACTGTTACATATAAATTCAAATTATAGACAATTATCAATTGAAAATTAGCTGGAACAGTGAAATAATTTTTATTTTAATCAAACAAAAGGAAATAATTGTTTTTGTTGAACAGAGAGTTAATGTTATGAGACAATAAAGATAATATTAGTTTCAAACGGTAGAATATACAGGGTATCCATAAAGTCCATGTGCAGTTTAAAAAAATTATAACTTTATTCGTATTTACAATAGAAATAATCTGTAAAAAAGATTAGAAGTAAGTAAACCTACATTTTTTAAGGTTTTATTCTAAAAATAATTTTTAGTTTCCACAGTCCTCCATTATTAGCAATATAGAGGGTAATACGCTTTTTCAGTTTACGGAAAACATGCGTCAACTGATTTACAATAATCCGTAAAATCTTATTAGTTATTTTAGCTTTCAAATCTTCAAATGAACAAGATTTAGATGCATACACAGTTGTTTCCACATACCCCTATAAGAAAAATCTAATGGAGTCAAGTCTGGCGTGAAGATGAATGAAATGGTTCACCTCTCCCGATTTATCTGTTAGGAAATTCGTGATTTAGAAGAGGTTACCACATGATGGAGGATAAGTGGATAAAATTTCAATAAGACTTTAAAAAATATAGATTTACTTCTTTCTAATCCTTTTTATAGATCATTTCTATCCCAGCTACAAATAAGGGTATATTTTTTTTTAAAACGCACACGGACTTTATGGACACCCTGTATTACAACTTGAGGCAAAATATGTAGTTGTCTACTCTAACATTACCAATGGTATTCCGATTACCAGGATAAAGGTGACAGTTCAATCAATAATTGGTTCAGTGTGAGTCTAGTATTACTTGATCAGCAATTTTGGATAGTATTATGTGCTCTCAGTCTCAGAATGACGTTAAAGTTTATAATTCAGCTTTCTTTAGAAGTATTATACCACCTTTTATAAGCGATTGAGTGTTTAAGCTATTACTTTAGGATGGATTAAATATTTATCAAAGTGGTAATGAATATCTTTAAATGTTTAGTTTTCCGGTTATTGATGTAGCTCCACTATCATACTTCTAAATGCTACTGATCTCAACCATCATTCTGATAAAAATGTAGCTACATGCATGGAAAACAGAGAACATTATTCCAACATGACCAATTCATGCATAATGCAAAAATTAAAGATTTCAAATTTGTTTAATATAATCAGAATTACCAACAAGAATAACTGTTTTTACTAAACATGAATAGATCATTATATTGATTAAGAAGTTATTGTCAATGTAGAAAGTGTGATATTATCATAATAGGCAATTTATTAAAATTAATGTGATAAAGTTGATAGTCCTAGTAAAAAGAATAGACATTTTTATGTTCCTTCCAGGTGGAAAGAATTAGTAACCTTTTGTCTGGCTTCCTCTATTACTCAGTTCTTCAAAAGAATCATTTGAATGTAGACTAAGTAGTCAAATTATATGGAAGTTAACACCTCTATTTTGAGAAATTACCAATTGAAAAATTATAATAGCATTTTCTATTAAAACGAGAGAAGAAGTGCAAGTAATTTTACAAAACATATTGTGTAGGAAGAGTAATGATTTTACCTCCAAAGCTGTGACTCTCACTTAAGCAAAATATTGTTTATGATGGTAAATTGCAGTGAAAGACATATTCATTTGTCTGCATGTAAGCCGAGTAACAGCACATATTGGATGACATTATGAATAAAGTTGAATAGAAATTTACATTTTTTTTTTATTCATCTGATTTAATAGATGTTAAAAATATCAGTAAATAAATCTCTGATGTGTTTTCAAATAATTAGAAATAACACAAAATCTTTTCCATTTGTAGTCTGTATTAATAAAATAAAAGTATCGGATAGGATTATAAACTTTAAATTGTAGAATTTCATAACAAGGCAGAAGCGCCAGTTGATGTTACTGAACAAATGTGTGCAGCTTATATTCTTGGAAGAGTAGATATGCTGTTTTAATTTAATTTCAATTAAAATTTCTAGGAAGAGTAGATACGCTGTTTTAATTTGGTAACAACATGAAAAAGTTGGTTACCTTTGTTTCTTTAGAAAATGATATATAGAAATCAAAATTCAAATAATTTTATCAAAACAGTGAATATGTTATCGGTGAATATGTTATTCAAAAGTCAACTTAATATATATTTCCCATTTAAGCATAACTAAGCTTATGTGAAAACGAAATATGTAACTTCAATAGAAAAGTTAGTTCAAATCAAGTGATAGTTGGAAATGTCAATAATTTGAAGTAGTTTAAAAAACAAAATAACTGTATGTGATGTAAAATGAGAAAGAGAAAAGAGCTAACCAATTGTTGTGGCACAGAACAAGGTTAAAATGTATTTTAACACACTTATTGTAAATTTCTTAGAAACATGGTTTTTGAAGGTGAATGCTTACACCGAAAACTATATTGATTTTTGGCTGCTAGCTGTGTTTCACAATGAGTAAATTATTATTGTATATATGCTTGTATAGTATGAATTCATTATCATAACAATTATCTTAATATATTTGACTTAGTTTCACTTATATTTCAGATTCATTAGTTTTGCTATTTATATTATATTTTCTGACAGCTGAAAGCCATCTAGAATAGAATACACAAAACTGTTATATTTGGCAGTAGTTAAGAAAACAAACAGCTATATATAGGGAATATTGTATTACTCTTTTTACGCAATAAAAAAAAAGGAAAGAAATGACGCATACAGAGCTTTTGTTATTAAAAAGTGGTTAGAAAAAATTGGTATTCACTACTATTTTTTTTTGTTCCTTTCAAATTGATAAAAGGCAAATGCAATCTCAATTTCGACTGAAAATAACTACCTTGACTTATTTATGTTGAAGCGACCAACTATTGTATTTACATGTTTATTACATTTTTTTTACTACTACTTTTAATAAAAATAATAATAGCAAAAAAAAGAAATAATAGTTTAAATTAATTATCAATGATTACTTAAGTCAAAAAGTACCTTTCTCTCGAACCATTCGAAACTTTTCTTTCTTCTAAATTGTTATTATTATTAGTAATTATATTATGTTTAGTACGATAAACAGCCTATTGTTTTAGAAGTATTTTCACATAAGGTAGTAGTAGTAGGCAACACTGTAGGTTGCAGTGGTTGTACCACAAGGGAGCACACATAGTCCGAACTAGAGGTGGGCGTATTGAATACCAAGTATTTGAATAAAGACAGGTACCGATGTAGTCGAATACGCGGTTACGACAGGAACACGACTACTTTCGAATACTTCGATATGTATTCGGCCGGTCTCTTACGATACGAATACAAAGTAGTCGAATTGGATTTGTTCTTATCAATTACCCCATTTTCCCTTCTCCCCACCACAGATTACGATGTCAGCCAACACCCACCAACTCCTCCTCAATCCCTTGTACCTGCCAATTACAACGAACGATTTTCTTAGCACTTGCACCAATATCTCAAGCGTTTAGCAACAGAGACTGGTAATACCTCTTCATTCCGTCCTCAGGCTTGAGACTGCGAGTGACCTGCATCTGGTGTTTGACCATAGCTACTACTTTGTTGTTATTTGTATTTGCTTATCCTCTGTTGTATTAAGAAATTCTACCACCATGATATAAATAAATCTATTTATTCAACCGAGTGTCTTTTTTTTTCTACTGCACTCTTTTCTCAGTTCTACGGAAGTCTTGTCAATTATAATATTATTACAAAGCATTTTTATCTATTAAAAATGAACCCTAATATTAAGTTGCATAATGTAAGTAGGCCAGTGCCTAAATAGTAATATATTATTTTTTCCACCAACGATGTTGAAACCAAATTTCTGGCTTACAATATTTTACAATGTGGACAACTGTAAGTTAATACATGTATGTGATAAATAATGGGATAAATAATAAGAGTGTCAAGTGGTCAGGATTCGGTACGCAAGATACAGGATAGCCGAATGAGTGCATTGTATTCGAAAATAGTCGTATTCGAAGTATGGAATACGGGTTCTGTCGATATGATACCCCGGGATCTACCAGTCTAGAGGTTAGCATGTAAGTCACTGGGTAACTCTAGCCACTAGAATCAGTTGATTGTAAATCGAGATATTCTGGTGTACCCTGAATATAAACTATCGTTTCTCTAGAACTATTTGCAAGATTTACAGGGATAATGTCTTTGCCAAGACACTACAGTATGCAAGAAATACAATTTATAGAGCTTCTGAAGTCCATATACTAAAGCGTGAGA
Organism: Hermatobates lingyangjiaoensis; assembly: GCA_026182355.1. Taxonomy (NCBI): domain Eukaryota; kingdom Metazoa; phylum Arthropoda; class Insecta; order Hemiptera; family Hermatobatidae; genus Hermatobates; species Hermatobates lingyangjiaoensis. The sequence goes on along the minus strand of JAPFBL010000188.1, from coordinate 1,725,928 downwards.
GTTTTGAAGCAAGGAGAAAGAGGGTCAGGAAACGGGATAGATCTCAACACGCCAGATAAGCAAGGAATTGTTTTTATAGAGTAATAGTTGTTTATTATATCAATAATTTATTTTAGAAGCAAGTAAATGATGTCAAATTTATTCTATTTTTTTCAGGATTTAGTTTGGAATGATTTTAAAAACATTTAGAATAATGTACATATTTAATTTCTTTGGGGTTAAATTGTATTTAATATAAAACAACTCATGTTTATATATATATATATATACACACGAGTTCAAAATTCAAGAAGACTAACACACAGAGTACGGAAACACACTTACAGACTCCAATTTTCGGGTAATCCGTCTTCAGGAGAAAAGAGAAAGGGAGACCAAGCATTACACAAAATTTTGAGTCTGTAAGTGTGTTTCCTTACTCTGTGTGTTACTCTTTTTGAATTTTGAACTCGTATTGTGTCCAGTTTGGATCGTGTTTTGTTTAATTAAGTGAAGATATATATATATATGAATGTTTTCCTTATCTCGATCACATAAATTTAACACTATTTTTCTTTTTTATCCAGATTTGTTCTAGCATCAAAAATACAACACCTTTAAGCCGACGTCTACATTTGCAGACATTTTCAGGACAAAAAGGGTCATTAGGCCAGCACACTTACTGATTTGAACACAAACCGCTATGTAGTTGCTTCCTTAAAATAGAATACCAAGGTAATTATGTATATTAATTAAATAATGTAATATAATCACTTTTCATATTATTGTAATTAAATTTTGTATTGATATAGCCCTGAAAATGTTTACAAATATAGACGAAACGTCAGCTTAAAGGTTTTGTACATTTGATGCTAGACCAAACCTCGATAAAAAAGAAAAATAGTGTTATATATATATATCCAAGTTGTTACTATTGCTAAATTATTATTATCTTTAGCAGGCAGAGCATAAAAATAATGCATTAAACATTTTGAATTTTCAATTAATTTTTTTCTTAATTAATGAAATTCGTAGTTGACTATTTTTAAATAGTGATAATAATAAGTATAAATGAGATGTAGAAAATAAGATGGAATGATTTCCGACACCGCTATATTAGAAAACTGATAGAACCTTAAGACAGTGATAAATTGTACACATTTACCATTTAATCAGAGGACGAATAAATGAAAGACATTTTCAATTAAATAAATGAAAGAAAAGATATGTTTTTCAATAAAATGTAAAATTACTGACGTAATAAAAATAATTTATTTGAAGCATATATAAGGTTATTGCAAATGTTTTAAATCATTATTGAAGTTCATCTATATTCTATATGGTAGGTTCATTGTAATGGTCTGACAATTACACACTAATGAGTCAGACATTGTCATTTGCCTTTGAGCGCACTCCAATTCTTTTTTTGCTATTTAAAACATCTTTTTTTTTTATAAAAATCATTAAAATTTGAGAACTTATTTTTCATTCCATTTATACTAACAAAATATACCAAAATAACATAATTGTTACAAAAGTATAAATATTAAAAAAGTCATGTTTCAATTTTATTATTTATACTTTATTGAGTATTATTATAAACATCGTAACTATAATTCTTTTAAAAGTCATAGAATTATACTTTACTATTACTCTGTTCAGTAAAATTCGAACATAACTTATTGCAGATTTTTAGCAATTACAAACAAGAATTTTAAATATATTCCACAAAAAATTTAATTTTTAACTAAAGAGTGATATTTCAGTTTTACTACCTTTATTTGACATGATAATAATAATTTTGTATTAAGTAGCAAATTTTTTAATCGATTTAATATTTTTATGACTATTTGACAACGTAAGGAAAAAATATAGAGAAAATATTTATAAAAAAAAAGGCTATTAAATTAATTAATGAATGCTTTGAAAGTGAGAGACAATTATCCAACGTCTAAACCACAGTAAGAAATCAGAAAAATTATTCAGATTTTTCGACTAAAAGAAGTGATCTTTGTCAGAGTGTAAACTGATACTGACTAAGACCTCTTGTTTTATTTGAAATATCTTAGTAATTTCACTAATTTTTTACTGTGGCTTAGACGTTTATTTTCATTTCACAATGAAAATAGGATCCCTACACTGAGAAATGTACGGAATATTTCCATGTGGCTCTTTCTTCAGACGTAAAGCAGCATATTGAGTGCACTCTTTGAAAAGGCAATTCAATTTAATTTTTTTATATTAAAAGTAAAATAAATTAGTCGTATTTATGCAATAATTAAACTCAATCAAGTAGTGATTTTTCTTTGAAAACTTTGTGTGAATTATTTCTGAATTTTTTTCAGTCATGTACAGAAATAACACATTGTCTTCACAATGATTTTTACATTCATAAATTCTTGTTAATGTTATAGATCTAAGTGCTGTGGTAAACTCCAAAAAGCCTGCTGCTATGTTCTCTTCTATTCTAATAAATAACACAGAATTATATTCAAATATGCTTTTGTAAATTGTATGTTTTCTCGAGGGTAAGTCTGAAGACAAAAAAAAACAATACATTTTTTACTCTGATTCTACAAGAGAATATGGTGTCTCACTTATTATTCTACATTGAGAGTCATACATTTTGCCAAAATCAATTGCATTTAGAGATGAGAACGTGATATCGTACAAGTTAGTGGTCTTGTACTAAACGCCTTCTTTCAGGGTTCACATGCTTAGATTTATTCACTTCTTGCGTAAAAATATCCAGGACCAATGTGACAATTGAACCCGGATCTACTTTTCAGGGGCCAGCACGGAAGTGACTGGGCTAATCTAGGTCCTAATTGTGAAGTTTATGATATGAGGTACACTATATTAGTATATACTACTTATACATTCTAAATAAATCATGTGGTGGGTATCTCAGTTTCTTAAAATTTGAAGGTCTGTTCAGCAATTTCAGTCAACATAAAGGAGAAGATATATTCTCGACAAGGCATAACAAAATGAATTTGAAATAAGAAGTTTGCTTAAATACTTACTCAATGGAACTTTAGCTCATAATTTAAAATAAGAGTTTCGATAAATGCTAACGACCAACGACCAACGAATATAACCGCGCACTATAGTGCACGTTGTAACTAGCAGTTCCAGACCAGAGGCCTTCTACTGCTTGATTACTGTGCTACTATAACATGGAGTGTCAGTAATTCATGTCGGATATTAAGTTAGTCTGTACAGTAATGATGTCGTATTCGCGGTCATGTGGTCTTGTTAGTCATAGTTTTCAATGCTTTGAGTCATGAACTGGAAAGGTAGTCAGATAGTCACTGGATGAAGTAATTATTTAGTGAGGTTGAGGAAGGTTGGCGACAGGATTTAGAGTTTGTACAAGGAGGTTTGGATGGGTAGATAGTTTGTTGTCTTCATTGGTAGTAAGTCGAGTGATGTAGCTATCTATGGATTCCATTTTCAAATCATGGTGAATATCAACATTACGGGCGTACCAAGGAGCCCTGGCTATAAGGCGGGCACACTTATTTTGAACAATCTGGATACACGCCTTGTTCGTTGGTGCAGCTCTAAACCAGACGGAGCATCCATAAGTCATCGCTGAACGAATAACCCCCTTATAGACAAGGTCCTTGACCGAATCAGGAGGATTCCTTGATTTGAAAAGAGAATATAGATTACACATCAAGTAAATTCCAAGCTTGGATTTCTTATGGAGGTGCTGTTTGAATGTTAATCTAGAGTCTAAAAGAAGACCCAGATATTTTACATGGGTTTGGTAGGGAATGATCTGGTTACCAATGAAGACAGGAGGATGACGGGGAGAGACACCCTTGCAGAAGCGAACATGGGAACTCTTTGTTGGATTCACCGCTAGTTTCCACTTTGAGAACCAATGCAAAGCCCCATCAAGGAAACATTGCAATTTCCTGGTGGCATAGCTCACATTAGCACATCTATAAGCTACAGCAGTGTCATCCGCGAAGAGTCCGAGAAATGTCTCAATCTGCTTGGGTGAATCGGGAGTTATTATAGCAGGAGGCTTGGGGAAGTCAAGTGTATACAGGCAATATAGGATTGGACCAAGAACACTGCCCTGGGGAACACCTCTATGCATTTGTCCAGTTGGAGAATGTCTGTCATTAATAGAAACAAAAAAGTTTCGTCCAGAGAGGAAAGACCCAATAATCTCCACAAACCATTCAGGCAAACCAAAGCAGCCTAGTTTGTGCAGTAGACCCCGATGCCAGACCGAGTCGAAAGCTCGCTCCAGATCCAGAAACACTGCCACTGTCTTATAAGGGAGGAATGGCCTCAATAAATGCTAATTCAATTTGTTTATTTAACAACTACTTTATGTCACAACGTAAATAATCATAAGTGCAGGCTTTAGTTACTAATGTATAACAAAAAATAGATACTTAGTCGTTCTCGATTGATCATTTGTATAAACTTTTTTTTATCTTCTTTTTATTACAAAGTGAGGGAAAAACGTAGACCTGTTTTAAAATAAATAATACTCTATCATAAAAAAAATCACCTCGTGAAAAATGTATATCAAACAATGAGAAGAAATAAAAAATATATATGCACTTAAGAGAATATTTATGAATAACTAAATATATTAGATTAGTATTATCAACATTATACTCCTTCGCAGCCTGATTACGTGGTTCAAGAAGTGTCTATCTCAAGTAGAAACATATTATATTCTCATTTATATATTTGTTGCAATTTTTGTGATAAATATCTGACTATAGGATGTATATATTTGATGAATGGACTACAAATGTTTTTACATATCATTACTAAATTTATTCATTTCACGTGAAACCTCTTTTCTCATTGTATAAACTTCAAAATATAGTTTTGTTTGACAGAAAGAAATCTATACTTTTGAATAAATAATTATAAGGAAAAATGTCATGCAAATACACTAAAACCAAACAAAAGAATAAAAAGAAATTTTGCATTATTTTGTAAAATATGTTGCGTCTATGAAAAATATAATGTATTTTATATTTATATGAAATGTAAACTTCGAAGTATCCTAACGTATGATACATGCCCTCACAAAATATTGATGAAAAACTTTTACAAAATTTATGATTTTGAGAAATTGTAGGTAAGAAACAATACATTAAAATATTAAAAGTTTAACCTTCGATCAAAATCTGTGAACTTGTGTTGACGAAGATAGTATCCAATGTCTACCACTGCATCGTAAATCCAATCTTCAATAAGTTCGCTGTTTGTTTCATTACTTGATTTCAAGTCGGCTTGAGCTACTGTATCTTCTTCCTCAGCAATAATCTCGCTTGAGATTGAGATAAAAATAATTGCATTTATCATAAAACGCATTATGTTGATATTGTATGTTATTTTCATACAGTGCTAGAGCAGGTATTTATTTCTAATTAAAATATTTTTAAAACAAATTGCTCATAAAATCCAAAAGTAAAGAGCACATTTTAACAATAATGAATTTACTTTTCTTTAAATAACATAAATAATGATACATTATTAATTGTCACTTATTTAAGCATACAAGTCTTGAGTAGCTCACATATTGAGTAGCATCAAACTAGTGTCAATTTTTTGTTACCTGGCCCAATTCTATATCATATTTCAAAGTACAATGGTTCCTTTTTAATTTTTTACTACTGTGTATAACACACTATGCAACCATGTATGCACATTTAATATTATGCGTATTAATGTGCATATTTTGGTCGACGTATGAGTATGTCTGTGCTCCCCAGTCGGAGACATGTATGTTTGTATGCATATTTTATAGAATGCGTGTCTATATTTATCCCTTTAAATAAATTAATCTAATTTTATTTTTCCTCTACCCTTAGACTAGTTTTATAGTTTTGTGGCTGTTAACTTCTAACAATGTTTATACAATTTTATAAACCGGTTTTGTTTACATTATTCTTGTAATGTTCTTGCATTATTCCAGGGAGTGTTTCTTAAACTATTTTGCTCAGGTACAATATATTTTCTACTATTCATATCCCAGATATTTCTACTAAATTTTCTGGTGTGTATAAAGATGATGGACATAATTTTGACTAAGTTAAAGTCTAATTTAAGCAGTATTACAAAAACCTTTATTAGAGTGTATTGATTGCTAATGCTCATGTGGCTACGAAAGTAACCTTTAACTTCATTAGAATAAATATTATTACGAACCGTTATACCTCGTCTACGGCTGGCGGAGTCGCCCGACCGGTTTCGCAATGACTGAGTCATCAATGGGACTAAACCTATCTTCCTGAATCATGCATATAAATACCTATTTTAACACAATAGTACCACTACCTGCCTAAATTTCCTGGCAGATGATCCTGGAAGATAGGTTTAGTCCTATTGATGATGTAGCCATTGCAAAACCAGTCGGGTGACTCGACCAGCGACAGACGAGGTAATAATATCTTATTTACTAACATCTGTGGCACTAACAATATGCATGTATTCACTAATAACAATATTGCATGTAATTATGCAATCCACTGATTCTTAAGACAACACTTTAACTTCTGTGTGTTGTGATTATTTTGTATATAGGGTTTCTAGCAGAGAATGTAGCGTTAGATATTAGTATAGAGATATCAAATTCACTATTGTGTTTAACTAGACATCTTACACCTTGCTCAAGGTTCCTTTAGCATCACTTAGCAGCAGTGATGAGAACAACCGCAATATAACATCTATACTTAATACATTAAACTAATGATTTCAACTATATTTCCATTAACGGCAAAAGTAGGTTCAATTTCATATTAATAACATATAGTAATAGGCAAAGATTTTATTTGTAGAATTGAACCAATCTTCATGTATTGAGGTTTCTTGAGTCATTTTAAAAGTTATTGAGAATATTTGAGGGTGTTTACTGGAGTGAAGTAGTGGGTTTAAAAGGGTCTGTGAATACGCTATTTGATAGATCAATTTAATTTGCAAGCTTACCCTTAAAGATATGCTGTTTTTAGAAAACTGTATTCCATCATGGAAAAGCTGCTTTATTGGCCGGTATGTTAATGTAGATTTTATTTTTTTACCCTTCTTCATCCATCTTAGCACTTTTTTGCAGCTTCTTCTTTTGACTCCATTGATCTCAATATAAAGATATTTATGTTGTCTTTTTTATAACTCTCTCGACCCTTCATGTAAATTGTCATATGACCTAAGTTTATATTTATATCTGATCCATCATATATTGATTTATTCTTCATCTATTTTTCAAGTGGATCCGTGTAAATGCTTGGATCACAGTTCTTCATGTCAAATAAGATTTGTTTACTTCAAACTCGTCTAACCAGTCTTCTGTCTAATACCTTTGTGTACCCTTGTCTCCGTGCTCTCAAAGGAAGGTTAAATTATTTTTACTGGATTTCTTATTAGTCATCTTTAATCGAAGAGTATACAAACTTTTCCTTGGAATTGGAAAGCTTTGAAAGCAAATGGTTATACCTGACGACCTTGACATCACCTGTAAGAATATGAGTAACAATGTATCTTTCAATGTATAGCCAAAAATTTATATTTGGTTTCATGATTTTTTTTGAAAATTTTATCCACCATGAGACATTTTCTTTCATTTCAGTTTGAATAGACTTCAAATCCTCACTTTATTGATAAAAATACCTATACTTAAATACCTAATATTGATATAACCCAATATTGATATAATACTTAAATTTGTAAATAAAATAATACATTTTGAAAGGAATTATTTAATACCATTTATGCAAGGTACAATTACCATAACGCAAAAATCAATTTTCTTTCGCACTGAAGATAGTTTAGTTGATTATTGCTACAGTAATTTTTATTTGTACATCTTTCTCTGTTATATTAAGGCTAACAAAGGTATCTATTTTAAAATGTTTTATCTTTATAGTAAATAATCATACATACATTCAACCTTATAGGCATCTTTTATGGTCTATATGATACAGTTGTATTATTACTGCAGAAAAACTAATTTTGTGCATCCAAACATGTAGTTTAGGCATAGAATTTTAGAAAGCGGAGATAATTAAAGGTTATGAAGGATAAATGAAATATATATTTTTTTAATATATATACTGGTGTCCAAAATAATATTTCCATATTGATCATACGATATTGAGCACAATATCGTGCTCATACGATTAAATTTTCAATTTTATTTATATAAAGTAGGCTAGATTTTTCTAATTATGAATTGATATAATGATTTCAACACAAATATAAGCTGAAATGAACAAGGGTGTTTCAGTTAATAAGAAAATTCATCTTTCGCTCCTACTTTAATAATTCCTGCTATTAGATTTATTTTAGAAATTTAGTCCTTTATTCTACAAAATTATAAAAAAAAATCTTGTTTGTTTTAGTCAAGTAAAGTATTATTTTCCAGACAAACCTTTAAGATAAAAAAAGAAATGAATCCGAGGAAAACGATTTATTTATCAGCACTTCCATCACTCAGGAGAATATTTCCGTGCCAGAAGTGTATTTTTCCCATTAATAAATTTATAATTTATCTCAACATGAACAAATCCTACATTTTCAAAAATTCACATATTAAGGGACTGAATTTTCTGTTAACATTTTCCTTCATATTTTATCAAATATATGACGAATAATTTACTGCGTTACTTCTACATAAGACTAAGTCCCATTACATAATCTAAATATCCCTTTCTGAATAGCAGAGTATTATAATTTATTCGTGTTTATTTGTAGGTCATATTTCATTCCAAGGTCAATAATATTTATTTATATTGAGATATAAATAAAATTCTGAACACGCTTTCTGTATGAATTTGAATAAGAATGAAGGTAGAGGTTTGAATTATCTTCTCTCCTATTCTCTTAGTTACTGCATAACTTCCTGAAGTGTTGATTCCTTTTCTAATTCCTGTTTCGTACTGTTTATAAGATCTGGGCAGTAGGTGATTCCATAGTGAGAATTAATTCTACCATGTGGTGCAATATTAACTGGATTCCCTCAAAAAGATTTGGTTTTCAATAATATAATTGCTTGTTTATCGTTTAGAACTTCAACAGTATATGTTCCAAAAGGAGTCTTGTTAATAGACACAACCACGCCTGCAATGTTTATTAAGTCGCTATGAATTCTAAAAGGAGACACCTTTTCAGAGGTTTGCCCATCTTTTATAGACACAGTGACTGTTATAGTTATATATAACTATGGCTGTTATATGTTTATAGTTATCTAGGGACTGGCACTAAGTTTGAAGTATCATCTGATTTCATCTGTATTTCCTTTTCATTCCTTGAGCTTTCTAATTTCTTTTCATAATTTAGGCATCCAGTTTTTATTTAATATAGCTCAAGAATACTTGATGGATATCGTTATGGGCCACTCAGCTTCTTCTTGACCTTTTCTTCTAGTTGTGTTGGTCTTTCTGTGTTTGAACCTCTACCTCTTCTGTTTAATCATTATCTTTCATAGGGATATCTATCAAAGTAGTTTCATTGGTTTTTGTTGAGTTTGGGACCTCTGATTGTTTGGGTGTGTTTAAAATTGAAGTGTTTATTTACTTTCCATTTTTTTTATGTGTAACATGGTTTCTTTTATTGCGATAGTGTAGGCTCCTTCCCTCTACTAGCACCTCAAATTCACAAGGAGTGCGAAGGTAACAGTAAAAAGAGAAGCTCTTTGAGTGTTATTAAGGGTGTATGCGTGTGATAGGTGAGCTCGGGGCCCCGGGATTCGCTACACCCCGTCAGCTGCACACGTCAGCTTCCCCTGGGGAGGAGTACACATTGTTATTAAAAGTTTTATCTTTTCATTATTTTTTAGGTTTACTCTTAATAATAACTAAAATATATAGCAGAAATACAAATATATATATAATTACAGTAAGACCTTTATAAAAAATTTTCAGATTAATTTAAAATAATCCAAGTTTAATTTAAACTTTTGTGTAGTATATATGTATTTTCAAGTTGAAGAACAATTTGAAATATAAATTTGAACAATATTAATTACACTTAGATAATTTTAAATTAAACTTGGATTATTATAAATTAAGCATGTTTTATTTTAAATTAATGATGGATTATTTTAAATTAAACTTGGATTATTTTGAATTAACCCGAAAATGTTGTACTAAAAAATTTCATCTTGTATGCATTAACAAAATAAAACTTAATACACCCAACGTAAAATATCCATTGTATAATTTGGTACAATTTATAAATAAACCGCTCTTTTGCACCTAGATTACCAGCAATGACAATAAGCTATTGCGGTGGTCTTCAAGAATAAGTGTTGTACTAAGCAGTTAACACCCCTCTCATCTTTAATTAAAAAGAACTGAACAATTGAACATTATGGATGTCTGAAAAAATCATTTTTAAAACGAAATCTAGTCAATTCAATGTTTAACAAGATTCGTCTTTGTTTTTCAAGCACACAGTTTAACCGTAATGTTATCTCAAAATAGAAATAACTTAATTAGTTAATGCCTTTAGATGTTTTTTTATCACAGCTAATACCTATTTTACTTAAGAAAAAATATAATTAATTAAGCTAGTTGTTTTTAACTGAATGATAATGAGAGAAAGAGAAGGACAGAGAGTGAGTGAGAGAGTTCCTACTGAGGGAAGGAAATGTGGACGATTTCAAGATAACTTGGGTTTTAAATGAACATCTTTGGTTTTTATCTCATGAAGAAAAATGTGTTTAATGATTAAAAGATCTTAGTCTGAATCTTCTTTTTTTTTATCTATTATATTAACTTCAAAAAGTAAAATAAGTTATTGTATTCATAACTGAAACCACTAGATTATTGAACCACAAGTATTACTTATATGAGTGATGCAATTGAGAACACGTGTTTTAATCATACGTGATATCAAAATGTAAAAAAAAACTGGTAAACGTAAACACTACGCAATTAAATTTTATGAAAATTTTGAAACCTTCTGAAACTTAAAAGAATTTTTTTCATTACTTCTGCAATCTGTTATAGTGTTGTGTCTAATGATAATGAGGAATTAAAAAAAAATACTTCTCCACATAAAAACGTTTAATATTAAACTAACAACGCGTTTCGAAACTTAGTGATCATCTTCAGGTATAGGAGAGCCGATCTACAGGAAGACGGTTTTTAATAAGTCACTGCCATAGATCGACTATCAAGAATGTTGATATAAACCTGAAGAATACCACTGAGTGTTCGAAACGCATTGTTAGTTTAATAGAAAACTTTTTTTGTGTAAAAAGTAATAACTAATTTTTTAGATAAAATATAATGAATAATATTTGCATTCTACTAAATTTTGTCAGATATTCTCTGAAGTCAGTTGTTCCTACATTAATTTAAATATTTTGCTATAATTTTTAACTTACTTGTTTAATATTTAAATTTTTAGATGTAGACATATCTAAAAAGTTTTTCACGGTCAGTTTATTATTAAAGTATACACAGAAGTAAGGCCCGATAACATGTTCAAGAACAACATCACAAGCCTACTTACTATACGTTTAATGGGTGTCTGATTATATGTACATAAACTACATTTTTAAGTTTTTTTAATCAAGTCCTAGTCAAGAAAATCTTTAAGAAAACTAGTTTTTGACATTAAAGTAAAGAGAAAAACAGGCACATGAATTTCATAAAATTTATGAATTCATACGTCAATGGTAATAGTAAATTGTCATTCGCATTCATCTGGAAAACAATTCGGTTTATATAGTTTCTCACAGCCCTTGTATTACTTTCTAAATTACATATACAGAATTTAGTAAAGTACTTCAAGTATTTACACGTAATTCAACTAAACTATATAAACCTCCAACTTTGCTGCTGAAGTTGTTTTTCATTGTATATATTTGACATGAATTTTGTTTAAACGTATCTATATTACATTTTGTTAGAGTTTAGGAAAATAAGTATTATTGCTTTTTTAAGAGAAATTTTTATAAACAACGACTCATCATCTTATGACGCCATAGCTTATGATAATGTGTACCTCACTTACAAGGTATAGTTGTAGACATGCAGGAACAAGGTTGAATGATAGAACCTGATATTACCGAAGAGAGGGACACAATTTTAAAAAGAGAGAATATTATTGTACTATAAATTTTATATTTTTTTAAGAGGCAAGCATTTGTCAATTTCTCACGACTAAGTAATTTCTTATGGCTGAATTAGTGAGAAAAAAAAAACTCTTGACAGAATCATCTTAATGTGTAATTTTTTCTAAATATAATGAAAATGGTCTATCATTTTACATCTAATTCCTTTTTTGTAACAAACAATATAATTTTTATAAAATCGTGTAAGCAATACAGTTTCAATGTCACCACTTCCTTTAACTCTTCCTTATATCCCAAATCATATAGCTTTCCATGAACATATCATGATTGTTAATTTTACAAATTTAATAAAAATTTTGTATATTTTTCGTATTAAAAAGATATTCTTTAAGTTAAGAGGAAGCAAATAGTTAAAATTGAGATATGCATTCCAGCAGCTTTGAATGCTAAGGTATTCGAATAGTATTTCGTTACACAAAATATTTCTAAGACATTACACGCAGCATTCCGGTCAGGTTTATGTTGATAATTTTCTGTAATTAAAATAACACATATTCCATAGCTGTTAATTTGAAGCATAATTTCGAGAAATCAATAAATAATCATAGCTATGTTGAGTACACTGGTTCTAATTCAAAAACTGAAGTTTGGCAACATGACTGACTTAAGCAAATTGATGAGTGACACATTCCTCCGTCAGTAAAATAGCGTGTCCAATGTTTAGAATGTCATCAAATCAGGAATGAGTTCCACATACCGCTACTGTTAGCTACAAATGAGGTAAAGCATCAAAAAGAGCCCACGCTTGAAAAGGAACACTTTTAACACAGGAGACTTGATCATAAGATTTCAGAATTGTATAAAATATTTAAAGACTCTTCCATACCACTCAACTAATTTGTGAGTTCCGCATTTTGTTCATCATTAATTTTAATTAATCAATTAATTATTATTAATTTAAATTAAAATATATATTTGCAATGTAATTGTTATTTTTGTTTTATTTCATTTTTATTTACTTTATATAACCATATAATAAAAAAAATTATATTATTTTTGAATATGATAAAATTTATCTATATATCATATGTTAACTTGATGGAAAATAAATGATCAAATTATGAAATTTAAGATGAATGAACCAAAGTTGATGGGATGGTTATAATTATGAAGGTGAATAGTTTCCAAAGAGCCTTTGACGCTAAAGATTTTAAAGTGATTTTTATATTTAGAAACATTAATGAGGATAGCTTAACACTAAAAAAATTAATGAAAGTCAGGTAAGCTAAACCGTAAATTAAGTGGTTATTGACCAAGTATGATAAGGTAGTAACCTGTTAATACCATAACAGTTTAATACCGTAATTTAGAATCATATGTTTATGTCAGTTGACTCTTTCTATAAAACATGAACAATTACGAGCACACAACATCCAGGAAAATACTTTAACTATGGAAGCTAGAGTCTGCATACTATAAAGTACTTTTAAGATATCTATACTATCAAAGTTAAACAGTCTTAATTTTGGGCTCTCCTGAAGTAAACTTAGCTGGTGTTGTGAATATCCATAAATAAAGTTTGCCTAATTAAAAAAAGACTGAAGACTAATCGCTTATTAATATTTAAATAATAATCATAAACCCTTATTTCACTAATCGTAAGATTTAAATTGATACAAATTTTACCTGTTCTTATTAATTATTGTATTAGTGGGATACACCTATTTGGAAGTATCATAAGTTCTAAGTAATCAATTGTTGCTATGAATCCTAAACAATAATAATTTGAATTTGAAAATATTTAGTAATGATATTGAAACAATATAACTAAATATATTGATTATTCGATATTTCTGATATTGGATGTACTAACAACAAACTTTAGAAAAGGCCCATTCTGATTCATCAACTATAACAGTTATGGTACAATCTTAAAAAAACTTATATGTATAATTAAAGTTATTACTAGAAAACAAAAAAGAGAGACTAAAACGTACCATTCTCGATCATTTTGGCTATCTTGCCGTCTTCAGAAGAGGTAGGAAAAGGAGAAGGAAACAAGAGTAGAGACGTGAATGTGTCCACCGACCGAGACAAAGTGACACACACTTTATATATATATATATATATATATATATATATATATATAGGTGTGTTCTCTAATCGGGGTTCGGTCAATTTTCCAGGATAAAAAATCAAACTCTCGTTGCCAGAGTTATGAATAAGTTCGATTAATCATAGAAGTGATATTACTAATTTAAGTAATATTTATTCTGGAGTGTTGTGATGAGTTTTAGTGAAATTTGATTTATTTAGTTCCCTTGAGTGAACAGTGTTGAGGTTATTTGTAATGTTATCTTATTAGTCTAGTCGAAGGTTTTGTCCGGTTAACATTGTTGTTCCTTTAAATAATGTAAACTTCATTTTCTTAGTTAAAAAATTCTTACTTCTGTAAGTAATATTATTTATATATCTCTGAAATATTTCTGCTTGTAATATTCATACGTTGTAACAATCCATTTTCATATTGTGTATATGTTTGATGTTGATATGTGATTTCTTATTATCCTTTGTTTGTAGACCTGTGAAAAAGGTTTTAAATAAAACCGAAACGTTGACAACGAGAGTTTGATTTTTTATCCTGGAAAATTGACCGAACCCCGATTAGAGAACACACCTATCCTATCAAACGGTCGATATATTATTGAATCTGTTATATATATATATACATATATATAGTTCAATGTACATAAAGAAACGTAGAGAAATTAAAAACACACACATACAGTCTCTAATTTTCGGTTGAACCGTCTTCAGGAGAGATAAGAAAGAGAAATCAAGCGCACTGGTACAGAGACGGTTGGAGACCGTCTCCAACCGTCTCTATACCAGTGCGCTTGATTTCTCTTTCTTATCTCTCCTGAAGACGGTTCAACCGAAAATTAGAGACTGTATGTGTGTGTTTTTAATTTCTCTACGTTTCTTTATGTACATTGAACTGTATTTATCCATTTCGGATCGTATTTTCATCAAAAAAGTATATATATATATATTCGTAAAGGTTAGGAGCATCTTTAATTCATGCATTTAAAAAGTAAATGTCCAATTTTACCTTGCTCAGTTTTAAAATTGTTCTAATTTTTTTGTAGCATTTTTTCAGTTCAGCATTTCTTATTTCATCAATTTATTCACCATAGGTAATTTTTTTATTGAATTATTCGAGATGTTTCAATGACAACATTTCACCATCATCAGGAATACACTTCTATAGAATTAAGACATTGAATTCACATAGAATTAATGATTTAAACAATTATCAAACATAAATAAATTAAATTAAAAGAATAAGATAACAGTTAGACTTATAAGCCAAAATAAACAAAAAAATTAATAAGAAACTGTGCAATATTTGTATTGCACATATTAGATATATGTGCAATATGTTACGAGAATTATATGGTTATATTATAATTATAACCATAATTATATTATGGTTATATTATAAGATTTCTTTATCAATATCTTATAAGTTATTGAAAAATAACAATGAGTGTCCAACTCGTTAGTGTTCATTTCCCACGACAATTATATATATAAATATTGATAAAAGTATCGACCGTGGAATAGAAACAAAACTATAGTTTATCGGGACTCGGTCAGTTCTGACCGAACTGACCGAGTCCCGTTAAACTATAGTTTTGTATATATATATATTATACAATCTTTCAGGTTTGTTCAAAATCAATGAAATTTGGTAAATTCTGCTTATCTGATTTTGTTAGATATTTAATAGTATATTTCTGATCTTATTTCTGTTTATATCGTCGTCATGATGTATACATAAAGAGTGTACTTAGTGTGCAGTGATTAAATCAATTCACATTTTTGCCAATAGTATTATGTTGAAATATTACTTCAACTGTCAGCAAAATTACTCTTTTCAATATTTCAACACACTATGCTACTGTAAATAATAATTGTAATGACTAAATGTTGATATTAGCTGTTCTGTAATTAGTGCCTCGACAACTTTAACAGTAAAATTTCTACTTTATGAGATCACCTTAAGAGCAGCAGAAAACTGAAAAGTAGTTTCTGCAGTCCGTTTGATGTGTGGTCGCAAGTTTTAGTTTGAGAATCAACCAGAAGAGACGCTGGCTTCGCTTTCCACCTCAGTCGGTTTCGGACTCGTGCAGTGTAAACTTGCCCATCACACTGGCGTATGCACGTTTTTTTTTTACATTTATAATAAAATGAAACTACTTATTAAATTGTGATTTTATATGCATCTCTTCTGACGATCAACGTGCTAAAAAAATATGTATTAATGTCATGGTGAGTTACAATTCATTCAAATAAATGTTTATATATTATATATACAAAAAATATTTACAACATTCAATATTGTTTTCAAGTATGTCATTAAAATCACTAAATGAATGTTTAATCCCAAATTAATTGTGTTGTTAGCATTGACAAGATGAAGCTTGCTGGGTTAGTACTACAGGTTATGTACCAAATATATAACAAAAGAAGATGAAATGATTAGTAAAAAACCTAAGAAACGAGAAAACCACAATACAAAACCAATGAGAAATCATATACATATTGACAATTGTCGTAATAAAAATATTTATTTACTTAATTTATCAACAGTAATAAAACATTTTTTATTATTATTGTAAGTTGTTTTATACTTTTCTATCAATAAACTTTATCAAAAATCAGTCAGTTTTCTAAGTTCAAATAAAATTTAAACACTGACTTTAGAATTCAATTGGCTAGAATAAAAACCAAAAATATGCATCACACAATCATTAACAAATATATCTCATCAAAAGCTAAAAATCTGTAGCACATACAATCTTATTATTATAATTATTTTGAATACTTATGATATTGGACAATGAAAAATAAATTTGAATAGTGAAAAAAGTATGACGTTATAATATTTTAGAATGGTTGCAAAATTTGACCTTTTTTAAAATATTTTAAATTGTTTATTGCTCTCTGATTATTTTATTATTATTATTTGTATTATACTTTTATTAAATAGTTTTGAAAATAACTTAATTTTTAATATTGAAAACTATATTCATCCGATTCTTGTTTTTTGATTACATATATATATATATATATATATATATATATATAATGTATGTATCATTGGTGAATAATGTATGCTTAATGCATTGTAGGCATGTATAACTGTGTACTTCATTGTGTACACTATATGTTGCTAAATTGATGTCTTAAATATTTTCCAACTCTCTTTCCTGCAAGCTTAAGAAAACTGACAGAAATTCAGTTGTTTTCTGCATCTATTGAGATATTAATGGTTTTTGTTCTAACATTGACAGCCTGTGCTTTGCCTATGCCCTGGGCGATGTTTAAATACATCGCTGTCCTTATATAATGAATATCTGTAATGCAACTTATTAAAATAACTGTTATAAACTTATTTTTTTTTGATTAAATTCCATTATTTTTATGTGAGAAACACAGATTACAAATGAAATATCCATTTTATTAATTTGTGCTCAATATTTATTTTCATCCCTAGGTTCGGTTTAATGCAGTAAATTTTCTTTATAAAGTTCAAAATAAACCAACATATATTAGAAGGCATAGTGTAAAATTTTATAATAGCTACTGCAAACATATTTTTGTAAGGAATTATTTAGTTTATATAGTTATTTTTTTATGTTGAAACGTGAACATATTAAAAAAAATCAGGAGAAATCAATAATAATAAGAGTAATATTATTTCCGATATAAAGTAAAGGAAAACGTTTTGAAATACTGATAATTATGTAATAAATATAACATGATAATCATATAATATATATAATTTAATAATAATAATATAATATATCATAAAAAATAATATTAAATGAAGTGTCTTTAAAATTTGAACAATTTTAATTCCAAATAATATTTAGCAAACTTGTTGAAATATATATTTCATCATAATATTAAATTGAGATTAGTTATTCTTATTTATTTATGATGACAGAATTATTAATTCAAAGTACATTCTAAAATATAGTCTCATAATAAAAAATTATTTTGTGCAAGAGTGTGGTCAAAGGGAACCATGTATGATAAGGAGGGAATGGCTGCGAATGTAGGTGCGTAGATTGTGTAGCCGTTGTGCAGGTTTGACTGAGCTTAATAGGTTACGACAAGTGTATACTATATCATTTTAAATGGAATGTATTACTATTGGGCAATATTAAATAATGAACAAAACGCTTTATCGTATATAATGTCAAAAAGTTTACTAAATCCGTCCCGCTTTGCTGGATATTAATGAATCGTCGAGACTTGAGTCCTTGATAATGGATAAAAACAGTTGTGATGTTAAATTGTTTTAAAACCTAAACTAATGTTTAACCTTTCCGATTAAGCTAAAATTTTTGTCACTTGTCAGATATCTTTACTTGAAGTTTAATATAATACCAAATCCTCAAAATAAGTGAGGCTATTGTAGTCACGAAGAAACCGAGATGATAAAGATTAAACAGCTAAATAAATAACTAAGTGAACAAACAAAATAGCTAATAACATATAAAGAAAAAAAAGCTAAAGGGATCAATTATTTGAATATCTTCTAAATATATTAAACTTCACACAACTTTTAAACGTATGTCTTTATTGTGTTTTTAGAAAATCTGTGATGCAAACAATAAGATTGCATAACTACATGCCAACACCCTACTGTTTACATCACAATATGTATGATAATTACATTGTTATTGATTTAGTAATTAATATGAATACAACATTTAATAAGGTCATTTCATTAATAATATCGGTTTAACTACCGTATAGGATTGCACTATTATTTACAAGTCATTATTCATCTGTTTTTTTCTAGTTTTATAGCAAATATTAACTTTCTATCATTGTTAACAAAATTTCCAGGACAACTAAAATTAGTTGTGGTGATAGAACTAATTTTGTGAGCTAAATGATTAAACATATTCGGAGTCTAAAATGTAGTTTCATTTTTTAATTATCATTTTATTATATGACGATAATCAGTACCTGAGTAATTGCATATGCAACTACATACTGTGTAGGTTATAAGATAAACTGCACTATTAGTTTTGTAATTAATGTGAACATTATTAAATAAAAAATGTCATTAACTAATAATTAATTAATGACGTAATTTTAATCAAAATCTCATTGAACCTCTCATATCATGTCATCATTTAAAATAGTTTTTATTTGAACCATTTAGGAACTTATTGGCATGCGTTAAGGTAATCAATTACTATGACCAGTAGAAATGATGACGGTTAACGATCATAACATCAACAATTAATGATTTTTAGATAAACAATTACCAGTATTCTAATTAACCGCTGACATTAGATATTAAATCAATTTTATTATCAACCCTTGAAATTTGTGTTTAAAAGACATTAATTTATATTCATATTACATATAATAAAAAAATTTCACATAAACACGTGAAATAACAATCAATGATCAAACCACAATAAGAAATGGGAAAACAAGACTATGATCTTTCAACCGTAACAAGCGTTCTTCGTCAGAGTCAAAAACCCATTCAGTTGGGTTTTTGACTCCGACGAAGACCGCTTGTTAGGGTTGAAAGATCTTAGTCTTGTTTTCCCATTTCTTATTGTGGTTTGATCATTGATTACATATAATACAAGTAGACGTGCCTGTCTTTGACGGATATTTTACAAAATTCAGATATGATAGATGGAATTCCAAAATATTATTAGAAATTATAGAATAGAAGAAAATATCATTTTTATTATAGTCTATAAGCGTTAGTAGGTTGTGGGTTCTTATACGTTTTGCAGGTTTAAGCAATGCGCTCAAAATTGATTATATTCTAGATATACTTCTTTTTTGGTACCCGGGAAAATAGGACTCACTTTTTCAAAGTGAGCAAATTATAATAAACACAAATGACATTGAAATTATCCATCAATGCCTACTCTGCTACAGTATCTGGCACCTAAAAATACTTGTATATTTCTATTTTAGCTACATACCTGTATACCTGTGTAATTAGCCAAACAAACTTAAAAGACCATAAATTTGCTTTTACGTTGAATTTCTAATCAATTCAAATTTCAGCCTTTAAGCTAAACATACAAAAATCTACTGTGAAAGTTTCAGCTTGCTATGACCTATGCTGGTTGGCTTTACTTAGGATAAAATTATTGGACAACCAAACAAACGTACAGAAAATTAATCTTGGTTTTTCTAAAATAAAAAAAATCTCATGTATATTTTTACATATAGTTTGATTGTAAATAAATATTTAATGATCAAATGAAGTTTAATATTTTATTAATAACTTAAAACTGAATCGTTGACCAGTTAAGCTTATCATCTACTCGTATTATAGAACGTATGTGCAAATATATCAGTAATGCATTCTTACTTATTACTATTTAAAGATTTTATCTTTTTCATTGTAATAATGCAATGCAATCCCCACTGTTCTAGATGAATGTATACTTTTTAATTATTCTACAATTTTAGGTATAACGCATGAAAAGCTTTTAATACATCAAGACAGATATAAACAAATTGCTGTGAGTAAACTGTGACTTTCAGTTCAACGTGTAGAATTTTATTGATTGAGTTCAACTGATTTCGTTGTATTATTCCATATCATTATTTATATTACCAAAATATTGATAAAAGTAAGCGCACATTTCAAATATTAGATAGTCTACTACAATTTATAAAAACAACATGAAAAATTGTTATGAAGAAATAAGAAAAGAACACAAATTGTCTCAAAAATCTAGGAGGAACTTCTTACAATATTTATATCTTTGAAGCCTAATGTCTTTGCCGTTAATTTTGAAGGTTATAAGATCAAATGTTGGCAATGACACTAAATTTTTCTTGTCGAAGATGTAATATTTTGTGCTCTCACGTAGGCGTGTCGACCTTAAAGATATCAGAGGTTCACTCATATTTCCTACGCTTCAAAATATTTCAAAAGCGTGATATTATTTAATACAATTAAACGTACCTTGTCTACAACGAAAATGTATACCAAAAGACAAATCCCTACACATTCCACACTACATTGCACTAATAGTAACAAACTAAACTTGTAATCCCATTAATAAAACAACAGAGATGAACAAAAATTTCTTTGGTATTAACACTCATGATATTGATTTTATATTAACCATATGATATACTGTATTATAAACAATATATTTATACCCACTAAAAATAAGTGACATTTTGATAATTATTTAAAAAAAGTATCCTATTCAATTTTATCATTTTGTTTTATATATACTCTATTTACAGGCTATTTTTTTTAAACCGAAAACTCAATCTTGGACTTCGGTTTGCAAAATAGAGTTTCCAGGTCACAGCTTTCCCAATCAAAAATAAAAAATGTTCACCAAGATATTTGAAGCAGTAATAAAATTGATATTAATATTCATGATATTCATTAATATTAATTAATAATGTTGATTAACATTATGCATATTAAATCATAGTATTCATTACTATGTATAATTAATATTATGCTTAAACGTTTATACAACGAAATCTTATTGCACACAGTTTGATAGATTTTATATATGTATTTTTTCTACTAATGTCTTTAAACAGATATGGTTTAACTACGAAATATTTGAATTACGAAATCTTAGATTAGTTTGAGCTTTGTCTCGATATTACATTGTTTGTGTTCAAATATGATAAATAACTGAAATATGAACCAATGGTTAAACTTATCAGGAATTGATTAATATAAATTGTGTGTTAGTAAGTTAGGAGTACATAACAAATGATGCGATCGTCACGTTGTTAGTCGAGGTTAATTTACAATATATCATAATTCAAGAAATAATATGATACACGTTAAATAATAAACAATAAGCAAAGTGCGTATTAAGAAGAAGGAAACCGCTATGTTCACAAGCAATTAAACTAAAAATGCATTATTTTAAAAATTAAATTACATATAATTATTTATAAACTGTAAGTTATAATTATTAAGTAAATTGTAACCTTATAATTATTATAATAAACTTAATAAATAATTAAATAAAAATTTACCATAACCATTCAAATATCAACAACATATATAATAAATTAGAACAAGTTTTTTGCGAATATAAACTTGAAATTTGGAATTAATAAACCAATTTTACAACACTTAAGATTGTATATATGTTGTGACAAAAGAAGTATAAAACGATAAGGAGAACGGAAAGCAATATGCTTTATAATTCATATGTTTTAAGAAATTCATTATTTTACGCTATTAGAAATATTAATTAATGTTGTTTTAACTTCAGCCATAATTGACAGTAATGCATACATTTTTCTCTAATTTTAAAATTGAGATGAAATTGTATGTATAATAAACCATTAATTATTAATGCCATTGCTGAATAAATTGTTTATGAATCCTTTTTATGAATGTATCATTCAACCGTAAAATGGTTTGTAAATTTTGGAAGATAAATGAGGTTGGAAACATAATATTATAATTTATAGTAAAATTGAATTTATCATTAAAATTTAAAATGTAACTGTGCGCTTATGACATCAGCGATCAAGGATTATTTATTGTGTTTAGAGATTCGTGTATCTAATACAATACAGTTGAGCACCGTCTGCTCATTCGTTATCACTCCTTTGGGATTTTCGAGATAGAACCTCATAACTATATATATTCTAAGACTGCAAGAACCAGGTTAATTGCAAATTCAATTGGGAATTTAATTTATGTGCCACTTGCATTTTACGAAGGTGTTAGGTTATTATGTCATATGTAGGAAGTTATTAAGTAATTAGTACTACTTTCTTTCACTTTAAGAGGCCAATCTGTGTGTGTATGTACACTAACAATAACATAACTATTTATTTTTTTAATTATAGAATCAAGGGATAAAGATACGTCTAAGTCTAAAAGAGAGAACTGAATCATTTTAATTCTTCTGTATTGAGAGTCTTAAATGTTGACTATCTCATGTGTATTTAGAGTTGGCACCTCAAGGAGTACCTGATAGGGGCTGTGCTGACAGTTTAATGTCATCTCTAAGGGATCACATGGTCAGATTCTAACACCTCTTTCATAAAAAGTCGAGGAGGGCAAGAGTAAGAATTGAAACCGGATTTATCAAAATCTGGGGCCAGGTTAACGTAGTTAACGTACTCGGGCTCTGGGAATCCGGGGTTCGATTTCCACGTGACCCACGATTTATTCACGCGGGAGGTGAATAAATCTGATTACGTCGTCCCTCGGAGAGGACGTTAAGCCATAGGTCCCGAGACTGTACGATGTTAGCAACTCGTTAAAGATCGCTACTCGAAGTGCTTTGGAGTTAGGCAAAATTTAGGATTTCCAATGTAAAATCTGTAGAATCACCGATAGATCTGTAGAAAAGCCGGTAAACGGCTGACGTTATCACCCGATAGGAGATTGGTTTAATCAATAAAAAAAAAAATCAAAGTCCACGAGCAAACCACTGGGCTACCCTGGTATCTACAAACAACTAAATGAATATTAATACTTATATCAAGAAAATTTCCATATAAAAGATTTTTGAAATCGTTTTTACTACAATTTATAGGTGATTTAGTATACCACCAATAAACGTTATTCGTGACAAAATACATAATATTCTGATTGATAAACATGCTAGTTAATGTATTTGAAAGAAAAACAAGAATTTAAAGAAAATCTTAAAACAGATGAAACATTACCAATCAAATTATTCTGGATATATTTTGCTGGATTAAAATTAAATTTCCATTTCAAAATCAAAACATTCTTTTCTTCGATATCAACATCTAATATCTCAGAATCTTAAAAAAAAAGAAACAAAAAAACCTGAAAATTGGCGAATATTATTTAAATACTCTGTTTGATACAGCTGTACTTACCCAGCAAAGTATACACAATTTTAGTGTTTGATTCATTTTTCCATCACTTAATGAATGAACTTATGAACTGTACGTCACTTATAAATTGTTTTGTAACAAACTCACTTGAATGTCATAACGTTAGTGTGTTCTGAGGCAATATGATTAGTGATTTTTTATTTGACAATCATTTTAGTTATGTCCATGTCACATTACCAGATTAGTATTAGTAATCAAAAATTACTCATTTTTATACCAAGTATAAGTTCATACGTTTTATCTTTTGTTATTAATTATATTTCATTTGTATCATTATTTGCAACAAATTCAGAGTACATGAAATTTTACAATTCAGAGTACTCTAGCCATTTTACAATAGAAAAATACTAAGAAAGTTATAGTAGTATTTTGAACAAAGAACACAGTTTGATAAATAATTATCACTAGTGCAAAAGCGAATTTTGAAGCCACACTGATAGTCATTGGAAAATATTAAATATCTCAGAAAATATTTTACACTGAAACTTTGCTAATAATCCAACTGACTAAATCATTAAAGTTCAGGAAGGTACACAATGTAGAATTTATGAAGAAGGTTTAACCAAAGAGAGGTCGTCATTAACAGAAAATGTTACCAGTCTGTTAATTTATATATATATGTATATATAGGTATGTTCTCTAATCAGGATTCGTCAATTTTCTAAGATATAAAATCAAACTCTCGTTCCCACGATTTTTTATTCTAGAAAATTCACCGAATCCCGATTAGAAAACACACCTATTCTATCGAACAGTCTATATATTATTGAATCTGTTATATATAAATTTGGGTTTATATAAGAAGAGGCAACGAGAGTTTGATTTTTTGTCCTAGAAAATTGACCGAATCCCGATGAGAGAACACACCTATTCTATCAAACGGTTGATATATTATTCAATCTGTTATATCTTTATAAATAAAATAATGATTTTGTCTGTACATTGTTTAGAACTGACTCATTTCAAGTTTTCTTTACGTTTCATACATTGGAGAAACCGAATCCACCCTTAGAAAAATTTCTGTCGGTTTGTCGGTTTGTCGGTTTGTCGGTTTGTCGGTTTGTCCGCAAAACTTTGTCACAGGTAAACTCAGCTACCATAAGACATATAAAGCTGAAACTTTTACAGTAGATTTGTGTAGGTCTAACTTAAAATATAGGCTATGAATTGATTGGAAATTCAACGTAGAAGTGAAGTTATGGACGTTTAACGCAAAAATGTTTGTCACAAGTAAACTCAGCCACCATAAGACATAGCGAGCTGAAACATTGACACTGGATTTGTGTGTGCCTAACTTAAAATATGGGCTCTAAATAGATTATTAAAATTCAGTACAGAAGCGAAGTTATGGGGCTTTTAGCTGTATTTTCCTAACTTCACAGACAAGTTTGTTTTGAAAATACACAGGTGTGGCAAGTAGGTATTGTTAGTTGATTTTAATTTCAATTGAGCATATGAATATATTGCGTATTTGACATCATTGAAATGGTGTTTCACAGAGTTAAGGATGTACTATCTATTGAGAATAAATGTTTTGTAAACGAGCAATTCTCAACTATTAATATGAACAGGCAGGAAAAATCAACAAACAAGTTCTTACGCTATATGAAGCTGAGGAAAGAACTTACAAGTCAGTAAAGAGATTGGATTAGTGACGAAGAAGCAGTTAATTCTCTAATTGAATTTCTTGACTCTGAATTTATTTCTCCTGGACTGCCTGCTCATGAGTAAAAACTTAAAGTAGAGCACCAATCATGCTACAATTTAGTAGCAGTAACAAATTTCATGTTACGAAACATGAGTGCCCCAAAACTGTGCAACGGGACACGACTCTGAGTTCGTGCTCTACACAGATATGCCATAGAGGCGGACATAATGACTGGATGTGGTATTGGGGAGTCTGTGTGTATACTTCACATACCATTGATTCCGAGCCACTGTCTGTTTACGTTGAAATGATTGCAAAGACGGGTCAGAGTCTATTTCGCAATGACGTTAACTAAGTCGCAAAGGGAGACTTCGTCTAACGCAGGAATACAAGGTAGCAAAACCAAGTTTTTCTCACATGGTCAAATGTAGTTTACATGCTCAACGGTCAGAGGTTTCAACTCTTTCTTCTACCATGAACCTGAAGGACAGACAGCTAATGTAGTGTATAAGCTGGAGGCATTTGTTTAACACTGTACTAATAATGGTATTTTCTACTATTCTATAATTTCTAATGACATTTTGAAATACCAAAAATGACGGAACTTCTGATTCCTCCGTGGTATAGCCAAAAGGCAATAGGCACACGGCAATAAACCAAAACAGGAACTTCTGATTCCGTCAAAGACGGGTACGTTTGCTATGTATTATATATAACTGTCAACTTTTTTTTAATTTAATATTTGCTTAATAAATACACTGGTAATAATGTAAGGTATGGGACTAGAGTAGCCCAGTGGCTTGCGTGATCGCCGATGACAGTAGTGCAAATGTATTATAAATAAATGTAACAAATATTTTTTTGAATTTAAAATGTGGATAATATAAAAGATGGTAATAAAGTAAAGGGATCTAGCCAGGGTTGCCAGTAGCTTGCTTGCTCGCCGATGACAGTAGTGCAAATTTATTATAAATAAACACAACAAAAATATTTTTTTTTAATTTAATATTTGCGTAATATAAACACTGGTAATAAAGTAAGGTATGGAACCAGAGTAGCCCAGTGGCTTGCGTGCTAGCTTTTGACTGGGAGCACGTTAATTAGAACTAACTCATTTCAAGTTTTCTTTACGTTTCATACTTCAGAGTAGCCACATGTACCCTTAGAATAATTTCTGTCTGTCGGTTTGTCCACAAAATATTGCTACCATAAGACATATAAAGCTGAAACATTGATTGTAGATTTGTGTATGTCTAACTTAAAATCTAATCTTTGTATACAGAGGCTTTTTTTTAGCACTGTACTAATAATGGTATTTTCTACTATTCTATAACTTCTAATTGTAGTATTAGTATAATACTATAATTGATATTTTGGAATACCAAGTATAATAGAATTTTTGATTCCGTCAAAGACGGGTACGTTTGCTAGTATATATATATATATATATATATATATATATATATATATATATATATATATATATATATATATATATATATATATATATATATATATATATGATGAAAGCAGCACAAAGTTAGACAGAGGCATAACTCACTCCTATGTTTCGACAATCGTCGTCATAAGGAGACTCAGTGTCCCACAGACCGTACTATCTTGTCTCCCTGCAGTTCACTTCAGCTCTTCATGACGACGATTATCGAAATATAGAAGGGGGTTATTCTGTGCCTTTCAGTTTTTTTTTTATAACTTTTATCTAAAGTCCAATGGACCGTTTCATTTGATTATTTATATATAAAAATAGCTGTATTTTTATAAAAAAAAAATTATAATTTTTTTTCCTGAGTTATTATATTAAACGTTATAGGAAACAAATTTCCTAAAATAACAATAATAAATAATTTTGTAAGCTGTTCTACTATGTATATTACAATTCATCATTCATAGAAAGAAGAAAAGTTGCATTGCTTATTACTATATTTACTATATATATATATCTGTGCATATATGCTTGAATTTTAATAAAATGTTAAACATGTCCTCATGTTACAAGAATAAATCATTTTTTTATAATTAATTTGTAAACTTAGTTCTTTTAATGTTGTAACTATTATTATAATACAAATCTTAAGCTAAAATACAATATGTTTATGGGATACTCATATTATTTCTTCGAATTAATCTTTATATATTTTTAGATAATAAAAAAAAAGATTTATTTTTAATATTCATTTCACCAAAAATATATGGGGCAAGAAAGTAACTTTCTACTAAAGCAATATTAATAAAATCACTCACGTCATCTACACAAAAACGGATTAAGGATTACTTATGAGTAATTGGGTATCTGAGTAACAAATAAGAATTAATTTGATGTTTTATACCAAGAAAAATGTTCCCGTGTTTTCAAATATTTGAATTCGAAATCACTGATTCATCTATTTATATAACTCATTAAAAACCGGTTTAGAGCATCATACAACGTGTAATTCCTTCAGAGTCATGAAAATCATATTAATCTGTGGTATATTGCACTTGATGTGATTTTGATGTAAAATACAAATATCCCAAATTAACACAACTGTACTATTTACACACTAAAAAGCTAGTAATAATCAAAGTTGATATATTGTAAAATGATATTTCTGGACATGAAATGTTTATCCAAGTCTATTTTAAATGATTACTGAGTTTGTAGTGTTTTTGTGAAATTTAATTTATTGCCTTCTTTTAATTAAATTAAGTTTGAAAAAGTTCTTCAAACATCAAGTATTTTATGTTATAAGAAGCTTGAAAAATACTGCCTTAAGTAGTATTTATATAAAGTTTAGATTTTAAAAATTTATTTTTAATTAAAATCTCTACAAGGGCTAATTTTTATCGTTTATTAATGGAATTATGTGTTAAAAGTAAATATTAACTCATTAATAAATACTGATTTGATTATATCATATTTGAGTAAAAGTTGGCTGAAGGAAGAACGTGATTTGAAAAAGGAAAACAAAGCAAATAAAGAGAATACGTGATAGAAGATCTTAAAGAAAATCTACGGTGTTTGTGGAATGCAAAGATATACCGTCGCAAGATCTGGTAAAACAGTTGGGTCAAACTTCTCATTGATCAATTCCAACTAACTTTTTGTTAAATTAATTGAAAATTGAATTAAAAGGTGCTAATTAAAAAGAAATAATATGATTTATATTTATAATATGATCAAAATGCAAACTTATAACTAGCATTTTCAAAAATAAATTAGTATAATAATTTATTTGAAGTAGTAACAGGTTATTGTGGCTTTGCCTAAGTGAAAATAATAACAACAGTAATGAATTGATTGGTTATGTTTGTATAAAATATCAATGAATATGTTTCGCCGTTTCTGTACTGTGTAAATGTGAGTCACGTTTCAGGTGAATCAGTCTTCATTAAAAGTAAAGTTAAATTGATACCAATAATTAACGGGTATATTTACTTTCACAATGACTATCATGCATTTAGAAAAACTAATAATTTTTTTATTACTATTAATCCATTAATGTGGTTAGTCAATGACAAAAGTCGGTTCCAAACAACAAACCACATTTTCTTCCTTTAAAACAGCATTCAACTTGAGAGCATGTAAAGTTAATAGTAACTGTTGATTTTCTTAGTGTTTACAATTTCAAAAATAAAACAAAGTACATATAAAATACAATAATATCGAATCTTAACAAATTCGTTTTATATATTCGTTTTCAAAAACTCAGTTGGGTTTTCGGCTCTGACGAAGACCGCTTGTTACGGTTGAAAGATCTTAGTCTTGTTTTCCCATTTTCTTATTGTGGTTTGATCTTTTATATATATATACGTTATTGATGAAAATACGATCCGAAATGGATAAATACAGTTCAATGTACATAAAGGAACATAGAGAAATTAAAAGCATACACTTACAGTCTCTAATTTTCAGTTGAACCGTTACCAGGAGAGATAAGAGAGAGAAATCAGTGCACTGGTACAGAGACAGTTGGAGACCCAACCGTTGGTTATATATATATATAAACAGTATATTTAAGAAACAGTTATATTAAAATAAAATTCCATAGTAGATTTATTGATGAAGGATTTGTTTTTAATTCAATGTCACATCAATTAAATTAATGACTTGTTTTGCTTGATTTAATTACATCAGAATAATGAATACTAATCGACCTTAAAATAGCTTTGCATTTTATGTGTTTGTATTCCTCGTCCTCAAACTTTACTCTCTCTCTCTCTCTCTCTCTCTCTCTCTCTCTCCCTCTCATGATTAGAAAACACATATAAGTCTTTGCTGAAATTAATATATTCTAATCAATTTTAATTAAAATAATTTGTGCTCTGATTAAGTCAGTTCATGTATTCATATAATCATGGATAAAAATGAACATGAAAACAATATTAAATATTTGCAATTAAGTGGTAACTCCAGTTATACTAAATTAGAATAAAGGAAAACCAAATAAAATTTAATCAAAAAAACAAAAACTGATGACTAATTTATGTAACAATAGAAGATAAACCTAAAAACTAAAGCCGAACTAATTCTAAAGAATAGTTAACCCCGATGATACTATGGAACTGTGAAAAAGCATACAGAAAACAAACCTTCTGTATACAGAAAGCATACGAATAACCATTGGTTGTTGGTATACAATGTTACAAGACATCCACACAGATACTTCCAATATCAATAACTTGGTCTCCAACCTTCTCTGTACCAGTGCGCTTGGTTTCCCTCTCTTATCTCTCCTGAAGACGGTTCAACCGAAAATTAGAGACTGTAAGTGTGTGTTTTTAATTTCTCTATGTTTCTTTATGTACATTGAACTATATATATATATAAAATAAAATAAATTCAAAACGAAGGAAACACACAGAAAGACACAGACATAACTCACATCGATATTTCGACCATCGTCTCATCAGGAGGTGCGAAGAGCGAAGAGTCCCGCAGGAAGACAGGGTGGTACTGAACTCGGAGACCGCAGCCAGTACCCCACCACTTACCACCAAGCGGGAAGGGAGGGAAGGAAATGAAGAGCCAAATTAAGACGTAAAAGGAACGAGTAAAAATTATAACTATAAAAAATTATAAAAAAGTAGATAAATCAAATTAAAATTAATAAAGAAAAAAATAATAAAAAATAAATAAATAAATTATCGGTTGAGGTTGAGTCCAGGGGAAGAGCGAGCATCAAGTAAGCATATGTATGCCTCCTCTGAAGCTCTTAGGGTAACTTTATTGTTGGATTCGGGGATCTGTTTCAGGATCTGAACCCTGAAACAGTCATTGAAACTGAGTCCATGCGAGTTCGCATGGATGGCTACAGGATAGTTACTGCGTTGACCGACTGAAGCCCTATGACCATTCATACGACGGCTCAACTTATTGGAAGTTAAGCCAACGTAAAAAGAGTCACACTGAGTGCAATCCAGTCGGTAAACACAGTTGCACGAGGTACAGGAGGAATTGACTTGAACCGGGTAGGAACGATGGTGGAGAGGGGAATCGAAGGAAGGATTAGGATTTACAATCAGGCAAGTTTGACAGCCACGACGTCCACATTGTTTCATTCCAAGAACAGGATTGGAAGGCTGAGGGGAAATATGAGAAAAAATGCTTTTTAGATTGGAAGGATTACGGTAGGAATTAGAATGGGGGTGATTAAAGATGGAAGAAGTAGAAGTAGAAGTAGACAGAATCGGAAAAGACTCCTTAATAACAGCACGAAGCTTATAAGCGCCAGGGAAGTAGGTCGTCAAGAAGAAGGAAGTATTACTTCTATCCCTCTTGGGTCTGGGTTGGTGGGAGATGTCAGCCGATAAAACACGACTATCAATGAAGGAGCGAGGATAGCCTCGTTCAGAAAATTTGTCCTTTAAGAGGTTAATTTGTCCTTTAGAGCTGTAGTATTTATTGATATTAATTTACAGTAATATATTATATATATATATATATATATATATATATATATATTACTGTAAATTAATATCAATAAATACTACAGCTTATGTATTGTATAGATTACTGAATCAATTATGAATGTAAAGATGACTGATAATGGCAGTAACAGATACACTAGAAATATTTAACTGAAAAACATTTGGGAAAACTATGATAAGAAAAAAGACCCTCTAAAAGAGAGATGACTTATTTCAACATTTAGATATTCAATGACATGAAGGAATGTTACTTCTTTCTTAATCATCCATTTGTAGGAGATGGGCTAGAGAAATATGATTAGTGTAGTGATCAGAAATATTCAGATCCATTAAAACCAATAATATAAATAGTAATATCTGATAATAAATCCCACATTTTTGTACAAAATGCTTTAGTATTATTAAAATCTCTTATACCTTGTGGATCGGCGTTGCAGCTGCCCGACCGGTTTTGCAAGTTTTCATTTTTTAAGTCAGTTGTACAACATGCAAAATCAGTCGGGTGCTACAACACCAATTCAGGAGGTGTAATGTATTTTATAATAATGAAATATTTACTAAAATCTGTGGTACTAACAATTAGAAGGTATTTAATGTTTACCAACTACGTTACAAAAAACAGGTAGACAGCAATCCAACCAATAGGTCATAGGTTGTTGTCTTCCCATAATAACAATTGTACATAATAACAATAATAATAGCTACATAACTAACACTACAAACATAATAACATAATAGTACTTAATAACCAATCTCACTCTTGAGATTATAACACTTCTGATACAGGGGCAGTTGTGAAGATGACGTACAAAGAAAAATGGCCACTAACTATTGTAATATTATACAGAACTTAAATTGTACATTTTCATTAAACTATTCATTTATTCCGATAGCAATTATATTATTAAACTACTAATAATATTTGTATAGATATATAATGCATATTTAAAATATATATGTGTATTTACTTTAAATAATATTACTATTTAACTAGTAATAACATTTGTACGGATATATAATGCATATTTAAAGTATATATGTGTATTGAACGATTTGTTTAATTCTGAGAAAAATACCAGAATTGAAGTAATAACTATTTGTTCTACAGGTGGTAAAACAGTTTTGAATTTGCATCTAATTTTATTACATTATTATGATTCTGTATTTGAGATGAAGTAAATTTAATACGTTATCATTTGAATCATTTCCAATATATTTTACTTTGGATGGTTCCTTCTTTTCCTTCTCTCATTAGAAATATTTTAAGTCCTTAATAAGTATTAAAATTATAGAAACTCTATTGCGAAAGCCACAATAATAGATTCATCAAAGAGTTTGGTAAGTGTGATTAAACTGTAATTGAAACTGCGGTTGACATTATGTCTGTCTATAATACTTGCCTACTGAAAACTGAAAGGTATTATAACGAACTTTATTAGAATAAAAACTGCATGCATTTCCGTTTATTAAATATAAATCAAACTCATTTAAAATAATTATAAAAATTTGGTTCATTAATGTTTAGAATAATATTTTAATTTACTATTTCTTGCTTGATATTTTACAATATAAAAACACAATGACATATTAAATAAATTAAATTGTACCTTATTTCTCATATAATTGTTATACTGTGCAATTGAAAACATTCTAATATTAAGTTCTATATATTAAAGTTATTTTATTCATTAATTCAAATAAATATCAAGAGATATTTATTTCATGTCTATTAACTTTGGTGAGGGATATTCTGAAAGACTACGTTCTTATTTATTCAAATAAAATTTTTAAATTTTAATCGAGTCTACTAATTCTTTCTTTAGTGAGTTTATTTTTTTTTAAAGAACTATAGATTTAAGTATAAGTTTTGAGTTAACTAAATATTTAGAAAAAAATATTTACAGAAGTCTCTGTTTCAAGTTGTAAATTTTTCTAATAACGTTTTTGTAATATCTCAATTATTTGATACTCGTCGAAATAATAGACATTTCTTAAAATTTAATAGAGATGAAGAAATCTTATGGGGTAAGACGATTGATTATTATAATAATAAGACTAACAAGCTTTGCGGTGCAAAGGAAAAAAAATGATAATATTTGTTATTATAATAATATGAACATTATAAGTTAAACTAATATTAAAATTAATTTTATTGCTGTATTAAGAAACAAGTAATTATGTCTAGATTGTCATAGATTTTCGTTAGCTTAGAATTCAAAACATTGATCTACACTTTACAAACCCAAAATTGTCATTACATGTAACCAATGATTTCCAGTAAGTTTAGAAGTAGAATACGACAGATTTTTAATTGTATTTATTACAACAACTAGCTAAATTTATAAAAGTATAACTAAAAACAAATACATTTCCAAATTTATTAGTGTGACTGCTATTTAAATAAATTTATTGCAAAAATT
This sequence comes from Hermatobates lingyangjiaoensis, assembly GCA_026182355.1. Lineage (NCBI taxonomy): Eukaryota > Metazoa > Arthropoda > Insecta > Hemiptera > Hermatobatidae > Hermatobates > Hermatobates lingyangjiaoensis. The sequence continues at coordinate 1,691,946 of JAPFBL010000188.1, read as the reverse complement.
CAGCATGCGCGCACATTTAATAGAAATTGTCGAAGAGCAAACATTTGAACTGAATTACTGAATATCCTAAAGGGAACAGAACGTATTAATGTTGGAGGCCGTTAGGAATAGGAGGAGGTCTTTTCACTCAAGGAGGGTCAGGCTAGAGTGGCCACACATCGATAGTCTTCCTGAATATGGTAAAAAAGGACACACATTTTAACATAATATAAGTTTAACGTTTACTCTGGTCATAAAGGTATGCATTAGCGGTCCTCATTTGAGCTCATTTGTGAAGCACTATTAATAATAATGCATATACAAATAAGTATACATATAGTATAATAATTTAGCATTATATTTTATTCTTATAATATAATGCTTTATTATATAGCATTACAATACAATAACTAGTACAATAGTACAAATGAAAAGCTGATTTTGAAATTATTATTGAATTTATTATATTTTGTTTTCAACCGAGCGAGTTTAATTTTCACTGGTCAGTACTGAACTTTGTTTTTCTATAATAACTGATATACCCCCACGTAAAAACTTTACACAGAAAATCTGGAGTAGCTACAAACAATTTTAACATAACTAAACATAATACTAACTCCTTCACAACTAATGAAAATTAGAATCCGTTTTGAAATATTGAATGAAAGAGTCCACTCCTCACACTTAAATAAGATGTAAACATAATATGATTCATACACACAACAAAATCTACATGTGATAATAAGGTTTGGTCAAGAGTACATGTAGACTGATTATAGCATTTGTAAAGCAAATCCATTATACTATGGAAAGCATCAGTAATTCTACATTGATTGGCTTTGACCATTTATATCTAGGAATCTTATTTTTCTTACGTCTTGTATTATACATGTACCTGAAAGAGTCATAACATTTCAAATTTTTTTCATTAAACATCTAAACAATAATTTCATTTACTTAAATTTACTTGTATATGTTATGTCGGCGTAAATAATGCAAATAAATGTAAACAAATCTGGAAAGTATACAAGTGACTCACTAGTCCAGGATCAGTATTGAAGTTGTATGACTTATTGCATTTGTGGTAATTAATGAATTACGATTCTTTTCTAAGTTGCTTATTTGTCATTCCATTTTTTGGGAAAATTTTTCAGTCTTTGCGAAAATGGCTCATTCTTTGTTAAAAAGCCATTTAGTGTCCGAAAATTATTTTCTTAAATTATAAAATTGACTATAACGCTCTTTTGTAAAATCTAATGTTAAAAAAATCGTCATCATATTCCGTGCATAGTACTTTATTTTGGGCATATTTTCATTTTAATACATTAAATGGTATGACATGAATCCTTGTCACAAGCATTCGGATTGAATCGTAAGTAAAAATGTTTAAATTTTATTGAAAAAAATGTTTTCAGTTGTTGTTGTTGTATATATAACTTTCTATATCTCTCTATATAACTCTCTATATATATAACTCTATATAACTCTCTATATAACTATAACTCTCGTATATAACTTCTCATTTGTATATACATAAATATATATATATATACATGAACAAATAGGAAAGAACAGAGAAAGTCACTACAGAATTCACTTCGATATTTTGAGATTCTTCAAAAGTAAAATTCGTCAGGAAAAAGTACGAAGTGCTTATATATATATATATATATATATATATATATATATATGTGTGTGTGTGTGTGTGTGTGTGTGTTTGTTTGTGTAAGTTCTTAGTCGGAGGGGGTTTTTCTGTTCTGCATAAAGAAAGAAATGCAAAATGTGTGGTGGGTTTTTTGAGTTACACAATGTCACTTATTGAAATGATTACTATTACTTATACATTGCCAGTAGTTGGAATGAAATATTAAATCTACAATACCTGGTGTGTTTGACAGAAATTTGTTTTTGAATGGGTAGTAATTGGCAGTTAACTAAGAATAGGTTAACTGAGATGAATGTAAAGGATCTCTGTTCTTCTTATCTAAGACTGATTGCATCAATTAAACTTCTGCTAGAAACAGAGACTGCATAACTAATGGGTTTCCTACTTAATTAAACCATCCTCTAAACAAGCGCATCTTTGAGATGATAGTTGCTCATTCATATAAATATATTCAAACAAGGACGCGGTTTCTGAAGGTAAGGTACAAAAGTTCAGTTTGTCACACTGAAAATACTCCGACTCCGAAAATACCAAAGTCACATTGGATTCTCCCAAAGACTAAAATTCATATCGGATTTTGGCTTTCCATTTAAATAACGCCTAGTGGAATATACCAGAAATTTCTAAGGAAACTTCTTAAAATGTTAGGAGGTCCCTTCCCTAAGAGTTTTATGCACTTAGATCAAGGGTTCTTTCTTTGCTTGTGAACCCCCATTCTTTCCCAAAGGTACTTCAAAAACATAATTATATGCGAATAAATATCAAACAAATATTTCATTTTTCGTAAAGAAAAAATGTAACTATGAAATAATATCATTGCCTTTACAATGTGATGTTGACATTTAAAACCAATTTCTTTACGTTTACAATGTGATGTCCAAATATAAATATTTTTTAAAACTATAACATAATATATATTTATTAACATATTCTAAAGTATACTGAAATAACTTGTAATAGAATCAGTATTGAATATAACAAAAAAAATCTGAGTAAAACATTTTAAAACTTTGAAACATTATAACAAACTGAGAAGAATATTGGGTCTTATGTCTTAAATATTATGTTTTTAAATATTCTAACCATCAGCTCACAACGCTTTGGTATATTTTTGGTTATGCTAACCAGGTATCGCCCTATAAAATTAAAATGTAGCATTAACAATGTGCCGAGGACCCTCAAAATACTATTTTTTTTCGTGGGCCCCTAGTAATTTTTTTTGGACCATTGAAATCCACACACACACAGTTTATTAAAATAAACTGTGACATATAGAAAGAAACATAACAAAGGCTCACTTTTCAGTATTTCGACCGTTATGGCAGTCATCCACAGAAGATTGAAGTTTGGTCAGGGTTAATATACGGAATCACCTTTTCGCCAACGTTTCGTCTTTATTTTAAGACATCCTCATGGCTATAAATCAAGGCTAGCTTCTAATTCCGAACCAACAAAACCGTTATCTAGAATTAGATAACCGTAATTATTATTAATTTTTCAACAAAACCGAAAGTAGAAGCTAGCCTATTTATAGCCCTGAGGATTTCTTAAAATAAAGACGAAACGTTGGCGAGAAGGTGATTCCGCTGACCGAGACCAATATTAACCCTGACCAAACTCAAAGAAGAAGAAAAAGTTTTTATTAGTAAATTGTGGTCAAGAAAACAATACCTTATTATATAAATATATAAATAATTTTTTACAAAACTTTCTTATAATTCCTCTAGTCACATATGAGCGTCAAGTTTCAAACAAAATCTGGCAATTAATGCTATTTTTTATGATATTTGAAATATTAATAAATGCATAATGTTTCAGGCGCTGAACGAGTGGATGAAGTAACAAGAATTTATTCGAATTCAAGGTACTTGTTTAAATCAACCCTTTATTGTTTCCTGTTTTTTTCGCTAATAACATGTAACTATACATTGTTTATTGGATAAAATATATGGTTTCGAATAGATTTAACACAAATTTTTAAATAATTAATAGTTTATAACTTTTTCAGACAACAGATTTAACGTGATTAATTTTCATTCTGTGGATTTGTTCTTATCTGATGTCTATTGTAACAACGGAGGAAAGACTCAATAAAGGGGTATTTTACAAATGAGAATCTATAGTCAAGGAAAAGTATAGAATATTTTATGATTTTGTTGTATACTACCTCATTTTTACAGTCCAAAAAATGGAGAAATATCTTATTTCTTAAATAGAAGATTAAGTATATCTTTCTTCAACTGGTTTCTGTCAGAATTACAGTTAAACAAAAACAAATAAAATTGGATATCTGAAGTAGTCTTCAGAAAAAGGGAAAAATGGAAGTCATTTTAAGTAACGTAAAAGACGAGGAATGAGAACTAGGTCAAAGAAATAACTTTTAGGATGATTAAATAAAATGTATGGTTTTTTTTGGTGGGTAATAAAAAAATAAACAGAAATTTGGTCTTTTGATGGGTAACTCTTTCTCCTCCCTCTTCAGTAAGTTATATGAAACATTTTTTACAACTATAATATTTTAAAACAATGGATTTAACACAGTATTTCTATGTTTGACTCATTAAAATACCAGGTAGTTTATTTATTTAGCGCTATAAAGATCGCTACAAATCTTTTTCAAATTTAGTAACAATCTGTTTAACGTTAAACGTCATAATTTTGTCTTATTGGACCCACCTCCAACGTTTCCTCTTATTCTCAACTTCACTATTGCTTTATTATAATTGTAGCAATGTAATAAAATTAAACTATCCAAGAAAACTGTAGTACAGCCGTACTTAGAAATTTACAGGTAAATTTTTAAATAAATATACATCATTTATGAAACCTCAGATAAATATTGAAGTGAAGTGACAAAAGAAGTATTAGAAAGTGAGCTCAAAAGTAATTACTTATATAAATGTTGATTAGAAGTAGTTTTATATTATACTTTTTAAAATTTATAATTACTCTTTATTTTTTTGATCATCATAAAGTATTTGGCTAAACAATTGTTATTTTTTATGCAAAATATTAAGTTAGGTTTTTAATACCCAATGAATATTACTTTCCTACTATCGTTATAATATGGGTAAAAACGTAAGTTAAAGAATTTTTCGAACATATATTTTTAATATATTTACAAATAGAAAATTATTTTAAAGCGTTAAAAATTACCATTCTTTTTTCTTTAAAAAAAAAAGCTTTTATTCCCCTGTTTGATTAATTAGTTTAAGTTCTGCAAATTTTACGACTTATTCCACTTGATTCCATTAGTCATGTGTTTTTGCCTTGCTTCAGAGATAATCGATTAAATGGGTTACTGAACTCGAGTCTGATATTCTCAAAATACATTAATTAAACTTAGCTTGGATAGGTTTTGCATTATAAATCATACTTGTGGATCACTTTTAGTTTTAGGTTTATTAAATTAATTAAAAAGTTTTTTAATTCTAGTAAGTTCTAATAACGTTGATATTTTTGTCCCATACTAACCTCATTTTTGAATAAAATATTATTTAAAAATAGGTCGACAGTTTTTCACCACAAATTTTTTCCTTTTTATATTACTGAATGTGGTTACCACTAAGCATTTATTTTGAGAAGTAATAGTTAGCCACTAAATAGTATACAACTATTATCAATCATATTAACTTTGTTACCTTTCTTATTTATTCAATCTGACAAAGCCTAATATATTTTTCTTCTGCTCTTTAGAAGTTCACATTTATCCATAATTTATATGAACTCAAAGCTTTTAGATCATTTATGGCCAAATGTTCATTATGTTTATTAATATACGAACTTATATATTTTAGGTTTTTTTCTGTTTTTCAAGAGTTATTGTGTTATCAATTAACGGTCAGCTCCTACATTAACTATGGGTAAGACACATTAAGAAATGCACATGACGTCACAGGCGGTCATCTATTCAAGTTATAACGAGGCTCAATTGGGCTTAACTCGCCGGTCTAATGCAAACCGATGTTTTTAATCTTGTAGCGGTTGTAGCTATTTTTTCTTTGTCTGAAGTGAGATCGTGAAAGTCCACCTTCGACTGGGGCTTGTACTTCAGGATGTGGCGAAGGCGCCTCCAGGTAGAAAAAAATAACATCAGCCAACGACCAACAAATATTTCCATGCATAACAGTGCACGTCGTGATTAGCAGTTCAGCACCAGAGGCCCACTACTGCTGAATTATCATCCTGCTGTTTTTTGTTTAGGTCAGTAAGCATTGTCAATAATGAGGACGTCAGTCTGTCAGGGAAAGGAGTCGTATAATGTGGTCATATGATCTTGCGGCTATGCATTACCTGAGGTACTGTATAATTTATAAGCTATCAGGTCGCCATATTTAGCTCAGAAAGGGAGTTATTAGGGCTCATAGGATGGGTAAAGGTTGTGTGTTGGTTTTAGTTCCCCAACAAGGAGATTTGGATGGGTGGGCAGTTTATTGTCTTCGTTGTTGGCAAGTCGACTATTCTAGCAATCAATAGATTCCCAACTCAAATCATGTTGAATATCGACATTTCTGGCATACCACGAAGCTCTAGCTATAAGACGGGCACATTTATTTTGTACAAAATTGATGCATTTTTATTCGTGAGCGTCACTCCAAACCAGAAACATCAGGCCGTTTTACTATTACGTATGATACAGCTGAAAGGCTCAAGTACTGCTGATAATACCAAAACAGTTTGCTGATTTTAGCAAGCGTGATATCAATGTTCCTATATATTAACAATTAAAATATACCAAAGATATATGATAAATAATTTACCCATGATCAAGGTAGGGAGTACAATATTACCTGGCAAATAACTAATAACTACTTAGAAATTGATAGTAGCATTTGCAGTTGAAATTGTGGGAATGCTTTGAAAGGATTTCTATCCATTTTCTGTTGGGCATCTCACAGATTTCGACTACTTAGTTTTAATGGAAGGTCTTTGAAAAGTAAGTATAATCCGTGGTTTAATAGAAATCCCCCACTGGTGGTTGTCTTGCCCAGTTGTCGGGTAGCATTCCCTTTTTGTTAATCTATTTCTTGTACATTAGAAGCTGGACAGACATTTTGTGATGCATTCAAATTCATAGATATCATAGATTATAATTCATTCTAGAAATATCACCAAGGATTAATGTCAGTGATTTGAACAGGATGAGGTACTTTTTTTGGATTGTTATGGTCTAGCCATTGTTAACAAACACTTGATTAATATTCTATTGTTTATAATTTCCATAATAATCCAGATTACCTTACTATGAATCGGCAGTAAATATTGAATTGCCTAAAAGGCAATAAATATCACATACTCTGGTAAATATAATATAATATATGACTTAGTACAATGAATTAATTCAATGGTTCCAAAAGATGGTAACTGGCCTGTCCAGTGGAGTTACGAAACTCTCTGGTTTTCCCAAGAAATATTTTATCTGACGTGATCCATCTGTATAATCGAGAAACTATTCCCTCTCTGGGTATCAAAATATTGTTGAGCGAAAATTTAGATCATTGTATTACACTTTCCAATACTGGTACTGCAGAAGGTAAGCGTCCATTGACAAAAACTAACGTGTGATCTACTTCACAAATCTAATTCTGTAGTAGAGATTTAATACGATTTAATAAAAATGCGTGCGTCATACATGAAGTATACATTATGTCAACAGAATTAGGCCGCTGGTATGGAACTCTTAATCACAATGGACTGCCCAGTCCCCGAAATTTTTGTGGGTTGTTCAAGGTTCCTAGTCTACTGATATTTGACTCTTCCGTTTAGTTAGTTTGATTATTTTTTAGTTAAAACCTATGTCTATTCAGTTCCAATCACGAAATAAATAATTAAAGCGGTATTCAATAGAACTTGATTAAATATATTTTATTATGCAAGTTTAAATACACATTCCTATAACTAATGCTTGCTGCACGTGCAACAATTTGGCAATAAAATAAACAATACATCATAACAGTCTACAATTAGTACCCTAGGATTTACTAATCACCATATTTTTCTCATTGAAAATAATTATACAATACTTATACAAATATCTTTCCTGCAAAAAAATATAGTCAAATATTATTGTATAATAATTAAAAAAAGTTACATGTGAAAAGGATTTGTGAATATTTTACTGATTGGATCTTGGGTTTTTGTTAAAAAAATTAAAGAAAACTTTTATTGGTTTCTAATTCTCATACATACAGGTTTTTGTGGTTTAGTCTTGCACTAGGAGTGTGGACTTGGCACCAATTTTAGTTATTGACAAGTTAAATTACAGAATTGATCTTATGAATAGAGTTCAAACTTTACCTCACTCAAGATTATTAGACTAAAAGTTTTCAACTATCAACTCTCATCATTCAGACTCGGGCCAACAGCATTAGGTCATCACTGAGTGACAGCTTTCTGCTGGCCCATTTTCTATTACCCACTGAGAAACAAAATGTCATTGGTATTGGAGGCATGAGTAAGAGCGAAATCTCAGATAGAAGCAAGTACCTTACCTATTAGTCAAGTATTACCTATTAGACTACATTTGGCCTCAATAAATATAACTATTTTTTACATGTACAGTTGTCTAATATCTCTTCAGGGGAGGACTTCTTCTACTGAAGGTGACATATGTTAAAATAACGAATAACTTGTTTATACTTTTTTTTTAACTGTCTAATATTTTTCCAGTCAAACCACTTTATTTCCAACTGGATTTATATATACCCATATATATACATATACTCGGGTATTATATATATACCGCCTTATCGATCGGTGGACCAATTCGCGTCTCCGCTCCTTCGTTCCATCTCCTTTTCCTTTTTCTCCTTTCTGAACACGGCAAGACAGCCGAAATGATCGAAAAACGTGAGTGTTAGTCCACTTTGTTGTGTTTTTTAGTTATAACTTTAATTTTATATATATATATATATTTCGAACGCCAAGTCAGTCGTTATCAGCCTTTGGAGCGATTCACTTCTTTTCCTGAAGACGAGGACATCGAAATATAGTAGTGAGTTCAGTGGTTTCCTTTCTATGTGTTCTTTTTAAATTCTAGTTTATATATATATATATCTTTAAATTACACAAAGCACAACACAGAAAATGCATAAAAAGCACACATACTGTATTCTCAATATTTTAAACTGTTTTTCGTCATCTTGAGTAGACAAGTAGACGTCTACAACGTAGCACGTCTACAACGTGTTTGGTCTCCCTTTCTCTTTTCTCCTGAAGACGGATTACCCGAAAATTTGAGTCTGTAAGTGTGTTTATTTTACTTTCTGTGCTACCTATCTTAAATTTTGAACTGTTATATATATATATATATATATATATATATATATATATATATATATAGAGAGAGAGAGAGAGAGAGAGAGAGAGTGCTTTGGCTATTAACTTCAACAACACGAGTTGGCTAAACTTCAAAAGATTCAATGTGAGTCCCAGTAACTGTTTCTCATTCATGCCTCTTTAAGTTTTCAAGGTATATATATATATATATATATTCAAACTAAAATAGAGGAAATTCTATGAATATTTTGTTAGTATAGTAGATTATCAATTATGACATAGAATATCTGACTATGACTGAGATAATGTAATGCTATATGTTCACAATTAAATTGGGTGAATAAAGTTGGGAAATGCTAGCATATGTCCCTTAATCTCGTGGAACCATTAAGCACACTAAGCTTTATCAAGTAATTTCTAACTCGCATTCCAAGTGTAGTTTAAAATGAATCTGGTCTTGAACTTTCTCTCTTCCTTCTTTCATAATAATTTAACTTAGTTTTGATAATATTCTCTTCTATAATGTAATTAACAACATAAATAGCAATCATGTAAAAGAAGTGGGCAAACAGAAGTTGTATTCATATTCAGCAAGTTCTATCTCTGGAAAAATGAAAATGCTTAAACTTATGCTGTGATTTAAATACCCCTCCAAATTATAGAATAATAATGAATTTACTTCCACTTTTCTGAATAATCTCTGCTTACGCGGTTTTTGCTTCTTTGTTTGTTTCTACTTGTTTGAGTTTTAACATTAATTGTCAATATATTTCTAGACAGATGATGCAGCTGAAGTTTTAATTATGTAATCAAAATTTTTGTATTTATTTTTCATTATGCTACGATGTGTTGTTATCAGTTTTTTACTATAGACTGGGTATTGGTAAAATGAAGGAAATGTTAATCCCTGCAGTAATTAGCTTTAAAAAAAATAAGTCCAAATGAATTCTGATATTTGATATCTCTTTATTAAGGTTTATCTTATTCCTCTACTATTGTACGCTATATATCTTAATATACTGCCAAGTTTCATCGATTGAGAGATTTAAATTTGTTTCAAATTATATCAAATATATATATACTAAATAATCACAATAAACACGTGATGAAAACTAATGAACGTATAAGCCACAAGGAAAAGTAAAAAACAGGTGTAAAGTCCTGCAGTGTGGGCTCTAATCGAACTGATGTTTCTCCTTTTGGTACCTAGTATTTTGTTTCCTTTTTGTTAAATTGTATGTTTTGTTTCTCTTTGTTGTTTTACCTTTTTTTAGCTTGTATTTTATATGTTTTGTATAATTTAACATGTTTTTTGTTTTGTCTCCCCATATTTTGTTTTTGTAACAAACCTGTAACCTCTGTTGTTATCAATATCTAGTTGATCTCTGATGACATATAATTGAAAGGCCTTAGAGCATATTTTCTGTGTTTTTTACTTTTCCTTGTGGCTTATACGTTCATATATATATATATATATCGTGATATTTGAAAAAATTAAGAACAATCCCGGAGGACTAATAACAACAATTTTCGTATATATATATAATTAAAGTTACAGATAGAGAACACAAGAAAGAGGACTAACAATCACGAATCTCGATATATATATTTATATATAAACTATATTGGCACAAAGCACACTCAGAAATGAAACAGAAACTCACTACTATATTTCGATGTCCTCGTTATCAGGAAGATAGAAACGAGTCGTTCCGCAGGCAGACAACTATATATATATAAGATATGAAAATAAATACGTGAAATAAAAATGAACTTGCAAGGACAATAAGAAATGAGAAAGGGACTAAGATCATTTAACTGTAACAAGTGGTCTTCGTCAGAGTCAAAAACTAAACTCAACTCAGTCAGTTAATTAAATAAATGTTTGACTCAATTTCAAAAGTCTTTATTTCAATAATAAATGAATTTGATATAATTTAGTAATATTTTTTGTTTGCAAAAAATTTTAGTTTTACTTTTCATAAAAGTCTAAAAAGGATATCAAGGTAATTGTTTAAAACTCAATCCTTTCTGCTTTGTATAGAATAACAAAAGTTAATCAATCTTAACCTTTGAAAATTATCAATGTCATATTATGAAATAAAAGTTAAAATAAGAACACAATTAGAATAATTACAAAATAGTAAAAGACGTTACAATTATAACATTTCTATTATGAAATATATATATATTCAAATTACAGGAAAAGAAACCTCATACCGAAACAAAAATTAACTACATAAATTGACTAGAAATTTCGATCTTGGCATCATCAAAAAGGTATGTTGTGTAATAGAAGACAAGCTAAAACCGAATTCCTCTTCAATTATTTACTTCTTTAAAGTCATTTCTAAGCGTATAAATTGGCAAATTGCCTTAATGACTTAGGCATTCCATTCAACTTCAACGATTACTGTCTGCATTGCTCGAAGAATTTCTTTGAACTACTCAGAAGAACCAACAGTTCACATAAGGTTGCTACACAGAATGCTTGATTTACTTACGTCATTGTAACTAGACTAATTAAGTACATTCTTGATGCTATCTAAGCAATAAATGCTTATTGAAAAATTTATAAATATTTTGCCAAAATTCTAGTTAAAATTAACACATACGACTATCTTTTTTTTCTGTTAACTGGAAGGGTTATCGACATAATAATGGAGCAGCCATGTGATACTTGTCTCAGGTGATATTCTCAAGCACGCATATATACCTGTTATCAAGGAATTAACTTATTCCCTTAATCAAGGAATGAAGACTGTATTGGAACTCAATTCCATGCACAGAATTAGAGGCATGTGTTATACTTTTTGAAGTACTTTGTCAGTCGTTAAAGAATCATTTCTTAATCTGACATCGAACCCTGAAATCTGGTTAAATTGGCTTTTTATGTGTTGTAAATTTGGTATGAAGCCGACAATATCATATTTATAAAAGTTAACTACTTATTTAACCAATAAAGTAGAAAAATATACACGACTTTGGAAAAGAACATTATTCATCTTTAAACAATCCATTATGAAATAAATTAATTCAAAGAGAAATAAGCAAATGCTGCATCAATAAGAAACTCTAAACACCAACTCTCCCATGAAAAAAAATGTTATTATACTCGTATTATGGAGTCTTCATGAACACTCAGAAAAAGCATCAGCAGAAATCCATAAGAATAAATGGTATTTACCAAGATAAAATTAAGCGACAATCGTGATAATATCACACTGACGATTTTTTGTTATAAATTTTTTTAATCTATAAGTGTGTTAATAAAATCCATGCAAGTAACCATGATTAAATAAATGTACAAATAAATTGGTACAGGAAGGAAATGTGTGGCTTGCTTATCATATACTCGTACAAACTACTGTAACCGACCAGCTGAAGGCCATTCCAGAATCCGAGTTCCAGCAATGCTACAATGATTGGAAGGACCGTCTCCAGCGCTGTGTGGCTTCCGAAGGGAACTATTTTGAAGGTGACAATATCACATTGTAATTATATTTGAATAGAAAATTTAAAAAAAAATCAGTCTCACTACTTTATTTACACACCTCGTATCTTTGCTTGACGACTAAGAAGTCTCTGCAAGATTGGCCTTTCACCTATTTACTGGAGGTCCTAAAATATACATGTGCAATGAACACAAGATAAATTTAACAAACAAAATTCTTTTTAGGTTGAATTATTTTAAATACCAAGAAGATCCTTAAATCAAAAATAAAAGTTGTAACTTAAATGGCTTAGTAATTTAGGTTGAAATGAATGAAACCCTTACCGTCATTATATAATAATCTATAATAACAAGTAAATATTAATATATTGGGGTTAAATTAATAGCTTTTGGTAAAATTATATAAATAATTATGAAAATGTAATTAATTCGTTAAAAGTAATGAGAACATTAGAGCAAAAAAAGAATTATAAATTGAGATGTGGATAATCTTGTCAATTAATTAATGTTTATTTATAGATAACTGACTGAGTCAGATGGGAAATTGGAACTGTATCGCTATGCCAATAGAGGAAATTGTAAAGCTGTATTTATCATTGTTAATGGAACAGGATTTAACACCCTTAGATTAGACCAAATGAAAACATGTATAAACATGTGTTTTAGTGTATTCAGTCTGACATATCAACTCATATACTTAATATAGCAAAATCACACCACGGAAAGCTAAAAACTCAAAGTTTAAAGAATACAGGAAAGTTTTAAAATAAATTATTTAATTTAAACAGAAGTATTTGTAGAATATAACATGAACCTGTAGTAGCACAAAAAAATCCAGCAAAGAGACAAAATATCTCAAAACATTCTTGACAAAAAAGTAAAAAAACTTTCAGTCACTATCTCTCATACTTTTTCCACCCTCTCAGTTTTCTCTCACTCACACACACACTCTCTCTCTCTCTCTCTCTCACTCACACACACACACACACACACACATACACACATTCACAAACAACAACAACAAACACATCACATACTCAACACAGATATGCATTTTTCTCGTATTTATGTGTGAAGAGAGGACCGTGTTTTATTTTATACTCAAGGTAAGTTGTTCTTTGAACCTGTGGGCTGAGTAGCCTGGTGGTTTGGGTGACTAAATATATATAAGAGTGTATATTTGGCAATAAACACGTCAAATAACAAGCAATGTCCAAACTACAATAAGAAATATGAGAGAAGACTGAAGGAATTGTTACTATGTCATAACCGTAACAAACAGTCTTCATTTGAGATTTGACTCTGACGAAGACCACTCCTTACGGTTGAAGGTCTTAGTCTTTTTTCTCATTATATATATATATATGTATAAATATATATATATATATATATATATATATATATATATATATATATATATATATACAAAACTATAGTTTATCGGGACTCGGTCAGTTCTTCAGGTTCAAATTAAACTCTCATTGCCAACGTATTAAAACCTTTTTCATAGGCTGAAGTATAAATTTTGAAACAGAAAAACTAAGTATTACATTACAAATTATTTTAGAAAGAAATTATTTTCAAGCTGGGAAAAGTGGAATCTTATTTAAATTCTGAGACCGAAATTCAGTCCAAAGAATGTTCACAAGCTTGAAGAAGGGCCTTCACTTAAAGCGTTGGCAGTTCCGTGTTGGTAAGATAATGCTTAGTGTATTTTAGGATTGCAAAGGGATTATTCTTATGGATTATCTAGAGAAATGTACTACAATCAACGCATAGTATTACTCTAATTTATTATCCGGACCTCTGCGACAGCCACTTGTCACTAATTGGCCTAGAAAGTGCAGAAGCGTCCATTATTGCAACAGGATTATGTAAGACCACACACGACAAGAAAAACGAATTATGCAAGAAACAGTTTACAATGGCAATTGCTTCCGCATCCATCTTATTCTCCTGACCTTGCACCTAGTAATTATCATCTATTCTCGGACTTAAAAAAAACCCGTTACAGGGTGTTCGATTTGAAAGTTTAACTGTCGTATAAAGTGCCATAAATAGGTGGATTAAGGAGTAACCGATAAATATCTTTGAGCATGTCTCAAAAGATTATCTTTGGGATATCTATTCAGTTAAATGTGGATTATAGCTGAATTCCCAGAACTTTGTAAACATGCTAGGCAAATGCAATAAACTAACAAAAATCTACTTCCATATTTTAACTGCCTCATTGTCAAGTAAACATATATGAGTCGTTCCGAAGGCAAGCAAACACTAACCTGTATGTACCTTACATCAAACGATTAAAAGAAAAGAGCACGGAGAAACAACTACAAAACTCACTTCAACATTTCTACCATGTCCTGATTTCTGCTTAGCTACCTAAACAACAACTGAGTTGCTGTTTGGCATAGCTGATCAAAGCTTTTCTTCTTCTTCTCCCTAATATTGACGAGAGTTTGTTCTTGTTTCTTTGTGTTTTTCTTTTTCAACTCTTCGGGAAAAAAAACATACAAAACGTAATAGAATTCCATTACTACAATTCGGCTGGATCGTTATCAGACAGAAAAATGTGAGACGTTTCGAAGACAAGTAGGTCCTCGCATTCTGCTTAGATATATGACTTTATCTGAATATTGGTTGGTATGACCACCATCCATTTTGGTGGGTTTTCCTTGTTTTTTGTTTTTTTTTTTTTTTTGGTATTGTCATGTTCCACACTAAACCTTGTTACTCTTGCTCAATAATTACGATTTCCTTGCAATAACGTTTGGAGCATGTCATAAAAATTCAGTCAAAAGTAACTTTTGATATTATGAGGTTGACTGAATTTTGTTAATTTTCGTTTACAGTTCTCAAAATGTGTATCCGTGATTACAGTTTTCTATTGGAGTAATCTTACATATTTTTAGCGTTATTAGTTTCAGGCACTATCTAGGGCTTCAGGAATATTATACTGACATGTAAAGAGAAAGTACTTCTGAAGAGCTACTAAGAAATAATTGACACATTTCAAGCTGAGATAAATAAAAGTTATTACTGTCTTTGAAAGAATGGTGGTCTTGTTTAACTTTAGCTAGTTAAAAAATAAAGATACATAGAAATGTTAAAACAATTATTTCTCACTCTTTATGAAAAATAAATTTCCTCAATCAAAAATAAAACATTGCTATTAAGATGACACAAATGAACTTAAATGTCTCACTTTAAGTACCAAGTTGAAATTTAAAAGAAAGTCGGAACATTTTCCTGTGATCTGTAAATATTTTTTATCATATGCTATTCATTTACTTTATACGGATATGTGTCAATATCCATTAAATCATATACTTCATTATGGTATTTTTTTTCCTGAAATATATTTCTACTGACTTTTCTGGATTCTATATTTGATACTATTATGTATTAATAAAATATTTTATCATGTTGGAGCAGCCGTACATGGGCTGGAGGCGGTTTGCTCACTCAACTGCAAACTACTGAATTTTCGATGAGTTTCGCTCGTTAAAATTTAGAAGTAAAACCCACTTGATTGGGTGGGCCAAGTCTGCAGTTTGCAACAGCAACGGCCTATTAAGTTGTTCTACAACTTCTAGTCAGTCTGCTGAGCATGTACAGCACAAGATTTTGTTCATTCTTCTTTTTTTCTATAGCTAATTAATACTTGGAATATTTGACGATGTCTCACATTAGTTTCAAAATAACTATTCAATGTTTTGACGCTTTTGTGTGAAATATGTTAAACTTACCTTCTTCTTTCCAAGATAAATTGATTTATATATTATTATTGCTTGCTAATATCAAAATTTACAATAAATATGTGGTGAGTTTTTCATTGTTGTTATAAAAATTTCATGAGTGGAACATTGCATTCTGCGCTGAAGGGCCAATTTCTTCATTTATGTATTTATATATTTGATGCCAAACATTGTTCAGTTTTTTTATACACACCATTAACCACGCCTTATTTTTTTTTGTTTCATATCCTATACTATACTATAGTATATACTATACTTATACTTATTAGTATTACTCCTATACTATACTCTACTTATTAGTTTTGTAATATGTCACTTGACCTACTTCTTTCCCAGATGTACACTGATAGCAGGAAGTATAAAATCTCCCATTTTGCATCGTGAATGCTAGAAGTACGATTCACGTATTCTAATTACTATTACTAGGAATTACGTATTTCTAATTCAGGTATATTCAAATATATTAAACATATATTTGTCCAGCAGTGTCACAATAAATATATGCTACTCTATAATCAAGAAAATCGGCAAGAAAAGAAGTTACCAAAATGGAAAAAGTTCTTAACCGCTTTAGAGTGTCACTCCTTTTACAAATGAATTGAGTGAAACATGGAAGTAGGAAGAAGACATTACCGTTGTAAATTAAAGATTGTTTTTAGAACCATGAACTTACTAATCAACACAAAATCTGGGAAAGGAGCAAACGGCAAAGGAGAAAAAGAGGGTAAAACTGACATAGGAACCTTCGTACCAAATGCGCATCCATTATTAGTAAAAATGATACTGTTAATTATCATTACTTTGATATTGACCAAGCCATCAAACTTATTTTCCATGAGGCAGAATTTAATAATGATACCATTAATTATAGACTTTTCATCAATTCGTTGATTGGTTTATTCCTAATATTTTTAATTTGTTCCTATATTTTCAACCCCAGTTCATAATATGTTTAAAATGTCTAGTCTGCAGAAATAAAGACTAATTGCTTCCCTTCTCTGAAATTTGCATTTATACTGGTTACTTATTTCAGCTCATTACCGGTTTTCCCATAATACTTAATTCAGCAATCATGACAAACACACATCCCTCATTACCACTCGTTGAATGCTTTACCAAGCAGATATTCATATTTTACCACTTTTGAATACTTTAGAAATGCTAAACTGTTTTAACGACTGGTAATGCCGACTAGTGTGCGAGTAAAATAGAGTAAAGTAGCATAGTGAAAGGGTTTTTTGTTTTGTTTCAAAATTTGATTTATTTTTAATGATTCTCTATATTATACAGGAAGAGTTAAGGAAACTTTAATTTTGCAACAATGGATTAGATGGACTAATTTTTTGTCATAAAATTTCTAAATACAGATTTCAAAAGTAGTCAGGAACATTGTTTCAAAGGCAGATCTCTTAATAGATGAGGAATAGGAAGAATGATAATGAAAATAAGAAACCACAGTAGTTGACTTCATATAAGCAAGAAATTCAAGACAAACCTTCTTGTCCTTCTAGAAAAAAAAACATCCAATAAGGATATATTTCTAGCATTTTCAGACTGAATACTGAATTTATTTCTGGAGACAAGACCGTTTATACCATTAAGAATGTAATTAAAGTGTTTGTTCCCAAGCCATATCCTATTGGCATCATATACCTCTAACTCGCTTAACAGTTTTCAACACAATATTACTCATTATTTTCATATCAAAGAACTCTAAATAAATATTGCATGATGTTGAATAAAGGCGATTGATTATGAGAATCCCAAATACTTGTTTGTAGCATCTATCATTTAAAGTAGAACAACAATTTGAAACACAAAGTTTCATAAAGTCCACCCGAATAGCGGTTCCTCAGTTGTCTTCCAAGTCACTCAGATCATTAGACATGATGACAAAGGTAGTTCAAATATAATAGTGAATTTGTGTGAACTCATATTAGTATTTTTATGAGGATTAAGTTAATTTATATTGTAGAATCGTTTTATTTAATTACTTATATATATATATATATATATATATATATATATATATTATATATATATATATATATATATATATATAGCAGTTTCCTTCTTAACGTGACGAGTACTTCGCACTTCTTCCCGATGACGACGGATGTCGAAATATCGAAGTGAGTTCTGTAGTGACTTTCTGTGTTCTTTCCTATGTGTTAATGTTTCCTAAGTTTCCTAAGAAAATGAAATTTACATTATTTACACGAACAACAATGTTAACCGGACAAAACCTACGACTGGACTTATATATATATACATAAGTATGGGTTACTTGCCGTTGCGTCTACAACTTGCTTGGTCTCCCTTTTTCTTTTCTCCTGAAGACGGATTACCCGAAAATTTGAGTCTGTGAGTGTGTTTCCTTATTCTGTGTGTTACTCTTCTTGAAATATATATATATATATATATATATATATATATAAAATAAAATAAATTCAAAACGAAGGAAACACACAGAAAGACACAGACATAACTCACATCGATATTTCGACCATCGTCGTCATCAGGAGGTGCGAAGAGCGAAGAGCGAAGAGTCCCGCAGGAAGACAGGGAGTACCGCCGCTAGACGTTTCTTTTAATTGTATATATATATATATATATATATATATATATCGGAAATATATATCGGAAATATATATATAAGTCGGAAATTTCTATCCAAACACTTTTTAGTGAGAGCAATTTAATAATGAATAACTGAAGAAGTGGTTTACTGTCGAACAATGATCAGTAAAGAATTACATTTTAATTCCTATATTGTTTAAGATTGGGCATACATATTACCATGCATTCTGTATTAATAAAATTATCTTCAGTTGTTGATAATAAAATATTTGAATTATCTTTACATAATTTCTTTACGGAATTATTTTCTATATTTTGATTCCTGCGATGTGCTCTTAAGTAAAATAATATTTTAAATGAAACTGGATGAGTTTAAACGTTCGTGTCAATATATTATTTCGTGGAAATGTTAACAATCAATGTACATATACATTGGATTTTAAAAACGATAATTAATATTAGCGTATTGACGTTTATTATTTAATTTACTGGTACCAACTGTAATATGATACAAAGTTGCTTCCAATGTTGATCTATTGTTCCTTCCATTGAAAACGATCAGCCAGTTATGACATAATATCATTTTTCATTAAATATTACATTGAAAACAGCTTTAATTTTGTCATATTGAATTATGTTATTAAATTACGAATTGGGCGATAACCAAATCAAATAATTTCGATTGTTCTAAATTAATTAGTAAATTACCACAAAAGGTAAATAATTTATAATAATTATGCCAATTAAACTGGTAGGAATTAAACATTAAAACCCAATGATGTTGAGTGTTTATACTAAAGGTAAAATTTCTCAAATCAGAAGCTAAAAGCGGTTAGTTCCTTTTTTTTTGTTTCAAACATTTTAGTCTTTAATACTATTAATCATGATCTCATAGTATATTGAAATACATGAAATAGAAAGTAAAAAAGGTATATAAATAAAACCCTGAAAGCGAAGTTTCATTTCCTGGTTAATAATCATTAATGCTAGCAAGTTGTATAGTATTAATATTTTATGAAAGATTAAAATATGTATTTATCGCAGTAGAATGTTAATTTCTTTACATCTTATTTTATTACAAAGTTTTTTGTAAAAAACTTATTTGTAGACTGAACATATTAAACTTAATAAATAAATAATTTTTAACTTTCATAAACATGAAAAATTGATTATTACAAATAACTAATCATTTCAAAAAGAAACTTTTGATAATGATTGTTATTTGATTGTAAAAAAAAAAATATTTAAACAAGTAGACTGAAAAACCGAGCCTACGTGTATTTGTGTCTCCATGCATTTCAATGTAGAAATACGAGTAGATTAATTTTCAGCACATACAAGTTTGGTATTATTATAAAATGTAATTTTACTAATTGAAAATGTACTTTATACTCAATTCCATATTAAAATAGCATATAAAGTGAAAATTCTAAGAACAATGAAAGGTAAAAATATCAGAGATGTTACTTGGGAAATGAAAGGGTATATTAATCAAACTTAATCGCACGCAAAAAAAAATTAATTGTACCTTTAAATAACTTATATATATATATATATATATATATAATATATATATATATATATAATATAATGTAATTTTTTTGAGGGTTGAGGTCTAATGATTTTAAACTAGTTCTTTTGCCGAGGTTTCGACATATATTTATGTCATCTTCAGGGCTACAACATGATTGATTTAAAATTAGCACTACTATTACAACTATAATCAGTTATTTCGACTATGGTTTTTTTATTTTTTTATTTTGACAGAAGGATATTGTTATAATTATTTTATAATTATAATTATTCTATATTATTCCATAATTATTATATAATATAATTATTCTATAATTATTCAAAATAAAAAAAAATAAAATAAAATCCATAGTTAAAATAACTGATTATAGTTGTAATAGTAGTGCTAATTGTGAAACAATCATGTTGTAGCCCTGAAGATGACATAAATATATGTCGAAACGTCGGCAAAAGGACTAGTTTAAAATCATTAGACCTCAACCCTCATAAAAATTACATCATATAAATATTGGGTCAAGAAAGCGAATCAAGATATATATATAAAAGATTTCATATAAACACGTGAAATAATATGAAACCACAATATGAAGTGGAAAAAAGACTAAGATTTTTCAATCGTAACAAGTGGTCTTCTTCAGACTCTGACGAAGACCGCCTGCTAAGATTGAATGATCTCAGTCTTTTTTCCCATTTCATATTGTGGTTTGATCATTTATATATATATATATATATATATAGATATAAAGCTGTAAACTTTACAAATGACAAATGCAAGAGATGTACTAAATTTTGACATTTTAAAGAATAAATACATCCTGATTTTTGAATTATTTCTGTAAATAGTAAATCAAAATGTAAATTTATTAAATATAATAAAATTTGTAATTGGCATAAAAGACAAACTTTCTACAGGCTCTAGAAAAGAATAATAAAGTAAGAGGAAATTGCAAAATGTGGCAAGAATTTCCAGAAAGTACTCTAAATAATAAAAAAAAACACTTCTTTGCTTAATTTTACAGATAAGTATGTAAATGATTCATTCCACCATTATGTACATGATTGATTATTATAGATTACTAGAAACTATAAAAAGGCCTGCATATAAAAAAAAATGTTTAATTGACAAACAACATGCACACTTTTTCTTAAGACTTATCTAAATTAACGTTATATCATGGAGAAATGAATTAAACAACAAAATTATTGATTTGAATAGGAAAAGCAAAGTTTATATTGAATATAGTCCATACCTGTTTATACTGAAAAGAAGGAAGCAGGAATGGGTTGTGAGAAGTGATGATAAGCAGGAAGAAGATGGAGGAAGGATTCACAAATTCTCTGAACAGTAAAGTTGATCTCCATTCTGGACCCTCTTTCACGTAACCGTCACTTGCTATAACCCATTCCCGTTTCTCTCCTCTTACTATAAGCAAGTATATCTTCTGACCTTCATATTTCAATTTTTGATTTCGTTATTTAATATTTTGTTTACCCTGATATAATTTCTTCAGGCATAAAATCTATAAAGTACTGAAGAAGAACAATATTTGTTTGAGACGTGGCGTTTTCTCTATAAAACTTTTGATATAACTGCTTTTCTTGTAATTTTCATAAATGAATAAAGATGAAATTTTGACTAAATAACTACTAATAGGGTACATTAAAACAGTGGGGTAGAAAAAGATCAGTAAACATTTGAACCTCCACAAAGTGCTGAAGTCAGTTGGGTTTTTGACTCTGACGAAGACCGCTTGTTACGGTTGAAAGATCTTAGTCTTGTTTTCCCATTTCTTATTGTGGTTTGATCATTAAAGTGCTGAAGTAAGGGTGACAGTAACTTGCAGTGTGTTCATTGTTTTTTTTTATTATTATTATTTAATAATGACCATGGCACTAGGTCTTAAAAAAACTATTGTACTCCCTCTCTTCAGTACTAAACTACCCCAGCAGTTAGCTTCAACGCCTCGAAGAAGTTCAGCACTTTTGCTGGTTTCCATTTTTTTTAAATAAAGACCAACTCAGGTTCAACGAGAGTTTAATTTGAACCTGAAGAACTGACCTAGTCCCGATAAACTTTAGTTTTGTTTCTATTCCACGGTCGATGCTGTTATCAATATTTATATTATATATATATATATATATATAAAATTGAAAATGACACCAAATTTAGCTGATACCTGTTTCTTAACAAGTTTCTCAATTTTTCTAAATAACACTCTCGTTATTTCGTCTACACAGTAAAGTACATCTCCTATGGTCGACATGTTTCGAAAAGTTATTTAGAAAAAATGAGAAACTTGTTAAGAAACAGGTATCAGCTAAATTTGGTGTCATTTTCAATAATGTGTGTGTCAAAGAAGGACTGCTACCAAAATTTACGAATATATATATATATATATATATATATATATATATATATATATATATATATATTACTGCACTTTGATGTCAACACTTGGATCTAGGGAATACAACTAAATAACTGGGAATAAGCAACCTGAAAGTTATAAGTGTTTATAACTTTATAAGGTTGATACTGATGTGTTTTGATGTAAATTAATAATATCTCATTAAAATCATTAGAAAGTTGCTTACCAATTAACAATCTCGAAAGCTGTCTTGAAATAAATAAAACCGATATCATGTGAGATACGTGTCTACCATATAAGTGGAAGAGACCAGCTATTAGTAAGCTTTGTACATTTGGTCCTGCGAATAACAGTCTGACCCATGTCTTCCCAGGGATATAAGAAAGTTATTGTACATTGCATATGTATATTTTTTCAATTAAATGATTAGCTCAAAATGGAAACATAAATGTGAATAGTACATAACATGGAGGCTAATAGAACAAATGTATGGTATTTAAATCCCTTAAAAATAAAACCACCATCCGTTGTCCATTTCATGATTAAAGAAATTATAAAATACTAAGTATATCAATGGGAGGTAGCTTAATAGACACATAAGTTTCTTTTTTAAGAAATCATTGTGGTTCGGTCATTTTATTTAGCGCATAATACGTATAGGATGTGATCTATATAAATATTGTCTTTAAAAATGATATGTTTAAAAACTTAACGAGATTATTAAAAGGAATCTAAAACAGTTTTTAATCTAAAGGAAATAAAAAAAATATTTATATGGTTTAACTTTTATCCAATTTAATTAAATAATAACAAAATAATTTTTCACAAATTTAGTGGTTCCTGAAATTAGTTTAATTTTTATGTTAAAGATATTATGATAATTCCTGGTTTTATATTATTGAGCTTTAATAAATATATATTTTTGTGGATTTCATAATTTTTAATAAAACGAAAAATTGGGGTGTGCACAACATTCTTCTACTTGAAACCTCCTTGTGTTCAGTTGTACTCGTATCAGACATTGATTAGAAACTATTCTCATAAATGAAATTCAAATAAGACAGATATGTTGGATCCTTTGATGTTAGAACCAATTCAATTAACTCAATCAGTCCTGGCTGCACTGATTGTATATATTACGAACATGTATTCAATAAGCCATTTGATACTGTACTTGCAATTTATGCCTTTATTATACGGCGTTACCAATTATAAATCTATGCAACAACCATAAGAGCATCAAATATTTGTGGAAATCTTCAAACAATTTCATTTTTACAAAAATAACTGATCATATGTTTTATAACCCATCTAAATCCTTTCATTTTATTATAAAATTTGTTGTCTTATATTGACATTTTACAACATTTATTACAAATTAAAACTATCTTATTCGAAAAGTTTTATGAACAAAATGATGAATATCAAAAAGATAATTTTTATTCAGGTACTAGTGATCTAATAAATTAAAATGTTCTTAATAGCTTCTGAGTTTCATTTAGAATTAAAAAAAAAGTCAAGCCTGGCCTAAAGCCCGGTTTCCCAAACTTTGTTGAGTGTGAAACTCCTGAGTAGCAGAACAGTATTTATGAGGTTACAGTTAATTTATAAAATTAATTAAGGAAAAAAAACAAGAAATTGTTATTTTAACATAAATCATACTCTTTTCGTTGCTATGTTATTCAAGCTTTATAAAAGTCAATAAAAGCCTCTATAGGAAACTGACTGATTTAAATCTCTGGAATATCTCTCATGACTGATATCTCGTGGCAACGTATAAAGAGATAAGAGTGTATATGATGGGCAGCTTATAATCATGATGTATCCATGATAAGAAAGTCTGTCACTAAAACTAATCAAAACTTACAAAATTCATAACATCTAATTCTTAAACAGAATTTATCATGTAAAGTACAAATATTGGTTTTTACTCGAATCGAAATATCTTAGGTAGGAAATGATCAAAGTAACCGTAGTTTCATATTAATTAATTTTATTATCTGAATAAAAGTAAAATGGTATGTTGCATAGTTTTGAAGGATAAACGTATTAAAAGGAGGTATACAATTAATCATTTCTATTGATTTTGTAATTTAACATATAAATTGCCCATGCTACATTAAAAAGTTACCTTAAGGCCCCTGAACATCACATTCGGAGCACACAGCTACGTGGAGCCTAGACTGAGATATCCTTGTCATGGTTAGCATCTCAGTTAGTGGCGTCCATTATTGACTGAGTCAAGTCTAGAAATTTGTAGTGGAGTTGAGGAATCTTATTTATTCTATTTAAAGCCTTGAAGATATTTCTTGAAATCAGTCCATGACTAAGATGAAATGCAGAGGATAAGATTAATGAATAAATAATGAATTGAGTGTTGAATACAAACTATAAGATGTAGTATAATCTTCTTAAGACTACGCAACCAGAAAGAAATACAGTTTCATCCATAGATGAAATAACTGGGAGTTAATTTTTCACCTTTCAATTGGAAGTAAATCCTAAACAATAACATTGAGAAACAAGAATGTATCACATGCAAAAACTAACCACATATATGACAATAAAGACTTGTATGAACAAGGCTTACAAATTTATTATCCTTTCTTTTAGCAGAATTATTTGAATTGGTAGTAGTTTTACAAAACTCATTATATTTTTGTTCTAACTTATTTGAATCACTGCTGATATCGTCTGTTCACTCCCCATTCATTTTATCAATGACCGAAAATGACACTGGAAGTCTTTGATCATCTCCTGCTTAAAAGATTTCGATATGCGCAAAAACCAATAGTTGTACTATATATGATAAATTTTATTCGAGAATTTCATTAGATGTTTTGCATTTTGTAAGTTTTGATAAGTTATAGCGATGGAATCTCTTATCATGGATACATCATGTTTATAAGCTATCCATCATATACACTCTTATCTTTGTACACTCCATCATACACAATGACCTTTCCGTTGGAAGTAAATCCGATGAAACCTTTATAGAGTGCTTGTTCAATGAAAAAAAAAAACAGAACTCTGGCAACTCTCGAAGTATCATATTCCTGTTTAGAATATATACTAATTTTTTTTTTCAAATAAAATATATAATGCGACATTCTTCAACCTTTAAACCAGGCTCAACATTTGCACTCTTCTGACTGACATGCCTTACCTATGTTGTTGAAGTAAAACCAAAGATAAACAATACTTTGTCCAATATTTGTCCAGAACACGTTTTATACCGTTGAGTAGTGTTATTCATAAATATTACTAAAGTGATCTATAGACTCTTTTTTTTAACTCTTGTTGGCAGTAGAAAGATTGTTGATACGACCGGCAAATCTTTGACACTGTAATCTACTTGACACTGCACACAAGTTTAAATAAATACCTTGAGGAAATCGTATATTTGTAGCATTGAGTGAAGTTACAATGCCATGTTGGGTTTTAAGTACAATCAAAGGCTTGCAGTGATATTAACAGTTCATATATCATACTATTATCATACACTGCGTATACACCTTCTGTGTATACTTATGTTTACTTATTAAAAAAGTAATAAAATATACAAGAATAACTCAATAGAGCAGTTGCAGATACAGACACTCCACTTTGGAACTGTTTATATATGGATCACTCGTCATATGGCAGATAAGTGTTGCAGATATGTATTGTCTATATCAGAGATGGGCAACCTTTTTGAGAGTATGTGCCAAAATCAGCCAAGTCACTGACACAAACTTTTTCCACGTGTCAGCCATTTTTTTTTTAGAACATATTTGGTATCTTTTTAAAAGAACTAATATTGAATAAGAACTTTTTAAACGAAAAATTAATAAATTACCTCAGTGTAATAAAACATAGTATAAAAAAACAGAAAAAAACTTTATTAAACCTTTTAATGATCAAACCACACTATGAAAAGGGAGAACAAGACTAAGATCTTTCAACCCAACCCAACAGTTGGGTTTTTGACTCTGACGAAGACCGCTTGTTACTGTTGAAAGATCTTAGTCTAGTTTTCCCTTTTCATCTTTTCATATTGTGGTTTGATAATTGATTGTTATTTTACGTGTTCATGTGAAATATTTGTATTAATCTTTTAAAAAAAGAAGGTAAC
This sequence comes from Hermatobates lingyangjiaoensis, assembly GCA_026182355.1. NCBI lineage: Eukaryota > Metazoa > Arthropoda > Insecta > Hemiptera > Hermatobatidae > Hermatobates > Hermatobates lingyangjiaoensis. The sequence goes on along the minus strand of JAPFBL010000188.1, from coordinate 1,665,215 downwards.
TATTTCAACTTCATTTTCTTGAGACCTCTTTAGCTTCGTAGAGCTTAAAACCTCTTCAACACCAAGACGTACATATACTGTCATGGCACGTAAGCTTATACCCCAAGGAAAGTAGTTGTTTCTTGCCTGTGCTTAGCGTAACATGTGCTTGCATCTTTGCTAGGGGTAACCTGTTCTTGCGTGCCAGAGACAAGTCATCGGCGTGCCAAGTTTGGTACGCGTGTCAGAGGTTGCCCACCCCTGATCTATATCATTGATCTATACAAAATTAAAGTTTCACGATGATACAAGGTAAAATAATACTGAGTAATCACACTGAACTAATTAACAGAACTCAATCATCTCTCTTTTGGCTCTCATGGCACCCAGAAGGAAAAGTGGTCGACAAAATCATGGGAAAAGCATGCAAGGCAGAATGTGTACCGGATAAACGCAGAGTTACCAGGAGAAAAAAAGAAATTCATTTTATTTTATTATAAATATGCATTTTATAGCATACTATTATTTTTATTTACATCTTTCAACGTTACTCTTTTATTCAACTTGTTTGTAATGAACTCTGTTTATTTTTAAAACATAAACTGTGTTGTGTATGGCATGTGTGTATGTGACTGTATATATAAGCCTGAATTTGTGTGTGACTATTTCCTTAATCTAATTACCAACGATTGCAATCACAACATCAAGTTAAACTAAACTCACATCTAAATATTTTTCATTTATATTATACTGATCATATAAGAAATGAACTAATATTTGAAGTATATTAAAATAGCATGTATAGCGTATTTGAAATTTCAAAGATGATATCAGATGAATTAAACTTTTCCTTTGCGTTTTAATTTACACAAAATTTAAATATAATTTAAACTAAAAACTTGTATACATAGCGCTAAGGCTGGAAACTTTTCTGTGGAAATCTCAAAGAATAACTTGTCTTGGGAGGATTTTCTTGGATGCTGCCAGCAGGAGGATATTTACTGTTGTTTGCTTTTAGTATTAGTGGTTCACTCCTACTCCCTTCACTTTCCTCCTTTGCATTAAAATCACTTTAAAAAGCAAACCAACTACTAATTTATATTGGAATCTCAGGCGTTGATTTGAATGAAGGAATTATAATATTAACAAGGTTTAATATATTTAATAAATAAAGAAATGATTATATATTCTCTTAATTTATTTATAAAGGTAAAAAGGTTACGCTGTGTTTATTTATCGATAATAATATTAGTTGATAACTATAAACTGAATATATCCGTACCAATTACTGTCTCGGTAAATTTGAGGAGACTTTGAGCCATGCTTTTATTTTTAATTAGGTAAATATCTTTTATTATATATTTATAACCTACCATCATAAATACTTCTTTGATTATTAATAAAGAAAAGCATTTATTTAAGGCTACTTAAACTTTTAATACAAAACCGTATAACACAGTTGTAGAAAATGTTCTTTTTCTATGTTACATTCTCCACACATCTTGTTCATATAAATTCTTAAGAGTCCAAAGTATGCAAAAAGTCCATGAGTCATAATAAATATATGCTGATATTATAGTATATATCAGTATATATTTATAAATCAATTAGGAACATAGTCTAATAACCTTATGATTCATTAGTTGTGGAATCTGTAATTGTGTGGTATTTACTCATTCTGAGGTGAAATGGATAAACCAACAAAAGTCTCCACACAAATGAAGTTTTATTCAACGTGTTTCGAACACTTTGTGTTCATCATCAGGAAGACACCAAAGATGTGGTACTGACGGGTTGATCCAGTGAAAACAACCTGACAGTGACAACCTGACAGTGAAAACAGTGACCAACCCGTCAGTACCACATGCTTGGTGTCTTCCTGATGATGAACACAAAGTGTTCGAAACGCGTTGAATAAACCTTCATTTGTGTGGAGACTTTTGTTGGTTTATCCATTTGGCCTCAGAACCTTATGAATATTCAAACATTAGCAAATAATGAGACATAATCATTGGTTTCACATTTTTAAATAATTTTGTTTATCTTTAGAGACTTAAATTATTTCTGAGTGTCTACAGTTGAAATTTTTTAACTTTTACTATTTCTTCGTAATACCAAGAATTAAAGAAAAAAATTATTTTCAGTTTAAACTTAATTATTTATATCATTTCATTAAAAAAAATTATATTTATATTATCATAAATAAGTAGTATGTTTTTATTTATCAAAGTATTTAGGGGATGTAAAAATACATTATTGTTTATTCCAGTTACAAGTCAGTTAGCAAAGATGAGAAATATCTAATTTCAGAAGGATATTTACTTCAGTCAGGCAAAGATAAACAATAATACAAAGTTATAGATGTACATTCGAAAATTTCATTTAATGTATTAATTTATTTTCAAAGGAACTTATTTTGAATGAACAGTGTTTAATTCATTAGTACCCCAAGTTAAATTATTCAAAATTTCCTCAGTCAAAGTAATGCTGCTAAGTTTCTGCTGAGAAACAATTTATTTCAATTATGATTCGTAACCAGCAACTTCTATACTTTAAAAGATAGGGTTCTCAAGAAAGTTTTAAACAGACCCTATAACATTTAAAACAGGTTGAAGTCATTAAGTTTTATGCAAAAGTAGTGATTCTTTACACTTAAAACTTTGTAATGGGCCAAATTGAATCAAACTTCAAAATGCCATAAGAAACAGTATAAATGCAAAAATCCATTTTAATAATCCAGTTTAAGAAACATCAACACTATATTCATAAGAACTTATGACAACTATTGTTGGGAACTCAAAAATATCAGCTAATTTCCATATCATTTAGAGATTGAATTGTCAATTAGAAGATGTATATATTTTTAAAAATAAAATTAAAATTGGCTGATGAGTGTTCTTTAACAAGCTATTTAATTTTCCTAAGTAACACTCTCGTTACTTTGACAACACAGTATAACATATTACTTACATTTGAGTAATTCCAAACGAATGTCATTCACTTACAAGACATGAATAGTAACTTCTTGGGAGTCCTTTTTGTTAATTTAAGCAAAGCGAAGACATTGGAAGTTGTTTTTTTTTAAGTTCATATTCAGCTGTTTGGTGATCATTGTGAGATAAGTGGCTTTGCGGTTTGAGTGACTTCCTGACTGACTAAGTGGGTTTCAAAGGCTGTCACTCAAATTACAAGAGCAGATACCCAATAGGAATAACAAACTGCTTAATATGAACTTAAGAAAAACAACTCGATTGTCTTCATATTGCTTACTAGACTACATGTGATTCTTTGTGTTACTCAGAAATTATAACAATAAGTATTGAAATTAATTCACTGAACACATTAACAGAGATAATTTTAATCGTTGTTTCTTGTAATTAAGGCATCTGAACAGATTCTTATATGGACCAAGCATTTGATATAGTATTCTTACCATGATTCAAGATATACACAGTAAATATATTTAGCAAAATAAAAATAATTTAAAAGTAAAAAAAAAACATTTATTTTATCATTATAAATAAATGTTTATCATTATTTTTATATAAATAAATAAAACATCATTTCAGGTTATAAACATAATGAAATATATTTAAAACAAACAAAACTTGTAAACTGAATTATTCAATGTATTTACCTAACATAACATAAAATTAATGAAAGGAATGTGTCTTTATTATATTACCTCAGAACATTCATACTTTATCTGACATTTGTGTTCAAGTTTGTTTCTAAAATTATTCATTTTTAACCTCTAATGTATTAGTTTATTATATATTTGTTGCATTTATTTATAATACCGTTTGCAGTGGGTTATTTAGGAAATTTGGAAATTTTGATAAAAAAAAACGGGTTTCAGCTAACTTTGGTATTACTTTTAAAATTTTATGTCATAAAGAAAGAGAGTTACAACATTTTACAAATATATATATATAGATATATTTTGGGGTGGGGGATTTGTCACGGCAGTCTTCGGAATGACACGTCATTTTCTCTCTACCTCATCACGACTAGGTCGAAATATAGTTGTGAGTTTCCACTAGCCTGGGCATTTAAAGATGGTTTCTTATCTAGGATTTAACAGGATTTTAAAGTTATATGGAGAAAAAAAGCGAGATGAAGAATGAGAAACCTGGAGAAGGAGGTAACACTGATATCTTTAGTTGAAACTGCCAACCCAACTGTAGCCTCCAATAATAGCACTGTTCATTTTGAACATGTTTTTTTGTAGTCTAATACCTTTGTAGTTTGTATTTAGATGTTATTTAGTTTGTTTGTAGAATATACGTTGATAATGGTTATTGAATAACCGAAACCAGTCTGTTTTTATTTTTCATAGTGTAGTGTAGTTATTAGTATAAAATAAATATTGATGAACTATAAAAGCAAATCTTTTGGTGAGCTTGTTTATGCTCTTCCCTGCCAATGGAAGTCCTTATTAAGAAGATTGGAAAAAGTATCGAGGAAATACGAGAGGATAAAGATAGGCAAGCAATTTAATGAAATATATATATATATAATTAATGTTATCATTAGAAAACAAAAAAAAAGATTAACACTTACTATTCTCGATCATTTCGGCTATGACACCTTACTCAGGAAAGGTAGGAAAAGGAAAAGTAACACTGGAGCGGAGGTGGAAAGTGTCCATCGACCGACACAAAGTGACAATTTACACCAATATATATATATTGGTGCAAATCGGCAGGAAATCTTCTTATAAGCTGGTATGGTTAAAAGTAGCAGCAGCTTCTGCTCTTACGAGTTTTGTGATGTTGGCCTCGATCCTGGGGGCGATTTTACTATCTTGCGGTTGCAGTTTCCACAATAATTGTCCAAGGGACATCAATTCATTCGAGCTTTCGACCATATTTCCGTTGGTCATCGACCCACGTTATATATATATATATATATATATATATATATATCATCGTGTATATATATATATATATCCTAGAATTTTTAAAAGAACACATAGAAAGAAATCACTGAACTCACTACTATATTTCGATGTCCTCGTCTTCAGGAAAAGATGTGAATCGCTCCAAAGGCTGATAACGACATCATATATATATATATTCACTGATAAAACGAAATACGATCCAAACTGGACACAATACGAGTTAATATATATATATATATATATATATATATATATATTAAAATTATTATACTACTTGAATATTAGTTGTTACGTCTGTTATAATGAATTCATTTAACAAATATCTGTTAATTAACAAAAGCTCTAGTGGTTGACTTAATTTCAGTTTAATCCCTGACAATGATTTATTTCAAGCAGTTTGTGCACCACCTGGGCATTTATCAACAACTAATTAGCCTCTTGACCCTAGTTCTAATTAGTATGATTTATTGAATGAGACAAAAGTAGCCCTCCCATTAATTGAGTATTATTTGTTATGAGTGGCAGAGAGTGAAGTTACTAGAGCGGTGTTGCGATGTAACGATTAATACAGAATGATTCTGGAAAAATATGGGGATTAAAACAATCCTTAATGCACTGCTACATGCTCACTAAATATATGTCATTTAGAATTTTTTTACTATAAATATATTAGTTAAATAATGAAAAAATTAAATAATGCGTAATTCAGAACACAACATATTTTTACTGTATTAAAAACTAATAGCCCACACCAAATTCTTAAATACTAATAAAGAATAATAATGATAATTATAATAATAAGTTTGACTCTTTTATTTTACTTGTAAGAGGGTGTGCACATCCCCTAAATTGTATGGTAATTCACTAAGATAATACTGTTAAAGGTTTGGTTAAAGGTATGACTTAAGTATAATGCTTTGAACAAAAACGATAAATTAACATAGTAATGTTAATTTAGTAACAAAATGAAGTGCAACTAAAATAATCATTTGCATCAATGTGGAAGAGAACCAGAATCATTCATGTGTTTCTTATGTTTCTTTAGTTTCCATAAAGTATACAAAATAATCTTCAAAATAGTATTTCCGAGTTTGTTCTTGAAATTTTTAAAATATTTTATAGTTAGTAGGTTAGGTTAGGTTGCACTGGCCGTCCCACAAGGGAACACACTTAGGCCGAGCATTGGTCCTTTGTGATACCACACAATGAAGATTGATTCTACAGTGGAAGTCCTAAATTTTGCCTAACTCAAGTGTATTTATAGTAGGGATCTTTAATGAGTACCTGACATCGTACAGGCTCGGGACCGACGATGAGAGCTAGCTACGTGCCGGGACCAAGCACGTAACCACTGAGCTGGCCTGACGCCTCTTATAGTCAGTATGTATCTACTGAATTTTTTTTTTTTTTTGCTTCATGTGTCGAGATTTATATATCTTAAGCATTTTTATTTATTTATTTGATAACCTGCACATTTGATGTGAAGTCTTATGGTGCTATTCTGGGAGATAAAGGTTTTTGAGATGATAAGATGGAATAAGATTTCCGAGTTTTCATTACTTAACCACTCCATTAATCAATTAATTTTGACATGTATCAACCTTATGGTTTATAATACTAATTCATAAATCGAAACGCACGTTTTTTTATTCAATTTCTTCTTGATTATCAATGAGAATGATTGTGTGTTCTGAGCAACAATTGTATACAGAGACACGCATTTGCTTGCCACACACGCATAGAGACAAACTACAGACTTAACAATTGAAACGAAAAACTTAAAACTATAGGAAAAAAATCTTGCTCTATTTCAACAATAATATATTTATTTTTATTAGTAGTAAAGTAAAATTTTCTAAGAGGCCTGCGAATCCCACTCGTACTGCTGAGAACGTAGAGTTTTATGGCCATTGTCGTTTTCCGCTAAATAAAACTTTATTTTATGCATGATAATTTTTTTTATTTGCATTCCCAAATTAAAACTCCTGCAATAAAGAACTAAGATTTTCTTATTTACCTACACATTATTTCAGCTGTTTCTTTAGAGCAAAATATTTTACTACATATAAAATTTAAAATCATTATATAGTGAAACTGTGTACTGCTTCAATAACTAATTAATAGTTAATTCATTAATACCTTTATTGAATGCTTGTTTGGAAGAATTTAAAATATCATTATAATACCAATTTAATAATGCAATATAATAATTTAAAAAATGTAACATTATAATGTTATGAAATAAGAATAGTTAGAGGTACTGCCGAATACGCAATAAGTATTAGGTGTTCTTAGTAAGGGGAACTACTAATGCAGTTACACATCTTTACCTTGCAGGTATCTAGTCATGTAATCATGGACTTGATAAAATAGTGTAACTGATTTCTGAGACTAGTGGAAATGGCTTTTGAATAAACCGTAATGACTACGGTTGACGCCATCAAATATTGGCGTCGTGCAAAAACTTGATGTTCTTGCACGACGCCGACAGCAATATGTCTGGACATGATTCTGAACTATATGAAGATACACTCAGGTGAACTCTGTAGCCTATCAGCTTACGATATGGATTATTTTTCATCTTGCAAATCCTCTTGATAATACTTGTTTGTAGTGTTATAAGAGGCTATTTTACATCAGCTATTTAGATGGTAAGTTTTAAAATTGTTATGACGGAACTAAATTTTGTATTTTTGTTGTTTTTTTTTGGCCACCATTGCAAAATTGTAAAAATTGCTTGAGGAATATTTGTAGCTCTTTCATGATTTATAACTCTATTTTGAATTTAGGCTAGCCTCATTACCAATGGTGCTAACGGTGCATAGTATTCACAAGAGACATCCAGTTCAGTGTTAACTAAATCCAATGTTGGTTTAATCCTGTAATCTGATAAAAACTTGTGATTCTAAAGTGTACATCAGCGTTGGCATGGAAGTGAAAAGTAAGGTAGTATTTAATTATCTTTATGAGTATTATTCTAAACAGGAAAAAAAAACTTTAAATTCCCTTAAGACCTAAAACATACGGTTAGAAATGAATATTCTTTTTGTTAAAATCAGCGATAAGTCGTTGGTTGTGCTGATTCCGTTGGTTGGAGAACGATAAGGGAAAGTTTTATAGGACAGTGGGAGCTGGCAGATATGGCTGCAGGCCAGGAAAAGGACCACCTACTGACCCTTTCCCTTTTTCCATGCCAACACCTTCCACCAAACAGAGAAAAATTCCACCTCATTAACCAACCTGCATTAGTAAACTTTAACCATTCAAACGTAACTCACATATATAATTTTTAGAAAGTAAACACTAAGTAACTCAAATTCAGTGAACTTATATATAATACCTTTACATTAGAATATAAAATTGTTCACAACCAGAATTCACTAAGCTGATATTCTTAGAAAAATTATATTAATTTTCAAGGTGGGAAATAGAAAAAAAACATACAATATCAAAGTACGACATAGTAATAAAAAAAAATTACAACCTGTTTATATCATACGTTCTCCAATGAAGCATTTTAGTTAAGCATCGCATGTTAAAAAGGAGCTATGTTTTAGTACCAGCTACTTGCGAATTCATTCAAAAAATTTAGATAAATCATGTAGACTCTAGGTAACACAAAGAACAAAAAACTTTATGCATAACAGTATAACATATTTATGCGCAGAAGTCATTAAATAATATATATATGAAGTTATAATATATATATCGGGAGTGAGTTAATTAGGTTTAATTAAAATTTACCAAATACCGATTACATTATAAACCTATTCTATCAACCGGTTGATATATTATTGGGTTTGTTTTTAATTTATATATAGATGGAAACACAAAATAATCACAGACATAACTCACTTGAATTTTTCGAAAATTTTCGTCATCAGGAGGCGAAGGTCCCACAGGGACGCAGAGCTATGGCTAAAGTCCAACAGCACACTCTACGATTCCACCAACAACACCAAACGTGAAGGTAAGAGAAAGATAACAAATATGAAATAATAATAATGAAAAAAAATTACTGGTAAAAAGAAATAATAATAAAAACCATCAATAAAGAAAAAAAAAACAAATTTATTATAACTTTAACAAAACCATTTACAGAATAGTTTAATTCAACATACGATCAATCAAGAACAATCATTAATAATTGTAATATTTTATGGAGCAATAAAATTAAAATTAAATAAAAAAAAAACGTAAAATTAACGATAAAGGCACATATGTGCCTCCTCAAGCTTCTCAAAAGCACTTAAATTATCATGAGTATGAGGAATCAGTTTCAAAAAATATACAACAGTTTTCACTCCCTGATGACGATAATTATCAAAATATAGACGTCAGTTTTGTCTGTCTACTTTTGTGTACTTTTGTTATAATTTTACCTAAAGTCCTATGAACAGTTTCATCTATATTTTTCATAAAAAGAACATGAGTAGTTAAATTATTGCTTAAAAGTCATACATATATCAAACAGGTTCAGCCTAAAAGAACTCTTATCTTCAGAGTTATCGTAAAAAACTTATCTTCGTATAATATACATATCATATTATTTTTGAATGCTTTTCTAATATCATGATTAATTGGATTACCAAAGTTTTAAGAAAAATAACTGTTCTTGTTAGTACAATAGATATTATAAGAGATTTTAAATAATGTCTTACCACATAAACTCCTTCAGGAATATTATTTTAAATTTTTTTTTCAACATGCCAAATTATTTGATTTCATATTATATTAACGCTTTTATGTTAATATAATAATGCTTTTAAATAAATTAGCCAAAATTTATATTGAACAGTTTTATTTATTACAATAGAAGACTAGAGAAAAAAAGAAGCAATAATTGGTTGTAGAGAGAGAGTTTTTAAACTATTTCGATGCTCTAGAGCCTAATGTCTCGAGGGACCAGATAATCGAAGCACCATAAATCCAGGTTCTTTATCTTTCTTAATGCACTTCTCAAACACCATTAGTCACTTGTTTCTGGCCCAGTGTTTTCTATAAATTGCTAGTTATGTCAGTCACTGGTCCCAAGAGGAAAGTGGAATAAATCGTATTGGCCTTCACTCTATAACTAACCTATATAAGATAGTGTCCAAATTGTTGATAGAGAAGGAAAAAAAAACAAGCAGTGTATAGTATTGATGTGTTAGAAATTATCTAACTTCGATAATTTCTTTAGATAATTTCACTTAAAATTATTTTAGCTAAAATACTTTTCGTACAAATCTGTCTATTCAAAAAATTGCAGAATTAACTTGAAGTAATATTCTAGGAAATATTTAAATGGAATAAAAAAGATAAATTAATATTAAAATTACAAAATAAAGCAAAGTCAAATGCATACCAGTTAAATATAAGCAAAAATAAAAAATTAATAGAAGTAACATAGTAAACAAAATTACGAAAATAGTGATGAAAGTCTATCTGCCAGCATTGAAAAGATTCTTGTCTTCAGAGGCCTGAAAGTTGTGTGAATATATCACAACCAGTTGGCCTCAAAATTTAACTCATTAATGGTGATGTCATGGCATTCACTTAATGTATTCAAAGTTTTCTGCCTGCTCTAAATTGCACCATTTGTATCGAACAAATGTTGTTAATTGCAGGATGCATAAGTTGTGGTAAGATGACAATGTCCGATTAGATATTTATATAAATTGTTGAGTTCTTCGTTTCAAGATTTATCAGTTTCTTGAAATAGCATACTACAATTTCTCAAAACAGTACTATTAAACATTCTCTTCTTATAATCATAACACTATCTGCATATCTTTAAATATCAAAATGTTAATTCTTTATAATATCGAGGAGATTACACACCACAAATCACCACAATAAGAGTTGATACCACACAATAAAGAGGACACAACTTAAATTAAATTATTTTTTACAACTAAGCTAATATTGTAATTCAATTCATTACTTGTGCATTTTGTATAGTGTGGTATTTACTCTTGACGGGGAATTTTAAAAATTACGTCTTCACACAAAAAAATAGTTTAATATCAAAACTAACAAGGCGTTTTGAAGAACTTAAGTGTTCTTTTTCAGGTTTATATTAAAAAAAAAAATACATATCTCTGAGCTTTAAGAACATCAGAGTGAAATTGATACAATATATGAAATTTAATATTGAAATTCAATGCAATATATGAAAGTTGAATTGCACTATTGAAGTTTTTAACAAGGGAATTAGTGTGAAAGCTTCAATAGTGAAATTTAGCATTCATATAGTGTATTCAATTTCAAAGAAATCACTGTGATCTTCTTTAAGTTCATAGATATGTATTTTTGTACTTTAAAACTTAAAGAAAAACAGGATGAGATCGAAAAGGTTTGTAAGTTTCGTTATTAAACTCTTTTTGGAGACATAATTTATGAAAGTCCCCTTCATATTGTGACTCACTTGTAGTGCGTCTCACCTTTATAAAAAATATTATAGTTCCATGTTCATATCAACACAAACTGCAGTTATTAATAGGCCAAACCAATAATGACTTTAAACTTATTTGAAACATAATGTGTATTTGTCGGAGAAAGACAAAATTGGCTATCCCGTAGAGAATGCCCTATCTGTGACCAAGGTATTACTTCTAGAAGTTTGGAATTTACTCGCCAATATCTAGTCAGAATTGATCTGATGATGAGGGTGATCTGATTAAGACAAGCTCATATTTACAGAAAAACACAAAAAAAGTATTAAAAAAAACTCACTACTATGATTCGACTATACCGACATCAAGTAGGAAGACATAGGCCAAAATATAAAATAAAATAAAAAGATTTCACATAAACACGTGAAACAACAATCAATGATCAAACCACAATCAGAAATGGGAAAACAAGACTAAGATCTTTCAACCGTAACAAGAGGTCTTCGTCAGAGTCAAAAACCCAACTGAACACTAGATGCAGAAAACATCTGGTGAGGAGTTGAGAAGAATGGGAGGGAAGAGTGGTATTTTAAAAGGGTGAAAGCACAGGAAAGGACTAATGTCCAGAAAGGGATGTTTGGGGAAACAAAGGAGTACAGTAAGAAAAAGTAAAAAACTATCCGCTAGCTGTCAACCCTCTTTGAAGATGCTATTGCCCTCGTGACGAAAGTATCAAGTTTGAAGAGACCGTTACTAATGTTTATAATATTAGATCTATTAAATTTAATTAGAGACGATTCAATAATATTTCTTAACAACATTGATTTTTCATAGGTAATAAATTTAGCTCCTGTCCAATCAATATGATGATTTTCATTTTTTATATGCAAGAATAAGGCACTACTGTTTTCCTGTCTACTTACGTTATATTGGTGTTGTTTTACACGTGTTTTTAATGATTTACCAGTTTGACCAATATAAATTTTATGGCAATTTTTGCACGGAATTTTATAAATACCAGCGGACTCCGCTGGTAATTGATTTTATTATCAAATTCTATAGTTTTGCCATACCACGAATCATTGGACCCCCTTCCAAGATTAGCCAAACAACTTGATTTTAATATAGTGTTTTCTAATCGTAATAACGTGGGTAATATGTTAATAAAAAACTCTCCAAGCGAATTGGAGTCCGCTGGTATTTATAAAATTCCGTGCAAAAATTGCCATAAAATTTATATTGGTCAAACTGGTAAATCATTAAAAACACGTGTAAAACAACACCAATATAACGTAAGTAGACAGGAAAACAGTAGTGCCTTATTCTTGCATATAAAAAATGAAAATCATCATATTGATTGGACAGGAGCTAAATTTATTACCTATGAAAAATCAATGTTGTTAAGAAATATTATTGAATCGTCTCTAATTAAATTTAATAGATCTAATATTATAAACATTAGTAACGGTCTCTTCAAACTTGATACTTTCGTCACGAGGGCAATAGCCTCTTCAAAGAGGGTTGACAGCTAGCGGATAGTTTTTTACTTTTTCTTACTGTACTCCTTTGTTTCCCCAAACATCCCTTTCTGGACATTAGTCCTTTCCTGTGCTTTCACCCTTTTAAAAAACCACTCTTCCCTCCCACTCTTCTCAACTCCTCACCAGATGTTTTCTGCATCTAGTGTTCAGTTGGGTTTTTGACTCTGATGAAGACCGCTTGTTACGGTTGAAAGATCTTAGTCTTGTTTTCCCATTTCTGATTGTGGTTTGATCATTGATAAAATAAAATAAATTTATTTATTTATACAAGTAATAAATAACTTGTCAAACAAATTTGTCTAATTTGACAATAGTCACATTTGTCTCAAATTTAACTAATTTGACAAATAGGTTGATATTTTATTATTCTAATTTATTTACATTGTTTACATTGACTTAGAATTTTTTGAGTGAATCAACTGAAAAAAAAATTATGTTTATAACAGATGAATTTAAATAATTTATTGACTTAAAGGAGATATAAGAGGAATAATATTCTTATATGTAAATAATCACTGCCATATAAGGGAAGATTGCAAATAATTTATTAATTAATGAATTTAATTAAAAATTACATTCATCAAAGGGTCGTCGCAGTATAATTTTTTGAGTGAATTCTCTGAAATAAAATTGATGCGCAGAGGTTTATGAAAAATATTATAATAACTTAATATGATATGTAAAGGAATGTATTTATTACATGTAAAAAATTAGTCTCAACGATCATACGTTTCTGATGCTTTTATGCTACGATGGATTTTTCTCACAACATCAGTCTATACGTTGCACCCAGGACAAAACTCTATATATTTTTATATAAATGATTCGCAGTAACTTTGTGTAATACTGAAGTGTGAGGAATGACTCTTTGCTATTAAGTTGATAATAAATATACAGTTTTCTTAATATTCTAGACTAATAGTACAAATCAATTATTTTCAAAAATTTCAAGATTTTTTAAAAAATAATAAATGAAATTATCCTACATCTTAAATAAAAAGTTATTAAAACGAAATTTTTTCTTTATGTTTCGAAGATTGTTCAGATTTTGGGAATATTTTTAAGTTTTAAATGGGAAATTTTGTCTTTAATTGTCAATGTAGAAGGAGGTCAGATACTATAAATTATGTAAGATAAAAAATCCATGTTCTTCAATAAGAGATTATTTCGTAACACTAAATCTACACTTTAGCTATTGAGAAATGTTATTACTGCTGTAGTTATACTAATGAAATTATATGCATTATAAAATATAAGCACAGATATTGATAAGTGGATCAATCACTATCTGTAATACCTCCAGGAATTAAATACTAATAAACCTCTACCATTTAGACATATATATTATGCCTAAATGGGACATTATATACTACTGGGTGTCCGAAAAGAAGCTGATGGTTAAGAGAATGTATAACTTTCTTAATTTTTTATATAGATCTTTTATTTTTTCAGGTCATCATGAGTCGTTACACCACCAGAGAGCGGATATTTATCGTAAAGTCGTGTTTTCGGTTGAATGAGTCAATAACAGAAACTCTAAGAGAATTTCCAACAAGAAATTCCCCTACTCCCAATGCAATAAAAGCCATGGTAGCTCGATTTCGTAAGCAAGGTTCTGTATGTGACCTCTCTAAATCTGGTAGACCAGATAATTTTGATAACTTTCCCATCTTTTGAAATGATCTAAAATTATTAGTCTTTTATTGCATTAGGAGTAGGGGAATTCCTTGTGTTGAAAATACTTTGAGTTCCTGATATAGTCTCATTCAACCGAAAATACGACTCTACGATAAATATCCGCTCTGGTGGTGTAACGAATCATGATGACCTCGGAAGGGTTACTCTAGATGACCTGAAAAAATAAAGATCTATCTAAAAACTTAAGAAAGTTATGTAACCATCAGCTCCTTTTGAAACACCCTGCATATACCCAACAAGTTTGATATTAAGTTTACTTACAGTAAAGTTGAGTGTAGGTCACTCGAGATTATTTTTATTGTTAACGATTGAGTTTCATTTAAATACATGTGGAAAGGTTTGATGGGATTTAAGGGCCACTCGAAACCCAATCAGATATTTAGACGCAATCCATTGAAACATGATTACATTCTACCTGTCAGTTGCACAAACTGTTTGCGTAGTAAATTTCCGTCAGTTCCCAATACTATATAGCAACCATGAAATATTCTCTCTCCTTTAGTAAGGCTTATGAAAGAGAAATGATTTGGCGAAATTCCAAGTCTTTCGCAGACTACCACTCATAAAGTAAATGTGACACATTCATTAATCATCTTACTGTCTTATAGGATTTTCATTATTTCCATTACAAATTATTCTTTTTAATTTTAAAAGATATTATTTATTACAGAAATTTGGTGGGTATGTAAATTACACCTGTCAAACACAGAATAATCATTGATTTATTTGTATTTAAACGATTCGTTATATTGAATGAAAAATACTAAACTATCTATTTTCTTAGGTGGTATATATATATATATATATATATATATATATATATATATATATATATAACTTTAAATTACACAAAGCACGACACAGAAAACAGAATACAAAGAAAACTTACAGAATTCAATATTTCGAACTGTTGTTCGTCATCAGGAGAGTAGACTAGAAGAGAGGACGAAGTGAGAGAGATCTCCCCACGTCGAAGAACGGAGCGCGAATGAAGAAATAAAGAGTCAACCGAAGAGAGCAGCACTAGCGTAAAAAAGGAGCTAGGCACTAAACGTCGGAGAACGGAGAAAGCAAAAACAATAGATAAATTTATAAATTAAAAATTATAAATTAAAAATTATAAAAAAGGAAATAATAAAAAAAATAAATAAAAAAAAATATATAATAAAAAAAGGAAAAAAATAATAAAATAAAAAAATATATATATGAATATGAATATATGATATATATGATAATGATAAATATGAATATATAAGTTAAAAATAAAAGGAAAAACAAATACAAGTTAACGCTTCTGATTTAAACCGGGATCTGATCGGGCCCCCAATAACCATATGTGGGCCTCCTCAGACGCTCTTAATGTCAAACCACGGTCATCAGTGGTCACTAGCTTAATGATTTGAACAGTAAAGCAGTCATTAAACGAAAGGTTATATATATATGGTATATAGACGGTCTCCAACCGTCTCTGTACCAGTGCGCTTGGTTTCCCTCTCTTATCTCTCCTGAAGCCAGATCAACAAAAAATTAGAGACTTTAAGTGTGTGTTTTTAATTTCTCTATGTTTCTTTATGTACATTGAGCTATAAAAATATATAAATATATACTAAAATAAACTGTGACGCATAGAAACAAACGCCACGATAGTTAAAATATTGAAGAGTGGGACCTAGGTTACGTTTCTTTCTATGTGTCATAGTTTATTTTACTTATATATAAACAATATTTTGACTTGTTTTCTCACAATGTTATCAAGCTAGAAATAAAAATGGTGTAAAACTATAAGACTTCTTTCCCCTTCTATATTCTCCATTTTATAGTTTTACTAGTTAGTGATATGTACTAATACCAGCTCAAAGATAAACTGGCAATTTCTTATAATAAAAACTGTTGTACATGAAATAAAATAAACATATCATCCACATTGAATGTTTATGTGCATAATGATATAACTACTGTAGTAATAATTATAGCACATTAATTAGTAATTTTTATATGTTACGTAATTAATACAAAAGTACGACTAAGAATCAATATGAAACGAAAAGGATGGCTATCAACACATTTGTGGATGAAGAAGAAAAATGTTTTAACGAAAATAGTATGCTTCTAACTAAAACATTAATATTAATCGAGCGTAATTAGTATTTTGTCTTTAATATCAATATTCTAAAATAGTTCAGATATGGTAATCTGTTATGCTATAATTATCCACTTTTAAATGGTAAATCAATGATTTGTGCATTTTGAAAATTATTAAAATAATATTCTCTCTCAACAATATGAATAGATGAAGGAAAGTTCCACATGGTCCCTTGTCATTTCAGCATGGTAATGATTGAAAACTGACGTTCATTGTCATAGTGCCAGTGGAAGTCAACTGCACCACTTTTCCATAGATCCATTTATCTTACCGGTCTGGCCAATATCTCCCTCTGCTGATGACTCTTTATATATACAAATAACAACAATATAATGCTATATTCGAATAATAATACTTCTGGCTATATTGTCTCTCAATTCTTATAGTGCAACCAAAATTAACTTTGCAGCATATTACTTTGTGTTATATGTCTTCTGCGTCAGTATTAGACATTACATGTTCCATGTAGCTTAACATGAAACATAAAAATATTCCACTTTTCCATTTAACTAGAATACGCATTTTAACATAGTATTTATCATAGCACTATGAGAATTTGTATTATTAATAATTTTCATATATTGTGTCAGTATGTTCTAAAGTTAGTGTGCAGTGATTTGTTAACGTCAACACTAAGGATATGTAGGTATATATAAACAAGTGGTAACGATAGAACTTTACTTAAATAGGATACTTAGGGTTTTAACCCTTTCAAAATAGCCCCTTCAAGTAACGAATATTTGATAATTGTTGGAATGTTCTTATATTAATTTCATACTTATGTACAATATTCAATAATAAACTATCAGCCTTATTGTTGTCTTTTATATGTTGTAAATATTTTAAATTTGTGCGGTTTGTTATACAACTAACATAATATAATATATTTTAGTATTGCTCAAAATTTGTAATTGCTTGTAATCAAATTACTACTAGTTAATAAGCTAATAAATCGGTCCGGCAGGACACATAGACTGTGACACATAGACAGAAACATAGTTTGAAGAATGAATCTTTTTTATGTTTCTGTGTATGTGTCACAGTTTATTTTAAGCATAAATATAAATATATATATATATATATATATATATCAACTCAAAAACGAAGAAAAGCAACACACAGAGAAAGAGACACACTTACAAACTCAAATTGTCGGATGACCAAGCACGTGCTTGGTCGCCCATTCTATTTTCTCCTGAAGACGGATCATCCGAAAATTTGAGTTTGTACGTGTGTCTCTTTCTCTGTGTGTTGCTTTTCTTCGTTTTTGAGCTGATTTGCGTCCAGTTTGGATCGTTTTTTTTCGAATTTTGAGTGATATATATATATATATATATATGATCAAACCACAATAAGAAAATTGGAAAGCAAGACTAAGATCTTTCAACCGTAACAAGTGGTCTTCGTCAGAGTCAAAAACCCAACTCTATAAATATAATATTATTTATATATATATATATATATATATATATATATATATATAATATTATGGCAACTACATTTTTCAATTATAATAAAAATTACAATAGCATGTTTTTTAATGAAAAAAGGAAAGGATAGGTGGTTTTAGTTTAAATTGATATGATCCAACAATGAAATAAAACTGCTAACATTAACATGTATTTGTTGTGAAATTTGTTTTTTAACTTGCACATTCTTCAGAAGATTTTTCTTCATAATTTTTAATTTCAAGGACATTTTCAACACTACTATTATTATTATTACCATTGATATTCGGTGTTGCTTTGTAATATTTTGACTAGCTTCCCTTGATTATTAATATTACATAGCTAGATAGTAGAAACATTACTAGTATTTTGAGAATTAATGTTGAATCCCCTGCATATTTTGAGTATATTATTATGTTGAAATTTGTGGAAGTAGGTGTCTTCTCTCATTGTTTTTGTCTTATGTATATAGCAAGTTTCTTCGTACCTTTATGAGATTATCATTGGAAGACAATTAATAAGCCGTTTTTTATTGCAGTAGCTATTTGATACATTGACAATCATTTTTATAGGGTGAAAAAGATTGAAAACATCCTTTATTTTATAATTAAAATTAAAATTATTTTATATTGGTCTTTGTATATTGCAACTGCATGCTATTGTCGTGAATAAAATTTAAATAGCGGTATTCACAAAGCAGACAATGTGATTCTGTAGAGAAAAACAATTTATATTTGATGCTTATTCCTTCACAAAAGCACTAATTGTCACAATTTATAACTTCATTTGTTTATAATATTATTTGATACTCGCTTTTTACACTCGATTTATTCACATGGGAGATGAAAAAAAATGTCGGAGGATGTCGTTTTTCAGAGAGTATGTGAAGCCATTCTGCCCGAGCCGGAACGATGTCAGGTATACTTTAATGATCCCTACTTAAAATTTGTTACACTTCAATTAGGCAAAATTTAGGAATGATTTAGTGTAAAATCATTTCTAAATTCCTCAGTGTACCTTTGATTAATCAGTGTTAAAGATTTAGCTTTCTGTCAAAACCTCAATCCCAAAAAAAAAAAAGTTTTCGTATATTCATTGCAATAACAATTTATTGTATCTAATGTAAGATTATTGATATAATTGTTCAAAAAAATATTATTTTGATCAATCTCTTGGCCCTTATTTATGCAATAGAAAATGAAATTTCACATTTAATTATATGTTTTCATACTTATTATTATTATATAATAAGTTATATATATAATTATTATATAATTATATATAATATATATATATATAATATATTATTATAATAGACAAAAATATCATAATCAGCTTTATTTTAAAAATATCAAAAATTAATTTCAAAAGTTAAAACACTAAAAAAAGAATTAAATTAAATAACTTGCAATAAGTTGTGTTGCCTTATTTTCTTAATAATAACTTGTGATTTATAGTAAGTAGTTTCAACTTTTTTTTTGTGCTGTCTGATAAAAGGAGAGTAAGACCTGAGAAGCAATTCTTTGTACTGGCTGAATTCGTTCGATCCAACTCTGAATAGGATGAACATCTTGTCTGAAGCTTCATTCTGGAGTGATGAACATTTAAGAGCTTTTCTCTCGTCTCTCTTTTTGATTAAATTCTTTCCAGGCCAGTGCAAACTTCTGTTTAATATTATTACTCTCTGGAAGCATTAAATATCAGGATTGACTTACTAATCTTACAAGTATTTTTTAAAGTGATGACATTTATTCTTTCTGAGTAAAACATTTACTTCAATCAATATAAAATTATTTAACGCTTTTAATTTTTGTCATAACTTATAATATTTATACATAATAATCAGCATGGCTAATCTGGCATAGCATTCAATAGATATATTGACCATCTAAATGAAAATGATAATGAACTTCTGTTTTATATTACAAATACATTCAAACATAAATACTTAACTTTACAATCCACATTGCTCCATGTAGAGTAATGACAATAATAGTGTTTACCATGTAGTGTTGCCTAATACAATTTTTGCGAATGGTATGTGAAAATACAAATGCGTTATTTACCAGCTTTTACTTTCACTGTAGTTTTATTTACCAGATCTTCACTGTAGTGAGATCTACAGTTTGATTTCACAATATATTGATATATAGTTAATAAAGGTGCTTTGTTTTATTACTACAAAACAATTGAAAGTGAAAGAGAGAGAGAGAGAGAGAGAGAGAGAGAGAGAGAGTGAGTGAGAGAGCATTGCTTTTTTTAAAAACCGCAATAAATTACTCAACGTTTAATAATAACTTTCACTTAATTATATGCCAGATTTGGCACATCCTGATACATATAATTTTTAAAAAAAAACTAAAAAATCGTTTGGCTCTTAACTACTTTCAATGATGAAAACCGATTTGAATTTTAAAATGACATTATCAAGTGTCGGCAAAAAGACTTCGTAAATTGACTTCGGAGTTAGCTGGAATAGAAGTCCATTCTAGTATCTGGTAAGTTAAGAAATATATAGATGTACTTTGTAATTAATACATTTTTTTATAAATCAAGAAGTTCATTTTTTGTTTATCCAAAAATGTTGAATCTAAAACTAACTTGCCAAAGATCTCAGATCTTACATAATTGCATGAGACTGATACCAATTTACGTACGAAAAATACGAAATAATAAATGTATCATTATCACTTCAAGAGTCAGATTTATTAAAAGGTACTGAACGAGAAAATGTAATAACATTAGTAATATTGTTTACGAAAATTTGGTCATAATTCTTGTTGTATTGTCTGAAAGGATTATTAGAGCATTAAAATGATGGTTAATAAAAGTAAAATCACCATAAAACATACAGCAGTACGAAAGGTACCTAAATCATGAAACTGTTGATCTTTGTCTTATAGTATTCTCCTGATGATTAATAACCATTCATGCTCAATGTGCTGATTATAAATCAAATAATTCATCAATTTAAATGTGAAATCCGTTTGTTAAAAAATATAACACTTATTAATTTAAATTTACTGCTTGGATAGGAACTGAATAGTGTGAGACACACAATTTAAAAGTGTGCACAAGTATTTCAATTTAAGAACAATTACCATAACTCGATGTTAACTAATACTTAGCATTAAACTCGAAATATATAATTATGAGCAAAACTTTTAGTATACTGTATCATGAAATAAAAAAACCAGTTCCAAATCATATACACCCATCAGCTCTCAAAACCTTATAGATATTCTAAATATTCAATAATTTCAAAATTACATGAATTTCATAATTTAGAATTCAACTTATTATGATCATATAATATTATTTATTGGGTAATATAACGTTGAATGGCCGGGGTTGATGTTGGAGACTGATTCATGGCCAGTAATAACCATTTATTAACTATTTAGTCTCCTCCCGCCTATAAGCCTTGTCTTTGATTTGGAGCTCTTTGTAGCAGCTACTCATATACAAACATGTTCAACAGTTCAAGTATATGATTGCTCTAATATTGACAATGAACCTAGTGATCGTCTAGAACAGGGGGGGCAATCTTTTTGAGAGTGTGTGCCAAAATCAGCCAAGTCTCTGACACAAACTTTTTCCACGTGCCAGACATTTTTTTTTTTTAAGAATATATTTGGTATCTCTTAAGAACTTTTTAAACGAAAAAATAATAAATTACCTCAGTGCAGTAAAACATAGCATAAAAAAACCACGAATATGACGTAAACGGACAAACCACATAATAAAAAAAAAAAAAAGAAAAAAGTACAGACATTTACTTACTGACCCCACAACCACAGCAGGACAATAATTCAGCAGTAGTAGGTCCGTGACCTGGAACTGCTAATACAACGTGCACAACAGTGCGCGGAAAGAATCGTTGGTCGTTAGTTTATAAAAAAAAAACAAAAACAAATAATTTAACCTTTTAAAAAAAGAAAGTAACTATGGCATCAAGATCAACTTCTTTTTCTTGAGAGATCTTTAGCTTCGTAGAGCTTAAACCTTTTCACTACCAGGACGTACATATACTGTCATGGCATGAAAGCTTATAACATGTCACGGTAACATGTGCTTGCATCTGTGCTAAAGGCAAGTTGTGCTCTTGCATGCCAGAGACAAGTCATCGGCATACCAAGTTTGGCACACTTGGCAGAGGTTGCCCACCCCCGGTCTAGAACCATAATTCAGTAATAGCACATGATTTTCTTGCTACAAAGAAAGCTGTTCTCTCTGATCTTTAATCCAGACTTTATGTTAACAGTCATGTTTATTAAGCCAGAAAAATATTGAAGTCGCAAGGAAACTTTCTGTCAATATTGATAAAGTACAAAATATATAATATTTATCATTTAACATCAGTATCTTGAAAAAAACTTTCTGAGATTTGAAAATTGAGTGAATTCATGAATGTCAGATAATTTTCGGCAATTCTCCTAGAAAAAAATATTTTATAAAGAAAAATATATTTTATCCATAAATAATGTCAATATAATAGAATAGCTGACCCGGCGAAATTTGTACTGCCAACTGTCAGTGAATTTCATGTTACCGTTAGCTAAGCACAATTTGGTGTTTAATTATTAACATAATAGCTAATCCGACAAACTCTGTCCTGCGTTACCTATAAATATTCAATTTCAGTAGGAATAAAAATTAAAATAACTAATCTGAAGTCGCCTATGTCAACTTTACTATAAGTAAACATAATATCAAACATGACAACAACAAACTTATGTTTTGTTTGTTAGTCAAACACTTGTTCGACAACTTTTCATTACATCATGGAATGTATAAAAAAAAATATGTTTAATTGGAATGAATTTTTTATATTTAACAACTTTATTCTTCTAACATATCATCTTAACTCATTAGAACACTTCATTTTTTTTAAAAAAAAAACTCTAAATAATAATATTATTTCACTTCTCTAAGTCAAAGTAAACAATATAATTAAATGCAAACAAATCTGACCAGTAGGGCAGGTGATTCATTATTACAAAACAAATTCCAGTTTTTATAATATACAAGACGTTATTTATATCAGATTTTGGAAGCCTATTGTAAGCAGGTACCTTTTGTCCAGAGCATAGTGCGTTGGACCTCTAATGTTAAGGTCGTGGGTTTTATTCCCACAAAATCCTCATATATTTTATTTACCTAGTTCAGAACATGCACGACGACAAGGAAACAAACAAACAAACAATAACAGTCATCAGAGTTTTATAAATATCTAGATTATTTGCAATTAGTTGTTGTTACTGCTTTTTTCTTTAGAAGTCTATATATTTATGTCTATTATTATACATTTTAATTAAATTTACTTAAGTATAAAATTTTTACTATTTAAATACATCATGTAATAAAAGTTCATAACAATCATAGTATATATTTTATTTTTAACGACTTGGCTTAATAAGGCAGTCAAGAGTTTCATTCTACATTAGCAAAAAAAAAATACTCATTAAAAATATTTTGTTATTTTATTCTGTTGCATTATTTATTAAATTTTAAGATGTATTTTTGAAAACACAAACAATATGACTGTATTAACGTAGTTTATTACAATTAGGAAACTTTGACCCACATTATTTTAGGAGTTATATCAGAGTATAAAGATTTTACTTCCAGTATATTTAAAATTAGATCTTTTAGTCTAGAATCGACAACAGTATCAAACGCTTTCATAGCAGCTGATATTAATCCCAAAATAAATTTAGCCTATTATTATAGTATATTTCCATGAATATATTACAAAATATATTTCAATATAATACTTACCCTAACATTTAAATCAAAACATCTTTTGATATCTTAATACGTTTGGCTCAATAATGAATATATTCCCATTAATGACCATTAAATTCTATAACTTTGGGTAGTACTGCTTCATATATTTGCAAATATATATACAAGTTATTATACAATTCTAATGTTTTTTTTTTACTTTACTATAAAGAAGTAAGTTTAAGCACGAGATAGGGTTGTATCCACTCTGAGTAGCCCATGAAAAGCCAAAGTGTCTATTAAAATCACTACCAGTATTCCAGCCCACTTAGCTGAGATCGTGGTCCATTCCTACTGGTCAAGGATTGGGGCTCTAGCTCTCCTGTATGCTAAGCAACCATCCGCCCGAGAAGTTATTGCTTCTCACACAGCGACCACAAGGGTCTGCCCAACCTGGGTGAGAATCAACAGCCATTACGAGTCCAACCTCAGGTGGCGGGATAGAGAGAAAACCTCTCCATGGGTCCCCGCCGCCCGTAGTACCGACTTATTTTAAGAGTTTCGGATCAAACTCCGACCAATAGTCCTACTGAACCTGCTCATCTGCAGGTAGGGTCAGTGGCCTTTGTAGCCCCCGGTTCGAAGAACCACGTGGAAAATAAAGCCAATGCAACCTGTGGTGTAGCTGCATGGCCCCACTAGGGGCGGGCAACAATAAAATAAAAATATGTATATTAGTAAATATTTTACAACTACCATTATCTTTAATTCAATAATAGTTTCAACAACCTATAAATAGTTGTCGCCATCAAATAAAAACTCTAAAATTACACATATATTTATATTTCTTTGGTTCAGTTATTCCTGCTCAAACATATTCAATTAGGAATACGTATGTTTACCTTTAATACTTATTATTTATTTTCCCACCTGGCCCTCGATTTATTCATGCGGGAGATGAATAAATCTGAGCACGTCGTCCATCGGAGAAGGACATTATACCAACGGTCCCGAGCCTGTATGAAGTCAGGTACTCGTTAAAGATCCCTACTGTAAATACACTTGAGTTAGGCAAAATTTATTCCCACTGTAGAATCAATTTTTATTGTGTGGTATCACAAAGGGTCAATGCTCGGCCTACATGTGTTTCCTTGTGGGACTACCACTGCAAACTAACCTAACCTATTATGTATTTTAAACATTATTAGTTATGCATATTGTAGTTAAGTTTTACTAAATGGCATTACTTCTAATTTAATAATATCTTCAATATTATTTGTTTCAATTATTTTCAACAAATAATATAAAGAAATCATGCAGCAGTTTCAATAAAATCCCTCTAAAGAGATTAAATTATTGAAATAACATCAAAAGAAAAACATTATCTTATGAAACTATGAATTTTATCAATTACTGATACCGTGTATACATTTGTGAGATTTATTCAGTTTAATATCTAAAAAAGAGAGATCTAATCAAATTTCAAACATTCACTTTAAATGACCAATTATATTCTAGACAAATAACAAACTTTGCTTTTAGGTTATTGTTATTGATTTGGTTATGGAAATATTTTTCAATGCAAAAATAGAAATAATGCATATCGCTATTGTATTTGCATCGTCTTAGAGTTTCAATATATTAAATCACAAGCTGTAATATTTTTTTATCAAATAAGCTCAACTAGAATGTAAAATGCTTTTATATTCAATCAGCTTTAAATACAATAATATTTATGGTCTCAATAATTAATATAAATGGCAATTAAATGTTGCTATGTAACATTTGTAATGAAAGTGTGATTCTGAGATGAATTGCACTCACAATATAGCATTTTACAAAAAAAGAACTTCATATAAAGAGATAAAAGTATTCATTGACTCTAAGTTCAGTGAATATTACACAGCTTTTCAGATATAGTTATTGAAGGCAGTATGCAGAAAGTGTGAATTAAATACAATGGTGAGTACTTGATTATGTTCATGTGTACATATCAAGTAAATTTCTGTTACATAATGTTTTTTGACTTGGTCCCAGAACATACCCACATGCTTGCTAGAAAGTCAACCTGCATTATTAGTGTCTTCGGTATATATTAACAATAGAAGTAATTATTATGTTTACCAACATAACCGTTATCTATCATTACATGTGCTGCTGCCCAGCGACATATTACCGAAACACTGTTTTTTATAATACAATCATCCATAGAAATATAAACTAGATAACATTGTAACTTTAACTATTTATGATGGAACTATAAATCCTACTTAAATTGTCGGTATCGGTTTTTCAATTGCAAGTATTATTAGTATTTTTGATATGTATCATTTCTTTGATCAATCTTTTTTAGATTTTTTAAATTTGATCAATCATCTCAATTTTAGATTATGAAACTTCATACAATAACAGATTGATAAAAGAAATGATACATATATAAAACACTAATAATACTTGCAATAGAAAAACCGATACCGACAATTTAAGTAGGATTTATAGTTCCATCATAAATAGTTAAAGTTACAATGTCATCTAGTTTATATTTCTATGAATGATTGTATTATAAAAAACAGTGTTTCGGTAATATGTCGCTGGGTAGCAGGACATGTAATGACAGATAACGGTTACGTTGGTACGGTAACAGAAGCTAGCCTTGAGTAAGTTTTTTGAATTTGTTATGATAATTTTAAAGTAGAAATGGCAAATGTCCATTGTTTTTTTGTTTTTTTGTTAGTTTATAACCCTGAGGACGTCTTAAAATAAAGATGAAACGTTGGCAAAAAAGTGATTCCGTATATTAACCCTGAACAAATTCCAAGAAGAAGAAAAAGTGTTCATATATATAATTGAATATATACGTTTGAGAGTAAACTAAAGATAAACAGTAAATAAAAAAACACACTTAGTGTTTCAAATTTTTGGTTCACCGTCATCAGGAGAGAAGAAACAAGGATACCAAGCACACTAGCGAAGCGATGGTTCGTAAATTTGAAATGAAATGAGTGTTTCAACATTGAAATTTCCTGCACAAATGCAAGTCTCTACTTACTAGTGTATAATAATAACATACCAATGTCCTTAGGATTAATTATTAATTAATTATTCATTCTAATGTGCTTAGAATATATAACATACGTGCTCTTGTTGTTGCATCATGAGTTGAAGAGGTTGCGAAGTGACATCCACTAACTCTTACAAGTGTAAATGAGACCTGACTAACAAAATCCTTGGTTCAAAACTCATCGTTTTATTTTTTTTTATGTGGTACTTATCACGTAATAAGTCGATAGCAGAGCTTCTAATGACTTTACTATTAATATTGCAAACTATCAAATGCTATTTTCTTGTTAATCAGCCTTTGTAATATCAAACGATAATCTGAAACCTAATAGCTATAAAACTATTAATGAAGTTAACATAGTATGAGAAAATTGTTAATTAAAGTTGCTGTAATGATAAACGCTTATGGTGAAACACGAATTAAAGTACTTTATTACCTAACTTATCTAGTAAACTGAACATTAGTCTAATGAACATGTCATCAGCTTTAGTATCAAGGCTCACCGATCTATTGCCTTCACCATTCAAGCTAAATCAATGTGCCGTTTAATGGTGTTCAAGTCTATCTGGTTTTTATGCTCGATAAACTCAGTTGATTACATTCAGAATGTGTTGTAATGGAACGTAGGCTATTGATTGACAATATGTCAATTACTAATGTTACCTAAGAGATTCAAGATATAAATGGAAGTATTAAGTAAACATATTAATCAATCAATGATTGGCATCACAAAAAAAGGAAAAAAAATGAGCATATACTTCGAGAAGAAATCCGGCTCAAGCCGGAAAAAATCAAACAAACATAAATATCATGCCCATCGGAACTGTTAAAATTAATAATATTAACTATAAAATTTAATTATGATTTTTCTATCTATAATTTAATTCCTATAAACATTATATATATAAATAAATGTTATTTAAATTATATTTTAATAATATAGATAAGAATTTTTTTTATATGAATAGATTCTGCTGTCAAAGACAAAACACATTATTGTTAACATTCACCATGCGAAATGCCATAATGATACTCAAAAAGACCAGTTCTTGCCCTGAGGATGACAAATGTAAAATATCAAATTGAGTTTAATACATAATTGATGTGTTTTCTTTTTGATGTTATGTTGTTCTAGAATTAGTGAGAATACACTTGTAAAGAAGAATCAAGCAGTTTTCAAGAAGAAATAGGGAAGGAGATCAAGAACATGAAAACAATGTTGAGTGGAAACCAGGTTTTTAGCACACTACTCGTACAATGGTAGGATTTGACTCTTTCAAGCTTTCACCTCATGATAGTGAAGAAATATATAAAATCATGTCACTATTCACTTTCTGTGTGTGTCACTACTACTGAGAAAAATGTTTGAATTCAAGCACACAACAAAGATCTGAGGTAACTCATTCAATTTATTGACACATTGTAATTGGAAGAAGTAGTCAGTTAACTGGCTTAGCAGTTAGCTAAAAACCAAACAAACATGGTGTTTATAAGTTCAATCAGCGCTACAACAATGTGAGAAAGGAGAGAGAGGAATCAGGCAGATAGATGAAAATAAACGTAATATGAAGACAAAATAAGGAAAATATTTTAATAACGTAATGCTAGTAATAATATAATAAGAACCATCGAAAAAAATATAAGTCACAGATAACATACGTAAAAAATTGGTATTTATTTGCCTATTAGAGAAAATCAATGAAAATTTAGCTATATTGATTAGCAACACAGATGTTTTTCCAACGAGGTTTATATTTGCTTCTACTGAAGCTGTTAAGATAGCATGACTGTTTGAAACAGTGACAACATTAAGGATTTTAGTCCCAAAATCTTAAAAATATTAAAAAAAGGGATGGTACAAATATTACTTTAATCTTTTGAGAGCCATTCTCAATATATGGAAATTGCAGTGGTTAGAGAGGTGAACGAAGACTGGTTTTATGCTCGTAAATAACAGATATAAAACAATCAGAATGACACTATCAGAGCTTATTTCTACGAGTTTATTTTGACAAATGATAGTCATATGAATAGGATATGTAATATTCTCGAGTAGAAAACACACGGTGAAGAAAGTTTTGTTGATATAGTAATGCAAATAGTTGGAAAGAGAAAGATGCAGGTGGCAATGCAGTACACGCATGATACATATCAGGCTCTTCAAAGCCCCTTGCACCCTCCAATGCCCAGAGTCGT
This sequence comes from Hermatobates lingyangjiaoensis, assembly GCA_026182355.1. Classification (NCBI taxonomy): domain Eukaryota; kingdom Metazoa; phylum Arthropoda; class Insecta; order Hemiptera; family Hermatobatidae; genus Hermatobates; species Hermatobates lingyangjiaoensis. Next base: position 1,636,142 of record JAPFBL010000188.1, on the reverse strand, counting down.
AAATAGTCTGAGGTAACCTACCGTTGCCCAGTCGACCTAAAAACCAGTCATATTTACTCTTTCCCTCATCCTAGCTTAAAACAAGTTCTAAGTTTAATAGTCAGTCGTTGTTTCAAATTAGTTTTATAACTGAGATGAGAATTGCTTAAGAAAGCCAGAAGTTTGTTGTCATTTAGTTTTTAGTACAATGGGGTAATTTTATCTGTTTGATTTAAGTGCCGATTGTTAATTTTTATTAGTTTATTTAGTTATTATGGTAATAACTGCTAACTGCTAATTACATTAATTAATTGCTTTAACTGGAATCGTACCTCTTTTAATTATCTACTGCAGGAAATACCAGAGACTCATCTCAATCAGTAGAAGTAACGAGTTACTCGCATCAACAACGTGCATAGTCTCACTATTTGTTTTTCCAACTGTTATCGAAGAAGAAGAAGTGAATTCACAAAGGGACGACAGTCAACTCATATATATATTCAGGTAATCACCACAATTGATTGAAGACAATCGCTCTGAGGTAATCACGTCGTCAGAGAGCAAGTGAATAGAAGTAGTGGGCAAGTTATGAATTTTGATTTAAACTTGAATGAAGATTGGCATCATTGACAATATTTTTCCATATTACATTAGAATAACCTGCCCACAACTTTTATCTACTTGCTCACTGACGACGTGATAACTAAAAGGCCCCAGAGAGATAATCTTCAATCAATTGTGGTGAGTTACCTGAATATTTATATTACGTGTTATTGTGACAGTATATATATTATATATATATATATATATATATATATATATATATATATATTAATGATTTCACAATAAACACCTGAAACAAGAATCAATGTTAAAACCGAATACGATTTTTCAACCGTTTTTTTCCCAATTATTATTGTGGTTTGTACACACACACACACACATATATATATAAAACACAGCAGTCTCTGCGTTAACGACTTTAAAGCTGGTCTGCTCCAATTTACGAACAACCTTGCGGTGGGCTAGTGTTAAAAGCCAAATCAGTTGCCCAAGAGACATCTTACTTTGGCATGAGCAGATGTCTCTTGGGCAATTGATTTGGCTTTTAACACCACCCCACCACAAGATTGTTCGTAAATTGGAGCAGATCACCTTTAAAGTCGTTAACGCTGATGCTGCTGTATACTTTAATGAAACATGTTTACGTGAGGATTTGCTGCCATCATACACAAATATGTATACAATTATACACATCTTTATTATATAGTTATTTAGTATTTTTTTTAATAAAGAATAACAAGAGGGGCTACCAGTGAATCCATACTTGTATGTATAGTAATTACAGTTGAATGGTGAAATTACAGCTTATTTACAATGTGATGAAATAAATATTGCTGTCTTGAGGACAGAGGAATCTTAAAAAGCCTGATACGATTAGAATAAAACAGAATGTTATTTTGATAAATTATTAATACTTACAATTTTAGCCTAAAATATAGCAAAAACTTCTTTTTGTTTACTTGGTTTCAAACAATCACCCCTATTAAAGAAATAATGGTTAATTTGAAAAGCATTTATGTAGAATTCATAAAAAAACAGAATGTAGAAATGGAAGGTTGATGTGCTAAGAATATAGAATATTAGATGATATGTTTGAATAGTATGTCACTTATCCATACTAATAATATGGAATCGTATAAAAAAAGGCATACCCTGTTGGCTTGCTCTATATCTCAGAGTCATAATTCAGCACTAAAGAGATTCAATGTGCCTCTCTTGTTGCAACAAATAATTGGTTATGACCATAAAGATTTCGAGTTTCATTGCTGTTTATCTAGTCTCATGTTCATAATAACGTAGGTATTTCTTATCTGCTTCTAATATTCTGTTACTATTTCTAGAATAGTTTTATTATTACCTTATACAGCTATTGGAGATTAACATCTGATATAAAATAACGACTCTGTATCTACTTGGAATTGCAATGCTCAATAACTCCTCAAACTTTGTAATTTTTTAATAAAATAAACCTATATATTCATTCATAGATAATAATAATTGCTGCTGTCATTTACATTTTGAAAGAAACAAAATTGATATAAAATGAATTGCCTAAATCAAGAATCTTTTTTTAAATTTTTCCCTTTAACATCATGCAATAATAATAATAATAGCAAAAACTTGAGAACTGATGAGTATGATTTTGAAACCAAATTACAAAAAATACTAGTATTTATAAAAATATTTTTTTACATATCAATGATTAAGTTAGTTGTGTATGTACAAAGGGGCATGGAAATAAGTTTGTTGTCCTTATGCAGATACATAGAATCAACTTCATTAAATTCAAATGTTATTAAACCTAATGGTGATGTTTTCATGTTGTACTTTTGTAAAAAGGGCGTTAGATTTTATGTGTTTATTCATGAAATTAATGCACTGAAAAACAACTGACTCAAACAGATAATTTAATAAGCAATGCGCCATAGCCGTGGTCATTAGCAGAATCTTCCATCTATAGGAAAATTTCATTAGATATTCCCTATTGCTCCCCAGCATTATCTCCTGAAACACCTACATTACTTCTGCATTAATTAAGCCATAACTCTGTACAGCTTAAACCAGATGCAATAAAAAAGACAAATAAAAAAATATATTGGCATCAGTTTGTAGCAACAATTTAGTTTATTAATGATTCAGCGTTCAAACTGAGCAATAATCCCTTGGAGTATAATTTACAGTGACAGATGATTATATTTGTATTTTTATTTCGAAAAAAATTATTCACTTTAACAAAAATATAACAAGAAAAGTTAATTAAATAATTATTTTTTAAGAAACAATAGAACTGAATACTTAAGTTCCTTTGAGCCTGACTGGTTCATCTTTAGTCAGTTAAAGTGACTAACAGGAATTTAATCTGTCTACTGGGTCTTAGAAATCCTACCACCAGAGCATTCCTCTTGAATCAACGTTTACCTAATCACAAACTGAACCCAAGAATATACACCAAGCAACCCCAACAACCTTGCAACAGTCACTAGACATACCATTATTAAAAACACTATAGAAAAACGTTTTATATGGTAACGCAATATACATAATATTATATTTTCAAAATAATTTTAGCCGTAGTTCCCTTTATAGACATATATTTGTATAATTTAAGGGGAGCAGGCCTTTCTGTAGATATATTTTGTTAGTAGAATGCCTTATTTAGTGTCTTTCATATTCATTTTAACTTATTCATATTTTCTATAAACATATCTATTCATCTTCTAATCTTGAACGTTTTTACATTCTTTTTCTACTCTTCTTACAAAAGTTTTCTACTTTGGTAAAATATAAGGCAATTCACCAAATGATTTCGTTTCAAGATGCACAAATTTCGGTCTACAATGACCACTTTCAAGGAGAAATTACAAATATGCAAAATTATTTTAAAAACTAATATTATTATTCAAACCAATTATAAAATCAAAAATGTACAACATACATTCACTTAAACATAACCTTTGTGTCAACAGGTTTGTCTTGATGAGGTTTCCCTATGACCACTTCTAATTAAACTAATTAAAAATTTCAAAATATTAATGACACTATCTAGTTATTATGCCTTGTCACGAGTGTAATTTTAAAATTCAAGAAACACAAGTGGCCAGATGGTTAAGGTTCGGCTTCTTTTCCTTTATACTTAACGATTCCATAATATGTAGCTTCTTATGGTCGTTTTCTTATTGTAATATTTCAATATTATCTTCTAGTGTTTTTCGCAAATCTATGTAATGTATTTAACAAAATCTGTTTAAAAGGTTTGCTCTCAAAATATACAAATATATATATTATTAGTTTAGCTAACACCAAACTTAGCTGATACCTTTTTCTTAATAAGCTTCTTTGTATTCCTAAATATCATTCTCATTACTTTGTCGACACAGTAAAGTATACTTCCCATAGTCGACAAGTTTCAAATGATCACCATTCATGTTCAAGGCATGAATGGCTTTTTAGCAAAAATTTCTCGTTGGTACAAAAAAAGTGAAGACAGTAGGGGTTATTTTTCATAGGTTAATAATAAGCTTTTCTTAATCCAGTACGTTTCGTACCTCATGTTTTGAGTAACCATCTAAAAAGGCCCTGCATGTCTTTGATGTGATTGAAATAACTTTAAAGTAATATTATTTTTGATCTAAATATTGAAATTGCTTTCTGTTTTTTGGATTAGTATGGTTTCCTCCATTAGTATTAATATAGCTACTAATATTAACTTTTGCTTCATATTATTAATATGATTACTTTCATCTTTAATTATTTCTGTGTTTTTAATCAGCATCTCTGGGGTTAATTTAAAGTTGTGCTCCAATTGTTTATGATTTTTGGGTGCACCAGACAAAAAGTGCACGGTGTGTCTTCTAGATAGTGAGGTGTTAGTTCTTACCAATGTACGAATATTTTGGGTTTCACATGCGCCATTAATACACATATGGTCGTACTAGATTTCTTTCCTTTTAAGTCCAGTTTTGGACTAAGTTATAATCTTTTACAAATAGGCTACTCACAGATGTACTTTCAGTAAGTTGTCACACTTTTCACTTACTAGAAAAATCAAATAGAATTTCACTAATATAATTACTAATATGATTTCACTATAAATTAAAACAATTTAATTAATGTCAAGGCAAACGAAATATAGTTATGAGGTTTTCTAATCCTTCCCGTATGTGTCCTTTCTTTGAAGTATAAAAAACAGAAATTACACTTCATTACTGCAGTAAAATACTGGAGATCGCTTTTATTGTTTTAGACACGTTTGTATCAATTGCCTGTTCTCACTTAAGAAATGAAAATCTACCTGATTACGACATATGTCGGAATATCTTTCTGTGTCTTTCTTTGTAACTGTCTGTGATCTTCATGGTACATGTTTATAGTTCAGTCGGACGATATAATTTTGATGTTTATATAATATTTAATTCTATTACTCATATGTAAAAAAAAAGAAAACAATCTAAATATCTCAATATTGAAATTCCATATTAGTATCTCAATGGTTTCAGTCTTTGATAACTTTAAAGAGTAAAACAATATTATGTAGCATCTATCTAGTAATAATAATATAAAGAAAAATAGAAATAGTGCAAATAAAAGTTCAAAAGTAATATTAATATGAAATTTAAATAAGGAAATAAATATATTGGAACACACTATTAACTAATATTGTTTAAATAGAATCTCAATTTAAAAAACAAATAACTACTTCATATTTGTACTAAAGCTTAATAAATTTGATTATTTGCATGTTTTTTTAACTAAGTTTTATATATTTCTAAAAATATTATATTTTCATTAAATCATTTGTTATTTATTTCTTTTGTATTAATAAATAGTTTGCTATATTTGTTTTGAGTGAAGCTAATTTATATACCTTCTTTTACTGTTTTTTTATTAAACGGAACATGAGCGTTAGACAATATTCGACGATATATTTGAAAAGGTAATTGCATTTTCCTGTTATATGCTAACTCAAAGATTTAATTTCTAATATCTGTTCAAAAAAAAAACAAAAACAAAATATATAAATTAAGGACAGAGACAGTTACAAGAAAACCCACTACAATACTTGGACATCCACTGTTTTTAGAAGAAAGAGATCTTAGCTTGAGAGGAACTAGGTTAGTTATTCTACTGATCTAACACACTAAAGTTGACGAGCGCTCATGCAATGATCTTCAACTCCTAATACTTTATTTTATTTATTTATTTTAGTGATTGCCCAACAGAAACATTTATTTTTAATCCTTTTTTGACCAGCATAAACTGCTTAACAAGTGTCATAAAGATTTCAATATATAACATTACTCTTGAGATTTTTATTAATTGGGGATTTGTTCATCGAAGAAATAACTGAATTTCAACATATTTTAAAAAAAATATATGCAATTTTATGTACAACTCATTAATATAAGTTAGTGATCTATATTGTGGATGATTAGTGTTATCTGTGGTAGGAGGGTTATGTACAGAGTTAATACATTATATACAGAGTTATATACATTGGTAGGATTAAAATATGATTCGAAGCAATGAAATATAGTTCAATGTAGATAACGAAGCATAGAGAAATTAAAAATGCACACTTACAGTTTCTAATTTTTTAGTTTGAACCGTCTTCTGGACAGATGAAACATGTGCGCTCGGTTTCCCTGTCTCATTTCTCCGGAAGACAATTCAAACAAAAAATTAGAGACTGTAAGAGTGTGTTTTTAATTCTTCTATGTTTCTTTATCTATTGAACTTTATATATTTATACAAATTTGAGAGCTTCTAAAGAGGCTTACATTTGGATACTTAATGACCGCTCCTCACCTGGCCTAAACCTTAAGCGTTAGATATTTTTTAAATTGTTTTAACATTTTTCTTAATCTATGTTTTTTGGTTTTATTTTTTATTTGTACGAGTATTTACTTATTTATTTTCAGTTTGTTGACTCCAGATATAATTTGGTTTCATCTGCTTCTATTATATCTTTTCCTTGTTTCTGTCCCATTTTTTTTCTTTATTCTCTCTCTTTACTATCTTTTATATGGTACTCCAGCTCAATGATGGTGGAATGAGGTCGTTTACGGCGGATCAGCCTGCAGCGCTACGACCACCTAGGAATTGAAACTACTGTTTGGAACTCCCAATCTCCTTCCACCCACAGTCTTGAACGTTCTTACGTCTTCTTCTTCCCTTCTACTATCTTCCTGAGGACGAATTTCGGTTCAAAATAAATATTGATCTCCATAAGTGTTCCCGTTCATTGTGTTGTTTTTTTCAGTTAATTATATATAAATGAATAATCAACAATAACTCTTGATATACTATATGAATTAAACACCACAATAAACAAATATATATTAATTAAAATGCTCTAAGGCCTTTCGTTACAACATCATCAGAGAGCTAAATCAACCAATCAAAAAATATCTATCTAAAAAACATATTTCTTCTATATATATATATATATATATATATATATATATTTGTAATACCTTTATCTCTTAATTAGAAAAAATTTCTTTACAACCTTTTTTTATATATAATATATAATAGGAAGAAGCATAAAATTTTAACACAAAAAACGTATCTTTAACATTACAAAAAAAAAATTGTGATTTCAAGAACAACTGCCTAGTTTGAACGTCATTCAAATTAAACAGTTGTTGAAATCTTAAACTGTTTTTTTTTTTTTTTTTTTTTTTAAAGAAATCCAAAATCCAATAGTTATGATTTTTGTTTCAAAATTGTAAAACTTTGGTACTAAAAGTTTCGTTTGGAAACTGAGGAAAACGTACTTTCATTTTTCGTAGTTTTTTGACACAAAAAAGAAAAATCTTAGTAGGTGGCATAGTAAAAACTGAGAAAAAGCCATGGTTCTTTTATTATAAAGAAAAACAGAGATGGGATTAAAGTAGAATATGAGTATTGTTTAACGTATATACATATATATTATAAATTATGATGATGCATATAAAAATAATAACAAAATTAAGAAATGAAAATTGTATGCATATATATTAAGATAGATAAAAAGATTTCACATTAACACGTGAAATAACACTCAATGATAAAACCATAATATGAAATGGGAATACAAGACTGAGATCTTCGTCAGAGTCAACTGTCTACTTCAGTTGGGTTTTTGACTCTGATGAAGACAGCTTGTTACGGTTGAAAGATCTTAGTCTTGTTTTCCAATTTAGTATTGTGGTTTAATCATTGATTAAGAAAGATGTATAAAAAAAAATGAATGGTAAGGAAAAGTTCCTCCATCTTCCATGAATTGACATTCAGGTATTTTGTTGTTAGAAGTAAGAGTCTTAAGTAAATCCTCCTTAAGAGAGACTTTGTCCAGACTGGTTGACTGAGGAGGAAATTGAGTGAGTTATAATAGATCATAATATCATTTTATAATATCAGTCTAATCAATCACTTTAGTATTGCAACTGAAATTCCTATAAAACTTTACATTTAATCAAAGTTTAATGATAATAGGAAAGTATTCCAGAACTGATTTTTGTTCTCGCGAATAAGCTAAATCATCATTAGTTGTGCAATCCGTAATTGTGTGGTATTTACTTATTCTGAGGTAAAATGGATAAACCAACAAAAGTCTCCACACAAATGAAGTTTTATTCAACGCGTTTCGAACACTTTGTGTTCATCATCAGGAAGACAGTATAATAATGTGTAACTATGTAATTAGATATAATTTGTATTATAGGTTCTTCCTGATGATGAACACAAAGTGTTCGAAACGCGTTGAATAAAACTTCATTTGTATGGAGACTTTTGTTGGTTTATCCATTTTACCTCAGAATAAGCTAAATCAGTAATTAATGGTTTCACAAATTTTTATTTGTGTATAAATTCTGTAATAATTATATATTTAAAATGACCTATAACTAAATATGTAAATAGTGTCTATGAATGTGTAAGTTCTTCTTTAACAGGTCAGCACATTTGAATGTCATATTATAGAAACAAAATTAATATTAAAATTACCGATTTTATTCATGATCAGTTAGTCACTATTAAATAATAATTTGAGAGTAGTATTCGAAAATGAATAGTAAAAATTAATATTAATTGGTATAGGACAATGCTTGATTCATATGGGATGTAAACCTAGGCGGTGTTGCACAAGGAGTCCATGAATAAGTTAGCCATCAGCCCCAGTGTTCATGGTTTATTTATTCCCGCAAGATGAAATGTAAACACAACACAACGTAAAACTCATATCTAGTAGGCATTCTCTTGTGAAAAATTATAGCACATTTGTTTTTCTGCTTACATTTAGTTGGAAGAACTCAAAATATTCCTTTTCATAATTCTAATTAGGATTTTGAATTTATATAAATATATATATATATTTACCATAAACACGTGAAATAACAATCAATTATTAAACCGCAATATGAAAAGAGAAAAATTACTAAGGTCTTTCAACCGTAAGAAGCAGTCCTCGTCAGAGTCAGGGTTTTTTACTCTGACGAAGATCGCTTATTACCGTTGGAAGACCTTTCTCTTTTTTTTCTTTTTCATATTGTGGTTTGATCTCTCATTGCCGACGTTTCGATTTTATTTTAAAACTTTTTTCATAGACAGAAGTAAAATTTTGTAACTAAGAATTTCTTAGTTAGAGTTCTTAGTTAAAAAATTCTTACTTCTGTCTATGAAAAAGGTTTTAAAATAAAACTGAAACTTCGGCAATGATAGTTTAATTTTTGAACCTAGAAAATTTGACCGAATCCCGATTAGATAACACACCTATTATATCAAACGGTCGATAAATTATTGAATCTGTATAACCTACTCCGCATATCATATTCGCCTTATAATTTTAAAAATTTTTGTAGTTTTAAGTTTTATTTTTTTTAAAAAAACTGAAAAAACTTTTAAATTTTTAAATTATTCTTTTTAAATAATGTCATACCGATGAAAACATCATTTATATAGAAAAGAAATTTCTGGCAATTCGCATATATGACGTGGATAAAAATTTATACCTACTAAACTTAAGATTCTGTAGCATGTAATATTATATATGGTGCATGAAAAATAAATGGATAAAAAACATTCATTCAGAATTCGAATTTAAATAAAAAAAAAACCTACTAAACTTTTGTACGTTTCACTGGCACAAAAAGGCCCTTATTTTACTAATAATTATTATATAAATAAATTTAGACTAGTGAAAAATATGTATCTACGACATGCAATCAAAGAAAATAATCGCACAAACTAGATAGACTAAATTTAAAGAAAGATCATAAGGGCACATATAAAAGAGATCACTACTATTATGTTTCAATTGCCTCGTCATCTGAATGTTGAGATGACTGAATGGAAGCATTAGGATTATCTTTATGAAATTATCAAAATTTCATAGAAGAATTATTTTTGAATATTTTTAACTCTTATATATTTAACTAGCAAACGTACCCGCATTTGACGGTATCAAAAATAATATCGTTAGAAATTATAGAATAGTAGAAAAAACCATAATTATTACAGTGTTAAGCAAATGCCTCTGTATGCACCACATTAGCTGTCTGTCATTCAGGTTCATGGAAGAACAAAGAGTTGCAAACTCTGACTCATGAGCAAGCAAACTACAGTTGACCATGTGAGAAAAACATGGTCTCGCTAACTTCAATTCCTGCGTTAGATAAAGTTTCCCCTTGGGACTTAGTTAACGTCATTGCAAAATTGCGTTATGACGGAAAATCATCCCATCATAACGAAAACAGATAGTGGCTCAGAATCACTGGTATGGGAGGTATACACACAGACTCCCCAATACCACATCCAGTCATTATGTCCGCCTCTATGGCATATCTGTGCAGAGTACGAACTCAGAGTCGTGTCCCGTTGCACAGTTTTGGGGCAGTAACGTTTCGTAACATTAAACCTGTTGCTGCTACTAAATTCCAGCATGATTTGTGCTCCTACTTTAAGTTTTACTCATATGCAGGCAGTCCAGGAGAAAGAAATTCAGGGTCAAGAAATTTAGTTGGATAATGGACTTCTTCCTCATCACTAACCACTCTCTTTACTGACTTGTAAGTTCTTTCCTCGGTTTGATATAGCGGAAGAACTTGTTTGTTGATTTTTCCTGCCTGTTCATATTAAGGGTTGAAAATTGCTCGATTCACAAAACTATTTATTCTTAATAGACAGTACATTCTCAACTCTGAGAAACACCTTTTCAATGATGTCAAATACGCAATATATTCATATGCTCAAATGAAATTAAAATCAACTAACAATACCTATCTGCTACACCTGTGTATTTTTAAAACAAACTTGTCTGTGAAGTTAGGAAAATACGAGGTGTATAAATAAAGTAGTGAGACTGATTTTTTTTAAATATTCTATTCAAATATAATTACAATGTGATATTGTCACCTTCAAAATAGTTCCCTTCGGAAGCCACACAGCGCTGGAGACGGTCCTTCCAATCATTGTAGCATTGCTGGAACTCGGATTCTGGGATGGCCTTCAGCTGGTCGGTTACAGCAGTTTGTATGTTTTGTAGTGTCCCGAAATGAGTTCCCTTGAGGTGATTTTTCAATCTCGGGAAGAGGAGAAAGTCACAAGGACTCAAGTCTGGTGAATAAGGAGGCTGAGGAGCAACAGGAATGTTTTTACTGGCCAAAAACTCGTTTATTGAGATGGGTTTTTCGGAACCATTTTCGCACAAATTTTTCTCATCTCCAATTCATTGGTCAAAATGTGATGAACGGAGGTGTGATTCAAATTCAACTGTTCCCCGATCATTCTGACTGTCAAGCGTCGATCTGAACGCACAAGGTTCCGTACTCTGTTGACATTTTCATCGGTGTTTGCACTTGAAGGCCTTCCGCTTCGTGGTTCATCTTCAATCGACTCTCTTCCTTCTGAAAATTCCTTAAACCACCGAAAAACCTGTGCCCTTGATAAAACACGTTCTCCATAGGCCTCCTGAAGTTTTTCAAAAGTTTCGGTTGCATTATGTCCAAGTCTGAAGCAAAATTTGATTGAACACCGCAATGAGGTCACTCATTTTTAAAACGCTCAAGAAAAAACCATTTCACGAAAAACAACGCTACGGACAAACAAATGACTGTGGCAAGTTCAGATTCATACTGGAGGCGCATCACACGTGCACCTGACGCTACTCAAGGCCACGCGTCTCCAGCGTTGCCAGATCGAAAGCGACGTTGCCAGTCTCACTACTTTATTTACACACCTCGTACAGCTTAAAGCCCCATAACTTTGCTTCTATACTGAATTATCAATCTATTCAGAGCTTATATTTTAAGTTAGGCATACACAAATCTAGTGTCAAAGTTTCAGCTCGTTATGTCTGATGTTAGCTGAGTTTACTCGTGACAAACATTTTTGCTTTAAACGTCCATAACTTCACTTCTACGTTGAATTTTCAATCAATTCAAAGCCTATATTATACGTTAGACATACACAAATCTACTGCCAAAGTTTCACCTTGATATGTATTATGGTTGCTGAGTTTACTAGTGACAAAATTTTGCAGACTTTACCGACAAACCGACAGAAATTTTTCTAAGGGTGGATTCGGTTTCTCCAATGTATGAAACGTAAAGAAAACTTAAAATGAGTCAGTTCTAAGCAATGTACAGACAAAATCATTATTTTATTTATATAGATTAAATAGATAAAATTATCCTTTATTTATATAGATTTATTTGAAGTGGTTGTTTTCTCTGTTGGGAAAAAAAGAGTGAATAGTGTCTATTTAGTTTCAGTATCACTCGGTTAAATAATTTTAGAAGAAATTAGAATACGCATTCTATACATAGTTGTATGATGTAATACAATTGTATTTCAGCCCATTTGTATGCAATCATATTGACGGAGTGAGCTCATGAGTTTAGTCTGTACTTTGGAACATGATCTCCCATTAGATATGAACAGATTTTGCAGAATTAATGAAGCCAAATCGGATAAAATTAGTTTCTTGAACAAAACCATAATAATTCATCATGCGGTCAGTCTTATTAAAAGATATGTGGAAAGAAAAAGGTTTTTAACTTTATGATTTGACAAAGTTTTAATTAACAAGTCAATGAACCATTTAAAATATTAGATAGTGTAAGAAAAAAATTTCAGATTTTTTAAAAAAAAAAAATAGAATCGGAGGATAAGCATTGTGTTTGCTTGTAATGGAGCCCTCAGGTGATTTTTATTTTCTAAATTTCTATTTCACTTTCAAACAACTATCTATTTTTTTTTTCACAACAATGAAAAGATATTATTTTACTATAAGTAAAGTATAGTGATCGTGAAAAAATTCGATCTCGAGATTTTAACGGAATTACATGTTTTGAGGTCCCAGAAGTCGTTTTATGACGTTTTTACGATGATGTCTGTGTGTGTGTGGGTGGGTGGGTGGGTGGGTGCGTGTGTTAGCATTGCTTGTTACCACGCTACGGTCCAGAATCTTTGATGGATCAAGTTGATATTTTACACAAAAATGGGCCTCATAGAGAGGAAGATCCCTATTGTTTGGGAAGAATTATGCATGATGGGAAAGTCACTTTTTTTGCCAAAAACCGTTTTTTTAAAACATTTATTTCTCCTAAACTGATAACCCTAGAGTTTTGAAATTTTGACATTATCTTTGAGGTTTCAAATGCAACAAACGAAAAATATATTCAGAATTTTAAAACAACGGGAAATATTTTTTTTCACTAAAATGTAAAAATTTTGACTTATAATGCAATCTCAAACCTTGTGAGAGCGATACAAGCCATACTGTTTGATGGATCAAAATGAAAGTATGCCTAAAAATAAAACATTATGTGGAGAATGAGTTGAGATATTTTTTTTCAAAATTACATTCGCTAAAGGGGCGTTACAGTACGATTTGTGTTTTCAGAAAATGTTTTTTTGACGCTAAACGGCTCGTTAAAAAATAATGAAAATTTGAGCAAAAATGGAACAAAAAATTAACAATTCATAAAAAAAAATCGTGAAGTTTCAATTACGGGAAAGATCAATAACGATATAAAAACTCTTTGTTTATCCTAGACTAAGAGATCACCTGCTATACTTGTCGAATTTTTTGTATTTTTTTACATTGTTTACATTGACTTAGAAATTTTTTGAGCGAATCCACTGAGATAAAATTGATGTTTCTAATGGAAAAATGAAAATATATTATTGACTTTTAAGAGATGTAAGAGGAATAATATTGTGGAGGTAAATGATAACACTCATTAAAATAAATTCGTATATATGTTATTTGACAAAGGGGAAGGAAAATGATCTTATTAAATACTAAGAAGCCATAAAATTCCCAGTATAATAATTCTGTTATAAACCAAAAATGTAAAAGATAATTCAAAATATAAATCTTTCGTTTAGAGATTAATAACTGTAATTATCGTACATCTTTAATTAACAAATCACCTTAAAACAACATTTTCTTCGCTGTTTTAGATGTTTTTCAGAGAAAAAAAGGGTATTTTACTGTTTCAAATTTGAAAATTTTACATTAATATTCAATGTAGAAGGATGTCAAGTAAACGATGTAAGAAATCTACTGGCTATTTGAACAATAGCCATGTTCTCTTGTAGGATAATATTTCGTTTCAAGAAATGTTCACATTGGTTTTTCAAAAATGTTATTACTGCTGTAGTTATACTAATGAAATTATTTGCAAATAATAAATTATTTGTGATGTACAAAAATAAGCTTATAAATTGATATGTCCTTCAATCACTATCTGTACTACCTCACGAATGCAATGCTAATAATTATATCCCCTTTAGATATTTATGTTATGCTTAAATGATACGGTATGTTTTATATACTCAAGAAATTTGACATTGAGTTACTTATAGTAAAGTAGAGTGTAGGCCACTCCAGATTTTTTTTACTTTACTATAAGTAAAGTATAGTGATCGTGAAAAAATTCGATCTCGAGATTTTGACGGAATTACATGTTTTGAGGTCCCAGAAGTCGTTTTATGAGGTTTTTACGATGATGTCTGTGTGTGTGTGGGTGGGTGGGTGGGTGAGTGTGTTAGCATTGCTTGTTACCACGCTACGGTCCAGAATTTTTGATGGATCAAGTTCATATTTTACACAAAAATGGGCCCCATAAAGACGAAGATCCCTATTGTTTGGGAAGAATTATGCGTGATGGGAAAGTCACTTTTTTTGCCAAAAACCGTTGTTTTAAAAACATTTATTTCTCCTAAACTAATAATCCTAGAGTTTTGAAATTTTGTCATTATCTTTGAGGTTACAAACGCAACAAATGAAAAATATATTCAGAATTTTAAAACAACGGGAAATATTTTTTTTCAATAAAATGTACAAATTTTGAATTTTAATTCAATCTCAAACCTTGTGAGAGCGATACAAGCCATACTGTTTGATGGACAAGAATGAAACTATGCCTATAAATAGAACATTATGTGTAGAATGAGTTGAGATATTTTTTTTCATAATTACATTCGCTAATGGGGCGTTACAGTACGATTTCTCTTTTCAGAAAATGTTTTTTTGACGCTAAACGGCTGATTAAAAAATAATGAAAATTTGACCAAAAATGGAACAAAAAATTAGCAATTCAGAAAAAAAAATCAGGAAGTTTCAATTATGGGAAAGAGCAATAACGCTATAAAAACTGTTAGTTTATCTTAGACTAAGAGATCACCTGCTATACTTGTTGAATTTTTTATATTTTTACTTTACTATAAGTAAAGTATAGTGATCGTGAAAAAATTCGATCTCGAGATTTTGACGGAATTACATGTTTTGAGGTACCAGAAGTTGTTTTATGACGTTTTTACGATGATGTCTGTGTGTGTGTGGGTGGGTGGGTGGGTGGGTGCGTGGGGGTGCGTGTGTTAGCATTGCTTGTTACCACGCTACGGTCCAGAATCTTTGATGGATCAAGTTGATATTTTACACGAAAATGGGCCCCATAAAGACGAAGATCCCTATTGTTTGGGAAGAATTTTGCATGATGGGAAAGTCACTTTTTTTGCTAAAAACCGTTTTTTTTAAAACATTTATTTCTCCTAAACTAATAACCCTAGAGTTTTGAAATTTTGACATTCTCTTTGTCGTTTCAAATGGAACAAACGAAAAATATATTCAGAATTTTAAAACAACAGGAAATATTTTTTTTTCAATAAAATGTAAAAATTTTGACTTTTAATTCAATCTCAAACATTGTGAGAGCGATACAAGCCATACTGTTTGACGGACAAAAATGAAACTATGCCTATAAATAGAACATTATGTGTAGAATGAGATGAGATATTTTTTTTCAAAATTACATGCGCTAATGGAGCGTTACAGTACGATTTGTGTTTTCAGAAAATGTTTTTTTGACGCTAAACGGCTCGTTAAAAAATAATGAAAATTTGAGCAAAAATGGAACAAAAAATTAACAATTCATAAAAAAAAAATCGTGAAGTTTCAATTACGGGAAAGATCAATAACGATATAAAAACTCTTTGTTTATCCTAGACTAAGAGATCACCTGCTATACTTGTCGAATTTTTTGTATTTTTTTACATTGTTTACATTGACTTAGAAATTTTTTGAGCGAATCCACTGAGATAAAATTGATGTTTCTAATGGAAAAATGAAAATATATTATTGACTTTTAAGAGATGTAAGAGGAATAATATTGTGGAGGTAAATGATAACACTCATTAAAATAAATTCGTATATATGTTATTTGACAAAGGGGAAGGAAAATGATCTTATTAAATACTAAGAAGCCATAAAATTCCCAGTATAATAATTCTGTTATAAACCAAAAATGTAAAAGATAATTCAAAATATAAATCTTTCGTTTAGAGATTAATAACTGTAATTATCGTACATCTTTAATTAACAAATCACCTTAAAACAACATTTTCTTCGCTGTTTTAGATGTTTTTCAGAGAAAAAAAGGGTATTTTACTGTTTCAAATTTGAAAATTTTACATTAATATTCAATGTAGAAGGATGTCAAGTAAACGATGTAAGAAATCTACTGGCTATTTGAACAATAGCCATGTTCTCTTGTAGGATAATATTTCGTTTCAAGAAATGTTCACATTGGTTTTTCAAAAATGTTATTACTGCTGTAGTTATACTAATGAAATTATTTGCAAATAATAAATTATTTGTGATGTACAAAAATAAGCTTATAAATTGATATGTCCTTCAATCACTATCTGTACTACCTCACGAATGCAATGCTAATAATTATATCCCATTTAGATATTTATGTTATACTTAAATGATACGTTATGTTTTATATACTCAAGAAATTTGACATTGAGTTACTTATAGTAAAGTAGAGTGTAGGCCACTCCAGATTTTTTTTCATTGTTTACATTGACTTAGAAATTTTTTGAGCGATTCCACTGAGATAAAATTGATATTTATAACGGAACAATTTAAATTGTTTATTGACTTATATGAGATGTAAGAGGAATAATATTGTGCAGGAAAATGATAACACACACTCAGAAAAAATTCGTATATATGTTATTTGATACTAAGAAGCCATAAAATTCAAAGTATAATAATTCTGTAAAAAACGAAAAATGTAAAAGATAATTCAAAATTGAATCTTTCGTTTAGAGATTAATAAATGTAATTATCGTACATCTTTAATTATAAATCACCTTAAAACAACATTTTCTTAGCTGTTTATGATGTTTTTCAGAGAAAAAAGGGTATTTTCCTGTATTAAATTTGAAAATTTTACTTTAATATTGAATGTAGAAGGATGTCAAGTAAATGATGTAAGAAATTCACTGGCTATTTGAACAGAGGCTATGTTCTCTTGTAGGAGAATATTTCGTATCAAGAAATGTTCACTTTGGTTTTTCAAAAATGTTATTACTGCTGTAGTTATACTAATGAAATTATTTGCATCAGCTGTGTGATGTACCAAAATAAGCTTATATATTAATATGTCCTTCAATCACTATCTGTACTACCTCAGGAATGAAAGACTAATAATCATATCCCATTTAGATGTTAACACTATGCTTAATTGAGACGTTATATATTATATACTCAAGAAATTTGATATTAAGTTACTTATAGTAAAGTTGAGTGAAGGCCACTCCAGATTTTTGTTTAATAGTATAGACAATGTCATATTAAAAAGACAATTATGTTCACTTCTCCAGATATAAATTAGTAAATTTGTTTAACTAACGTTTTTTTTAATTTTTTATAATTAAAACGTATGTCGTTTAAGTAGGTTTCCTGATCGTAGTGTGGTTATTGCATGCGGTTTTGGAGTGAGATTAAGATTATACCAGATTGAGATTAAGAATAAAATACATTGCGCTTATGCAAAGCTTCAGTAGTAAATGTGATCAGATACCAAATGCTTTTACGATGCTCAGATTGCATACCAATGTAAAACTATACCAGTTATATAATCATAGTAACTTTTTTAGTAACTGATCTCTAGATCAGCGGTTTTCAAACTATTCAATATGACGATCAAACTAAGCAAACTAAGAATCAACTAATATTTTGGCGGAACAACTGCCATTTTATATATATTCTTAAACTTAACAGTACTTTTTAAAATACATGTAAATTTCATCATTGAAAACGCACACTTACTATATTAGTGAGAAACGTGAGGTTAGTATAGTAAATCACAGGACGCAAAAATATATATATTTTCGCAGCTCACCAAGGAGATAATGACGGCAAACACTTTGGAAATCACTGCTCTAGATGAATAAATATAAATCATCACTTCTTGATTTTTAAAATCACTTGATAATTTTAAAATTACTCCAAGTATATTAACTAATCAGATATTAATTAATTCTCAGATCTGTTCGGGGCAGATCAAACTTCGAGGGGGACAAATATGTTCTACCCTCTTAATCCATGAAAAGAACATTGGTGTTTTAGAATCATTAAACATGCTTAAGATGTGAATATAAAAACATTTTTTTAAACAAAGTATGCAAGAATTTGGTATTATTGAAATTGTGTAATATTTGGTACTATTAAAATCATGGGATGTATACTTTATCTTTCCTTGTGCCAGTAGAAGTTCTAATAATTACACACTTATTTTGTCACCCTAGAAACATTAAAAAATCGATTGAGTATTCTCTTAATGTGAATATTTATAGAAAAAATTATCCGTTTAAAAATAAATACAGCTGTTTTTAAGTGATTTAGCAACATTTAAAAAATTGAATTAGCAAGTATTACTTTGAAAGAGGTTGAATATCTTCCAGCTTATAGTAACATAAACTGTACAACCTTTAGATTATTATGTTTGTGGTTAGAAACCTAAGCTTGTACCTATGCATGCAACAGTTCAGATTCCTGGATATTTAACAAAGATCAAATGAGGAAATCAAAATTCAAATGTCTCGTAATATTCTTTATTTTTTTCATTTTCTCATTTAGAATATATATATAATCTTCATAAATTATTCTTGATCTCTTCTATTCTATTGTATGTTTTGTTAATGAGGGCTTTTGTTATTGATACAACGTTATTCGATGTATCGAAACGTTGGCCTAGGAAGGAGTTAATTCCTTTTATTTGACCTATCCCTCAATAACAAAACATACATAAATATATATATATATATATATATATATATATTCACTGTTTTGTTATTGAGGGCTAGGTCAAATAAAAGAAAATAAACTCCTTTCTAGGCCGACGTTTCGATGTATTTGTACATCATCTTCAGGGCTAAAATTAGAGTAAGACTATAATACATTTATCAAAACAATCTACAACTCACACAGAGAAATAACACACAACAGATACATACAAAAGGTTATTTTATAATCAGAGTTGTTGAGTACACATCTATTTAAAAGTATCAGACAAAAGGAAATTAGTTTTACCTTGGAAAACTAATTTCCTTTTGTCTGATACTTTTAAATAGATGTGTACTCAACAACTCTGATTATAAAATAACCTTTTGTATGTATCTGTTGTGTGTTATTTCTCTGTGTGAGTTGTAGATTGTTTTAATAAATGTATTATAGTCTTACTCTAATTTTAGCCCTGAAGATGATGTACAAATACATCGAAACGTCAGCCTAGAAAGGAGTTTATTTTCTTTTATTTGACCTAGCCCTCAATAACAAAACAGTGAATAGAATAGAAGAGGTCAATAACAATTTTTGAGTTTATATATATATATCCAGTTCAATGTATATTTTTGTCCATTTCGGACCGTACTTTCATCGAAAAGTATATATATATATATATTTATTATTTAAGTATAGAGGTATTCAACTTCTCTCTTTAGCAAATGTCTAAAATGTGAATTAGTGTTGGATAAGATATCCATAGGTGGTAATGGTAATGGTAATGCATATTAAAATATCTTGTTAATGCTAACACATGTGATGGAAATAATCTGGCAGCCTATTTGTATAATAGTACCACATAACCAAATTTGAACTAATAGAAGTACCAGGTGATGTTAATTTGTCTGTTTAAAGTAATGACTTTTAATAGAAATGGAATTATAAGAAAATAAATTGTCCTTAATGGTTTGGCATTCATGTGGTGTATTGATAAATGATAAGGAATGCGATTAAATTGATATTGAGAAAAACTAGTGGCGAAGACATTTTTCTTCTTATCATTCCTGCACTCCCGGAGCAGGCGACTTAACACGTTATGAAAACCATAAGCCAAAATATCACGCCTCTGTATTCTCACGTAATCTCAAACCTCTCCCTACTCTTAACTCTACCTTTGACAGTCACAATATAAAATAGATTGAACATATTATACCAATAAGTATTATTTTTTAACCAAAAATTATTTGAAATAAATAAAAAATAAATGATTTTTTTTAAAATTTAAACGATAAATAATCAAATACCTTTGTTTTTTGTCAAAAAAACAACAAAAAAATTGTTCATAAATAACCCACGAACATTATTTACAAACAAATTTACTTCCTATGGCAACAACTACTTTTAATTAAATTAGTGGTTCCCTGTTTAATAGAACGAAACCAAAGAAATGGTAAATCATTAGTTGTGCAATCCGTAAT
The DNA here is from genome assembly GCA_026182355.1 of Hermatobates lingyangjiaoensis. Lineage (NCBI taxonomy): Eukaryota > Metazoa > Arthropoda > Insecta > Hemiptera > Hermatobatidae > Hermatobates > Hermatobates lingyangjiaoensis. Next base: position 1,615,559 of record JAPFBL010000188.1, on the reverse strand, counting down.
TGTGTGGTATTTACTCATTCTGAGGTAAAATGGATAAACCAACAAAAGTCTCCACACAAATGAAGTTGCCTATATAACCTAAATGCCTATCCCCACTCTTTCGCAACGGATCTGTTTCCTACTAGTTGTGTTCACTGGACCAACCCGTCAGTACCACATCCTTCGGTATGTCTTGAATTCTCTTAATTGAATTTTATTATTTCACTCTAATTTTGTAACTAATTAGATATAATTTGTATTATAGTGTCTTCCTGATGATGAACACAAAGTGTTCGAAACGCGTTGAATAAAACTTCATTTGTGTGGAGACTTTTGTTGGTTTATCCATTTTACCTTAAAAGAAATGGTAGTATTATTAGAAAACAAATCCGTATAATTTTGGTTGTTTGGTTAAGAAAATAAATCTAATGTAATCAATAAATAAATTCTCAATCCAATAATCAGCTCATGAATTTGTTGAAGCAATTAATTTGAATTACTCCTGAAAATATTTAGAACACATGTTCTAAACTTGTAATGTCCTTGTAAATATAAAGGTGACCACCCTGCAAATATATATTATACTTTTTCTGAAGTTGTAACAGAACAACTGATGTCTCCGTAGTTATATAAGGTAGTTTGATAAGAACAATTCAGCATATCCTTACAGGTGATTGAATTACAACCGGGTGGCATAAATAGGATGAATAATAGTATATGTATAAAATAGTATATATTAGTATAAACAGGCTAAGTGATTATTATTTTATTAGAAATTCTTGTTTAGGTATTAATTTGTATAATGTTATGTTGGAATAAAGAATACGTGAATAATTAAGAAAGAGCTCTGAGTGAAAAAGAGGTGAGGTAGAACGAGAAGAGTGAGTAAAATTAACATTGAATGGAGGGTGTGGGTGAAAGTCCAGAGAAATATAAAGAATGAAAGAAAAGCTCTGGATAAAGCTTTATTTTGAACTTTGTCTTTAAGAATAAAAGCTGCCAAATTATTAAAGGATATAATCGTTTATTAATAATTGCGACATGAAATAATTTCAATGAAAAGTACGATTTCTATTATATTTATGAAAAGAACAGCAAAAATTATTCATATACATTGAACAATGGTTTGAAACAATGAGAACAGCGAAGGGTTGGGAATTAGGATTGTCAAGGGTTGGTACTAGTTTCATTAATGAGATGTTGAAGCAGTGTTGACTGACGCAAATCATTAGTAAGGGTTTCCTTGTGGCCAAACCAAGTCTGGGTAATGGTAGATAGTTACCGTGACTCCTTGTGTATTTGAGACACAAACAGCGATTCTCACTCTCAAACCAATTGCCAAACTGACATATTTCAGTCTTAATACTACCATGCAAGTTTGATTACCACAAAAGTTATGTTTTTATCTAAATTACTCAGTAACTTTGCATCAGGCAACCTATTAATATTAATCTTTTTTTTAAACAAATTATATAAATATATACTAAATTTTAAAATAGATATATTTTATGTACATTTGACATTATGTAATAAAAATAAATGCTCCAATACATGAAAAATTGAGAGTTTAAATATTTAATATTATCAATTTAGTACCTTTTCTTGAAAACGTTAACACTACTTGAAAGTCCGAGCACTGACTGCTACAAAGTGGTACAACCACATAAGAATTCCTACCTACTGATACTTTTAATAAGTCACTGATACTGTTGATTACTATATTTAAAAAGTAGTTAGTGTAGGAAAAATGTTTAAATTTTTGTATTGTAGGCTACATTGCTATTACCTTTATATAGTAATAACGTTTAGACAAACAGTTCTATTTTCTCTTTATTCTTATATTATTGTTTGTATTTCGTTATAGTTCTCTGTGTTATATTTTCAATATGCTTTTTACACTTAGTCTTAGAGCAATTGTAAAGACCCAGTCTAATCTTCAGGGGGAAAAAAATAACAAAGAAATGTACCTGCCTTCCAATATGAAACAGATGTACACTCGGTACCCTCACCCACTTCCACCCTATTCCTATACAGTTGTACCACAGACACTCACCCTTAGGTTTATATTCTCTTCCTTATTATATTTTATTTTATACTATAGATAACTCTCTGATGATATTGTATTTTTTAGTTAATGCCTGAAGAACAACAATACGTGTTCGAAACGCGTTGTTTATACGATTAAATTTTTATAATTGGAGACCATTTCATTAGCTTTTTGCCCTACAATACTTTAAAATTTGAGGATGTTCCATTGGTTTAGACTATGTTCTATTAACTGCTATAAGTTAATTTATATTAATTGTTACTAGTAACAGCACTTGTAACTTTTCATGTTTAGTGCTGTGCTAGGGGGTGGAAAGTTTTCTCCACTTATAATTTAGCACTTCTCTAATTCAAACCACATTACCCACTTAATAGTAATTGTTAAAAATTATCCTTTTCTAAATTAATGTGCATAACTATACGTTTATCGATATCTTTTATCAAACTAACTAAATCAATTTACAAAAAAAACTTACTTGGTACACAATTTAGAGTCTCTATAATTAAGAAATGATATAGCAAGTATACGAGTAGTATAAATGAAGAAAAATACAAATCATTAATTACTATTTTTGATTTTCATTCACCAAAAACTGAGTACCAATTATTTAAAATGAATGTGTAGTATATATAATATATATATATATATAATATATATATTATATATATATATATATATATTAAATTAAAAGAAACGGTCCAGCGAACTTTTTCAAATAAAATAAATTCAAAACGAAGGAAACACACAGAAAGACACAGACATAACTCACATCGATATTTTGACCATCGTCGTCATCAGGAGGTGTGAAGAGCGAAGAGTGAAGAGTCCCGCAGGAAGGCAGGGCGGCGACACCCTGCGAAGACTCTTCACTCTTCAAACCTCCTGATGACGACGATGGTCGAAATATCGATGTGAGTTATGTCTGTGTCTTTCTGTGTGTTTCCTTCGTTTTGAATTTATTTTATATATATATGGTATATATATAAATATATAGCAGAGAACACAGAAAGACACTACAGAACACACTTCGATATATCGACATCCTTCGCCATCGGGAAGAAGTGCGAAGTACTCTCGGGTTGAGAAGCAAACTGGTACTGGCCTCCAGAGTAACTCTATAAAACTATCTTTTATTGTCCACACGGACCTTTCATTTTATTCGAAATATATATATAATGTCATTTAGGCATATGTTGGTTTTAGTTGATATCATGTGGCATGTTATACGGCCGCTGTGATAAATAGAATTTTGACAGTAGATAAATGTAAATTGTTCTAGTTAATTATTTATCAACACTAAATTTAAAAATGTTTTCGCATTACATGTATTCAAAAAATTAAATTAATTAATTGTATGTATTCAATCTCTCACCAAATTTTTAATAAAAAAAAGACCTCAGGTGATATTTAATATACATTATGTAGGACTCTAAATTCCAAAAAAGAAATATAAATTTACCTATTAATACATTTAATAGAGTTTATTATCTAGTTTTTAGTCATTTTTTTATTTTTGAGAAATCAGTTCAATTACATCTTTTTCTATTTAAATGTATTGGTTATGGGGAGATTATGCTACAATTAGCAGTAACTTCCTCTATTCTAGAAACGTTTTTATTTGAGTCATCCTAGCTGTATAATGTGCATTATTTAAATTAACCAGCACTTTTTATTTTCTTTTATCTAAACAATTTAACTTATACGAGTACTTTGGTGTAATTAACGACTTATACTCTGTAAAGCAGGTAAGTAGACTGTATTGTCTCTTTGTATGTAAAGTCCCTGTTCTTTCAGAATGAAAATAAAAACAGTCATTTTTTCCGGTCGTACGGCTCATTAACTTAATATAAGTAAAGAGGGTGGACCGTTACCTCTTGTTTAGTCTTTCTGTGGTTATTATTTCTATTTCGAATGCTTTTCTCTAGCAGTTTAGGAATATTCAGAACAGAATGATACTGAAGATGGAAAATTTAATTGTACTGAGAAACACTCTAGACAACAAAATTTAATTTATCGTAAAGGTAATAATCATTTGGAGCTAACTACACAATTTCATTGGGTGTCATATATATATATAGAGCAATGTAAATTTTTAAACTAATGAAGTTCATTTACTAAAATACATAATGTATATTATGTCATTCACAGTACTCCTTTACTATATAGAAATTACGAGGTGTGTAAATAAAGTAGTGAGACTGGCAACGTCGCTTTCGATCTGGCAACGCTGGAGACGCGTGGCCTTGAGTAGCGTCAGGTGCACGTGTGATGCGCCTCCAGTATGAATCTGAACTCGCCACAGTCATTTGTTTGTCCGTAGCGTTGGTTTTCGTGAAATGGTTTTTTCTTGAGCGTTTTAAAAATGAGTGACCTCAAAGTTGAGCAGCGGTGTGCAATCAAATTTTGCTTCAGACTTGGACATAATGCAACCGAAACTTTTGAAAAACTTCAGGAGGCCTATGGAGAACGTGTTTTATCAAGGGCACAGGTTTTTCGGTGGTTTAAGGAATTTTCAGAAGGAAGAGAGTCGATTGAAGATGAACCACGAAGCGGAAGGCCTTCAAGTGCAAACACCGATGAAAATGTCAACAGAGTACGGAACCTTGTGCGTTCAGATCGACGCTTGACAGTCAGAATGATCGGGGAACAGTTGAATTTGAATCACACCTCCGTTCATCACATTTTGTGCGGCCAAACATCAAAGACAAGTGGGTGTTGCATCACGACAACGCGCCCTGTCACACTGCCATCTCAATAAACGAGTTTTTGGCCAGTAAAAACATTCCTGTTGCTCCTCAGCCTCCTTATTCATCAGACTTGAGTCCTTGTGACTTTTTCCTTTTCCCGAGATTGAAAAATCACCTCAAGGGAACTCATTTCGGGACACTACAAAACATACAAACTGCTGTAACCGACCAGCTGAAGGCCATTCCAGAATCCGAGTTCCAGCAATGCTACAATGATTGGAAGGACCGTCTCCAGCGCTGTGTGGCTTCCGAAGGGAACTATTTTGAAGGTGACAATATCACATTGTAATTATATTTGAATAAATTTAAAAAAAATCAGTCTGACTACTTTATTTACACACCTCGTAAATTTCATAAAATTCAATTTTAAGATTTATGATTTTTATAGCGTGAAACAAAAATAAGTGTCAAAACAGCAGTAAGAAAACCACAGAAGAGAGGCTAAGATCTTTTAACCATAACAAGCGGTCTTCATCAACGTCAAACCTCATTACTGGAGTCAAATCAGTGGAGATTTGACTCTGACAAAGACCGCTTGTTACGGTTGAAAGATCATAGTCCATTTTTCTGATTTCTGACTGTTGTTTGTGCGTTGAAATGAGTGCATGAACTAAGCAAATAACAGCTAGATGGGAAAGTAAATAATAAGATATCTTGTTTCCTTGGCAGATGGAGCAATTTTATAGATATAAGTAGTAAAAATAACACCATATATATATATATATATATATATATATATATATATATATATATATATATAATATATAATTATATAGTAATATAATTTATTATTATTATTATTATTTATTATATAACAATAAACCAGATAATACACTCTAGAAGTTTTTGACGTCTTGATGATGAATGTTGATCATTCGAAACATGTCGACTATAGGAGATATACTTTATTGTTTAGACGAAATAACGAGAGTGTTATTTAGGAAAATTGAGAAACTTGTTAAGAAACAGGTATGAGGTAAATTTTGTGTCATTTTCAGTAATGTGTGTGTCTTATACTATTTCACAATAGTTCCAGAGAAAATGAGCAATCAGATCACAGTTTTAGTTTTATAAGTATGTCGTACCATTGATTTTTGTTTCCATAAATTAAAAAAATGATATATATGATATATGATATATATATATATATATATATATATATACCGAACTTTTATTTGTCGTACATAGTAGCTTCAAATGAGATAAAAACATAATTTAGTGGTTTGGTATTTCTTTCAGAAGTTCTAAAGGATAATAGAAAATGGAAACTTTCAATAAACGTAATGATTGAAGCCAAAGGGTGTTCACTTTCGAAATGGGTAATGAACCAAACAGGAAACTACCCTTTACCAACCCTACTTTCGCTTTAAAACTTTCTCCACTCTGCCATTATTTTAATACTCCTATATGCAATGCTTCAAAAAGATCTTAACTTTTTCTTTAATCTTATATTCTGTTTATTGAAATACATGCTACTTAATACTACTTGAAAAATTATGTATGAACTGTCAGAAATTACTATAACTAACGTTTAGAAACAATTAATTGTATATTTCAGAAAAAAGTATTTTTTCCACTATAAACTAAACATTAAAAATGAATTTCTGTTTCTGAACTTCAATTTATTTTACTATATGGTCTTGTAATTTCACTATTTTTGAATTAATTCTTAAAATATAGTTTTAATAAGTAATTTGTTTCAAACTCCTAGAATAATTTTTAACTATGAATGTTTATAATTTATAAATATAGTGATGCAAACTATGTTTTTTCTTTGATTGTACACTTAAGAGTTGTAAGAATTATATACAGCTTCAAAAAGTTATAATCATAAACATTCTATTGAAACAACTTATTCTTAATCCTAAGATCAAGTTTGAAGATAGTGTAATTATTTGGCAGAATTGTATATTATACAAATTCCACATTAATCATTCTACTAAAAAATACAATAGAATATAATATAATATAAAAATACAACATGTATTTCCATAAGCAGAATATAAGATTAATGAAAAAGTTAAGATATTTTTGAACCATTGCATATAGGAGTATGGTTCAATAATACTACTTGAATTATTGAATAGTATTAATTCAATACTAAATATTATTACTAAATACTAAATACTAATAATTCAATACTAAATACTAATTAGTATTAATTCAATACTAAGCAGAGTGGGAAAAGTTTAAAGCCCGAATCATACCTTATATTTTTTATTGTTTTTAATTTTTTTATTGATAGAATAATGCAATACTATGTTATAAACAATTAGCAAACCAAACATTTAAATTATACAACTAAAATGAATTAAGATTAGAACTGATTATTTCATTCCCTGTGGTAATCAACACTCATTTCATATTTCAATTCTGTGCCACATTCTAGTGCGTGAAAAAATGTGCATAATGTTGTAAAACGATTAGTATTGTCATTGTATAGTATTTAGTTTTTTGTATTTTTTGTGTAAAATATTTTCTGACTTACTTGAATTATATTTCAGATCCTATAAATTAGCATAATCTTCGAACAGTTGATATTTCTAAAATACCCGTTTTTATTTTACTATTGGAGGAATATGGGGTAATATACTTTACAGGAAATGTGAGCTGAACAGGTCAAAATACATGAATAGTTACGTTTGATGTATTCTAGTATATTAAGAAACCAAGCAGGTGCCAATAGTTGATAATGGTTCAAACAAATGGCAATTAAGGAAAAGACGTTTTACACATATCAGAAAAAAATCAATGACAATTAATTATAAAATAATTTGGAACAGCAAAACAATAACGCAAATTAAAAAGAGAAATGATCTTTAAAAGTAGCCAAAAAGAGTATTAACTCTGAATTTGCAGACTAGAGGCAACAACGGGAAATACGTGAAAGATTGTGGATATTACAATTGCTTTCTGTTCAGATTTACAAATTACATATAACTGTATGGACAAACCCAGCTAGGTATTATATTTTAATCTTTTGTAAATACTTCCCTACATGTATAAATTATGTCTATAACAAAACTAATTATAGAAGAGTGCAAAAATAGTTTTAAATTTTATCGTGAAAGGGAGTTATATATTATATGTAAATGAATGTTATATGTAACAACAGAACGAACGCAGAGAGGAAGAATTATTTTTAAAAGTCATTATTACTTAAATGACATAAAGGTTTAGAATACATAAAAATAAATAGTTTACGGTTATGTGAAACGCTATTGGAATTACCGTCTGTTATAAGATAATTGGAAATTGTATACGTATTGTAATTGTCCTGTTGATGAAGCAAATATATCCATACAATACTTGCATAATCTTTGTGCTCGTAGTTTATCAAATCTGTTTAACTTATCTATTTCGTTATTAACAACATATACATGAATACAACATATCACATTACTAATTATGGTACTTTTTTAACATGGTTCAACACAGATAATTCTTATTAATGTCTATATCATATTAAGAAAGAATACCGAAAAACACTGTATTAAACGCTTTATTTATTTATTTATTTTGGATATTATTGCATGAAGTTAGGTTATCTGTTGGATCTAAGAAAACACTTGAGAGTGAAACAATCATTCTCAAATATTGACGAAGTGCACTATTGCGTGATGTTATTAATATTAAAATAATATTTCAGTACTCACGAATACTGTATTTACCTGTAGGTATTGAATTTTATTTCTCTAGCAATATCTTATTATGTAAAAATATAATATAGGCTTAGAATTATTCATGTGATCTCTATGAAACTAACATATTTATTAATCATTCAGTGTTAATGCACATATTTGTATGAACAGATCAACAACATTAGTACACCTATATTCCTTTTACTATTTGTAAATATTGTTACTTTCTTTTTATTGCATATTTCTGCTTTTTTTTTTTAGTTTAGAGCTTAACTTTCTTTTTTCATCTGCCTTTTTTCTCTATCATGTTTGGTGATAAGACAGTATTTCTGTTCTCTCGAGCACAGCAGTTAATTTTGGTTTAACTCTCAAGCCCTGGAAAAATATTGCAGATAACAATGGATGTCAAACAAGAAATTTCCATAGACTGATATCACATCCATATGTTCTTCTTATTTCTTCGTAGAATCACATAATTACAATCCCAATATTATTATATTATCGGTTGATAAAAATATCGGTTGATAAAAGAAATTATTTTACAAAGAAAAATAATCTGTGAATTTCAGAACTGTCTAGGTTGAATGAACACGTGAGACTTGTGTAACTAATTAAAACGATATTGTTATAACTAAGTTTAAACTAATAATGGAGTGAGAAGTAAATGGGAACAAAACAACGGTAGATTTTGAAACAGGAGGACACGTGACCAACCACGGGAGTTCGACTGTGGCAGAGAAGTAGCGAACAGAGGTCATTAGTTCATTTCTAGTTTCTTTATAATTTGTAAAGATTTTCGAAATTTATTAAACTAGGTTTCACACTGAAAAGACTCAACATGAATATTTTGGTTTAATTAGTAATTAATACCTACATGCTATTACTTAGGGTCATATTTCCAGAAACAAGCATCTGTATCTGTAGTGAGGGTAGTGCTATGAACTGTTTCAGTTTATTTCATGGAGGCCTCAGCAGTCGGGCAAATCATTGATGCCCTGAGAGTTCAGTAGCAGTCATACCATTGTACTTAAATTTCAGAATTGTCCAGTTTACCGTTTCACTAATGTATTTTGTATACTATATGACTCATTGAAGCTCAGGAGTGTCGGATCTTTGTTTGTTTAGAAAGTACTAAGTACCTTGTCTTTTTGTTCTTACAATACATGTTGAGCTCAATCATGTTTTCACTGCCGGTTGTCTCAACAGAGTTGTTCGAAAAAAACTATTTTTTTCAGTACTTCTTGCACTGACCATTTATAAAGGTGCTAAAAAATATGTTAACTCAGTCAGCAAAAGATGAAGTTTCTGTAGCATTACATTACCACTTACCTATGTTCATTTTAAAAAGTTTTGATAGTTATCTTTGAATGAAACTTTTGTTAACTAGAACCTCTATTTTTCCATGTATGATCGCCAGTCACTGCAGGGAGTGAATGCTCCATTAACGTAGGTATTAATTAGTAATTTTCTAAATCAGTTCGAATGCTCACTACTATCATTCATACAGTATCTGGGGCTTTCATTGTTTGCAGTACACAAGAGTGGTAAATTTCTATGCTTTTTGATTAAAAAAATTTCAAAAAATGAAGTTGTTCTTCAATGAGTTACTCTCTAATGTTAACTTAAGATCTGAGAAATCTTCAAGTAACTTGTAAAGAAGATATATCCTCTTCACTATTGGCTGAGGCAAAAATGTTGTCAATACATCTCGCGTCGGTGGCACGTTCTTTTTGTTAAGTAAATACTTCATTTTTTATAATCCCATGAAGAATTATGCGATGTGAACTCTTAATAGAAAGCCCGTTTCCACTGCAAATCCTTGAATATTTTCCCTACTTGCGCACAACTCCAGAACAGTTTTTGGCATCTCAACGTTATGTGGACAACTCAATATTACATAATAATATTAATGACATAATTTATATAAATGGATTAGTAAAATTTTAATTCATATTTGTTTAACTGAAGAAAAATAAAAATAAAAAGCTATTAAGAAAACTTTATTCAAATTTCCATGTGGAATTTTCAAACGATACAGTAAGTATATCCTGATATATAAAACGTTGATAATAGAAACGACATAAAACATTTATCCAAGAGATGATTCAAATACAGACTATCATTGTCAGAGTTTAGGATAAAAAAAGTCATTGTTAAAATAGATATATCATGAGTTGAAACGTCGTATTTAAAATATCTTAAAAATACTGCTGTTATAAAATGTATTGCAAATATAAACATATGTAAGCATATGTTATATATTATAAACATATATAAAAAATCAGTAATTGATTTCAAATTACGTAATATTCTGTTAGAAAATTATTGATCCAACAAACTTCATTCCCAACTTAACTGTTGTTTTTGAATGCCTTACGTGATGTAAGTCATACAGTTTCAATATACGGTTTGATTAAATTTATAAAATTATGTTGAATACAATTTTCTTAAGTTATAGTATTTTAGGCAAAAATATTTTTCTTTACCCAAAGTTCAAAGATGTTTAGAATAACGAATTTCGAATTTTAGAGTAACCAAAATCCCAAAATTGGAAGTTTGGGTAATTTTGTCGTCAGATACCCATTAGTTATGGTTGATCCTCATCACAGTAGCTAAAAATACCACCTAGTGATAACCATCCAAGTGGCAACCACGTGCACTGTGGTTATACTTCGTTTATTTAGTAGAAATTTGTGTATTTACCATAGAAAAACTCATGGTCAGAGATTAATCATAAATTTTCTTGTTATGCATAAATTTTCATGAGAAAATATTTTAAAATGAATTGAGAATAATACTTTATATTTTTATTGAGAAATATTTAAGTTTTTTTTTCTATGTTTCAGACAAAAAACTGGAAGAAACATCAATACTAAACGGGCAATGTTTGATTTTTAATAAATCCTCCGACAAAGATGGTTTTCCGAATCGAAAGGTCACTCAAAAAGAACATTGATAATAGAATTATCGTTTAATCAAGCAGCAACAACATGATCGTCATTGTGAAGTTGTTTCTACTCCTAATTTTCCAAAGAGGTAAGCATCATTATATATATATCTCAAATTATTCATGAATAAGAAATTTTAATACAATTAAGGTTTCTTATAATTACTTATCATAAGATTTTTTTTAATTCTAATGAAAATGTTTTTTTAATTATTAATTAGTTGATGTAAACATATAAAAATAGATTAGGCGTAAGTATCTGCCTACTCTAAGTGTGATTCTGCATTACTGTATGAGGGTGTGTGTGTGTGTGTGTGTGTGTGTGTGTGTGTGTGTGTGTGTGTGTGTGTGTGGGAGTGTGTGTGTGTGTGTGTGCGTGTGCGTGTGTATATGTAAGAAAAACAATCTGACGGTGTATGTCAGGAATATATATAAAATTGTCTCTTAAAGAACACAAAAGAAATAATAGAACAAATATTTCCATTATAATTTAATCATTACTTCTTCTTAAGGATAATAACAAAAAGAAAAGGATAAAAAGTGAAACACGTTTAAAAATCAACAGCGATCTGTTTGTGTGTACATTGATGTCATCTAATAGAATAACATCATCTTCAACTGACTTACATCATATTATTAAATCATAAATCAATAGTTACTTTATGGTAGCCAATTCATGATAATTGAAACTGTTTAGCAATAATAAACCTGAAAATGGTTTATCAATCAATGTGAACAAATTCTTTTATCAGACAAGCACCTCATTTGTAATAAAATAAAAAAACCTTATGTGATGTTTACTTGTTTATGTTAATGAAATAATGATATACTGACATGCTGATTTTACATTAGTAAACGAAACGAAAAATCGCAATGCACTATTATGGATAGTTTTGTACTACGTTGTTAATTTTGATGCGCAAGTCTATCATATTTTCTTTTGCATTTAATAAAATAAACATGCAGTTTATATGAAGCATAGAAAAAGTTGTGCTTTGAGTAGAATATAAATAATTAAATATGAATAATTCACTGTTTCACAAACAAGCTATGCCCACATTCATAAAAAGGGATGATACAACATAGGAGAATTGCAAACGGAGTTTAAAAAATGGAATAAAGAATGAAATTTTTAATAATTTAAAATGTGTATGTATTTTTTAATAAACTATGACAAACGTCTAATTAAAGGTTGAATGTGAGTTATTTTTACTTGTATATTTTATTCTATCAAACATAAATTCATTGTATAGTTGATTTGAAAGACCTTTTTAAAGCTAAACAAGCTAGTCATAATAATCATGGTTTGAAAACTTATAATCATCAATCATGGAGTAGTACAGAGCAGAGAGAATTTAGGCGTCGCACAAGTTTGTAGCGCAATTTCCTCTAATGTTTGGAATTTTGTATTCGTCAGGCAAAATTATAATAATTTCAGCTATTAATCATAATAATTCATATTGCTAAATATCTATACTTATAAATGATAATTACTTATATGCTTCTTATCTGTATCTTTAGAAAAAGAACGAAAGCAAAAAAAAAATCTCTAAAAAATCATTTGCCTTTATATATGGCTAAAAATAAAAATGGATTTGTGACAGAATATAAATGAGAAAGATAAGATCTTTTTATTTCTTTTGTCATAATAAAACTCAAGGAGACAAACGACTCTTCCAGAGACAGGGAGGTGTAAGCAACGAGTTATATATTATCAGATATTTCATTGAAGTTAAGAACCATAGTTCTTCAATACCTTGTCTGATATGTCAATGACATTTTTGTTGAAATATATACGACATTATTAGGGATCAATAACTTTTATATTTGTCTTTCAAACTACTTTTTCAAATATTTATAACTCTTCTTAGCAAACCATTGTTATTTTCATTAATTATGAAACCACTTAGGTATATGAAAGTTCATTAATGAACCATCATATAGATGGACATCACGTATATTTTAATAAGACTGCTAATCAATATCGTACGAGATTCACAGTCTTTATCCTTTCCATATGACCTAACTTTTTTCCGAACACAGTAACCTACTTGGGGACCATATATTTACAATGTGTTCCACTATAGAGTACACATTTATCACTGACCTAAAACAATATAATATTTCTTATTAATTAATTGAGAATATATCTTATTTTAATTTTAACTATAGCGATAGGTTAGATTTATAACTCTTAACCAAAGAGCAATAAAAGATTTGTTCTTTAACAATAAAATACACACAAACCAAACTAGTTATAATAGTTAATTCATTTTATATTTCTAATATTAGTCCATCATAGTAATTGATTGACAAGTTTATAACTTGTACATGACTAAATTCATGTTATTCAATCATTTCTGAAAGGGCTCATAGTGTCTTTCACAATTTTACAGTTTCGAAGGTCATGTACCACCAGACGTCAACCCCACTCTAACAAGGTCCACTGTTATTCCTTCCAAAAGTTCACACTCAAAGAACAAGTGGTTCTATGTTTGATAAACCAATCTACAAAGGCAAGCAGAGATTTCGGTATTTTTAAAACGGCTCAGATACTCATTGTCAGCTGATCATCTGTGTCATCCTACCATATATGACATTTTCACATCAGATTTTAGACGATTGCCCGTTCCGGTAATACTTCCATTTGTGGCCCGCCCTACTGTTTAAGACTCTCTTTTACAGTACTTTCTCTGATATAACTTAATAGTACCATTCAGTACTCTACCTTCAAGGTGTCGTTCATAGCTGCTTCTTTGGCAACTTGTTCTGGCAATTCATTTCCCTCAATTCCCGAATGATCTACCGGTTTATTTCATTATATAACAATATGCTAATCCTGTGTTCTTAATTTACTTATTTAATAAGAGAACACCTTTTATCTGAGAGTGAACACAGCATATGTGACTGTTGCGCAGGCGATCTAGAGAACATTTACTATCTTCTGTTCTGATTATAACTGTTTTGCCATTACTCCAGATTCTTCTTTCTTCTCCAAGTCACTGAGGTTTTCTTTATAGCGCCAGCAGTTTTGCCTGACTGTTTTAACATCATCTTTCTAACTTTCAACTTTACGCTACACACCCCTGTATCAGCACTGTCGTAAACCACGATTCCCTACCGACTTCACAATTAATTGTGCTACTGTCCGTAAATATATTGATGATAGTCTTACATGAAATTATGTAATCTGCGAGGTGAGTCACTTTTCTATTTTCTTGGGTTCCTCTACAGAATATTGTGGCAAGCTGAATTTCATATTTTCCACAACAAAAAATCTACACTTGTGAAATGTTTTAAATCTAATTCTTACCATCCGTCATACAATATCCAAAATCATCTTGCATGACCCTATAGAAACCTATAGAAGCGATAAAAAAATCGAAATTATTATTTTAGTTAATTAAATAAGTTAAAATATGGAACCATGGTCTTATGTTTCCAGTGCAGTACAGACGATTGAAGGCCTATAGTCTCAACCATTGAGTAGACCATGGGTATCTAAGACTAGACATGTATCTAATCGTCTCTGCACCAGTGAACTTGGTTTACCTCTCTTATCTTTCCTGAAAACGGTTCAAACTAAAAATAAGAGACTGTAAGTGTGTATTTTTTTATTTCATGATGTCTTCTATCTGCATTAAACTTTATTTCCTTATTCTGGATCCTATTTTTATAGTAAAAGTATATAAATGTAAATACATCAGTTCTAAACTGAATAAGAGTTTCAAAAATGAGGTTATAATGTTTAATATATATATTAAATTTAATATAAGAGCTTTCAAAAATTGAATCCTGACTTGACACCAAGAGATGACTTAGACTGAAATTGCAAATATGTCTCTTCTGACAATTTGTTATCTTTACATGAGACTTAGAGATATCTATGCGTTTAACGAATTTAACACGCAAGGGAACATTAAAACTAAAACCACAAGCTTTTTAATTGATAAAAAAGTTATTGTGGTGATCAAAATAATGGGAAATTATGATCTGGCCCTTCAATTCAAATCAATTCAAAATTTATTTCTTCTAATCAGTCCCTATCTCTTTTTTTCACACAGACTAAAAGTATTTATCTCAGCTATTTTACGTAATGTGATTATCTCTACTGTTCATAATAATGTAACAAAAATTTCACTTTTTTGAAAAAAAAAAAAAACAGCTGGAAATGCAATAGTTTTCTGATTATCAGATTGCTGTGACAAGTAATAATGGCTCGACGCTTGTCCCCATGGACCGTGAATTATAAAACGAGGGTATCAATCAGATGCTATCAACCTCTTCCTTCTTTTCCCACTTTTTTTCTGGTCATTACCCTATTTAACAACAATGTCATTAACAAAGAACTCTCTACTGAATATATCAACACTCTTATTCCTTGCTATCTTCATCTGTGTTTTTCGTCTATTACTTACTTTTAAAAAAATCAGAAGCTCTAAAAAGAGCAGAGTTTTTCAAACTTTTTTCGACGCAGAATCCTTTTTGGTTACAGCAACTTTCCCGGGAAACCCAGATTCTAATAATTTTATACAATCATAATATAAATATTTTCATATGCCTTTTTAAATAGTATGCAAGTTTAAAAACATTAAAAAAGTAATATTACTGTCATGTGTATTTTTCGAATAAATATTCAAAACTAAAAGATTTTAATTTTCATATTTTCTACAAGTGCATAACACATAAAACAAAATTACTAGCAATTTTAACAACGAGTTTGTTTTGTAATCATTTTTGGCTTTATAGTTGAGCGTTTGATTCTCAAGTTAGCCCCAGCATTAAGTCTACTTCTGTATTTGGTTTATATGACAGTTTAAAGGGAAAATCCAGTTTCACATAAGTAGGTAGTGGGAAATGGCAGCAATATGTGAAGTGCTACTTTTGCAATAGCAGTAAATTCAGTAATCAGATAGTTCCAAAAACTGACTAGTGATTCATCCTAAATATGAATAAAATGACAACTTCTACTTATGGGTATATGTGGATATAAATATTATTCGGTTTCATGATTCACAAGAAATATATAATAAATCCATACGTTAAATTATATTATATCTATACTAAATTAATGATATGTATTTAATATAATATTTTTGTTACGTAGTAATAACAATTAACTACGACAGTTTGGTATATAACCTTCTGAAAACTTCATTAATACTATGAAACAATATTACATTAATTTGTTTATTACATTTATTTGTTAACTGTATTATAAGAACAGTGATTGTGCATTCGCGGAAAATTAAGCTGTCAAATTGTGTTGTTTGTCTTTTCAGTAGGAAAATTTCTTAATAATTTCATAAGCATCTAACACTGTGACCAAGCTTCCATTTTCCGATCAAGCTGCTTTCAACTGTCAGAGTTTAGTTGATGCCCTTCAGTGTGACATGTCCTTGCTATTTTTTTACTGCTGAATTGTTTACTTTTTACTCCCTTCTTTTGTACACTTTTCTCCTGTCACTTATCTGATATAGTCGGTTAGTTCTACCGTCAATATGGTGTGCTCTTGTTGTTTCCTTTAGCTTTTATATTGTTTATGTTAATAACTAAGATCAGAATGGAAGAATAAGAATGTTTCTTCTACCCTCTATAATTATAGCACTGCTAACTTCACAACTTATTTAGAAGAGATGCAGTGCTTAACAGAAATAAGCTGTTTCTTAATTTTTCGTACCCGAAAACATTTTCTTAGTAAATGATTTTAGGTATATTATATATATATATATATATATATAAGTATACATATTTAAATAGATATTTTACTTAATAAAACGAAACACGATCCAAACTGGACACGATACGAGTTCAAAATTCAAGAAGAGTAACGCACAGAGTAAGGAAACAAACTTACAGACTCAAATTTTCGGGTAATCCGTTTTCAGAAGAAAAGAGAAAGGGAGAATTTGAGTCTGTAAGTGTGTTTCCTTACTCTGTGCGTTACTCTTCTTGAATTTTGAACTTGCATTTAAATAGATAGTTATATTTTTCAAATTTACTAAACTAATTAAAGAAATTTCTTATATTTTATATAAATCAAACTGTAATGAACGTAAAAAGTAAAAATCAGCACTTCAGATAAGAAATTTTTGTCTGATTCTGTCGACTTATTAATAAAAACTTTAAAATTAAATCTCTCATTATAACAACAAATCTAATTAAAATTAAATTAGATTTAATTAAAAGTAAAAAGACTAATCCAAGTGAACTTTGATAATTTATTGAATGATTAAATAAATATAAAAATTATACAATTCAGAGATGGAAGAATATTTTAAATCAATATAATTAATACAAAAAATAATAGAAATTCACTCTGATATTTGGAATTTACCCCACCGATACTGCTTTCGTTAATGAATTTTTATTTAATTAAAATTGAAGATCATCTTTAAAACCCAATTTATTATTCTATCAACAATTAGTAATTATTAATAAAATTAAAAATTATTATATAAAATACAATAGATGCATATAGGTTGCCAATAATTAAGATATTAAACAACAATTTTAGCTGTCATTTACAAACCAAACAGATAATGGTTTGTCCATTTGAAATTGGGTTTTGAAATTGGTACTTTATTTATTTGTACTATTATTGTAATAATATAAGAGAGTAATTACAAAGAATTTGTAATTCTTTTATATAGTGAAATTTTTTTATAGTATAGATATAAGAAGGAAAAAAAATTATTATATCATAGAATTAAGAATCATTGTAAAATAAGTTAAAATAAATATTATTGTATTGTAAATGAAAGAAGTATTTTATACAATTTGTTGTTGACGCATGTAATACGCATATGCTGAAAGAAAATATAAAATGAAAAAAAATATAAGAGAGTAAATTAAACTTATAAATATTGTGTAATTCTCTGATTTTATTTAAATAAAAAAAAATTTTAATTTTCATTACAAATTTTAATAATAAAAGATAGGATAGAATTTTTGAATTCAGGTTGAAAGTTAATTATGTAGAGATAATGAAAAATATAACAATGTTAGTTAAAGGAAGGGGTTCTTTTATTTATTTTTAGTAACTTAAAGAGAGGCTGAAGAATATCTAAATTGGTTGGATTTGGTAGAATGCCATTATTAGGCCATCATTTCAAAGGAAGAATTGTCTTATCTTTGGTAAATGTGCCCAGAATACTATTGAGATGAGAATATGGTCATTGCTGATTCATTAAAATGATAAGAAGGTTATTCGCTTGCATGCTTCACTTTCCTTTAACTGGAAATGGTACTACTTTTGGATTAAATTGATTTTAAATTCCGCTTGTAATATATTTCATGAAGTTAGAAGTACCTTCTAAAGAGTTTTTATAATTAGATACTGCAGTATCTTTTTGTTATCTTATTTTGTTCTTGTTTAAGTATGTCATCATAAACATGTACTTATACTTGAGATTTATTAATAAATATATCATTCATGCAAATAATTTCTGTTGAATTAGAAACTATAACATAACAAAATATATTTTAAAAAGAATTTAACAAACATATTCTACTTGCAATAACAAATTAGAAAGAATGGTGTAGGAAATAACCATTAATACCCTTAAATATATGTACGTTAAAAAAAACATTAATCTTTTATATAGACCAATATATTTGGTCTAATTGGTCACTCCAACAACTGCAAAGGGTATTATCATCATATTATTGCTGAATGTAGAATAACCTTATTAACTTAATCACAAGATTTAATAAGGCATATCTATTTCAAATCATAAATTATTAGTCACTGTTTTATTTGTATTGGTTTTTAATTCATAGTAACAATAATATTAACAATGATGTCTTAATGAAGTATTGCTTTTGTTTTATTTTTATGATAATATACATAACCAGTAATGCTTGAGAGAAAAAAAAAAAAGAAAAATTGGAGTAAGCAAGGCTTTGTAGAACTTAAATTGAACAGCCCTTAAATCAATTGATATTTTGAACAGTTCGTTAAAAGAGAAGATCAAAGACATGTTAAGTAGATGTTATTGAGTCTGACATGTTAAATGCCACTTGACTTCTTTGATGGTGCATAAAATTGAAAAATCATTTAGTTACATTTTTAAAACGAAAAACAACTATTAACAGTCAAGAGGTTATCTAATGCTAACCTAGTAAATCAATAGAAACATGCGCCAATAAAAAATATCTAGATATTTTTTAAAAGATCAAATTGTTATGAAAAGAATGAAGTCAGTGTATACTTTTATAGAAGACATAAATACAATGCAGATAGTGACTGGTGATTAATACGAAAATATCAATGAAAGGAAAGAAATAATTGTAGTATTAGTGTTATTCGATGAAAAACAGGACCAATATACACCAGTTTTTTTCTGTTTATTCACAAATTATCCAGAAGAAAAGCTGAGTTATTCAGACTCTATCTTCTTTAACTTTACTGTTTTTATTAGTACCAAAATTTAAGCTTTCTCTTCTTAGGACCATTTTTTAGAACACTTCATCTACTTCTTAAAGCAGTCTTGGACTGGTACATCTGGCTTGTCATTTATTTTGTCAATTTTGAGATGTACCTGATGGATATCAGCCTTTTACCATCCCCTTTAAGTATTACACTGACAAAAATTTAGGAAAAGTGGTTCTCCTACACTGTAAGTGCAAAGAAAATCATTAATCAGGAGCTTAGATTCAGTTCAATTACTAAATCTAATCGCGTTAGAATTTCAGAAGACCCATAAATGTTTGGACAAACATCTTATAGGGAATATTCTGAAGAATAGTTATAGCATTCATCTAGCACATGAAGTTCACACCTCATATTAAGTTGAAATTGCACTCATGTAATCAACTAGCAACTCTTTCCAACTCAAAAAGTTTTATATTGTTTCATATTATTGCTTATACTTATATTCTCCTCAGCAGTTTCCTTAAGGTAAACTATTAGCTTCCTGAGCCCTGATGATTCCACTTCATGATGCCTAACGATAAGAGATGTACTGTTCCCTTTCATGGAGAGTATTTAGAGCCAGTCTGACACCCAGCTATAATTACATGCGGATTGCTATGATGCCTGACGATAAGAAATATACTGTTCCCTTTCATGGAGAGTATTTAGAGCCAGTCTGACACCCAGCTATAATTACATGCGGATTGCTATGATGCCTGACGATAAGAGATGTACTGTTCCCTTTCATGGAGAGTATTTAGAGCCAGTCTGACACCCAGCTATAATTTCATTCGGGTTGCTATGATGCCGACACCTAATACTTTATCCTACTAACCACTGCCTTTTAACCTGACATATTTATTTCTTAAAAATTCAGTTTCTCTTTTAATTTATATATTATTATTCAGTATGCTTATTTAATATCAGTACTAAAAACAAAACTTTCATTATTAGGGCTACAATTTTATTCCCGTTGTTCTATATTTAGTTTGAAATACTTTTAATATTCTTGATTCTTCTCTTATTGGAAGGTATACTTTCTCCAGTGATCACCTTTGCAAGACTTGGAAAGAGTTTTCCAGCATTTTGTAAAATACTTCTGTGGAATTTAATCATAGTCTTGCTTTACATTTAGCAAGACACAAATTAACCCCACTAACTTCTTCAAATTTGTTGACTACCTATTGAAATGTCACTTTATATGATCATGAAAAGACTATAACTCTCGATTCCAATATCAAAAACTCTATGATAGGGAAACTTGGTACAATCTACATGATCCTTTTTCAGCCCTTCCAACTATTTTATTTTTCACCAAGTACATTGTTCTTAAGCAGAAACTATTTTTATTTGGTGTTGTTATTGCTTTTAAACCAGTGGATCTATTTTCAATACAATTGTGAATCTTTCGTTGGTAGTTTATTCATGAATATATTAGAGCAACGTTTCCATGTCTGTCTCGATTTTTTTCTCTTTTACATACTTTTTAAATTGCCAATAACTTTTTCCATTACCGTATGGTAATCATGAGGTAGATAATTTATTACTATGCATTCCAATTCTACTTCTTCGACACTACATCTCCATGCTTGTGTAAGCCTTATCCTTCGATAATGGTCACTTATTCAAATATATTTTTGAAAAACTTATCAATATTAACCATTATCCTTGTTTTCTCAAAGGCCTTTGTTCTAATGATAAGATTACCATA
Organism: Hermatobates lingyangjiaoensis; assembly: GCA_026182355.1. NCBI lineage: Eukaryota > Metazoa > Arthropoda > Insecta > Hemiptera > Hermatobatidae > Hermatobates > Hermatobates lingyangjiaoensis. The sequence goes on along the minus strand of JAPFBL010000188.1, from coordinate 1,594,071 downwards.
TCTAGATTCCTGTGTCTTCATGCTTGTGTAAGACTTATCCTTCGATAATGGTCACTTATTCAAATATATTCTTGAAAAACCTATCAATATTAACCATTATCCTTGTTTTCGCAAATGCCTTTATTCTAATGATAAGATGACCATATCTAGATTCCTGTGTCTTCATGCTTGTGTAAGCCTTATCCTTCGATAATGGTCACTTATTCAAATATGTTCTTAAAAAACCTGTCAATATTAACCATTATCCTTGTTTTCGCAAAGGCCTTTGTTCTAATGATAAGATGACCATACCTAGATTCCTGTGTCTTCAGATCTATCAAACCACTAAACATCATAAAATCAATCAATTGTGCCTAAACTTATTAAATAACAAATGCTCAGAACTGTTTAAAATTTTGTCTTTCATTAAAAGTCGCTTTTAATCTCTTAATGTGCTAGATTCAGAAGTATCGGGAGTTACTGTTTGTTTTTCGCTACCATTTATTTTTCTAGTGTTCATATGCTTATCACTAGGTAAGTTATTGAGTTGGCCGTTAGAAGCACTAAGACGATTCGTTCCTAACTGTCATTAGTGGGAGCCAAACCGATGCAAAGTAGATACTACTGAGTAAAATCCACAATTTAAAGAGTTCTGGAAGCAATAAAGTAGGAATTACTATTCTAGGTAAGAGCTTTAATTGTTATAATAAAACATGTTCAACAGCTAATATGTCCACTATGTTCTATTCATCTGCCAAGATGGTGCTCTTTAGGAAAAGCGATACTTATGACACTGGTGATTTACCAGTTTTATTTTAAGAATAAAAGCAGGTCACTCCTAAGAGATCTGTTTGATATAAAATATAAAAATACTAGATATCACTAGTTAAACAGCACAACCAATATAATGAGGACCAGAAATACTAGGTTGAAATGAATTTGAAGATTTCAAGCTTCAAGAAGTGAACTAAGTGTGTAGAAAAAAGTTAGTCTCTAAGCATGAGTGAATTATCCTAATAGCATTTTATGGTCAGATCATGTTTCACTGGTTGAAAATATTAATAACTCCTATATTAAAAGCTTTAGTAGGGGCAGGTATTTATTTACTCATAACCTATGCATTTTGAAGTCAATCTTTTCTGTTTGTTGATTTCTGTAATATATCACCACTATTTTTAAATGAGACGTAAAAAAAATACAAAAGAATAAAATATAACAAAAATATATACAAATAATAATAATAATAAAATTGAATACTACGATAAAAAAAATAAAAATGAAAAAAAAACAAAAGAGAGAAAAAAATAATATATATATATATATATATATATATATATATATATATATATATATATATATATATAATATACATATATAGTACAATTTTGAAGGTAGGCCTTTGAATTGAACTAATTCTTCTTACTAAAACTTGCAAACTTTTTGATGTGTTTATACATTTTATGGGGCCTACAAAACTAGATGAATCTATAACTTTTTCATCGACAATATACAAATTCAATATGGACTACAATAACAACAATAAATACCTAAAAATACTCATTTAAATCACGGCATGAGTATATTCCTTCCCTATTCTACAATGGATAAATAAATTGATGATAATGTATAAATACATCGAAACGTTGGCACAAGAAGGTCTAGTTTAATTCCAATACCATGCTCCAAAAAAAAGTTATCAAGAAAAATTGAAAAATTTGTTCTTTGATATCAAAAATTAAGATATCAAGAACAATTGAGTGTATAAATATATATAGGTTAGGTTAGGTTGCAGTGGCAGTCCCACAAGGGAACACACGTAGGCCAAGCATTGGCCCTTTGTGATACCACACAATGAAGATTGATTCTACAGAGGGAGTCCTAAATTTTGTTTAACTCAAGTGTATTTAGAGTAGGGATCTTTAACGAGTACCTGACATCGTACAGGCTCGGGACCGACGGTTTAAAGTCCTTCTCCGAGGGACGACGTGCCTAGATTTATTCACCTCCGGCGTGAATAAATCGAGGGCCAGGTGAGGACCGAACCCCTGTCCTATCAGTTCAGAGGACTGATAATATATGTATTATATATATACATAATTAATGCAGAAGAAGAGAGTAACAACCAGAGGATAGGATAGTCGAGTCAAAAATCTATATTATTGTATATGGGTTATATTTTTTTATTTTTTGTTGTTTTTTTAAGACAGATTAAAATAAATATAAATAGCTCACGGGGATTAGGTAACATAGTGGTAACACTCTCACCTCTAGACTGATAAAGGTTCAGGATAGTTATATGGATCCGGGTTTCAATACCCACTCTGACTCTCAATTTATTGTCCCGTGAAGTGAATAAAGCTGAGAACATCGTCCCTCGGAGAGAACGTTAAGCTGCTGGTCCCAAGCCCGTGAGATTTTAAGTGCTTGTTAAAGATTCCTACTCAAAATACACTTCAGTTAGGTAAAATGTTTGCCTCCAAATGTAGAATCATTGCATGGTATCACAAAGGGCTAATATTTGACCTGCGTACTCTCTTCTTAGATTGCTACTGCAACCTAACCTAGCCAATGTAGTACACAGTACATATATGAAATAATAATCAATATTTAGATCACTGTAAATATTCAGAAATTTCACAAAGGTCATTCAACGAATTTAACTATGCTTCGTCTGAGTTAAAGTGAGTGAGACTAATGAAGATCAGTTGTATTAGTTAAGTAAGTCAACATAGACAGATATTTGATACTAGTTTTTATATCCTTAATGGCCACGATTTATATAATTTAATGTTAATATCACATTCACAAAGGCTTTCATAACGTATTTGTAGTGTAGATAAATAAATATTATTACTACTAATGCAAAACATCCGTAAACAATTCAATGCTTTATATTATTTCAATATGAAAAATGCCTGGATAAAGATAGTGTGGTAAATAAATAAGAGTGTTCTTATCTTCTAATATAATATTCAGGATACGTGGGATATGTAAGTTGGGTTTATCTCTCAGAGAAATTGCTAGAAGCTGGTAGTAGTTCCCTCTTAAGCCAGTGAATTGAGTAATTAGCTTTTCGTTGTTTATCTTCGCAACTTGTAAGGGAGCAAAGTAATTGCTTTTGCTCTGAGCAAGTTATGAGAAATTTTCATCATTTACTACCCTTCATTTCCACTTGATAATTTACTGTAATAATCTTTGGTTGTTAGACCTAACTGAAGTTTTGCTGATATATAAATACAAGCGATGGTTCATTAATTAAGGAATCAGTTACAATGTGGTTTTAACTAATATTGACAAAACTAAAGAAATTCGTTACCATACAAATATTTTTAATGAAAAAAAAAACAACTTATTTCGTACACATGAAGGTTTTATTCTAGTTCCATGTACGCATCGAGTAGCTAAAACAGAAATCAACAAGCTGAATTGCTCTGTTCAAGAAAAATGTTAATGTCATCAAATCACCGAAGAATCACCTTAAAATGAGTATATATTTTGAAATATTAAACTAATAAGTCCATTTTTCCTTAATCAATATTATCCAAAGATAATATGATTCATAAACATAAGAAAGTCCATTATAAATTTTCTTCAAGAGTGCAACATATACTCGTAGACTGGCTATAGCATGTTGTTAGACAAATCCGTCATCCCATGGAAAACATCAGAAATTATGATTGATTGGCGTTGATTTTTAACATGAAACAATTTTATTCTTGTTCCATCTCATATTAAGTCTTTAGAACATTTTAAATTTATTCATTAAATCTCTCAACAACAATTTTATTTTAGTTGATCCCGTTAAAAAAAAGTCAATGTAAGAAATGTAAATAAATGAAAACAAATCCGACAAATATAGCTGGTGATTCATTAGTCCAGAATTGATATTAAGTTCTTATAGCTATATTGCTCTTAGCGGTGATTAAGATTTCAGGAACATTTTTTACAATTTACTACTTTTCTGTTTAATTATTTGGAAAAATTTCATTGGTTTTTAACAAGCCTTTTAGCGCAAAAAATCATTTTCTGAAAACATGAAATGTACCATAATGCCTCGTTGTTTCATGTAATTTTGAGAAAAAATACCTCCACTCATCCCCCCACATAATACTCTATTTCTAGGTATAAAATAGTTTTTATTCATCCAACGGAATCCTCAAAATTTTTCAATTTATATCATCAGTAAAATATTAAAATTTTATTAAAAAAATATATATCTTCAATGGTTTTAAAAATTTGATGATTTTTTCGGTTATTAATTATATCGCTTTAATAAAATTGCCAAAATTTCAAAACTCTAGGGTTAATAAGTTAGGAGAAAAAAATTTTGTCTAAAATCAGAATTTGGAAAAAAGTATCCTGCTCCATCATGCTTAATTGCTCCAAAACAATAGGGATAATTAAAATATGTACTGCCCGATAATGGTGAAACCAAGATCTACCTAAATAGATTTCGTATTATTGAGAACAAATAACTGGAGTCCTGGTGCCATTTCAACACCTTCGACGTAGAATCACATATAATTTAGTTGCTCAATCCTCGATCAAGAGCAACACCGATTCACGAAATTCACAATAATGACGGGAAACAAGTTAACGTGTAATATTTAAATGAAGCATGCTGAGTAAATGATTTACATTAAAAAAAAATGACACAAAGATATCATCGAAAAAAGTCATAAAAGGATTTTAAGGACCTGAAAACATGTGAAGCAGTTAAAATTTTGAGATAGAATTTTTTCAGGATCTCTGTACTTTACTTATACTAATGTAAAGATTAGTAAAGGAGAATAGTACTGATAATATACAACTAAATATTGCTCATAATTTTCTTAATGAGAAAAAAAGGACGCCTCAATAACCAATTTATTACAAATACTGAAATAGTACACTCAGAGGTATGCAAACACTTTGGAAAATAATACTACATCAAAGTGTATAGAAAAGTCTCCTAGTGGAATTAACTTAATATAAATTCCTAATAAATAACTACAATACAAAGCTACCTCAATTATTAGTAGGTGTATATCATATGTATTTATAAATGTAATTGAGTACGTATATTTCAGCCTGCATACGATTATATACATATATACACTTTTTCGATGGAAATACGATCTGAAACGGACAAATATAGTTCAGTGTAGAAAAAGAAAAAAAGAAATATCTTTGAACCAGTGCACTTGGTTTCGCTCTCTTATATCTCCTGAAGACCGTTCAAACCAAAAATTGGAGACTGCAAGTGTGTGCTTTTATTTTCTCTCTGTTTCCTTTTCTACGTAAAATTGTATTTATATAATGTTTATGTCAACGTCTATAACACAATAAGAGATAAAAAAAAATGAACATGACCCTGCAAAGCCAAATAATTTGTTTGGTCAGAGTACAACTGAAAAATTGTGCGTGTTTGAGTGCTTAGTGTTTATTATTTACTTCATTTATGCGAGTATGTATACATACCTGCAAACTTGTATGTGTGTACGTGTATGTCTGTAACGGCACATATACATATATGGATTTTGTCTACCTATATGCATATATATGGGTGTATGTAGGTTTATGACTATCGATATTTGTATGTGTACACATATATTTGTAGGTGTATGGGCATTGTACGTTTTTGTGTTATGTTTGGATGGATGTATGTGAATATGAGTACGTGGTGCGTGGCGATGTATGAGTAGGTGTATGTATGCGTATATTACGATGTCTGGTATCTGTATGATTATGACTATATGTGTGAATATTTAATGTATATATATATCAGTTCACAAATGAAGAAAAGCAACACACAGAGAAAGAGATACACTTACAAACTCAAATTTTCAGATGATCCGTCTTCAGGAGAAAAGAGAATGGGCGACCAAGCACGCCGGAAACACAACGGCAGGAAACCCTGGAAGCAGGAAACGGTTTTCTGCCGTTGTGTTTCCGGCGTGCTTGGGCGCCCATTCTCTTTTCTCCTGAAGACGGATCATCCGAAAATTTGAGTTTGTAAGTGTGTTTCTTTTTCTGTGTGTTGCTTTTCTTCATTTGTGAATTGATTTGCGTCCAGTTTGGATCGTTTTTTCGAATTATAAGTGGATATATATATATATATATATATATATATATATATATATATATTCGTATATTTGGGGAACAGTCCTTCATCCTTGGGACAGAAGAAACTTAAAACTCACCTGTGGACATATAACAGGAATTACAACATGCCAGTTTTAATGTTTACTTTATATTGTGTTATTGGAGTGTTAAAATTAAGTTTTAGATAAAATTGTTAAATAGTTTTTTAAAATATTATGGCTATGTGTTCAAAGAATAACCCTGTAGATGGTCAAAGAAAACCGAAACGTCTGTAATAATAAAAACGACAAAAAAATGTACATAAGATCATATGGTAAGTTAATATACCTAGTTCCTAGAGAATTTAAAAGACTAATACGATAAAGTAATCTAATATAATAAATATTATATTAGATATATATTATATCACTTTATGTGATTCTAATATATTAAAATCATATTAAATAAGATCTATTAACCATAACACGCGGTCATGATAAGAGTGAATTCGAAACAGTTGGGATTTGACTCAGACGAAGACCGCTTGTTATAGTTAAAAGGTCATAGAATTATCTCTCATTTCTTATTTAGGTTTGAACATTGACTGTTATATATATATATCTACCATGCAAACCGATTAAACATGTAATACTGCCACCATTTATATTACGAATAAAAATCAAACCTATGACTGTCTTAATGTAGGTAAATTCGTTCGTGCATATATACGCTTATTCACCTTAAAAAAAGGATATATATTTCTGATAAGACATCAATTAAACATGTCACACATCACAACAATGAACACTTGAAATAACGATATATATTTGTGATATGCCATAGTTAAACGAATTACATATCTGGACGCCTTGAGTTATACAAGATTGAACACCTGAAATAACAATATATATTTGTGATATCTCATCAAATAAACGAGTTATATATCTGGACGCACAAGTAGAACACCTGAAGTAAGAGTATGAGTCTCTGACACGCCATCAATAAAACGAGTTATATATCTCAATATTCTTGGTTTCACGAGATTGAACACATGAAACATGATATATATATATATGTGATACGATATCAATTTAACATGATATATATTTCGACAGAATATGTTTCTTAAGATGGTACACCTGAAATAACAATATATTTGTGGTATGCCATTAATTAAACGAGTTATATATCTCGCATCCTTGGGTTACACAAGATTGAACACCTGAAGTTGTTACATTCAGGTGGGTCAATATCAAAACCTATATTTGTGGGTTTACTGAGATTGGAAACATGAAAGATAATATATATTTGTGATATGAGATCAATTAAACGTGTTATATAATTCAGCAGAATGTGTTTCATAAGATTGTACACTTGAAATAAGGATACCGACTTGCGATATGCTATCAATTAAACCTGTTATATGCCTCGACACTTTAGGGTTACACAAGACTGTACACCTGAAGTAAGTGATATGTATATGTATATGTATATGTATATGGATATGTATATGTGATATGATATCAATTAATCATGTTATATATCTCAATATTTTGGGTTTCACGAGATTGCACACATCAAAAGGGATATATTTGTTATATGCCATAAATTATACGTGTTATATATCTCGACAGTTTGGGTTACATTAGATTGAACACCTGAAGTAAGGATATGTATTAGTGGCATGCAATCAAATAAAGGAGTTATATATCTCGACACTTTGGGTTCAATACGAAGGCACACTTGAAGTAAGGTTATGTATTTGTGACATTTCATCAATTAAACATGTTATATATCTCGACAGTTTGGGTTGCATACGAAAGCACACTTGAAGAAAGGATACATATTTCTGACATGCCATCATCTAAACGAGTTATATGTCTCGACACTTAGGGTTTTATACGAAGGCACAAATGAAGAAGGGATATATATTTGTGGCATGCCATCAGATAAAGGAATTATATATCTCGACACTTTGGGTTTCATACGAAGGCACAAATGAAGAAGGGATATATATTTGGGCATCCCATCAGATAAAGGAGTTATATATCTCGACACTTTGGGTTTCATACGAAGGCACACTTGAAAAAAGGATATATATTGTGACATGCCATCAATTAAACGAGTTGCATATCTCGACACTTTGGGTTTCATACGAAAGCACAAATGAAGAAGGGATATATATTTGGGGCATGCCATCAAATAAAGGAGTTATATATCTCGACACTTTGGGTTTCATACGAAGGCACACTTGAAGAAAGGATATATATTGTGACATGCCATCAATTAAACGAGTTACATATCTCGACACTTTGGGTTTCATATGAAGGCACAAATGAAGAAGGGATATATATTTGTGGAATCCCATCAGATAAAGGAGTTATATATCTCGACACTTTGGGTTTCATACGAAGACACACTTGAAGAAAGGGTATATATTGTGACATGCCATCAATTAAACGAGTTACATATCTTGACACTTTGGGTTTCATATGAAGGCACAAATGAAGAAGGGTTATATATTTGTGGCATGCCATCAAATAAAGGAGTTATATATCTCGACACTTTGGGTTTCATACGAGGGCAGACATGAACAAGAATATATATATATATATATATACATATATATATGTGTAACATGCCATCAATTAAACGAGTTTAATGGAATCGAGTCGAGATCAATCATCTCGACACTTTGGTTTACACTAGATTGGACACCAGAATAAGGACATGTAGTTGTGATATGAGATCAATTAATCACGTTATATATCTCGATATTCTGGGTTTCACGAGATTGCACACATCAAAAGGGATATATTTATGACATGAGATCAATTAAATGTATAATGTATTTCGACACTTTAGGTTTCATTCCATTGCGCACATGAAAGAGGATATATATATGTGGCATGCCATCAAGTAAACCAGTTTATATCTCGACATCTTGGGTTACACAAGATTGGACACCAGAATAAGGATATATATTTGTAACATGAGATCAATTAAACGTGTAATGTATCTCGACACCTTGGGTTACAAAAGATTGGACACCAGAATAAGGATATATATTTGTAACATGAGATCAATTAAACGTGTAATGTATCTCGACACCTTGGGTTACACAAGATTGGACACCAGAATAAGGATATATATTTGTAACATGAGATGAATTAAACGTGTAATGTATCTCGACACCTTGGGCTTCATACGGTTGCACACATGAAAAAAAGACATATACTTGTGATATGCCATAAATTATAAGTGTTATATATCTCGACAGTTTGGGTTATACTAGATTGAAAACACGATGTAAGGAAGTGTATTTGTGATATGACATCATTAACACATGTTTTATAGCGGGAAAAGTTCTGTTATATACCATAGTTCACCTGAAATAATACTAGATATTTCAAATATGATAAGAGTTCAGAACAATTTCAATCTCAACAAATAAGTTTATCTGAGTCAGTACCTGAAATATGGATACATATTTTATGACACATATATTTATAGGTTTAGAGATAGAGATGTATGCACTAAGATAGTCTGTATAACAAAATCGTATATGTGTCATCACAGTTGCACACCTGAAGTGAGAATATATATTCGTATTATTACATCATTTCAATATAATTTATAATTCAAAATTATATGTTACCTGAGTCATGACAAGGAATTAGAATATTCATTGATGATACAGCGTCTTCATCCATTCATTGATGATGATTAAACGTATTTCCATCTTGAATTATTGTATTATATAAAAGCATACCCCAGAAAAAAGAATATAAAATTGTGAGAAAACACCATTTAAGCACATTTAATATGTCTACAGTTTGGGACACACGATATTATATTGTATTTCTTACCTGAAATGTACAGTCCATGTTAACTGAGAGTACACCTGAAATCAGAATATATTTTTGATATATGTTACAATTTATACATTTTTTATACTTGGACCATGTATGTTACAATAGCCATTGCATCTGAAATTGAGAGATATGTTTTTATATGATATAATTAATTACCTCATTCATTATACCTGAAATAAGAATATATATTTCGTATATGACACAATTATAACATGTTTAATATCCCAACAGTACATATTACCTGAGACGGTACACCTGAAATCAGAATATATTTTTGATATATGTTATAATTTATACATTTTTTATACTTGGACAATGTATGTTACAATATCCATTGCACCTGAAATAGGTAGATATATTTTGTACATGTCATAATTAAAACACGTTTTACATCTCTAAAGTATATATTACCTCAGTCATTATACCTGAAATAAGAATATATATTTCGTATATGACATAATTATAACATGTTTAATATCCCAACAGTACATATTACCTGAGACGGTACACCTGAAATCAGAATATATTTTTGATATATGTTATAATTTATACATTTTTTATACTTGGACAATGTATGTTACAATATCCATTGCACCTGAAATAGGTAGATATATTTTGTACATGTCATAATTAAAACACGTTTTATATCTCTAAAGTATATATTACCTCAGTCATTAAACCTGAAATAAGAATATATATTTCGTATATGACATAATTATAACATGTCTAATATCTCGACAATACATGTTACCTGAGACAGCACACCTGAAATCAGAATATATTTTTGATATATGTTATAATTTATACATTTTTTATACTTGGACAATGTATGTTACAATATCCATTGCACCTGAAATAGGTAGATATATTTTGTACATGTCATAATTAAAACACGTTTTATATCTCTAAAGTATATATTACCTCATTCATTATACCTGAAATAAGAATATATATTTCGTATATGACATAATTATAACATGTTTAATATCCCAACAGTACATATTACCTGAGACGGTACACCTGAAATCAGAATATATTTTTGATATATGTTATAATTTATACATTTTTTATACTTGGACAATGTATGTTACAATATCCATTGCACCTGAAATAGGTAGATATATTTTGTACATGTCATAATTAAAACACGTTTTATATCTCTAAAGTATATATTACCTCAGTCATTATACCTGAAATAAGAATATATATTTCGTATATGACATAATTATAACATGTTTAATATCTCGACAGTACATGTTACCTGAGACAGCACACCTGAAATCAGAATATATTTTTGATATATGTTATAATTTATATATTTTTTATACTTAGACAACGTATGTTACAATAGCCATTGCACCTGAAATTGGGAGATATGTTTTGTATAGGACATAATTAAAACACGTTTTACATCTCTAAAGTATATATTACCTCAGTCATTATACCTGAAATAAGAATATATATTTCGTATATGACATAATTATAACATGTTTAATATCTCGACAGTACATGTTACCTGAGACAGTACACCTGAAATCAGAATATATTTTTGATATATGTTATAATTTATACATTTTTTATACTTGGACAATGTATGTTACAATATCCATTGCACCTGAAATTGGTAGATATATTTTGTATATGACATAATTAAAACACGTTTTGTATCTCTAAATTATATATTACCTCAGTCATTATACCTGAAATAAGAATATATATTTCGTATATGACATAATTATAACATGTTTAATATCTCGACAGTACATGTTACCTGAGACAGTACACCTGAAATCAGAATATATTTTTGATATATGTTATAATTTATACATTTTTTATACTTGGACAATGTATGTTACAATATCCATTGCACCTGAAATTGGTAGATATATTTTGTATATGACATAATTAAAACACGTTTTGTATCTCTAAATTATATATTACCTCAGTCATTATACCTGAAATAAGAATATATATTTCGTATATGACATAATTATAACATGTTTAATATCTCGACAGTACATGTTACCTGAGACAGTACACCTGAAATCAGAATATATTTTTGATATATGTTATAATTTATACATTTCTTATACTTGGACAATGTATGTTACAATATCCATTGCACCTGAAATTGGTAGATATATTTTGTATATGACATAATTAAAACACGTTTTGTATCTCTAAATTATATATTACCTCAGTCATTATACCTGAAATAAGAATATATATTTCGTATATGACATAATTATAACATGTTTAATATCTCGACAGTACATGTTACCTGAGACAGTACACCTGAAATCAGAATATATTTTTGATATATGTTATAATTTATACATTTTTTATACTTGGACAATGTATGTTACAATATCCATTGCACCTGAAATTGGTAGATATATTTTGTATATGACATAATTAAAACACGTTTTGTATCTCTAAATTATATATTACCTCAGTCATTATACCTGAAATAAGAATATATATTTCGTATATGACATAATTATAACATGTTTAATATCTCGACAGTATATGTTACCTGAGACAGTACACCTGAAATCAGAATATATTTTTGATATATGTTCTAATTTATACATTTTTTATACTTGGACAATGTATGTTACAATATCCATTGCACCTGAAATAGGTAGATATATTTTGTACATGTCATAATTAAAACACGTTTTATATCTCTAAAGTATATATTACCTCAGTCATTATACCTGAAATAAGAATATATATTTCGTATATGACATAATTATAACATGTTTAATATCTCGACAATACATGTTACCTGAGACAGCACACCTGAAATCAGAATTTATTTTTGATATATGTTATAATTTATACATTTTTTATACTTGGACAATGTATGTTACAATATCTATTGCACCTGAAATAGGTAGATATATTTTGTACATGTCATAATTAAAACACGTTTTATATCTCTAAAGTATATATTACCTCATTCATTATACCTGAAATAAGAATATATATTTCGTATATGACATAATTATAACACGTTTAATATCTCGACAGTATATGTTACCTGAGACAGTACACCTGAAATCAGAATATATTTTTGATATATGTTATAATTTATACATTTTTTATACTTGGACAATGTATGTTACAATAGCCATTGCACCTGAAATTGGGTGATATGTTTTGTATAGGACATAATTAAAACACGTTTTACATCTCTAAAGTATATATTACCTCAGTCATTATACCTGAAATAAGAATATACATTTCGTATATGACATAATTAAAACATGTTTAATATCCCAACAGTACATATTACCTGAGACAGTACACTTGAAATCAAAATATATTTTTGATATATGTTATAATGTATACATTTTTTATACCTGGTCAAATTATGTTTCCTTAGTCATTGCACCTGAAATTGGTAGATATATTTTACATATGACATAAGTAAAACAAGTTTTATATCTCGAAAGCATATAGTACCTCAATCATTATACCTGAAATAAGAATATATATTTCGTATATCACATAATTAGAATACGTTCAATATTCCGACAGTACAGTTACCTCAGACATTACACCTGCAATAAGAATATATATTTCGTAAATGACCAAATTTATATTTACATTATACCTCGACAGTATGTATTACCTAAATTGTTCACCTGAGAAGAAAATAAATATTTCGTATATGACATATAATTTATGCCCCTACACTTTATGTTAGTTGAGATAGAACACCTAAGGAAGAATATATAGTTGATATATGACATAATTTATAGATGTTTTTTACCTGGATACTTTATGTTAAATGAGTCAGTATTGCTGAAGTAAGGGGATATATTTATAGTATGACATCATTTAAGTAGTTTTATACCTCTGCAGTATAGGCTTCCTCAGTCAGTACACCTGAAATAGAAAAAATTATTGGTTATTTGACATAATTTGAATAGTTTCATACTTCTACTGTTTATGTTATTTGAGTTAGTAAACTTAAAATGAGGAATTATATTTTTGTAATGTGACAAATATTTTTAAATCTTAGCAGATAGACAAATATGCATTCATATATTCTGAATAATAAAGCCTTGTGTTACATGTGTCTGTAGACTGCTATAATCCCTTGTTGACTGCACTTTTAACCTCAACTGTGTTATTCTGAAATAATATATTATGTATATATAAACATTACACAAACAGAATGTTGGTTCCACTAAAAAATGCTGTATTATTGTTGTAAAGTCACTAACCTGCACCAGTATTTTTTTGACTATGTGTAGTGTTTGCCAATCCCAGCAGCATAGGTATTATATATATACATACATAGTTATATTCATGGTTAAATAAATACAGATGTATATATATATATATATATATATATATATTCATTCTTTCTGTACAGAAGATAAGAGATATCAGCTTCTGTTACATGTGTCTATAAGTGTTTTATAACACGTTGTTAACGCCATTTTGAGCTTAAACTAAGTGGAGTTTATATAAGATTATTAAAACCATAAAAAATGTTTGTACAAATTTGGCATAATGGTACCATTGCCCAGTCATATTTGATAACAGTAAACTCAAACCTGGATACATATGTCCTATTATCTGTGCCTACAACAATAAACATATATCAATAATAACATAATTATAATTTAAAATGTATTTTAATATCCAAAAGGGATCTTGTCACTTCCATTCCGGTTTTCATTAAAATTAAAACATGGTTACTTAATAGAATTATTAAAAAATATTCCGTTCGAAATTCATACAATGAATAGATACCTTGTATCTCCTACTATAAATATACTAACTTTTATTTGATTGGTTAATTCTAACATATTCTGATTTACTTTAAATTTAGTACAGATGTTCTGCAATACTGAAATTATAACAAATATAGCAGTATCTTAAACAAAAAGCCTACAATATTAATTATTCTCATTACAACCATCATCAGCGTAAAGCAATTGTGAGTTTTGTATATTTGATACGGGTCAAAACAGAGATAAAGTTGTTTTTTTTTTAATTCTTGATAATACAGTTAAACTAATTTTTTAACTATATTCTACTTTTTTTAAAAGAAAAATTCATTAAAATATCCCATATTTTAGAAAGGTTATTACACAACTTTTTGGATAATAATAGGAAAATCATTTAAGTATAAAGTATGTACACAAAGATGTCATGCATAATAATAATCACTGGAATGAAATATGCTATATTATTACAATTGCAGTTAAATGACAGAGTGCAAATTCATGACTAACAAAACAATTATTTAATATTATATATTCAAGATATATCTTTGAATAAACATTGGACCTTTTAGTATATTATAGTATTCATGTTTCAATAATTATGAGAACTTTTTTATATGCTCATAATTCTAGTGTGTGAACATATATATATTTTGACAACATTTCAAAATATGTTATGTACTTTCAAATACTTTTAATAGTATAAACTTGAAATCTATATCAAAAGAGCAAATGGAAATGAAAGCTGGAGGTAACCTTGCAGGTTATATATGAAACAAGAATATTAAAAAAAAAACATAATTGTTTATAATTATCCAGTATTTATTTCATATCCTAGAAAACTATCCTACAATATTTATACTCATTTTAAGAATTTCTTCATAATCTAAGACCAACGAGTTGAAAGTTTTTAATTTAAAGAACTATACCTATACCTGTACTCTAGATAAAGTTGAGTAAGATTTTATTAAGTCTTGCATGACAAAAGTAGAAGTCCTTATATGAAATTTCAAGTGCCCTTTGCAGAATGTTATAAATAATAATTGTGAAAATTGAATACCTAATTAGTGAGCAGTTAAATATTCGTGGGAGATAAACGGAGTCAATGGAATTACTTGGTAAAACTATATAAAACAATTGTACTAATGAATCTAATTTTGTATTGTTAATTACATTTTTATTCGTGTAATGAATTTTATTTAAGTATTGTGGAGAAACTCTATTTTACATTACCTTTGTAAGTTCCAACCGAAAAGTCTATATGAACTAATGCTTCGTTTGAAAATGGCGTAATAATACATAACCTTCACTTAACATTTAATAAGGGTATTGTTTATCAAATGTTGTATAGAATACATATTAATGTATATGTAGAATAGTATATGTAAGAATGACATTATCTATTAATAAATAAATAGAAATTACCTTAGTTTGATGAATTAGTAATGACTGAAGTCATTGATTTCTGACTGAAGTTCCGGCAGAGACTGGCACAAACCTGCAACAAGTATTCTGTACTAGAGAGTTTAAAGTTCGTTTCTGGGATTCTACCCCCACCACAACTTAACAACTACGTCTTACTTTATCATACGAAAAAACAAATATTTCAAACTATTTCAATTAGCAATTCTATGAAACATTCTTTTACTGTTTTATTAAAAATAAATTGATACAGTAAATTTATTGTTTAAAGTTTAAAATATCAGTTTTCCCTTTTGCATTGTTAATATCCAACTTCACAATTTATATAAATTGATATAACTGTTTACACTTTTATAACAATAAAAGATTACAGTAAAAGTTATAATTTAATTATGAAATATAAAACTTCTCTATTACCCTTCCAGAATTGATTTATTTCATCCTCATAATGATTTATTGTAATTGGTTTAAAATACAATATGTTAACATCACTTTAAGTAAAACACACTAGTCAGGATACTGTGTCGTATTTACGGATATATTTGACGTATTTACACGTTTTTGTAGTCTTCTATATTCATTTATGTCTTTTTGTCACATGTGGTTTAAAAATCGGGAATGTATTCAAATAGTTTGTGACCACAATCAAGGTTACAGTAATATATAAAAAGTTATGACATTTGGCAAATAAATAGTTATGGTTATGATAAAAACTATATAGCTTTTGTGCATAAACAAAATAATGGTAAAAGTACTCTATTATACATTTCACGAAAACAAAACTGTTTTTTCTGTTGTTCTAACAATTATAAAAATTAAAGTTCAGTACATAATAATATTATTACAAAACCATTGCGAAAAAAGTTCTTACTTTTATTGTATTAAGTATAATTTTATTCTGTCAACAATTAACTTTAAATTTTGTAAACCTATTATTAAAAACAATATGTAGTCAATTTATTATTCATCATAATTCTGGAAATTATGTGAAACTATAATGAGATGTTGTTATTATACAACATATAATAACATACTCTTGAATTAATTACTGAATATTTTATTGAAGATATCACAATCTAAGTTCGTGTTATCTTAAACATTCCAAAGGGGCGTCTTGATTAAACAAAAAAAAATGAAAGTTATTTGAAACATTATTAATACTTTAAAAATCTCGGTCTTTATAGTCAGCAAACTCAAAAAAAAAACAGATAAAGAAGAGAAATAAAAAGAAAGAGAAAATACTGGACTGCTTATAAACAGAACAGAACGGCTTAGAATATAAATGATTACAAATTTCATGCAAGTATTATACAACAAATTGAACTAAAATGTGGAATATTTAACACAAGTGACTTCCCCTCCTCTTTAGTAAAGTGGAAAATCATAAATTTGCAAAGTACTTACTATGTTTATAACTTATTCTCGGCTGTCAAATTGACAATTAAATCTAATTTCATAACTCTTGCACATTTACTGAAATACAAACGCAATTTACTTTAAAAAGAATTACAAAAAGAAAACAAAATGATTTGAAAGTTTGTAAAACAGTTATCCATCATATTAGATTCAAATGTATAACCTTCATAAACCTTAAAATTTGGAAAAACACAAATGGTGGATATTAATTTATGAACTATTACTATTGAATAAAGTTTTAATAAAGTCATTATTGATGAAAGTGAAATATTTTATACTTATAACAATGTTAAATACATTCCATATATTAACTGCATACATATTTAGAAATGAATATAAATACTACGGCTCTTCTTTTGCCATCTATTAATTTATCCACCTAATAAATAAATACATCTAACTTTCTACATTTTATGTTATGCTCGAACATTCATACACTTGGCTGTATTGATTCCATTATTGTTAGGAATTATATAGAAAGAGAACCTTTATGTAAAATAACCTGCGTATAAATAAAGCAAAGCCTTGAATAAATCATGAGTTAATAAATAAAAAAAAAAACAGAAAACCCTATCAAGAACATTATTATTAAACCTAATTGTCTTAAAGTAGAAATAGCAACAGATTTTATTAAATCAAATTCAAAATTAACCTCTTAAACCAGACATAAACATAGTTATCAAAGAAATTATTATTTTTTGTTATTAAATTACCTCAACAACTGTTAATTAAAAGTTAACTATACGTTTTATATTAATAAATTGTCTACCTCATCAATCATTTGAAATGTATAGAAATAATCATACTACATCAAAAGTGTCAATATCAGATTGCTGTCTCAAATCTGAAATGTTTTATTCTAGAAAAGTGAAGTTTAGTTGTTCGTTATAAATATACTATTAGAAATGTTATAATAATTAAATGGATTCTGTGGAATCCTGTTGCTATAATGAAGTATGATCCATAAATTGAATCTATAATTGTAAGTGGTGCTTCTATGCATTCATTCCCTTGTAAGATTATAAATATCATTCCTAATATTACTGTTATCATTAATCTCTTACGGTTTGCTTACAAATAGTAGAGATAATTACAATACAATATACTTACAATAATCTGGTACCAGAGATTAGAATTTACTAATTCTTGAACATAGTAAAGCTGTTCTATTTAATAATGAAATATCTATAAATATTAATTGTGAAAGATACTATAAATGGTATTAATGATCTTGAAATTCCAGTTGAAATTATATGGAAAAAAACTATATTATTTTTGAATTCATCCAAATAATATTATCCATGTTCATATTGGAAATGCTAATTTCAACTTTAACGATAAGGGTCTGGATGTAGTAAAGTATATAGCACTAATCCTATTATTTTGTTAATTATGATTAATATAAGTATTGATATACTTATTATAGCCATTCCTTTTCTTTTGTGCAATCATATTTTAAATTCTTTGTGTATTTAATTCATAATACTCTCTATAATTTTATAATTTCTTGAAGTTGTTTTTGAAAAAGGGATTGTTCTAATTCATTGAATATGAATTTGATGTTGTTGGATCAAACGTTGAAATAAATTTATCAATTTGAGTTTAATATTTTTTATTGTTTTTCCTTTAATTGAGAAGATTTTATTAAATAGATTATTGAATTTATTAATATCAAAGATATAATGGATAGAATAAATAATATAGTTCATCATATGGGAGATATTTCTGGTATTGAAAAGTATTATTGAATTAATGTTTATAACTTGACAAACTTAACTCTTTCATTAAGACTATTGAAGATGGGTTTGTCCAAAAATACTAAAGCAGTATAAAATTCAATACAGATTCATGTACTATTATAAATCATAGGCTATATTTTTATTAAGCATTGTAGTTTTCCCTATTTATAATATTTCTATTACTTTGTTGAATGTATTTCTCATTATAATCAAACCTTTATTTCGTTTATTGTTAAAAATTTAAGGAACATTGTTTTGACAATAACTAATTAAAAAGCGAAGCACTATTCCCTTTAAAATGTCAACTAATATCAATTTTTTTTATCAGAAATACTTTACAAAACAGAAGTGATCATAGATTCAGTTGGGTTTCTCTTCATACAATTTGAAGGAGGGTTTTAAAAGAAACTTAAGCAATCAGTTTGAAGTGGATCAGGTGTTTGTTTGCTGGGGAGTGTTTCCGTAGCACTACCAAAGCCAACTCCTATTCTATTAAACTATCTACGCTTCTTTCCTCTTTCCTGCTTACAAAATAACAACCAACAAGGCTTCCACTTCTTTAAACAAACTCTAATATTTAGTTTACTCAACTTAATACCAATAGAATCAATACATTCAATTACATGAATAACAAGGTTAATATTGTTTGATTCATGACTGATTGATTGTTAAATTGTTAACATTGTGAAATAGTGAAGAACATATAACTTTAAATATTGCTAAACAAAATTAGGCAGTCTGTAAAAATGTTGTAAACAATATCTATCAATAGGGAATATTAAAATTGATACACCACTAGCTTTTAACGTTAAAATCACTTTCAAGTTTTTATTTTCACCTTCATTTCTTATAAAAATATGTGGAGTAACCTACACTCAACTTTACTACCAGTAAACATAATGTCAAACTTCTTGACAACTTGGCGAAATACCTTAAAATTTGTCTGCCTTTTGTAATATAGAACAAAAAAGACCATTTCCTATACTTTAATATCACCGTAGAATAATACGATTCATAAACACCAGAAAATCTACATCTTATATCAAGTTTTATTCAATCGTACAACACATATTTTGATTAAAATCTTTTGTTGGATATATCCATAATAACGTGGAAAATAGAAATGATATGTTTGATTTGGGTTGATTTTTGATATGTAAGAATTTCATTTTTCTTACATCTCATCTTAAGTCATTAAATCATGTCAATTTTTTTCATTTAACCAACCTATTAACATCAATTTTATATCAGTTGATTCCCTTAAATAAATTTTAACTCAATATAAACAATGTAAATAAATGTAATCAAATCTGACAAGTACATCAAGGGATCTATTAGTCAAGGATGAATATTTAGCTTTTATAGATTTATTCTCTTTGGGGTTATTAAAATTTCATGAATTTTTTCTTCATCAATTGTCAATGTCCTGTTCAACTTTTTGGTAAAATTACACTGTTCTTCAAATTGTTGTTCAGTGACAATAAACATTATCTGTAAAAACATAAAATGAACCTTAATGCTTCTGTTTTTAATTTAATTTAAAAAAAAATAATTTATTATTTACCCTCACATAATGATCTACTTTTATGAATAATTTAATTTATCTATCAGACGTTATGGCTGGTATACTCCTCCCAAGATTTCAGATTGAATCATAAGTCAAAATGTTTACATTCTACTGATAAAAATATTTCCTGCACTTTTAAAAATCTGAGGATTCTTTCAGTTATTGATTTTGTAGATTTAATGATAATGCCAACATTTTAAAACTCTAATAATAATGTAATGTGACGCTCATGTTTATTATAAAAAAAAAAAATAGATTCTACGTAAAGATAAATAAAGGGTCTACTTTTAACTCTGCTTAAGTTAATGGATAATCCAGTTCTATTCAACTCATTTATGTCCATTTCAATGACACTATATTAGTAATTTGTTTGAAATATAATGATAGTAAATGACCTAATATGTATGATTAGCAATAGTCATTAACATATTTCGTTTAACATAATGAAAGGTAGAAGAGTAAAATATTAATTTATGGATGAAGTGTGGCAGATCTTATACAGATAATTATACATTCAAAATGATTAATTGCTATTTGAGAAAGTTTATCAAAGCCTTAATAGTCATGGAGTTGTCAAAGCTAAAATAAACTACAAGGAAATTTATTAACCGATATCCAATAAATTTTCCTATTACAATAAAAATGGAATCATTGTTATGGTAACGAAAAAATGTTGGCCTAATGATAATAACTAATATGTAAGATCAGAAACACAAATTAAAATGTTGAAGTGTTTTATTAATGAAATCAATAAATAGAATAAATGTGTCATGTAGTATAGTTTGATACTAGCCAGGCAGAATTTACTTAGCTGATTGTATTCTTCAGTTGTTTAGTTTATAATTTAGAGAGCTTAAAGAAAGCTACTAAAGAATAGAAAAGTAAATACCAATAACAAGTGTTGAATAATGAATGTATTTTGCATTAAATCTCACCTTCATTTCAGATTTTCAGAAAACTTTTTTTCTTTGCTTTAGTATGTTTGATACAAATTGTAAATTGCTGTCTTTTGAAATTATTTCCATCTTAGCATATTAGCCACTAAAACTTAAGATATGAATATTTATCAGTCAATTACTGTGTATGATATGAATATATTTTAGTTAATAAGTTCTCATTTTTCTTTACCCTCAATATTTGAGCTCATCCAAAAAAAAAAAAAAAAACTTATTCTTACTACTCATCCTCAGATTACTAGAGGCTTTTCTTTTAATTATTGTTCCCTTTTAATAGTCAGTATAATGCCATATTCGTTAAAGATTACTACTCTAAATATACTTAAGTTATTTAAAACTTTGGAGTCCCAATGTGATGTGAACCTTCTTTGTGTGGTATCACAAAAGGCTAATATTAGGCCTATGTGTGTTCCTTTCTAGAACTACCACTGCAACCTAACCTAACCTACCTATTTTATGAATACAAAGTGATTCTTAACATCTAAGAGATTAAATATTAGTAGTTTTTTTTTCTAAATAATAATGATTTAATTATAATAAATTTTGAGAGAAGAAATTTAATAAATAATCGACGAAAATATGAAATGATTATTTAATATATCAACAAATGATATTTCTCATAGTTAATAAAAGTTTTAGACTCATAGTGCTATATTTTGTCCATTTGATATACCTTTTTGAATCAAAATTAGGGAATAAGCATTAATATTTTTATTTTTTATCAGTACTGAACCTGAACTAGTACTAGTATCAGTACTGAACTAGTCCGTTACTAGGCAATCAATGACGTTCTGTGGTTTTTAAAATGAAATATAACAATTGTCTATTTTAATGAATAATGAATTTAAAACTGTTGCAATATATACGCGGTAATATAATGATATATTAATTACATTACCCCAATATTTATTTTATTAATATTTGGCCCAATTAAGTGTTGCTCTCAGTAGGATCAAATAAAAATAAAACATCAGTTTTTTTTAAAAAATCTAAATTGAACAAAAAATATTGTAAATGTCTTAAAAATATTTTCATTATCATCTTTACTGGAAATATACTAAATTAGAGTATATTTGCATTTACGTGAATTGATTGATTGATTGCGTGCTCGAGGTACGTCCATATTTGAATCACAGCTCCTTCATTGGTCAGTTCAGAATACGGATCGGTAGCGTTCTAATATATCCGGCGATAATATCAAATATTATATTCTGAGAAGAACAATTTTCTTAAATATTTCATCAAATGGTAAGTACGACCATTTCTGAAATTATTTACACATATATTATTATTGATTAAATAGTTCTATAATAACTACTTAAACAAATAATTAGATGACATTATTTAGTGGTTATGTTTAACCAATATGGCTACTTAAACTTCAACTAATTTTAGGTCAGCGTCCTTTCAGTAAAATGAAATGATCTTAAAATTAATAATACATACCTCTGTTTAAATACAATATGACAAATTAATTTAAAAAATGTAATAATGTGCTCTTTATTTATCAGAATATCTAACATATCCCATCAAAATTTAATTATATTTTGAAATAAATTAATGTAATATTTAAAATTTAATTTTAATTTCTGGATGTTTCATGAAATATATTAGATTCTAATAAATTATGTATAATTCTTGTATAATTCAATATTAGTTCTCATTCCTTTTAAAATTATGGTTGTTTCACATTTAATATAATTGACTATGTTGATATGGTTAGTAGTATTAATTCGGTTTTAAATGTAATGGTGATTCATATACTACAAAATTAAAATTGTTTATTTCTTGATATCATTATGTAGCAAATAATATCGTTGTTTACGTTGGGTAGCTGTAAACTTACTTTTGGTTCATTTTCTATTATCATATAGTCATTAAAATCATTGAAAATTTTACACATTTTGCAACAGTAGGTTCTATATATGATCATATTTATAATACTGACTTTATGAAATATTTAATAATAAAACTAATACCAACAAAATTATAAAAAAAAACTATTTTGGTTATTTTCAGAGTATACTCTGTATAATTAGGTTATAAGATAAACTGTTCAGATAAATTTATTCCTATATCATTTTTATTTATGATTTAAATTGCAAATAATTTGCTAATATCTATATTGTTTGACACTTTATTTTTATTTTGAGCATTTTTTTATAATATAAGTAATGTATTTTTAAGTTATTTACTAAATAGAAACTTCATTTATAGTAATAGTTTTCTTTTGAAATAGTTAAAAATGGATATCTTTTTTTTAATCAAAACTGAATGAAGTTATGAATGTTTAAAACACTTCTGTAGGCTTCCTTCATATTTAGTATACTTGTTTGTGATATACATCTTTTTATCGACAATATGTATACCACAAAGAAAGATATCTGATATATATTAGTATATTAAGCATTAATTTATTTGTTTCTCATATATATTAGTGTATTTGTTGTTTTCGTACATTCAATTATGTATTTTATATCATAAATACATATATTACAAATAAACGTTTGTGATATATATCAGTATATAAGGTTTTAGTATATTCATTTGTGATATATACATATGCATATATTTTAATTCCTATTAAAGAAAGAACACACATAAAAGAGATCACGGAAACTCACATCTATATTTTGATTTTCTTATCATCAAGTATTTACGACGAGGCAGTCAAAATATTCTAGTAAGCTCTGTGATCTCTTTATGTGTGTTAGTCCTTTGAATTTAGATTATTTAGTTTGTGGAATCATTTTATTTAATCCTTTTGTCATACTTGTATCATGTTTTTATATATTTCTAATTCAAGACGTGGATGTTATAACTAAAATTCCCTACTTCATAGTAGTTCTGCTTTCATCAAGTTCTACTTCATATGAAGTTACTAAATACATTTCATATTTTATAATTGTAAATTAAAACTAAATAAGATTTTTTACAATGTTTATTGTTAAAACTCTAAATTTAACTGTCTATAAGGTCGGATTATGTTCTATTCTCACTATCCTGAACTGTTTCCTGAAGGCTTGATATCATTAAAACAAGGATCTAGAGCTGTTGAATCATAATCTTTAAAAAATGTTAAATGTTACAACAATCAAAATAACCAAAACAATTTTTATCAATTCGATGCTAAACTTTAATCAAACATAATTACATTATATAACTGGTCAATAAATCTCCTTTAAGAATCTTTACAAACAAGCTGTTCCCCTTTGGTTATTGTTTGTGTCACATAAACTCACACAAATAGCTGTCAATCATTTTATAATAAGTTCCATAGAGAATTTTAAAATGTTATTTATTTACCCCCTGCAGTTTTCCAACAGTATTACTATGAGCCCGTGTTATTAGTAGGGTCTTAGGATTAATAACATCCTTACCATGCTTGACAGTGTTTAATTTTCACAGTGCTGGTTTGGGTTTCGAATACCAATGTACGGCAACCATTCGTCTGATATAATTAGAGATACCAGAGCAATACTTTAAATAATAACGGACATCAAGAAATCTGCAAATCAATTTTCAATAATGTACAAAAAGCAGCTCTTAGTCTCTCAGGAGATTCCTCCATAAACCCATTGTTGTTTTAGTACTCGACCCACATTGTACTTACGTTTAATAAGTATAAATCAATTTCTGCAGTTAGACCAGGGCCTCCAATGCTCTGGATCTCGCTGGTTAATTAAATAACTGTAATAAAATCACCCAACATTTAATGACTCTCCCTACAATAGATTACGTGAATGAGTAACTAATTTCAATGACCCATGATACAAAACCTATATGACAGTAATCATATCTTACTATTATATAATTGTTACAACTTTGTATTAAATAATATGGTAAGCAATGACAATTTATGAACAAACGAGACTAATACTTATAGCCGTTGATTATTATCCTAATTTTAAATCGGATATTACTTTTGCTTCATTAAAACTTTGATCACCGTAAATTTCATTAAAAATTTTTGTAGCACTTTGCACTTACCATTCCAAAAGCTAAGGCTTTTATCGAAGTATTTGACAAGCAATTTATTCGTTGGATTTCTTAAAGGTGATACTTTGGATGTAGTTCCT
This sequence comes from Hermatobates lingyangjiaoensis, assembly GCA_026182355.1. Classification (NCBI taxonomy): domain Eukaryota; kingdom Metazoa; phylum Arthropoda; class Insecta; order Hemiptera; family Hermatobatidae; genus Hermatobates; species Hermatobates lingyangjiaoensis. The sequence goes on along the minus strand of JAPFBL010000188.1, from coordinate 1,568,227 downwards.
ACGTGAATTTTTCTTGTGGAAACTCAAGAAAATTTCATAAATTAGTAATGAAAATTTTAAAATATATAATTTTGTAAAAACATTCCCTCTGTGTATTTATTGATTTCAACATTAATAATTTGAAATTTCAAACATTTCAACATGCTGAAATTTCAACATTCCAATTTTTTTTTTCAGTATAGTAATTATGATAAGCAAATATGAGAAGTGACTTGAAACGATTATTATATTTGTTAGAGTTATAATGTTTAAAGTAATAATATAATATTTGCAATTTCTTTATACTACAAACATACATGCAGTCAATATCATTATCATATTTTGTTTTAGGAATGACTAAAAAACCAGGAGATAAATTGTTTCTTAGTTATTGACTGAAACACGTGAAAATAACCGTTCTTTATGCAATATTGCATACAAAATAGGTTTATTTTCCATGCTTAGATTATATAGCAAGTTCCAATAGTATGATTAAAAGGTGTACCTTGAAAACTATTTACAAATTCTTTAAAAAAAAATATGGTATTTACTGCTTGCATAAGAGAGGAGTAGAATGAACTTTTTAATAGATATGAACATTTTAGGATAGGATACGTTGTAGAGGCAGTCCCACAATTAACATACATAGGCCGAACATTAGTCCTTTGTGATACCATGCAATGAACATTCTACTACATTTGGAGTCTTAGATTTTTTTGTAAAAATCAAGAAAATTTCATAAATTAGTAATGAAAACTTTAAAATATATACAGTGGGAATATATATAATTTTTTAAAAATATTCCCGCTATATATTTATTTCAACATTACAAATTTCAATCATTTCAACATGCTGAAATTTCAACATTCAATTTTTTTATATTATAACAGTTATGATAAGCAAATATGACAAGTAACTTGAAATAGCTATTGTATTTGTGTATGGCTATAACCCAAGTGTATTTAGGGATCTTACCATAAATCTCTACTCGTTAACTGACGGCTTAACGTCGTCTCCTAGGGACGACGTGCTCAGATTTATTCACCTCCCACGTGAATAAATTGAGGGCTACAGTGTGTATTCTACCCGGATCCAACAGTCCAGAACTGATCAGGTTACTGCCATGCTAACATGCTCCCTGTTAATATTTTACTTGTCGATTATTAACACATCAAGTTAGATGAAATATAATAGGAAATCTTCAATATTAATATAAGCAGATCACTTAAGTTTTAATATAAACTGACTTAATTATAAGATACTCTGGGAATGAGCAGTATGAAAAGAACTTATGCAATTGCCATTATTAATTGACTCAAAGATCATATGTAATTATTTAATTTGATTGGATTTGATATTTTCTGAAACAAATTTTTTAAACAGTTATATATATTGTTTTTCATTTTGTTATTCCCAAGTACAAATGATTTTGACTGTAAATTTGATTAGGTGTAATAATTTATTGCTAATTTAGTTTATAATTGTCTATTATAAGTAGTCTTTTAGTTCCAATACTTGTATTAATAAGATAGGTAAGATGATTGACTTCTTAAAATTGTAAAAGCATGTGTAAATAGCCCATATATTTTATGTCGTAACCCTTCAATATACGGTTTCTATACCTAGGCAACCACATACAGGATAGTTCTATAACAAAGGGATGCAATAAATCTATATGTAGATTCACCTGTTAACAAACCATTATAACAGATATGTAATACGTATGTTTAACAACCCACTCGTTTTTGGTAATTTTCAAGAATGGGAAGGTAATTTTTTGTTCCTTATGATAATTGTGCAGTTATTTTTATGCCATATCACCGTTGTTTCAAGCAACACAAGGTTTGTTTTAATTGAATATTAGGTTTTTTAGTAATACAAATGATTCATGAGCTTGTAATATTAGAACTATCATAGTACCCAAACATTTTACCTACCAAAACGGAAATCTTTTGTGTTAATGAAATCACTCTGGACTGCTTGTTGGATAAGCAAACAGTTTTTATAACGCATATACACATCTATTAAATCAGTGCTACTAAGTAGATTAAAATAGATGTATTTTAAATATTGTCATAAATACTGTTGATTTAAGCTAGATCGTTATTAGATATTTCAAAAAATCTACTTTTTTAAATAAAAAAAATATTGCTATAGAACAATAAAACAAATATTAAGTTTAAACGTGAAATAGGTAATTAAATTTAATAAGCATCTTTATTTTGAAGAGAAGGGAGCAATCGATACTTTGAATAATGTTAGTTGGTCTATGAGGCATATATCACAGTCTACCTTGATAGCTCTAAGAACACAAGCCATACAGACGAAATTAATAATAATGACCCTATGTGGTTATAAAGGATTATGTTGTCCCCTAAATACATTAATTTTAAACATTACTAATACAAACTTTAAAAGGTATATTAAACGCTGTAATGGCTTAGTGTTTTTGGAAACTGAAATTTAAATTGCTAAATAAATATTGGTTATTTTTTTTAAATTAGTTTAAATAATATAAATAACATGGTAGCACTTATATGCAATTAATCATGTTTTTTTCACCTAACATTCATTACTTTTCTTGTAACTTCATATAAAATTTGGAATAAACTTGGTGCGGTATAAGGCTGAGTTCATGTATAATATGAGCAAAGCTACTGTTAGACATCACTATTTATTATAAGTTGCAATTATTCTAAATGTAACAGATTAATTAAATTAACCTAAATTATTAACATGTTTCGGTTGCCTTCAACCATCTTCAGAATGTTCTGATATTGTTATTTACCAAACAGGTATGTAAACATAATAGAAAGGAAAAATTACACTAAAGTTAAGTTTGGTATACTGTATGGTTTCAAAAATTATAAAAATTATTGTGAAAAATTAAAAAAACAAATTATGATGGGTGGGTTGTTCTTCTTAGTAGTTTTAGTTGCCGTGCGTTCCCTGTATGCTGTTGGTTTAATTCTGGTTTGTTTTCCAGGATCAGAAGTGCTTCAATTATTTGCAGCCTCCTCTGATCTTGTTCTTGTTTGAGCACTACGGTGTTTTCTATTAACAACTTCCTTATGAGTTGTTGATTGTGCATTTTGGTTGTGTGTTCTCGTATTGCTCCTGCTCTCTCTCTCTCTCTCTCTCTCTCTCTCTCTTATATATATATATATATATATATATATATATATATTCCCATATATATATATATATTCCCATGGACTGGATTTTAATCACTGCTTCCGGGTCCAAGTCCTTAATCATATCCCTGTTCAGTCTTCTCGGGTTACTTTAAGAGCTTCAGAGGAGGCAATTATCTGTCTTCTCAAAGCTCGCTCTCCTCCTGGCCTTAACTTGTACCGTTAATTTAAGTATTTATTTATTTATTTATTTTTTTTTTATTTATTTATTTTAATTTTTTTTTTTTTTTTTTTATTTAAAGAATTTATCTTATGTTAAGTTATTTTTTAATTTTAAAACTTTTATATTTTTTTATATTAATTTTTAATTATATTTAAATTACTAATTTTAATTGTTTAGTTGCTTCAACTTTACTAGTTTTCTACTTCTGTTATTTCAAGTTAAATAAGAAATTGCTTAATTAATTTGGTTCCTTTTAGTTTAAAATTATAAATCTCTCTGTAGAATTAAGTAGCAATTACCTAGGGCGGCAGTGTCTTAGAGTTTGCGCGCGTGTTCCGTTGCATTTGGCCTACCACTCAGTTGCTTTCCAGCTACTCAAAGGGACTTAACTTCTACCCCGATCTGACTGTTACGACTGTTTCGATAATATCGTCTTGTGAGTCTTTTGTTGTGTGTCTTTTATTTCGTGTCTTTCTCTTTCCTGTGTGAACTATATATATATATATATAGATAAAAGTATCAACCATAAAATAGAAACAAAACAAAAGTTTATCAAGTCTCGGTCAGTTATAAACTTTTGTTTTGTATATTTATATATATATTTCGTTAAAATTTATAGCAGATTCTGGGTTCACGAATTTTATACTAAGTTACTTCTATTTTTCTCATAATCTTTCTTTGTGAAAGTAATAAGTGCCAAAGCAAGTTAGCCAAAACATACAACAAAGTACATGACAATAGAGGGTACAGTTAAAACACTTGACTGAAAATATAATTACTTATTTATTTACAGACATATGTAGATATTTACAGTCAAGTGTTTTCAGTGTTTTAACCACAACCCTCTATTTTTATGTGCTTGCTGAATGTTGTTTGCTTACTTGCGTGGCAATTATCACCTTCACATAAAGTGAGTAAAATATAAGCAATTAGTAAAAAAGTCGTGAACGCAGATTGTGCTATAAATTTTAACGTGTGTGTGTCTGTGGAAATGTTTATGTTTTCTTTAATAAGTAGAATAATGATCAATAATGAATAAAAAAATGCTAAAAAAACACACACAAATACATTGGGACACTTACGCTGAAGAAATGTAAGTTCCTCTGTTTGTATGAAGAATATCTTCATACACATCTGAACGAGGTGACAACCCAAATATATATAATGTGTATACATTAAATGAATTAGTTCAACATACTTTACTCAAAAATATAAAGAAACCAACATAAGGATAGACAAAGACAACTATTTATATTGCGACAGTTGTTGTAACCAGGGACGAAGCAGTTAGCATGAAGGCAGAAAGGTTAAACTTACTATTCCAAGAGTAGTTTTAATATAGCTGTCTCTATTTACACATTTTTTAAAATTATGATATTTTAAAAAGTAAAAATATTGTTATTTTACTTTGTATAATAAATATTGCAAACAAGTTTAGAGTTTCCAAAGGATGTTTTCTTTCTCCTGTTATTAGTAATAGTTATTTAGAAATTTTTATTAAAAAAAAATAGTGTTATTATACACTTATGAATTAAACCTTATAAATTATCCCTTAATGGTTTAAATGAAATCGACATGCTTATGATATGATTTAACTAATTCATTTGATAGTCCGTTCTGTTCTTCACTGTAAAATTTACAGTGAACGGTCAGTACACTGTAAATTCAGACCAAAAATAATGGAACTTTGCTCTCCTGGACGTTTTTTTTTCCTTTTTTTCAACAGAAGGAGAGATAGTTGGTGTTTGTATTTACAACAGATGTAACTTTTGTGCTTAATATCATTCTTTTGTTCTTACTTCCAAGAGTTTGTTGTGGAACTTCATATGTTAATATATCTTTATAAGTATCGTTAATACATCATTAATAAAATCGTTGATCATTGTCACTATTATTATTAAAATTAATATAATTAGTATTTTTTTTAAATTTGATGTTTTATCTAGATCTGTGCGAATCTAGTTATTCAGAATATTGGATGGCTGTACGATTTCAATAGCCAAGTGACATTTGAGAACGTGTTTCTTCTCTTAACGACAAAAGATTACGTAATATTATAATATTGTAATAAGAAGAAAAGTAATTACATATCGATAACCAGAATTTTGATAAAAATTATTTTGGTAAATAATTTATGTGATATAAATCATGTTATATAACAAAAATATTTATTATAAGTTAAGGTTTAGTACTTAAGGGAGGACCAACAGTTCAATTAATAAAAAGGGAAAAAATGATATTTTCAAAATCCACTCTAATTAATTACTAAATCTAAGTAATTTTAAATTAATTAATTAAATGTAAATTCATGTATATTTCTCTCTAAATATCCTTCATTACTAAGGAGAATAAAAATAATTTTCCAATAATTGAGAGTTCAGTTAATTAGTCTTTATATAGCTCATTCAAATGGTTAGTTATGGTTTTAATGCCACTGGTTGCAGTTTATGCAATGTTCACAGTTTTGCTAAATCCAAGATGTTCTGAGAATTATCGGGCAAATATAATTGTTAAAGGGTTAAAGCTGTAGTGAGTATCACAATTGATTATGACGCAAGTCGGACAGTTAGTACATCAATGCAATAATGATTTTCCCCAACATCGTAACAAGTGTTTAGGGAAAAAGTGGAAAAAATTCACCTAAGATTTGGATGTTTTTGGGAGCAATTATTTGGCGTTTACTGATGATTGAAGTAGTAGATCAAGAAGATAAGAGAATAGGGAAGAACTTTTTCTTAAAAGAGTCAACGCAATGAGTCTCGAGAAAAGAAATAGTTAAAAGAAAAATAGAATCAATGCAATTCCCGTTAGGTCGAAACTGTTATGAACTTCAGCAGGTATGACTCGACAATTGACGAAATTGGTAGGATAGCCACTCATGATATAGCAGTATTTTCATTGGTTAATTTGATGTTGGTTGTCAAAACGATACTGGAATAGAATTAACATTTTACACTAAGATGGGGAGATTTTATATAGGTAAAGATAATGTTGAGCATGAGGAAGTTTTTGTATTGACAAAGAAGTGGATTACTCCAGGTTGTAACACAAAAGGACACAGCAGTGCATAATATTCATATTTCTTTGGTAGGGAAAGGTAGCTCAGTGCTTGAAGGAAAATGAGAGGCTCAGACTGAGCCATCAATGAACATCTGACAGCTTGGGCTTCTATTTAAGTTGGTTTTAGTATAAAGCTTAGTTAATAGCCCTTCGTTCATCTCTAGGAGAGGACATTAAACTGTCAGTTCAGAGTCTGTACAATGTCGGGCCCTCGTTGAAGTTCGCTACTCCAATTACACTTGAGTAAGGCCAAATTTATGACTCACAATGGAGAATGTTCATTGTGTTGTACCATTTTGGTCAATGTGTGATTTGTTGAGGGTCCTAGCCTTATCTAGTAACCTTTTTTCCTCATAATGTCATACATATCGAGTAAATATTGACGTTTTAAAAAGGAATATTAAAGAAATTCATTAACTTCGTAGAATTTTGGGAATCAGCATTCACTTATTTAAATAATAGTTAAATTAATTGAAAAATTATTTTGAATAATGATGTACATATTAGAATACCACTTTTGTTTTTGATAATTTCGATCCAGAAGATACAAAATGATAAATCATGATAATTTAAGCGAATAATATCACACTTTGATGCAATGGATGTTGAAGATCCATGCTTTGAATGATTCAGCAGATTCTAATTCACAAGTTACACTAAATCCCTGATTGTGTTGAATTTAGTTTGTGCCCTTTATTGACGATTCTCTATCTTTTAGCAAACTTTTGAACATAGTTTTGGACTGTATTTTATTAGTATTTATTTTATTAAATTCTTAGCCTATTTTTGTCATTTTCATCTATTTTTTTAAATATGTTACTTAATATCGAGTTATGTGAATAAAAGAAATACTAAATGGATTTATTTGCAAAAGATATTTTCTGAATGGAGTCATACATTGATCTTAATATGTTTTTATAATTGACACGATGGTATCACATAATTAACATGATAATTGTAGACTTACAGTGAAGCCAGTCGTCTTGAAGATATCAATGGAAGTAATGATTTAAAACTTATATATAATTAATGTAATTGTTATTTTAAGTATAAGTGCCTTATTAATTTTGAAACAAAATAAACCTTATTGTGAATTGGAAGTAATAATTAAGTTATGTTTCAATAACACCTTGGAATTTAATATTGATGTTGAAAATGACGTAATGTGATTGACGTTATTTCGTGCCTTGAAGGTGAATGGTTGTGAACACATTTTATGGAATCCAAATTACATAAGTTCAAACGCTTTAGCCAACAGGCTTTATTAGATTTTGATTTGTGCTTCTCACTAAACTAAAATTCGTAACAGTCCCACCTGGATTTAACTCTAACATATATCGATTGGTTCAAGATTGTATTAACTTAAGCAACAGTAAAATTAAATTAAACATATTCTTGTGAATGCAAAATTAATATTGTTCTCCAATATTTTTGTAATAACGTAAATATATAATTTATTAAAATACTACCCACTTACCATAAATTCATGATGGTGAGTAAATGATAATGATAATATTATTAATAGCCATAGTAATAATTACAAAGATATTATTTAAAATAATAGTATGCCTTTTATTAATTTTTTGAATTGATGAGTTCTTCAATATATTTAAATATTTGAATATATTTTTTCTATCCGCGGTTAATGCCACGAACAGCAGCAGGTACATTATGTATATATATATATATATATATATATATATATATATATATTGTTATGTGTGTGTGTGTGTGTGTGTGTGTGTGTGTAATTTGGAAGCAGACCTTCATTCAAAGATGTTTGAATTTCCTTTGGTGAATTGCTTTATATCTTACCAGAGAGGTGGAAAGCCAAGTCAGATAGCTAGAAAAATTAACTTACAAAATAACAAAAATGAAAATTGGCATAATTTTTAACATTATATATATATTATTAAAATTAAGTGCAGTCGCGGTATTCACAATCTTATGGCTGAGCAATTCAATCTGACGTATTAATTTCCTGCTGTCAGGGGCTAATCAAAATTGAGATTCGCTAAGTGCCAGGTTTCGCAATTAGAACTGAAAGCTATAATTCATGTATGTAAGATTTTATACGGTGAAAAGATCAAGTAATGATAAAAAGTGGATGTTTTAATGATAGAAAGATATTCAACATGAGATTATCTACAAGGTAAGATAAATGAAAAAACAAAAACAAAATAAGGTTAATGAAATATATATAGAAAAAAAAGGCTGATTTAGTCAGCATGAACACATTCAACAATCTAGGCATTATTGGTTTATGTTGTCTAAAAACTGTGTTTAGTAATTATCAAAATAGCATATGTAATAATTTGTTTGAAATTTAACAGAATATTATCTAACATTTGTCAAGAAAACATATGACTTAATACAAGAAAACATGTCAAGAAAACATATAACTTATCTTTAATATTTTGCTTAATGTATAATGTTCATATACCAATAATACTATACATAAATACTATTAAGCATTTTTAGTTTTATTTTTAGGGGGTAACGTTTGCATTATTGTGCAGGTTGCATGAAGTTGTCCTGTATTGACTTCCTAACTGAAGAGTTTAAAAATAGAAAGAAACATTACAAATTGAATATAACTGATATATGTGCCACGACGTCATAAAAAAATTACATGTGTGTATTATTAGAAGAGAAGAAAATATTTTCGAATTAGATGGTTTGTTATAGGTCAAAGTTAGCTGGTACCAGCTAATTCTGAAAGATAGACCATTTAATAGAATTAGTAAATACGTAATAGTATTTACACTTAATAATAGAACTTTCCCAACAAATTCCACAAATCTGTGTTCAACACCAATTTTATCAGTTCACGACCATAATAAAAAAAATGTTGATAGAAGCAGAATGATAGATGTTAGTAGAAAAAGAAATTACTTATCTGGAATGTCTTGCGATTAAAGAAACTATTCCATACCGGCAACATTGTTTAGTAGTAAATCATTTCCAGTAACATCTGATCACAAATCCCTACTGAATTTAGAATGAAAAACAACTGAATGAAGCAACAGGAAATGTCAGGCATTCCTTATCCAGTAAATTTTCAAAACAATTTAGTAGGAAGGAAAAGATAAGATAGAGGCAGGCGCGTTATCTCTAACCCCTGCTTGGATGTTTTGACAGTAAAGACAAGGTTTTAAAAGTAGTAAACATGATGCAAACAAAAGATATACTGGACAATCAAAGAACTACTAATGAAGAAATTAAGAACTCTAAGAAGATTTTAATTCCAGGTGACATTAACTGTGAAGTGCTGAAAGATCATAACTGAATTTATGTCTTTGAAGATATGAAATATAATTAATTGATAAAATTCATAAGAATTTTGGACCCACTGGCTTGAATCAATTTGCAAATAAACTATACTCCATTGACTACATTAAGAATATGGATTACATATTCTTACTTTGACATTTACATCGAATTGTGCAAAGCCTCTGAGATGTGCTTTAAAAATAAAACAAGAACAAATAAAGCAGTCAGCTTGCTATCGAAGTTAGGTTTAGCTCAACACCCATATAAGACGTCGATAGACACTATACAGGCTTTGTTTGCAACAGATCGAAAAAAAATATATGCATTGTATGTTGACCATATTAGTAGGTACGCTTGGATTCTCACATCCCATAGTCAAATCCAATCACCAGTAAACATACGGCTCTTACATTATTAAAGGATCAATATAGCAGTTTAAATTCAACTAAGTTTAGAAAATATTTAAAAACCAAGAAAATAGAGTTCGCAATCCCCGACAAATGGTCAAATTAACGACTAAACCATCCTTTAGTCAATAGAATCTGATGCAAGATTAATAATAAGAATGAATAAAATAAATAACAGGACAAAATTGGCAGAGTTATGTGTACATGAGTAAAACAACACTATCACACCTCTACACGATATTCACCTGCTGATCTTCTGTATACATAATAATATAAGACATACAACATAAATTGTACCTGTTTTTTTGCAAAATAGATTATGACTTATATAAAGACAGAAAACAAGCATTAAAAAAACTAAGAAGAAATATATTTGAAGAATAAAATGAGAGTGGATAATATCAGACAAGAACCTGAGTTTGTCGAAGGTGATATGGTGTTTGTTGCCAATGGTAGCTGACTTAACAGAACCAGGTTAGACGAAGTGAGAAATAGTCCTTTTAGGATCAAAAGGATTATCTCCAATACTACATACGAAGTGTACTGCGGAAGGAGAAGAACATAAGAAAACCTGTTTCATTCAATGAAATTGACTCCTAACTCTTTTCTCGGTGAAAAGGAGACTCTGAGATAAAAAAATCTCCGAGAGATATAAATGCTATTAGTTTTATTTCATTGGTAACATTTGAACAACTGTGCTGGTTGCTCAAAGGTTGTATAAAATTTAAAGTCTGCAGTTATAGGCGACTTATGGACTCTTAAAAATCGAATAATTAATTTTTTTCGAGATGAGAAATTAAAAATGTAGCAAAATTCAGAACTAAGCATATATTAAACATATATTCATGTAAAATTCAAAATGGGTTTTTCAGGATTTGGTCCAAATTAATCAGTAGGTAGTTAATTCTTTGAACCCAGTTTGAATTGTAAGAATAAGTGGTCTTTGTCAAAAGATGAAGTAAATAACTTTTTACTAGATAAAGTAAAATATATGAATATATCAATATATTCATATATTTTACAGAAGTACCCAATTTTTGAACGTTATTTGGAGTAATATCAAAATAAGCTGATATCTTTATCGAGTAGAACTATTTAATATGATCAATATTTAATATCGTCTAGCAATTTATTTTAAAGGTTTAGAGCAGCCGAAATAAATATGAATTTTGAAACTGCTATTTTACAAAAATCAACAAGCAAGCATCCTGTTACTACAATTGATTAACATATTGCTAATAATATTTAGTTCTAATAAAAAGTTTAAGTTAGATATATAATTAAAAAACGTATTTTTTTTGTATTGCAAAAAGGAATCCAATTCGTTATGTTAAGTTAATGATTGCATTTATAATTTACTCAAAAATCTTAAATCCTAATTTATTAGATTTATTTTGAAATTACCCGAAATACACATTTTTTCACAAATAAAATTCAGTAAAGAAAGGAATTAGTTAAATAAATGATTATTAATGAGGTTATTATCCTGTTATATTACAAAAGTTAAGAAAAATTTTATTTTACAAAAATAATAGTAATTTTACAAAAATGAACAATTAACTGAATGATAAAAATGAAAAAAAATACTAAAAAATATTTCTTCTTCAAACATCTCCTTTACAAAGAGCAGACATGTTAGTGACCTGTTATCACTAACAGTTCATAGTGAATTATAAACAAAAAGATTACATTATTTTCAAATGTATTAATTTACTTTCTTCTGTCTATAATACTGATGAATTAGAATAAAAAAAATTATGATTCATTTATGTTTGAGTGTAGATAAATTTAAATATAATATGTCACCGTGCATAGGCAGACACCATGCATAGGATAGTTACGTAGGCATGCATGAGCTTACAACCATATGAACTCAGTCACTCGCCCTTGCATATATGTATATCAACGAACGAACTCCTCTCACGCTCTCCCACACATAAAACACACATACCACACTTATAAACATAGCCACCCACTACTCAACCACCCACGCACACTCTCATATACACACATTGTAAGTAATGTATATGTATACTATACTTTATTGTGGACTATACTGAAATAATAAACTTCATCATAGCAGGGTTACTACCCGGGAGGGCAAAACTAAAAAACACACACACATACACCACCTGGAGGATTTAACCAAAAAGTTAAATACAAACATAAAATCATTGGCCTGTTATTGTGCACACAATAAGTAAAGGAGATAATGTATTTCTTTTAAAATATAAGTATTATTTTATTTTTCTTAGTAAATTTATAAATAAATATTGAATAAATATATAATTTATTATTCATATTAATATATCTTTCGTACCATTAACAATGTTGTGTATCATCTCTACTGTATCGAAAGTGATTAATGTTATTAATGTTTGACTTAAACTCTTTAAATCTGAAATAAGAACTGATTATACTTCCCTACTAGATATTTGGTTTCTATTACTAGCATAAGTAGCAGTTTAACAATTATAAATCCATTATGAAATAGTTAATATATTTTTTTATATATGTTTTTCACAACATACTGTTATAACGTATGTTATAATATAACATAATATAACCTTATTAATACGAGTATAACGTAATGTATATTAAATTGAAAAGATCAAGAAAGAACACATTATGATCTTGAAGATTTATCGTTTTGTTCAATTGTCTTCTATGAAAAAAGTTCATCTAGATAACAATTTAAAATTCAGTTTGTTAAAGAATAATTATATATACTTATAATTATCATCATGTTTATTGGTTAATTCATAATATTATCATTATATACATAATGCACAACATATTATTAATTCATAATTAAACCATAAATAGTTCAGACCTGGTGATACTATTAATAACAATCATAAAGACTATTTTACATTATCATTAATTACTAGGGCTTATGAAAAACACGTAGTTTAAAGTATATGAAAAGTGAAATGAGTTGAAATTTAGGCTTTGTGAAGGGTGTTTTAGACTGAGGTGCAGCTGCTCACTGAGCAATCGTACTCTCTGTTGGCCTAACGGATTAGCGTAAATTTCTCCAGATTATACTATCACTGTTCCCATTTAACTATATAGATATTGTCAAACAACTTAGCAGTAATCTATCGTTCATAGCTTTCTGTAAGTTATCAGAAATTTATCATACCGGTTTTATCAATCAATATGTATGACTTCAACATAGAATATTGGAATATAAAAGTTCACTGTGAACAGAATCACTGTGAACAGAATCAAAAACAAATTAAAAACACGTGTACAGGCTCAATCAATTGATGAACAAGCACACATGGTTTCTCTACCTTACATTATATTCTCTCCATCCTTCTCATTTCATTAATAAAGATTGTTCTAATCAAAAATTAGAGTATCTTTAGAAACTGATTAAAGCGCCTTAAATTACTTTAAAGTTTTTTTTTCAGTCTTGCATTGTTTCTTATTATTTTATATTGATATAGTTATTATTATTATTTTCTTTTATTTATACAACTTTAGTCTTAACTTATACTTTATTCTAATCATCTTCATTGATATTATTATTATAATTATTGTTTAATATTTATAACCCAGGTTTTTCTTTAGTTCAGTTAGTTTCCTCTGAATATTCTTTATTATTATTATTTTTTTAAGTTATTGCTATTGATATTTGCTTATTTTCATCAGTTTCACTTATTATTTCTTGGCTCTTCTTTAATTTTTGGTTTATTTTTCATACTTAACTTGAACCGAACTCGCATGTGACAACACAGTTGGTTTCCAACCGTCGCTTCGTAAGTGCGCTTAGTGTTCCTATTTCCATTCTCCTGATGATGGTTCAACCGAAAATTAGAGACTACAAGTGTTACTATCTTTATTGTGTGACTCTAGTTTAATTTGAAACATTTGTTGTCCAGTGTGGATCGTTTTTCCGTCGACAATATATATATATATATATATAACTTTAAATTACACAAAGCACGACACAGAAAAAAGAATAAAGAGAACACTTACAGAATTCAATATTTCGAACTGATGTTCGTCATCAGGAGTAGACTAGAAGAGAGGACGAAGTGAGAGAGATCTCCCCACGTCGAAGAACGGAGCGTGAATGAAGCAATAAAGAGTCAACCGATGAGAGCAGCACTAGCGTAAAAAAGGAGCTAGGCACTAAACGTCGGAGAACGGAGAAAGCAAAAACAATAGATAAAATTATAAAAAAGGAAATAATAATAATAATAATATATATATATAAGTTAAAAATAAAAGGAATAACATATAAAAGTTAACGCATCTGATTTAATCCGAGATCTGATTGGGCCCCCAATAACGATATGTGGGCCTTCTCAGACGCTCTTAATGTCAAACTACGGTCATCAGTGGTCATATATATATATATATATCAGTTAGCTATTATCAGTTAGCTTTAGCTACTCGAAGGTACTACTTCTATCCGATGACGATGGATGTCAAAATATAGCTGTGAGTCTTTTTTGTGTGGTTTTATATTTTTCTCTTTCCTTGGTGAACTATATATATATACATATATATATGATTGGTTATACACGACTGAATATTGTCGGTCGATGATCTTCTTCTCCAACTTTTCAAGTTTGCGAAAAATTAATTTTTCGTTGTGAGAACGAATTCATTCCCTGAACCGTTGTTCTCACTACGAAAAATTAATTTTTCGCAAACTTGAAAAGTTGGAGAAGAAGATCATCGACCGACGATATTCAGTCGTGTATAACCAATCATGTATAAAAGAAGGACTGCTACCGAAGTACACACACACACACACATATATATATAAAAAGATTTCACATAAACACGTGAAACAACAATCAATGATCAAACCACAATAAGAAATGGGAAAACAAGACTAAGATCTTTCAACCGTATTTACGGTTGAAAGATCTTAGTCTTGTTTTCCCATTTCTTATTGTGGTTTGATCATTGAACATATATATATATATATATATATATATATATATATATATATATATATATATTATACTAGAATTTTCAAAAGAGCACACAGAAAATAAATCACTAAACTCACTACTATATTTTGATGTCCTCGTCGTCAGGAATAGATGAATAGATATGAATCGCTCCAAAGGCTGATAACGACTCCTTTGGGCTCCAAAGTCGTTGTCAGCCTTTAAAGCAATTCACATCTATTCCTGACGACGAGGACATGGAAATATAGTAGTGAGTTCAGTGATTTCTTTTTTGTGTGTCTTTTGAAAATTCTAGTTTGTTCAGTTTGAAGAATCGTTTCATCTAGTTGGTTATATATATATCTGATTGGTTGATGCGGGACCAAATAAGGTTGACTCATTTTTTCGAGTTGAAGGCTTCTAGCTCTCATCGAAGTCACGTACAGCGGTTCTTCTCATCCATGGAGTCATCTCCGCCGACACAGCAAAAAGTATAAGGGCTCGCACTCCCTCAGAAAATAAACAGTTGCCGTGTGATGTCGACTTTTCCACTTCGAGTTTTCCAGGTCCGGTCTTGAAAAAAGCCATAAGTCTGTCACTGCTATCTTGTTGAGACTGGTCACAGCACGATGAACCCGCTGCCGGCCTGCCAGGAAAAGATAAGGGCTCACACTCCCTCAGGAAACACAAATACTGGCGTTGGGCATTGGCCCCACCATGCGGCGAGGTCTCATTAGTTGTATTTTTGGTTGGTGGGTTGGTTGTTGGTGTTTGAACGGCTATTGTTGGTGTTAAATGGATGTTGTTGTTAACTCGTTGAAACTGGTTGCTGCGCGATGAAGCCGCTGTCGTCCTGCCAGGAAAAGTTAAGGGCTCACACTCCCTTAGTAAACACGAATACTGGCACTGGACATTGGCCTCACTGTGCAGTGAGGTCTCCATACTATTGTTCCATAGGTTGTTAGTGCTGGTGGAAGTTCTTCTAAGAGTCTTGTTTTTCTTCATGAGTTATTTCTGCGACATGTTTCGACTGCGTCCACAGTCATCTTCAGGCAAATTCTTGGGTGGTTGGGTGCCCAGACGATGGTCCTTATATAGTGAAATCTACGTGACGTGTCTGGTTCTGATATCTGATTGGTTGATGCTGATTATTTGGTCCCGCATCAACCAATCAGATATCAGAACCAGACACGTCACGTAGATTTCAATATATATATTAACCTTCAGAATAGGAGAAGTAGAAACACAAGTGTGGAGATGTCAAAGGGTTTACCGACCGATACATAGTTTGTATATATTTATGTAAGACGTAAGTATTTTAGTGACCACAATATTTCATGAATAGAATAAATATGAAGAGTTTTTTAAGGGTGTAATAGGGCTTCAAAAGTTTTGACCGACCTACAAGAACCTCTTTAACATATATTTATTCATATTCGTACATATGTACTTGAAAGTTTTGAAATCATTTGGAGCCTCTGTTTTCCTGAAAAAAGTTGAAAACAAAAATTAGAGACTGTAAATGTTTGTTTATTCTTTTCTGTTTGTTTCAAAAGAAACAAATTTGAGAGCTCGTCAAACATTGGTATTGATTTTTTTATTATATTAAAATTTATCTATGGCAACAAAATAACATTAGTTAAAAATACTTAATTCAAAGTTTACGTAGTGTCTTTAAACATGTTTTCTTAACCGTCTCCTAACTTAGTATGTAGTGTATTTTATCGGTTTTAGTACTGTCATTTCATATGAAAAGCCGTATCTATGATGAACGTCTCAATATTTTTTAAGAACTGTAAGTTTACACTGTATTCAAGCTGTAAGATTTATTTTGAAATATTTTGTATTGTCCAAAATATTTTCTGTTACTTAGGAATGTCAATGCACCAAAAAGCTTAGCATTCCTACATAATTTTACAAAACAATACTTTGGTTATAAAAACATTAAAATTAAACTTCTTTAATTTTAAGTAGTGAATGCTAGAGAAATGTGTGCAAGAAATAAATCACAGAAACAATGAAATTCCAGACGACTTCAAGCAATAATGGAGGAAGTTCTAGCATTACTTTAAACGATGTCGACTAACTTTTTAGTTTTTAATCTAAGCCTCCAAGATCTGAAAGTCCATGTTTCTGATATATGACTGCAACCAATGACAAAATCCATTTATCCCTAAGCATTTTCATTTCTTATGCTTCCTCTCAAATCTTTGTTCATCTAAGATTTTACTTTCAAGTAAAGTTTGTGAGTAGTAATATAGCAGAATGTATTCATTTTTGTTTTCATTTCAAATGTTATATACCACCGAAAGAAGACTGACTTGTAAATTGAAGCAATAGAGGTACTGGTTAGAATCTTTATGTGGTCAACTCGATGGTTATGTGATGCATAATTTTCTCTAATATAGTTCAACTATATTAGACTAGTTTAATAATATAGCGTTCACAATAGTTTTCCTCTTATTTTGACATTTCTATGTAAAGCCCTGAATAAAAACATAATTTTGAACGAAGTTAGCAGTAGCTTTTCTGAATTTCTTCGTGAAAGTCAAAAATTCCTTGTGATATATCTCAAGTATACACCATTACAAGAAATATATAAGTTAAGTTTATTATTATTTGGATGTTTGTTAGTAAAATAAATATTCAGAATTTAATATTTAGTCACAAATATTTATGGAAATCTATAAAATTAATGTAAAAAGATATTTAAAAAAGATAGTGTAAAATAATAATTAAATGTCCATATATTTGATAATCGATTTAATTTTTGCAAAAGAATATTTGTTTTTTTCGGAGAAAAATCTGGGTTTTTAATAAATAATAATCCAGAACGGAAAAAAGATTATTTAATCATTCTTACGTAATCATTAGTAAATCACTTCATTACATTGATGAAATTATGAATTTCTCAGGTACATTGTGAGAAAGTCTGTGCATCAGATAAAATTATTTTGTAATAATATAAATTAGATTTAAAATTTAGTATACATTTATACCATATTTTATACAGGTATACGCCTTTCATTTTCAGCATGCAATTCTTTATTGTCTTCATGCATACAATCTTAAATATTCTTGTTTTTTTTTCTTCTTGAAAATAATTGAGTTGGTAATCATCCTCATTTATTTATCTGAATAAAGTATTCTTCTTGTGAGCTATTAATGTAATTAAAAACTTTTAATGTGTCTATTTTTTGAATTAATATTAATATAATAATTAACACTTTAATTTGTAATGCTGCTTTTAGTTCGTTTTGGGTCACAAATTTATGATAGTCATTATACTAATTGTAATTATTTTAATAATGTAATTGTGACTCCAGTCAAGTTGAATAATTATAAACACCTGGTCAGTTCACCAAATGTTTTGCTTCTATATTACATTCATATTTGAACATAGTAATAGTATTTTTGATCCCTCTGAGAGAGACCATGATAGCGTGCTCGCATCTGAACTGATAGGACCGCGGTTCGATCCCCACCTGTACCTGAGCACGTCGTCCCTCGGAGAAGGACGTTAAACCGTCGGCCCCAAGCCTGTACGATGTCAGGTACTCGTTAAAGATCCCTACTCTAAATACACTTGAGTTAGGCAAAATTTAGGACTCCCACTGTAGAATCTATCTTCTTTGTGTGGTATCACAAAGGGCCAATGCTCGGCCTACGTGTGTTCCCGGGACTGCCACTGCAACTTAACCTAACCTAGTCCCTCTGAGGTTAGAAGTGATTGTAATATTATAAACTATCTTACCTCGTAATTTTTTTTCTGAACTGAATCATTTTATTAATATAATGCTTCAGTTCACCCATATTTAGTGAGGGAAGAATGTTATTAATGTTTAGTGAGTGACAACTATGTGATTATTACTTCTGGTGTATTGATAATATTTCAATATCAAGTCTTTGAACTCAGCCATCACCTATATTTCACTCTGAGAAACTCAATATTATAAATACTGGAATTATTATAAAACATCCGAGACAAAATGTACACAATAAGGGACTCATAATTCAATCGGTACCCATTTTAATTCGTTCCTAATATACATATCATAACATATGTTATCTAATTTAGCGTATTTGTTCTTTAAAACGATTATTTAAATTTCAAAATCATGAATATACCGGATATATAGGACGGAGACCTTTGTCAACATTATTTTACAAGAGGACGTGAATATCCAGAAAAGATTCTTTCTTTTATAATGATAATAAATAAAAAAAATATATTTATATAAATAAACAATGCCAACTGGCATATATAATTATAATTATTTTATGAAAAAATGACTATTATTGATGAAACTAGAAAAATGTTGTATCATGTAGAGCTAAGCATGGAAGCAAAAGTTTTTTTAATCAAAGCTTTATTATAAATAATTTATAAATTAATAAAATAATATTAAGATAAAAATAAATTGATTATTTTAATATTTTTTAAATAACTTATCTTAATAGTTTCCATACATTGTTCTTATTTTTTTTATTGCTTGAAACATTTACAGCTTTAGGCATACACATTATCTACAAACACAATTCCATAGAAGATTGTTCCTCAACAACCAAATTTAATAATATTAATTACGTACATTAGTAGTAGCGACTGGTAAAATTTTCAAGTGAAATAAGAAAAAAATATTACAAGAAAGCAAATTATTAAAAAACATTATTTATTTGATGTCATATTGTTCACACACGTCTAAAATATAATTAAAACGTAGAAGATTCAAGTAGCTTTTATGTTATTCTTTAAAAATATACATTGTTTTTGGTTCTGATCCTAATATTGTAGCAGTAATTTTATAAAAAAACAAAGTAGCATGCCTAATATTGTAGCAGTAATTTTATAAAAAAACAAAGTAGCAAGCCTAATATTGTAGCAGTAATTTTATAAAAAAACAAAGTAGCAAGCCTAATATTGTAGCAGTAATTTTATAAAAAAAACAAAGTAGCAAGCCTAATATTGTAGCAGCAATTTTTTTAAAAAAAAAAGTAGCAAGCCTAATATTGTAGCAGTAATTTTATAAAAAAACAAAGTAGCAAGCCTAATATTGTAGCAGTAATTTTATAAAAAAACAAAGTAGCAAGCCTAATATTGTAGCAGTAATTTTTTAAAAAAACAAAGTAGCAAGCCTAATATTGTAGCAGTAATTTTATAAAAAAACAAAGTAGCAAGCCTAATATTGTAGCAGTAATTTTATAAAAAAACAAAGTAGCAATCCTAATATTGTAGCAGTAATTTTATAAAAAAACAAAGTAGCAAGCCTAATATTGTAGCAGTAATTTTATAAAAAAACAAAGTAGCAAGCCTAATATTGTAGCAGTAATTTTTTAAAAAAACAAAGTAGCAAGCCTAATATTGTAGCAGTAATTTTATAAAAAAACAAAGTAGCAAGCCTAATATTGTAGCAGTAATTTTATAAAAAAACAAAGTAGCAAGCCTAATATTGTAGCAGTAATTTTATAAAAAAACAAAGTAGCAATCCTAATATTGTAGCAGTAATTTTATAAAAAAACAAAGTAGCAAGCCTAATATTGTAGCAGTAATTTTATAAAAAAACAAAGTAGCAAGCCTAATATTGTAGCAGTAATTTTATAAAAAAAAAGTAGCAATCCTAATATTGTAGCAGTAATTTTATAAAAAAACAAAGTAGCAATCCTAATATTGTAGCAGTAATTTTATAAAAAAACAAAGTAGCAAGCCTTGAAACTCTATTTTTCAGTTTTTTTAATTAGCTTTCATAATGAAAACATCCAGTAGTGTTATAAAATCATATATTGTATGTTCTAATTTAGTCACAGAATTGTTCTAAATCCCTATATTTAGTATGACAGGTATAAATAAGAAACTGCGTACAAAATGTTATGGTTTCTTTCCACTTTTTCCTATAGTGTAACGAATATTGTCAATTTATTTATATGTTAAATGCACAATTATATTATGTTACTTCTGTGATTAATAATTTTTGTTTTAATTGCTCATAATGACTATTGTTCAAGCTAAGTTTGCAATAAATTAAATAGCTAAACATGAAACCTGTGTGTTATTAAATCAGTTGAATTATTACAGGTTCTCAGTCATTGTTGATGAACAAATATTAATTAAGTCATTTAAGCCAAAACTCCATACAATGCAATGAACCGTCAGTTAACTTGACATTTAAAAAGGCTCAGTTATAATTGTTTAAAAAGCAATTCAGTAATTAGGTTAATTATTGAGAGGACAATCAGATAAATTGGACTTATTTTCATGTTCAATTCCGAAATTGAATTAAATCATGGCAAACACAGCTGTGTGACTACGGGTCCTGTGTTTATTCGGTAATCACTCGCTGCAGGGCAATCTGATTCTCGAGGGAGATTAAATTCCCTTTAGAGCAATACAAAAAACGAAAATGAGGTAAATACAATTTTAATAAGCCAAAAAACTTCGTTCAATAAGAATAATTTTTTTTATATGTTTTCTGCTAATGTAATTCAATTGAAACATATATTAATCTATATATGCAGAAAAATTACAAATTAATTACTTTATGCAATCACTGAAGTCAAAACCACAAAGAAGAAGGAAAACAAAAGAAATAAATCATCTGATGACAAAAGTGAAAGGCCTCAGAGCGTTTATTTTTTTTTTTTCTTTTTCCTTGTGGTTTGGACTTTATATATATATATATATATATTTAATATAGGGTAAATTTAGGACAGTCCTTTTGAATATGTATATTTGAAAAGGTTATGTCCGATATTAGTTTATTCAGCTGTGTCGAATATTTCTCCAAACATCTGAACTATTCTTCCAATCATGGTTATTAAAGATAAAGATTAAATCACCATAATTGTTAAGAGTATGGTTTGCAACCTCCCTAGAATGTTAGAATGTTTCCTGTTTGGCATATTTTATTTAACTTAATTTTATATTTATTTGGATTAATTTTTGTTATTAATGATAATTTTAAAGTAGTAATTTGCTTATTTCCTGAATATGGTGAAATATTTCCTGAATGTTTTGGAAAGCACCAAAACATGTCTAGAAATATAAATTATAGGAAGTATGGCGATCTAATCTTCAGATTAAATAACGCTGATTAGAGTAAAATGGTTCCAGGGTTTGAAAAATATTTGGTACAACTGAATAAAGTGAAGTCTGACGTAACCTTTTCATATATATATTTATATATATATAATGTATTCATGAGTTCAAAAGCGAAGAAGAGTAACACACAGAGTAAGGAAACACACTTACAGACTCAAATTTTCGGGTAATCCGTCTTCAGGAGAAAAGAGAAAGGGAGACCAAGCATGTTGTAGACGCAACAGCAAGTATGGTACATTTGTTATCTTGCATCCGTTAATCCTTTTCAGTTTTGGACTTACCTCCATTCGGCGTTTACACAAGAGATTACCACATCCACTCTTAGAACATGAGTTACATCTTTTTAAACTACCATGGACACATGTTCTTACTTCTACTAAAAAGGGGTTATTGGAGTACCATTAATTTTTCTCACACAATGTCAATAAGAGATCAATTATCAGCAAGAAGTTCCACTATTTTCATGTTCAGTAAATAATTAATTTTCTTGCTTGACAATTTTTGAGATAAATATATA
Organism: Hermatobates lingyangjiaoensis; assembly: GCA_026182355.1. Lineage (NCBI taxonomy): Eukaryota > Metazoa > Arthropoda > Insecta > Hemiptera > Hermatobatidae > Hermatobates > Hermatobates lingyangjiaoensis. The sequence goes on along the minus strand of JAPFBL010000188.1, from coordinate 1,545,622 downwards.
ACGGTGATATACAGTGAATCAGTTTTGTACTTAATTATATTAATTATAAAAACTGTTTCACGCATTTACGGGTGATACAATTAAGGCAACAGTTACAAGTTTCTACTTTGTAATAATAATAAATTACAATGATGACTAGCAAAAAGTTTGAGAATCAGTTGAACTCATATAGGAAAATTATTTTTTTAAAACTAAAGAAAAATTGATTAAATTATTTATTCATTAAACAAAGCATTGTAAAAGGACATTGCGTTTTCGTTACATAACAAATACGAGAGAATCTAAATCAGAGAAAATGATAAATGATAATGCGTTAACAACACACCTGTTTGAAGTTGTTTATATCAAAAGCCTTATCAAGACATGGGCTTCTTTGTTTGAAACACGCACTAAGAACATATTGAATTATAACTTCTTTTCCACTCAACATGGTATATTTGATAGTATTTATGTGAAAGAATTCATTTTAACTGTTTCAATTTACTCAGAAGTACGATTAATAATAAATCAATGTAGAAAAAGAGTCCTTATATAGAATAAACATTATTAATTATTTCAAATCATTTAGGCACTAAACAGTTTATAAAACGATTACAGTAAACTACTTTTATGATTTATAATTGTTTTAAATATCTTATGATATCATCAGAACGAAAACAGTTCTTATTGAGATGACAATACCATTATATAAACTGCTGCATCATAAAAGTTATTGATGTAACTATGCAACTAGTGTTACAATAATATAATTAATCTATGCTGAAGAATGATATTTAAAAGAGTTTTTACGGTTTATACCGCACATACCATTTCTGATATTATTCCCAATTGTTGTGTGTTTGTGTTTGAATTTTTAGGTATTATTGTTTCTATGTGTGTGTGTTTTTTTTTAAATAACTTTATTTCAACATGCTCCACACAAAGTACTACATGCGTGTGTGTGTGTGTGTGCATGTGTGTGTTTGTGTGTATGCATGTGTGTGTGTGTGTGTGTGTGTGTGTGTTTTTTGTGTGCATGCGTGTGTGTGTGTGCCGTGTGTGTATGTAGTATGTATGTATATGTATGTGTGTGTGTGTGTGTGTGTGTGTTTGTGTGTATGCATGTATGTGTGTGTGTGTGTGTGTGTGTGTGTGTGTGTGTGTGTGTGTGTGTGGTGTGTGTGTGTGTGTTTGTGTGTATACGTGTGTGTGTGTGTGTGTGTGTGTGTGTGTGTGTGTGTGTGTGTGTGTGTGTGAGTGTGTGTGTGTGTGTGTGTGTGCGTGTGTGTGAGTGCGTGTGTGTGTGTGTTTGTGTGTATGTGTGTGTGTGTGTGTGTGTGTGTGTGTGTGTGTGTGTGTGTGTGTGTGTGTGTGTGTGTGTGTGTGTGTGTGTGTGTATGTGTGCGTGTGGGTGTGAGATTGTGTAAGAAAAAGAATGGTACATGTAAGGAAAGTGTTAGAATATCCCTTTATAATATGTGTGAAGTTTAATATGTTAGGAAGATTGTGCTGCATAGACGAAACTAGAGCTCAAAACAAAACAAATAACAGGTTATAATAAATGTTACCTGCACTTATTAATGCATAATGATACGAAGAAAATGTTAGGAATTTATAATAAGTATAGTGAACAATCTATATTTTTAGATGAAGAGGCTGAATTAATAAAATTCATGTATTCTTCAATATATCAATATATCATACATACTGGAAAATACCCTTTTTTTCAAATTCGCAGATTTAAAACTATAAATATGAATTTTCTTAATTTATCTCTGTGGATTTTCTCTGGTATCATCGTTATTTTATTTGGTTAGTTTGAATTTATATACTAGATATATAGACACCTGTCTATATATCTAGTATATAGTGACTGGTCTTCACCCCAGGCACGCAGAACTGATGAGGGCCAATCGTTTTGATTGAAATATATTAACTCCACTTCTCAATTTATACTGTTGTTTGCACAGTAATTTTTATTTGATGTGGTTATTGCAAAATCTTGTTACAGAAAACTATATAATTGCATGTAACCGTATAAAACCAAATAACTGTGACAAATACTGTAGTAAAAATCATGAGTCTACAATATGTATATTAAATAACAGGGAAGAGATATGGACAATTAGAATGTTTTTCGCTATTCTATTATTTACTCATTCATTTTGACGCACATGTAAAACCGTAAGAAAGGATGTATCATCATACTGGCTATGAGTCTCTCTCAGTCATATTCATATGTTCGTAGTATATAGCTATATATGTTTCGGGTATATATTTTCCAATTTAGGAAAAAATGAGGCACAAAGATGAGTTTCTATGCATTACCACATTTTTCAACTAAATAAGGTTTTAAATTTTTAATTTAATTCAATTTTAATTTAGTATTAAGTATTTTTCATTATATATTTATCGTACTGTTAACTATAATTTTGTACTCTATGTTTTAAAACAGTTTTACACCATTACTTTACAGGGACAACTTTTGAAGAATTGTGTCCCTCTCTCTTTGTAAATTTGATATAATTTGGTTATTTGTATAGTGCAAACGGATATGTGGAGCGCATAGCCACAAATATTATTTTTATATTTCAATATAAATCATCCTTACAATGAGATATTTTCCAGTAAAATACTAACTACTAAAAAAATGTATAAGGAATCTGCCATTATTTGAATTAATGCAAGTTGTAATACTGATATGAATAACATGGAGGAAACCTCCAAATCTGCTGAATGAGGAATGAAAAACCTCTATTCAAACTGTCTTAAATAAATATACACGGATCATACAATAGAAGTTATTCATACGCCAGGAATGAAGTTGTTCAACATTATTTAAGATGGAAGTCTATTCATCTCTACATCAGGTCATTTACCACGAAAGAAGCAAAAATTCTATTTGTCCCTTCCATCATCATTCGTAAACCCTTCTTCAAATCTTCAACACTATCTAACCCCTCTCAATTCTAATAGAAGCTTACCTTTCTCTTGTCCTCCTTCCATAATATTTGGCAATAAATAACGTGAACAAATTGATGACTCTTTAGCTATAAAGCCCAAAGGCTGCGTAAACGCCCGTATTGTGGGACAGACTAATAGATGTACTAGTTTACAATATTTAGACACCTTCTCACTTACAAAGACACAATAATACTACAGTAATGATTCCCCGATATAGAGCTGCAAATTATTTTGTTGTAACAGCTTACAAACATAGTTAAATTAGCAGGTTTGGCTGCTTAATATACTGGAGTTTATTTAAGCAGTGATTTACAATATTACAAATTTGTTACGCACGCACAATTGTTTAAGTTGCATGGCACACATCTGTAGATCCTGTTTGCTTTATACTGTTTTTGACTTAATTTTATAACAGAGTTTAACTTCTTATGTACCAATCAACATCCAAGCCTTACAGTTATGTCTTATTAACACTGATTGCTTAATTACGTTGATGTAAGTATTGCAATATGGCCATATTGTTTACATTGCTCTTATATAAACTGTAGCCCAACAACATTAATATCTTATCTCTATATTTAGAGCAGTAAATTCTATTGTATCTAAGTTAATTAGAAGCTGAAATATAATGAGTACCTCATATCGAAATATTTACAATATCTATGAACGTAGATGTAAGCATGTCAATTATTTTGAATCTTCTATATGAACAAATCAAGGGATAATGCTAAATTAGGATTCTGACACCTTACTAACAGATGACAAAAACACAAACCACACGTCATCATCTAATTCCACTCTTCTGTCAGCGAGAATTTATAAATAATGAGACGTGGTAATAAATACTACACTAAATATCATCACTTCTTTATTTCATAATGTCATTAAAAACTTTGAAGAAATTAATTCTTATAATATTTTATCTGGCAGCTAATAATACACGTAGAGTTTTGTTTTTCTATTTAACAAAAATGTTAAATTCTGAAAAGAATCTCCATATGCTCGTGTGAATATAATTTCAAAATAAAAGAAAATGAAATCCGCGGTTGCTTCCACTCAAATGTACTTCAAGTAGATATCATATCAAACTCACTTTTAGTTTTACATTAATGCAATTACGGCTATTGCTCAAACGTAATATCAAGGTAATACTCTGCTAAAGTATGATCAAATTCATAGATAACTAATATCATGTTTTCATATCTCTAAATGTACCAGTTCATCAACTATCTTAATAAGTTGCTATATGCTTATAAGTTATATGCTTTAGATGAACTGAAGAAGACACTATGTATAGATTTACGTCAAGCTTCGAAATTAAAATCTTACAATGGAATAGCACCAAGAATATATGGTTTAGTGAAGCTACACAAGCCAGGTTTTCCTCTCCGTCCTATCGTGTCGTTCATTGGAAGTCCAACTTATGAACTGTCTAAATATATAGAGAAATATCTTAGTTACATTACTAACAAGAATGAATTGAATGTAAAAAATTCATTAGAATTCAAACAAGCCCTTTCAAATCAAATACTAAGTGATGACGTAATTATGATTTCACTAGATGTTCAGTCGTTGTTTACTAATATACCTTTAGATCTAGCATTTGATTTAGTAAATAAACAGTGGAATAAGATTAGTTCACAGGTTGAAATATCGAAAAAGGTTTTCCTTTCTATACTGGACCTTATATGTGAAGCAAGGTATTTCACCTTTGATGGTACTATTTATAAACAAAAATATGGATTACCAATGGGATCACCAATTTCACCAGTTCTCGCAAATATAGTTATGATTGAACTATTGGAAAACAGTATCAATAAATTAAGTACGAAGGTGAAATTTATTAAATTATATGTGGACGATTTGTTTTTAATTATTGAAAAGGGAGAAGAAGAGAATGTATTAAATATATTTAATTCTTTTCATAATCGTCTACAATTCACTTGTGAAGTAGAGAAAGATGGAAATCTGCCATTCTTAGATGTGAAAGTTATAAGAGGTGAAAATGGCAATATCTTAACGGATTGGTTTAAAAAACCTACCAGTGCTGCAAGAATCCTGAACTACCATTCTCCTCATGCTATAAACCAAAAATTAAATTGCGTCCAAAATTTGGTTAAAAAAGTTATTGAAATAAGTAGTCCATGTTTTCTAAATGAAAATAAGAAAAGGGTGAAATTATTGTTACAGAAAAATTGTTATCTGAAGAACTTAGTTGAACGATATTGGTTAAGATATTTAAGACAGCAACCAGCACATTCAAATGAAGATCATGCTGAACTGGAAGTTATAAATAGGAAGTATTTCAAATTTCCTTATGTTGAGGGCTTATCACAATCAATTAGAAAAGTGTTCAAACGAAACGTACCTGAAGTTACACTGGCATTTTATAATAAAAGAAAAAATAAATCTTTATTTTCAAATTTGAAAGAAAAAATACCGAAGGAGTTACAAAGTAACCTCATTTATGCCATCAAATGTAAAGACTGTGACAAGTGTTACTATGGTGAAACTAGTTGTTTTCTCAAAGAAAGGTTGTACCAACATAATTATTCCATAAGAACAAATAAAAGTAACGCAACAGCCTTAGCTGGGCATGCAATAAACGAAGGTCACACGTTCGATTTTGAAGATACAACTATAATAGAAAAAGAAAAAGATGAGCAAAGAAGGAAGACACTTGAGATGTTATATATTAAAAAGGATCTAAGTTCAATTAATCATAGAAGTGATATTACTAATTTAAGTAATATTTATTCTGGAGTGTTGTGCTGAGGTTTAGTGAAATTTGATTTATTTAGTTCCCTTGAGTGAACAGTGTTGAGGTTATTTGTAATGTTATCTTATTATTCTAGTCAAAGGTTTTGTCCGGCTAACATTGTTGTTCCTTTAAATAATGTAAATTTCATTTTCTTAGTTAAAAAATTCTTACTTCTGTAAGTAATATTGTTTTATGTATCTCTGAAATATTTCTGCTTGTAATATTCATGAGTTGTAACAATCCATTTTCATATTGTGTATATGTTTGATGTTGATATGTGATTTCTTATTATCCTTTGTTTGTAGGCCTATGAAAAAGGTTTTAAATAAAACCGAAACGTTGGCAACGAGAGTTTGATTTTTTATCCTGGAAAATTGACCGAACCCCGATTAGAGAACACACCTATTCTATCAAACGGTCGATATATTATTGAATCTGTTATATATATATATATATATATATATATAATATATATATATATATAATAATAATATATAATATAATATATATATATATATATATATATATATATATATATATATATATATATATATATATATATATATATATTGTGTCTTCAGACGATCATTAAAAGTGCAGATTTAATAATTTTTTTTTGTGTTTTAACATATTTGTAGAAATATTGTTCTTTCGTCCAAAAGATGAACCGCTTGTGCTGTTTTCAAAGCTTTTCCCAACATAAGCCAATTATAATGGAGTCCCTTTTTCACCTTGTTTAGCTAGCGGGATAATATCTGGCCTTTGTATCTGCTTGTTTTTATTTTGATTAAATAATGATTGTTTTAAACTAAATGGAGCGAGCTTAAAATTGAAGCGCATATATGTTAACTAAATTTACAGAAAGAGAACACACTATGAAAACTATACCTGACTGGTTATATCCTATCAGATGTACGTTAATATCAGATATACATTAGTTGTGTTGTATACAATAATTATGTTTACAATAACATGTATAACAAATCAAAGAAATTATATCAATTTTTTAAATTTGTTTTATTATACAAATAATTTTTTATTAATAACAATAGAATATAGTAGTTTCGTAGGTTTGTCATATTTGGTTCAAGCTTGATTATCATAACAATGGTTTTATAGGTTTGTATCGAACATGATTAGGCTGCTCTCTGTAGTCAATTTCAAGCTATGTGAGTGTGAATGAATGAATAAATAATTCATTGAGGGCATTGCCACTCTATACATTGCGTAGGCAGCCGTGCAGATGAGCCTTAGCTTCTCTCATTATGTTATCTACCCCTTGTACCAAAATTTGATTTAATTTAGTACAATATACTGTTATCTCGAATGTATACTTATAGTAATATTAATTGTAACAATCTTATAATAATAATGTAAATATATTATTACAAATGAAACAACAACGACAAGGAGAAAAATAAAGCTTCTTGTTGAACTTCGGTGATGATACACTGTCTGCTGGAAGGTGAAAACCAACTGTCATTGCTACATCCTCTGTTGTTATAGCAGCTGGAGCAATCGCAGCAATAACTCTGAGAACATCTTCTTACTGCAGTATATTCTGTTTAAAGGTCACATAATCTGATAATAAAATAGTTAATCCTGGCTTGTAACAATATTTTAGCTTGTAAACTTATTCCAGCACTTTTCTTCAATAAACTTATAAATAATGATTATATAATGACCTATCAGTAGATGAATAAATTTCACACATATCATTCTATAAGTGGTCATTGTAAGGAAACGATATCTTATTTTAAGTAAAAAGAAAAGAATAGTCGACGTTGTTTTATACTTTTACAGTTTATAAACGCAGAATAATTTGCTAGTTAGGGTAATAGCAAACTTTTATTAAGATTATATAAAAATAAACAATCAGTGTGGCAACTCCTTATGTGTCTCACATTCGTCTTTACGTTATAGCAAACCACTTATTTATCCAACCGACTGTATATCTACCAGAAATACTAAGAGTAGAATATACTATTTGGTTTAAATCACTATTTACATTTACTCATTTTGTTTGAATCATAATTACCTATTATAAATGAATAGAAACACTCCTGTAGATCAAAATTTCTAGAAGAAAATATCCACTATAATCCCTCTTCATGATTAAAAATTATAAGTATCAATCCATATTGAATTTCTGGCAATTAATAATTTGTTTTTTTTTATTTATTTTCTGATTTATTTATTTTTTAATTGTTTTCTAATTTACATTTAAAAAAAATATGATTTTAAGAAGATGTGGATTTAAATTCTGTTTGTTTAGTCAGAGATGATTACAACCAAAAATAACGTATTTGAACAGAAATTGTATATAACATTTTGTTTTATTGATAAGTTAAATATTATTAAACAAATGCTTTTGAAATTATCGTTAATGAAACGACCCCTTAAAATATCATTAATGATTAACTAAGCTGAAATAATTAATTATGACATAATCCTAAGACAGATAAGATAAATTAGAAGATTGGGTATTAAAGTCAAGAGGAATAATTAATAGTCACGTCTGCTTGGAAGATCAACCCTCCCCTTATTCCATCTTGACCTTAATCTTGACTTGTAACGCACAAGTCAAAATAAATAATTAACATATTTCGTTACCAAGAAAAACCAATTAGAGGGTGAAATATTCGCGTATGTGTACTTCCATATGCTTTAATGAAACCAACCAGCTCTGGCTTACTTTAAAACCTTTATGATATCAGGAGACAATAACTAGGGTACGAAATAAAATATTTTGAATAAAGTTATAGAAGACATTTTTTTTCTTGGATTACTTCTTTTAAGGTTCACTTTGAAGTTATTTATATTTAAATGTCAATATTTTGAGAGGAGCTACTTTCATATATTATCCATATATAAAATAGGGATTTCCTTTGCAAATTTAATTATAAAAACGATCAACAGAGCTCTTCAAGATGTAATTAATGATACCAGTTGTGTTCAATGGTAGCGTACAGACTGAGATTTTAGCCTATATATAGTGATCAAAAATAGAGATAACACAAAACTTTTTCTTCCTCCATCAGAGAGGTGTGATATTTCCTTGACTTAAAGCAAGTAAATAATATACATGAATAAAGTATTGATTTGAAGTCATAATTTCTATATGAGTTTCCAACTGAAATACAGGTTTTGAAGTCCCCCAATTCGGTAAAGCCAGTTTCATAAATTAATCTCTCTCCTCTCTCTCAAACTTTCTCTCCCTCATACTCTGTTACACTGTCTTTCTCCCTCACTCACTTTATTTCTATTTATGTTTTACAATAGTTCATAAAATTGTGTCCTTCATTTAATATCTCTGCGCTCACTTATAACATAGAAATATTTATTGCATTTCTAAGAAGCTAGTTTTAGGATATATATATATATATATATATATATAAGATATATATATATAAGACATATATATAAACTATATTGACACAAAGAACACTCAGAAATAAAACAGAAACTCACTACTATATTTCGTTGTCTTCGTCATCAGGGAGATAAAAACGAGTCGCTCCGCAGGGAGACAACGACTGTTTATATATATATATATTATTTTTCGTTGGAAATCTGATCAAAAACGGACAAATATAGTTCAATATAGACAACGAAACATAGAGAAATTAAAAGAACACGCTTACAGTCTCTAATTTTCGGTTTGAACCGTCTTCAGGAGAGATAAGAGAGGGAAACAAAGCGCACTGGTTCAGAGACGGTTGGAGACCGTAAGTGTGTTCTTTTGATTTCTCTATGTTTCATTGTCTATATTGAACTATATATATATAGGAATATATACTGGAAAAAGTATCGACCGTGGAATAGAAACAAAACTAAAATTTATCGGGACTCGGTCAGTTTTTCAGGTTCAAATTAAACTCTCATTGCCATGTTTCGGTTTTTATTTAAAACCTTTTTCTTCATAGGCCGAAGTATAAATTTTGAAAAGAAAAACTAAGTATTACAGTACAAATTATTTTTCTTTGCAAAATAATTTATAATGTAATACTTAGTTTTTCTGTTTCAAAATGTATACTTCTACCTATGAAAAAGAATTTGACCCTGAAGAACTGACTATGTGCCGATAAACGAGCTTTTTTTTTCTAGAAATGTATATGGAGTATACAGTGGTTTTATATTCCTGAATATGTATAGTTATGTATACGTACGTATTGAGGTTCAGAATATTTATGGTTATGAAGTTTCTATCTCTCTCGTTTTCTCTCTTACACATACTCACCCATTCTCCTGTTTTTCTCTTTCTGAAACAGTAGAACAAAAGCTGTTATCATAATATAAATGTCTAAAAGGGAGATGTTTATTAGTCTTTCATTCCTTGAGGTAGTACAGATAGTGATTGATCCACTTATCAATATACACGCTTATTTGTGTACATCACACCACTGATGCATACAATATCATTAGCATTACTGCACCAGTAATAATATTTTTGAAAAGCGAAGGTTTTTCACCTATTAGGAAATAAACTCTTACAGTGGAACATAGCTTTTTATTCCCAATAGCCATTGGATCACTTGTATAGTTAATCTCACCTGCTTCTACATTGAAGATTTAAAACAAAGTTTCACACTTAAAACTTGAAAATATTTCTATTCTGTCTGAAATATATCAGAAATATAAAGAAAAAAATGACGGTTTAAGATAATTTTCAATTTAAGGTGTAGGATAACTTTATTTGTTATTCTTCAACGAAATTTTTCAATTTTGAATGGTGTTTTCATTTTTTATCATTTATAAATTATTATACTAGCAAATTTTTTTGAAATACTCTTTTCTTTCCCTTTTCCAAAAATCATAGAAATTCAAGTTACTTTAAGTGAGTGTTTTTTTTCCTCCGTGAAACATTTCCGATTAGAACATTGATTCGTTAGAGAAACTTATTTACATGAAAAGAATTAGAAATTACATGTTTGAAATGTTATATTGGTGTTGATTTTTTGCGTATTAGAATTTCATACTGCTTACATCACGTATAGTTCATTGAATTAATACAATGTTTTTCATTATACATATAAAAATCTTGTTAGTTCAGTGGATTCACTAAAAAAATTTCTATGTCCATGTAAACAATGTAAATAAATGTAAAAATACGACAATTATAGCAAGTAAACCATAAGTCCAGGATAGACATTCAGTTTTTATAGCTTTATTGCTCTTTGCCGTAATTGAAATTTCATAAAATTTTTTTATAAATTCTTAATTTTTTGTTTCATTTTCTGGCAAAATTTCATTTTTTTTAGAGCCGCTAAGCCTCAAAAATCATTTTCTGAAAACAGAGAATGTACTATAACGGCTCTTTGATTATGTAATTTTGAAAAAAATTATATCAGTTCATTTTCAAACTAATGTTACTAATGTTTTATTTTGAGGCATAGTTTCATTTTAATCCCTTAAACAGTATGGCTTGTATCACTCTCACAATCTTTCAGACTTTATAGAAAAAAAATCCTGTTGTTTTAAAAATGTGGATAATTTTTCTTTATTGCGTTTTTAGTCTCAAAGTTAATGCCAAAACTTCAGGACTCTAGAATTAGTAGTTTATGGGAAAAAAAAATTGTCAAAAAAATAGGTTTCAGGCAATGAAAGTGGCTTTACCATCATGTATAATTACTCCCAATCAATAGTGCTCATCTACACTATGAGGCTCATTTCTGTGTAAAATATCAATTTAACCACCAAAGATTCTAGACCGTAGCGTGGCCACAAAATTTGTATACATACTCAGGCGCCCACACCACAGACATTGTCGAAAAATCTTCATAAAACCACTTCTGGGACTTGAAAACATAGATTATATTTTATTTTGAAATAAAACATCTGATTCATTTTGTCACACAGACATACATACACACACACAAACACACACACATATATATATAATATATATATATTATATATATATACATAATTAATATATATAATTGGGAGACGTTTCATCAAACCATAAGAAATACAAAACAGGCATTGATTAACAATGGCTATAGCAACAGCAAATTCGATGATATTCTACAGTTGTACATCATCGAGTGAACAATGGGCAACAAGAAAATTCAAAAGCAACCAAAAATGGGACAATTCATAACATCTATTACAAAAACCAATATTCAAAGGCTTACTGAAAGAATATTGAAGAACATAATCAAGGACAACACAGAATGCATCAAGGCATCAAGAAGACCATCTCAAAATCAACATATATTACAAGAGTATCAGTACATCCAATATGATAATAAAGAACAACCTGCACTTAAAACCACAACTTCAGAGAACCAATGTAATTTACCAATATAATTGCTTGATAGGAAACTGAGATCCTAAAATCAAAATACATTGGTTCAACAACAACAACCATTTCAAGAAGACTTACAATGCATCTGTCTGCAGGAGCACCAAAAGAACACACCATGAAAGAACATAGAACAAAATTAACTAAAGAAATGCTGGTGATAAACACTGAAGTTTTATACTATGAATATGATCACAATAGACTACAAATTGCTGAAGCCCTTAAGATAATAGAACTAAAACCAAATATGAACAACCAAACCATGGGATTCAACAGGACATTAAAACTATATTCTAGAACAACACAGGAACACGAACCAAGATTGAAGACCCAAGAGATGGAACCCAGAGATATTTTATGAAGTTAAGTGGTACACCTGATTATGACAGATGGCTAAAACTGCTCCAAACAAAATGTTTATTTGGGTGATAGAATTATTTCTTGATGTTATGGAATATTATAATGTTAATTTAAGAAATGTATAATGTATATAGTGGTAGTTAGTAGGAATAAGTTGTTTTTTTTTATAAATATTATTAACTTTGAAGATGGTCAAGGAGACCGAAGCATGTCAGTTATAAATAATAAAGCATTTGGACAGTATAAAGATTTGGTAGTATATTTAGTACCAGAAAGATTTAAAACAAAGGTGAGAAAACTTGTAAGATGGACAATGAAATTTATTCATGCCACAGTACATAGGTCGTTCAACAAAATGTATATATATAGACATCATACATCATCAACAAAACGCCAAAAATGGACTTTGGATACCTCAAAACCTTCAAAATCTTGAGAATCAATTTTTTCATGACAATATATTTAACTTCTAGTAAATATATAGCCATTCGGTTAGAATAGACATTTTAAAAATAAATGAGGTATTACTAAAATATAATGTATTTAGTAGTAATAATTAATTTATGATACTCCGGTACTATAGCCTAGCAGGGTTGTGTGGGCTTACATTGTCTCAAATAGCTTATCCCTTTGAGAGCAGCATAATGCAATATAACTCACACTAATGAATTCAACCATAATTACAGCATTCACGCCTCAGAACACTTGAATGTCTCAGTATGTACATGCTCTAGTGCACTTTCGCGAGAACACTTAACAGTTTTGAATTATATTAAATAGACAAACAATGCTAATGATTCTCCTATAAAAATAATTTTCATTATTTTTTAACCAACAATGTTCTAAATGAACCTATAATTAAAACATTAAATATTTATCCAATATAATTTACTACTAAAAGTACATTTTTATATTATGTCCATCTTAAAGAGCATAACGTAAATGATTTAATATTAAATGCAATCTTGTTAATACCTTTAATTGAATTACATTTAAAATAATTAAAATGAAAGCTCCTACATTATGTTATTAATAGTTGATCATGCTTTTTAACAGGAGCAATCGAACAAGTAAGTTGCTCCTGGGCAACGTGAAATTAATATAACTAACCTAAATCATAATCACGGGCTCTAAACATATTGCTCTCTAGGGACGTTAGGGGTTGGTTGCTGGGCTTTGGAAAGTTAGGCAAATATGTAGGATAAAAGTCAGTTTCTTCTCTTTTCCCATGGGTCCTAAGAGTATATTTGATTCGTTGGGTTCTTCTCTCAGGCTATTTTGTATAGGCCTTATGTAAAGTTTAAGATTCCTTAAAAATACCACCGTTTCTTATTTAAGTTTTGTTATATTTCTCTCAAACATTGAAACTTTTATTATTTTTAGTCCATTGTTCAGAAAAATAATTCACATTTTTAATAATTGATAAATGACTAACTAAGAAACTTTTTTATAAGCTAAGCCTTAAAATGACCAAAAGCCTAGGAAGACAGATATATACACACACACTGGTTCCAACGTAAAAAAATGTACACCTTTTTTTCTACATTTTTTCTGGATTGATATTTAGTCACATATTTACGTATTTGTTTACTCTTTTTATACAATTTTGCATATGTTGATAGCAAGAACTTTCTTTTTGACAAATAAAATTCATTTAAATATAGAGAAATATTTCTTTTTTGACGTGTTTTTAATTTCTTTCTCTTTGTCATTTATATATATATATATATATATATATATATATATATATATATATATATATATATATATATAGTTCAATATAGACAAAGAAACATAGAGAAATCAAAAGAGCACACTTACAGTCTCTAATTTTCGGTTTGAACCGTCTTCAGGAGAGATAAGAGAGGGAAACCAAGCGCACTGGTTCAGAGACGGTTGGAGACCGTCTATAAATATATACATTAGTAAAAGCTGAGAGCAGTCCTTTTTAAATACATGCATTTAAAAACTTTGTGTCTCATTCCACTTGATTTAACTTCGTCGAATATTTTTTCTAAATTTCGAAATCTTTTCTTAAATTCAGCGTTTAACTTAAAAATAAAAAAACATTAATTTATTTTTTAAGTGATTTAATTTTTAAGTTGAACCCTGAATTGAAGAAAAGATTTTGAAATTTAGAAAAATTTTCAATGAAGTTAAATCAAGTGGAATCAGACAAAGTTTTTAAATGCATGAGAAGAATTTGGGTAGTGCAATACCGAAGAAGAACTTCGGTAGTGCACGTTTTTACGAAGAACATCACATACTAATGTATATATATATATGTGTGTGTGTGTGTGCGTGCGTATGAGTGTGTGTGCGTGTGTGTGTGTTGTGTGTGTGTGTGTGTGTGTGTGTGTGTGTGTGTGTGCTGTGCGTGCTGTGTGTGTGTGTGTGTGTGTGTGTGTGTGTGTGTGTGTAAAAAGATTTCACATAAACACGTGAAACAACAATCAATGATCAAACCACAAAAAGAAATGGGAAAACAAAACTAAGATCTTTCAACCGTAACAAGCGGTCTTCGTCAGAGTCATAATCCCAGTGTGTGTGTGTGTGTGTGTGTGTGTGTGTGGTGTGTGTGTGCGTTATGATCAAGAAAATATAGTCAAAAAATATTTATGCCTGATGTGATCTGAAATATACTCGTAATAGAGTTCTGATGATTATTAATTAACCAGCCCTGATCGTTTGACAATAAGTATTACTCATTCTGTGTTGAAAGATCAAATAAAATGTTATGAATGAAGAATTTATATTGTAGCTATAAATAAAAATACAATCGCTTTGCAATAGAGCCTGTAATTTTGAGTATATCGGCACTCAGTGGAAAGCAATAAGTAGTAAATACTTAATAAAGATATTGTCTAAGGATGAGTGATGGTTCTGAAGGCTGATCGCAGTATAAACAATTTATAAAGAGAAGGGTTTGCAAGAATGAGGTTGTGTGGGAGGGGGAGGAAGTAGTGAGTTATGGATTGCGTGTGTAAAGCCAGAGAGGGAGAAAAAAGCCCTTTACCCTTGAGTGTGGCATTGGGGTTGTTGCGGTGGGGGTGGGAGGAAGGTCCATCTATTAGAGCCCATTAAGCCTTTCCTGCATAATATTTAGCGAGGATTTCTCTACTGACCATCTTCTGGCAAAAAAAGTACCATTCAACCAAAATGTGAATAACAATCATAATGTAAAAATACTTACTCAAGCTGGTATTCTGAATGAGTCACGATATTTTAATCCAAATATTTAGTGAAAGTACTTTTATTTTCCCATTCTTTCTCATTTATTTTAATAGATTATACAAAATTTATTTCATTATATTACTCGGAACTCTAACAGTATACAGTTAGGATATTTTTTTCAGCCCAACTATTGTTAGAAACAATCAGTTACATTTAATCCTCTCGTAATTCAGTTAATGTTTCTCTTCACGTTTAAAAAAAATTATAAATATTTGGTATCATAAAAAGAGTATTTACATTGATATCATTGTTATCGTAATTGTTTTTTAGCAATTTGAACTCAATCAATTAAATAAATTGCTACTTTAAAATGTATTTAAATCAATATTTATTTACTCTTTCCTAATTACGGAAAGTAAAATACCTTTGATTGATGAAAAAACACTGTAAGCTATTAAAAGTCACATAAACTATTATAAGAATTAGCGCAAGAGGTTTGAAAAATCACAAAAAAAAAATGGACATAGTCCTCTTTCCTAATTTAGCATACGTCATAATCCGAAGAAAACTGATCTACTTGGTGATTAGGTAACATACGACAAATAGTGCTATATTTTCACTACCCAAGTAGGAAAATGTAAAAACCTCACCCTAAAGGCAAGGAGATGACATGTGGAGGTCAAATTGTGTACATAGTGTAATATAAAAAGATTTCACATTAACACGTGAAATAACAATCAATGATCAAACCACAATATCAAATGGGAAAACAAGACTAAGATCTTCTAACCGTAACATGCAGTTTTTAACTCCGACGGAGACCGCTTGTTACGGTTGAAAGATCTTAGTCTTGTTTTCCCATTTCATATTCTGTTTCGGTAATTGATAGTGTAATATATATAAAATTACGAAAAAGGAATCCATAGACTAAATGAACTAAACTCATGGAATGAATTGCATTCAAGACATCACAAAAATTCAGTGATAAGTGACTCACTAATGCAAAGTCTACTTATTTGCATGTGTATTCCCACAAGTCAGACTAATTAGAAATAAATAGTAAAGTATCTTGATATAATAAATAATTAAGAAAAGTTCAATCAGTTAAAAATCAGATGATAGCTTATCTTGTTCAAAGTATGGCATATTTAAATTTGATGGTATGCAAATTGAAATAGTAATTTTACTTTATCTACTCTTACTGAAATGTTCTATTTATATATGTAGCTTACAATATTCCAACATGAAGATACCTCCATTTCTGAAACTTCTCCTTTCTTCCTTTTGTTCATAAACTAATTAGCCCAAAGGGTTCTAAATTAATTATAACTTCTTCACCTATATTGATGTTTGGCATTTCTCCTAAAAGTAATTTTAACATTACGGTGGTTTCTGATGTTCACTATTCATATTTTTTTTTTTTTTTTAGAAAATTAAGAGCTTAAATCATTCCGAACTGACTGAAACAATTTTTTTTTAATTACTTCAGTAATATTTATTAATATTTAACTATTAAGTTTGATCTTATTAGTGTTTCCTATGTTTTTTCAATGCCCCTTCAGTGGGGTGCAGTGTAAGTCTTCTTGATAACATTGTACCTGTTAATCCATGAGGATAAGATATAAAGAACTTACAGCTTGTTATGAAGTAATAACATCGATTTACTACTTGAGAACGTTCGAAGCTGCCTTGAAATTCAGGTCATTTCTTTTAATTATGCTAGCTGAACTCAATTTTATGTAATGTTTAATGAGTTCAGATGTTTATTGGTCTATATATAAATCAAAATTATTTTTTAATGTCTTCCAATACCATTTGTTATAAATTAATTCATTTAAGAAGTTGTTTGATGTTCTAAGATAAATCTCATCTTATGCCATAAGTATACATTATGGCAGAAATAAAACTACTTTGCAGTACATTTGGAAGCTAGTTCAAAATTTTATAAAAAATATTTGGTTGTATTTCATGTATTATTTAGTACTAAAGCAAGTAATATATCTATATTGATATTCCCTTTATTAAGTGTAACTATTCAATAGACAATAAAATATTAATTCACAAACTAGGATTAAGTTTGGTTTAATTTAACTACATTACAATTAAGATTGAAAATGATAAAATGACCAGTCAAAACATGTCACTTCACCTACTTACAACGTGGGGTAGTACCATAATCGAGTGATTAAGCGCCTCTAACACTGAACTAAGACTTTTGGCCTTCACGAGGCTACCCTGTTAATCTGCTATATTCTATAATATAGAATCTATATGTAGGGACAAACGAAACAGAAGGAGAAGGTGATCAGGGGCTGGGCCTGACCACCTTCGTTACACATCCTTCCTAATCCTCAAATCCCCACCTTTTATCTCAGCCCCAATCTAAGGTATGCAATCCGTGCCTAAGGATGGATGATACAGGGGTTACTGTATTATGAACGGGGCCTCAAGGGTACCAGGCGACCCCCTTGAGTAAATAGCCCTACTCCGGTATGCGGTGCCCTGCCGGAACAGACAAAATACCTGGACCCAGCAAAAGTGCTGACGTTCTTGGAGGTGTTGAAACTAACAGCTGGGGTACTTCAGTACAGAAGGGGGGAAGTACAATAGTTTTTAAGATGCAATGCTATAATCACCCTCAAATAATAATACTTACAACACTTTTTTAGCTCAACTTACCCGTCTTGTTAGAAATTGCAAAGGAAATGTACGAAAGAAAGGATACTGATGTCATCTTAATACTGATACTTATACTGATAATACTGATAATCTTAATACTGATGTCTGTTATTTAAGTTTGAGATGCATAATACATAATTAAAAATGACAAACCTTTCCATGAATTATTATCAAACTACCAATAGTATCAACATAAATATGATATCAGAAATTTTTCTTTGCTTATATCAACCATCCAATTAAAATTAGGATGAAAGCGAGTGAGTTTTGCAGTCGAGAAGTAGACTGTTTCTTTCTATCTAACGGCACATAGAGAGAAGCGAGGCCTCAACATACCTTTCGAAGACAATAGAAGTACCTTTACTGCAACATAAGAAAGACAAACTTTTACTCTTATTGGTTTCCAATCCACCTTACCTCGGGTATAAAAATGAATAACTGAGATGGTGAATCTCAAATTAAGACATCCATGGACTTTGCCAACATATTTTGAAATCGCAGGACCTGTAAACTATTAATCTATTGATAGAGATAGATTAAGATTAATAGAGATAGATTAATTATTTGGTAGAGGTAGATAGGTAATCTATTAGTTTCATAGACTAATGGCAACATGAAAAACCCATTTTTCAATAGTATTTATAGTTATTTTAGATTTGTTCATGATCTCCTGACGTAGTCTCGTTTTTTTAACAATATTTTGTGTTACAGAAGTTTATTTCCACTAAAGTATTACAGATTATAACAATTTTTTTTCGAAAACAAGACTAGGCTATCATGAGTCAGTTCTAATTGGCAATAAAGAGCGAAACTAAGAAGAAAGTCAAGGTTTGGGGGGGGGGGGGGGGGGGGGGGGGGGGGGAGAATGGATTGAAGGAGGAGGGAACTCTTACCAACTGTCTGCAAACTTCCTTAAAATATTTTTAGTTTAAGTCATTTCTAATATCTGTAGTTATTTGGGTAAATATTAGTAACCACGTTGATAATGAAAACTTTAAAGTAACTTACGATCCATTAAAATCTACAATAATAGTTAATTTGACGCAGAAGATGAACTGGTTATGCAAAATAATCTACTATCTTGATAAATATCACTGTTAATAAACATAATAACATTAAGGCTAAATACAAAATATCACTGATAATAAACATAATAACATTAAGGCTAAATACAAAATATCACTGATAATAAACATAATAACATTAAGGCTAAATACAAAATATCACTGATAATAAACATAATAACATTAAGGCTAAATACAAAATATCACTGATGATTAACATAATAACATTAAGGCTAAATACAAAATATCACTGATAATTAACATAATAACATTAAGGCTAAATACAAAATATCACTGATAATAAACATAATAACATTAAGGCTAAATATAAAATATCACTGATGATTAACATAATAACATTAAGGCTAAATACAAAATATCACTGATAATAAACATAATAACATTAAGGCTAAATACAAAATATCACTGATAATAAACATAATAACATTAAGGCTAAATACAAAATATCACTGATGATTAACATAATAACATTAAGGCTAAATACAAAATATCACTGATAATTAACATAATAACATTAAGGCTAAATACAAAATATCACTGATAATAAACATAATAACATTAAGGCTAAATACAAAATATCACTGATAATTAACATAATAACATTAAGGCTAAATACAAAATATCACTGATAATAAACATAATAACATTAAGGCTAAATAAAAATATCACTGATAATTAACATAATAACATTAAGGCTAAATACAAAATATCACTGATAATAAACATAATAACATTAAGGCTAAATACAAAATATCACTGATAATAAACATAATAACATTAAGGCTAAATACAAAATATCACTGATAATAAACATAATAACATTAAGGCAAATACAAAATATCACTGATAATAAACATAATAACATTAAGGCTAAATACAAAATATCACTGATAATTAAACATAATAACATTAAGGCTAAATACAAAATATCACTGATAATTAACATAATAACATTAAGGCTAAATACAAAATATCACTGATAATAAACATAATAACATTAAGGCTAAATACAAAATATCACTGATAATAAACATAATAACATTAAGGCTAAATACAAAATATCACTGATAATTAAACATAATAACATTAAGGCTAAATACAAAATATCACTGATAATAAACATAATAACATTAAGGCTAAAATACAAAATATCACTGATAATAAACATAATAACATTAAGGCTAAATACAAAATATCACTGATAATTAACATAATAACATTAAGGCTAAATACAAAATATCACTGATAATAAACATAATAACATTAATGCTAAATACAAAATATCACTGTTAATAAACATAATAACATTAAGGCTAAATACAAAATATCACTGATAATAAACATAATAACATTAAGGCAAAATACAAAATATCACTGATAATAAACATAATAACATTAAGGCTAAATACAAAATATCACTGATAATTAACATAATAACATTAAGGCTAAATACAAAATATCACTGATAATTAACATAATAACATTAAGGCTAAATACAAAATATCACTGATAATAAACATAATAACATTAAGGCTAAATACAAAATATCACTGATAATAAACATAATAACATTAAGGCAAAATACAAAATATCACTGATAATAAACATAATAACATTAAGGCTAAATACAAAATATCACTGATAATAAACATAATAACATTAAGGCAAAATACAAAATATCACTGATAATAAACATAATAACATTAAGGCTAAATACAAAATATCACTGATAATTAACATAATAACATTAAGGCTAAATACAAAATATCACTGATAATTAACATAATAACATTAAGGCTAAATACAAAATATCACTGATAATAAACATAATAACATTAAGGCTAGATACAAAATATCACTGATAATAAACATAATAACATTAAGGCTAAATACAAAATATCACTGATAATTAACATAATAACATTAAGGCTAAATACAAAATATCACTGATAATTAACATAATAACATTAAGGCTAAATACAAAATATCACTGATAATAAACATAATACATTAAGGCTAGATACAAAATATAACTGATTATAAACATAATGACATTAAGGCTAGATACAAAATATCACTGATAATAATAATAGATACAATTTTGGTGATTGACTTTCAATATGTTCTGAAACTATTAATGAAGTAAAATCAAACAATGTTTCTGTGTGTATTTGTTCAATTAATTAAAATGTGTTTTTATCATTCTTATCATAAAAATAATTTCTTATAGTTCACTAACAAAAAAATAATCAATAGATTTTATCATTTTTTTTATTTCAGTTAATGTAATAATTACATCATAGTCATATTTCTTATGAGAACATAATTATTTTAATGAAATGAATTCAGAAGTTTAATCAAACTGAATGACTATACTTACCAGGTTGTTTGAACTAACTTACACCAGAAGGAACTTTTGTGATTTGGTAAAAAACTAACTAATCAAATACCTTAAATGTACTTATGAAAAAATTAGACAACATTAATAAATATGATATATAAAAAAAATTAAAGCATGATTACATGGACTAAATAAACTAATTTTACAACAATAGCATATACAAACTGATCACAAACTCCTGTTTTATTTCTTTTGTCAAAGACAAGCAACAACTGAAGGGAAGTCTCATTGAAATGGCTATACAAGTTAAAGGTTCTATGTTGATTTGATGAAATAAATTAAGGAAATTGATATAAAATTAGTAGAAACGGTTAGATTGGTAGTTTGTTTTTTTAGACTAACTATCTCTTAAGGGGTTAAAGTTTGCGAAGAATGAATAAATGGCAATTTTCAACTGAAGCAAATTTTCGATTCATAAAATATAAGTTTGGATATTTTATACTGAAATGGGATTCAAGAATATGTGCTCTTAAAGATACAGAATCTGTAAGTGAAAAGAAAACAAAGAGGGAGTAAGTGAGAGAGTTATAGAGACATGGTTAAGAAGAAAACAGGAGTTTTATTCACTTATTTCATGTGACAGTATACTAACGTAAACATATTCAGAATCTATATTTAGTCGCCTGACTGGAATTGTGATCAGCATATTTCTTCAGATATTTAAAAATCCCTTCAAATATGTCAATATCCGAAATTAGGTTTATTAGTTTCAACTATTAAACGATATATTAAAAACTATAAAATGGAGTTTGTTATTGTCTGTATAAGAAATAGATTGTTTGGTAAAGATATTGTGCAAATAGAGATATCGTACGATGTGATGAACCTATCATGCATTAGGCTTTGATTATGCTCTTTGTACTTAATATCTTCTAGAGTCCAAGGTCAAATGTAGCAACTATGAAATTGAATTAATTTTTGGAATTTTAATTCCATTTATTTAAATTTCTTTATTTATAAGGTGTAAATACCATTTTAAATTAAGTATACTTATTTTCCTTATTAGATTGATATCTCTTTCAATCATTATTAGATTTTAGTTCTCAACCCGTATATTGTCTTTAAATTGACATGACATTAGAAAAAACTGAATGATCTCTTGACACATTCACATTGATGTCAGGAGTTATATTGTAGTTTAAAATACAAAAAAATATTTCAGTAATAGAATAGTTTGTTATAAATCCTAATAAAATTTATCTGAACTGGTATTGAAGGCTACGAGCTAAAGCAGTATGCTGAAAAGCACACTGGAAGTGCTTCTCTCGTGATAGAATTATTGAAACAACGTGACTATCATTCATTACCCACGTCTATGTGATACCAATGTAGACTACATTTCCATAATGAACTTTTGATTAATATATGCCCTTAGATTGGCACCTCTTCTATGATTTTCTCAATACCTCTCAAGTTACAAAGGTATTACCGATATTGTGTATCCAAGCCACTCAGAGGTACTACAATAAAAAATAGATTACTTCTAATATTTACAGATATGCTTTTAGTGTCTTATATGGTTGCTTGATGTTAGAAGAAACTTTCGCCGTTATTTATTGATGTAGGTATTGTTATAGATCAGTTTTTTCAAAATTTTTAAGTACTGACCCCCTTAAGACACCATTTGAGTTGCCACCGCCCCCTAAAGAATTTAATTGATACACAATATTTTTTAAATTTCAAAATGTATTACATGTAAATAAATTCTAAGGTGCTGAAAAATGTTAAATAAACTCAAACATTGTTTCAATTCATTTTTTTTTTACAAGAATTGAATTTACACAAACAAGTTTATAAAACGAACAGAAATTTTCAGTTCCAATTGTCGTGTGGACAGTGCTTTATGGCAGTTTATAATTCGTACATAATGGTAACATGTAATATCTAGAGATATAGTTGACTATGTAGAACCCTATCTTTCATTCATTCTTCAGAAATAATACAATTTTGTGCGAGTCGCAATTAACCCTCTTCACTCCACAAAACTTACCTGTTGACTGACGGACCTTACTCGGTTATTACATCCAAGATGGAAAACAAGAACAGTCGCAGGTTTTCACACAATGCCTGCAGTGTGAGTCCTCCTAGTCATAGAACAAATAGTAAATAGAATTCTTTCAACCTATTTATTACTTAAATAACTGTATCTTCAATCTATTTTGCATGTTCAACGCTCCCTTCTTTATATTAGAAACCCCTATAAAAGGCGGCATTTCCTACTACCCCCTTGAACTTCTTTAACTCCTCTAAGGGGGCGGTACGGACCACTTTGAGAAACACTGTTATAGATTATGTTGTTGTAGAACCAGTACAAACTGTTATCTATGATCTAGATGTTCCCCTTAGTAGCTATTTTTTTTGTCACCAGGAATAATAATGTGGGTGGTGATTATGGTTTAATATTTATACCTGATTGTAGCAGCTATAGTGCAATCCACGATGTAGTTCTTCTTCTTAGTGATGATTCTAAGTAGCACAAATGAACATTTTAGTATGTGACATTTAGACTATTACATTTTAAAAATCAAATTGAGATACTTAGAAAATGTCATTCAGATTTGAGAAAATTTATACGTTTTGATTTAAATGTTATTGTTTATATTGCTTCATAAATTAAGTAAATTTGTATTTGTGTGATTACGTGCGAGAATTTCTTTATTTCTATATGTGTGCCTCTGTAGGAGTGTGAATATATATTAAACATTTATGAACAAGCTACAAGTCACTTATTTTCAAATACATTTCTAATTTCACAGATAAAGCGAGTTATTGTTATTTAGATTATTAATTTACTTTTCATTAATCTTGCTTCATGAAACATTTACTTATTTGTAATTTTCCTTGAACTTTCAATTGTGTTTTATTATTGCCTTATCTTGAATATTGCGAAATAAAATATCTTGAGATGTCTGTAATATGATACTGTGTAATATTGAAAAGGAAAGGTATTACATATTTCATTAGACGCAAATACGCTTAAATATTATAAAAATGATTAATTTTTGAGACAATTAATATAACAGTAATAGAAAGGACAATTTATTTATATAATTGATTTATATGATATGTTTATGTATAAAAAAGTGAATGTAGATCACTGCAGATCTTTGAAAGCAGTATTATTTGTACTTGTACTATACTTTATACCTGTTCTTTGTTCCAGGTACGTACCCAAAACTCCCAGCCAAGAAGACTGTTTTTGAATCATTTTTACGACTATATTACAAGCAATACATCCATAAAACATTGTTTTATCTAACTAAAGGTTCGTATTCATACACAGTTATCTTTTATAAGATTTAATCCATTATTCGGAGTCAACCTAATATATTGTTTGGAGAAACAATGAATGTGAAACCTGAATTGAATTGCTCAATTGTAACTCGTTATTCATGAAATCCAATTTAACTTTACAAAAACTCAATTGAATTCAATACAGTGCAAATTATTTCTTTTCAACTTTGTTGCTGTCTTTAAACATTTTTTCTATCTTAACTACCACATAATAGGCACATATATATCGACTATTTAATGTAGTGTACTAGTATAACAACTCTCTTAATCAATTGAATTATATGTTCTTTACTATTGAACAGTTTTTTCCCTTAAATACAATCATGATATATTTTGTGTTTAGTTTTTTCAGTAAATTATTAGCTTAATTGAGACAAATAAAAAATAAAAGTGGGAAATAATAATGACAGTTTTGTTCTGAAAGCACTGACAATATCATTGACTAACACTTATCATAGATAAGCAAAAATAATTAGCACAGTTAAAAAGTAAGGATGGAATTTAATGGAACTTCATGCAATTCTTTTGACGAATAAGCTATTCTGGCAAAGTTTGCTTCAATGCTATTAATCTAGTAGTTTGCTTTAATTGCAAGTAATTTGGAGGATTTAAGATAGCGTTAGCAATGTTAAATATAATTGTTTGAGATATTAATAGATATTAATTACTAAATATATTACTAGTGCGTAAAGAGAGTATTAGTAAGCTATCAGGACAATTTGAAAGGTAGAATATGATACATGAAGGTTTTTGAGACAAAATCAAAAGGATTCCTTAATACCGAATTAATTAACATTGCAGTCTATGGGCACTAATCACTAATATTTCTTTTTCAAAAATTTTTGTAAATTTGGAAATGTATTAGTTAAATCTGCTTAAAATATTTTTGCATACTTGTATAATTAATTTTCTCCCAATTCAAACTCAAACCTTACTAAAAAGAAAACAAATCGGGTTTTCTAAATTGTTGCTATGGTCATAGTATGTCAATAGCAAATGGTCGCAAATCTGATTTTCTATCAGAGTGCAACAAAGCATTCCAACAATGATTGTGAAAATTGTACATGTTACTCTGTCTGAAAATTCATTAGTTAATTAGAAGTATAACAGCTTTCAGTTGAGAAAGAGGTGCACAGTTTTTTGACAAAATAAAAAAAAAGTATAAATGGGTTACATTTTTGGTATTTGTCAAAAAATTATTATTTATACTTTTCCATTAATAATAGGGTTCAATGATCAAACCACAATAAGAAAATGGGAAAACAAGACTAAGATCTTTCAACCGTAACAAGCGGTCTTCGTCAGAGTCAAAAAACCCAACTCTTGTTTTCCCATTTTCTTATTGCGGTTTGATCATCGATTGTTATTTCACGTGTTTATGTGAAATCCTTTTATTAATAATAGGGTGTAAATGTGATACCTGCAATATCTTCAATATTTTTACCATTTTACCATTATACTAAATACCATTAGTAATATTTCTTGATTATTTAGAATAGTGGTAAATTGTTAAAATGTTTAATTTAAATGTCCAGTTACAGTATTTTATGCATCAATCATATATTTATTAAACAATTTGCCACAAGTTTTATCAAAAAAATATTAGATGAAAGTAGTAGTTATAATAACAACAATGTCCGTTGGTGAGGTCGAAGAGGTCACTGAATTGTTCAATCCTCTCGGCACATGTGTGTATCAGCCAGATTAGTATGCTTCATATTTGAAATTTTCTATCTATCGTTAAAGTAGAAAATATTAAATAGCAAATAACGAATAACAAATAAAGAAAATGTTTATGCCTAATAATGTTTATTTTAATATTCAAATAATATATGAATGTACATGATTTTGTGAAAATTACTATTGAGGACAAGAGTATTTCACATAGTACAAGTACCTAATTATCATTTATGCACTAAAGGGAGTGTTTCTTTAATTCACATTTAGAATTAGAGAATAATAGAACTAATGTGCGGATATTACTAAGTAAGCAAAATGTTTCCCTTATTTGTAGATATTAAATTATAAAAGTAAAATCAAACTATAATTTTTACATTCAATAATAAGATACAATAGCCCACACATTTACAGTTCTAATGGTGGTTCAGTACCAATTGATGGTTCAGTTAGCAGCTTCAACATCCCATCAGGTGTCTCTTGCCTGCCATTTAGCTTCCTGTCCAGAGCTGTCTCTCCACACACATGTCTGCTCTCGCTCTTATGCTTTCTATTCAAATAAATTAATTATCAATTTAATTACTGTCAATATCTTTGTTAAGCCGTCGGTCCCGAGCCTGTATGATGTCCTCCTTAAAGATCCCTAATCGAAATGCACTTGAGTTAACAAAAATTAGTACTCCCAATGTAGTATCAGTAGAGCCACTACTGATTCAATAATATATCGACCGTTTGATAGAATAGTTAAATTATATAGGGTTAATGTTTTTTTTAGATCATTCAGTGATGTTTGGGTCTTTGGACCCAATGGTTACGGTTCAATTCCTTGAAGGAATTCCTCTTGAGGATGGAGACAATCCAAAACCGATGCACCGACACCACCACCAGTTTGCAATGTAGATTGGTTCACACTGCATCACTTTTTCATACTTTACCTTCATCTACACTTTCTGGTAATAACAACATCTGTTAAGTTGCCATCAAATTATCTTATACGGTTTGAAGTTAAATACAAAAAGAGCAGTCACTATGCGACGAATCTTATTCATGTAATTTTTTTAAAATGCGTTTAGTAGACACACCAATATTTCACTTGAAGGACCTCAGAATCTTTCAAATTAAAAGATGAAAGATAGTAACTCATTTTCAAATAAATAACTAAGTAATAAATATCTACAGTAATATAGAATATTTTATAGATCCAGAACTATTTATTACAGTATCATGGAAATATAAAAAAATATGCGACTTATATTTTATTCAATCAATTAATTTAATTCACAATAAATAAATTATGAATTTGTCTGTATTACACTATGCTATTCAATAAATCGCATTTATATGAAATGTATAATTTGTGTTGTGGCTCAGTCGTACAGACAATAAAGTTACTTGTCATGGTAAAGAAATTGGTTTGAATCCGTTAACACTTGGTGCCTCCTGTTTCCTTGATTAAATGTTTTCGACGACTTCAAATTATGTCATTGGTCGCTGATATTAAGCCTCCTGTAAAAAACATAAAACAACATAACATTAAATAATAAATGTTCAGTTTACAAATTTATATAAAAATCATATTATCAATATGAGATCATGGTTGCCAGATCTTTGAACAGGAATAGTTAAAGATTATACATGATTTGGATATTAAAAGTGTCGATCTTCATTACCTAGAAAAAAATAAGTGACATTTTTTTTTGTATTTCGAATGTGCCAACCTGAGCAGCAATTTTTATAACACGAAACTGCATTTAACTAAGTGTTGAAAATATTCGATGACAATTAAACCAATTTTTAATGCACTCTAAAAACAGCTGTTATCAATACAGAAGTTTTAGAAGTTATTATTTCAAAAGTCAAAACTGTTTGTTACAATCTGGTTTTCAAAATGATATATATTTCTTAATTGTTTACAAGTACTGATTGATAACACTCTTTCGGATAAAAGAAGATTGAAAGATAAATTTTACACGAAAAGAGTTAATTAGAGTTAATCATTTATCCTGGCTGACGTTTAATCTGGGAAAGCCATTTCTCCTAGAACTACATTCTAAAGATTTAGGAGGGATGTTCTTTTTAGGAAAACAACTCCGAGCCTATAGTCATACGTTTTCGGAATAGCGTCTAACAAGGTTAGCTACAACCTCCTTTTCCACATTTTTACGGAGCTCATACTGTAAATTACTACCAGCCCTTTCGACATTATAAATATACATTATTTATGTTTTCTAATTAGACATGCATACAATTAATTAACTAGATATTTCATTTTAATTAGAGTAAAATACACGAAAGTTTGATTTCATTTATTTGAATACCTTCCTACTACTGACCAATTAATTTTTATTTCCTTGAATTTGATTTTATTTCGTTTGATCATGATTAAGAAGAGGTTTTTACAATATCATCAGAATCATTTCTTGAACCACATTTGTAATTACAAAACTATTTTATTTTAAATTAGATATTTAAATATAGTCCATACATGAATGTTGTCAAAATTAAATATTAATATTCATTACATTCTACATTCTACTTCTTCATTACATTCTTAGTAACCCTGAATAAGTATACGTACCTTTTTTATTATTATTTATTTATGTATTGATTATACTGCGTCCTAAGAACAGTTAGCTTCAACGCTTCCAAGAAGTTTAGTACTTTTGCTGGGTCCAACGGTAAAGGACCTTCTATAGTTTTATTGAGTGTCCCGAACACCTGCCTCCGTATAGCACAGTGGCTTGACAGTCAACCAGCAGGTGGAGGGTGTTTTTACCTTTTCTTGCAGAATCTGCACAAACCATAATTGATAATGGCCATTTTTCGCGGATAGCCATTAAGTTTGCAGTGAACCGTTAGAAATCCGGTTAAAATCCTTAGATTATTCCTGCTCCTTTCTATGCAATACAAGATTTGCCTATTCTCAAACTTATTGAGAACTATCTTTGATTGTCTGTATCCTTGAAGAGAATCCCAGTGTTGCTTCCTGTTTTCTCTATCCTCATTCCTAATGAGTTCTTGTATAGTGTGTTGTCCTATACCACCGTATTGTTCTGGACCAATATGCGGTTTCCGAGCACCTTCCATTGCAAGTTCGTCTGCTTGTCCATTTCCCTCTACTCCTGTATGTCTTGGCACCCAGTAGAGAGAGATTATGTTCCTAATATTCAGGAGATTGAGTTTATTTTTGCAGTTCAGGACCATCATTGAGCTGATAAGGTTTGAGCTCAATGCTTTGATCGCTGCTCTTTAATAGTTCATATTTAGCTGAAAATTCAATTTAACAACAAAAACTTTAATTTTGAACTCATAATTACTATATATATATATATATATATATATATATATATATAAAGATCTCACATAAACACGTGAAATAACAATCAATGATCAAACATCAATAAGAAATAGGAAAACAAGACTAAAATCTTTCAACCTTTACAAGCGGTCTTCGTCTAAGTTGAGTTTTTGATTCTGACGAAGACTGCTTTTTACGGTTGAAAGATCTTAATCTTGATTTCCATTTCTTATTGTGGTTTGATTATATATATATATATATATATATATATATATTATTACTGCTGGAATTACGTGATGTCTAAAATGAACTTCATTGTAAATGTAATAGCGTTTTCTTGTTTTTGACGATAAATTACGTGCAGCAGTATTGTGTCTGGAGAGAATCATATATGTAGATATGATTTTAAAGTCATACTTACAAATATAAGTACAAATTATGATTAGCTTGATTAGAAATGCAAGTAGTGTCTAATACATTAACTTCTCTGCCACATACTGCTTCTCTTTACGTATGAAAAAGTTAAATAGTTGTTTGATCTAAGATAAAACTAAATTTTACAATGGTATTGTGTAGATATCATTTGTCCTCAAAACACCGTGTGCCGTTAGTTGTCTGCCACAATTCCATAATTCATGAATAATAAATACAAACAAAAGTATTATTCAGTCCATAAATATACTACTAAATAAAGGCAGTTCATGTTCTGATCCCTTTGATAACACACAACCGAGCATTTATATTCACAGTCTTTCTTTATTTATTAGAGTTATAAACATCTTTTAGTTTAAATGATATCAATTTTAGAGAAAAATTTCGTACATTGTTTGTCCATTTTCAACTATATGATTGGAGGTTTTTTCGGTATAGATCTTATGATTGAAGCTGCTGCAACCGTTTTTGCGTAGACTAGCTGAAGTAATGATATTATTTTAGGAAATGTTTTCGTTATGTCATTTACACCATAAGGCTGAAAAGTTATTCAACAAATGACTTTATAATCCATAAATATAAATGTTTACCAACACTTACAATTCCTTGGTAAATATGCTAATACATTGTAATAAAGGAGAAAAAAGTATTTTAGATGTATTATATAAAAAATATTGAAATAATTAAACATAAAAAACTATAAAGTAAATCATTTTACCGATTATCGTCACAATCGCTTTAATGACTCCACTGTCTGTGGTTTATATCATGCCAGACAACTTCTTCAACAGATAAAACCAAACCGATTTATTTCCAGAGCTCCATACTTTGGTGTCATTAAATAGCTACAAAGCTTTGATTTGTTGACCAAAAAGAACTAGCTAGGTCACGAACATGTTAAATCCCAATTTTTCAGAAATCGTAACATTATTTTTATGTTTAAAAGTAATTTTATCTTCTCTGATCTGACTAGTTTTAAATTTTCACTGTCAGACAAACTATGAAACATTAATCACCAATCCTCTCGTAGAAAGTGCTAAACTTCTTCCTGTTTTGTTAAACAATGCAATCGTATTTTGCATAGTAAAACAAACAGTGTGCAAGATCTGTCTCAGTATTCATTAGATTATATAGATCCATAAAAATATGATTATTTTTCAAAATAACAACAACATGATGTTTGTATGTATCACCACTCGTACATTCATTCTATATTTACAGCTAATGCGACTGTCAAACTTGCTGAAAATTAAGGCTGAGCTTTAGATGGATAATAAAAAAAAAAAAAAGAAAAATATATTTAAATAACGGAAGAAATCATCTAGAAAAAGTTTCTTCTTGCTTGTTTCACTGAAAATGGAAAAGAACGAATTAACAATATTGAGACTGTAAAAGACACATTTACCCTCGACATAATGAAATTCCTGCAAATAAATCATTTTTATTTCCAAAACTGCGTTCAGAACACAACTGAAATAGTAAACATTTTTTCAGTACCGAAGGGACAAAATTAAGGTCAATTTCACTGTCTGTAGCCTAATCTTAACGAATTTCTATTAATACTTACTTTTGGAATAAAATATACTAATTAATGAGGACGTACAATTATGAAATGTAAGTATAGCTCGATATTTTGGATATAAATAGTAGTGCCTTTTGTACTAGCTGTTGAGATGTATGGCTTTGTTCATTTTATTTTTTTCTGTTTTAT
Organism: Hermatobates lingyangjiaoensis; assembly: GCA_026182355.1. NCBI lineage: Eukaryota > Metazoa > Arthropoda > Insecta > Hemiptera > Hermatobatidae > Hermatobates > Hermatobates lingyangjiaoensis. Next base: position 1,513,500 of record JAPFBL010000188.1, on the reverse strand, counting down.
GAGTATGCTAGCAAACGTTTAGAAATAGAGCACAGAGGGATAGAAATCATCCGTTTTCCATCTATTTATAACTACTAAAAGGCTCTTCAGCCCAGCGATGTGGAAGATCAGTAAGACGAATATGTCAATGACATCCTAAAATACATTTCTTTTTCCATAAAATGGAAAAGTATAAAATTAAAACCCATAAAAGGGTTTTTTATAATTATTTATTAATTAACAAATACAATAATTATAGTTAGTAGTATTAAAAATTACATGTCATATTCATGACAGTTTTTTGATATTATTGTAAAACATACTATTGAATATTCTCTCACTTATTTCACCCTTTTTAAATAGTCATTTATAGTTATACAGTCAGTTAGGTGCTCTTGAAGATGGGATCCAGACGGATCCGAAACCGGTCGAGCTTTTCTGAGACTTTACGAGGTATGATGGATTATCTTATTACTAATTCTAATATTTTTATATAGTGTTGATTCGCACTGTATTGACGAGTGAACTGATGCATAAGGGTAGAAAGCTTAGAGCAATTCCTTACAATTACTTATTTCCAAAATTTTTCTGTTTTAAGAACACAGAAGTTACTTTCATTACTGTTATTAGTAATATATTGTGTTAATCTCTAAACATGTAAAGACTTACAAGAAAAATCAATAGTATTATTTTGATTATTCGAATCAAACTGTTGTTTAATTTTAACTATACGACAAAGAATGTTGTTTTTAATAAATACAACATGTGTTTTCGTATTTATTTATTTTCTTATTTCTGAGTTTCGGTGATATTACAATAAAAATGTACAGAAAATGGAAGAAAATCGTTATGACTATTTGTAAATTAATAATGAAAAGATATATTTCAGGGTTTTTTTAAAAAAAAGGATATATTTAGGAATGAATAGCAGTGTAAAAGAAATGACGATGGAAAGAAACAGAGGGAGAGAAGGAGTGAGAAAGAAAACGGGGAAAAAAAGTGTTCATTACAAATAAAGAAATTCTATTTATGGAATATTAAAAACGAGCAATTATATCATTCATTAGCTGTTTTCATAGAGCATTTTTAACAATTTTATAAACTAAGTTATTAATAATGATTTTTTTGAATCACGGAAGCGACCTACGGGTGATAATTAAATAGGATAACAATTTTGATTTAAGAAAATTTTGCAATGAATTAAAATATTCAGTTGGCACAATTAATAATAATCTTGCATTTCTTCTCAACCGTCCATTTTATTAATTGTGTCAATATTTTTGATTAATTCTATATAATTATTAAAATAAATAGAAAACGTCATTTTCATTTTTAATTTAATTTAAGTTTAACTGGTGAATTTTGCATTAAATAATAATAAACAACAATTCATGTATAAAATTAAAAAATAATATTAGGGTTATTTAAATAAACTCTCTAGTTTAGAATTTTTTTTAGTATGTATGTACTAGTACTTATTAATTTTTACACTCACACTTAATTATTTATGATTAATATATGATAATTATTTTTACTCTAGGATTTTATAATTAATTGGACATGTTATTTATATCTTATGACGCAATCATAATTATTAATAAAAAATCTAAACTCGATTTTATTGAAAATAAACAGAATATAAATATCGTTGACAATCAATTAAGTTTTTTTTAAAAAAATAAGATTATCAAGTATAAGTTAAATTAAAATCTATTTTTAAATCATTATCAAAACTTAAGATAATAAATCTAATGATTTAATTTATTATAATATGACTATAACAACTTATATTATTAATATGACTCGATAGTAAAATGCACAAATGCATATTCTTTAAATCTGCTGGAACTGTACCCTACTTATGAAACCACGGCTACTTAACGATTTGCAAAACTAAAATATATATCATGTTATTAGGTACAGTTTAATTTTTCTTTATGCAATAAATGTTTGTTATTATCATTATTATTATTATTGTTTTAATATTTTTGCAGTTTAGGATATAAAGAAATTAGTGATCCAATTTTTTTATCTCATGAATCTTTATGGGAATTTTTGAAAGTTAATTACTTTCAGAATGAAAATATTTCAGATTTTCAGTTGTCAAAAACGAAGGCCTGCAATTTACAGATTTTTGTTTTAATGGCATCATGAATATATAATTTATTGAAATGGGAATATTGGATTTCTTATTTACTTCAACGATAAACGATTGGTGGGAGAAATGTTGAATTAACTAAAGGTGTGTAGAGATATGGTTCCCTAAATTGAAGATATTTGAAGGTAATGCTAAACTGTCTAAAATTGGACAAATAATTTATCGGTTTCATTTTGTTTATGCTTTCATCGGTGACTGGTAAAAATTGGGCTGGTTTGGAAGTAACGACTGGATGGCATGTCTGAGGATGGCCGTATGCACTTATAATCCTTCCAGGCATCGTAATTATCGGCTGGGCACTTGTTTTACTGTCAGGAAACCATAAATCCAACCCTTTTGGGCTGGAAATTATCGCGGTCCATGGCATAATTCCAGACCGCGCGATCATGCAACTGACATCCGCTCTATAATCTATACCATCACTGTTGCTTGAATATGTTAGAACCAATCCAATAAAGTGAATCCTTGTTCTAACCAGCAAAATAATGTGTCAAAAAACTTTAACATTTTTACATGTATTTTTTTAGTACCACATAAGTAAGTGTAATTTGAAATATGAAATGAACATACTTGGCAGGAGTCATCCAACACCATTTGAACAATTCAAACACAAGTATACTTTATTTATTTATTTTTTAATGTAATTTAAATAAATGTATTCAATTTGATTCGTTTATATTGAATAAATCATATCGTGTTTACATATCTCAGCGTAGAATGACATTTTTATTCAAACAAATTAATGCTTAACAAAATAGATTATTATTTTTGAAACAATATTACCATAATTGCATTAAATTATAATGTTACTAATCTGAGCCAGAAATCAAGTTAATATATTTATTTCTACCTTTCCTTTCTATTACAACTCAAAATTAAGTTTTTTTTATATCCTTCAATAGTGGAATTACTAGACTTTTGTCCGTTGAAACATAGTGTGATGAATATCTTTCTCGACAGATGCATGTCTCGTCGGCTGAGATTTGGCTCTCTTGACCAATTCCTTTCAATAAGACTCATTGGTAATTCACTTGAAATAGCTTCATTGCAAAATATAAATGGATTTCCAACATCCCTAGGAATGGAACTTATGTTTTTACTTTAAATTTTTCGAACTAAAAAGTTAAAACACCTGCTTCATTATCTTTAATAATTCATAAACATTAATTTATAAATGTAATTTCATGATAAAATCTTCAAACATCTCATATTATTAGGATTCGGGATTGACTTTTTTGATACATTCCCATTTTCTTCACATTTGCCCAACATTTTAAAAAAAAGTAATTAGTATCTATAAGTAACAGCTCTATTGAACTTATGAAAAATATTATTCCTTTTTTATTCTATTGACAATATAATCAATAATCATCATCACCATGATGACTGATTTTTAAATGTATGATAAAAATATTTTAAAAAATGTAACTGAGGAAAAACAGTGATTTTAGAGTTTATCGTTCTGATTCCGTCATGTGAATAAAATTATTTAACAATAAATAATTCATAATGGTGTACAGGTCAATAAACTAACATACCGTTTAATTTCATTTTTTTTTAAATTTTTGCTCCTAATCAGTTAGTAACAGTTCACTGACTAACATACTTATTCATTTTTGAAATTAAACTACGATTTCTGTTTCAAACATAGTAGTCCTGCATCTTTAGAGATAAGTTTGATTTCAGTTATTTCCAGACATGGTAGGTTTTCACAGTTAGATTCCTATTCTGGATAGTTTAATCTTTTATTGGATCATTCTGATGTAATGTAAAGGATTTATATAATTTAATGGGTCAAACTGATATATTTGTCAATCAATATATCAAAAATCACTAAAATGTGCTATATTGTTTTTGTGTAAAGTGAGGTATTGTTCTTTGAATTATACAGTAGTTCTAGACTGTTGAATAGATGAAGATTTGATTTTATTTCATGACAGAATCTACTCTTCAAACTCACACGTCCATTAGTTGTTTCAAGAGTTGTTATTTTTTCTATATGTTGCTGTATTCAGCCTATCAAAATGTATGATGTATATATGACAAGTCTAATTACTCACTTATTAAACATGTAACTGAATAAGTGAATTGAATTGAATTTTGAATTGAATATTAGTTGAATAAACCTTCAGCTAACGAGTGTGTATTAATTTTTTTACAGTGATATTGCATTCATTTAGCTTAATGTGTTTTATGATATGTATAAGTTTATACTGTCGGGGGTAATTTAAGGAATGCAAATAACATTTACAGTTTATCAATAGCTTAGTCTATAGCAGAGTTTCTCAAACTTTTTTTGACGCGTAACCCTTTTTAGTTCCAGTAACCCAAAATTTTAATGATTTTATACGGTAATGATATAAATAGTTTCATATATCTTTATAAACAGTATGTAAGTTGTATTGTTGTAAGTAGTAATTAAAAAGTAACTTTATTGAAATGTCTATTTTTGGAAAAAAATTTAAAATTAAAAGACCTTAATTTCCATATTACCCACAAGTACATAATACATAAAACAGAATTATTAGCAATTTTAACACAGAGTTTATTTTGTAATTATTCATGTAATCAGGTACTAAAAATATAATAAATTACTCGTACAACAATTTTTTAGCGGTCCATGGGAATAATTTTTTGTTTTAAATCACACTTTTTTTAAATTTTGGGTTTATTGTTGAGAGTTTGATTCTCAAGTCAGAAGAGTATTAAATCTTCTTCGGTAGTTGGTTTCTCTGACAGTTTAAACGAAAAATCCAGTTTCACATAGCAGTTTCCAGTAGTGCGAAATAGCACTGTGTGAAGTCTTATTTTTTTTGCAATAGCAGGAAATTCGGGAATCAAATAGCTCCAAAAACTGACAAGTGATTCATTCTAAATCAGAATCAAATCTTGACCACTTCCCCTTATGTATATAAGTAGATATGCACATGATTCGGTTTCATGATTCACAAGAAACACTGAATAAATCTATACCCTCTAAAGGTTATTTTTTTAGAATTTAAAATTAAAAAGGATAAATTCTAAAAAACATTCATAAAACTGTTTTTTTCTAAATGTTTTACGCTGAACCCCAGACAGTCCGTTAAGGAACCCCTGTGTTCCGCCGAACCCACTTTGGGAACCTCTGGTCTATTGCATTACTAAGTCACAGTGGCATGGATTCAAATACATTAATTCATTATACTTTTTCCTGTCCATATATCTATGTAGACTGTGATATGATAGCCTGTTAATATCTGTATACATTTATAAGCTCAATAAACAAATTATAATGCAAATTACCTAATTCCTAAGAAACTAAACATTCCATAAAACACATGCAACCATTGTTTGAGGACCTGAAATAAAAATTCTTCTATGCTAAAAAACATAAAAAAAAGCATTCCAAAGAATACCAACTAAGAACAAACAGTGGATATTACATAATATATATATATATATATATATATATATATATATATATATATATATATATATTAGTGTATATTGGCAGCAGATTCTCTTTTAAACATATTTCTTTGATGTCTCTGGGACAACTCCTTCACGAAATCACTCCCTACCAAAGAAAACTAGTTAGAAAACTAGAAAACACGAGCAAAAAGGTCGTGAATGCGGGAGCTGCCGTCTACTTTAATAATATATATATATATATATATATATATGATTTAATAGTGTATGTAGTAGTATTATACACATTAATTTTGATGAATGGTTTCTGTTCAAATTAACAATTAATGATTTATTTTGTAACTGGCATGTTATCTATGTTATTATTTCACGACATGAATATACAAATCAACAATTATTAAGATATAGGTAATATTGATGATTATGTCAATGCTGTTTTATAAGTAAGTTAGAGGTCATATTAAGAAAAGTTTTTTTAATGAGTGAGTGATATGTTTAAGGAAAAGTATTTCTGACATACTATATCTAAAACATTACAACATTTTGAACTTATATTTAGAAAATAACCGTTTTTTTTTAGAGAAAAAGAAGTAGTTTTTTAAGGGTCTAGAGTCTAGAGGGTGTGCAAGAGTGGTGTAAATGGGGATGTTGGCCTTGGGGTGGGCGTCGCTTCTGTATTAGACACCTCTAGGGATTCACCAGCCCGCTTCCCCACACCAAGCTACAATATTTCTCAGCCTCATAATCTCTCTTATGCTCCTATCAATTACACACCGTGTTTGTTGAAAGCTTTGCCTTATCTGCTTTACTCCGTATTAAATCTCAAACGCTATCTCGCCCTAATTCTTGTTTTTCATTATATCCTATCCGCAGTCATTTCAATCAATTATCTCTTCATTACATTCCACAAAATATCTATTCTATTAACATCTCAATATGTTTTGACGAAATTAAATTTATTCGTTCATTGATTATATATAAAAAAAAAACTTCAGATGGACATAAAAACTGTTATTAAAAAGATTGTTAAATTCATTAAAAATTTCCTGTGTATTATTTAATATTATTTATGCTTTAATTCAAAATCAAAGTCAATTACTAGGTTCAAAAACATGGAATTATTTGTGGAACGCAAGTAAGTTAATATGTTCTACTCTTACTACACTTTTAATTAAATTTGTTATGGAATTTCTGCCGTCAATTTTAAAATGGATATGTGTTTTATTATTTTCATCATGTTATATTCAAAAATTTCTACGAAGAAGAAAATCCTTCAAATTAAACTTTATTCCTTCTTTTTTCTTTGTTAAATAACATAATTTTAGAACGTAGAGTTCTTAATGTTCCTTAAAAAAGCTGTTTCTATTGCAATTAATGCAAACCTGCTTAATCTTCCTTGTCACTGCCAATTTTGTGTATAATTGTTTATATTATACTGTACTATAAATGGTCTTTTTATAGTATCGTCTAAAAATCTATACATGTAAATTTACTTTCTTCGCAATATCATGCAATATCCTATAGAAATAGAGTTGCCGTTACGCCATAATACGTAGTGTAGATTTTGTTTTTGTTAAAGCATTTTATCTCTGTTCTCTGAAATATATTTTCACTCAATATTTTAATCCTTTATATTGCTTTGAGATTATTTGGTGATTTATTGATGAAAGAAAACTGTAATCGGTTAAATTTGATGCCTTGGAAACGACAGCCATAGCTTTTCTGGTGGAAGCTGACTGCTAGATTGCTTCCCCTTTGCTATGGAAGTGTTGGCTGAAGCCCATCAGTTCAGAATCTACCAATTCAAAACTCACAAATGAAACCAATTTAAGTGTAATTAATGTTATTAGATTTTCCTTAATAGCGAAGGCTGGAAAAAAATGAATGTTTTGGCTTTATGCTGAATAATTAAGCAATTTGTTGAATAATTCCGTCCAGAGGAATGCAATATCCTTGTTGCTTCCCCTGTGTGAATTTTATTCACTGATGGACGTACCATCAGTCCACTGATTGATGCATCACCACATATTTAGAAAGTAAAAACTGGAAGCATTAAAGTTTGCATAATTTACACTGATTTTAATTTTTTCACAAAATAATGGAAAATCCGTCTAGAGAAAAATATATAAAATTTTTCATTGTTGCTTCTATAACCATAGGGAAAGTACTGCTTCCATTAACTGCAGGCCCATGATCATAAGAAGGATTGGTGTAAAACTTAATTCCTGTTTTCTCTATTTAGATAAAATAGATAAAACTGCTATTATCATTTCAAACAGAAATTTAAAATGCTTAATCTTCTTTAGAACTTTCTAATAATAAGTTGTAGAAATTCATTCAGAAATTGTTAATAATATTTAAAACATTAAAAATTGATACATTGTCATCGCAATTACAAACATGTGATTGTTACATTAAGAAGCGGTGCAAGATTGACAATAAGTTTATCTATAGTTTGATTACCTAAAGTCACGCCCACTACAGAATATCAAGTAGTTTTTCTCTTTACATTTCTTTGCTAAGAAATCGAAGTGTGTACTCGGTCTGATTTTTGCAAATCATGACAAACGAAAACAAGTCTTTTCTTTTCTACTTCTTTTAAAATATAATAGAAGTTAATAAGTGTTGCATTTTTCTTTTGTGTACCACTTTTTGACAGTGGTTTATTTGAAATTTTTTCTTTGTTATATTTTATATCATTCAAAATCAATAGAAATATATGAAATTTGTCTCTAACAATAAAGCAGTAATTTTTCGCTGTTTGATATAAGTTTAATTGCTGATTACTGAATGATATACAATTTATCATTGTAATCCTATAAAGGAATTTATAGGATAAAACTGAATGGTTAGTAATTCGAAGTTAGGCCGCAAAAAATCAGTTTTAATAGATTTTGGTAAGAAAAAAAATTAAGTATATTTCAAGACGAAACGAGACAATAATCAATTTATATACGTAAATAAATACCTATCAAAACTTGAAATGGTCCAACCGGACTACTAGTTAACACATGAAAGAGAAAAAACAAATAAAGATACACACAAAAGACTCACAACGATATTTCGACAGTCGTCGTCATCGGGTAGAAGTAGTCCCTTTGAGTATCTGAAGCTAACTGAGTTAGCTTCAGCTACTCAAAGGGACTACTTCTACCCGATGACGACGACTGTCGAAATATCGTTGTGAGTCTTTTGTGTGTATCTTTATTTGTTTTTTCTCTTTCATGTGTTAACTAAATAAATACCTAAATATTTAAGGAGTAAATGTCTAAACCGCACTAAGGAGTTGAGAAATAGAACTTTTTCGAACATATAACAAGTAGCTAATGCTTATTCAAGTCATTTAATTGTAGTAATGACTACATGCTTGAAATATAAATTTGTGAATTTTTGCTAGTGCACTTTAGAGGTGTCCTTGTATTGCAATTTATTATTATAAAATCTTATCCATTTTCTTATTCAATTTTAAATTCTGCAAATATAATATAAAACAATGAGTCAAATTTGTCTCCTTATACATTTGACTCCTTGGAAGATTAATTTAACCCATAAACGTAGAAAAGCAAATACGAAAGAGTAGATGTGAAGTTATACAAACATTAATGGCCCAGGTTAGCTCAGTGCAGTGGCGATTTCTCAGGGAATGCAACACATGCATTGCATGCATAGAATTCATCTTTAAAGAAACCAAAATGTTCGAGACTCGAAATATTTAAAGGAGCCCCCTTTTTTTTATTCCACTACACGCTAAGGAACCATTTTCTATGATTGCGCTAAGCTTCCCAATGCAGGGGTTTACTCTTATCATTTCTGGTTAATGAAAATGGTCTTAATTGCCAAGAGAAACAAGAACGAAGTTTGCATACACTGCAACTCAGGCTTGCTGAGCTCCTCAAATACATACTGGAAAGTGATTTGCACACAGGTCTTCCGGAAATTTATAAACTCATGAATTTGGTTATGACTATTCCCATAACAACAGCAAGTGTTGAGAGATCGATTTCTGCCCTCAAAAGAATTAAAAGTTATTTACGAAGCTCCCAAAGTGATGAGCGATTGTCTAATTTATCCCTCATTTCAATTGAAAGACATTTACTTAAAGATCTCATGGCAGATAGAGAGAAGTTTTATGGTTTTGTTATCGAAGAATTTTGCAAGAAGTTTTTATTCAAATGATGTATTGTGTATATCTTTCTTTAATAAAAACATTTTTTGCCTATTTTTATTGTATTGGTTAATAAAAGTTAATGTTAAAAGTATTTCCAAATAAAACCTGATTCAAATCCCCATAAAATGTTTTTAATACATCATTATCCTTTTGTGCAACATGAAAAGACTGAACATGAGAATTAGACGGATATTTCTCTGTATTTCTTTTATTCTTTGAAAATTGCATGCCTAAAGAAAAAGGTCAGGAGTCGCCACTGGCTCAGTGGGTAACGTACTAGCCTCTGAAATGATAGGACCGGGGATCGATCCCCACCTGGCCCTCGACTTATTCATGCGGGAGGCGAATAAATCTGAGCACGTCGTCTCTCGGAGAAGGATGTTAAACCACCGTCGGTCCCGAACCTGCACGATGTCAGCCACTCATTTAGGATTCCTACTGTAAACACACTTGAGTTAAGCAAAATGTAGGACTCCCACTGTACAATCAATCTTCATTGTGTTGTATCACAAAGGGCCAATACTCGGCCTAAGTGTGTTCCCTTATGGGACTACTACTGTAACCTAACCTACACAAACATTATATGTATACTAAATTCACAAAAAAGAAAGACACATACAAGAAATCATAAACATTCACTACTATGTTCTTATACATTTTTTCTTTCTATTGATTTAGTAGTGAATTGGTTTTTCAACCAGATTGAAATTTATTTTTCGCTAATTAACTGAAGTTTATTCAATTTTGTCATTTTTTTCTAACATTGATAAGACTTATGATATTATTAACAAATTAAAACAATAGATTTTTATGATAAAATTTAAATATTTATTACAGATGAACAAAAGTTAAAACCTACAATTATGTTTAAAGTTTCCAAAAACAGCAAATCTATGCTAATCCGATATTAACTCAACGTTAAGTGGATCTAGATCCAGTGATACTGGAGCTCACGAATTCACCCTTAGATAACAGATTGGAGTTTGGTTAAGTTTACGGCCTTTGGGAGAAGGATATTGAATAAATCACTGGAAATACTGGACCTCACGCTATTCCTTCTTAACTTACAAATATCCTTGTTTCTAGAAACGAACACGGTCTTGTGGAACGCTTCATACACAAAGTCTATTTTCGCTATTAAGGCAAAAGTAATGTAATTGTTTTTCTTTTTTGCATAGTCCTGTTTTAAATACAAAGGATTAGTAATTTTTTTTCACAATTCACATAGTCAACTTTATTTTTAATTCTTTTTTTTTTTTGATAATATTCCCAGAAGAAAATTTAGTCGATTGTATTTAGAATACATTCAAATTCTTTGTACCACAGAGGTTAGCAAGAAAGAAATTACTATCAAAGTCTGTATGACCTCGTAAATTGGTATTATAGCCATCAAACCCGTTACGCAAGTTGTTCATTTTCAAGTATCCCTCGAATCATCTTAGGGATAAATACCTGTTAAACAATTAAAACCAAGTATGCTTAAATTTCAGCCCTCAAAAGGAATTTTTTTTCCATTTATCATTGGGTAATAGTTCCATTTTAAAATCTTTTTAAAAACATAACTCAGTATGCATATGCTTGTTTGCTTCAACTGGTGTGAGTGTTGCAGAAATGCCATGAAACAACTGTTTCAATTTCTGAGGTAAGTACCTCTGGTGTAGATTATTTTAAAAATTTTAATTTTTTGTAAATTAATTTTAGATCTGTTTTAATAAAACAACATTTTTTAGTGTTTTTGTTCTTTTCAACTGTTCCAAAAAAGGTTTACAATATTTTGGTACTTAAAGGTTTCTCTACTTTAATTAAAAAATAAGGTAGAACATTAAATTTAATATCCTGTTATCTCATATGCCCATTAAACACATTTTCAATTATTAAATTCAAATATAATCAACAATAATGTGTTACATATGCTATCAATAATTCAATTTTGTTTTCATTTTGTAGTTTAACCATTAACAAGAAAGTCATTAATAAAAGAAATAAAAGAGTAATTTAAAGAGTACAGAATGGTAATGGTTATATTTCTTTTTCGTTAAAACAAGTTTCCTAAGTTAAGTAATCTAACGATTATTGCATAAAATAATCATTATTGTACAAAATATAAAACTTTTTTTTAATAGAAAACAAAACGTAATTTGTATATGTTTACGTAATAAATAAAAAGTAATAATGTCTATAGGTGTGAATTATAATGGTTTGATAGGATCTAAAAGCGATTGAAATTTCTTCACTCCAGGTATTTTTTACTTTTTTGTAATCGCCTACGAGAAAAATAAATTTTGAAACATTATTGGTACCGTTTAATTAGTGTTACCGTCATATTTTAGTATAATGCTTAAATGTGCATGGCGGGTTGGAGAGGTGTACCGAGCATATATTAATCACCCTAAATTCTGTATTGTTTAGGACCGACTTAATTAACAATTCACAAATATGGGTATTTGTTGTAAAAACAAACCTTTATAAGCGATGTATTACGCAATGAGAAATGGGCTGCATCCTAGATAGTATCATGACAAATACATCCCAATGGTGCAGTTGCTCAAGTGAATTAATCACATTAATTAAGAATTGAGTTTGTATGAGTCACCCAGCCTGCAAAATACATATCTGAATCATTAGAAAAGGTATTTAACACTAAAAAACAATAATTAATTTTACCTGCAGTCACTTGTATGAATTCGTTCTTTTGAAATTATTAAAATATTGTAGATAGTTATTAAAATTAATTAGAATTAAATGATTTCAAATAATTGTGGTATAATCTATACCAACAATAAACTTAAATGATTCATATTTACTCAAAATTAACGCACACCACACACACACACACACACACACACACACACACACACACACACACACACCACACACACACACACACACAAACACATGCACTCTCATCACAAACAAGTTACAGACTTTATTGAACGTATTTTACAATGTACTAAAATAAAAATTTTCTCAAAAATAAGACATTGAAAAGAATTTTTGAAACATTATTAGTTAGTTTAAAATTCATCGTTAAATCATGTTTATTAGAGCTAAATTTATAATTTCTCTGTTTACATTAAACATTTCTCCAAGATTTTCAAATCTATCTCTCTTACCCAGGAATATTGAGAATAATTCATTGAGTAATAAAAATTTTTTTTCTTTGATCTCGACTCTTTAGTTCTTTTTTTATATTTCTCCCTTGCGACAGCACTGCTTTAGCCCTCACCCAGTGAGTTCTTTGGTTGACTGTCGTCCCTCCTTCAATTCACTTCTTCTCCTGAGGACGACTGCCATTACGGTCAAAATACTTAAAAGTGAGTCTTTGTTATGTTTCTGTCTATGTGTCGCAGTTTATTTTAAGTGTAATCTGTCCTACCCGACCGTTTTTCGTTTATCATGGTATATATCTATATATATTAAACCACCATAAGAAAAGACAAAAAACTAATATCTTTCAACCCTAACAAGCTGTCTTAGTATTTTTTTTCATTCCGTACTTTTTTTTCATTACATTGATTGTTTTTTTACGTGTTTATTGCGAAATCATGTTTTATATATGTATATTAAGGTATAACCAGTCTTTAAAATCAGAAAAGAGACTAAAATCTTTCAACCATAAAAGGTTAATAATCAGTATCAATTTGACTATAACAATGACTGCTTGTTACAGTTGAAAGATCTTAATCATTTTTTACTTTTCTTACTGTATTTTAGACGTTGATTTTTATTTTCTTGTTTATTGAGAAATCTTTATATATATATAGTTAGAATAAGACGATGGAAATTTACTCTTAAATAAATAGTGTAAATTACGCAGCAGCTCCTGCATTGACTAATTAGTTGCCTCCAATTTGCCTACTAATTTAAATTAGTAGGCAAATTGTAGGCAACCAGCAAGAAGTTAGTCAATACAGACTCTACTGCAAATTTTAATAATATATATATATATATATATATATAGTCCAGGCCTTTTTAAATTAGATGAATTTCTAATTGAAGGAATTATCAAACAAATCAAGACTATTTCAACAGTTATAGGGAAAAATACTGTCAATGATGCCAATCTTACTCCTTCTTTAAATCAAAATTCATAACCTGCTTACAACTTGTATTCACTTGCTCTCTGACGACGTGAAAACGAAAGGCCTTAGAGCGACTATCTTCTCTAATTTGTGGTGAGTTACCTGAATATATATATATATATATATATTTAGGGAACTCTAATAAGTAAAATTGTTTTTCTTGCATCACAATTTCATTCTTCTTTCTATAAAAAAGTTTGGAAAAAAATAACAGAATGTGGGCATTGAATGATAGATTTGTTAGAACCTTAGTTGAGAGTTAGGACCTAAAATATTTACCAAAACTCAATTTATTTTTACCTCTCTTGTATCATTACAATATTTAAACGATCGACACATCATTTATGTTGTAATAATTATATATATATATATCCCGCTCTCTAATCGGGATTCAGTCTATTTTCTAGGATAAAAAATCAAACTCTCGGTGCTAACGTTTCGGTTTTATTTAAATCCTTCTTCATAGGCCTACAAACAAAGGATAATAAGAAATCACATATCAACATGAAACATACACACAATATTAAAATGGATTGTTACAATTTATGAATATTACACGCAGAAGTATTTCAGAGATACATAAAACAATATTACTTGACAGTGTAGAAGTAAGAATTTCTAAATTAAGAAAATGTAATTTACATTATTTAAAGGAACAACAATGTTAACCGGACAAAACCTTCGACTAAACTAATAACATAACATAACAAATATCCTCAATACTGTTCAGTCAAGGGAACTAAATAAATCAAATTTCACTAAAACTCAGCTTAACACTCCAGAATAAATATTACTTAAATTAGTAATATCACTCCTACGATTAATTCGAACTTAAATCCTTTTTAAAATATATCATTTCAAGTGTCTTCCTTCTTTGCTGATCTTATATATATTTATATATAATAAATAAAACGGTCCAGTGGTCTTTTAAATAAAAACCAATTAAAAAGAAGATAGCACAGTGATACATACAAGAATAACTCAGTGTTCGTGTTCAGTCGCCGCTCTGCATTCATGCGAGACTCTGCGTCTCCTGATGATGACGATGGTCGAAATATGAAGTGAGTTATTCCTGTATATATATATATATATTGAGAGAAGAGATAGAGAGAGGATTCAAGAAACTTCAATACATGAAAATCGGTCAAGAAATGTTAAATTTATATTTTTTACAACTGGTATTCTTTTCATACAATATAGTAACGATATAGCAATTTAAATTACTTCAATGAGTTACATTTATGCAAATTTAAAATGAATTTGGTTCTACTATGTAAGACTTTGAAAACTGAATATATCATTCAAAAACTCTCGTTATCCTTGAATCCTACTCTACAATGCATTTTGTAACTAATACTGTTATTATATTCTCATTATTACGTTGAAAGGGTAGTAATAATAAACTTATCAACTTTTTGACCATACAAGATATGGCTTAGAGCGTTTTTCATTAATAATATAAAAACATAAACGCCTTTCATAAGGTGCACAGAAAGAAGTTGACAACTGAAGTTCAATAGATCCTAGTAGTATGGACATACTCCTCTTATAAGAAGGAGATATCTTTTCGTTATATTCTGGAAAGATGATTAATGCCCATTTAGTGATAATACTGCTGTTGATACTGCTACGTGTTTTGGATGAAATCCATCTTCGTGAACTGTAATATCTTTATATTTTTGTTTTAATCAGCCATCATACCTGTTCGTTTTACACCTTTCTACAATTTATTCATTTATAATATGAATTCTATCTTAAACTGTCCATATTCACTTTGTATGTCTGTAATAGGTTTATGCTTCTATGACTTTTAGCCCCTCTTAATAATTTCTTATTTTATTGTTTCTCTGTACAGTAACAGTTTTATTGAGTTTGTTACGTACTAACTGGTTTGCTACTTGATAAACATTTCCTCTCTCTCAATAAATGTAAAGTTCTTGATCACATTATTTATTAAACTATATTTAAATTAACTATATTAATTTATGTTTAAACTGTATTATTGAACAATATATGCGTGGAAGAAGAGTCATCAAAATTTGCCAATAAATTTAACTACATAATTACTTTGGGTTCTGGTAAATTTTTAGATTTAAATCAAACTCTCATATGTCTACATTTGGGTTTTTCTTTAAAACCTACTTCTCAGTTAGAAGTTAGAATGTATTGAATAGGAAGAGCTGTAACTTTTACATAATTTAGAAAGTTGTGATGTAAGAGTTTATACTTTTTCTCAATAATTTAATTGTTTCTTTTTCTTCGGTCAAAAACACTGTAAATAATTCACTGTAAAATAGGACTAAGTTCCTTTGATCAAAATAACTACTCCCTGTCAAAGCCACAGATCATACCAACTTTTGAATCAGACAATCAGTTTAAAGTTTATTATTACTTATATGTATATATATATATATATATATATATATATATATATATATATATATATGATCAAACTACAATAAGAAATGGGAAAACAAGACTAAGATCTTACAACCGTAACAAGCGGTCTTCGTCAGAGTCAAAAACCCACGAAGACCACTTGTTACGGTTGAAAGATCTTAGTCTTGTTTTCCCATTTCTTATTGTGGTTTGATCATTGATTGTTATTTCACGTGTTTATGTGAAATCTTTATATATATATATATATACAAATAATAATAAACTATATATATATATACCACATTAAATATCTTGCCAACATTAAGTTTAGTATGTTGGCAAGATATTTAATGAGGTATGTTTAAAAGAAGGTCTGCTCCCAAAGTATACCAATATATATATATATATATATATATATATATAAAAAGATTTCACATAAACACGTGAAACAACAATCAATGATTAAACCACAATAAGAATGGGAAAACAAGACTAAGATCTTTCAACCGTAACAAGCGGTCTTCGTCAGAGTCGAAAACCCAACTGAACACTAGATGCAGAAAACATCTGGTGAGGAGTTGAGAAGAGTGGGAGGGAAGAGTGGTATTTTAAAAGGGTGAAAGCACAGGAAAGGACTAATGTCCAGAAAGGGATGTTTTGGGGAACAAAGGAGTACAGTAAGAAAAAGTAAAAAACTATCCGCTAGCTGTCAACCCTCTTTGAAGAGGCTATTGCCCTCGTGACGAAAGTATCAAGTTTGAAAAGACCGTTACTAATGTTTATAATATTAGATCTATTAAATTTAATTAGAGACGATTCAATAATATTTCTTAACAACATTGATTTTTCATAGGTAATAAATTTAGCTCCTGTCCAATCAATATGATGATTTTCATTTTTTATATGCAAGAATAAGGCACTACTTTTTTTCTGTCTACTTACGTTATATTGGTGTTGTTTTACACGTGTCTTTAATGATTTACCAGTTTGACCAATATAAATTTTATGGCAATTTTTGCACGGAATTTTATAAATACCAGCGGACTCCAATTCGCTTGGAGAGTTTTTTATTAACATATTACCCACGTTATTACGATTAGAAAACACTATATTAAAATCAAGTTGTTTGGCTAATCTTGGAAGGGGGTCCAATGATTCGTGGTATGGCAAAACTATAGAATTTGATAATAAAAGGGGCTCTTTTGAAGCATTAGAGAAAGTTTTTTTAGCACCCTTCAAAGCTAAATCGATATAAGAAGAGGGGTATTTTAATGAAAGGGCAATTGACCTAATGTTATTAATCTCTTCATTAAGAAATTCAGGAGAGGAAACTCTTAAAGCTCTCAAAAACATATTTCTAAAAACAGAAATTTTAACATTTTTTGGATGCGATGAATAAAAATGAACGTATTCAAGTACATTCGTAGGTAGTACGTATATATATATATATATATATATATATATATACATATATAAGTAAAATAAATTCAAAACGAAGGAAACACACAGAAAGACACAGACATAACTCACATCGATATTTCGACCATCGTCGTTCGCATCATCAGGAGGTGTGAAGAGCGAAGAGTCCCGCAGGAAGGCGTGACTGTCATATATATATTTATTCATCAGATTTATGAATTAAAACATCCATTTTAACCTCAAAGAAATGAAAATTAAGTTAATTTAAAATGCTGTATGCCACTAACTATTTAATCGTTAATGACAGTAGACAATTAGATGAGATACAGTAGTCCTGGGGCTCTTTTTCTTCTAAATATCTTGCAAGTTGTTTAGAGCAACCCTATTTTACGAGCAGTAATTTAACTGACATTTAAGTAATATTTTTGTAAAATAAAACCAAGGTTAAAATGGGAAAACTTTAACAGAAATAAATTTCAAGTTGACGGAATGTAATATAGTCCACCTTTAGCATCATTGCTTGGTATTTGGAGTCTTCTTTAAATAAACTGAATCGGTCGTACAAAAGAGTTATTGCTTTAATTTTTCTTTCTATTGAGTATTCTCTTTGAAATTGTCCTTAAATCTCTTTGTTCTTAACCGTATCAAAGCTTTAAAAGAGTTAATAAAATATATTGTCAATTTACGCTTTATAAAGTTAACTATCATTGATGAAAACCAAGCAAGCATTACGAAACACAACAGAACGAGTCAAATAAAATCGTAATGGCTTCATCATTAAGGAATTATGAAGAACAAACCCATTGCTTTGAACATGTATTTTGAGATATCTCAAAGAAAAATAGTTTTATTTTAATAAATCATAAAAAGAGATTTTTTGTAAATCTGTTTAAATATTATGTCTTATTAGATTAAATAGAGACATAAAGAAGCACATCGGGGAGCTGTTTAGAATCAATAAACACGAATTCCATAAGTCTTTAGGCAGTTTATGCGTAAGAACATCTAATAAGAGAAATTAATAATTAATCGCTTTTACCATTGTATATTAAATTTTTGGCACTAAGGAAAGATTTTTTTTAAAAAGAATATTTTATAGTTGATTTAACAGAAAACTATCATATATGTATGAATGATTTAAGTTGGTTGAAAATTGATCTTTTACATTTTAAAAAATATTAGTTACATCTAATCTAATATAATAAAATTAATGATCCAATATAAAATAAGAATTAGATCTACTCCATCTATGTACTCGTAGTTATTTAATAAGGAAGCTCTTAAATTTAGTAAATAAATCTATATTATTTTTTTAATACGAGAGTCTGAAATTTCTTTAATATATTTTATTTCATTTCAAGCGGCTCACTTATTCATCTTTATGAGAACGAATACATACTTACAGACATACTGGATAGAGTATTTCTGTTCTTTCATGTTTATTGCTTCAGATAATTGATTCTCTTTACTATAACACACTCCATCGGTGTGTGAAAACTTTGCTTCTTCAGTCTTGTGAATTATTCTATTCTGTTGAGGACTCAATGTCTCCAACAATGATTGATAAACATGAGTTTAACTTCGATCTGAGTGTGTGAGCTGAATGCCTTGTATATGTATATATATATATATATATACACTTTTTTTGATGAAAATATGATCCGAAATAGACAAATACAGTTCAATTTACATAAAGAAACGTAGCGAAATTAAAAACACTGTATGTGGCAACATTGTTGGTCTCCAACCGTCTCTGTACCAGTGCGCTTGGTTTACCTTTCTTATCTCTCCTGAAGACGGTTCAACCGAAAATTAGAGACTGTAAGTGTGTGTTTTGAATTTCTCTACGTTTCTTTATGTACATTGAACTATATATATATATATACCCATGGAATAGAAAAAAAACTAAAGTTTATCGGAACTCGGTCAGTTCTTGAGGTTCAAATTAAACTCTCAATGTCAACGTTTTGGTTTTTATGACTGACCGATTCCCGATGAACTTTAGTTATATATATATATATATATATATATATATATATATATATATATATATATATATATAAGTATAAATAGGGAGCAGACCTTCTTTTATACAACTTGTGTTAAACTGAATTGCCTTAATCAAACATGCCTTTCTTTTAATAAAAACAATTTTTATTTCTGAAAATGGTTGGAGACAACCAAAACATGTCAAGTTTATTTTAATTTAGTTGTAAAATCTTGTGTAAAATGTAAGTTAATGAATAGAGATGTCCAACCGGCGTTTTGCTGATATAATTCACCAGATGAATCAAAACGAATTTAAATTAGCTAGAAAATATAAAAAACTGCTTAAAAGAAAGGTATGTTTGATTAAGGCAATTCAGTTTAACACAATATATATATATATATATATATATATTATTTATATAAAAAGATTTCACATGAACACGTGAAATAACAATTAATGATCAAACAACAATATGAAATGGGAAAACAAGACTAAGATCTTTCAACCATAACAAGCGGTCTTCGTCAGAGGTTGAAAGATCTTAGTCTTGTTATCCCATTTCATATTGTGGTTTGATCATTGATAATTATAAATATCAATTATATGTATATATATATATATATATATATATATATATATATATATATATATATATATATATATTGTGTTGAACTGAATTGCATTAATTAAACATACCTTTTTTTTGAGCAGTTTTTCATATAAATATGAAAAACTGGTCAAAAAAAAGGTATGTTTAATTAAGGCAATTCAGTTCAACACAATATGTATAAAAGAAGGTCTGCTCTCTATTTATACTAATATATATATATATATATATATATATATATATATATATATATATATATATATATATATATATATATATTTATTATCATAAAGAAAAAGAGACCGAAATACAACAAACGTTTCAGGGTAAACTATAGGAACACAGTAAATAGAAAAGTACTCACTCTAATTTTTGGTGTAACCGTCATGATGAGAAGAGGTATAGGGACACCAAGCTCACTTGCGAAGTGACGCTTCGGGACCCATATATATTAATCCATATATATAAATAAAACCAAATATATATATTTCTTCGGTTAGCAGAAATATCATTAAAGAAAAAAATCTTATGATTAAATGTTACGATGAGCTTCTTTTCACTCCATAAACACATGCCTAACCGTTGGCATGTTATTTAAGCATGTAACGTTTTATATCGCCAAAGTATCCAGTCACTATAAACTGAATAAATATTGCAAAATGCTTTGGTAAAAGTACTCTATTAAGTCCGAATTTTTCATTAGCAATATAACACTACTACAATTCATTACGCATCAAATAATTGTCGATGGCAGGATTGTAAAAAGGTTGAAGACATCAACAAAACATTTTATTTGATATGTTTTTTCTGTTCATTTTATATAATTAGAGACAAGCCTGACCTGCTTGTAACAGACATTAGTTGAGGCAAATTATTTTAAATTATAAATGGACAAAAGATAGTGATGTAAGAAATAGAGATAGGTAAGAGGGAGATAAAATGTGAGAGAGTGTGATAGAGATGGGTAATATGGGTAAATTAGAGGTTAAATTGATTAAAATGGTGATAGGGTAACTGGGTTTAATAGGGTAGTAGTTAGAGCGTGAGGGCTTAGGGCCAGACCAGATGAAGTCTGTAATGAAAACAAACGCTTCCGTCTCTTATTACGACAAAGCTCTCATTTCGAATTGGACAATAAATTCACTAAGGCTTCATTTTATTTAGAGAAGAAAAAAATAACCTTAATAACGGAAACCAGTTAAATTGTCATGGGCAATTAGTAGAAAACATTTGTCAGGATGAAAGAGCAAAATCTCACTAAATGTGTTGAGAGATATAACATATTACGTACGAAGTGAAGTGTGTGGTAGATCAATTTACGACGCATTTAGACAAATGACATTTGTTTTACATTAATAACATTCCTGTAAAGAATTCCATATTCTTAAAAATAAATATGGCGTATGAGTAAAGCAATTATGTATCCACGTTAAATATTATAACTATTGTCGAAGGGTAAATTTTGTTTCTCTAATGTATGAAACGTAAATATAACTTGAAAGGAGTCAGTCCTAAGCATTGTAAGAACAAAACCATCATTTTTTTTATATATATTATATCATACGATTATGATCAGATACTTGCATATTATTATTACCACTGAGGTTAGTATGATTTATATTATTAATATGGCAAACCGTCATACCTCGTACAATGATATTGGAGTCGTTGGAGCGCTTTCGGATGTTGTCCATCTTCAATCGCAACCAACAGTTAGTTAGTTCCGATTGAAGATGGACAACGTCCGAAAGCGCTCCAACGACCCCAACATCATCGTACGAGGTATGACGGTTTGCCATATTAATAATATAGATTATGATTAGGTTAACTTATTATGTTTGAATTTATTATTATGGTTACGTGCCTTGTTTTTCAATATATGAAATAATTATTTGATAGTTGTCAAAAAGACATTTTGAGTTATCAACTTAACTTTTCATTAATGTTTTTACAACTAATGATTAGGTGTTGTTTTTCAAATATATTCCTGAAGCATGAGGTAGTATGAACCCTTCACAGCAGTTATTATACAATGACTAAATAGTTGTGCACATACATTTGGAGTGAAAAAACCCATTGTCATAATGAGGATAAACTTTGATATATTTTCATCACTCAGCATGAAAAAAGAGAATAATAGGGGAGTAGGATCTCTAATCAAAGGTGCATTGCACCTCTTGAGAGGAGAAGACATAGCGTACTCGAAGAGAAAGCCTTCAAATGGGTATAAACAGAGAGAAGGCAAATGAGACAAAGGAGATCCTTTTAAGGCTGCTTTCTTTGATATGGTATTAAAAGACTTTGCAGCCAGTAGCCTGCATTACTAATGCCATCTGTTTTATCCCAGTCTAATGGTCTCTCTGTTTCTTACTTGTTTTCATTTATGAAATATTAATTTAAAAACAAATGTTATAAACAATTTTATTTGATATTCTTTATTATTTTATTGTTTTACTAGAATCACTCAGGCAAAATTCAACCAATAAATGGGACTTGCCAGCACAAAATATAATATTGTGATATTCAGCCAACAAAAAATTGAGTTATTGGTATTCCAGAATTTCAAGTTTTCTGAGATGTCCAGAAATTAAATAAAAGAAAATACAATTTTATTTATCTGTAAAAAATATTATAACTGTATATTGGTATCCAAATCATATGTAAATATCGAGCTACCTTTTAACCAATCTGTTGAAGTCGATTCTTCTACTTATGGTTAATTTATTTCTTTCAGTTGCAGACTAGGAGTGCCACAACCAGGCACTAGAATTTCTTTCAGCAGTGCCAGAACTAGTATATATTTATAAATGTCTATCTTGAAAGCCATATACCAGATTAAAACTAAATAATCTAGAGAGATGATGAAAGACTTAATCTAAATAATTAGACTAATGAGTAAACTTAATTCCAAAAAAAGAAAAAAAAAACGTAATATACCAGAAAATACCCAAAAGGATTTAAAGTTGGTAGTCGAAATCTTAGAAGTTGCTAAGCAATCACACTAAGATTCCTAACTGCCCATTTGGTAAATACATTTAACAGAACTCCCATTAAACCTACACAAATAATGAATTGATGTTGATCCAGAGATTTACTTGAGTGCAGATCAAATACATGGGACTATTTAAAATAATTCATTATGCAACCGTCACATCTTCACATCTGTCACCGTTAACAAAAATCATACTTTCCTAAATGAGTGCCGCTACAAATATGCACTCCTATTCAACAATTTCTACAGGCAACAGGTTTTACGTAAAATCCTGTCCCATAGTAAATGTGTTTCACTGCCGCTATGCCTCAATGCCTCTATACTAGATTTAAGACTTATTGTGTTTTTCTTCACCTCTCACTCACTGCAAATGTAATTGAGTAAAAAAATTAGGTTATTTTATTAAATAATCTTCATCGGTTCCTGATGAAACAAATTAAAATTATTTTAAACGTTATTTAAATGAACATAAGTTGATTCCTTACAGTTTAGATAGTGGAAATATTTGTGATGACCCAAAAATAAATCGCGATTGTATGGGTTTTAAATGAAACAACATAAAGTTACAGAATTAAAAATATTAATTACAAATATTACAAATATTATTAGGTATAAAAATAATTAAAGAATAAATACACGTGTTTAATAATTAGCAAAAATATTGACAAAAATTGACGAAAAAAAACACAGTTAAGAGAGCAATTACAATAATAATGAAAATACATAATCAAAGATTATTTGCTGTATGCTGCAACGAATTTTTGCATTCTATACTTGAGAATGTGAATAGCATAAATACATTATAGCCAGTCAAAAGACGTATTTAACAAAAAGCCCATCACTTGTTATGTTGGTTTTGAAAGAGGATGAACTCGTTAAGTATCCGAACACTAAGGTAATATAGGAACAGGCAGTTCATAGCAATGTATCAATTGATGGAATAATGAATATGAGAGCAAGGAAGGTAATTCAGAGGATGAAATAAAGAAACTTCAAGGAATGAAAAAGAGATAGAGAATATTTTGATATAAGCTAGGAGATGATGATTATTTTTTTATATTAAATTGTGGAAGAAAATTTGAAAAAAGGTAACAAATTTTAGAAGCATTTAGCATATGAAGAATAAACACGTTAGGAAAAAGGTATTTCAGGGAAAATGTGAAAGAGAATTATTGACAACTGATACTTCAAAGGATCTGACGACGACGCTGAACAGAATTAGTTAATCAAGAGATTCGAACTGATGAATACAACTTCGAAGAAGAAGGAAAAAAGAATAGTAAATTGATGTAGACGATTTTACTGAAAATAATGTATGAGGTGATGTTCACAGCTCGAAAGGCAAATAAGTATTCATGAGCATTATTCCTATGTTCTTTCAAGCCATGGATATCTCTACCAGTAAGGAATGATTATATAAATATTGAGTAAATCGTTGAAATTTCTATTTTATGACCTTTTTTTATACTTGATTAATTCTTTTTAATAACTGTGTTGCTATCTATACAAACCCAAAATAAATATTCTGAAAACTATGAAGCTGGTAAAAATAATTCATTGTAGTATTTCATGCAATGATCCTTGTGGCAAAAGTACATCAGGGACATTATTAAAGAGAAAAATCTAGTAGCCAGAAATGGCATTTCTCTGAAGGCGGCAGTGAAACACATTTACTATGGGACAGGATTTTACGTAAAACCTGTTGCCTGTAGAAATTGTTGAATAGGAGTGCATATTTGTAGCGGCACTCATTTAGGAAAGTATGATTTTTGTTAACGGTGACAGATGTGAAGTAAGGTTAGGTTTAACAATATAACATGTAACCTACCTCAATGCATACACAATTTAAGCCCCACAGGTAAACTATTGACTCCCATGGGATGTCAAAAATTGAAAGGTTTCTTCAAATGTTTATTTAAAAATTCAGTTGAAAAGTTGAATTGTCCTTCGTGGGGGATAAGAATATTGAAAAGTGAAAACGGACATTTGTAGGATGACGTTGGTGACCGATAGAAAGTACTGGACAAGGATGACTGTTACAATGTTAAAGGAAATGAAAACATTATGCGCTAGTTGATTTTCCAGACCTTAGTCTAGACTCAGTTTTAACGACAGGAATAGCCCTCTCTGAGTGGCACCCATTAACTGTTAGATTATGGCACACTCATTTGTTTCACAATCCTGACTCTTCAGTTTGGTTAACCTTATATTTATTTCCCTTTTCTTGCGTTTTACTCCTCTTAAAATACTTTTTGTTTACTCCTTTCACTAAACAACTCGTCATGAATGCTGCGAAATGTTGATTTCTGAACATTGAAAATTTTATTTACCTTTTTAGCCAATGATTGTACTACTACAATATTTACATAATTACTGAAAAATTTATATTCAAAGAAAACAGAAACACTACCAATTTGAGGACAAAATGTGAGAAAAAGATTGTAATTCATTTGAGTAATTTTTAAGGAAACTCATGATTTGACAAAATATTCCATTAGTGGCTGTTGATATAATAACTGCAGGACTCATGTTTAGAGAAATATATTTCACATGCTTACCTAATTTTTCGTTTAATAGTATCGTTATATAATTCCTTTAATAAAACATATTTTAAATTGAATGAATGAGAACTACCCTTCATAACTTACAAGGGGTAGCAGATGAAATATTTAAATATGTCTATTGCTCTATTTACTGATGTCATTTGATAAGCAAAAAACATTGAATTTGACTGTTAGTGTATACTGTCCAAGAGTTTTTGCATTTTCTCAATATTAATTGCATCAGAGTTATGGAATAAGCACTCCATGTTTGTAAAATCCAATTGAATATAATTGCGAACAGTTATTTGGCATAAATATAGTATAATGGTCAACTACCTACGCTTAAGTAATTATGTTTCATATAAAATATACCAAATAAATCTATATTACTAGTCTGCTACATTAAACCCTCTGCAATTGTGGGTGTTTTCCAGGATAATTAAATTACACCAATCGTGAATCATTCATTGATTTAAATAACCCGTGGTTGGTTTAAATGGTCCATTTTTTATTAATTAATATTCAATTACACTCGTTATTTAGAATAAATCAATTTAAATTTGGATCACTTCTTGGTAATTATGAAAATTGATGATTAATATTCCTATGAAATGTATACAAATATGATAATTTAGCTAATAGAAATTAACTATTTAATAAAGTTAAAACTGTTCTTAGCATGCTTGTATGTATATAGATAAGAGACATAATGGAGAGATCTATGCATATGATTTTTTTTTATTGATTTTTACATAACCATTTGCACATACAAATGAGAATGAGTATGAGTTATACATATATATCCCCTTCATATAGATCAATTGTCTCCAGTTCAGATTGCCTTATGGAATGATTCCCCATTTTCGTCGACCACTTCCTTCAGTGTCTCATACGCAGCCAAGATTTACTATCCTGCTGCAAAGATACTTTCTACTTCTTCCAAATCCTCGGTGAACTCTCTCTACCACTCTTCACTATTTGCTCACTACTCATGATTACTATATATGTCACATCTATTTACAGGTAATTTAATAAATGGGGGATTTTGTTCTCTTCAATATCTTTTGAACTCGTAATTTAAACTCTCACTTACTCCACTAATATCTTAATTTCTATAGCCAAATTTGTCAAGAAATGTAACCCTTTTCTGTTTCATAGTGATTATTTTATTCAAATCAGAGTTCGTAAAATTTAGACTACTATGACTATTGTAGCTCCGTTTTTTACTAATTGCTTTATAGTTGAATTATTACAAGTGCTACTTATTAATTTTAAATTTTTCTTTTCTCACTACTTGTTACATTACTAACATAGACACTGACATCATTTGAATCCATGGTATCTATGAGATCAACATCTTTCTAATAGTTTTATAAAACTTTTTTCTTCCATTTTATTTACTCACAAAGTGCACAACAGTTATACTGCTTTCATAGATGATGATGCTGCTCTTCACAAAGTTTTTTTTTTTACTTCGGTAAATGTTAAACCAACTAATGCCCGACGTTATCCCTAATATCATAATTATCATCTCACCTATCATAAAAAGTTATTTGATATTCTGGTTCATTCAAATAATTTGAAATTGAAATACTCTACATCACCGCAGACACCACATTAAATGTTAAAAGTTGTATCATCGAAACTAGGCTATCTCTCTAGATTAATCAACAGTCGTGTTCTACCTACTAAAAACCTGTTTTGATCGCTGTGTACCTTAGCTTTCCAGCCATAACACCAATAAATCAAATCAGGCCGACGATTTTTTCCGTGTTGCCCTTTCGTCACCCCCAGGTTGACCACAAACCTTGAGGGTGTCCAAGATGGACCTCGCGGAGGCGGGCACCACGATGCTACGTCGAGCATTTGACCAATCAATTTACTCGCTCAATTACCTACTAAAAACCATCACCAAGCTGTAACCATGACATAGCTCATGATTCTGTTCATTTCATTGCATAGTTTTTGATAAGTATCTGCCGAAATGACACTCTGCACATCGGGGACTTTTCCTTTTTCGTTTATCATTTTCCTCAGAGTTTTTTTTTAATTTTTACCGAAATCGACAGAACTGTAATTATAAATTTTTTGTTTCACTCTTCTTACAATCCCTTGATTGGCAGAAGATGATACATTGTTGGTATTATGACTGTAAAACAATATTTACATAATAAAGCCTTGCCGGTTTTATTATTAACCTGGTTTCAATTTTGAAATCTTGTTAACCTTCTCCAGTGCAGTAATACCTCCTCTTGTCCTCTTCTCACATCGTGTTCATCTCACAACTATATTAAACTTTTCATCTGAATTTGGACTGTTGCTGTTTAAGTTGGCCTTGCTTCCAGTAAGCTGAGTCTGCACATGAATTGTTACATGTTGGTCTGCCAATCGATCTACTTGTTTATATCACAGCTAACTTTGATGTTCTTGGTATGATGTATTGGTCACTGCGTCCACGTACATGTCTTCAATCACATACCTTACAAGGCACACATCACTTTCCCAGTTCATAGGAGACATATTTGTTTCTTTGAGTCCACTATGCTTCTAGCCACAATCTCAATTATTACTTTTTGTATTATTTATTGTTTATTATTTATTATTCCTTACTTTTTTATTTTCTTTCATTATATATTTTTATATTTTTAATAATAAACATAATACGAAAAAAATTGAATACATGTTTAAATGATTAATGCAATTCTTTTAGGAAACATATAGTTATACATTAGTTATATTGAGTTGTTATACTTCTAAGGAAACAAAGAGAGCTCTATGAATATGATCTCTAATAATAGATCTTTAATAGTTAGACGTTGAAACAGTTATCGAAGTTAAGGCCACGAGGACAAACCGAACAAGCAGTAAAAAGCTTAACAGTAAGTGGTGTCAATCAGGTACCGAGTTACAGGAAGCATAGGTTGTCACAATAATATAACGTATTAAATATATAGACGGTAAGCATTATTTTTAGAGATTTGAGTGAAAGAACTATATTACTATTGATAAACTAGTAAGGTTGAAATATATGATGAACATAGATCTTCCCGCCTTTTGTTAAGTATTGGGAAGTCTTACATAAATAACAAAAAACTTAAGGTTTTTCGTTATATAGAGATAAATACTAGCTATAAAATAAGGATAAAAGAAAGCAACAATTATTAGGATATAATTAATAAATAGAAGTGTAATTAGTTACAGTACCTTTCAATAACACACAAAAGAGCAGCTTTAATGAATTATGTTTATTGTAGATTATTTCACGTAGTATTTGGATTTGATTCAGGTTTGAACACAAGGAGTGCTTGTTAGTTGTTAACTATTGGTTTGTTGAGTCCTTTTCTGGTAAAGGTAATAGTATTTGCGGAGTCTTTGTTATCTGAGTGTAAAGGACGTTCTGATATTATATACTAGTAATCAACTATTTCAAATCATTAGTATCTTGAAAGTAGTTGAATAATGACGTCCGGTAAGCAAACACGGGCAACATATTCAAATTTTCTGCTTTCAAGATTAAAAAATTGAAGAAAGTGTTTAAAGAAAGAAAAATATATTTAAAATTCAAATGCAAAAGAAATAATCAATCTTATTCAGTGATATGGTCATTAATTAATTCAAAACAATGTCATAAGACATAAGGCATTATTGAAATAGCGGAATTTAAATGAAACGTTTAAATGAAATCCGATCTAAGGTATTTGTTAATTTGGAGATGAGTTAGTGGAATTGAAGGAGACATATCATGCTTGTGAGTGGTATATAGCGATGACAAAGATAGAATTAAATTCAGAGTGATGAACATGGTGAAAAGGAATTGGCGTTCGATTTAAGGAAGTGACAGAGATAGGGGAGGAGATGAAGAGAAACGAGTCAATAAGGAAAGAGGTGACAATGGGTCCTCCTTGAATCCTACCAATTAACGAGCTGCTGAGGGAGGCTTCTCTTTGTTTGTAATTGCTGGTTTTGTTATAGCTGTAATACTACCACTAAGAGGGGAACATAAGATGTTGGGGGGATTTCAATCTTTCCAACAATGTCTTTCAACTGTTATCACCCGATACTTCTTTCTCTGATTACATACCACCAGGTAAAAGTGACTGTCAGAAAAAATATTCTAGAAATAGAAAAATTTACTTCTTTATTGAAATAAATAATAAAGGCAAAAATATGACAAAACCTTTATTATATTTTTGTTGTATACCTGGCCAACTGATACAGTAATGCTGTCATGACTGTAAAGAATGAGATTACGTCAGTAAATTTATTTTAAATAAATTACTGCATCTGTACATAAGGTTCACAACATCGTTTACTAAATCAATCGGTAATTAATATATGGAAAAATATTATCAATATATTTTATCAAAGAGAAATTCATATATTGCTTCATATATTGGACATAATATTATGTAGTATATCTATTCCATGACAGTGACATGCTAAAAACTGGTAATGCCACGACCAATTTGCATTAACTATCTCGGATACCCATATATGAGGCGCAATAAATCGAAACATATTGTAATAAAGAACAGTATTTTGGTTAGTAGTCTATAACTTTTATATAGAACAAGGATGTTTTATTGTTTTTTTAATTCAGTTCTAAAATAAATACTTATATGAGTACTATTTTTATCCAAGTTCCACACTCATCTGCTTTGTGCTTCAGCTTTGGCTCGGCGCTCAGTAGCCATGGGAATGACACTTTACTATTGCCAGCAAGGCTACATGGTGTTAACGGCTATCCATAAGTTAACTAACGTTGATTAACTTATGTGGTCTAGTAGAAACCAGTGAGTTCTACATTAATGTGTCTTTACGATTACTAATTATTAAGAAAAATACATTTGAAGAGTTTTATAGTATACTTACTTAATTCCTTTAATCAAAGTATTTTACCTAATAATAAAGAAGCATGTGTATCAATTGCTATTTTATATATATATATATATATATATATATATATATATATATATATATAATAAATTCAAAACGAAGGAAACACACAGAAAGACACAGACATAACACACATCGATATTTCGACTATCGTTGTCATCAGGAGGTGTGAAGGGCGAAGAGTCCCGCAGGAAGGCAGGGCGGTGACTCATGTCTGTGTCTTTCTGTGTGTTTCCTTCGTTTTGAATTTATTTTATTTAAAAAAGTCTGCTGGACCGTTTCTTTTAATTGTATATATATATACAAAAACCAATTAAAAAAAAGATAGCACACAGATAGGCACAGGAATAACTCACTTCTATATATCAACCATCGTCGTCATCAGTAGGCGAAGAGTCCCGCAGAAAGGCAGAGCGGCGACTATATATATATATATATATATATATATATATATATACTGGCCGTTGCGTCTACAACAGCTTGGTTTCCCTTTCTCTTTTCTCCTGAAGACGGATTACCCAAAAATTTGAGTCTGTAAGTGTGTTTCCTTAATCAGTATGTTAGTATTCTTCAATTTTCAACTCGTGTATATATATATCAATGATCAAACCACAATAAGAAATGGGAATACAAGACTAAGATCTTTCAACCGTAACAAGCGTCCTTCGTCAGATTAAAAATACAGTATTACAGAGTGGTTTTATACTTTGATGAAGACCGCTTGTTACGGTTTCTTGTTTTCTTGTTTTCCCATTTCTAATTGTGGTTTAATCATTGATTGTTATTTCACATGTTTATGTGAAATATTTATATATATATTTTGTAAACTTTTTCACATAAAACATTTTTATTAACAACCCCAAAGCAATGTGTTTTGAACAAGTTGTGCTCTTTCTTAGGTTTATTGATTTTGATAATGAATGCAAAAGCAGAAATGATGTTAGCAGATAAACCTAAAGATAGATACAGTATATTTGAAACACGTTTTTGTTTTGATAAAACTTCCGTTTTATTCAGAGATATTTTCAATAAACAGTAAATATCAAATATAACTCTTCGGATATCTAATGTCCATATTGTCGGACTATAACAACTATAACAATATGGTAATATTATAAAGATTTTGTTCGAGAACTCTCTCTACTTATTAGGATGTTTTGTTATTAATAATTTCATATTACGGTATAATTATAGTTTGGACAATTTTGCCCACTAACAAATATTTGAAGTGTTATGTAAATAAATTATTGTATTCATGTCATATCAAGTAATGGATTCCCTCTACCTCTGTCAAGACTAATAAGAATCACAAAACTCGTACAGAATTATGAGATATCTGTTATATCATTAAATAAATTATATAATTAAATGATAATAAGGATTAAAGTGAGCGAGGATGGTGATTTTTTGTTTTCTAACAAATAAGCCCACATTTATAGGGATTTCACCTATTAGTGCTGTTTTAGAGGTAGATATTGCGACTCATTCATTATTTGGTAGCCGTTTCAGTAATGGGTGAGTCACAATACCTGTTGATTCCTCATTGGGAGTCCTAAATTTTCGATACGAGTGCCTGTCATCGTACAAGCACCGGACCGACAGCTTAACTTCCTCCCCGAGAAAGGACGTGCTAAAATTTTTTCAACTCCTGCGTGAATAAGTTAAAGAGAGTAGGTTTCTCTTTCCAGAGGTTGCTACTGTGCTAACCTGGCCCCCATATACACAATAACCTGTCCAACTGACACAATAATGCTGCAATGACCGTAAAGAATGATATTACGTCAGTAAATTTATTGTAAATAAATTACTTTTTTATTGTTCATCTGCATTGGAACTTAAGGTTCACAAAATGGTTTCCTAAAATAACTTACAGTAATTTAAAACAAAAATGAATATGGTGTTTTCAAAATATTATTCATCTCAATAACACAATATTACGTCTAAAAAAGGCAGGACATACAATGAAAACATTCTCTCATGCCATAATTTGACATATATTACGACGGTTTAAGCCCAATAATATATATAGTCTGTCAATATAAATGTTACAAACATTCTATTTCATTTGCAAAATATTTCTTTACGAATTATAAAACAACCACTCTCTAGCTATGTATATGTATAATATACTGTAATAATAAAATTATATGACAGAGTTCTGATTGCATCAAATTCCATAATAATTATACTTAATTATAACAACGTGGATATCCCAAATATTCTATATATTTATTTATGCCGTAGGCGACCCACATATTCTGCATAGTAATTATGTTGTAACTTTATACTTCCTTTGAATCCACCTGTCTGACTATGTGTTAGGAATGTAATAATTACCACATTTTTATGAAGATTCATACCATATTGATTTTACACTCTTATAAAACACTAAAAATTCTTCATAATGTTTTTCACTTCTTCTTAGCATGTGGGTCAGTACTGATTATTATTTATTTTTTACATGAACAAATTTTATAAATATTCTTTTTGTTAATCCATAGAAAAACAGAAAGTCGTTTTCCACGTAGAAACATTTCATTTATTTTCCAAAGTCATTTACTTAAATTAAAAATATGATGTTAACGCTGTGGAAGCACAATAATAACAAGAGGTAGGAAAACTGTATAAGGTTTAGAATTGAGACATACATGTAGTTATTTATGAAAGAGATATAATAATTTCTATAGCCTAAAAGAGAAAAAAGTTGGGTATTAAAACAAAACTATGGTGATTAATATCGTCTGCAATTAGATAATTAAACATTTGCTTAAAAAAGATTAGCTGAAGAGAAGAGAAGTTAAAGAGCTTTATCTACTGCTCTGATAATTTTTTGCTCATACAATTACATAAAAAAGAAGAAATGAAATAAAGATAATTTAATCTGAACCTGAAAGGTATCAGCTATATTTTACAGATATGTTACTATCTGTTTCTCCTTTAAAAAAAAATTAAAACATGAAATAATAAAACTGATAAAACCATTTACTACAATGCTGAAACATTCCTTTGATTAGTGTGATTTTTTTTCTTATGATTATTTAAATATTTTCTATTGCCACATTGCATTAAACATTACGAAAATATAAAACGGACAGGTAATGATATAATGACATTCCAGTTTCTGAGATGGATAAAAATATTGATGATTGATCCCTCCACTCGATCAGAAGAGATAATAGAAAAGATTAAAACAAAGCTAATGAATAATTACTTTAAGAATAGGATCTATCACAAATGAAATTGTGACAATTAAATCTTGCCATCAAGTAGTCGCGATATCGCATCTATTGCACTGGTTATTGATGCCTGACCTATTGTATATTTAATATTATTTAGATTACACTACGTATGTTGTACGTAAATATTATTAAGTACGTAAGATAACTCTCATGTGGTTACCTATATACAAGTGAATTCAGTAGAGTGTGATAGTGGAAAGGTTTGTTGAGGAATTTCAAAAGTTTAGTTGGAAATCCAAACAAACCCTTTACTGTCTAAAGACTTTCAAAACAACAGAGCCTTTTTTTCACAAGGATGCAATTGATGAATGGATAAGCAATAAGCAGATAAAGCTTAGCTAAAAGAAACCAAATCTAATTTAGTTGAAGAAGCACTTTCCAAATAAACAAAAATTTGCAAATCAAATAATTAAGGAAGAATTTAAATAATAAAGGAAGAATATATTAGTAGAAATAGTGAATATCTACCAGATATTTTTGACGTAACTACAACTTATAGATAGTGCAATTGGCGTCAAACGATTAATGCTGACTTTGTCTGGTAGAAGAGGAAACCTTAGAGCACATTCTAAGTGAATGCAAAGCAGTCGCAGTTAAGAAGTTCGTGATTTTTAACGAAGCCTATCTAAGACCAATATAATTGATGAAATGACAATCTCATGACACTTATAAAATTATGTAATAAACTTGAAATCAAAAGTAGATTTTATAAAAATGAGAGAGTGATGTGGCTGTAGTGTGAAAAGCCATCAGAATATAGTCTGTCAGACAGTTTTTCATAAATAATTTCCATTCTTTTATGACTGTAAAACTAAATAACACTAGAATAAAGCTAATAAAATCACAAAATTTGTTACCTCTTTATTTATTAATATTTTACCAAAAAGTTTGAGGTTACCTGTCCAGCAGTGCTACATTGCAATTAAACCAAAACTCAACTAATCTTTTGATTTCTCATAGTAAAGTTGATTGTAGTCTGTACATTTCTTTTATCTACAGCATCAATATTCATTAATTATTCAATTGATTGATTGTGTAATAATTTTTCTAAAATACCTTTTGGACTTTTTATATTGTATGCATAGTTTTATTAGCCCAAAAAATAACTGGGCCACATGTAGTAATAAGAACACTAGTGGGTTAGAAAGACATGCTATTAGTATGAATAAGTAGGTCAATTACATTAAGATAGTAATTTCCAATAATGATAAAATTTTACCGTACATTTTTGACTTACATACACGAATATCTTGGTCTTGCTTCCAGTAAGCTAATTCTGCGTATGAATTGTTACAGGCTTTCTGTTGGTCTGTCAATCAACGTACTTGTTTATGTCCGAGCTAATTTTGATATATTTGAGATAAATAACTGCGAGCGTGCCCATGTTTTCCATTATAACCCTTAAATCTCAACAATTATGTTCTTTTTATTTATTTCTTATTATTTACTATTCACTATTTTTCACTACCTTTTATTAAATATTATTTATTTATGTTTTTAATTATTAAAATTATCCCTAACTTTTTTATTTATTTCAGTTGTATATTATTATTCGTTTACTTGCCTTTATTTATTAATTTTTTTGTTCTTTTACCCATATTCTCTTATTATTTCTTGGATTCTTTTCAACACTATTGCTGAATGTTTTCATATTTTTATTTTAATATTCGTTTAATTATCGCTGTTTGGTTCTTTTTTATTCAAATTTGATAGTACTGCTGAATCACATTGTGTAAGCAAATATGTGGATCAGTTCAGTATAATCTAACAGAGTACATCTATCTGAAGAAAAATTATATTAAAAAAAATTTTAATTAGTTTCAAGGAAATTGCGTGCAATCTTATTTTAAATCAGTAATAAAATTGTATAATTTTTAAAACAATTGTTGTCAGGTTTATTGCTTTATAAAACTCTGTAGAACCCTTGAGAATTTCTACCCATTTCATATTATAACCCAGTTATTTTTAATCGGGTATAATCTCTATGACTTCCCGATGCAAAAAATTGGAAATGATGCATTTCATGAAAAGTGCATTTCAAATTTATTTTCTCAAATTTGGATTAATGAGTAATATATACTACTATAGACTCTTAGTTTGTAAACAGAACTTAAAGCACTGATTAATAATTCCTAGGGCTCTCAATGTACCTAACTTTTAATGATTTTTCCTTCTAACACCATGATCCCATTAACGATCAATTTAACTGAAAGCTGTTAACATTTCCATCACTGAAAGATATAAAACAGTAGAGCTATTATAATTACACATGAAGAGAACATAAAATTAAAACTTTTCTAATTTCAAAGTTTTGATAATACTCACACTGGATCTCTACATACTATTTTCAACTTAACTAACTTTAGTTTATATTAAGTGGTAACACTGTTGATAACATCATTAGCGAAAGAAAATTGCTAAATAAACTTATTTAAAGAAATGGTACTTCACTATTTCATGTTTAAATATTTTAAATTAAAAACTATTTGTATGACTACATTAAAAGAAATTAGGTATACATAACAGACAACATTGTTTACAGAACATAATAGAAATTAGAATTATTAGTAATAATGCCTGTCATACCTCGTAAAGTTTCTGAGGAGCTCGATCGGTTTCGGGTCCGTCTGGTTCCCATCTTCCAAGACCAACTCATATATTATAGAACAATTTTATAGCAAAATTGTAAACTTCTGGCTGCAAAAAATATTCATAAATAAAACGGTTTCTTAAGCTTTTATAATTCATTTAAAATTGGTTAAATTAAAATAACACTTAAATCTGATAGATAAATATTTCGATAAGGAAAACCAAAAGTAGCGATTGTTTAAAATTTAATATAAGCGTGTCAAGCAATAGAAGAAAATGAAATTATAGTACACGAACACTTAATAATGTAAATGAAAAATTAATATAAATATTAGTTCATAAATAAATCATAAATAGTTATATATATATCACTCAAAATTCGGAAAAACGATCCAAACTGGACGCAAATCAGCTCAAAAACGGGTTTCCGGCCGTTGTGTTTCCACACACGTGCTTGGTCGCCCATTCTCTTTTGTTCTGAAGACAGATCATCCGAAAATTTGAGTTCGTAAGTGTGTCACTTTCACAGTGTGTTGCTTTTCTTCGTTTTTGTGCTAATATATATATATATATATATATATATATATATATATGTTACATAAAAAACAATAATAAATTTTAGACCGTTCGACAGATACATAATTAAAAATGATAAATCGGGATGTGGTCAGTTTCTTCCACATCCAATCAAACTCTAATTGCCTATGTTTTATGCGCTTGTAGCCTCTTTTTTTAAGCTTCTTATGCTTACTTTAGTGTGTGCTATTATTTCATTGCAATGAAAGTTTGATTAGAAGTGGAAGAAACTGATGGCATCCCGATTTACCTTTTTTAGTTATATAAGTGATATATATATAACAGATTCAATAATATATCGACTGTTTGATAGAATAGGTGTGTTATCTAATCGGGATTCAGTCAAATTTTCTAGGTTAAAAAATCAAACTCTCATTGCCAACGTTTCAGTTTTATTTTAAAACCTTTTTCATAGGCAGAGGGAAGAATTTTTTTTACTAAGAAATTGAAATTGTAATTATCTAAAGAAACAACAATCTTAACCGAACAAAACTTTCGACTGACTAATAAGATAACATTACGGGATAATATATATATATATATATATATATATATATATATATAACCTCAATAATACTCAACTTCTCACCAGATGTTTTCTGCATCTAGTGTTCAGTTAGGTTTTTGACTCTGACGAAGACCGCTTGTTACGGTTGAAAGATCTTAGTCTTGTTTTCCCATTCTTATTGTGGTTTAATCATATATATATATATATATATATATATATATATATATATATATATATATATATATATAAACATTATTAAATTTCTTCCCAACTTCTCTATGTATTATTTTTCGATACAGTTTTTCAAGATTTCGTATCTCACATTTCCATTACTTGGTACTAAGTACAACAGTTTCGTACATATATATATATATATATGAACGTATAAGCCACAAGGAATGCGGCTTATACGTTCATTAATTTTCACCACGTGTTTATTGTGATTTTTTAGTGTATATATATATATATATATATATATATATGCAGAAAAATTACAATAAATAAACACGTAATGCAACCAATGAAGTTTAAACCACAGTGGAAAAGAAAAACAATAGATATAAATGCTCTGAGGTCTTTCAGTTAATGTAATCAGAGAGCAAACAAGTAAAAAAGTAGAAACTTCTAACCATTCTTAGAATTTGGCAGGTCCCTTCGAAGTTATCTGTGTTGATGAAAAGATGATTATTAAATGATAATATTATTTGTATGTATATATTTGAGATAAATAGTATTTGAAAAATGAAATAGGGTTGGTATATAACAATAATATGCAAATAGTTATGAGTTGAAATTAAATTGATGTCTGTATAGTACCAAATATTCTGAATTGGAGAAACTGCGTTGATGTTTTCGATATAAGGCTCTGTTGATTTTCTCCGCACAGTCAGTTTGTTGTCTCTCTGGACGTAAGGCAAACAAATGTTTAGTGTTACGAATGATAGCCATTGATTGGATTGTGGTGCATGTATGCGTATTGATTTCCTATTTGCTCCAAGGTTCAAGCAGACGTCCATTCACCGCCGTTCATTAAAGTCACTGCCTAGAGAATTTCACTTAATAAATAGTTCTGTGCAGGTATTCCTCGAATGGATTCATTCAAATGTTATTGTTAAATATAAATTATGATTTTGAAATTGTATAAATTTATTTTAAATCTTCAAAAAAGCCTAAAAGAATCTATTTCATTGATTTTTTCGGGAAAATTTCCATTTCACGTTGTGAACAAAGCTATCATTTTCTATATGCACATGTACTCTCACACACACACACACACACGCATAGATTTTTAAATATAATAATTTAATTGAAATACAAATTTAATTTTGCCATAAATAATTTTTTGAAAAATATTCCATGTGATGATCATATTTTTTATCAATGACACAGCCAAAGAAATAGCTGTATACAAATATTAAAACAAAATTATGTGTTTTATGAAGAACTTGGTAAATACTCAGTAGTACTTCTTTGTACACTCACATATGTAAACTAGATTCACATGAAGAACACAAATTAAAAAAATCACAGAAAAGTAGTACTACTAGTAGAAGTAGAACTTCTAATCATCTAAGCACTATCATTTTAGATAATTAAATAAATATGTTATTTCAGAAGGAAAGGTGGTCGCATTTCTAATAATCAAAGTGGCTGTAATCAGAAGATATTGCACAATAGATTCACTGTTTCCAGGTATAGATATATAGAGACCGATATCATTAATATGAGACAGCTTGAGACGGCAAGAGAGAATAGACACAGAATAGCATCGCCCTCTTTACTGGGCGATGTTAAGTGATTATTCATAGGAATGCTTAAATGTACTATTCAATCATAATACTCTAGATCTATACAAGGAAGCAAACTCTGTGAGATTTTTTTTTTTTTTTTGGCGGGATTATCATTATTTTGAGAATCCCTTTTCTGAAAAATGTATTAAATTTTATATTATAATTGATAAGCACATCCTCCGCGTCCAAACTGTTGTATATATTCAACACTTATGGTGATTAGGATAAATATTGCAAATTATTAGAATTTAAATTTCCTACATTAAAAGGTTTCCTTGAAAAATAGACATTGGCACGACAAAAGATGTACTAAGTAGACGGAAATGTAGAATGGATCTGGTTAAGATTCTTTGCTTGTTTAGTAAAGATATAAACACTGTCGGTGTAAACCTTGACAAATGTAAATATTTCCAGAGATCATCAGATTGTTGAATTTAGTATTGATGTAATATAAACTTCTATATAAACTTCTGAATATGTTATTATTTATTTTTTCTGATTTTATCTACGTGTTGGCATCTGACAATGACCACTAAGTGAGTCCTACTATACTTTTATGCGTTTATTTTATATTCTGATACAAGTTCAATTTTTTAAGAAAAGAAACCTAAGTATTCAGTCAACTAAATGACAAAATATTTGTCAAAACCTGCTAATAGCCAAAGATGTTTTTTTTTAATGAATTAATGTCAGAAAACGTTCTCTTAAAATGACTTTTACAATGCGACTTTTGTTTCTACTCAACTTTTTCATTGAATCGTACATATTGACTATTAGGATTTTATAAATTGAAATAATGATTACCTAAATGTTCAAGCAAGGTAAAAGAAATATATCTTTGACTGGAAACTATTCAGTCTTAGTTGTAAAGCCTTTTATTATTATTATTATATTATTAGTTGCTAAAGTGTTTGGAGCAAGGAATAACTTTGCAGCTCATCTCGTATTACGTGAGGCTTTCATACACATGAGCTATACCAAGGATAATTGCTTCTGAAATATTTAAGAAAATATTTTCTTAAAATATTTATATGAATCTTTAAAAAGTTCAAGTTAGTTATTAACTAACTACCTTTTGCACTGTTTACAAAAACAAATTAAATAAACATAGCGTGTAATGTAAAGGTACATTGTTCATAAAAAAGGAAATATAGAAAACAAATTCGTAAACTGAAGTCTAAGTACAAATAATTTTATAATCTAAAATATATGTGAACATCCAAATATTAATGCAAACATTTCTTTGATTTTCGTGAGCGAATATGTTTATTTATAATGTTTTCTGTAAGCAGTGAGTTTATTCCTTTTGATTTTTTTTTTATGAAACACTCGTTAGGTTTCTTCCACTTCATAGTTATTTCTCTTGGAGAACGGTTATCCCTTCTAGCTGAGGTTGTGTCAACAATGCCCTTTTTTCTTCTGTTTTCTTTGCACCCTTTCCAATTTCCATAGGCCTACTTTCATCCTGTATCAATCCCCTTCAAAAGGCATTTGTAATTCTAGTTTCCATGAAGAACTTCAAACAAAACATTTACCAAACGCTTTTGATAAATTTATTTATAAACCTAAAAGGTTATATAATTAATTTACAATATATTATATAAGATCATGTATATTAACAGTGTTTTTGTGATCAGTTCTCTATATCACGAATAACACACTATATACGCATATTTCAATTGAAGCTGTTTGAATATTTTTAAAACATAAATAACTTTTTTTATTAAAAGAGCGACAGAATTACTATTTATTATTATTAGTAAGAATTCTGGTATATTTAGTTCTATTGCATCTTAAAGTAAAATGTTCTTCATTTATGGAAGGAAAATATTTGTTTTAATTATAGATTAAATCAAACTGAAAGAGATTTGAACAAATTTATTTATTGCAAGGTATACATTTTACCTTGTATGTATACAAGGCAGTATACATTTTACACAGTGTGCATGAGCTCCTATTTTTTCACATACCCCAGTGAAGGCCAACTCAGTGGCCGCCGACCACTTTGGGGTGATATGAGCTGTCATTTTAAGTAGTGTGACTAGATAACATAACCAGAATCAAATGATCCGAAAAAATATGAGAACTGTGATTATATTTTTCATCACGTTAGTTTTAAGGCTATATCTGCGGCTAATTGACCTGCCTAACGTATGTAACTCAATGTACGAGGGTCGTCCAGAAAATAAGTTCCGTTTTGGTCTGTAGGGCGGTAGGAGTGGTTTTTGCCAAATCCGGCAACACCGCTCGAAAGAGGAGAGGTGGGGGAATAGAATGAGAGGTGGGGGACCTCAGTCGGTCAATTACCAACGTCAGGGCAGGTAGTTGAAATGGAGCCCTCCATGTCACGTCCCGCCACCTCGATCCCGTTCCCTCTCGAGTTGTTTTGCGCGGAGTGATTCAATTTCTTTATGCACAGGGTTTCAAATCAGTTCAAATTCACGAACAGCTCATTTCTGTTTATGGAGAAGGTGTAATGAGTGAATCAATGGTGAGGAGATGGGTACGTGAATTTAAGGCGGGAAGACATTCACTTGAGGATGAAAGTGGGAGAGGCAGACCCTCAGTTGTGACGGACGAAATTGTCGCAGAAATCGACAATGCAATTCGCAAAGATCGTCGTTTAACCCTGGATGAACTCCACCTGAGTTTCCCAGACATCTCACGATCCCTCATCCATGAGATCGTCTCGGAAAAACTTGACTTTCGGAAAGTTTCCGCCCGGTGGGTCCCTAGAGAGCTGAATGTCTTCCCGCCTTAAATTCACGTACCCATCTCCTCACCATTGATTCACTCATTACACCTTCTCCATAAACAGAAATGAGCTGTTCGTGAATTTGAACTGATTTGAAACCCTGTGCATAAAGAAATTGAATCACTCCGCGCAAAACAACTCGAGAGGGAACGGGATCGAGGTGGCGGGACGTGACATGGAGGGCTCCATTTCAACTACCTGCCCTGACGTTGGTAATTGACCGACTGAGGTCCCCCACCTCTCATTCTATTCCCCCACCTCTCCTCTTTCGAGCGGTGTTGCCGGATTTGGCAAAAACCACTCCTACCGCCCTACAGACCAAAACGGAACTTATTTTCTGGACGACCCTCGTATCTCACCGATTATCTAATTTCATTGTTAATTGGGTAGAATGACTGTTAGCAATATATCCATTTGGTTTAGTCATGATTTCAAAGACATAAGAAAACAAAACAGATTGAAATAATTTGTTTAAATAAATGTTTAATTTGATTTATAATTTTTTTTACTACATGTTGTGATAAAGTGAACACTTTTTTGATTGATATCATGTGATATAAAGTATTTCAGTTGAAATTATATATTTATCATTACTTTAAAAAAAACAGCTCCTATAGTAAATTATTTATACTAAATTCTGAAAATTAATGAGATACAATATACAAATTTGACTTCTGGTAAACCATAAAACTTAATAATTGTCATTTTTAGTTTTATATTGTCAACCACAATTAAAAATAAAAGAAATTTGTTTTCATGAAATGCTCAAATCAAAGGAATTCGGAAAATTGTTAATTTTTTTCCTGATAAGAACATCGCGACTTTGTTTTTTGAAGAACATCCCGTGATACAATATTGCCTCAAATTGAATAAAGACATTTCCTAAAGGTGAAATATATATCTCACTAATGTTACTAATAACTATTTTTAACATTTATCAAATGGTGTGACGCAGTGTAATTAACTTATTTAGTTGATACCATAGTATTAATTTGACTTATTATACTTTTGGACTCAACAACTCATAGGAGATTATTTCAAATTTATTTTCCTGTAATGCAACAAATTTTATTGTATTTCAGTGCGATAACTGTCATAGAACTTTGGAACTTAAGTAATTTTTTTTAGATTTTTGGAAACACTAAAAGCGTGAAATTCCAATTGTACTAGGTAAGAAAGGTGTTTTAAATAATTTAAGTCAAAAAAAAGGAAAAACTATAAAGAAAATGCCTTCAATTATTTCTACTAGTTACTATATACGGTAATTTTTAGTTTCTCAGAGCATTTTACGAAATCTTCCTATCTTGTCATCTCACAATTCATATCTTGAATTAATATTATTTAATTATAACTCTTTAATATAATTAATGTTTAGAGGAAATATCTTGTTTGGTGTATATTAAACAGAGAAAATAAACAGGGCATGTAATACATGACTTATTTTACTGACTGTTATTTAAGTATCCTGTTTATAAAAAATAATCGATTTGAATTGATTTCCATGTTTTGAGGTCACTTGAGTTCATGGAACTCAGACCCATGAGTTTAATGGTTTAGTATTCATAAGCAAATGTCGGATTATCTGTGCATGGCTGACTGGGTATACATAAAAAATATTATTATTATTCTTGAAACCGTACTATAAAACAAATCTTCATGACATTAGTCAGGTATATTATTCCGTTGAA
This sequence comes from Hermatobates lingyangjiaoensis, assembly GCA_026182355.1. Classification (NCBI taxonomy): domain Eukaryota; kingdom Metazoa; phylum Arthropoda; class Insecta; order Hemiptera; family Hermatobatidae; genus Hermatobates; species Hermatobates lingyangjiaoensis. The sequence continues at coordinate 1,469,734 of JAPFBL010000188.1, read as the reverse complement.
ACATACTACTTTTAAGCAATTTAAAATCATGGAAAAAGTGGTAAATAAGGATAATATCATTTTTTTTTACAATTCTGATTAATTTAGAGCTTTAAAAATGTTTATTTTTAATCCTTTTGAATGCCTTTTGTATCTGTAATGTTTCATAGAGAGTTATTTAATTTTTCATTATTACAAAAAGGAATAAACATTAAAAAGAAACTATGAAAATATCAATATAAGAATTCATTTATAATTGCAGGTCACTTGTGTTTGTTTTTATTAATCTTAAAGTCTCTATGTTCAGTAAATTTAATTTAATAGCAGTTGTATTATTTAAATTTAGATAAGTAGTAGAAAATAAATTAGCAATTGAAAAAAAAATATTTTATGATATTAATTACTAAATACAAGATAACCATTCACATTTACCGTAAACATTTGAAGGTCCTATAAATATGTAACTATAATATATATGTTCATTTTTTTGTTCTTATTTGTTCACAGTCATTCAATATTCACTTTACTTTCATACGTTTGTAAATGTAATATTCTATACAATCATTCAATGACTTTTTACACTAAGATTGGTAAATTGTAGTACCAACATGAAAAATCATTTAACTATTTTAACTTTTAATTGATTCTGACAATGAGTGAAAGCATTTTAAAGTTGCTTGCAGCCCACAGCATATATTTTTATATCAACATATGAATGAATACCTGCTGTACACGATTGCTGTGCATATATCAATATTTTTTTTGAGGGATTTCTGATTCAGAACAATATAGAAATAATTTTTAAAACCTTAAGAATGGTGCAAAATTGATTTCTCTCTTTGTTTTCATATCAGTTTAGAAACTAGTCACGTTAATGTTTGTAATTGGATATATTTTTAAGGTAATAAGTTTAAACTGGGAAAGGATTGTTTATCAGTATTCTTTTTTTTCCTCATTAGATGGTAATTATTTGGTAATATAACAATTGCAAATCAATTTTGGTAATATATCAATTTCTGTAAGTAAGCTTGATTATTATCATATGACATTTAGTTAATGTGACCGATGATTTAAACAGAGTAACAGAGTATTTTCTTATTGGATTAGGGACCAAAACCATTAAATTAAACATTTGTCGATGTATGAAGAGACCCTTAAAATGGATTTAATTTTATGCTTCAATTGGCCAAGCAGTCATGACGAAAATCCTTCTAATTTATAAGATGTTCCTGGAATATAAATTCCCTTGAATGAAATCAGTTGATTCAATAATCACTAATAAATGAAAAACGATATTTTGGAAGTATATATAATGCTTAATTTCAAATAAATCTTGTTTAATTTACAACAAAAATATAATTTATGACCAGAAAAAAATGTAGAACAAAATTGTTCCAGTATAATATAAATTGGCAGGTAATGATTAGAAAACTACAATAAAATAATTTAAACTTAAAATTATAGGATTTAGTTGTTAATATTACACTATATCTATAATACAATCCGTAATGCTGATAGGGTTACACTAAAATTCAGTTAGCAGATTAAAATCATAACAACAGATTTATTTTTAAAACCATTGTATATTTCTATAACACTAGGTTCTATGTAATATTACATAATATATATTATAATTTGTATACAATTTATTTTTATAATATTTTCAACATACTTTATTTGTTATTAAAATATAAGTATACATCCAGTTTTATTGTTGCAATTCTTTTATATGTATAATTTTTAGTTTGCTCATTACTGAGTTGTGAATAATTAAATAATATTTTTTTTAACAAATTGAAATGAGAAAGGAATGAATAGTTACTAATATTTATATAGGACAGCGTTCTTTATAATGAGCTTTTCTTGTCCAGGCCTCATTAAAGCTGTGGCGTTATACTCGTGTAAGCGGGAAAGCAGTATATTATGTCAAATCATAAAGTAGCTTGCTTTATAAAAACTTTCATTTATCATTGCTTTGACTTATTGGTAAAAAGTTTTAAAACAGTCCTTACAAATTGTATTAGAAAGTCGTATGGGACGTGATAAGAGAGAGAAGTAGGTTGTGTGTAGTTTTAAGATCATATTAAGATCCTGCTCAATATATTTAAATGGATAGATACGATTTTATCTTCATTGATTAAATGTCGACTATACATACACACTATATCAAATCTTGTTTGACATTCATATTTCTGACACACACAAATTTTTAGGTAGAGTACATTTACTCCGGATAATTTGAATGGAATCTTAACCAATTCTACCGATATATTATTAGTAAATGAAATGTGTGTACAACAGATTTTTAGTACCTTAAAATTCAAAAATGTTACACAACTTAATATTTCAACAAATAATGAACACATAAAATTAAATCCAAGTAGAATATACATGATTAAATGGAACAGCAGTAATTAACACTATATAGGACAATCAACAAGGAGTTTAGGACAGTAATAAATAACGCATTTGTGCTTTGAAATACAACAACTAATAGCAGTTTCACAAATCCATGACACTATTCGACACAAACCTAGCCGCATGGTGACACAATGGGCTTATTAAATAAAGGACTAAGACTAACTATAGCAAAATCTTCAGAAATATTGAAACATGAAACAATATATAAGACCATTATACAAAAACAAACCAACCATCCAAAAGATTACTTATTTAAACCTCTAATGCACTGACGTCAGGAAAAAGACAAAGGTCAAAAACAGAAGAAAGACAATGATAGAGACAATAAAAAACGAAGCTGAAGAAAAACACTGAATAAATCAAAAAATAATAACTAATAAAATCGATAGTGGTGAATTAAGTGCAAACATTTTCAAATATATGCAAGAGATTTTTGACGTAAATTCTTCTTTGAAAAAAATGTATGCTTCTTTTGAAAACTCAAAGTACGTTAATTAAATCTCCTCCAGCTTGGTGTATTTTAATTATTATGATTCATGCGGCAAATACACGTGTTATTCAATCAAAAAACAAAATTATTTCTAATGGTGTATATGAATGATTTTAAATATCTTCACACTTGTAAAAAACCAAAAAATATACCTTCAAACCAATATCGAATTGAGCAATCATCTCCGTAAACTGAGTTTGTTGTTGAAAAAGTTATCTAGAAAGTTTTGTTTGACAACTGACAATTGTGTGTGTTTGGTTCACAATATGTAATCATTTGAAGAAGGTTTAAAGTAAAAAAGAGGGTACGATGAATACCTAAGATTCTTGATCGAAATTTAAAGAAAAATGTCTCGCTGTTGTTCAATTACTTCTGTGAATATTTACTTAAACTATAGAAACTCAATCAAAGTATTTTCATGGAATTTAAATTTTAGTAAGACTGTTATCATAACTACGGTTAGTTGGATAAAAAGGCAGGTTGAAACAGTGACAAATTTGTGGAAATTTCAAAAAAAAAAAAACAACGAGACTCAGATTTGTAAACCATAAACTGAGCGCTTGAGATTTTATTGACAAGTTACAGTTATGAAGAGACTTAAAAAAAATGTCAATAAATTGAAGAAAATGTCGTCTTAATTAAAGTGACTTTAATTAAAATCACTTGTTCTTTAAAAAGGCAGAAGCATTATATCGTCCACGCGCTGACGTTCAAATTGTACATAAAAATCATCACATCTAAAACTGAAACAGTATTATTACGACAATAAATCAATCATTCTGTTGGATTGCCGGAAAATAATTGCTTCAGGCTTTTGATATAAATACCATTATGTGCTTTTATCAAAAGTAACAACTTTAAGTCCGGTATTTTTAACTCTTTAGAGAATTTTATTTCCATTTGGTTGCATAAAGTTCAAAGTAAGTATTAAGAATTTATGCCTCTGTTAGGCACTCAATTCAATTAAATTTTGATAAATTTATCTGATATTTTAAAGGTTTTCCATAAACATTTTTTAGAACTAATACCAACAAAAGAATACTGTCTTTTTTCCAAAAATAAGACATGGTTTCACTTTTTTTTTTAGATCGAAAATACGTGCAAGGCCTTATTTTTGGTGGACTTCAAGTACAATAAGTAGATTAATATATTGTATTTAATATACATTTATTTACAGAAATTCAAAATTATTCAATTACGCTCATGTCATTTTCTGGAACAGTGTCATAAATTATAAAGTTTTGAATTCTACTCTGATTTTCCTCCAAATCCATTTCCAGTAAGATCTGGAATTTTAACATTAACATAGTTAATTCAATTCGAAGATAGAGTTCGAATCTCTCATATGTTGCAGTATAGTTATCGTTGAAGGAATCAACAAGAAATTTATCAAAATATTTGGTTCCAAACAGTTTGTTTATATATTAGTGGACCTACTAAATTCAACAGCATTTTTTAACAAATTATATTTTTCATATTATTTTAACTAGGACTTATTTTTGTAGAAGGGCTTCTATTACAAAAAGTCCCGAAAATTACGCTAGGGTTATTTTCTTGGGATGTCTTATTTTCAAAAAAAAAAAAAAAAAATGGTAACATCTGAGAGAATAAAACTGTATCCGCTGTGGTAGGCTATGATATTTTTCACTACCTCCTACAAAAAGGACCAGCATCTTCTTATTAAGTAATTCTCATAAGGCTGCGATTAAAAGACTGGATGCTTTAATTTTAAAATTCTAGTAACGAAATCAGGATATCTTTCATCTTCTCACTTTAAACAAAAGAACACAAATCTGAATGAAGTGATTTTTTTTTAAAAGCAAGTATTCCGTAACTTGTTACTATTATCATTTTAAGTCCGATTAAAAGTAGTTCAAGTATGAAAGACGAGGATTTTGTTTTTCTATAGAGTAGCATTACTATATTTCTTTTAGTTCAAAGTGCAAAACTATGTTTTCTTTTTAATTTTATGGAAGAATATAAATGAGATTGTTAAGGGAAAAACTTACTCATAAGTAGTTCTAAAGAGCACTGAAATAAATTTGAACACCATTCGAAATAGTGATGTTTCAAAACGACCTGGCCGAATTGGTGAAAAAATATTCGTAAATCAGAATAATAAGAAATATAAGTGATTAAGATTAGAATCTTAATCTTACTTTACTGATTTCACCATTAATATATGCTTACCATAAACTCAAAAAAAGGAATTGTCTTGGCACTTATGATTAATTTACAATTATTTAATGCAGCCAAATATTCTAATTGTCGTTTACATTTATACATTTTGTTATTCAGATTTGGGGAAAAACATAAAGAATGAAGCAGATAAATTTCAAGTTCTGAATGCAATAGAATTTAAGTAATGTAATCCCATCCAGGATTACATGCCTGAGTCTATTCTAATTAACTTGTTTCATAAATAAATATTCTAAATAATGTCTGCTTTGTATTCCAATGGTGAAGAGAAGTTATGGATTGATATAAGGGAAATATTGTCTATACCCTGCGATATCAAACAGGGAATATCTATTTATGTTATGACTACCTTAATCTATCGTGCCTTCTCACGCCCCCTAGTATATCATGGAAAACTAGGATGTGTTTAACATAATTTTGCTGAAAGGGATTGTCATGTTTATGGTAAGGGTAGGAACAAGCATAATGAGATCATAACCTCTTCACTGAATAATGTCATATGCGAAGGACATTTGAGCACGTCACACCGTAATGTCTCAAATCGAATGTACATAGTTGTTTATCAATATCCCGTTGCTTATATACCTTGATATTACATTAAGTTTTCTATGGTTCTTTTAAAATATTGTATAAAGAATGTAATTTTGTTACAATTTTTTAAAGTACAAGTGAATCATAAACGAGATATCTTTCTGCACTATCAAAAAAAAATAAAAAAAACATATTTAATTGAAAAGGTATTTAAAACCATCGGATTAGATATCCTGCAACATGTGCAAAATGAAACACAATAAACGCTTACAAAGAAACACTAATAAACACTACGCTATATTTTAAAATACAGTGGTCATAAAGATGGAGACGAATACCTTGAACGATATACGACCACTACATGCTCTAGTCACACCACCATCAAGACAAAAGAATTTAGACCTAGGAACACAAATAGAAGGAAATGCTATAGGATTTTGATGATTTCAGCATCATGCTGTCTTCACTAGAAAAAAGAAATCGACACAAAAAAAATGATACAAAATGTTGTTCTTATTTGTTCAACTTTTGTTGCTGAAGATTTGTCACACGATGAAAATGACTAACAAAAGCTATAAATATTGAATCTCTCTCTTATTACGCTAAATAAGGATATTATCAACGCCAATCATTCCCTGATCAATTTTTATAATGGATAAAAATGCTTATAATGTATTTAGTTCAAATACACATAACACATTTTCTCGTTATACAGTAATATTATTTTGTCTTCTGTTTTCTGAATAAATGACAATGGGAATAAACAGATTACAGGATTTTTTTACTTTCCTCTGTTACAAGTACAATGGCATTTAGTAGAGTGACATTGATGTGGGTTTAATATTACTTTCGCCACAGTGACATCATAAAAAAAAGCGAAGATGCTCCGTCATGAATGATTCAATAACATACAATTTAATACCTTTTCAAGAAATTTAATTTAGTACTCCTTATTTTTCTTAAAAATACGATAAGAATTGTACGTGCGTGATGATATTCTATATAATCCTTTAATATACGATGTGGTTAACATTAGAAAGACTGAAACTTATTATATCTCTATATTGCCCCCAAAGCAGTGAAAATGACTGCATTGTAAAAGAACAACTAATATGTAAATAAATGTGTTTATAATTATTATCTATTATTCTTTATATTGTTTACAGTGAAAAACAAGTTATCAGTCAGTATTATCAATGAAAAAGTTACTTCACTTGAAAAAAAAAATAAATTTATGCATTATTTGTACATTTTAAGAAAATGAAAGTGGAAATCTTTTTATGTTTACATCTTCCGCAAACATACTTTTGACTTTTTCATATATATTATTCGTTTTGTTATTGCGGTAAAGTCGTACTTGACAAAGTTTTCTATTGTTAGAAAGTGCTGTATTTGAAGATGTTGCAGTTGACATATTTTAAAAACATACAATAAAGGAATTGTCTCACATTGTTTGTGACACAGTATGCTCTCAAAATACTAAAATTGTCCATAAACTAAAGAAAGGTTTAATTTTACTAGTCTATTAAAATTGCATATGATAATGAAGAATATTTAATCTTATATAAAAAGGTAATATTAATGATCAATTTAAATTAATTAATTAATTTGATTAGAACGGATAGAGTTAGATTTAAATATATACTTGTGATATCCATGCACCAATCAGGTTACCGGAAAATACAGATCCCTAAAGTATTGCATTGATTTTGTGCATGAACAAAATGGAAATAATCACTTTTCAATAGTGAATTATTGCATTATCCTTTTAGTAATTCTGGCTGACGCACACACTTTTATGGAAAGAAATAGATATAATTTTTAATTAATTAAGCCAGGATATGCTTCAAATTTCTCAATAGAAAACGTCATTGAAGTTATCCTAATAAAAAAATAAAATTATTATTTTTTATCCTTCTATAATAAAAATTAAAGAAGTATGATTGTAGTTAATTTTTATTTACAAAATTAATGAGGTGGAAATAATCACACATATGTACAATTTGGTTAAGACTGTTGGAATGAAAAAAGTACTCTGATGTAACTTTTAAGATCATACATCATTCTAAGTTTTAAAACATTTAATTAAAGCATCATTAATTATTTAATATTAGATCTACAATTACATTGTGTATTCTAAATTATGTTACTTTTGTGTTGGATGATATATTTTAAATAAATTATGGCATTAATTTGAACATACACCGTCATGAGTATCTGATTTCAAATATATAAAAATCAAAATTTAAAAATTTTGATTTGAAAAGATAAAAAATCCTTTACTCATTGCCCTATGGGGACGACGTCATCATCAATGAGGCGCACTAAACACACACAGTAAATAAACTGTTGTTAGTCGAAATGTACTTCAGATGTAGAAACTGTCTGTGGCTGATGCAATCCTCCCTTGGGAAATCAGCACTTAGGGCTCCTCTGACCTGCCTATTAGCAATACACCTACTCAAAGCCCTAGATCTGTGTTTCTCTTCCTTTACAGCAGAATCCTGATTGTTTTAGTACATTCTAAATCTATGAGTTACACTCATAGATACACCACACACTCACACCGACACACACACACACACATATACACACAGAATGTATCACTTGCATGTAATACATAATGTGGAACATGTTGAAAAAAAACACACACACACACTCACTCACTCACAGACGGAGATCAGTTCGTTGAATAGGTTTAATTGAACAAGGGATCTCAAAATGTGCATTTATGTTAAAAAAATCATATAAATAAATGTTATTTTTCATATAACCCTAACACAGTAAGTACTTCCACACATGTTAATTGCTTATTGAGGGCAAAGAATAGCAATAGGATGTATTGATGAAATCAAGTTAGTAATAAACTATATCATGATTACTCGAATATTTCGATATAATATAAGAATATAAATATAACAAACTCACTTTAAATGTTTAATAAAATGATCGTTCTTCAAGCTTATATCTTTGAAAATAAAAACACGTTTATGTATTTATAAGAGAACTCAATACAGAAAATAAACTATTATTTTAGTCTTAATAATAAATAAATTATTATTAAGGTCAGATATTTAACCTCTTTCTACATTGAATATTTAAGACAAATTTTCCCATTTTAATCTTCAAAATATTTCTATTTTGTCTGAAAAATGTCAGAAACATCTAAGAAAAATGTCGTTTTAAGATCATTTTTAATTTGAGATGTAGGATAATTACATTTATCTTTCTTCACAGAATGTTTTCAATTTTGAATTATTTTTTTACAATTTTTTTTTCTTTCACAATATTATTATATTGAGAATTTTATGAGATGCTAGAGTTTTTTTTAAAAAAAGTCACATTTTCTTCCCTTGATCAAACATTTAATTTACTCTGAGCGAATGTTATCCTTTTTGAGCGTGATAGTAAAAATTATAACCCAAAATAATTGCATTATATTACAAAACCGATCTTGATACAAGAATTGAATTCAGTCTACATAATAGCAAACAACTTTCTGCATCTGGATTACATTGAATTACAATTTGTTTCAGATGCATATTGAATATGTGTTATATTTTCAATAGAAGTATATAACAGGGGTTCTATGAAATGCATGCAATATCTCTCCTTTTATAGATTTATTGAATATGTGCTGTATATTATATACCATTATGAAATAGAGTTATTCTTAAAGATAGCGAAATCTAAAGACGGTAAAATAACTCAACCACCAGAATGTAAGATACAAGTGTTAATTTAACAAAATATAAATTTAAATCATTTTTTTTATTCATTTACTTCCTGAACGAAATAACCAGCCACAAAAGTAACCGTTCTGCTAATATATTTATATGAAGTCTTTATAGAAAATATATATACTTCTAATATAATAGATCTTGCCAACTAGTGTAGTTATATGGAGAATATCTTAAAAACAAAATTAATGAACAGAAAATTATATATTCGTTTTAGTATTAATTTTGATACAATATAGTATACATTATACCAATATAGCGATTTTTTAGGCAATTTTTTATTCGTAACAAAATATGTTTTATTTCACTTGCTTGTTATGAATCTCTATTTACATTTCAATTAAAATCACTGTGATTTTATGTTTAAAAAGATGATAGATAATTATATAAGTTGATGGCTGCATTAAAAAAGGTACACTAAAATGTATCCAATTTGATAGTACAATGATAGAGAATGATTCAAAATTTCTACATTCGAAAGTAATGGCCTAGCAAAGTACATTTCTTGACATTTACCTTTGACCAACTTCTGTGTTTTGGAAGCTGATATTCTGTTATAAATATAACAGATAAAGTCTAACTCATACTGGGTAAATGTATAATTTAGAAGTTATGATAACTATTCTATCATTAATGATTCTACCACATATTCCAACTAATAATTTTTGGACAAGATAATGCAAAAAAGAATATCAATCTTTTCAACCAATTAATTTTATTTTAAACAGGTGTATCTTTATACGAAGTAATTAAAATGTCTATATTATCAATGGAAGATTTTTTTATAAGAAATTAAAATTTGGGAGACAGCAATACAAATAAACTAATCTCCTGTAAGAACATAAATCAATGGTAGTAAATGATATGTGAGAAGTGAATTTATATTCCAATTACAAATTCAATAATGTATCACCGTTTGATAGAATAGATGTATGATGCAACCAAAATCGGTCAATTTTCTTGGTTGAAAGTCAAACTCTCAATGCCCATTAACATTTTACAATGATATTGAAATTTACATTGTATAAATGAACTAAGAATGTTAGTTACTAGACTGTATTCTAGCGCAGGGTATGACCAATCAGGTTGTTAGTATTTTTATGTAAAGTAACTTTCAATTTGTAATTAAAAAATTCTCATTTCCGCTTTATTTTTGTTGTTTAAAACCAATGAAAAATGTTTTATAATAAAACCGATATGTTGACATTGAGAGTTTATATTGCATAATATACTTATGTATATGTGTGTGTATTAAATGTACCTAAACATTGAAATAGTTATGTGTTAGTAATTAATTTTGTCTAAGTAGGTTCTGGTTTAGAACAACCAGATTTGATTTCTAGACCAATAAAGGATGGCAAAGCTAAGACGATTATCCGTGTCACACTTGTATATTACACAGGAGGCTGGATGTAATGTATTCAAGTGTTTAATATTCAGGAGAAGTAATCTGATGTTCTAGTCTGCGCGTGCACCTTAACCCCTTCCACTTTGCTTCCTACATCTTTCAATCATTTATGTCCCTAATATCTCAATCAGTTACATTCTCTCAAACTAACTTCAATTACACTTAAACGATCTAAATAACATTCTCTTGGGTTACAGCTATCAATTTTAAATAATATCTTCTGCAACTGATGTGAAATAATTATATTATAACCAACTTCCCGACAATAAGTAACGGCCAGAAAACATCTCGTATCGTCGAAACATTGACATAAAATCAGTTTGAATTCATTCTTATGAAAACATAATTAATGATTTTAATCAGACGGTCCTAAATTTTGCCGTATTTAGAAATCTTTATTAATAGCTTGTACACGCTATTAATTTATGAAATTTCATGGAAATAGTGGGAATAGTAAAAAGTTAGTAAGAAAAGAAAAAGGGTCACGGTGAACAAACGATGCTCAATCTGTTATTAAAGAAAAAAACTTTTTTTTGTGTTAAAATCCAAACCGAAATGTTTTTCTTTTTATTTATCGTATTATTATTTAAAAAGTTTCTCATGAATCAGTGTTTCATTTGGAGGAATCTATTTTATTTTTTTGTCTATTTATTTGTCTTTTCATCAATATTTTAATTTACTGTCTGTAACTAATCTCTTTACTATATCAAATTTCTTAGGCAAAATCATTGCGGCTTTTCAATTTTTATTTTACGAGTGATACTTTATCGTAATTAACTCCTCAATTTAGTAAGTTTAGAAGAATCTCTCAAAATTTAATTGCAGTGGTATTCAATAATTTGACCAGTGCTTGGTGTCGAGTATTCGTTTGAGTCAAGGTCGTATTTTATTGAAGGAAGTGATTTCAAGAAAGGGTTTATTATTGCTAGTCGATTGACAATGTGCTCATTTGTTTTTACCCAACAAAGGAAGTTCTGTGACATCCTACATGTTATTCCTCTCAAGTGCGTGAGACACCTTGAATAACAATTAGCCGCTGATGCGCAACCATTCCTGCGCGCTATAATTAATACTTCTGCTTGGCCGGCACCGTGTGACTCCATTGTTCTGACTTGTATCTTCGGTTATCTTTGCATTGCATTTGACGTCTTGGTGCCTCCTTTCCAAAACAGAATCCACTAATTTAAACTTTCCGCTACAGCTTTAGCTAGACTAAAACCAAAAGTGGTATTTTCAAAATCAAAATAGGATCGCTAAATCCGATCCTATTATTTTTAACTTACGTTATGATCCATATTGCAGAAACGAGACATTTTAGAACAGTGATAAGATGGCGTTCATAATTTTGATTACAATAAAAATAATTACATTTTGATGATAATTTGTCGAATATGGCCATAATTGGTATATGACGTAGAAATGAAGAGAACAGAAACGATAAAAATATTTAAACATACACTAGTTGAGATACAACATTTAATTTTCATTAACATAAAGTTAAAATTTTAATTTTAAAATTTTTTATTCAGTTAAACCATAAACTTTTAGATAAACATTTCCTATTCCAATGCCATTGCAACTAAAGGACCCAATTACTTAGCAGATGGCTTGATTTCATTACTAGATTATGGACATTTCGAAAAAAAAAAGGATAACAACAAAGGATAGAGAATAACAAAACGGATATAAAATAATCATATTGGTTACAAAGTTATACTAAATTAAAATCGAAAAATTACTAATAAAATAGAAAATATTTATTGCTTGTAACTTTATGGGTTTTATAATCGAAATAATCAATATGCCATTTTAATTTTATGATATAAGATTGGAAGCACTCAGTTTTAATCCAGGAGGTGGATAAATATCAAGATCAGGGAAGTGAAGCGGAAAGTTTACCAAGAAGGATATTTCATTATTTTTATTGTTATTACTAAAGAATTAAAAGACTCCTCATATGTAACCTTTATCTTTTTATCTTACTTGGCTTCTTACCAATGTTTTAAATGATAAATGTCATATGTGATAAATATGCATACGTACACTTAAAACAAACAAAACTGCAAAAGTACACGCGTAATATATATCGTAAACTCAAATGATTATAAAAGATACAATTTGATATTCTTTATTATATAGCTTCTTTATTGAATTACAAATAATCCCAAAAATAAATTCAATGATGATATATATCCCAGACAAAGCTGCACGTCAGATATTTTCAGATTACTGGTTAGCATTTGCCTGAAAACCCTTTGTAGTGTTTGTATTTTAGCTTTTTACATTAATGTTTCATTCAATATAAAATGCAATATAAAAAAAATACAACATACTATAAAAACCGGTTTGTTTTATTATTGTGAAAATAATTTTGAAATCCAAATTACAAATGTTTCTAATGAATGTACTTAACCGTAAACTGTTTCAACTGCTTTGAATTCCTCTTGAGAACTAGCTTGTAGGAGTGCCATTAGGGTTCAAGGAAACGCAGATTTGTTTCAAAGAGGATTGGAAACCTTTGTGATGTTGCCAAAGTTCATTCTGTTTTAAGCCAAGAGAATGTCTGCTTGAAATTTAGTGATTTATGCAACTGTAATTTAAGCTCAAGTTTCTTTAGTTTAAGTCTTAATGTCTTTTACCTTTCTGTTTGAATGTGAAAACTAAGTTTTTCTGTCGTTAAGTGTTTGTTCGAGCGATATCATCAAAATCAAGTTTTAAAGCTTCCAGTGTTATTTTCGAAAACTAAATCTTGCTTAATATTTAATGCCGTTTGTTTTCAACCAGTTTATTTACATTCAAAAAGTCCCAATAAAGCATTCCTTGTTAAATATATTCAAGAAAAACAGAAAATTAAATTGCTAATTACATTAAAAACTTTTCAGTTTTTCTCTTTATGTTCATTATATAATTTTACACATTCAGACCAGGGATGCCTCTTTTCAAATATTTATCACTATGAACACTATATTTACAATATCTTTTCCTATTCCCTACAAAAAAAATCGTTTCTATTAAAAGTTTTTTTTTAATAACACATATTACGTTATATTATTTATTTTATACTCCAATATCATCTACTACAACAATTTGCTAGCACTTCTTCCACAATTATCACTATATTCAGTTCATTTAAATTTGGTAATTTACTGACTGAATATCTACTATTATTTCTTCTAATTTATTATTCTTTTTTGATTAGACCAACATTAAGCAAACGTTATTCACTAAATTTAATTTTCTCTTAAATAATTTCTTAGATTTAATAGGCACAGAAAAAAATAAAAGTGGGAATTTATTTCTGGAGTGCATATTGAACTAGCATATCAACTTGATTTCATTTAGTTATAATATGGATGAATGCTTTTATACACATAAGACTATACCTACAAATACAACATAAAAAAAAAAACAAAAATATAAAAACCCAACTGTTGGGTTTTTGATTCTGATGAAGACTGCTTGTTACGGCTGAAATATCTTAGTCTTGTTTTTCCTTTGCGTATTGTGGTTTGATCATTGATTTATACCTAAAGATAGTGGGCAACCATATGATTGTATTTTAAATATTTCATTGATACACTTATGTCTTTGATATTTAAAGTCTGACGTCTTTTATTATGCTAAATCATGATATCTTATTTGAAAATAAAAAACAAAAACCAACTATCATTTATTGAGCTTTCTTTAGTTATATAACTAATCATCAATGAGTAAGGATTTTCTTGTAAATCCTGTCATAATGCAGTAATTGAGAAATAAAATATACTTAATAACTAATTGTTAATTAGACATTCTTTTGTGTTTTGACATCTGTTTAGTAACAAATATGACAACCAACTATAGGCACAGTCTAAATTTTCTATTTCATCCCTGAGAGTCATACCTTGTTTCTCTTCATAAAAAATGTGTGGGCTAGGATCTCTTTTCTACTATGTTCAAATTGATTACACAATTTCAATAGGCTGAGGATATAAGAAAGCTAAGATTCTCATACAACTAACCTTTATTATGAAGTCGTAGAGGTACTGCTGCTAAGGAACAGTTTACCAGCAATGTCAAGAAAATACTATAAGTGGTACAATTCTAGGAGTCCACAATTGAATATACTCACTCTGTTTCTCCTTGTGTAAGCCAACGACCAACGAAGAGTACCATGCACGACAGTGCACGTCGTAATTAGCAGTTCCGGACCAGAGGCCCACTACTGCTAAATCATCATCCTGCTTTTTTTTGTTTTGGTCAGTAGGCATTGTCAATATTGGGGACGTTAGTCTGTCAGGGAATGGAGTCGTATTCGTGGTCTTATCGTCTTCTAGTTTTGCATTATCTGAGTTACTATATTATTTATAAGTCATTAGGTCATCATATTTAGTTCAGGAAGGGAGCTATTAGAAGTTTTGGGATTGGGAAGGGTTGTTTGTTGGATTCAGGTCCCGAACAAAGAGATTTTTATCGGTGGGCAGTTTTTTGTCTTCAATGTTAGCAAGTCAACTAATGTAGCAATCAATTGATTCCCAACTCAAATCATGCTGAATATCGTCATTTCTAGCATTCCATGGAGCCCTAGTTAAAAGGCGGGCACATTTATTCTGTACAACTTGGATGCAGTTCTTGTTCGTAGGCGCCGCTCCAAAACCAGACTGAGCATCCATATGTCATAGTCGAACGAATGACCGCCTTATAGACACGGTCATTCACTGTCTGTGGAGTACTACTTGATTTGAGGATGGAATAAAGATTGCACATTAGGAATATCCCCAGCTTAGATTTGCTCCGGAGATGTTGCCTAAATGTCAATCGGGAGTCTAATATGAGACCCAGATATTTTACCTGTGTATCATATGGTATGGCTCGATCACCAATTAAGACAGGAGGTGGAAGAGGAGGTGTACCTTTACAGAAACGGATGTGGGCACTCTTTGCCGGCTTTAAGGCAAAAACCTTCTTGTGTAAGGCTGATGTTGTTTTCAGTACATTTTCATATAACTGAATAAAGATTGTGGATCTATTGGCAAGATGCTTGTCATATCTGACATATATTGTTAATCCTTTCTGTCAGTGACCAGGCCCTTGACATAAACAGTTAGATGATTTCCAATCTCTGAGTCTAGCAGTCGTATTGGGAAATGCCCTCAGAGCCCTTAGGCAGCCTGTATACTTGCATATATGAATATAAAAAGAATTGATATGTCGAACAATGTGTAATAAAAAAAAATCCAAATATAAGAAAGGTAGGCTCAAAATCTACCAGCCGTCTTTTAACCCTATAAGCTTATTCCTTCAGGAAACCATTTATGGAAGTGTTTTTCTTTTACGCGTTTCTATATGTTCTTGCTAGTATTCTAAGCTTTATTATAACCAAGCAATGAAGGAGGCTTCAGCTTAACTTAATCTTAACTGTCCATCTTTATCTCATCTCAGCATGACTTATTTGAAATATTGAAAATTGTCACTCATTCTTAATATATGCTTAAAATAATTAATGTTATTTTATAAGATAACTAAAGAAAAAGATTTTTATAGCAAATAAGTGTTTAAATATGAAAAGGTTAAACAATTTCAAATTTGTTAGAATTGCGAAGTTTTTAATCAATCGATTTTGTGAAATTGTTTTCATTTGTAGGATATTTCACAAACTTTTGTGTAACTAAATGTTTGGGAAGCTTACATTTTTTTGAAAAAATATATGTAACAACGAAATACATTCAATTTGCAACAATTTAAATTTTAAGGTATAACCATGTTCTTTACAAAATTATCTGAGCGCTAATCTTTCACATTATTATCTAAACTTTCACATTACTTAGTTTTTGGTTTAAAGATACTATACTGGCTATTTGACTTAAGAAGATGTTATCAAAGGTGTTAGTTAAGATAAAACTATTATATACGGAGGATGTTATGAGCTTACTTTTCAACAAATGTAGTATTGAAAGAATTAACGCTCTTCCAGAGTTTGTAATTGAAATACTTTCCTAAAAATCAGATTACCATTATATACTTTATTAATGTTTTTCCCAAATGAAATGAGTTTTTCTATTAAGATATAGGCACCACCTTTATATCTGTTGATGAAGTTTCTGGGCCATACGTCTTGATATATTATCCGTTATAAGGTGAAATTGGTGATGCAATATCTTACACCACTCCTTGGAGATTGCTTTCACCCACGTCTGAACAATTCGACCTCACGTACAACTTGATAGCGCCGAATTGTCTGCTAAATTTAGCTTAACATTGTTCTGTATAATTCGAATGTGAGTGCTTCAGATTACGGTTTACCACAAAGGGTTTCTAACTTCTTAACTCACTTATTGACTCCATACCTCTCTATACTACTGAAATAGTTCCTACAAAATGCGCAGAAATATAAGTATTAAATTATACCCAATAATTAAATTACTGATTTATAAATGAAAAAAAAAATGAAAATTATGTATACATTTTTAATATATTTACGCTAATAAAGCAGTTAATTTCTTTTTCAAAATACACCCAAGAATCAATGGTGAATGTAATAATAGTTTTGATTGTCACAAATTCGATACTTCACTCCTTATGGTATATAGAATTAAGAAACACAGTTTAGAACAAAATTTTCAATTATATTTTAGAATTTATTGTTCTCTCTTTTGCTTTCACTCATTTATTTTACTCAATTATTTATTGTAACACTACTATCAGTGGGGCTTGGTCAGTTATCCCCGTTGAAATCGAACACTGAAAAGACGGGATTATGATTGGCAATTTTAAATCCCACTTCATAGACAGGGGTAATAATTTATTGAGTAATAATAAGTATGACTTTTAATTATTTAAGAACGTTTTCTTAACGAATTGTGCATATCCGTTTTCTGTATACTGGAAACCCATCTACTAGCATATGTCAAGTTTTATTTCAGTTTATTTATTTTGTTCTTAATTCAATGTAATAGAGAAAATACTTTAAATATTGGCAATGATTTAATCAATCTTGACTCAGTGTTAACCATAGCACAGCTCTCTCTACAGTGGTTGACACATATTAGATAACTTTTACTTTGTTTACCCTGGCTTTTCTTTCCCAGCCTATTGTTCCCTTTCCTTTGAAACACCTCTATCGTCTCTCTCTCTCTCTCTCTCTCTCTCTCTCTCTCTCTCTCTCTCTCTCTCACTCACTCTCTCTCTCTGATCAAATAGCACACCTGAACTTCTATGCCACTTGTATCAATATGAGCCTTTGTAGAGATCACTTGTTTTGGATGAAAGATCTAAATCAAGTGTCTGATGTTTTTATTCTGCTTATAAATAAATATAAAATAGTTGTTATAATCTATTTAGTTGAATAAGCGTTGTTACTAAAACATTTCCTACAAGTTTTTCAAGTTGTTTTGTTTTCGCATGAAGGTTACTGCAAGTGTTCATGTCCTTCGCTAACCATCTTTAGAAGCTACTCTCACTATAAGATCTCACTACTCCTCTTTTATTGAAATGTCATGTTTTATTTACCAAGAGAACTCACAATCTTGCCTCAAGAATTATCAAAATGCTTTTATATTACTTAATTTAGTATGATCTGCAATTTGGTTCCAAGAATCATTAACTATACAATCTATGAAATCTAATAACTATTGTATAGCTAATGATTCCTGGAACCAAATTGCAGATCATACTAAATTAAGTAAAGATGAATTCCTTAATTCACTTAGTTTATGTACTTCGGAAGGTTATTTCTCTTTTGGTGGTGACCACTGCCAAATCGTGGATGGTGTTGCAATGGGTAGTCCATGCGCCCCTATAGTGATGAATCATCTTCACTAGACTAGACAGTCTAGTCGAAGGTTTTGTCCTGTTATTCCTTTAAATAATGTAAAATTCATTTTCTTAGTTTAAAAAAATTCTCACTTCTGCCTATGAAAAAGTTTTTAAAATAAAACCAAAACGTCGGCAGTGAGAGTGTGATTTTTGAACCTAGAAAATTTGACCGAATCCCGATTAGACAACACACCTATATATATACAACAGATTCAATAATACATGAATGGTGTAATAAGATAAGATTTATTTTAAAACAAAACCAAAACAACGGCAATAATGGTTATTTTGAATCTAGAAAATTGACTGAATCCCGATTGCATAATTAGGAAAACGATCCACGGAAGAAAAGAAACGTTTCAAAGTAAACTATAGATACATAGTAAATTGGAAAACTGAATTGCGGTTTCTAATTTTTGGTTATCAGGAGAGAAGAGATAGGGACACCAAACGCACTTGCAAAGCGACGTTTCGAGAAAAAACGTCGAAAAAAAATATATATGTAAAAGGGGTTTCTTATGTTTTTGTTGTTATTGCTGTTATGCATGTTCTTACTACTTTCTAATTTGTTATGGTTTTGCCCGTAATATGATTTTAGAATAGGAACCAAGCAAAGAGAATAGTAAATTCATAAATGTAGTATAACGTTGTTGATTGATTAAGCAAATGACAATTGCGAAAATGAAATACGCTTTGCTATCATTGATTAGGGAAACATGCATTGTCGTGTTCCTTGATGACTTCGATACTAGTGATATGGCCAGATGGATGGTTGATGTTCAACGTATTTCACTGTCACATCGATCACATAAAGTCTTCCAGTCTATCCAGTGTAGTTAAATGTTTCCATTTGATCGTACTTCAAACTGATCTTACTTTTGATAAAGTCATATATCGTAGATAAAGAAAAACGCGAACTTATGTTTGCATGAATCCATGTATTTTGTTGAACACCAGTTTAAAGTTTTTCTAGATGGAAAGTACGGTATTTGAGAATATTAGAAATATAATGGTTGGGAATAAATAGGAATCTAATATAGTTTTTAACTATAAGAAGATGATAGAAATTTATTAATCTAGATAAATTTGAGCACTTCGGTCCAGTCTTTCAAGAAAGTATCCAACAGTCAACATCCTTCGTCTGTTAAAACCACAGAGTCAAGTAAATAAAATCGTATGGTTCTGCGTATAATATTGAAAAATATTAGTTTAACTTTGAATCACGAAATATTATTTAATATTTAGAACAAGGAAATAAGTTTATTAAATAGCCATTTTTATTGCGTTCTTTATGTTATTGAAATTATTTCAACCATGCCTACATTTGACAATATAACAGCCACAATCTTATAATAAAGATATTAAATTGGTACTTCCAAGTTAAGTTGTTTAATAATACCTTCCAAACCCAGACCTAATATTAATCTGAATGCAATAACCGGTTTAGAAGAGCTTTAGAATTGTAAGTAGTTTTAAAACGTTCACAGATTTATTTTTTTCATTACATAGGACTTTTTCTTCTCGGTTCCTTCTTAGTAAAATCATGTTTAATATGAACTCAAACAAATTTCACTGAACATATGTTGAATCAAATATATTATTTGTTAATACTATGTAACTCACAGTAACTCAGCTTGTAATTTTAGAAATCTTTGGGACTCACAATCGTTAATTAAAAATAAATTACTAGGATTTTTTATACAATGTATCATATAAATTTCCATCTCTTTAATGTTTTTAATATTTTAGGAGTTTATTGGGCTATATTATAAGAATGTATACTTTATAAAGTATTATAATGTGTCGGTTACAAGCAAATTATAATGTTTACTAACTTATTTTTAGTACTTAGTAATACATATTCCTATTTATGTTCATAAATAAACTTCACACAGGGCGTATTGGATTTTTTTTTACATTTAACCATTTCTACTAAATAATTTAATATACCAGTTTCATTTAAATATATGTCAACTACTTTACAACGGGTATTATATTATATTACGGTCAGAGATTATTGTATAATCAATATTGTGAATGGCTTATTAAATAGTTTTTTATTCATTGTGGGGTAAAAAGCTAATGAAATAGTCTCCACATATCAAAATTTAATAGTATAAAACAACACGTTTCGAACACGTAGTGTTCTTCTTCAAGTATTAACTAAAAAATACAATGTCATCAGAGAGTTATCTATAGTACAGAGTAAATATAATAACTGATTGCACTACGTTAGTTTTTTATTTATATCAATGAGACTTTTACAACTGCTTAGTTGATGTTGGATAATAATGATAATTTCATAACTTAGAATACAAGAATGATTGCAATACAGTGACAGTATTTTATTACAAAAAACTGTAACATTGAAAGAAAGAAAGAAGAGAAAATTACAATTATACCCTGACATGCATATAATGACCATCAACATAAATGTCAACTTTGAAGACATATGAAGATAATTTCATTAGAAGAAGTACTTCATTAACAAAGTAGTCAATTTTAATGTTGTATTTTACGAGTTGTGCATAATAAATATTTTCTATGAGCTGGCTATGCAATATAGCACACGTGAATAGTTAATGTAAATTTAGTCATATTAGTTTGTTATAACAAACAAATCGTAATGATTTTTTAAAACTATTACGAGTATATTCAGCAGTTATGTTGAATTAAGTAAAGAAATATGGCAATAACAATCATAATTAAACACTGTGATCAAAAAAAGTATTTGATATAATGAGAGAGAGTTATGCTGAGAAAGTGAGTCCAAACATATTACATTGGAACACTGGCAACTTGAGTGTAAGTGGGGTCAAAATTCAGTTGAAACAGCACCGATTACAGAGTAACTCTGTTGAGTGATTACAAATGAAACGATCAAGCAAGTAAGAGCTACCATATTGGGGGATAATTCTAAAGAAAATTGTCCAAAAATTGCATATGTCAAGATAAGTATGGTGTTTGTGGATAAATAATCCATTGAAATCGCCAATGCCAGTGTTTTTGGTTGGAATAATCCTTTCCAAAATCAATATCTTTATGTATGCCATTATGTAAATATTTCTTCACGACTTTTTCGATAGACTAACAACGCAACAGGAAACAAAGGGCTGTAAATGTGACCTAATAATAATATACGGTTAGTGTATCAATAGGTGAGTATAGTGTAAGTTGAGTGACCTCATCCGAAAATGACAAGTACTCAAACTTCAATAGGTGAAATTATATTCAAGACTCCTGAGAGTTATTATACTTTTTTGTCTACAAACTAAAAGAACTATATAGCCATGATATGCTTTACAGGGTCGTAACTACAAGACTGAATTAAAGAAAGTAATATGGATTGCTGACTAAAGCTTGGCGTCTCCTTTAATATAGTGCACTAGCTCCCTCCTTGCATGTTCGGGTAGTGCAGCCAAGACGGAAAAGTTATCCTCAAAATATAAATGATTACATCATACGCCAGTTTAGCAATAATGAAACGCCGCTGATTTCTAATGTCCATTTATAGCTTTTGAAACAAGCTTTAAATATCAATAAACATTATCTCTGCAAATCTACAAAAAATAAGAGAAGTATGAACAAAGTATGTATAGAATAAACTATGTCTCTTATAACCCTTGTTTGACGTAGTGAAAACTGGACTCGGATCAAAATAACGGTATATTATGTCTCTCATAAATCATAAACTACCTTTAGTGTAACTTTATAAGAAATGTTTTAACAGTTATAAATTAATATTCCCCCTAACGTTTCCAGAATCCCCCAAGACGACTCAAGAGAAAATGGCCCAGGGATCTCCTATTACAATGATATAATAATAAAAAAAAAAAAACCACAGAGTGAAAAGTTGAACCAGTGGGTTCCATTCTTTGAGCATATGCCTGTTACGCAGAATATGCGTAGTTGTATATTTGCTAATAAAGATGTTAAAAAAATTATTGTTACACAAGAGAATGATTCAAAAAAATTAAATGAACTTATATTTTATTTTCAAATTTCTTACTAAAAGGTTGTTTAGTTACTGAATAAAATTAAATTTAACTTAAAATTTCGATATATACGGTCAAACTGTCTGAGAGAACGATTAATTTTATAGAAATACATTATTTTACACATGATAAAAAACTGAAAGACCAGTCAAGTCAGATCAACAAGAGAAAACACGTTAAACGGTTGCAGAATTATTTTGAGAACACGAAAATTGATGCTTGGGCTAACCAACTTGACCACTGGTCTGTTTGGTGGTTGAACGGTTAAGGCTGCATTTCTCAACCACCGGAACGTGGAATCATATCCTTTAGACTTGGGTTGTTTGTTCTGCCTAGGTTTGGTATGCCTAACATGAGAATTCAAACAGTCATAAAGAAACCAAAATGATCATTTCGAATGTAAATGTCATAAATAGTAATGATGAATTAATAGAACAAGAGAACTGGATTTAAAAGTAATATCTGTTCAACTTACTATTTAGAATCCTAAAATTAAGTTGAGAACATTTCATTTCTCTACTATTAATGAAGAGAAATGCATCTGTGTAAAACGTTGAAGTAGGTCAGTAAAAGTTAGATTACTTATAAAACGAGCGAAACTATTTCACCAGTATTACATTATCAGAATATTACTTGAAATTTGCAAAATTGTATAGAGTTGAAGGTCACTAAACAACTTGTATTGCTGCTTTAAATGCTATTAGTTTGCATCAGGAATACATACTTTGCTATTGACTCCCTACAAAATAATGTTATATTGTATTTTATAACATATCACATAGTTGTAAAACCCGGTTTTACCTTTTTAGGTAAAAGAGGAGTAAGTTCCTCTGTACCTAAGGTTAAAAAGTTAGAAAAAATTAACCAAACTATAATAATATCTTTGTTAATTAATTAATTGAATTTTATTTGTTTTAAAATTAAACACATTAATTGTTCCACTAATACTATATAGTCTTGGACAGTGTGTTGTTAACAATGTGAACATAGGGTGCTCAATTTGATTTCCAATCTCAGTAGAAAAATACCCTAAAACTATGATTATTTTCTTTTTCAGTATACTTCATTTAATGGTATTTATTACTGCACACATTAAATCCAACATATTTGGCTATGAAGTTTCCTAATGCGACACAGTTAGTGTCTTCTACTAATTGGACACTACTCTTACTAGGTAAAAATACAATCAACCAAATAAAAAAAATTGTTTATCAAGGAAAAAAAATTATGTTATAAGATTAATACAATAACATATTCTGTACAACTCTGACCTAATTGTAGTGAGGAGTCTAATAAATACTATACTATATTTTATGTTAAATGAAAAGCATCTGAACAACCTAGCAACTGAATTATAGTTTGCAGGGTTTACAGTCAAACAGCGAATAAGCAACGGTCCTATAATTGATATTAGTGTATAATTTATTTAAAACCTAGAGTGGGTCTAACAGTATTCAGTTGAGACAATTGGCCCTTCGCGCCAATTAGAGTGGTCCAGCAGCTTGTTTGTCTTGGCAAAACTGATTTAATCTCCCTCTTTATTTGTACAATCATGTCTATCCTATTTGGATCTCAAAACCTCCTCAGCTTACGAGAAGATTTAAACTCAAGCTGCCCTTTACTTGCTTTCTCTCCTAAATCTTCCATTAGCTTAAAATCATTACAACTTTTAATCATTTTGAAAGGAGCAAATTACCATTAAGTTAAATAAAAACCACAAATAATGGCTTCATTGTTTTACTTAAACATATTTGTAACCGATCATTTTTAATTAAGAAATCATAAAGGTTTCCACAAAAAAAATACATAGAGATATTTGTGATGCTCTTTTTTTATGAATTACTATCACAATAAGAATGTTCTATATAGACGAGTAAATAATTCTGGTAAGTATTTGTTAACATGAGTAGAATTTGAATGTTAATATTTAAGTATAACAAAAGTTTTTCTATAATTAATCACAAAACATATGTTCATTTTTCATAACGATTGCAAACAATCAACCCGATCAAGGAATACTAATTGTATCAATTACTTAATGAATTCTTTTATTAGTAATTTAATATATTTTTTCAGAATATTATGTGCTAATTAAAATCATTTGTGCTCCTGTGTACGTCTGCTACACATTACATATATTATGTGTGGTCCCGTTATTAGCATTTGAAATAACTTTACGATCACAGAGGGCAGTATATATTACACTATTAATATTTGTGCCATCAGATCTCATTTGCTTCTAATAGGGTTCTTATTATGGTTTCGGATAACGTCTCTCTCTATGGGTTACTGGAAGATGCTCATTAAAGAAGATTCAGAAATTGGATCAAAAGTCAATGTTAGGAATTGATATGCCCACAAACGGTCCAACAAAATAACCATCAATATACGACATAAGTAAATATCTTTTCGTTGCTCTTGATCTCTTGATGTGCCAAAAAAATTCCCAAGTTAGAAAACTTCAACTTGAATTGTTTTATGATGGTATGACCAAAAGAATGAATTACACAGCTGAATTCAAAACAATGTATGAAGTAATATGTTTCAAGGTTGGATCATTGGATCATATTTGACGATAAAGTTATTAAACGAAATCAAATGATTTTGTGTTTGTTATATTTTGACATTGCTTATCTGACATCGTTTTGCTGATAAGTAACAATGCACAGTACTCTGGTATACCTATTGTTTTCATTTTACAGCTTGGGTATAAAACTGTTCAGACGATAACTGGGAATAATTCTTTGGTAATCCCATAAGTAAGGTTTAGAAAAAGACCTTGTGCGGATGAATGGTGCGTTGGATTGCTCAGTGTACATCTCAAATTCACTCATTTAAATGACTCAAGGAAGATGGTATGACATGCTGAGTATCTGGAAGTGCCAGACAACTTAGACTACTAGCATCAGTCAAGTGCAGATTTGATAGCTAACAGTTTATGATATCAGAAATTCAGTCGCTTCAGATGGTTTAAGGTACTCTGCTACGGAACAGTAGTGTTTGGTATTGAGGACACACGCACTGAGATAGTCACCCATCCTTAATCACGGAGTACAATATTTTCAATAGCAGTATGAAGCTAATTACTGATGAGATACTCATGTTTTTATCCTTTCAAAGATTGAACTCAATTATTTTTATATTAGCTCTTATCTGTTTTATACAAACAAAATTATTAATATAGCTTTAATCATTATTAAATATATCTTAAAAAAACGTTATGAATGAGAAGTTTATAATATTTGAAAATGTTGATACTCCAATACAACATTTTATTTTTTTTTTATACTTTATTTTTCTAAAATATCTGTTTAAGAATATGTAATCTCTAACACATATATATCAATGATCAAAACACAATATGAAATAGGGAAAAAAAGACTAAGATCTTTCAACCGTAAGAAGCGGTTTTGATTCATATATATATTGAATATATATATTTGATTGAACATATTAGATTCATATATATTATTGAATTTGATAGCAGATTCTGCATTCACGATTTTCCTATTTATAGCTTCTATTTTCCTTACAATTTTCTTTTCAGCAGGTGATAATTACCAAAGCAAACTAGCATACGACATTCAGACGGCTGAAACACTAAATAAACACTTCACTGGGGATAACTATATTTAATTAATCACTACACTAGATTAAACTAAGATAACAAGCTTTCTGCTCCATATATATATATACATATATATATATATATGTATGTATGTATATGCATACTTACGTACTTACTAGACTTACATATATAACAACACTTACCTACAAATGGTCAAAATTTTAAAATTTTACAGAGTGCCAATGTACATAATAATTTTAAAGAATAAAATATTTGTATATTATTCTGTATTATAAAAATACAGAATAATATCATTATAATTTTAGAACATAATTTAAAAAAAAAAGGGATATACTTAATTTTACAGCAGTTCTAAAGGATAAGAAATAAAGTTTTTTTTATAAGCTAGCCTTTTAAAATGGTTTACACATATTTTTTATAAATAAAAATATTTAATACATTTTGTTGGAAAGTAATTTTGTCACTTGCTAATTCACCATGTTTCCGATTCAAACTAAGCCACAAACTTTATGTAAAGTGTTATTGACGCAAGTTTTTTTTTCTTGAAGATTCAAGTTGGCTGGTTTTTTTTTCTATCTGCAATTTTGAATTGCTTGCCATCCCGACCCTAATATATATGAGCCCAAGAAGTTATTTGAAATTCTGATCGTGTTTCATAAGCAACTATCCTCTTTTTGAATTATCTCTTTCAGAAAAAAAGTTATTATCATCTATTTTTCAGGAAAAAAACACAAGATTTCAGATAAATGCAAGTTATTTAAATTAATTCTTTCAATTTTTCTGAATAATGATTTATTTTATATATATTATAAAAGAAAATTTTATCATAAAGATATAATATTAAAACAGTATTTATTTGAAATTGTAGCTTAATTGTATACAAACAATCTTAAAAATATCATAATTATGCCATATGTTCCTAATAAAGGACTAAATCATTGAAAGAACTCAGTTTATAATGTTTTTATCCGTACAAAATCCAAGAGATACCTTCAATCATGTTTTATTATGTTTTAAATCACCTAGTCCCATAAATTGGTATGCAAGTCAAACTCATTGCTATATAAAATACTTATCTTTCAATTTTGTTCTATTAAAAATTAATGAAAACAGAAAAAATTGTTGATAATTTAGTGACTCATTAACAACATACATTTTATAACATGTATTTTATCCGAGAAAATCAAATGTAGAGTGGCATAAAATCAATTTCACTGTAAGGAAACATATGTTCAAAAACATTAACAGTCAACAGATGTATTGTTTTATTTAATATGGCTATACATACATCTTAAATGTATCATTAGTTTTTAAATGTAACATATCAATTCTGTTTCATTTTGTATTAAACTGACGGTCTAAACCTGTTGTTCGTACTCATATACTTCGCAATGATATCTGTCATATTGTTTATCCCATTGTTCTAACTAAATTCAATTCAAAATTCAGAAATTCATGAATTTTTGTAGGGAAGTATCCCTCACTTTTTAGGTATATGTAGTTTGATAAAAATGTTTATCCCATCTAATTCAATTGACTCACATTC
Source organism: Hermatobates lingyangjiaoensis (assembly GCA_026182355.1). NCBI lineage: Eukaryota > Metazoa > Arthropoda > Insecta > Hemiptera > Hermatobatidae > Hermatobates > Hermatobates lingyangjiaoensis. The sequence goes on along the minus strand of JAPFBL010000188.1, from coordinate 1,442,042 downwards.
AGATATAATGGAATCAACGTTTTCTACCTCTTCTAAACAGAGAGTCTAGACGTCGTATGATGTCAAATACTAGTTAACCAGACAAATTTCTCATAGATTATCTTCTTATATTTCAAAATTCTCTTTACAAATGCAAGTACAGTTGGGATAAGCATTTTAAACTTATCTTGGCCCATTTTTTGTCAACGAGTTTGTTAGAATATTTACTTAGAGCAAAGTTGAGTGTAGACCACGGCAAATTGTTTTTAACTTGGCAAGGTTTTGTGCGTAGGTGTAATTTTTGGCGCTGTTATATATATATATATATATATATATATATATATATATATATATATAACGTTATATTTTATATATATTACATTCCCGCATCATATTTTCTGCTGTTTCAAGAGATACGCTATAGCTTCTGGAACAAGGCATGCCATTGATATGGAATAGATGTAGTTACGTCTCTGACTATCCGTATGCAGGGGTAGGTATGGAAAAACTATGTAGTATTCATATCCAATGATAGTAAAAGTTACGAACAAAATCTTAAGTGAAACCTATGATTCAGCGTTGAAGATTATCTTACTCTGCAATAGCTTCTTTGTATCCTGACATCAGATTAGCTATAGTAATTTTGGGTTCAAACCAGATACATGGGCCTAATGTAGTCATAGTCAATAAGAAGCATTACGGAAAAGAACGAATGGAAGGGAAACAGTCCGTGTTGATTGATTTCACACCACAAATTTTTCTCCTCTGCCTGCTGATAATATTTGCACCCAGCTTTTGTTAGCTACTTCAGCCCTGATTTAGCATTAAATGAGGAACACAAGGTACGTGATGCAGTATAGTTTTTTTGCATTAGAAAACGCATAAGCGTTTTCCAGAATGACCTGGAAGGTCATTCCAGAGATCTTGACCTGACTTTGAGAATATTTCATTACTATTGCTACATATATTGCACCCAGTTTAAAGAATTGAATTCAGCACTAAAGTAAAACTTGTAGACCTCAGCTTATTGACCTTGCCCTTAGCTTATAAATTCGCTTGGGAAAAAAATTGATGTTTTTTTTTGTTAATATTTCTTCTAATTTTGCAAAAGACCATCACTTTCTGATAAAAGTCATTTCCTGCCTTAAAATATATTAGATCATTATATTTATCTCATCATACATATTATTGTTTAATAAATTGAAAATAAATAAATATTATAAATATTCTATAAGGGAAAAGTGAAGAATATAAAAAGTAAGCCAGGCTTTCCAATTTCCAATTGAATACATTAAAATGTAGCAAGCAACATAACTCTTACATGAAGAAGTTAATTAATTCTGTGTGACAGGAACACCTATACAATTACTGCATTCAAACTAAACCATACTGCATTTGAGTCAATAGGAAAAATAGATTTTAAAATAAATAGAATAAAATAAAATCGTTATATTTTCATTCTATACAGAAATAAATTAATACTCATACAATTTTAATTTCTGAAAGCCATTCGCCCAATCATTGACGTGCTTCAGGACTCTTTCTTACTTTTCATGTTGACGGTCGAAAGTAAAAATTATAGACTTTAGATGTAATTATTTTCTTTTTTTCGTATCAATGCGTATATTTAACTGTTTAGATGATATTCTTTTAATGTTATATTACCTATACTTAAAATATTTATATTCTCTATTAAATCTCTGCTGTATATCTAATCTTACAAATGTATAGAATCAATGCTTGCTTTCGTGTTTAATTTCCTAATAGGCTATTGACATTTTTAAAAATAAAATCATAGAATATATTGGCTTATTTTTACATAAAGATACTGTTATTAATTAATTCAAAACAATTTATTATGTATTCTTATAGATTAGATAGTGCTATACATTTTATTTTACATTTTGTATACACTAGTTGAAACATGCTAGTGCATAATGTCTCTTTTGGTATAATAAAATTCTGTTTGCCTACAAGTCCATCTATTGTGAATAGAAATATACAGATGAATCTTGTTAATCCTGGAAAGGCTAAATATGGTTGTTTTTGTACAAATAAAGCACATTAGATCTAATAATTAGCTTCAGAGAAAGCCAAATCAAACTGAAATACAATGCTAATTATTCATATAAGCCGATTTTTCTTTGAAAGTGGTTTAAGTACATTTTGACAAAAAAAAATAGGTAACAATAAAATGAATACCATTTATTATAACCTGTTTGTTTGTAAACTTATTTTAAAGAATATGTTAAAATTCAATGTACATGTTAAGATATTTTTCTGGAAAATGTTTTTTAAATAAAAAGTTCAAAGTAAATTGTATTTATTTTTGTTGTTACTTTTTTTTGTCGAAATGTTCTTACATCTCTTTCAAGAAAAAATCGGCTTATATGAATACTTAGCATAGTAACTATGTTATAAAACTAATATAACTATGTTATAAACATTGTAACTATATGTCTATAGTTATAGTATTATTGGCTTGTTTGTTTATTAGTGTTATATAATTGAAGAACAAAATTTAGAAAGGCATCTGATTTGATTGATTGACTGGTCTCTTTTTGGCTTATGTGATTATGATATGCAAGAAAGATATATGAGAGCATGTAATATGTCTCCATACCTTATTTATCAGAAGGCAAAAAACTGTCTATAATAGTATTAATAATGATTAGGTGATGTAAAAATGACGTGCAACTGTCAGTCTGGTGGGCATCCTCTGCTCTGTTTAGCAAACACAGTAGCCTTCGTTGTGGGTGCCTCTTTTGTTACCCCTTCGTTATACCTCCGTTTCAGAGATATTTTTGTTTGCTTATTCTAAAAATACAAGATTCTCCCCGCTTCATGGAAATATATGTTTTGTTGGTTTATCATTGTTAATGTGACATGTTTGAACGCGCCTTAGCGTCATACCCGTAATTTTATTTAAACATTTTGATTGGTTACCCGGTTTTAGATCATTTTTAAGGTAGAGCAAGTATGTGTGTCCGTTACTGATGATTCAAATCAATACAATATCGCAGTATAGTAATTTTGAAATATTTATTCAAAAATGCCCTGTCTATGTCAATCTGTCTTCGACTAAATCCCTAGCATTTATAAAATATAACAAATCACAATATATCAATATAAAGAATTTATTCATTTATTCACCGGCGAAGCCAGACTGTTAGTTTTAGATAACATCACCTTGAATTAATTTTAGTCTTTCTATACAGTATTCAAATATGCTGCCAAATGCTAATAGTGATCCATCACATAGATATTTTTAATTTTCATGTATTATTTATACTAAACAAACTATCCATAAAATCAAATTAAAAATAATCTAGTCGTCACAAACAAACATTGCTATATACAAGCGTATTATCAAAATTATTGATAAAAAAATTAATTAAACTATTAATTATATTTTTGATATTCATTGAATAATTATACTTAATGAGGAATAATGTACAGCAATAAATTTCCAATCAATTCCATAAAATTTATATAGTTAATTATATTCTAATTTCTTTGTATTATACCTTTGACTGTGCAAAAACACAGTATTCTGTAGTAATAATTACACTTGAAATTAATTTAAAATTTATTATACTTGTATTTTAATAAGTATTTCTTTTTTAATTTGAAACAAAGTGCACTTTGAAATTGTGACTTAGTCATGACCTATTTTTTCTTTAATTATTTCTTTAATTTAAACAAGATTTTAATTATTATAAATTACTTGTTTTACAATCCCTGACGATTTAAAAAATAGTTTAAAAACTACATTTAAGAAACTGATACTTTTAACAGTTAGATTTAAAGAGATTTAATTATTTTCCTATTTGTGCTTATATTCATCTACTTGTTTGTAAGATTTTTATAATCTAATTCTCATACTATGATGATCTTAAGCATATTATTTTAATTTTCTATAGCACTTAAGAATGTTGGCTGAAATAAACAGGCTTTCTATCTTAATTAATATGTGTAATAATACAAAGTTGTTAAAATACAGTGGGCTTTCTGCACTTTAGAAACCGTTAAAATGTGTCTTTTCATAGTGATCAAATAGCTTTTATACACTCACCTTCACATATACAAAAACTGTAAAATAAATAAAACAAATGTATTTATGTAGCCTCAAACATGTTAGTAAATAATAATTTGAAAAAAATTTCTATTGAATCACAGTACTTATATAATTCTTAATAAAATGCAAAATGTTGGAAAGAAAATATCTTAGAAAATGTTATTGCCCTAATAACTTACAAGTCATGATTATTCCCTGTGTTGGTAATGTGGTTAATTAATTGCTAACTGGTGAATGGTAAGTAAATTTTCCATTTAACACCTGAGTTTAGGTTGGTTAGTCGTATATTATGAAAACTACTGGCTTCCTCATTGATATTCAAGTAGCAAACTTGCCCTGCTTCTGGGGTATGCATCGTAAGCAGTCCAGAGCTTCTCGAAACGGAACGTAGAAAAATCAATACTTGAACAACTAAGAGTACTATGAAGTGCTACGCAATGAACTTGAAGATAATAACAACAGCAAAGGTTATGTAGTTCTGTTATGGTCGTAATAACACTAGAAATAAATAAAAGAAATATAAACAGGTTCTATATAAGTACCTTAAATGAGGAGCCATGTTTATCTCTTTTTCTGAGCAGTTATTAAAAAATACTAATAAATTAAACACAATGCCCATTTCAAAAAAAGTCAAATGAATTAAACACTTGTTTTCCTTATTTGTGTGTAATTAAATTGTACATATCTTCCTTAATGGCTCTTATTTAAATTTTCATAAAAATGAAAAAAAATTGATAAAACTTGATAAAAATTTACTTTTAATTTTAAGTGCATTTATAAATATGTTTTTCCCTGTAAATATTTTTATAGATATCTTCTTACCATTAAAGAGATGCATTCCTCCTTTTTTGCAACATTTTTCCAGCTATTTTTACAAATAATTATGTCAAAGGACATTGATAATATATGAAATGTCAAAGTTATTACTATTATTGAGTAGAAAAATTAAAACGTCAATAGATATCACACTGTTATATATATATATATATATATATATATATATATATATATATATATATATATATATATATATATTGGTATAAATAGGCAGCAGATTCTCTTTTAAACAGGTATCATTAAAATTAACCACAGTCTCGGCATTCACAATCTTAAGACTGAGAGATTCGATCCTACGAACTAACCTCCTGCTAACAGGATTCAACTGGAAAAGGTGACATGTTAAATTAAAATCGATGACTCATGCTTAGTCATTGCTATTAATAGATTAAAAGGATTAGTACAGGTTAATATAAAGAGAAGGTCAAAGGTCAATAAAGAACAAGAAACAAGCGGTTAGAATAAAAGAGTTGAAAGGTCAACGGTATAACTGGACTAATAAGTAATAAATATATATATATTTATATATATTTCCACCGCTCATGACGACTAGACAGCCGAAATGATCAAATATCATGAGTGTTAGGCCTCTTTTTTGTGATTTTTGTATTCTATAGTTGTAACTTTAATTATATATAATCGTATGTAAGGCAACCTGATATTTTTTTACTTTTTAATCTATCTACTCACTAATAGTAATGGCATTGACATTTCATATATTACGAATTTTATTTCCTTTGGAATAATTCATTGTAAAAATAGCTGAAAAAGTGTTGAAAATTTGTAAAATAAAAAAAGAAACCATCTACATTTATATATCTTTAATGGGAAGAAGACATCTACAATATACCACACATTATATATATATATATATAAGCCAGTCGAAACATGTCGGTTATAACTTAATTAACATTCTCCAACGTTTGGATGAAGGAAAGAAGAAGGTATTCAGAAACCTTGAAAAACTAGTGAAGAAAATGACATCAGCGAAATACGGTCAGCTGTTCAACGAAATTATATATATATATATATATATATATATAAATGTCACATCAACATGTGGAATATCAATCAATGATAAAACCACAGTATGAAATGGAAAAACAAGACTAAGGTATTTCAACCTTAACGACAAAGCGGTCTTTGTCAGAGTTCTATTGGGTTTTTTGACTCCTACAAAGACCGCCTTAAGAGTACTCATGTAACATCGGTAGCTATGACAGCCAGAAATAACAAATGTCATTTCTGAATATATGTTATATATATATATATATACAAGACTTTATTTTCTTGAAGAATAAGAATGTCTCTTTTTACCGGTGCTCCAAAATATCATACAGAAGAAGTTAGGAAGACAAAATTAACAGGGGGATTGTGATCAACTCTAGGAAAATTATTGGGAATGAAAAACAGCGTTTTTAATTGAAAATAATGAAGCAATTATGATTCAAGAAAAAAAAACAGTAACAAATATTTGTCTTGGTAATACTTATAGAATATTGATGTTGTTATTAAACAAAACTACCCGGATTAGCTAGGCAGAACGATAGTTCAACCACTCTACCTTAATCCCCCAAAATGCTAATTTTGTAAACTCTCTGTTACTAGGGCAATGACTAACTCAACCTTCAACTACAGCTCCACCATGTCTATGTAAACTGACCAATCCACTAATATAACCTTTATTGTCTTGACGGTGAATGTTGTACATTCAAAACATGTCAATGATTAATTTAGGTGAACAGTTACACAGTTTTAACGAGGAGACGAGAATAGACTTTCGAAAATTGGGGACATTATGCCATAAATAATACAAGCTAAATATGGGACGTTATTTAACAGTATATGTTTAAATAAAGGACTGCTACCAACTTTAAATGTATATATATATATATATCAATGAAGTAAAGCTAAAGTAAACAGAAGTTTAGTATTTTTTGTTGAATAAAAATTTTTATTTTTGTCAATGTGTTCTTCATATAAAAATGTACTACGTTTTTAAAACACAAACTTATTATTTAATATATATATATATATATATATATATATATATATATATATATATATATACAGACATAATACGAAAAAATATAAAATAAAAATTGAATAAATTTGTATTTAAGTAAAGAAATATGATCAAAGAAAGATAAGGAATAATAATAGAATGGCAGAAAGATTTTAAACGAAATCAATACATGGGCTTAAAAAGTTTGATTTTAATATGAAAAACTTACCCAATCATGGTTTATTTTAGTTCAGTCATTTGCATGCAAAAATTTTGCTATAAATACACAAACGAAAAGTGGAAGAAATTTACCATATTAATATAAAAATACGATAAAATGAAAACCTTTTTTTCCTTTATCTTATTAAGTAATCAAATAATTAGGATAGGGATTAATTAGGTTCAGTCAGTCTTTCAGGTACTAATATAACCCTCGATACTGTTAAATGTTTTAAGTCTAGAAAAGAAGGGTGAATTAGTGATTAGTAAATAAAAACACAACAAATCGTATAACAAACATTTATGATATTAATTACAATGTGTTTAATAATACAGGAATAAATAAATTCCTATGAAATACTTCACAGTAGTCTAATTATTTTAAAAGTTTATTTTTTACAGTTCTTTTATAGTACAAAAACAATAACGTTTAGACAACATCAACGTATTGATGATAAGTTATATCCATGCACCCAACACATAAGTAACCATGTAACATATATGTACTAAACATTTTAACATTTCACACAAAAAGGCAACAAAAAAGTTGTGTTAGAAATCTCTTATTAAACATGTAGTATGCGATTAGTATAGTCTTACGAAACTTAGGTATGTCTTTTCTATTGCTAATGGCTTTCAGTGGCGATTATTTTTAAACCATTTCTATGGTTTGCCTGCTTTGTTCAAATTATTTACGTCTTGAACTCTCCGTACTGTCTGTTGACAGAGTCGACACATGAATTCATAATTTATATTACTTCGTAACTACTATGGCTCATAACCTATATAATTAAATAAAATAATATCACTTTTTGTTAGGTTTATAGATATTTAATAGTCGGTTTATAGTCTACAGTAAACTTACTATATGTTTATAGTCTCCATGAATAGAGAATTGTCAAATATTTCTTTGTTTTAGCTTCTAATTAATGTTTATATAACATTTTTATATAACCTGTCTATATAACAGCTCAGTAGGTTTGTTGTGATCGAAGATGGACAACTTCCGAAAGCGCTCCAACGACTCCATGATCATCTTACGCTGTATGACGGTTTTACCTATTTCCAATATAATGTGTATATAGTTTAAAAATTCTAGTTCTTGGCATCAATATTTATGAAAATGATTATAGATGAAGTAGTATTGTTGGCATAGAGGCTGTGATTTGAGCCTGCCAAATATTAACCATGAATTATTTTATTTTACATTAGACAATTGATATATATTCAAGTTGTCATATATTGATATTGTTAAATATAATAGCTACTAGTATATTAATGCTGTTTTACAGACGCCTTCTAACTTCTAGAAAATTTTCCTTTTGTCTGAATTTAAAAGTAATAATAATTGTTCAAGCAACATAATAAAATAGCGAGGTATCAGAAAAAACTTTGATCATCACCAGGATGAAATTTTAAGTACCGAGTATTTAGAAAAATTAGAGTGTAATAAAAGCAACAATAGGAGCAGAAAGCTCTCAGTGGTGACTCAGACCATATAGCTGTTATAAGTTCTATTGGTTCTGAAATAAATGCAAGAAATGCATTTATCATTGTAATACTAATAGCTTTTATTGGTTCAATTGTCGAACATTTCATTGAGTTTGCTGGAGTTATTGAGTAATGGAGCTTCAATAATTTGTAACTATTCGATTTTTTTGTTTTATAACATGAAATATTTCGTCCTCGTTGAAGATCTTATCAAGCTAAGGCTGCTACTACTTTAGCAATGGATGCCTTAGAAAAAACCTGCTCCAAAGTTCTAATATATCTTGACTCTGTTAGTTTTCAAAGTTTAAACCAAAGCAAAAATTCCAAACTTTTGGGTTTTGTATGAAACGTTCTTCTACCCCCAGAAATAATAAATATGAAGTAAAAATAGGAGTCCCTCTTTAAAAAATTAAATATATAAGTAATAAACGATATAAAAACCAAGACTATGAACCGAATTGAGTAGGACTTGTTGAAAATTAGATCAATTATAATTTTCAACAAGAATGGAGGAAGCACTGTTTATTAGAAAAGAATGTATGTCATCAAAGATTAATAAAACATAATCTAGCTGAGGTTGAAATAGAATTCATGTTATATGTAAATTTGACCCCATTGAAAAAAAAAACTGGATTTAAAATTCTATATCATTTCAAATTTCAACCACTAAAAAAAAATCACATCATTTCTAAAATTGATTCGCAAAACAAAATAGAGAGAATGCTGCAACAGTCATCTACTCACTAAATAACTTAAACAGGCTTTAAAGGTATTTCAAAATTATTATTATAAAATCTGAGTAAGTTAATAAATTCATCATTATAGATAGATTAAAATATAAATAAAATTATACGATATACTCAACAATTGCTCTAAGTTTAAAAAAAAGTCAAATACTTACTAGATAGTTAAAATTGTACTTCAATGAAGTTTCCCGTTAGGGTAATGTTGTTTACAAGTCTTTGAACATTATAAACGTTCTATTGACAAAGCGAGCTGTGAGCCTGCACTCTCTGTAAACAGTAATGTTGCAAATACGTTTGATCCTGACTATGTGGACTTAACGGCTTTGTGGTTATTATTATGGTTTTGTGGGAAACAGATTAATCAGTATTTTTGGTTCTGGTTTGTTCATTCATCTTGTATTTATTCGTGTTAAAGTTGAAATTTGAATTGGAACTTATAAAATTTACTGTCTTTTTCATACAATTATTTAAAGATTCACACATGCACAATGAATAAAAAGTTGAAAGTCGAGTTGTTACCTGTCATTTAGAAACGTTTTAGAACTATCCATGTTTTTATAACAATAAAAAAGGAAACAAAAAAATTATAATGTAGTTATTCCTTTACGCAATATAGTTGAATTCTGTTACCTAGGTTCGACAATATCTGTTTAGTAGGGTGCGAACCCATAGTTTAGTTTAGAAAGAGGACATCTGCTTTTGTGTTTAGAAGAGAAGAATAATATTTACCCAACAGAATTACAAAAGCAGGTCAAGAGTCAGCAACGGCCCAAGAGTGTTTAACGGTGGAAGGATTAATGTTTTCTAACAACACTAGTAACTTGTGAGAGTGTGAGTTCTTTACAATAGTGACATGTTAGTGCAGACAAATGTAGAATTAACACCAACTGTCTTGATCATATATTTTTAAAAACGAGATATGATGAATATCTCCAACCCCCCTCCCCCCACCACAAACCAACACACACTTCCTCAATTTATTTCTAGTCAGTTATATCACAGACATTCCTCCATGGGGATGTACATCTCTGTTTCCTTATATTATTTTGTAACATTTATTTTACATCATAGATAACTCTCTGATGCCATTGTCTTTTTTTTTTAGTTTTATACACTTCTATGTGTGAAGACTATTTAATTAACTTTTTTTCCCCACAATTTAGTTATTACATACCGTATTTTACATGACTATTTATATATCCGTTTTAATTTTTCTCTAAATACCAAAAGGCGTATAAACACATGTCTCTGATATTGTAGGTAAAGCTTGGATTATCCTTGTTCCTAGATCTTTTCCAAATTGCGTTTTGTAAAAAGATTCCTGGCAACTGAAAAAGGAGGATCTAGAACCGTAGGTAATCCTGTCCCTACAACCTCTCCCCAAGCAGAGATAAGATACCATCCCAGCTGTCAGGGATTAGTGTACATTCTCCTTGCATTCACCTTCAGACGCAGAGATTTCTGTCTGATGTAAAAACAATGATAATCACCATTATTTTTTTTTTAGTTCTTTTCAATGATTGTACCTATGAAATTCATTAGTTCTCTAATACCCTTTAAATGACCTTCCTCCAAAATAAACATTGTCTTTATACTAATAATGATCTTATAATCAACTACAATAATTTAGCACAATTTCCACTTATATGTTTGCTTCAAGAAAGATATTCAACGAACGTTGTTTGAACTAAAGTCGTTGAAATTTTTAATTCACTAACGTACTTATGAAACATCTTTTTTTCTAAAAATTTTTTGTACCGATAATAGGTACAAAAATTTCCTCAACGTATATTGCTTGCCAAAATAAATAATACCAAGTTTGTAGGGTAAAAAGCTAATGAAATAGTCTCCACATACAAAAATTTAATCGTATAAACAACGCGTTTCGAACACGTAGTGTTCTTCTTCAGGAATTAACTTCAGGGTGGGTGTCTGTGGTACAACTGACATGTACTACTCATCCTTAGTTAATGCCTGAGGAAGTGTACTACGTGTTCGAAACGCGTTGTTTACACGATTAAATTTTTATATGTGGTGACTATTTTATTGACGTTTTACCCTACATTGAGTAAATACTGCATGATAACTGTTTGCACTACCTTAGAAAACCAAGGTTTCTTAATAAAGCAAGATGCATATCATTTCTGATATTATGCAGTTTTAAAATTTCACGCTTAAGATAAAAATTTGATGCAACTTCTACAAAATCAATATGACGCCCAACATTACGGGCGGATGAGAGTAAGGTGTTTATTTATCAAACCATATTCTTCCATCAATTTCTACTCCCTCAAGTAAGCCATCTTCCAACCTTTATATCGTTTTTATACTCCCTCGTAAAAGAGGTCTGAAGATATTTCTTAAAAGAACTTTCATTTCACTTCACATGCTTTTTAGAAATACTAATAACTACCAAGATTATGTTGAAATACATGGCAAACTATATAAATAAATAGGGCACAGAGAAAACATTATATTAATCATAACTTTATAAAACAAAATAATTTTAAAACTGGCTAGATTATTGAGTTTCAAAAAACTATCATATGCAATAGCTTGTTTTGTGTTTTCCAGTATTTCATTTCAAATTTTCTTGCTTAATTTTAATTAAATCATAGTTTCTGTATTATGTACCACAAAATATTATTTTTTTACTCAAAGTTTAATTTAAGAACAATCAGTTTTTCCAAATGTTTAATTTCTTGTAACTATCCTTACTTACACATTAAAATAGTACATTATGTTTTTATTAATTTGTATACTATTTCCTATATTCACTATATTTCTTTATTCCTGTAAGGAAAGAATACAACTGAACAATGGATTCAAACTGTTTTTGAAATAAAAAATGGATTTACACGACACAGTTACCACGTTTCATACTGTTTCATTGACATAGAACATGTTTTAAAACATGTTAGGGGATAATAAATGTACCATTTACGTTAAAATATCATGTTTAAATGTCAGAGAAATTCACCCCAATAACGAATGGTTGCAGTTATTAAATTTCTGCCACCTGTTTAACATAATTAAACAAATAAAATACAAAAGTATTTTCACAATTATTATTTAGGGTTCCCATACAACATAAATAAATTTATCATTAATAAATTCTTAAATTATCTGCTTATTTTGTGATGAAATTATTATTACCTTACTGATAGTCTACTTTCTTTTATTGCCAGATAGTATTGCTTATCAAAGCATTACTTCTGTATCAATTCCCTTGGATTGACATCCAAGGGAAAAATGTTTTGAATATCTGATTTAATGTTCTTCGTGAACATATGAAAAAAACTCTGCATTTTTATTTTCAACCTAAAGCAACTTATTATCAAGATATTTTATTATAAATATTGTGGCAACAATTCACTACACATATTTGTTTTTGGTTTTACAGATTTAGCTTTCTATATGTAAAAGCAATCTAGAAAGTCAACCATATAAGATGGTTTTTTTCTCTTTCAAACTTAATTAGCGATTATTTCAATGTTTATTGATAAGTTACACAAATCGTCCGTTAATGCGGTTAAAAATAGTGTCGAATAATATGAATTGTTGTAGAAATCATAATTTTTAAAAAGTTTTTATAAAAGAAAATATATATTTCCAGAACAGGAGGTTTACATAGTTCCAGAATTGAATTTCTCTAGATATCTAAATGTTAAAATTGTAAAATATGTGGAACAACAAACATTCATTTTCACACTGAAAATTCTTTATATAATATACGAGTATAAAATGTAATTTAATTATTTCTTAGTTTGTTTCAAGGTCAATGCTTATCAATAGACAAACAATTCATAAGACAATGATATTAGGCATATTACCTTGTTTTGAAAAATAAGTTAAAAAAAATATTCATTTAAGAGATAAGTAAATAAAATTGAAAATTGAGAAATTCATTCAATGTTATATTGGTCTACTTCCAAAAAGAGTATGGCCTTTGAAAGACCAAAGCATTGGATTAGGCTTTCTTTGGAAGGGGAACTTTAAGTTTTAAGCAAGGAGATTACTAAATAGCAGAAAGGGATATTGACATTCTGCTGAAATAAACACTGACAGAGGTAGTTTCTCAATAATTTACTTGCCAACTTGAATTAAACTTGCTTTTAATTAAACTTGATATATTTCTTCATTTCATATTAAACATTGTTCTTTATAAAAGAAACTGAAATTTGTTATAAAAACTTTCAGTTATTTATAAATAAGTTAACAGTTAAATCAATATAGATGAATATTTCATTAACAAATCATGTAAGCTTGAAGGTAAATAAAGCATTTAATAATCAAACATATTTCTAAATCATTTTTTGTTTTAAAATTAATTAAAATACCGTAATATTAGCAAATTATGTAATGTTAATGTTTCTGTTTAAAGTGCGTTAAAATATTACAATTTCTTAATAAAGAGTTATTTAAATTTCAAACATTAAGTAGTAATTTGAATTTATTCAAACTTATTCCAATGAAATACTTCCTGAAATTTAAAAGTAAGAAGCTAAGCATTACTCTGGACGGAAGAATTAAATTGAAGCCTCAATTAAACATTACTGGTGTCATGGCAAAAATGAAGTCACAGCATTAAATTTTGTAACCCAGATGTACATTTCTAAATTAATTTGAATGCGTGGATTGTTTGCATTTGTATTAGTGAAACAGTTGATCTGTTTAGAAGTAGTGTCCATCAAACCGGGTAGTTTTTTTGTCTTAAATGTTTAACAGAATATGTGCTGATTTGTTAAATTGGTGCCTACCCCACCGTGGCAAGAGACCTTGATGTCATTCCATGTCATTTTTGATTTAACTTAAATCTGTTGTTAATTTTTTTTCAGTTGTAATATTTTACTAACTTGAATGGTAACATAAAGCTGTTAATTTTTATTATTCATATTATTTTTATTCTGGTAATGGAAACAAGAATATATATAAGTAAAAAACAATAGGATGTATTCTATGAATATATGAGAACGTTTGAAGAAAAGACTAATCCTACCACAATATGTGCAAAATACTAATATGTGCAATGAAAATGATGCCTGACGACATAGTGAAGATAGGCTAATAATTAGCGGGATAGGTAATAAAATATATCAAAGTATTAGAAAACTGATTTTCATAAATACCAAGAAATGTGCTAAACTTTTTACATTTTAGCTGCAAATAAATTCGAATTTTCGAGCAAACTCCTAAATAATATGGGATAATTAGAAAGATAATTTGTAAATTGTGTACGAGTAAATATGATAAGACGATAATAACTAGTTTTTTTGCAGCAAAAAGCTAGATAGTGTGCTGCACACTAGATGTCTAGCACAGTAGATAGTCTGCTGCAGCAAATAAATATGATAATGCACTGAAACCTCTTCCTGAAATAAATTAGTTTGGCCTCAACATTTGTTGTTCTACAACTATATTGTACGATGTCTGATAACTTTTATATTATAGGAATGTTAACTCGAACTGAAATGTATGATATGTAAAAAATATGTTAAAGTATTGATTTCAATTATTAATCAATGATTTCAAACGATCACCTGGAGTGAAGTTAATCGTATAGGCTACAAGTCACGTATCCTGTAGAAGTTTTAAAAACGATGGTATAAACGAAATTCTCATTTAAATTTCCCTGTCTCAGCTAGTTTAGAATATCTGCAATAAAAACTGTATGATAATCTGTCATAAAAGTAACATGCGGATTGTGTTGAAATACAAAAAACCCATAACCTGAAGCCACTTGGCAGTGTCATCATTCAATGATACTGTCTTGAAACCATGTTCTTGATACTCTCTGGAAAGTCCTGATTACGATTTTGAAATAAAAACCAACACAAAGTAGTGACAATTTACAAGGGTAATTTCCTTTCTTCTCGGAATAGTAATGAGCCAGCTGCAATGAAGCCGTTTCCACTAGCACGCTACTTGTTTTATTTTAGCAATGCTAAATTCTACTCGAAATTACCTAAGCTTTACTGTCGGACGTGTTTGGGTTTTATTTTTTTTTTCCAGTACATTGATTTTATTCTTTACATTACTGTAGACAATAAAATTTCCCATGCTTACGAATTGACAGCAACAGTTTAAATAACATTCTCACTTGTTATGAGTGTCATTTCCTGACAAATATATATTAGGTTATTTTGAAATGAATCATATCTTATAAAGTTACACACTTTTCATAAATATAATAAATGTATTTTCTTATGAAATTTGAATATTATATATTTAAAAATGAATATGAAAATAGCTCATAAACCTCAAAATGTTAATCTTGAAAAGCAAAATATTCTTAAAAGGAACATTATTTTTATAAAGACTCTGCCAACGGCGTTATTTCGGTTAAAATCTCAGTCATATTTTACGACTTTTCTTGTAGTCTATACATTTATAGAGTCACAATCGAATTGAAACGCGCACACAGTCACATATATAAATATCAAACAATGTACTGTACAAACCACAATATGAAACGGGATAAAATTATTAAGATCGTAACAAGCGGTCTTTGTCAGAGTCAAAAGTACAAGTGACATCAAAAAACTTCTTCAGAGTCAAAAACACAGTTGGTTGTTTGACTCTGAAAAATACCGTTTGCTATGGTTGAATGATCTTAGTATTTTTTCCAATTTCGTATATATATACAAAATTGTCACAATAACACGTGATATAAATATTCAGGTAGCTCACCACAAATGATTATTACATTGGACAGGAAATGGAATTGGACACAAGGATTAAGCAACATCAGTATTCTATAAGAAGACAAGATGATAAAAGTGCCTTGTTCCTACACGTTGGACACAAATATCACTTAATCAACTGGGATGAAGCAAAGGAGTTGGCATTTATGTCATGCGAAAGAAGAAGAAACATTGTTGAAAGCGCCCTCATAAAAAATTTTCTAAGAACCTAGTGAACACTGGTCCTGGCCATTTTAAATTTGATGAATTTCTAATTGAAGGAATCGTTAAACAAATCAAAACTATTTCTAATATTATAGGGAAAAATGCTGTGAATAATGCCAATCTTCATCCAATTTTAAATCAAAATCCATAACCTGCCCACAACTTCTATTCACTTGCTCTCTGACGACGTGAAAATGAAATCAAATATCTTCAATCATTTATGGTAAGTTACCTGAATATATATATATACTTCGAATAAAATGAAAGGTCTGTGTGGACAATAAACACTTTAACACAGAGAAAAGAACACAGAAAGACACTACAGAACTCACTTCGATATTTCGACATCCGTCGAAATCAGTTTGCTTCTCAACGGGAGTACTTCGCACTTCTTCCCGATGACGACGGATGTCGAAATATCGAAGTGAGTTCTGTAGTGCCTTTCTGTGTTCTTTTCTCTGTGTTAAAGTGTATATATGTCTTCCTGCGGGACTCTTCGCTCTTCGCTCTTAACACCTCCTGATGACGACGATGGTCGAAATATCGATGTGAGTTATGTCTGTGTCTTTCTGTGTGTTTCCTTCGTTTTGAATTTATTTTATTTTAAAAAAGTCCGCTGGACCGTTTCTTTTAATTGTATATAAATATACACTTTAACACATAGAAAAGAACACAGGAAGACACTACAGAACTCACTTCGATATTTCGACATCCGTCGTCATCGGGAAGAAGTGCGAAGTACTCGCGTTGAGAAGCAAACTGCTACTCATATATATATATATATATATATATATATATATATAATATATTGATGGAAAAAATGTAACAACTAAGAATTAGTTCTCAATATCTCAATATTTGGTCGAAATATTGAAACGTGAATATTAATTCTTACGTTTTTTTTTTCTATCACTGTTTATTTTAAGTTGTAATCAATTATTCTGGATTGTATTTCGATTAACACTTATTTATATAAATCCTTTGATCAAAATAAACACACGTGATTCTATAATTACGAAACTTACAACAAATTTAATAAAAAGTTGTCTTTTTTGTATTTAATGTGTAGATATTTAAAAAAAATATATCATACATCTAAAATATTTCTTTTAATTACACTTTAGTTATTTTTATCATAAAGGGAATGACACAGAATGTTACAGATAAGACTTATTTCGATGCTTTGATATCTGTAGTCTTCAGTTAGATAAAGTGCTCTACTTCATGGGCAATTTAAATATCTGTGATTTATCTATCTTGTCTCTGTCTTTATATGTTTATTTCTTTATGTTGTAGTTTCATTCGCAACTACAGCTTGGTGGCTGGAAATCTGTAGAGTACATTAGTTATAGTTCAAAGGACAAACTCAGTTACATCATGTCTAGACATCCATAAATTCGTTATTGAATAAAAATACGGGAAATATTAGAAGAGAGATAATATATGTAAAAGGTAGATCTATGACTTAGATTTGTACGTAAAGGATAAAAGGACTCTTCCTGATGATTAAGTCGGTAAAGAACTAATAAGAATTTATAGTAATAAATTATATTCGTATCATAATACTACTTTGGAGTCGCGTCCGTCATTCAAAAATATCGGCACCATTAACAAGGTTATGATTAAAAACATAGTACTCCTTTACCTTCTAGGAGATGTGTGGTGTACATCAGCATATATGTTTATTAATATAATTATGGTGATATCCATGACTTTCATTTTTCTTAATTCTTAATTGATTCACATTAAAAGTTTGCTCAGCATTATTGCCGCAAATTTAATAATTTACTTCCATTCAGGGCACTGCAAACTGTGAAAGAGTATGGGGTGTGATTTATTAAACTTCAATATTAAACAAAATATCAATTATATGAGATAACAAAGGTAAGATATGATAACTTCTTTTACATGAATGAAAACAATTAAATTGATGATACTATTGTGCATTAGGCACTTTAATATAGACAGGTATGAAAAAAATGTCCGTTATGAAATGTGATGTAATGAGATAATCAAGTAAGAATTAGAATATTGACAATTGCCATGTAAAGGAAATAGTGGATCAGAAAAATTAAATTTTTAGGTGAGAAAGATACTGTAGTTCTAATATTAGAGAGGTAAAGGTCTAGCTGATGTTTACCATAGTGCCAAAATAAAACTTGTCTTCTCTAAGGCGTGTGTAAAAGATTTTGATAAGTCCACGACTGAGAAAGAAATCTTCTTCAAGCTTCTTCTTTAGTGAAATCATTAGTGAAGGTGGGAGCCATCTTTGAGACCTCAGATTTGAAGCTGACAATGAATTTCAAAATCACCATATTACTGTTATCATCATATCAAAATCATCATATTTTTTACTGTTATACGAATAAAGCAGTAAAATAAATCAAAAATAAACAAATTTTCTGACTAAATATGCTGTAAAGAATTCACAGTAAGAATTAATAGTTTTGATTATCTTCTTTTTAAACTATTCAATATTTCAACTATGTAACTAAACTTAACAATGCCAAAATGATCAAAATATATTTTGAAAAAATATCAGTTATATATTTAAATCATAAAAAGTAATCAATATTTAATACTACTATTCGTTAATGGTGGCAATCAAATTTTATTATTACTGAAATTTGTAGTTTTAAGGGAGATTTAATAAGTACTATATATATATATCAATGATCAAACCACAATAAGAAATGGGAAAACAAGACTAAGATCATTCAACCGTAACAAGCGGTCTTCGTCAGAGTCAAAAACCCAACTGGGTTTTTGACTCTGACGAAGACTGCTTGTTACGGTTGAAAGATCTTAGTCTTGTTTTCCCATTTCTTATTGTGGTTTGATCATTGATTGTTATTTTACGTGTTTATGTGAAATCTTTATATATATATATATATATATATATATATATATATATATATATGATTAAACCACAATAAGAATGGGAAAACAAGACTAAGATCTTTCAACCGAGTTGGGTTTTTGAGTCTGACGAAGACCGCTTGTTACGGTTGAAAGATCTTAGTCTTGTTTTCCCATTCTTATTGTGGTTTAATCATTGATTGTTGTTTCACGTGTTTATGTGAAATCTTTATATATATATATATATATATATATATATAAGATTTACTATCTTACATAATTATTAAATTAATATAATAATAATATATACTTTTCAATATTTACCACAACCATGTTAAGAATATTCTTCAGTTTCTTAAGAGACGATCAATGTTTTAACGGTTCATAAAAGTTGTGTACATAAAACCAAACAGAAAATATACATAGATCTCTCATATTAAATAACATACGTAATGCACATAATTATTATCTCGTAATTATTATCAAGTAATTAATACGATTATTTGTAACGAAGTACACATTTAATGTAACAATTTTTTAAATTCAATTTAATTTAATTCACATTTAATATTATGGATTGATGGTGTAATAATATCAAATGTAAGGAAATATATAAACAGCATTTTTTATGTTTATATCTTGTCCGCAAATGAACTCACAAACTATTTTTTTAATAATAATAAATCATCCAAATTTATTTTACTAATATTTATATACATATCTATCAATGATCAAACCACAATAAGAAATGGGAAAACAAGACTAAGATCAGTTGGGTTTTTGACCCAATTTTAAAGATCTTAGTCTTGTTTTCCCATTTCTTATTGTGGTTTGATCATTGTTATTTCACGTGTTTATGTGAAATCTTTTTATACATATCTATGTAATTGAATTTGTGATAATTTCATCAATCTTAAATTTCTCCTTTCGTATAAACTAGAGAGGAATTCATTATCAGTTTTGTTTCCTTTTATTTTTGAAGTTACTTTATTTTTTTAAAATTTATTAAATAGTTTCGTGAAATAAGTTTAAAGTTTATAGTGACAAAAACGTTTCAATTTTTTTTTAATTTCTAATTATGTAATAGAGAAACATTAATTTAATATTACTTTTGAAATACATTCATCTCTTGAGAAAATTATTTTCATATACACTTTTGCAATATACATTACATATATAAAATAATATTTGTCATACTAATTCCTGTTAGCGAGTGGGCTGGAAATCCCTGTTGAATGAATACTGCCTACCAAGGGAGTAATATTGAATCTCTTTTTTGGTTGGTGTGAAATCCATTTCTCTTAGGCCTTTATGCCTCATAACTTCTGCTTGAATAAATTTTCACTCCATTGATTTAACCTGTTAGTGTCAGTTTCAATCTCATTTATTTATTGTTAAATACAGAAATATAGTATTACAATCAAGCAAGAGGTCAGTTTACAATATATATTTACGAAAAACAAAAAAAAAATAAAAAACTCACAGAGGTATAAGGAACAAAGGATTGCTTCCCTTGCTATACTATTATAAAATCAGTTTGATCTGGTAAAAATGTTTACAGCTTAAAACTTGAAGAATATCATTTGTCTTTGTTTTTCAATTCAAGAAATTTTTTTTTTATCAAAAAGGTTATGAAAATATTTAAAAGAATCTTTGCTTGTTTCCAATCTGCCCTTCCTGTTCTATCAAATTGACCTTAAAGAAATAAATATTAAAAAAATTTCAATAATTATTTATGAGATTAATAGGTATAACTGTTACATTTTTCTTCTGTAACTGCTTTCATTTATTCCCCATTTGAAATAAATAAATGATAAATAAATAAATAATAAATAAAAATAACTGAAGCAGCTATTTTTACTGAAAATGTTTTTACTTACGTCGTATATTTCATTTTTTTTAGATGTTATTCCATTTTTTAATTAAGGTCTGTATGTTAATGTATGGTAACAAAATGTTCCTAACGATGACACTTAAAAGCTTTCTTCTTTAGTACCGTCCTAGGGGGCTGAAAATGTAGCTCATTCATAATGCTTATAAGCCTGTCTTATTACCAAATAAATTTTAATTGTGAGAAAATGTTCTGCTTAAATTAATTTAACTCACTTTAAATTGAGTTAGGCACTCCACAAGACATCAGTGATGAGACATATACGAGTATATTTTTATAAAAACAAGAAAAATGGTAGGTTAAATATTATTATCAGGTTATTCCTGTTTTTTTCTCGCTCGCCTGAAGCCAAGCGTGCACTAGCAGATGTAAATACCACAAATTACACAAAATTGAAACAATGTTTTTTTTGTTTTAGTATTACACTCTATTATAGGTTTAATGTGATCCCCTGATAACGACATTAGCTACTCATTATCACCTAACATTACTTATAACTAGAACAGTTTGAAAGGAAATCATTAATTTTTTAGCCATAAAATATAGTAATTGTGCAAAACAACCAGGTAGAAAAAAAATTTAAGGTTGTGTGGAATTTAATCTATAATTACTGTATAACTCACTAATGAAACCATTTTTGCAAGACATAAAAATATATGGTTGAGAATAGCGTGCCAAGTTTTAAAGCATGCAAGAAAGTCTCTGTAATCAATCGGGTTTAGCGAAATTACTGAGTCAGCTTGCAATTGGCCAGTCATTACGTTTTTTTACACAGCAGTGGTTAAACTTGCTGTACAGCTAGCTAAATATCGTAGGGGATTTTGTATTTGTTATAATCACTCTATTAATTCCTTTATATATCAACTTATTATTTAAAATTACTTATTTTTTCGCACACATTGTACATATAATTTTCTCAGTACTCTCTTTAATTATTTTCAAACTTCATTAAACACGTAATATATGTCAACACGAAAAACAATAATTGAAAACTCTATGTCTTTATTAAGACTACATCAAAACATTACCACTGTACTTCCTTGAATATAAAAAAAGCTTGAAATCAAACACTGTAGTTTAAAAAAATTGAAAATTTTTCAGTCTTAGCAGGAGATAATGGTAAACTAACATCCCGTTCATGTTCTTGAATGTAGCTGCAACAATTATGAATAATGAATTCATATTTAATTAATTAATTGAAATTAATTAAAGATTATGTGAAATCTTTATGTGTATATATATATATATATGTCTTGTTAAATTGTATGCCTACTTTTAATCTCACAACTTTTCTACTGAATCTCTCGATTTCTCTAATACACTTTCTCCATTTTTGTGGTACAAGATAGATTAGTTGACCAAAGTTTTTATTTACATAGTCCGACATGTTTCGGTCCTCACTGACCATTATCAAGGATTATAGTTGTACAAAATCTTAAATAAACTGTACATAACTAAACACAACTTAAAAACATTTATAATTAAATTAACACTACATATTATATTCAACGCCTTAATTTTGTGATAACTAAAAATGGTTAGATGACAAGGAGAGGTTATACACAGGCAATGGTTACCAAGTGTAGAGTTCCTTGTGCAAATCACAGAAATGTGATGAGATTGCCTGCCCTCTGTGATTTGCACAAGGAACTCTACACTTGGTAACCATTGCCTGTGTATAACCTCTCCTTGTCATCTAACCATTTTTAGTTATCACAAAATTAAGGCGTTGAATATAATATGTAGTGTTAATTTAATTATAAATGTTTTTAAGTTATGTTTAGTTATGTACAGTTTATTTAAGATTTTGTACAACTATAATCCTTGATAATGGTCAGTGAGGACCGAAACATGTCGGACTATGTAAATAAAAACTTTGGTCAACTAATCTATCTTGTACCACAAAAATGGAGAAAGTGTATTAGAGAAATCGAGAGATTCAGTAGAAAAGTTGTGAGATTAAAAGTAGGCATACAATTTAACAAGACATGCATAAACGAAGGTCTGCTCCCGAAATATACGAATAAATATATATATATATATATATATATATATATATATATATATATACTGTTTAAAGTAGCAGCAGCTTCTGCTCTCACGATTTTTGAGCTGGTGGCCTTGATCTTGCGGGCAATTCTTTTATCTTGTGGTTGGATCCACATCAATTGTCCAAGGAAAATCAATTCATACGAGCTTTCGACCATAATTACGTTGGTCACCGTCGGGTAAAATCTTCATCTGAAGGATGCTTATATAAACTTCCTTAGTGGATGTGATTTTTGATTGGTCTAATAAACTTGCCTTATTAGTCAATCAACTGGTCAAAAACTGAAACCTGTACACTGATTGACCAATAAGGCAAGTTTATTGGACCAATCAAAAATCACATCCACTAAGGAAGTTTATATAAGCAACCTTCCAGAAGAAGATTTTACCCGACGATGACCAACGTAATTATGGTCGAAAGCTCGTATGAATTGATGTCCCTTGGAGAATTGATGTGGAAGCTCCAACCACAAGATTGAAGAATCGCCCGCAAGCTCAAAAATCGTGAGAGCAGAAGCTGCTGCTACTTTTAACAATATTTGCATACAAGAAGATTAACTGCCGATTTACACCAATATATATACCATATGTACATATATATATATATATATATATATATATATATATATATCATTAAATAACTTGCCTACTTTTAGTCTTGTACATTTCCTATACGAGGAAATTATATATTTTAAAAGAGAATGGTAATTATATCTGGTAAAGGGAACTATGGTAAAGGAGAATATTGAGATTCTATCGATCTAATTTTAATATGTAAAAAATTTTTAGCACTTGACTAATGACAATGAAGACTTCAAAATCTTGTCTAATTCTACAACTTCTTCATAAACCCAATTTCTAATGATTCTTCCATTACTGTTGAAATGAAATATGCAAAAAGAGGTGGCAAATTGTATATACTTAAGTTTTTATTCTTCCTAGGACTGGGTGACTAGTACAGTAAGATTTCACTACGATTTCTGCTTGTGCTTACGAACCAGTCATGAATGTGTTCATGATTACATAGTGATGTGTCTCCTACATAACAGCGTTCTCATTACTTGTTAGTCAAGGACTTGGAATTAATCATTTGAACGCCCACTCCATGGTTCATAACCCTTCTAATTTCCATGACCAAAGAGGACAATAGTCTAAGCTAATATTTTATTATTATTTATTTTCCTGGTAGTATAATATCAAGATTATTGTTTTCAATAAAATTGTTACCATTTTCGATTATATCCAATAATTGTGATGGTATCAATGAGAAAAGACATCAAAATGTCCACATACTCCTGTCGTGAATGATTATTTAGCTCCTACTATTCTAGCAGTCTGCTAAAATCAAAATGATTGGGTTTATTGAACTGAAACTGTAAATTTTAAATCTGATAATTAACTCATATTGTTGAAAAAAAGAATAGATCTAGCTGTAATAATCATATGTTTTTACTGAAACGTTCAATATGATATTGCAAAGTCCAACCAAAATATGTCTTGTTGAAAACAAAGCTTAAAGGTCTAAACTGTGAAAATGCATAAACTGTAGTTCAAAAGTCATATGTTGTGTAGGAAACGCATAAAGTATGAGAAGTTATAGTTTAGGTTGTTCATACTCAAATATTCTTAACATTTTATTAAAACTGGATAGATAATGATTCTGGTCAATACAATCTATTACACATTCTGCAAAATGTTTTACCAAATCTTAGATAAACATCAATAATTGTAGGCTTGATGGCGGAATATAATAAAATTAATTTAATTTAGCATTAGCTGAATAATATAAGAACTATTTATTCTTAACGAGACAAAAGCAGTGAAAACTAGTTAGTACCATCTTACAACATGATATAAGTAACGAACATCATGGATCGCAAACTTTTTATATCATAAGTAACATGATATAATGGACTAGACAAACATCAAATCAGGTTATATTATTTGCCGTTCTAACCGATTGTTGTAATGATTAAATAAAGTATGGTCACGACTATAGCAATTATTGTTGAGTAACAATAATTTGAATGAAACTACAGAGTTTATAAACTAGTAGAACTATTTAAATATATGTGACATAAGCCAGACAGTTTAACGAACTAAATAAGATACAATTAACAAACCTACGACTATTCATAAATTTAAAGGATCGTACATGGGTGAATAAAAAACAGACCCATTCATACTTTAATATTTGGTGTGAAACGTAAACAGGCGAGAAAACTGGAACGAAACCAGCACTGGTGCGAAACTGTTTGAGTCCAACAAAATTACCGCATTCATCCCTGCTGACAAAGAATAGGATGAGGTACACGAGAGTCAATTTAACATTAGCACACGAGAGAGAATAAGAAAATAAGTAATATATAAAAGTTAAATAGAGGGTTGGACAGAGGATGTGGTAAATAAATTTCTTTTAAAAAGTTAATAATTATTTACCTTTTACTTTTCATTAACTTTTTCCTTTAAACTTATTTATCATCCTTTCTTCAAGCGATGATTTTTCTGTTATCTCTTATTTGTTCCTTAATCCCTATCCTATACTTCATTTTAAGTTTTATTCCTCTCCTTCTCATTTTTTGTGACCTGACGCCGATGCGGTAGCGTTTTTGATATCTAACAATATCTTCATCACAGATCTGGGTTCCCTTTTCTTTTCTCTCCTAATGATTCTCAAAACCTGAGAGCCAACTATCATCTCAATATATTGATATTTAAAAAAAATCAAAGTATTAATAAGGGTGGAATAAAATTAAATGAAAATTATAAGATATATAATAACTTATTTCTGCTAGTTAGCAACATTCCTTGCTTTTCTTTCTTTTTCGGTATATTTTTTATTTGACAAACAACAATTTCTATCTCTGCTAAACACCCATTATAATGATATCTTTTTCATTTAACACAATGGTAATCATTAGTTCAATACTTCCTAAAATCCGCTTCTGTATTACTTCTCAATCAAACATTTTAGTTTAAGTACTTTTGTTTGTTTCCTTTACATTTTTCTTTACTTTTGTACGTTCTTTAAAACAAAATCCATTGTTTATGTACCCCATGAAGCACCATACTCATGAAATGTGTGTTTAGTCATTTATGCATATATCTTGTACTATTATTCATATGCAAACAGGAGTACACGACAACAATCACAACTCTTGAAAAAAAGAAGGAAATTTGTATGATCGTCATTGGTTGCACTAAACTCAATAAGTTGTTGATGATAACTTACAAAAAAAAAAAAATTTTTTTTATATATATAATAGTAAGAATTTTACTTTAAAATATGACAATAATTGTTATATGTATTTTGTAGAATTGACAGGGTTTTGCAAAGGGGTTGGGGTGCATACATTTTAATTTTGGGTTTTTGATTTGTCATGGGGCAGAGTGACGGATGGACAGGCCTCCAGGGAAATAGAGCCTGCTTCTCTGGGTGACACACTTTCCATTCCTTATCAGCGCAAACGACCATATTTCACTTGCAACCCACATTCCAAATTAACTCTTATTTATAGTTACAACAATATATTATTTTATTAAATATATTGAATGTCATATAATCTATAAACATTTAAATTGTTTGTAACAAATTGTTTACTGGTTACCGTTCTTATACGTAAAGAACGTATTCTTTATACGTAAAGAAATAATCTAACGGCTGTAACAAGCTCAGTGATTCTCCAAACCATGTAATGCTGACAACCCATTATATGTTTATGATATAATAGTAATAAAACGATATTTAAAACAAAATTTTATGATTACTGAATCGCAGGACTTCAACTGTTGTCATTTCGTGGAAACGGTTTTTCATACATAAATATTTTCTAAAACGTATGGAGTTTTTATGCACACAAAATTCGTATATATGGCACTGAGGCTTGTTAATGGTGCAACATGTGCATTTATTACAACACATCTGTCAGACAACCGTCCATCATGCGCTGAAACACTTTATAAAATATATGACAGTTTTCTATTGCTTTTATAAGTTCATGAATTAAATGTTTTAGATTTCATATTAACTATTTCAAATATACTCTAGGTTATTTTAAAAAAATTAAGTGTTAATATCTGTTTAGTTGGATTTTTAGTAAGAACCTCAAAGTTTATGTAAACGAAACTAACAAGTGGATTAATCCGTCAGAAGGTTATCCGTTATTGAATGTTGACTTTTTAATTCTTAAAGCTATAATATATATTCTGAGATAAGAAGTTGTTTAAGAGTTATTTATCGTAAATTTTTCTACAGCTAGCCTCTAACCATCAAAAAGCAAATCCTAAAATTATTAAAAATACCACAACGCCCCTGTATTCATTCCTGCAATTTCAAATTTTTATTCGTTTTTTTTTTTTTATCTGAATACACTTATATGCAAAGTTTTTATTAAGTTACATGTATACCAAACATGCACACTCACCTCACTGTACTTGTAAAGAAATTAATACAATTATATTCGAAATTAATTCAACGGTGATAATAAAAGGTTATACCTCTCATGATTCATATTATCAATTAGGTATAGTAAATCAGCTTAATATTTATAAGATATTCATATTTTTATAATATCAAAGAAAAATTATGGTCCTGGTAGTTAAATAATCGTTTCCATTTTGTCATACTGGAAGTGTACAATTTATTGTATGGTTCCAACAATGAAGATTTACAGTGGTTGGCCACGGTATATAACAATTTAGATCATTTATAGAATGAAGAATGTTAATGTCTGTACCAGTGAGTGGTGTGTATTTATATAGAAAAAAAAGGAAGAATTTAGTGTTTGCAGTAAGAATGCTTTATGCACTGCAGAGTACGGGGAAATGTTACCAAATACATTTCACCAATAAGAGATGCATCCATATTCAAGTGGAAGTCTGTAAACTGAAACAAAATTTTGCTTGCGATTATTTCTTATGTAGATTATTCATTAAGTTTATTCCTGAAATATTTTTATCAATGAGCAATAGTTCTTAACATTAACGAACTAATATGTTTGACTAATTTACTCTTCTTTTTTGGGCTATTGTCCATTTTTTTTTTCAAAATATCAAAACATTATGTCATTCTTAAAAAAATTGTTTTTAGTAGGTAATTATTAACAAATTTTTGTTTCACTAGTAATATATTTTTTATATGATAAAGATATATTTAGATGGTATCGGTTATCTAGCGCCATATTCTATGTCCATTTTCTTAAATAATTTAAACATTTTTACACCATTTGTTATCACTTTAACGTACTCTCTGTTAAAGCACTATGAACGAAGTAAACCGGTTAAATCTTTTATTACATCTTAACAAAATAGAACTACTATGAAAACATCCTCTATTCTGAAACGTTTAAAGTTATGATCTATGAAACATTAAAAGAACTCGTAGTTCAATATGGATATCTGTATTTCCTAAATAAATGACATTAGATAAAATTCTAACCATTATTTATTTTTCAAATTTTGCCATCCAATATTTTTATTCATCATTTTTCTTCTCAGTAGGTATTCTTAATATCTTCGATAACTAAAGTATGTTTGACTTTTCCAAATGGTTCAAACTTAATATTAATTTAACCATAACCCAGGTGTTCATACGAAGTTTTATGGACTAATTTTTGAAGCTTTCAGATCACATAAAGTTTCATTCGTTTACATGGCATTCCATCATTGAAATTATGAAATATTGAATACCAATAATTGTGTAAAAAATTAAATTATAATTCATTTCTATCACTGTATAGGTAATATATATGATAAAAAGATTTCACATAAACACGTGAAATAACAATCAATGATCAAACCACAATAAGAAAATGGGAAAACAAGACTAAGATCTTTCAACCGTAACAAGCGGTCTTCGTCAGAGTCAAAAACCCAACTTTTCTTATTGTGGTTTGATCATTGAGTAATATATATGAATGGAAATACTATATATCCTATTCATATATAGATGAAAAGAATGAAATAAATAAATGTATTGAACATTTAGTTTTTATTTAAATGGATTACACTCGAAATTGACGCTACATAACAAAGTACTACTATACAAAACATTACTGCGACCAACCTGGACTTACGGATTTGATCTATGGGGTTGTGCAAAACCATACAATATTCATAGAATACAATCATTGCAATTTAATATCCTCCGCACTGCCACAAATGCTCCGTATTACGTCAAAAACTACACACTTCATAAAGACCTAAAAATTCCATTCATCCAAAACCTTGCCTCTGATCGTTATAAGTCATTTCACAACCTTTCCTCTCACCCAAATCCATTTGTACGAATCCTTGCTTCCTCCTCACCTTCCCAGAATCCCCCAAGACGACTCAAGAGTAAATGACCCAGGGATCTACTATTACAATAATATACTTAAAAAAAAAAACAAAGTGAAAAGTTGAACCAGCGGGTTTCATTCTTTGCTCATGTGCATCGATATTATTGTGTAATCTATTACTACATATGTCTGTTACGCATAATATGCATAGTTGTATATTTGTAAATAAAGATGAGAAAAAAAATGGATTATATTTAATTTTATTTTATACTTCAATTTTAAACAGAAACTAATTCACTCGGAATACAGCTTATTAGATATTTTCCAATATTTGAATAACTAAAAAGTACATCAGTTTCTTTAACTCAGAAATATCTGTGAATTTAATTATTATTATTCATATCATTATTATTATTTATTGTTCTGATATGCTATTAGCTATTAGGTAACACAGATTACTAGCACAGATATATTATAATAAACAACGCAAGCAAATGTTTCAACATTATGATAAAAGAATTCTCCTCATTATAAATGTCAACAACATCAGTATTTGTCTCCATTCAACATCGCATTAAATAACTTAACTGACAGAAATGACATTCTTAATTTATAAGGCTTTTGTAAGTTATAATGTAAATTTAATAGACATGTTTTTTTTAAGAATAAATTACAACTATTAGAAAGTATGCTTCTGTGAAACGAAAGAATTGAATTATGAAAAGAAACATGAATCATTGATTTCAATTCATCGCTAGGATGCAGGAAATGAAATTTTGAACAAAAATATCAGACAAGAAGCATTAGTAATAAGTTATATTTGTAACTGTCATTGAAAAATAATTTCCATCAAATCAGTTAATATTCTGAAAGAAAATATGATATTGTAGCTGGCGGTATATCAACACCGCCGAAGTATAGTTTTTCAGATTCATTTTATGGTAGTATTTTGGTTATTCTTTCAAAGGTAATGAAAAAAATATAGGTAATAACATATGTGATGTTTTCGTTAATTATTTATTTTTTTCACAATTTATTCTGAAAGGTATGAGACATTTTTTAATTTTTTATAATAAATATTATAATACATCAATAATTGTTATTTTTAATTAAGCATTGTTAATACAAAATTACCACTAATGTAAAAATTTAGTTAAAATGATCTGTGACATTTTCATAAGATTAAAGTAAACACATATATATAGAATTCATTTATTATATTGTTTATTATTTATCGTTTCACTAGAAAAATGCAAGCTCTATACAGATAACCGAAAATAATAATAATTAACTACCTAATTATTATTTAATACGCTTGTTGGGGAACTTGTTTAGGATTGACTATGAAACCTTTTGAAAGTAAGTTATAATACTTTCTTTATGAACTCATAGGCGTTTCATGAATTTAAAAAAATAATAGTATTCGACAAATACTACCAATGAACTTTCACTTCTTAGTTCTATTAAAGGTATGATGTGCAAACGAATACATCTTTGCGATATCTTGACACAATTATCCTTACGATACCTTAACATAAGTTAATATAAAATCATCTATAAGAATATCAGCAACACTAATTAGTTAATTAAACATGTTAAACACAAAACAACATTTTCATAAATACATACGTTTTTTTAAAACTTTTGTCTAATAACTACTTATTTATTAGGAAAATTCAGTCAGATTTTAAGAACTCTGGTAATGGTATAGAGATCATTTTTTCAAAACAATTTTGCAGGCAGTAAGACTTGTAATGAAATAACAGTGCAGATTTTCTTTTGTAATTTCATTCAAAATATGTTTTAACATGGTTTTATATGTTCTATTTTTTATGTCACCTTTTCTTATTTTTACCTACACTAGATCCAAGAAGTTAGTCACAGGAATCAATTTAATTCCGTGTTAGTTCAATACTAGTGTCCAACAGGAAAACTATTTTCCATTCGCTTTGAATGAGAAATTGTGCTTATAATGGCTATTAGCAATTAATACATAAAAGTAACATATATGTCAAAGCAGCCTATTTGTTGTATTTTTGTAATATATTAAACACTATGGTTCTGTTTTTGGGTTCTTTATTAAAAATGTAGTGAGAAATAATCAATAGAAGACGAATGATACAGACTTTGCGTTATAAAGATTATTTATTGCAATCTTTCAAAATTTATGACATTTGTTGTGAACTACTATATATAAACATAAACGTAAAAGAGTACAAAAATAATTTATACAAATAATGAATTTGGATACAGTATAAATCATGAAACAATATATATATATATATATATATATATATATATATATATATATATGATATTGTGTAAATTACCCTATAATGACATATTCTTTAATTTTAAGTCCATAAAATTTCAGAAAGTATAGGAAAAATAGGTAGTTCTTTTGATGTAAACCACGAGAATTTATCTTTACTATCCTGCAGTCTGCTCAAAAGAATGAGATACATTTTTATATATAAATATACATGTATATATATATTATAACAATATATATTAATTAAAATGCTCTAACGCTTTTCATTAAAACATTATTAGAGAGCTAAATGAAGCAACCGAAAAATGTTATATATATATATATATATATATATAATATATATAAAGATTTCACATAAACACGTGAACCAACAATCAATGATCAAACCACAATAAGAAATGGGAAAACAAGACTAAGATCTTTCAACCGTAACAAGCGGTCTTCGTCAGTTGGGTTTTTGACTCTGACGAAGACCGCTTGTTACGGTTGAAAGATCTTAGTCTTGTTTTCCCACATCTTATTGTGGTTTGATCATATATATATATATATATATATATATATATAACAGATTCAATAATATATCGACCGTTTGATGGAATAGGCGTGTTCTCTAATCGAGGTTCGGTCAATTATTGAATCTGTTATATATATATATATATATATATATATATATATATATATATATATATATATGGGTTTATATAAGAAGAAATATGGGTTTTTATGAGGATATAAGAAGAGTGTATGGAGAAGATGCCTATGAAAAAGGTTTTAATTTAAATAAAACCGAAACGTTGGCAACGAGAGTTAATTAATTATATTATATATATTATATATATATATATATATATATATATATATATATATATATATTTATGTATATATATATACCATGATAAACGAAAAACGGTCCGGCAGGACAAATAACATTTAAAATAAGCAGTGACACATAAACAGAAACACAACAAAGACTCACTTTTCAATATTTCGACCGTAATGGCGGTCGTCCTCAGGAGAAGAAGTGAATTGACGGAGGGACGACAGTCAACTATTACTACAATCAATTGTATCAATAATAAATTGTATCTGTAGTAAATTGTTACTACAGTTGACTGTCGTCCCTCCGTCAATTCACTTCTTCTCCTGAGGACGACCGCCATTACGGTCGAAATATTGAAAAATGAGTCTTTGTTGTGTTTCTGTTTATGTGTCACTGCTTATTTTAAATATATATATATCTATATATATATATATACTAATATCAACCATAAAACATAAACAACCAATATATATATAAAATTGTTACATTAACTCGTGGTATAAATATTCAAGTACTCAACACAAAAGATAGGATATAATCGCTTTGACGATGTGACATATGGAAGGCCTCAGAGCGATTATTTCCTGTTTTTTGTGGTGAGTTACTTAAATATACCATATATGCTAAAACTATTTAAGATTTGTCAATATTTGTCTCTTTTAAACTGATAACAAAAAGACTCACACACAAATGCTCACAAAATTACATACATATGCATTCAGATATTATTAAGTAAATCTTGTACACAGGTTTAGGGGATCTCATAGCGGGAAAAAGCATCAAGATTTGAAAATCCAGTATTCTAGAAAATGTACATTATTCCTACAGTAGATAAGATAGTTATAATTAATATTTGTTATCTTATTTTACATGGGTAATATGTAAGTATCGTCATAGGCAATAATGTGGTAATTTACATATACATATGTACATTTTATTGACATTTATTCTTAGTTTTTGAACATAAATAATAAATGTAATCATAGATTTGAAAAAAATATTAGCAATATTTTTATTTTATATCAAAATTCAAAATATATCTTCTTGTTTATATTATCTAACATAATAGTATTACATAATTTAATTGTCTAAAATAAATCGTCTGTCAAAGAAATAGGAATATCGTGTAGCATTATGGTGAATTTCAAATGTAGGCATAAAGGAGTGGACAGAGTGTGTGTTTAGTGTCATTTACCAATAAGGCAGGTTACCTCACACAGTATTCTTGCCCTTTTGAATATTTCACAAATGCTCTTCATCCCTTGCTACAGCCCTATGGATTATTCACAATCTTCCAACCCCGACAACCTAACCTAATAAAGAGCAAAGATGAATTTTTTACTAACCCAACTTCGAACCGACATCCACTGTTCCTGATCACAAATTCTCATTGAGTTAAATGGTAAAGGTTTGAAACGGATACCCAGTTTTCTTTTTCACGAAAGAACTGAAGAAAAGCAATACATTGTAAGCTACGATGTATTTTTTTTGTGTGAATCCATGAATAAAGCGCATATTTACTCAGATTCAAATTATAAAAAACTTTTAAAAGCCGGATTATTGATTATTTGTTAAAATATTATACATTATGTAAAAAAATTGATATAGTATCATTTATTGATGTTACTGAAAAATCACTCAAATCTACTTTTTCAAAAATTTGCTCATTCCATATTATCTAATCACCATACTATCGCCATAATGATGGATGCATACTGATCCAGAAATTCAAACTTATGGTTAGTCTTAGTTTCACACATATAAAAATACTTAGTTCAAAATTGCACTGAGAATGCAATCCGTAAATGTAGTAGAAATCGTGCTGTTTGTATGGTATGTTTATATAATTTAAATAAATCCCTCCAACAATTATTTAAAATCTCAATAATACATTAAATCAAGTTTGAATCTACAATATAATGAGCTTTATTAATGTTTCTGTCACCTACTCTCAGGAAATGAAATTAATGGACTTTACTTGTATGTTTGCATTTGATAAGGAATTCAATATAATATATTATATATCTCCTTTTATAAACTGTCATTTTTTCTATATTGTATACATTTCCATTTTGCAACAGCTTTGCTCAATATTTATCAATAAATGTTTATAAATAAATATGTATTTACAATTCATTGCAATTTTAAACTTTCATTATTATTCCGTAATTATGTTCCCTTTATTCTTGAAGTCAGCATGTATATCAAAGTGTTTAAGCCGTATAACATTCAAAATTATAAAAACTAGATTGAAAAATGGGTTACTTATCATATTAATAATTCAAACAAAACCATTATTTTTCTTTAAAAAAATGAAGAGATTACAGAAAGAATTTTAGTTGTACAAAATCCTGGAATACTTTTAAAGAAACTAAATTAGGATTTTTTTTTTTTTAACATCTTTATTATTAAATATACAACTACGCATCTTCTGCGTAACAGGCATATGTTGTAATAGATTACTCAAAAACATTGATACTCATGAACAAAGAATAGAACCCACTGGTTCAACTTTTCACATTGTCTTTAAATTAGAATTAAAAAAGAAATTTTATAGAAACGTAAGCTATGAAGAAAAGACAGTGGTATTTTGGTACTAGGATGATTTGTATTTCTGATCGCGTCTCCAGAGCAATGGAAGGTTTTCTTATAAATGATGGTCTCAAAAGGAAGAGAGGCATCTGATGATTGATGATTCAGTCTTCCAAGACAAATAGAGTTCCTCATCAGTTCTGCCGCAATAACACCTATCCTCACATTTTACATCAAACAAAATTAGATTTCCAATCTTAAACCTTTAACGCCTCTCATACTATCATTCAGTATTTCATAAACTTCAATTAAGTTTAATGTTTTTTTTTTCACTTTTACTAGTTGTACCCTTTTCAAAAGTTACCACAGTAATAAACAGACTGAAAAGCATGTTTCATTACAAACAAAAGTCAGTCATAATTGAATAATTTTAAAAAAATATATGCTTTTTATATATTGATCATATATGTTTTCTCAAAACTGGTTTTCAGACTAAAAGTAATTACCAAATTTTTGATTTTCATGTTAATTCTTATAGTTTTCTTAGGCAACGAAAATCTGTTCTCTTTAGACGGAACTCCTCTCATAAGGCTATCTATTTTGCAACCATTTTATTATTTATTAATACCTTATCATACCTCTATCACGCTGCAGAAGCAGAGTTAGAAATCTCCAACTCAGCACGTCTGAGTCACTATTATGGTATCTGTAATAATATTATTATCATTTGGATTCTTCTTCTTTTTTTTTATTTCTTTATATTACTCTCTCGCAGTATTTTATTCCTTTTCAAAGTTTTATATTTTTTTTAAATCCTATGGAAAACATAATTGATCAAATTTGTTAATGAAAACTCAATATATTATTTAGAAATAAAAAATATATAAAAATAAAACCATTTTCAAAAATCCTATTTTTTGAGATTTTTTTTACCTAAATGATAAGATTTTAATGTTTTTGAATTTTGTAAACAAGTGTAATTTAGAAAATTACACCTTTTAATCAAACTGTCTTTATAGAACATCCTCTATCTAAAGATTTCACTCTATACAAGTAATAATGGTTATGAGAGCCCACTTATACTAAACTTTAATCTAGGGTTGTAGTATTTTATAGTATTTTAATATTCTACCATATGATGAGCATGCAAGTTTGAAAAAAAAAAATTTTTTTCATTGAAAAAAACATTGTGTCTTCTATAATGTTTGGAAGGAATTAAGGAGGTTATGAATTCATAAGATTGTGTACAAATTTAAATCTCTTGTCATTATATTAAAAGGTATATTTCCATATCTGATTTTTATATATATATATATATATAACATACCATAGTTATATATTATGTGTACATATACATATATGCAACTGGAATGGTACATAGAACGGGTAATAGAATAAAATTAAAATAAATCAGGATCCTGTTAATCTTTCAGGTTTAAATTAAACTCTCAATACTAATGTTTTGATTTTATTTAAAATATCTTTCATATGCACAACTAACGAGATTCGTAAAATGAAAAACTATTGGTTTTACATTACAGTGTCCTGGACACTGGAATATTCCATTGACAAAGGCACCATCTTTTTATAATAATATATATTACGCATATAATATAAAATCAATAGTTTTTCATTTTCAAATATTTTTACCTCATCCTATAAATATGAACTAAATAAAATTGAGACAGTAGCGTTGAGAGCTCATTTTTAGTTTTGAAGAGTTTCTAAACCTTGGTTCATTTAAGTGGTATATTATATGTGTAAAATGTCATTTATAAATGTGTTGCACCACTTTAATAAGCATCACTGAGTTTTATGAGTCCTTTGTATCTGAATCAAGATTTTTACCATTTAATAATGCGTCAGCTCGCTTACAATTTTGCTGACTAAAACCTTATTAAGTATCAAATGTCTTGATAGTTCTTAAAAGTTCATTGCCATGGATAAAAGTCTTAGAGTAGCTTAACCAGTTGTCTAGATAAGTGTCTAGTGGGAGAGGTATACGTACTGATAGAAGTAACAATGTTCTATCTCATTGATTCCCAAATATATATTGGGTTCGAAATAAGTTTCTGGTGCAAAATATAAGTTTTTGATAATGAATGGAAAGTTATCTGTTGGGTTTGTGCATTTGACTAACACAAATGGTGTAAGCAATTTTTTTATATCTAAACTGTTCAATTATCTTAAGAAATTTGAAATTTAGGAAATTTTCTTTGAAACTAAGTTATTGTATGCTCAAGCATCTTTGACTATAATGATTGAATGCACCATTTGATTATTATATTTTGGGATATCATTTAACCATGAAGTAAAAAGGGTTAATGAAACATTGATTTCAATAGCAATTCTAACACATAACCAACAAAGACAATTGTAACTAACTATGAAGCAAGAGGTCATAGTGACAATTTCTGACAAAAAAAAAGGGAAATTTCTTACTAAGTCTACTAATTTGTACCCAAACTTCAGGCTTGAACTATAGGTACCTTAAGGTTAAAACCAAATAATGGGCTCAGAGAGAAATGTGTGGGGTTAGGTTAAGTTGCGGCGACAGTCCCACAACAGAACACATATAAGCCGAACATTGCATCTTTGTGATACCATATAATGAACATTCAATATTGGGACTACTAAAGTTTACCTAACTCAAGTGTATTTAGAGTAGTGTTCCTTAACAAATACCGGACATAGTACAGGCTTGAAACTGAAGGGCTTAACGTCCTCTCCAAGGGATGAGGTGTCAGATTTATTCACCTCCTGTGTTAGTAAACGGACAACCTGAGTGGGAATTGTACCCCAGATCTACCAGTCTAGAGACGAGCACGTTGTCACTGGGCTAACCTGGCCTTATAACTTTTCTTTGTCTTCGTCTTTTTGGCCCAGTATATCATTCCAAGTGCATTTGGACCAAATAGGGTT
The DNA here is from genome assembly GCA_026182355.1 of Hermatobates lingyangjiaoensis. Classification (NCBI taxonomy): domain Eukaryota; kingdom Metazoa; phylum Arthropoda; class Insecta; order Hemiptera; family Hermatobatidae; genus Hermatobates; species Hermatobates lingyangjiaoensis. Next base: position 1,404,156 of record JAPFBL010000188.1, on the reverse strand, counting down.
CATAAGAACCTTAAAACTCTCTTTGCAGCTGCAATAACTTAATACACCATTTTTTAAACGTACGATTTTGCCAATATAATCCAATATAAAGCCACTTGATTGCTCAGTGGATGGGTTATGGGCACCCTAAGTTCAGTGACAATATGAGGTCTACGGGACATACTTGGCCTCCGATAAAACCATTAATCTGAAAAAGGCGATGGCAAATCAATCAAAAACTTTCCTTAGAATATCAGTTTCATAACATTAACCTCGTTCTTCTCTCTTTCCCCAATGTTTTATTCATTCCGTATCCATTTACTTCTCTACACGCAAAATATAATAAAGACAAAATTGTTTTTAACGCTTGATTAATCCAGTAATTTCCTTCACTTTTCCTAGAAATATACTTTTGACAGTTAATATAACCGTGATTTACAAATTTGTTTCTTTATTACAACAACTGTTTCGATTCTGATATTAGACATTTCACAATCAGAATATTAAATATTCTGATATTACATTAGATATTTTACAATTATGAAACTTTATCTAAAGTTAGATATAGTTATGCAATTTAATTTGAGAGACAGTAGACTGCAAAGCAGAAAAGAAAAACTTCATTTATTAAATATCTCATTTAGTTAGAAATATTATTTCAGTTATACATGCGGTCATGCTTAAGCGATACATTCACCACTAATATGAAAACTAAATATTGCTTAATAAAATCAGCAGTTTGTTGAATAAATTCTATAAGGTTGAGAGTTTTTAATTATTTTATAACATAATTATTTAACTATAACTGAAAAGAGCTGATTTTATCAAACCGTGTTTACATGTTATGTATAAGATGGCAGTGTATAGCCAAAAAGACAAAAATAATTAGTAAAATATTAATATATTTAAGTTTGATATTTTAAGTTTGGATATAAGTAAATGTTGGATATTTAAGTTTTTAAATTTCTTAAACTTGTACATAATGAGACCATATAGGATGTCATATGTAATTAGATCATATAGTTTTTAGTATAAAGGAAACCATTAAAAAACATTTTTTTTTTGGTCACGTGTGTTTGATAAATAACCATTTTTTTGTCGTCAGACATTAGTATGGTGATAACTAGTGAAACTATATTTTTTTAACTGACGTAGTCATATGTCTAAATAGTTGTAATTATTATTTCTGTTATAATGTCCATAGTTTAAGGTGAAAACTTCAAAGATTAAAAGTAATATTAAAGTCTATGTTTAATGTATGATGTGTTTTAGAAAAAATAAGAAAATTATATAAATATCAATAGAAACTAAAGTTTAGTTGGATGTTGGCAGGCAATAAAGACAGTATTGGAGGAGGTAACGTTTTTAAAATTAATGCCATAGGAATGATTGTGCAGGGATTTCTTAGCCTCAGACAGTCAGTGAGAGTTCGAGCAGAACTGAAGACAGTAAATCCCTTCCTTTTTCACACCATGTCAACTTGTCCGGAGACATATCAAATTGTTTGGCGTGTCTAATTTAATACCTTTCAGGAGCTGCTACTTAAATTTAAGACTTGGTGAACTACACGAGCAGCACGGAAAAATCATTATTATTGAACCTGGACTTAACGTGCATTTTAATCACCGACGGTAATTTAAAAGATATCATAAGCTACTTTTGATACTGCAAAATAAAATATTGTCAAATATTTTTGAAGATTCATGACAAAATAATTTAAACGCATTTCAACGTAAACTATGTTCATTAATTAATTACTAGTTTAATTGACCTGTTAAAATCTATATAAACATTTTTCGCAATACTACTAAAACACAATCATAGATTCAGGAGAAGAGTGTATTGTTAATTGTACCAGAACATATAATGTTGAACAGAAAATACTAATTGGTTTATTAACTCATTAATAATAATAAACAGTAATATTTTTTTTTAATCTCATTATGCTGTTAACATTAGAAAATTCTAGATAACATAATTTACATATTATTAACTAGATGTTTGAGAACATAACCATTGGGGTTCATTATGAACTTAATCACATACAACTCATATTTGCGTGCTATCCTGCACTCCTTTAAAGAATTAAACAATTTCTAGTAGTTTCTAGGTGTTAGATCTAATATAGGTTTTACTATCCCTTCCCCCCCCCCCCCCTTCCACAACCATTCCCGTATATCTGAAATACACTCCAAATTTGAAATTTAAATTTCTTCCTCTGTTAAATTACCATATTGCATTTATTTTCTATATTTCAATGAATTGCCCATCGTCTGAACTTAATAAAGTATTTCAAAAGTTAATTTATTTATTTATAATGATAAAACAATTAATATATATCATATATTTTAGCCTTTTATAATAACTTTATAATAACTTAACTATTATAACTTTTATATAATAATCATTTGGCCCATAACAATAAATTTTAGCTAAGTTGTACCCTATACATTTTAACTGAAGCTGTACTAATCGAATTTGAGTAAGCAGATTTCTGCCAAATTTTAATGCGGTTTATTAACTTTTATGTAAAACTTTCTTTGGCAAATTGTAATTTGGTGACGATCTGTTTCAACTCAAAGTGAACATAAATCTAAATGTAAACATTGATGCCTTTAACTTGCCTTTTTTTTTCACTTTGAGAATATTATACACTCACAAACAAACAGGACACAGTGGTGCATATGATGCGAAATGTGAACGCTCTCGGGTGAATATTTCAGAGCATGGACTACTTACCGATTATGTTTCATGATTTAATTTTCAATCTCAGCAGCTTCACAGCAGATGAACAGTCATTATATGTTCTTTTTGAAGAGATTATTTGAGAGTATTGTTGCACAACTACTCATGAGAATATTAGTTATTAATATAACCTTGATCATCAACAAAAAATATTATTTTGTTTTTAATTTATAAATAATATAGCATTTCACATGGTTTTAAATTACAATAACAGTTGTTGCAGTTATAGAGAATAGTTATTATTAAGTTTATTATTAGCTACAGTATTTTATACCTTTGCATTTACTAATGTTTGATATTTAGTTAGCAAAGCACCTTACAACCTATCTTCAATAAATACTTGTTACTCTATGACTTCTTAAACTGATAAAAAGGTACCATTACCGTATATACTGTAATGCGTTTGATAAAGCCATTATGTGTGCACACGTTGAAATAACCTACCATGCTAGAGAGAGTTACTAGTTAGAGGTAACCAATAAAAACGTTGCAATGAAAACACTACAACATGAGATTCAACTTTAGATTTTATCATTGTTTTGCTACGTTGATTTAGTAAAAAATAAATTTAACATTGCAGGATTTGTTAGTTAGTACTTTTTATTTACCTTCGTCTGTATCACTAAAAAATCCTATTCCATGGAAAATAATAAGTATTCATTTAAAAACTATTGCAATTAAACTGGGGTCATGATGAAACTATCAAGTGAATGATCATAAGAATCTATTATCACTTTTAAATAGATTTTATTTTTACATCTAAGTATATATCAGTTTTAAAATATAGCATTTTTTACCTTCCAATTGATCGCACCTTTGTGCAAAACATAGTCTAAGAAATACGTGTAATCTATTTTGTTAAATTAATATAACAAGTATTTTACTACCCCACCCCTTCCGTGAAGTGAAAAATGTCTAATAGCTTTGTTCAAGATGTGACGCAGAAGTTACTTGTAATTTAGAAAATTTAATAAAAACAAAAACCAATAAATGTTTATGAACCTTATATATATTATTCAAGGTTCTCTTTTGCTTTTGACACATTGTGTACACCAAATTTCATTAATCATTTTGAAAACTTTTGTTAATATTCTAATAATTTAATCGTTTTTCTTAAATAAAGGAAAATATATTTTTCCCTTTGAAATATATTTTAAAAAATATTTTTGCTAAATACTTTCAAGTATTTATTTGAAACTAGTATATTTGGTTGATACAGATAATCAATCAGATGATTAAATGGTTGATTATCACCAAGATGATAAAAGTGATTAAATTAACTAAAAATTAATGATTATTCTTCATGGATTTTTCTCAAATTCCAAAAATCTCAAGAGTTCCCTGTCAGCTAAATATGACGACCTGATGACTTGTAAACCATACAGTATCTCAGACAATCCAAAGGCGCAAGACCATACAAGTACCACTACGAATACAACTCCTTTCCCTGACAGAATGATACCCCCATTCTTGCCAATGTTTACTTACCTTAATAAAAACCTGCAGGATGAAAATTACGACAAGCACTGATGTACATGGAAATATTTGTTAGTTGTTAGATTGATTTCTGGTGTGATGTTTTAATATTTCCTGAATCTTTAATATTTGGCTTATATATTTATTGCATGTAGTTTCATAAGAATTGAAATACATTTTTTATGTGATATTCGATAAATTTATGTAATTCTTGTTACCACGTATATTATTAATGTTAAATTGATAATTTTGTATCTTTTGTTTTTACATATAACCGACTCTTGTTCACTTCACATTTAATATTATACATCACTATCAAACAATTGAATGGAATAAATCATTAATTCAATTGCTATAATAACGGCTATTCGTATATTTTAAATTCACTATCATGTTAGTACCACGATAATAAAAATGATTACCAATGTATCTACCTATTTGCAAGGCATGGTTTTCTGGAATGGTTTCCTCGTTAGCTAATCCAAGAATATCTAGATTTCATTTTCTGAGTGCACTAAATAAGAAAACATATTATCCTATAGAATACAAAACATATTCCATTTAATCAGCATACGCTAAAATTGAGAACAAAGGATTTTATTGAATAGTGTTCAATAAGCCACAAATCACATTAATGTTTCGTCTACAAATGTCTTACAATATACTGATTATATAATTTGCATAAAAATACAATTATTTATACATATATCTACAGAATTTATTGACTTTGCAGAATTATTTGTGTTTTTTTTAAGCATCTGCTTTTAATATATAATTTTAAAAATACAATAATTAGTCCCACCGTGCCATCAGGAAAACACATTTCTCCTGTTTTACCCAACTAAGAAATGTAATATTATACCCTATAATGAAATTATATTTTCAATCAATTTGTTCATAAAGTGAACAAAAAATTACTTAATATTTACAAAACCTATTTAAAATAAAAACCACTAAAAGTTGAACTATATAACATTCAAGATAGCCTTTTTTCTCTCATGCTGTGTATCAACTCTTCTTCAACATTATGAAAATTAATATTTTTTATAAATATTCATTTTATCTAAACAATTGTTATGGGTCTGTGGGAACAGATATGATAACTCATTTAATGACGTAGTCATAGTTCGTTGGGTATCAACTATATTCTTATTATGTCTACAGCTTTTATGGATAAACTAAAGTTTGATCCTACACTTTTACCATTTACAACTCTTTTCATACATAAACAATTCAGAGGTTATTTTAAAAATTTGTAACTGTAAAAAAATATATAAATATTTTAAAAAATGTCAAAAACAAAAATTTTAAATGCAAACATTAGTACATTTGCTATAGTATGTACTCGTATTATAAACTCAAACTGATAAAAGATAACATAAGAAAGTAAATGTTATTTATACTAGCATTAATAATAATTTATTTGAATTAGTGTATTTCTGAGTTAATACAATGTATAAATGTATACCAAATATAAATGTATAAATGGTTTAATAATATTCCAATTGTCGTGATACTCAATTTTTTTTATAAGTATGTTAGAACCAATTTTATTCAAAATTTCAGCTCTAAAAAGAACCAGATTTCTCAAAGAGTGAAGTTGAATTAATTGGTATTACTATGGAGCACACAGAATTTTCGGAGAACAGATTTCTTAACGTCAATGGAAAGCATTCATGCAAAACATACTAATTAACTAAATTAATAATTAGTAGCCAAACATTCAGTATATTAAGCAATACCTTACATATCCATGCATCACGTTTAGTACATAACATGAAATTTCAGTTAAATTAAAAATTTGATCACCAAATGCTGTCAAATATATTGTGTTTAAAATGTTTTCCAAAGTCACTGACTCAAACACACAGCCATCATGAGAAAAAGATAAAAAAATGACTCAAGTGCCTGTAAAATATGTAAATTTGTTACAATCATGAAATGATTTCTGTTTATAATTAATAAACTTTACATATCGTAATATAAAAGAATATTGCTTGTTTGTTAACTCGTTTGCAGGTTATTGTGTGAGTAGTTATAACAACATAAATTGAACCTTCCTTTTCAGATAGTTTGCTTATAAAGGAATTTTTTTTTTTAGATAATATTTAGTTTGCTATATGAATGGAATGCAGCCAGTCAGCTGCTGACGGAAAGGAGATGCTCGGGCGAGATGATTTTGTTTGGCTTACGCTGGATTGTTTGCGGAGAGCAGTTGGTTGCTTTGTTTGGCTCAATTCTATGTCGGAGCTGGGTTGATTCTCCATACCACCCTCCTGATACTCCCTCCTGCCACCCTAACATTAATGCTTCCATTTGCATTTTACGACTGCCTTTCTCTGCCGACTATCCAAACAACCCTCTCTGCTAAGCCTAGGACCGGATCATAACTAACTTTTACCTTACTGCTTATAAAATCTTAATCTTTTTATCTATAAATTTTCTATGTTCTTTTCTAACCTTCTTTTTTAAAAACACAAATGATACATTTTTTTTATTTTTAATTAACATAAACTTATCATAATTGCCATGGTTTCTGCTTACTCTAGAGATAACATCACTTTATTTATAAAAGTGACACCATCACTTTACAAATATAACACTTAATCAGATCAATAGAAATGTAATGAAATCACTTTTAAATGTATTATACCATTTATTTATGTCTATATACTGTTGATTTTATAACATCAATTCATTTTAATTATTTCGGGCAAGCAGCCTGAGAAAAAATTCGAATAATTGATGAAATAATTTTATTTCATATCATTCTATCAAAAATGACCGTAACTAAATTAGTATATATATATACACTAATCAGTCGTGGTCTGCCTGCGGAGCGACTCGTTTCCATCCTCCTGATGACGAGGCCATCAAAATATAGTGAGTTTCTGTTTCATTTCTGTATGTTCTTTAATATAGTTTATATAATCAATGTTCTTTATATATATTTCACTTAAAATTCGAAAAAAACTATCTAAACTGGACGCAAATTAGTTCAAAAAAACTTAGTGTTGTTTTTCCATTTGATATTGTGGTTTGATCATTGATTATTATTTCACGTGTTTATGTGAAAAATCTAAAAAGATTTTTCACATAAACCCCTGATACATAAACTCATGTTTTCCTGTCGGATTCCCATGCTTACTTAAATTTGCTAAAGCACCATGAGACTTTCACTGAATCAGTGTTATTGCTTGTTAGTTTCCTTCGAGTAGCTTTAAAAATTCTGATATAACTCGTTGTCTGGTTGTTGAGGATGGGTTTGTGTTCTCTTATACACAAGGCTTATAAAATTTGCAGTCTACTATAATCTTTTCTTTGGTCCGTTTCGGATCGTATTTCCAACAAAAAACTATATATATATATATATATATATATATATATATATATATATATGTACTTAAAGTCATAAATTCATGTTTATAATATAGCTATTCTTGTTAGTGGTACAAGAATAGCTATATAAAGTTAGTAATTCCTATTGAAAGAAAATTTTTAATGAAAATTATAAAATGATGGGTAATCCACTCAATACAAGGATATTTAGTCATTTTAACTTACTACAACAATTACATACATATTTTGAATCGAAAAAATAAAAAATAAATTATAAAGAAATATAGTAAAATAGTTTTGTTTAAAGTTAATTATTTAAGAAAACAACTAAATTGTTAAAAAGCGTTTATACCCATTACGTTATTAATGAAGTGAATATTGGTGTTGAACTCCTCTGCAGAATTAGGAAAAACTAGTACTATTGGGTGCTAATTTAAACGAAAAGAGCATTAAAAAGGTCTGTAAAATATAAATAATAAAATAAAATTATATATGCAACCAGAAAAGATATGATCTGTTATTCATTAAAATCCAAGAAATGATGGAGAATATGAAAATGTAATCCGTTATATAAGAAATATTTTCATAGTTTAGTTTGATATAAAAAAATATGCTTAAGGGTAAGCAAGGCGTTAATTATTAAATAACACTTCAAATTGAAACACATAGTCATAATAAGTTAATTGAAAGTCAAAAACTAAATTCTTTAGTGGTTTATACCCTAATTTATATTCTGATCCTGCGCCGAAAATGCGTTTAAGGTCCAGCGTAGTATAACTGTGTTAATTTGTGACACAAATTGAAAGGTTTTTTCCTAATGAGAAATTGGGTTAATGACCTAATTAAGGTCGCCCTAAATCCTTTGTACTCTCTAATTGAACAACTTTTACTTTCTAGGTCATAATTAAAACCATTAATTCAAACATGCACAAGACACAGGGTACTCAGAGAATCCACTTTTCTCTTTAGAAACACAAACTGACTTAAGGAATAGACTTTGTTGTGACGGAGATAATTCTATAGAAACCAATTTAAAATCTGGTTTTCATTGATAATAATAAACCAAGCTGAATAATGGTGACTTCAAGAAACGTTTTACACGTTATTACAAAAATAATATCGGAATTAACGGAATAAAGTGTCAAATTTTCTCAGTAGCACTAAATCTGACAGTTTTTTTTTTGCAAAAAATATAAACATTCATAGTTATTGTTCATCTATAACCTCCTAAATGAGTTTTACTTTCATTGGCAAAGAATGTGTTTAATAGTTTCAACACATTCAAGACATAGCCTGCATTATTTGTATGAAGCAATTGTAGTTTGCACTAGTCACAATTATGAGGGTCATTTCAAGATAGATCATATACATATATTGAACCATTTTTTTAAAGATATTTTTTTTTAAAAAATTTGATTCATATGATTTGATCAAACAGCTTTTTTAACTAAATCAGGTGTATCTGCCAACATATAGTTCAAACATAATTGTTGTGTTCTATTGAAATTGTTCAGATACCATTTTCTATAGAGGCATAACCATGCTAGTCTCATTGATCTGCACATTATCACATTTCTGACAACAATGTTTATGCTTGGGGGAAGTAGAGGGGATCTCAATATTTCCATGCCGTAGATAGGATTTGTCATCATATCTCCTAATACTCAGACAATATAGCATTTTTAATTATTAAGACCAATTTTAGTGGTATTTTCATTTACCTATTACTATAAAAATAATACATATGACACCATTCATGTTATCACAGCAGGAGAAGTAATTTGGATCGTCAAAATCTAGCTTTCAAGTTCAGACATCATGTTCTACCAATGAATCTCATATTTTGAACACTTGACTAATGTATATGTTACATGGCTTTTCGAGTTTATTTTATATCTATGGAGATTTTAAGGGACTTTCAATATATTGGGGGGGGGGGGGGGAAGCTAAATAGTTATAGCAAAAGCAATCCTGATACTACTTTTTCTACAAAAACATATAAGAATAATTTCAGTAGCACTTCTGCCCTAATCATTCTCTGTTAACAATCTTTCAACAATTTGGAGGGCGTGCTGCATAATCACAAACACAACAGTGACATGCATTACTTACAAAATGCATGCATGCTCTTCTTACAAAAACAAGGTCATCTAAAATAATAATAAATGAAACTACAAATTTGTTTTATTATACTTTTATATTTTTAGCAGAGAGTTAAACAATTAAGTTATCAAAGACAACCTAAAATTAAATTGGTTGTCTTTGAAATCTATATAAATAAAAGAATGATTTTGTCTGTTCATTGTTTAGAACTGACTCATTTCAAGTTTCACGTTTCATACATTAGAGAAACCGAATCCACGCTTAGAAAAATTTCTGTCCGTTTGTCGATTTATCCGTAAAATTTTGTCACAAGTAAACTCAGCCATCATAAGATATATCAAGCACAAACTTTGAGTGGGAGGTTCCAACTGTTTGTTCTTCCATGAACCTCAAGGACAGATAGCTAATGTAGAGTATACAGACACATTCGCTTAACACTGAACTAAAAATGGTATTTTCTACTATTCTATAATTTTTAATGGCATTTTGGAATATACCAAGTATAACAGAATTTTTCATTCCGTCAAAGACGGGTAGGTTTGCTAGTCATAATATGTATACTCATTCTAAGGTGATTTTAGACGACTTCAGATTATTCTTTGTAACTTTTCAACAAATTAAGCACAGCTTTTATTTTACGTTTCTGTCAGTTTTGAAAATTACATATATGCTATAGTATTAGAGGCAAAACAAAGAAAAATTCACTGCTCCTTAATGTTATAGCTTATTTTCTTATGTATTTCTAACTAAGCACATTTACAAAAACAAATTCATATTGAAAAAATTCATTTCCTGAATATTTTTTAAACATGTTTTAAAATACAAACCAGATTCTAAATTTGTAATATAAGTGTGTTAAGTTTAAGAGGAAAACAAGTTTTAAGAACTGAATTATTCATAAAAGAAAATTAATTATTAATAACAGTATTTGTTCAGAATAAAATACTGTTTGGTGCAAAAACCAGAACGAATGACTTTTATTTGATTGTAAAGGACCTTTGTGTACTAAACCTTTAATCTTACTTTGTTAAACACCATCGTATATTGTGAATGATGATATTTTTTAACAAATCTTTCCTACCTCTCTTTCTAAAAGATAAGCAATAAATTAAAAATCTACTCGTATGTAAATACCATTATATTCAATCAACTAGTTTAAATACACACTTGAGTGGTAAAAAAACAATTAAAAGCGAACAAATAATTGTTTATGAAAGTGTGCTGTCTTTACAACTATTTTCAAATGTAAATATATTTATAGATATAACTGTAAAAATATAACTTTTTAAAATACATATCAAATAAAATATAATATAAGATACATTATAATGAAATTTTTTATATAGTCTATAGTACCCTTACAGTATAATAAATTATATTATATAATATATCATAATTATTTATCATATTATATATCGTACATATGATTGTGAGTAAGTTTTACTGATCATATGTCAGTCCACTCAATACATTTTGTTTTGTTGCGTAAAACAAATATTGTAAAATATCAAAGGGATATTGGAAATGGAAACAGAATGCTGTAGAGATATAAAAATAAAGAAAACGAGCACCATATTCTGAATACAATAGTAAGTCAGACGGAATTGGCTAAAATAAGAGAATGAACATAAATTGAAACCGAGGGTGGTTTCCTTTGAATGATAACACTGCAAGAAATAACCATAGATTTTATCAATAGATTACAATGAAAATATTCCGTGTATACCAAAGATATATTGGTACTTATTCGATGATGGTGCTATCACATCATGTTTTAAATTTTCCAACATGTAGTACATCTTTCAATAGATGTATAGTAAGTTGACTCTATGTACCGCACATATGATAATATTCAGTATAGCTTATTTTTATGGGGTAAAGCAAATTGATTTATATTTTCCGTGTTTATATGAAACATATAATGATCTTCCATATGCCACCTCTTTTTTACAATAGAATTCACTTTTACAATAAAACGATATATATGCCTACAAGCTAATATAGACCATTTCATAATAATTTATTTCTAATATTCTATTTCGATAATATCTGTAAAAATCAAGAGCATAATAATCACTTCATACATTTAAAATTATAGATATACTCGTATATTTCTGGGAATCATATGTTGAATAACTTTCTTTAAGAGGACTTACGTAGGCTGTTGGAGTCATTGACTTCATTTGGCAGATGTCCATCTTCAAAAAAACACATGATTGTATGTTTATACAACCTCACACTATGATAGTGTCTAAATCTATCATACAATAATTTTATTTGAAATTATCAGGCTTTTATTTTTATATAGTTATTTATTTATATCTTGTTATATTGTTTTTTGTATTATATTTATTCATAAATATTTAGAATGCAAATTTAATAATATAAGATAAATTTTAAGCATTATAGGTAATATGTACCAATTAATAAGAAGTTTTATGAATCTAGATTTCAACGATTTACGTCAGTTTTTCCTTTGAAGATGAACAACTTCCAAAAAAAAAAAATCATGATAACCTAAGATCAACATGAATAGTACATCGTGTATGTATTACTATTTTTCTACTACTATTTGATATATCATAAGTAGTGATCTTTTGTATGTTTTCATTATCACATTTTTATTTATTTATATGCAATAGAAATATATCAGTTTTCAAAATTTGATTCAGTTAACACTCACAAGTGAATTCACAAGTAATTGCAACAGATGGTTCTAAACATCTGCTAAGGAACAATGAATTTCGGTTGATGAGGTTTATTGTAAAGGCTGTGACCTCTTTAGATAGGAGGCACTGACAACAAGTCTAGAGACGAGGGTTAGGTTCTACAAATTTACCATTCATCGTCTTAGTATGTCTGCTGACTTATTCCACCGTAATATTTGCTATATTTAATTAAAAGTGATCTATGATACACAGTTCAAAAGTCCTTGCTAATTAGGTGTGAAATACAGCACGACCTTCCTTCACACTGTTCTGTTTATTACAGCTTCTCAGTATTACACCGTGTTTAGTTTTAACCAAAATCGTAACAAAAAGGTCCTCTAAGGTATATCCTATGTTAGTTCTTTTGATTTTGTTGAGCATTTATGAAGATCAGTTAAAAAGAAATTGATTAATTTAAGTTAATTTAAAATGAAGTAAATAGAAAATCAACGTCAAAATGAATTATAATTTATAATTAATCATGATGTTCAGAAGTACAGAAATTTCAAATGCAAAAAAATGATTATCAGTATTATTTTGAGTAAAAAATACCTTTTTATCTCATATTTTTTCGATTTTTATCATTTTAATTATAAAAATTGTTATTTTCAACAAAACACCTTGAATTAATGTAATATAACGTATGTAACAATGAATGTTAGGTTGTAAAACAAAAACTGTTTTTCTGCATTTTCTGTTATATGCTTTGTTTCATTAGTTAGCACTATATACTTGTCCATATTTAGAAATTAGGCCTACTGGAGCTTATTCCTACCTCTAAATGAAGAGAATTTAATATGATAAAGATTTTGAGATTTTTGAGTAAGTTAAATTATTGAAATTTCACATTGTTTGTTGCTCCGATGAAACTGAACCAACTTGATCACCTGAAGCAGTAGAATATTCTCGATACGAGCACAGTATGTCCAGTAGACATCTCAATATTTTTCGTTAATCATACGTATTACAGCTGTACTTCTTTCATATTACTGCAGAGTGTCTTTCAATGCATTATTTTGTCTTTAAAAGATTAATATATTAATTTTTAAGAGATATACAAAAAAACATGCATGTAACATAACAAAACTATTGTTATACAAATTAGTTTTCTCAATTATTTAACAAAATAAAACTTTCTTTTTTTACTTCTTCATTTGATTTGGAAAATTAAAAGCTGATGTAATTAGTTCCTGTTAACGGCTTCTTCTTTTAATAAGTACAATCAGATTGGCCAGTAATCGAGTTCAAACCAACCCTGATCAAATTAATCTTAACTTTGCCTACCTTTCGTGATACTACTATCTGATCGCCTTCTTTTATAATACCAACTGATCACGAATCCAACCAACTCACTTGACCGTAATACGTAGTTCCGACGTTTATGTTAAAACTAACTTTCTTTAGGTTTTTTGTATTTTTCATTAAAAGTTTACGCTTTATCGTGTTAGTTATATAATTTATTGATTACGAGTCATGTAGAATAAAATTATTATATTTTTAAGTACATATTTTCTAATATTTATAGTATTTTATAACGTAAAATTGTAAAATTTCAAATTTTACACATATTTGCATACCACGTAAGCTTAAAATGTAAATTTAGTGAGGGGAACACAACTAATTTAGCTATTTTATGGGTAAGAGGGATTTTCGTTTATACATGCAATTACTTATCTATCACATTCTTTAACTAAATGATTTAGCAGGCAACTATATTCATTCTGTTTTATTTAACATCATTCATGTCTCTTGTTGCTGTGTGAATATTAGAACCAAGTTTAAATTTATATTATTTATTTATTATTATTATATATTATTATAATATTATTATAACATTATTATTATATTATATATTATTATATTATTTATATTTATATTTACAAGCGTAGGGTGCTACGTAAATTGGAGGCAACCAGCAAAGGTTAGTCAATGCAGATGCTGCAGCAAAATTTTACACCATTTGCTTAAGAAAAGATTTCCTTCCTACTTGTACTAATGTAGATATATAATTATATGCTCCACGACAAAATCTACTTGACAAATTTTTGTTGAAGTTAATCATTCTGTTTTTCTATGTGAGCCACACTATATACATTATCTCTCAAAATATTCTTATAATTATATTTTATGAAATAACGCACATGCTGGATTAAGTTGTTGATAGTAAATGAGATAGAGTTGTAGACAGAATACAAATAAAACAGAAGCTCAGAAGGACAAGTGTGTAAGCGCCCTTGACTGACCACGATTAACTGTTCAGACCACAATGGAGTCACTACCCCTCAGGCTACTTGTTCGTGGTATAATTCCCTGACTGCTGTCCAAGATTTACTTTGAAACTACATCTGACAATGTACAGGATATTACAATGTATACATTTTCTTTAATAAAATGCCGTTATTAAGTAATAATTTTTATTGGAAAGTGATTTATCACAACTTGGTTGTTTTATTTATTTATGTTATTTATTAACCACTGGCAAACTATTTAATGGTATATATATATATATATATATATATGTATATATGATCAAACCACAATATGAAATGGGAAAAAGAGACTAAGTTTTTTCAACCGTAACAAGCAGTTTTCATCGGAGTCAAAAACCCAAGTTAGTTTGATCATTGATTGTTATTTCACATATTTATGTGAAAATATATATATATATATCCCACTGTAACACTCATGACTCTATACTCAAGTATATAGTATAGTATAATATATATAGTGTATAGTATATATATAAACACCACTAAAATTAGAAAAATAAAAAAGAATGGTTCCCAGTGCAACAGACTTATAACATCATTGAAAGCTGTAATTTCATTATTCGTTTCTCATTTAATAAAATATATCATATAACCAATAGACTCAAAATGCCTGAATGTCCTCTATTTTGCCAACTAGAATTACTATTAGAAAAATCAGTAGCATCCCACATTATAAGTTGTGTCATAACGTGGGACAGTGTGACGAAACCTTCATTCAAACATGACAGTTTGAACAATAAAAACAAACCTAAAGAAATATTATAATATACTTTTCCAATAAATAAGTAATTTATGAGGGGATGTAATATCAGTATTTTAGCTATACCTTGCATAATTACATGGAAAGGAAAACATATTTGACAATATATGTTTTCATTACTCCTTCTTATATAGGTAAAATAAAATATTTTGTAGGGAATGATATTGATAGACTGATATAAACTTGATCTGTTCTATAATTTTCACCGTGATTGGAGTAAATTGTACACCCATGCCTTGAAATTTATCATTATTAGTGTTATTATTGATTACGTATTTGATTTATCAACGGACTATCTAACAGACAGAAGTAAAATAGTATTTAAGACGCAGTGCTATAGTCACCCTCAAATAATAATCTAACACGAATGTATACGTATGTATACTATATATTTGTATATTATACATGAATACTAAATAATTCCTCTATTCATAAATTTTTCGTTAGTGTATCATACGAGTGTAATAGTTATAGTCTTAGTGTTAGTGTAATAGTCTCGTAAGAAGACTATTCATTATTATGATTTTAATTTTTCTTCTCCACTGATTTGCCCACCGTAATAAATCATGAATGAGCTTGCTCTAATATTCACATTTCACTCCTTTTCATTGTTTCTCTAGCTCGTGAAACTCATTTCCAGTTTTCCAACATTTCTGTCATAATACAACAGTGAAAACTTATTCCAATTTGTTGAAGTAATGACTTCACTCAATGTCACTGTGTGAAATTAATGAAATTCCATTTCTCTAACCCCATGAATATTATATGTTTGTTCAACTGCAATATATATATATACAAGATTTTCATAAACACGCAAAATAACAATCAATGATCAAACCACAATATGAATTGGGATAAAAAAAACTAAGATGTTTCAACGGTAACAAACGGTCCTCGTTAGATACTCATCATTCCTCGTCAGTTGGATTTTTGACTCTGACGAGGACCGCTTGTTGCGATTGAAAGATCTTAGTCTTGCTTTCCCATTTTCTTATTGTGGTTTGATCATTGATTGTCATTTCACGTGTTTATGTGAAATCTTTATATATATATATATAGTAATTAAAAGAAACGGTCCAACAGACTTTTAAATAAAAAAACAATTAAAAAGAAGATAGACACAGATAGACACAGGAATAACTCACTTCTATATTTCAACCATCGTCGTCATCAGGAGGCGAAGAGTGCCGCAGGAAGGCAGAACGGCAGAGCCTTCCTGCGGGACTCTTCGCCTATATTTTGCCTATACAAGATTCCACATATACACGTGAAATAACAATCAATGATTTTGACATTCTTGTAACAATAAGTTATTATTGTAACAGTCATTAGAATATTATATTAACCAAATATAATAAGTGTCTGAAAGAAATTAACGATGCATTTTTCAGTATTCTGTTCGTGTTTTTCTATCATTTAAGAGAGACAATAACGGCATAATAATGTTACCACAAGAAGTATAAGTATTTACTTTAAATTTCTTAAGGTGTATTTTATATTAACTTAAGTAAATTGCTAAGTTACTATTTGTAATTAAAATCATAAAGATGAATTATTTCAATATATACTTGATAATTTAATATTATAATGATACTTATTATAGTTATTACCACTCTTTATACACTTATTATAAATTATAATGATTGTTATCATTACTGTAATTTCAAATAAACTCCTTCTAATAATTTAGTTATATTAAATTCTGAGATTTTAATAATAGTGATGTACATGACAAGTTGCTACCCGTGGTACTTCTATAGTGATCACGCCGGGAATTCTAGAGTAACCAGACCGAGAGGGAAAAATGTAGTGCATGGTTTAATATAAAGTAACGAACCATTTCCATGGGAAAATATTTCCCAAGCCCGCACAAGCCCACTCTCCAGCGTGCCTATCGTCAGTAAAGTTTTTAAGCGTAACAGAAAGTTAGCCTACATATATAAACTAAACAAATTATGAAAATATAACGACATTATCATTAAAAACTCAAAATAAAATTTTACTTAAAATATGGGCATACATTTTACTAAAAAATTTTGTAACTTTAGTAAAACATATACGTAATTTTATCTAATATGTATGTTTGTTTCTATGATATATCTTTCTAGATAAAAACTCTTTCAGCATATCCTTTTTTACTCATGTGTTTACATTGGCAATTATTTAATATTATGTACTGTTCAGCAAATTTTAAAAAAAATTTTCATTATTTCAAAGCATAAGGAGGACAAAAAATTGTAGTTTTAAATGTCAGTCATGACTCTTATTTTTCATCATGAGAATGGTTAAAATGTTTTCATCGGGGTAAGATCCCAACTCGCATAATCTTGACGTGGGTAAAACTTAGGAATCAGCTAATTATGGTAGACTAATGTAGCTTTCCCTTAGCTAAACTGCGTGCGAATAACAATGAACCAAGATTTTAAAATATAGTACTAAAAGTGAAAGACTATAAGTGTAGTCTTTAGAAACAAACAGACACATCAAGAAATTATAAGTGTGTGCATATTAAAGTAGTTTATTTTTAATATAATAGTGTTTGTAGCACAATTTTAAGCGGTTAATAAGTAAATTAATCGTTGCTTCAAGGTCAATAAGTATGAGAATTTAATAACCCGTTGGTATATGTATAATTTTAGAAATTTGCTTATTCTTTCTGATACAGTTTTAGATAACATATTGGTTGCAATCTATTTTGTAACAAAAAATTGACACTATTGCATTTTTTATTATTCCTTCTAACATTACGCTATTGTTTTAGGAGGATGGTGCTCACGAAGATTTCGAACAGAGTTTCTTCAGGAACTGCCAACTCCAGGGACAGGCCCATCCTTTGACACATCCGTTGTTAACAACATAACGGGTCTTGTCGGCAAAACGGCCTATCTCAACTGCAGAGTCAAGAATCTTGGAAATAAAACAGTATGATTTTTTTTTTCAATTTCTTTGCTTTTCTTAAAATAAGCTATTTCTTCATATTCATTTCAAAATCACTAAAACATTAATTTAAACGAGAAAATCAAATAATTTAATTTAGAGTATATTGCATTATCATATTCTTAAATATGTGCAGAATGGGAGTGCAAACATAGATTTCACGGATCAGATAGTAATTATGTTTAAATATGATCACAATTAAATTGGAAATACTTAATATTTTTAGCATTTATACAGGCGTTAGAGAAAACCACATTGTTGTTGTTTCTTTCAACGTAGTGTTGAACCGAGCCTATACGATGTCAGGTGCTCGTTAAAAATCCCTACTCTAAATACACTTAAGTTAAGCAAAGTTTAGGACTGCCACTGTAGAATCAATCTTCATTCAAAGATTGTGGTATTATAAAGGGCCAATGCTCGGTCTTCGTGTGTTCCCTTGTGGGACTTCCACTGCAACTTAATCAAACCTATAATAAATATATCCCACTATTATACCTTATCAAATAGATATTCGTTTACTCTTTTCAACTACAGCTATATAGATATCCTACTTTATTATATATTAAATAATTTGATATTAAAATTTATCGCAGATGTATTGTTTTCTATTTATACGTTTAAACTTCTTATTTCCTTATATTAGTAACTGTAATACTGTGTCGTATTTTGCTTGTATATTGATAATAAACATGTAACAGTATTCCAGTGTTTAGAATATTGCTAATTTTGTGAAAGTAGAGATCAAAGATTAAGGTAGTTTGTGTGAAGTATCAATCTCTAGAGGCACTAGGAGGTCGTTATGCTTCAAGGATAGCCAATAAGAAGCAGCTGGGAAGTAGGAGATGATTGGTCTTGCTTATTTCCAATGCAAGTGAATCATATCATGACCTGAATGAAAATTGAAAAGCTGGAAAAAAGCCTTTGATAAATTATAAAACGACTGCTCTCTATCCTTACCTACAATATTATTATCTGATGTTATAATTAAGAATTTACATAACTTCATTTACGCTATGTGATGCATATAATGTGTTGGAAACCGAGACATGACATGATAGAAATCTATCTGCAATATAAATTCATGTTACCAGTAACTAAAATAGTTTTAGCTAATTATATTGCGAGATTAATTATTGGTTGATTTATATTTAAAGAATTTATGTAGACAAAAAATAACGGTGAAAGGTTCATTCATTTCTTCAACTTCAGTATAATCGAGTTTATATATATGCAATTTGTTGCAAAATTAAAGTTGGAAGAGGTTGAAGAAAAGCAGACAAGGGGAATGATGTTTCCATGTCAGGTGCTCTTCTCTAAGCAAACAGTAAGAGAAGATGTTAAAGTAAGAGGAAATATAATAGTAATCAAGCAACTGCACAACAATAATAATAAGGAATATTACAAGATGTGTCCTACAGAAAGTTAAAATAACAGTGAAAACATAAACAGAAAAGCAAGAGTGGATAACTCTGACTACAGAACCCTTACTGGCAATCAAGCAATATTAAAGAAGTGAACAAATTCGGTTCTGACCCACATTTCTTTAGATGAAAGCCCGGAAGAATTAATGAGAGACTATGGAAAAATGGAATGCAAGGTTATAACAGATTAAATTACATAGTACATAGTACATAGAAATTACAAGGAAAAACAGTGTGTTCTTGCACATATCAAAAAAATCTGGAGTGGCCTAGATTCAACTTTACTATAAGTAAATGTAATAAACAAACTGAGTTTGTTATTATATTAATGGCACTATAGTTTACATGTAATATTAAACTATGGCAGTGGTTAAAAAACTTGAAATAATTTATTTTGTCTACTCATTAAAGTAACACTGGTTATTTAGAGTACCCAGTCGGTCATCCTACTGTATAAGCCCCCAGTAATCAAAGTTTTAGCAGTAGTAAGTCCAAAATTTACATTAACTATTCTTTCATTCGATTGTTGTAATCCGCTATGTAGTTCCTGTCTAAATACATCAATATATTAGTGGAAATTTAGTAGAGTCGAGAGCATATTACAAAAAGCCTCTTCATATCCATCAATGTAGCAATCTAGAGTGACTCATTTAATAAATAAAGAGTCTTCTATCATGTTAACGAAAAATTATTCCAAAATTTTTCGTTTTATAATTGTGAGAGGAGTGAAAAACTGTTTTAACATATTGTATAAATGAGTACCGCTATCATTATTGATTTTGCCCAAATGATTTATAGTTTTATCATAACCACTACTGTATGTTTGCCAAATTTTCAATTTTAACTGGTACTTGACACATAGCGTGGTCACAAACTTTTTAAATTCATTCCCGCTCACATACACTCAGACAAAAAAAAAAAATATGCAATTCAAGTATAAATACTTAGAATTTTTCCAATCAATTTGATCTTGACTACCATATTTTAATACAATTAAACCTATTGTAAAGTTACTTTTAATACATTGAATACAATGAATACATTGTATTCTAAACAAATTATTTATTGATCAAGTAATTCCTGAAAGCAATACAATAAAAGGTTTTATATCTTGAAGTTCAATTGTAATCACTATTTTTCATTTCTTATGGCTGTAAAAATATGAAATTTATTTTAAGTGAATGGTGCTATCAATTTATATCTATTTTGAGTATAAAGAAGTATATTCAAAGTTCTGTCTTCCATGAACCTTTTTACTTTAGTGCACTGAGCTTGAATTAGTGCAAGGAAGAAATCCTCAGAAATATCATTTACTTTAGAATAAAACAGCAGCAGATTGTTTTATACGATTTCTGCTTGAAATACTATGAGACATATATTTGCTCATAATAAATTAAGACGCAATTGTAAAGGTATAGTGGGGGTAGTTTTCCCAGTAGAAGAAATGTAAACGAACTTTTGAACCCTATAGTTGGATGCATGTCTCAACACGTCAGTCACATTCGGGCTTCGCCAGACAGAACACAACAAGATTACTTCTCCATCATGGTAAGGTATACATTTTATTTTATAGTTTACAGATCATATTCTATGATATATTTTTTCTTCATTTTCTTTATGTGTTCTTTCACATGCATTGTATATATATTTTATCCACAATACCTGTATTTAAAGTTAAATGGAAGTTATTTTACTTCTTTTCATCCACCAATATCAAAAAAAGTCATAGTTCATGTAAATTTTTACTGTCATTTCTTTGCAATACTTAAATCAAATTGATTAGAATGAAATTAATCATGCATAATTAAATTTCTTAGTCCAGTAGTTTTATATGATTATACCAAGCAATTACAATGAGCCGGTTTGTCTCTTCTCCGTATTTTATGATACTGTTCAATTACTCACTACATGGAGATTTACTTTTATGAATTATTTGTCACATTCTGCAAATGACGTCTGAAATTTATTTATTTCGAATAAATTAGGTTGTCTTCAAAGCGTCACTGTTAGGTGATCAACAAATTTTTGAAATGTATATAAAAAATGTAAGATAATTATCTAATTAATAAAATACAATAGATTTTTTAAAAAATCATAGTTATAATTTTCTAGCTGAAAGCTTGATATAAGCTTACGTACTATAACCTTTGAATGTAAAACTCGTAAACTAGCCACCATCTTTGATTCCCCTCTCCTCACTTCTCACTCCCTCTTCATCCCTGTCAAACAGTTCTCCCTCTCTACACTATGTCTCACTCTTTCTTTCTCCTTCTTCTCCGTCTCTCATCCCTTTATCTCGCTGCCCTCTTACACTTCATCCTTGATCCATGTAACAATATGCCAATTATATTAGTTTCTATCCTTTGTTTTCCTGATTTTCTTTTAAGCAGCGAATGAATTATTCACCTGTTCCCTTATACAGATTAAATCAAATCTGGAGTGACCTGCATTCAAGTTTACAACAAGTTAGTATAACATAATACAATTCTTGGTTATACAGTATATAATTTTCCATTTAATTATAATATAAATGTCTAAATGGGAGATGTATATTTGTCTTCATTCCTGGAGGCAGTAGATATAGTGATTAATCCACTTATCAATATATACGCTTATTTTTGTATATCACAACACTGATGCATATAATATCATTAGTATAACTACAACAGTAATAACATTTTTGAAAATCGAAATTGTAGATTTCGTGTTACGAAATAATTTCTTCAGGAAATCATGGCTTTTGTTTCAATAGCCATTGGATATCTTACATAGTTTACCTGACCTCCTTCTACATTGAAAATTTAAGACAAAGTTTCCCATTTAAAACTTGAAAATATCCTTATTTTATCTGAAAGATATCAGAAACATCAATGAATATCGTTTTATGTTAATTTTTTTTTGAGATGTAGGATAGTTATATCTTATTGAATAAGTATATTCAATTTTGAAATATGTATTACATTTTTGTTCCTTTATATAATTATTATAGTGGGAATTTTACGGCTTCCTAGTATTTCATTAAAATAACTTTTTTTTCCATTTGTCAAAAGTCAGATATACCAATTCACTCTGAGTGAGTGTTATCTTTTTCCTGAGTGCTGTACTCTGTTATAAGGTTACTCTGTAAAAAATATATTAGTAATTACCCAGTTTTACACACTCAAATTAAAGTAAAGGCCGGCTACGCAGCATTATTTAAAACTTTTACAGCTGGCAACTTG
Organism: Hermatobates lingyangjiaoensis; assembly: GCA_026182355.1. Lineage (NCBI taxonomy): Eukaryota > Metazoa > Arthropoda > Insecta > Hemiptera > Hermatobatidae > Hermatobates > Hermatobates lingyangjiaoensis. Next base: position 1,381,197 of record JAPFBL010000188.1, on the reverse strand, counting down.
ACATTTGTAAAAACTAATAGTGAAAAAACTGGATATTTCCTAAAATACATAACTCCTCTTTCTTGAGGAAAGAGTCCATTCGTCACATTCCAATATCATACAATGATACTACAATTGACAAAGATAAATAATTATAACTGATATTAAGTTTTGTTCAAGACTGAAATATATAGATTTATTAAAGCAATTCATCAGACAAATCCCTCATACCATGAGGACAAAGAAAATTTATTTATGTTTATTGTCAGTAATTTTTTTACATCTAAAAATATGATTCCACTTATATCTCATATAAGTCAATATATTATTTAAATTTTTTCATTATAAACATCAATTTTATCTCAGTGGATTTACTCAAAAAATTTCGAAGTCAATGTAAACAATGTAAAAAAAATATCAAAAATTCGAAAAGTATAGCAGGTGATCCCTTAGTCTCGGATAAACAAACAGTTTTTATAGCTTTATTGCTCTTTACTATTTATTGCTTTTTATTTATCATAATTGAAATTTCATGATTTTTGTTTAGAAATTGCTAATTTTTTGTTCTATTTTTGGTAAAATTCTCAGGATTTTTAATGAGCAGTTTAGCGAAAAAAAATTTTCTGAAAACAGAAATCATACTTTAACACCCCTTTAGTGAATGTAATTTTAAAAAGAATTATCTTAACTCATTCTCCACATAACGTTCTATCTTTACGCTTAGTTTCATTTTGATTGGTCAAATGGTGTGGCTTGTATTGCTCTCACAACCTTTAAGATTGAATTATAAGTCAACATTTTTACATTTTATTTTAAAAAAATATTTCTCGTTTTTTAAATTTCTGAATATATTTTTCATTTGTTCCATTTGTAACTTCAAAGATGATGACAAAATTTCAAAACTGTAGCATTAGCAGTTTAGGAGGAAAAAATTTTTTCTAAGAACCGGTTTTTGGCAAAAAAAGTGACTTTCCCGTCAAGCAAAATTCTTCCCAAAGAATAGAGATCATCTACATTTTGGGACCCATTTTTGTGTAAAATATCAACTTCATCCATCAAAGGTTCTGGACTGTAGCGTGGTGAGAAGCAATGCTAACACACTCACCCACCCACCCACACACACCCACACACACACAGACATCATCGAAAAAACATCATAAAACGACTTTTGGGACCTCAAAACATAGAATTCTGTCAAAATCTCGAGATCGAATTTTTTCTACTTTACTTATAACAAAGTAAAAATGTAGTGGTTTTAACTAGTAGATATTTTACGAGGTGCTGGACTTTTTGACAGAGAGACTGAAGTGTTTAATAACTAATTACGGTAGCTTTATCATAACTTGACATTGTATTGGAACTTTGTATTTCAAGAAAATTTCAAGGGGTAAGAGTATTTAAATGTTAAAGAAAACATTTTCAAATTGTGAGAATATGATTTAAATATTTTCCGCAGAAGTTTGCATTTATAAATAAATAAATAAATTGTTTATTAATTTAAATTAATTATATTTATTTAAGTTAATTTTATTACATTAAAATTAATATTATGAAGTTAAAATCATTCTATAAAAGTTTATGATAAATGTGAGGTGCAGAGAAAATTAAATTATCAAGCTACCAAAAAGAATTTTAGAATTACTGGGAAAAACTAATATTTGTGTTGCAGGCGTTAATAAACATAATTTTAGTGGTGTATATCACACTTGTTACATTTCTGCACCACTTATTCAGTTACATTACTGAATTAGCTTTGCAGAAGAATTTGAAACGACTTCATGAAGAAATATGTTGCTAATGAAGATTAAGAATTGATTCTCTTAAAATTTGGAGAAGTCCTAGACATATTTCATCACCACACAATCCATCTGAATCAGAATGGTGAGTATGTGAATACTCTCCAGTGCCAGAAGACAGTATGGGAAGGTTGAATTGTCTGTGAACCCAGTGAATGAAAACGAAAGCCAATGTATCCCTTTTGATGGTATAGCTCTGAGTGAAATTCAACTACTGAGGCAGTCAGAAGAATGCAATGCACAAAATTCTCTACATCAACCTTGTTGCAAACACAACCTACGTCAAAAGAAACATCAAGTTTTTATCCATAAGTTTCAATCTATGGATATTGCTGAACTAATAGTTTCCATACTGATTGTGTATTGCTTATTTTTATATAATCCTGATAGTAGCAAAATGTTATGTATTTTTGTTTCATTCATATATAACACATCTTGGGGATGAAAGTTTTTCAGAGTAGAGGTATTAGCAAACTTTTTCTTCTCTGTTTATTCATCCAACTTTATTTCCTCCTCACATTGGGGTACTGTGTGGTGTATTTGTTCATTGCATCTGTTTGTTCATAAAAGAATTATAAACTATAACAGTATATATCAGTGATAATATTTTAATTCTCTACATATTAAATTTTTTAAACATTGATTAAAATTATTAATAAAAACTTCAGGCATTAATTTTTAGGGTAAAAAATAATCCAAATACATCTGGTTGGGTGGGACACTGGTAGGTTCAGGTAGGGAAACCCTTTTGCAGATTAACTTAATATCTCCCTGCTGAAATTATGTTCTGCAGCGATAAATTCCTGTAGTGGGAAATCCATCTCATCTTCTCAACCAGAGATTAATATTTCAATCCCGTGTTCACCACTGAATCTTTAAACATTTTGATTTCAATGATTTTTGATTTTATGCTAACTCTATGAATAAATTTGGAGGTTTGCACCTGGAAAGAATACCTTCTATCAAACCTGAAATATCAGTAATTTTACTGAAATAATTAAATTATTTTTACTTAAAGCATCATAAGGTATGCATAATGCACTGAAAAAATCTTCATAAATGTTATAGCATTTTATATATTGTATTTATATATGTAATGAAAACTACAAAAATTTATTGATTTATTTTTTCTTCATTTTATTACACGGAATAGAAATATAAACTAAGTTGAATTCTATAAAATAAATACATTACACTTTTATGGTATATTTAATGAAATATGTACTTCTTTAATATAACATTTATGTACACATATTACTTTAAGAACACTTTGCTTTTTTAAATTCCAGGCATTAGTCATAAACCATACAAGTAGTATACACTCAACATTAACATAAGTAATCATGATATTTAATTAGTTGATAATCAATTAAGTTTCTGTTTTATTACAATTTGACAATGTGACGATCGTGACATCAAAAACAAAACTCACATTAAAGAAGATTTCTATTTAGGTGATTATTTGTAGTAACCAAGTGACCTTTTTAGGTTTTTAGGTCTGGACTATGTTCTGAGGTTTGTTAGTTTAACATGATTATCAGTTACATAATGATCAGTTTCAATTATCATCAGATTAAATACTCTAGAATTAGTACATATGGAGAAAAAAAAGCTGTTTAAAAACAGATTTGGCCAAAATAATAAACTTTTCTTTCGATTATTGTCGCATTATCGGTTTTATTATTTTAATTATTGTCCTACTCCAGGAGAATAGAAAACCTTTACGCTATAAGGCAAATTTTTGTCAACAAATATGAATTTGAGCCATCAAACTGTCGTATAACAGTAGTGTTCCTACAAACATTTCGGTATATATCGACACAAAAAATAGACAAATAAGTAGTTTCGGGATCTCAAACCTGTAAACTTTCAAAATTGTTATTATGGAATATTTTAAAGTTTTTTTAAAAAAAATAATTATTTCTCTTATTTTATTCAACTGTGTGAAGCTGGATCAGATTTCTATCTTTTTTTCTTCTTGTCCTCAAAATTTTACATTACATATGGCCTTTCACGAATACCGTTCAAAGAACACATCATTGTCTTAGGATGTTCGAAAGTCCCAACAATTTATATTTAAATATTATGATGAAATATTAAAAATAAAATAAATCTATTCCAAGACGCTAACTATTTTCATTTACACTATTATAAAATACACTTTTCTAGTACCCTTGACTTTTGACCTTTTCATCAGTACTCGGTTAGTTCTTCAGATTCAAATAATGCTTAAGTTACATTACAGAATATTTAGCCATCATAGGTGAAGTAATTTAACCAAAACCTCCTCTTTAAATCTTCAATTTATATGTTAACGCTTTTACTACTTTTCCCCAAAATTTTTCTATATATGTAGCATACATATTACGAATATTCTTTATTTTAATGGATTGAAACTAAATTTCATTACATAGTAATGTGACACAACCAATTTTCTCTCTCTCTCTCTCTCTCTGTGTGTGTGTGTGTGTGTGTGTGTGTGTGTGTGTGTGTGTGTGTGTGTGTGTGTGTGCGTGTGTGTGTTTTATAGTATAAGTTGTGACTTTTATACAAGTACAGCAATTTACTATTTTTTTACCAGATTTAATTTAAGCAAAATATATTGCCCTATTTATTGATTAATGGTAAGGGATAACGAACGATTTTCAGAAAATGCCCCATAATCAATCATTTTTGACATTTATCACTGAGTAAGTCCCTCAATCATCTTTGATGTCCTTTTTAAAGGTATTTAAACGATTCTCATTGATTTCTCATGTACTCTTATGATGTTAATTGTTTAAACAAGTAATTAATAATAATTATTTTATTGAATCAAATGTCATATTACGAATAAGCCAATAAACTTGTTATCAAGTTTATTGATATCGTATATTCTATTTTCTAGTTAAATAAACAAAATAAGAATGTAAGGAGAAAGAATTTGAACAAAACATTAATAAATATGATTAGAATCAACAATCTGGTCAGATTTAATGTCAAAAAACCCATTTCAAATATCATCCACAGGTCCAATTTTCTTAACTACGCCGCTTAACTATATTGAACCGTGTAATCCCTACTTTATAGTGTGTACTTTAACACTTATTGGTTAAACTAACTCATTTTAATCAACATAATGTTGATAATCTAACATATATAAAAAATATATATTTATATGGGAAGAAAATTTGAAAAAAAGGCTGGTATTATTATATGATAATGATTTGTAATAAAATTTATTTATTCATAAAAATAATTACCAGAAACTGGAGTAAAAAGTTTAAAGACAATTTGGAATGTGTAATGAATAAGAATGATTTAAATTCTTATACTGCAATTAGTGTTAAATGGTGAGTATTAAGGATGAATACCATATGGTATTACGAACCATTATACCCGAGAGGGAAATATGCAATTCATTTCTGCATCAGCCTTACTTGTACACATAAATTATGTTTTAGCAATGTTGAGCAAATATTCATTTATAGAAATAAATCAAAGAAATCATTTTAACTAATACTAGAATAAACTAAAAGAATTAGGCATCTGTTTTGATAAATAATTGGTTTATACAAGATACCCTAGTTTCTTTTTATTATTTAACAAATTTATTTGTTTAACAAATTTTTCCATCTTATTTGGGACTAGTTGAACCCCTTCTGAATTCACTATTAATCTTATGAAATTCTTTGGTTTTTTCTCTATAGGCTGATTTTTCTTTGTTAAATTTAATTTATGAATACATGCAACGTCTAAAGTTGTTTAAGTCTCATATTATGCTCTTCTAATGTATATATGAACATCATGAGCATTTATTTCTACCCTTTCTAGGCCTTAAAAATATATTCCAAGCGTTCCCCTCAAACACTCTTGTAGAAACTGACCGAAATAGCGCCGTATAAAAAGGGATTTTCCATTTTAAATATGGAGTTGAATAAAGTGTACAATTTAGAGCTTGCATCATTTAATTGTACAAAACCAAAACCTATTGCAATCTAATGGAAAATATGTTGATCATGACAGTTGATCTATAGTTTAATTAACGCTGGGGATAACCGCTACTCTATTCTTATGCGTTTATTGAAATAACAAAGATATAACAAACGTCCAGTTTATTAAACATGTTTTTATCAATAATAATTGTATGTGATTATTATATAAATTCCTCACGCTTTGCAATAGTATTCAACTACATGATTTTTTCTAACTGGTTTTTAAATGAACCTCTTAGCGCTATAGGTGTTCTGTGAAGAGTATCAACTTTAGGAATTGCCTTTGATAATACTTTATTATTTATGCTTTTTGAAGAAATCCAATACTTACAAATTCTATATAAAAAATGTACAATAAATTTTTGTGTTATTATTTGACAGTATTGGTGTTATTTAACATTATTCACGTTTGTTATGCTTCTATGTTATTAAAATATATTATGTAGAACTTTTAAGGACTGGTCGAGTTATTTAATTTGCTGAAACGTTAAAGAAAATAGTTTTCATTTAGAACACTTTCTTTAAATAAGTTTGAATGGTAGATATTTCTGTTGATTTAATAACTGTATATTCTATGTATGTTCATTTTATGTTGCTATTACATAATATATTATCCAGATTGAGATATAAATTGTAAAATGTAAACGAATACATGGAATTTGCGTGAACCCCAGTACTGAGTTCGGCATATATTTCATGACATTAATAATTATTGCTCAATCTAATTCTTCTTTCTATTATGAAGTGTAAACACAATCAAAAAGGAAATCTTCAACCATAGGCAGTTTGTATTGTGCAAATCCCGTACTGTTAATTCCTGCAATATGGTGGCTATATTTTCTCACAATTTATCACGATAGACACGAGCAAAAGGATTTCAATAAATACAATTCTTACAAACTGTTACAGTCATTGGATATCTGTGTTCTACATTTCATTTATTTGCACATTTAAAATATTTTTTTTTACTAGTAATGCATGGAGAGCATTTAAAAAATTTTCAAGAACTAATGTTTTTAAAGGATGAAATATAACATTGATTATGAGCCAATATTGAATGAATATGAGTCAGAAGTAAGATAATATTATGATATATTATTAATATATCATAATATTAGTATGCTAAGTTTATGAATAAACATTCATAATCAACAGGAATATTAATTTATTAACTCTTTTCTTAATTATTATTATTATTATTATTATTATTATAATTAATAACTATTATTATTATAATTAATAACTATAATAATACAAATGTATATTATAATTATATAATAATATAGTAATTACATAATAAATATTTTATTTAATAATAATCTTAATTCTTAACTAATTAATTAATTATATTTATTAATTCACTAACCTGGTTTGAGTAAAACAAGTCTTCAAATTGCAGTAGCTATTACTAACGTAAAGGATTCACGTAGGAAATTGTCATTCATATGTTATATTCTTGGTACCCACGATTTTACATGTTCTTTCTACAATTTATCAAATTCACAATCTAAAAACAAAGTTTTGTTTTGTAAAGAAGTTAGAAAGTTATTAAAATTTCATTTGGGGTTTGATCCTAGCAAAAAATTTGCCTCAACTTTCTCAACGCTTTTTCAATAATACATTTTAATAATATAGCTATATTTTTTATATCGCCAGTATCCTCAAAATCACTAAGTTGAGGTCAAATTTTAATGCTTGAAGCCATTTTAGTCCAAATTTGGATTAATTATTATTTATTTTTAACTAATTGAGTATTTTCTAATTATATTTACCCTGTTATTATGATGTATTTTATCAATTGTTCATTATTAATTATTTAATGTTTATATTTTATGACGTTTGGGTTTCTAATTACTATTTTTTTTCTTTTCCCACTCCCTGGATATGTTGCAACACTGGCACAGTACTACAACGTTCAATGGGTTTTTACTCTCATAAAATAGTTCTATTCCTGAATTTTTTACTGCAGTCAAAACCTTGATATTTATATATTTTATACTTGTTTTATACAAATAAAGCTTTTAATTTCGTAAAAGGTATAACCACATCCAACATTGCAATTTGAATGTTATTGTTTGATGTCTTTTACCTTTAGGCATACATTTTTTGCGAAATGTTTGGGTGGCTATTAATTAATACATTTACATACACAAACATTTATGTTTCACCATAATTTCATTTTGGTTAAACTATAAAAGTGAACAAGTTTCATTATGGAATTGTATTAAGTGAACAGTTTTTTATTATTCATCACAAAAGAATTATGTTCTCAATTTATGACGTTTTTGTCAAGTTATTCATTTATTATAAGTCCAATATTCTTTTGTTACTCTAGGCAGAAAGTAATAATAAGAAATTCAAATAAGATATTTTATGTAGTTTATAATATATAGTCCTCTTTGATAGGGTAATTGTGTGCCATATTGCAGTGTAGTTTATTCTATTGCATTGATATGTGTGTTTAGTATTTGTTTTTTGTTGTAAGAATTACTCAAAAATAAATTTGTTCTCATTAACGTCTATGCATATTTGGACGAGATGAATGTTTTGGGTGTTATTTTGTGTCAGTAGCCCTGAGCAAAGCATTTAGTAACAGCTAAATGTTACCATTAATTTTAGTGGCAGTATCTTAGTGGCATCTGAGGAACGACGGAAGGATAGGCGTGATTTATCCTCTTTTCTGCTGGAATGAGGGAGGTTTTCTGCTGCCGGTGGTGGGGGGTGACTAATTGCCCCAGGAGGTTTTTAGCCTTTCCCCACGACCCGTTCCAGCGTGGATTAGAAAGAATAGTCAAAATAAACTGGCATAACGGCCCCAGCCTGTGTGACATTAAATGCACTTTATGTATGACTGTTTGCTCCTAATGGACTTTTTGTGTCACTGGCATAATTGGGTCAAAGTGGGATAGCTTGTGATAGACAGAGCGACTGAAGTTCATCAAGTTACTGAGATCTTGAAATTACAAAATTGCAAAGCGTAACAATCTTTTATCAAGTAAAGAAGGAAACTTCAATTACAGTAAAATTTAACAAGGCCGCTTCCGACTGGAAAAATACAAAATAACAATATTTACTTTGAAGTTTTTTTTTTCCTTAGAATACTGTTAATCACCTTAGATCAGTTTTTCGGTGGACTGCATCAAAATTTCAAATTAATAAAAAGTCAAAATGAAGGTAAAAACAAATAAATAAAATAAATTCAAAATAAATGAATACTATCGAATGCAAACGAATATAATTCATACTAATAGATATATCTACAGCTTTAGGATATGGATTATATTATATTCTAAAGAGTAGACATTTAAAATATTTTCAGGTCGTTAAATATTTTGCAATGCTGAATAATTAAATAATAAAGATATTAATAATTCAATTATATTAAAACGAATTGATTACTGATATCAAGAAAAAAGTATTTCGTTAGAGTTCATAGATGTTTTATTGTTGTAGATATATAAATTAAACATGTTGAGGTATCATTGTTTATGAAGTTTCATTGTATAAGTTTATGATAGTCTATTTCCAAAATCTTGGTAGCAGTTTGATAATAGAACAGTCAAACAAACGGTCACTGAAAATGTATTAATCTAGATTATAACATATATTTTTGGCCCAAAGTAGAATATAAGTACCGTTAAAAGAATTTATTTTGTGGTTTTTTCACCTTTCTCCAGTTGGTTGATATGTAAGCTTCAAAAAGATTTTGAACTACATGTTTCACTTTATAATGGATGAAACTTACAATTTCAGCCAGATGTTACAATGTACGTTATAAACAGTGAGTAATAGGATCTTATGGGTACCATACTTCAGTAACAAAAAAGTTCGGTACGTTCTGTCTTGGTTGCTCTCATCAAAACAAATCGCGGCCATAGGATTTCCATTCGAATTATCGTTCTCGATAAATCTCACATGCATTCCAACCAATCTATAATCTGCTCATAAGTCCTGTAATCTAAGAGTAAACAGACTGTGGAATGACAACTAAAGAATAGTAGATTCTACTTATCAGGGTGGCTACTATGTCTTAACAGTCAAAAGAGGACTTTGTCAGTCCCTCAACACTCTACAAAAAAAAACTTGTATTCTTTTCTATGTAAAAATGGCTAGCAAAGTCAACTTAGCCTTTATGTTCCTACAAGAAACCATTCAATGTCGTAATAAACCTACTCTCAATATGAATTTTTATGACAATAACTTCAAAAAATGTGAATATTGGAAGGGAGAATATTAAACTTCAATATCCAACTGATAATTTCCTTCTCTAGAACATACCAAATTATGCCACAGCCTGTGTATGTATGATCATTACATATTCATTACAGTTGTAATTTTATGTAGTTCATTAAAACAAATGAAGTCAGTTACATGATAAATTTGATTACACATCTTCCATACAATCTGTTAATTTTTTTTACACATATTCACATTCAAATAGTTATTAATTAGATTCATTTTCTTTGAATCCTACATTATAATTACTTGTAGTTAATTTTAATGAAAGGCACATATTTTTAGTTTTTATGGTAAATATACTGTGTGCAGTAGCAGTTTTGTTTCATGCATTAGAAGCTGTCAGCCGTTGTTCTGGCTCGGACCGCATTTTTTTTTTTTAGAATAACTGTAACCTGAGCGTGATTGGCGGGATAGAAGCCACCCTGTTATAACAAAACAAGGGAATAGTATTAAATATTCCTCTTTACCCTGTCAACTCAACCCAATCCAATCAAAATTGAGTCAGTGGTTTAATTTTCTGTACAAAGTAGGAAATACAGCGGTTAAAAACGTAAGCACATCACACCTTCACTATGGTTGCTTTTCCAAAGTAACAATATTGCACTAACGATTACTTCTGCTTTGACCAGCCTAAAAAAAATATAAAAAGGAACGTAAATTCTTTCGGATCAGACTTTCTTAAAATTATTGCATTAAATAAAAACAAATATAATTCATATTAAGATCTAAAATATAACAATAACATTATTGTTCTATGCATAAGCTTAAAAAAAAATTTCTAAATTGGTTTTTATTGATTAGGTCTAAAATAGTAGCAAGGAATTACCAGCCGATTCCCTAAAAATTGGTCAGCATTGTCAGGGATTAATATAAATGAGTAAATAATACTATAAATAAACCTAGAAGAGCGCTTTCGCGAGTTATTGGGATTACCAATCATCGATAAATAAGTTTAGCACTTATAGTGCCACACAATTTTCAGCGAAACGTCGGCTGGTAAATTAATTATTATTATTTAGGACAAAATCCTCGTGAATCATTTTAGTACATCGAACATTCAGTGATCTAGAAGCTATAGCAATAAAAAAAATATAGTTTTTATCAAATAATATTAATCTTGTGATACAGCTCACCAGCATATCTAAAATTGGTGCCTCATAAAGAAATATCTAAACTTTCCTCCTCCATAACAGTGCTACAGGTGAATTTCTGTAACTTATAGTTTTGAAAAGAATAACTATAAAGAAACATATATTTATTAATGATACACAAACTAATGAAATATTTATAGATTTTAGACTGAAAAAGAAATAATGCACAATTTTCTTTGTAAGGACATTAGCATCTTCAACATAAAAGAAATTGAGAACAGAAATTTTACTTGAATGTTTTTGCTCTTATTTTGACGTCACAAAACATTGTTGCAATTAAAGTTGTATAAAATAAATTTTCTATGTAATGGCGTTTCAGCTTTTTTTTTGCATTATTTGTTTTTGAATTATTTTAAACGGAATGCTTTCAAATCCAAGTTTTACATATTTCATCGCTTTTAAGTTGTACGAATATAGAACCAGACACGCTATAAAAATTTTACTAAGGTTATTAATAACATATATAAATGTATTAATACCACCTTAATATTATCAAACACAGTGTTAAAAATCCCATATATAAATTGTGCGTACTATATACATGCTTTGTTAAACAAGACTGAGCAGTTCCTGTCTATAACTTTCTTCTCAAGAACTTCGTCTTGCCTAAAAAAGTTCTTCAGAAGAAGCTTATAGACAGAAACTACTCAGTCGTGATCAACAAAGCATGCATGTCCAAAGGACTGCTGCCAAAATATACTTCCTGAATATGAATATAAGTGCTGAAGAATCAAAATAAACAAGTGATGCAATAAATAAAGGATAAAACCAGAAGGAAGCAGGAAAACAATAGAAGAAATGCTCTGAGGCTTTTCACTTTATGTCACCACAGAATAAACAGAGTAAAAACAAAGAAGGTAATATGACAATTTAGAAGATTGTAATCTAAATCAACAATTTAAAATATTGAAATTTTTTAATGTGAAGATATGCATTTAAAATAATTTAACTGCTATATTTTTACGATCATTATATCAGTATCTGGTAAAAAAAGCTGTGATTTGTTATTAATGATCGTTACTGTTACTGCTACATGAATACATTGCATTACATGAAGGTTAGAATTGGATTAAGAATAACAATTTTGTTCATCACACCTAGTCTTCCTAATAATCGAATATCAATGTCTTTTACAAAGATTATAAAAATGGTTTGTGCAGATCAATTCTGTTATGATTTCTGTAAAGAAATAAATTACTGAAGTAGTATATTAGACATTTCTAATATTACAATGAATCAACAAATAATCTGAAATCATAGACTGTTTTTTAATCATAGTGGAGCCAACAAATGAAAATACTCGTAGACTAATTTGTAAAAGAAATGTTCATTATGTTCAAAAAGAATTTTTAAATATTCCAGTGAACGTTCATCATTGAATGAAACAAAAGAACATTCTTCAAAGGAAATTTGTTCATCAGACGAACACACTCCAAAAATCATCTACCAAACTTCATTTAACAATTTAGTTAAAAAAAAAAAAAAATTTCGATCAATCAAAGACTTTAAGTAAACATTTTCAAAACCCATTACACAGGAAACAAAGGAAATCAAATGATTCCATTTGAAAGTGATGAAGAAAAGAAAAATTATTATGCTGGTAGAAGATTTCTGAATAAACTGAAAATGTCTTCAAGGCTAATGTTTGCGAGTTGAACAACAACGTGCACTTCAAGCTGATAGGATTTGTCGGAGATGGATTATAAACTTATCAAGTGAATTCAATGAACTGGAAAACCAATTTATACAGAGCCACTAAACTCAAAGAAATTCAAAATCCAGTATTCCTATTAACATAACGAAGATAATTTTTCAAGCAACTATGAAAAAAAATTGTAAGTTCATTCAATTGAATTTGTATATACCTATTTTATATATTTATTCATTTAAAAAATTCGAAATATACATAAACATAGATTAGAATTGTTACTAAAGTATATAAAAAAAAACAGATAAATAATATAAGCCCAATACGTTCCTATAACTTTAATTTATAGGGGGGTGGATAATAAGCAGACTAAAATCACATTGCAGTAGAAATGCAGAGGCCCGAAAGTAACGAGGCACTTTTTTTAATTTAATTTAAGAGATTAAATTGAAAAACGAAATGGTAATTTAATTATTAGTAATTAAAAATTAGGAATTACTTAACTGACAATGAGAATGGGATATAGTTACCGACAGAGAAAATATATTATACATTAATAACAAAATTTGAGCTAGAAGTATTTCGCGATAAGCACTTCAGTCTTGTGTAGCTAAAGAGAGGCATTCTCAAATTCTGATATTTTTATGCTCTTATCTTCAGTAGAAATTTCTGACAGAAATATATAGCTTTTAGCAGTTCTCAAAAGTAAGTTACTGTTTTCTATCATCTAATGCAACTATTTCTATAATTGATTTTGTTTTATAAACGTATTAACATTTTGAAAAATAAAATTCTAATGGTAAGAAGAAAACAAATTTAAGTTATTGTATAAAATTAAAACTATGTTCAAAGCATGCAATATAATTTAGTAAATAATTATTTATATGGAGCTAAATTTGAAAAATATTATTTAACCGTTTTCATAAAAGGAAGGGATTATGAAAATTCTGTTATTAAAAGCCACATTGAAAAAGTGCAATATACGAGTATTATCCATTAAAGCAGGACAATATTAAAAAAAAACATCGCACAAAAAAGCACGGAACTCTAGTTTTGAGTGCTAAATCACTATCTGATTTTGATATTAATAAAGTAGCACATCAAGGAAGAGCTACATCTAACATATATAGTATGTGACCACTTTTACAGGCTTTTGATTATGCTTTATTAGAGACTCTTATGAGCGGAAGAAGGTTCCCGACTAATAATTTCGTTTTATCATGGTTTTATAAATGTACATAACTCAAGCTGCGTAAATTTAGATCACCCAATGATTACCTGATAGAAGCAAATTTGATCATATCTTGATCATATGTAAGTTTGTCATGTACAAAACATCTCTTTTTTTAAAAAAAAAATTTACCAGCGCTTAAATTCAAATAATTCAAATGTTTATCATTAATAACAGTTCAGGTAACCAACATCCTTCTGTTTGTTTGCAGACAACTTCCAAAGAGTGTTTCTCACACTAGTCATCTATTCCTGGCAATAGCGAAGCTCCCTGATATTATCTGGAGATTAGCTATTATGGCCTGATATCATGTGCAATGTTCCCTCTAAGCTGTGTACTTGTGCACATTCTCGGCGCACAAAAAAATCTACCCAGTGCATACAAAAATCAACAAAAACGTCATTGATCAATATATGAATATTTTAATGTGAGCAAAATGTTATGTCTGAAAGGTTTATATGTCTCATATCTTCCAGAACAAGACCCTAAGCCAGGCCAAAGCAGGACTCTCACATGTAACATCTACATATTCAATTTTTCCAATCTTTGCCTTTTTTTTAGTGGTGATGTTGCTCACAGTGTCCCTCAGTTTGCTCAGGGAGGTTGTGTGTATACTAAGATACGGGAAAAATTAGAAGGAACATTGATCATTTATATAACCTACATATGTAGAGCATGTGCAAGTACTTACATGGCTAAATAAAAGAGTAATCTAATGTTTCTAAATCTAACAGTTGAAACAATATGTCAATAACAGTGACTGTTTTGGTATGCATCGCGCTCCCAGCTTCTACAGCCATATCGCGTATTAATAACAGTGACCGTTATTGACCCAGTTTAGTTACTCTCACAGCATTAACTTAAGTTCCTACTCTGTTACTTAGTTCTCCGACAATCGCATGGTTTAACTGCAAATACAACCTCAAAACTTTAAGAGCCACACTGAACAATCTGGCTGGAACCCAACAATAGTGCGGTGATTTTACGCCATAGATTGTCAGTATTGCTTCATGTCAGATGTGGTGAAAAATGTGCTCTCGAAGTGCTTCGCAGTGAATATATCATACACTATATTTGAGTCTGACAACTTAAATAGTGTCGATAAAGGCAAGATGTTTTTAAAAAAAAAAACATGTTTTGTATATGATAAACTTACGTATGGTCAAGATAGGATCAAATTTGCTTCTAACAGGTAATCATTGCGTACCTGTTGGGTACGAAAAATACAGAGACAAGAATTAAATCATTATTAGTAATACTAATTTGTTATAGTAATGTTTATTGATGTAAAAGAAATAAAACTGATATTATCCTTTCTTTTAAGTATAATACAAAATGAAACTTGGAAATCTAGATTTCTTATTAACTGACCGGCTTCTATTTTCTTTTGTTATAACCACTTAATTATCAACGTTCAAATGACTGGTCCGAATTAAATACGTGACTTGTGTTCCTCAGAGCATTCCTAACTGATTCTTGTATCTGACACGAGTTCAGTAAAAACCAAGTCCTACCTTTATCGCAAAAACTCGCTCATTATTCTTAACAAAAACCTGTTTCCTAAATTCCTATATCCTTCCTTATTCTTGCAATATTATTGTTATTATTATGTCTATGTAAATTATAATATTAATTTATTATAATTTAATAATATAATTATTAAAACCTGCATGATTTTCTCTTAATATAGAAATATTGCACTAGAATATTTGTTTTAAGTTTTGTTATGCACTCGAATTGCATTTCTGTTGTATTTCATTTGAAAATATCAACACACAAAAAGATATTTATGGCTATTAAGCCCTAAAATTTGTTGCCCATGAGTTTCATATACTTTAATTTACCAATCTAATTGTTAAGATTGGCTGTTTCATTTAGCTCTCTGATGATGTTGTAACGAAAGGCCTTAGAGCATTTTAATTAATTAATATATATATATATATATATATATATATAATTATTTATTTTAGGTTATAGGAAATGAATCACTTTAGTTTGTTTGACTACAACTGTACCATTTTTTCCAAACAAATGGAATTAATTTTTTTTCATTCAGTTATTATTGAAGTTGAAAGAGCTACAATAATTGATCTCCTGTCATTTCATCATTTACTGTCATCCTTTCACGAGATCATTGGCTTTTATTCATCATTCATTGATATTACTTTGTAGTTCAATATTTATGACCAGATCAATGTATATTTTGTTGTATAATTCCATAGGAATATAATAAATGAATCATTGTGATAGTAGCAAAGATGATCAATTAATTAACGCGAGAATATTTCATTTGAAAAACAAGCAGATTGTTGTGAATAGATGTATATTAAACTCAACAACACAATTATTACCTATTTTTATTGTAAGGTAATGGATTCATGAATTTATTTAAAGTTGAAATGTATCTTCAAAAAAAAGTATAATCTTATTTAGCCTTCCTCTTTTATTGTAACTTTCGGGGCCATTACAGTTAATTTATTGAATAGAATGAAGCACGTTTTCATTATAAGATAGTTCAAAACAATCTACTTTAGTGTCTCATTTATTCTTTTCATTAATGGTATTTCAGAAGTGGAAAATCTCATAATATTATGCTTAGGTTATTTAATATGGAAATTTCTCGTTCTATAATTAGTATCTAAGAGGAAAGGGACAGTTTTTCAGCTCTTTGAAAGTACTGCATAATACTTCAGTCTAGACCATAACCTTAGATATCTTTTTATGAGATGTACACAGTGATATACACACACGGTAGAATGTAGAACTATCTAACACGAGAGAAATAACTAACTTGTAAGGAAGGCTCTAACAAAGGACGTACAATAACACCTTACTAAAGTACTAAAGAAAACATGTGAATTTCAAGTCAACACGGGAGTACCAGTTAAAAGTTAAAGAGGCAAAACTCTCATAATGAGAAGAACTTATTATTTAGAAGAATTCAAAGAATCCTTGGAATTTTATATACAAAATACCAACATGAATAGTAAATTCAATAACAGTAATCTTAACTTTAAAAGACCTGATTCTACGTTTACATCACACACTGAAAACACAGATGTAGTATCTTCTACACTAAAGTAATGTAGAAACACTACTACAATATTTTTTTTACCAATGGACACTGAAGAAAGTGACGATGAAAAATAGAGAAATGAAGACTAAAAGTCAGAGAAGAAATTGACACGACAGATGACCCTGGACATCATAAACCTAAAAAACAAAACAATCTTACACTCCTACAAACTGAATAAAGCTCCAGGATTAGATTGCCTCGCAAAAGACATATTGGTGAATATTTTAAATCAGATCCCTGTATCAACAACCAGGATGACAACAAATGCCTCTGTAGAGATGTATTTCAACAATTTGGAAAAGATCCAAAATGGTTTTAATTGAAAAACCTGTTAAGTCTGATTTAGACACTAGAAAAATGTAGGCCCATATGTTTGATCTCACCAGCTGGAAATTTAGAACGAGTGGTGATAAACCAGGTAGAAATTACCCCAAACAAATTCAAAATATTACGTTATTGGTCAGTTAAGAATAGGGAGCTAAGATATAACAAAAAGTAAGGTAAGAAGGTAAGAGAAGGAGTTAAAAATTACAAAAAAAATTGTAATTTCCCTAAAATGTGTTTGGAAAGGAAGGAGAAACATCCAGCCGATAACCGTATCGAGACAGGCCAGGCAAACCTAAGTTCCTCCACAAACAGCCGCAACCAGCCTAGCCTGAACAAATCATATGCCTCATAACATAAGAAGCAAACATCATAATAGGAAGACAAAGTTGCCGTATTTCACTAGGGCAAAAAAAAGCCTTTAAAAAGGCAGGTGCTAGCCGGAAGAAGAAAAAAGGAGTTTTGGATCAGCTCTCAAACCTGTGAGCGACTGAGCAGACTTTCCACCCGTGGACGCCAGCCCAAGACCAGGAACCGAAGGTAGCAACTAAATCTGCTGTGCCACCACAGTTAAAGAAAACCAATAAGGGCGGACTGCCAGCGTGCAAACTAGAGGACTTTCAGCCCCCGGACGCCAGCACAGTCTAGCACCCCGCTCAGTTAGAGTCTGTCTTAGTTCACGCCATGGAGGTACAACTACCCAGGCATGTTAAGCCTCCTCACTACGACAAACTAAAAGCACACGTGAGTGGGAACCTAGTTCAAACCAAACCGATACAATATTTTTTATTTGTTCGTTTTATCTTAGCTTTATCAACTTCTAAGTCTCTGTTTCGCTCATGAGGTTTTAATGCATTGTTTGCATGAATCATGTACCCCTTGATGGATGATGGTTCAACACCTGATTCAGTTCAGCCAGACAGTCTGACTATATCTCTTTCTCTTCTCTTCTCATTTACAACTGATTTCCTCTTGATGACACATATTGTTCTGAAATATCAGTCACAATAGCGTTGAGATATGCTATTATAAATGTGTATCTAGTATTGTGTGGCTTTGAATTAATATGCAAATCGAAAATATATAAAGAAAATAATATATGATTTCGAAAAAATGAAAATATTTCTGCATTGACCATTTTTTTTTTAATTAAATTTGTAATATAATAGAAGTGTCAAATAAAATTATTCGTCTTACTGCACTTATTAAATTTTTAAAACTGCCAACACAGGTCTGAGTGAATTGAATTTGAGGAAGCCCCTAAGATTGAGAAGGGTTCCAATCTATACTAGGCTAGATGCATTTCCGATGAGGCTGGGATGCGCACAGGGTAGGATAATGGGTCCTAATCTATAGAAGGGCGTAAGGGTGTGATTGATGAAGGTTCAAGGGAGATGGATCAAGGATTGGAAATAAGCCAACGTTTTTGGTAGTAAATATTCACCTCCAATGTTTATAAAGCTCTAACATAGATAAAATTCTTTATCTTTAATAATAACTTGTCATAGCTTAAAAGTTGCCAAATACTTTTACATAATAAATACTTCTACATAAAAATGTTTATACATGTTTAAAAAAATACATAGAAAAAACTACTGCACTTGATTTTCTATAAATGCAATAGATATTTAGTAAATCATGACTGTCAACAAAGATATACATTTCCAATTAAAACATTTCTATCATAAAAAATTAATATACAACAATTTCATTTTAAACATTTTACATAACTGATAGGATTCTAAAACCAACAAAAGGTCAAAGCTGTAATGTAGTAAAAAGGTTAAAAGTAAAATAATAATTTATAATTTACTACTAATGGCAATGGTCGTTAAAAATATAAAAGAAAAATATTAATACAAATACATAAGCAAGATAAGTTATTTCAACCTTAGAAGCAAAAATTAAATGTTGAACTTTTAGAGTTTAATTGCTACATTTAAAATTCTCCCATATATTTACGGTCTATTATATCTCTGTTTCAATCTTTTGAATAATGATGCCTTCCTAACAAAAAGAACTTACAAGTCAGTAAAGAGAATGATTCATTATCCAATTGAATTTCTTTACTCCGTGACTGCTCCCGGACTGCCTGCTCATGACTTAAAATTTAAAGTAGGTACACCAATTATGATGTTACGAAACCTGAGTTCTCCAAAAATGTGCAACGGGACACGCTCCGAATTCGTGATTTGCACAAATACGGCATAGAGAATGATATCATGATTGGGTATGGTACTGGGGAGTCTGTGTTTATACCACACATACCACTGATACCTAGCAACTGTTCCTTTCAATTCAAACAGTTGCAATTTCCAACCGTTAACAAGATCCGTTTCAACAATTCTATAAATAAATATTCAAACTCAACACTTATTTCTTCCTTTTGGCTTAAGTCACCCTTATTATTTTTTTTTTTCTTTTTCAACAAAATACTGGTCTTAGCTACACAAGTTCCACTTTTTCCTCAAGCTCTACATTGTGATAACTTCTATCTAATTCACATGATAATTCGTCATTTCTTCTCAATTCACTTCAGGTTTCTAAGACACCACCTGCCGAACCTGTCAAAAATAAAATATGTGAAATTTATTCCTGTTCATATCTTTAAATTGAATTTCAAATTTTATTCAAACGTATTACTGCAGCAGCAAGAAGAAAAGCAAAAATATTTAAAGACATTTAGGAATGATGTACATTTGGAAATCATCTAACAATGGTGCTGATTTTCCGTCCCCTAAACTCAATAACACTCTTGCAAACGTATTAAATGCCTCTCTCTTAATGAACCTCCAACTCCTGATGTTGCATAACACTTCCTTAAATTGTTTATCTCTTACAGTCTACAGAAAGTTTGAAGCAATGATTTTCTCAACATTCAAACTCCCAAAAGCAATCTGATATCTTCTGAATGTTCCGCTAACGTCCTTAAAGATAATGTCTTCATCATTCTCCTTGCTACATGAGAACTTGGTGCAAATTTTAATCCCTTAATTTACTTCCCTAGGTTAGAATATCAGATTTCCATCGCAATATAGACTCCTAACTTAATAACTCTTCATACAAACCTTCGAATGATGATATCAAAACCCTTATTTCTTAACATCTTCGATGTTCTAAATTCTAGTTTTTCCAAATAGATTACTGTTAAATTCTATTTTATAGAATTTCCTTCTTCTAAATTCTATAAAACTATTTGAAGTTCTTATTCTTGACTCTTTTGCAGGCCAATAATTTCTAAATGTTTTATTTTCCGGACTCATTAATAGTTTTTTTTAACTATTGTACATTTTTTTAGACAGTCCTAATACTTTAAACAGACTACTTACTTCCTAGATTCTTAAATTACATTTCCAAACTCCCAGCTTATATCACTCTGAGGTTGGATGCTCTCCAGTATTTCTCTGATTGCTAAACTCGCTTCTCATTCCAACCATCCATGTAATCATTAGCTAAGCTATTTTATCCTGAAACAAAATGTCTTACGGTATAATGGTTCCCATTACCTTTAAACTAAAGGTTTTTCAATAGTTTCAATATTATTTATTACTTCTTATACTTTGTGCCCTTTCAATAGTTTCAATATTATTCATTACTTCTTATACTTTGTGCCCCTAAATCTCATTTTGTAATAAAAAAGATTTTTTTTTGTTCATTTTAACTCTTTTAGTTACAGTAGATCTCCTTATACATCAAACCGAATGTTTTACTGTCTAGCAATAGTTCTACCAATGAGTTTTTAAAAGTCCTATAATTTTTTTAAAAGGTATGAAATAGTGTGAGAGTTGTAGTATTAAACAATTCTACCCATTTCACTTTCACTCTTAAGAAAAGCAGCTTCATTATACCCTCTAGAAAAAACATCCACTTTTCGTAACTGAGTCTACCAACTCAGCCTAGACTTATTATAATGATTATATATATAGAAGATAGATATTTATTTATATATAGAAGAATATCTGTTAAATATTTTTAATTCACTTCTCAATCGTTTATCAAATGATAAAGAGAAAATAAATAAAAAATGATAAAGAAAAATTAATGTCAAAGAGAAAAAGATAAAAGCCTCCCGTTTTTACGTATAATACGAAATAAAAATGGCAATATCTGAACATACTGACATACTAACTAGTGCTGGACCATTATAATTATGACATTTAAAGAACTTCATGTAACAAAAATGATTTACAATAGAAGTGAAACAGTTTTATATGAATATTACTTATTAAATCCCCTTTACAAATCAAATAAAATTAAGCAATATTATAAGATTATTGAATTCTTTCATCACTTATTAATTAAATGAGTGGCTAGATTATAATTAAAATGACATACCCGGCAATTTTCCTGGAAGAATTGTTTTCCTCAGAAGTTGGTAAACGAGGTATTTGTGTGTAGAACAGCAACTCGTACACCTCTTCAGTAATTTGGATTGATGCTTCAGGAGAGAATAAATGGAAAATGATGAGGGGAAAAGATGACTATCGATTACTTAGAATAAAAGTAAGACCAATAAGTGAAGTTTCATTTGGTGTTACTCGGGCTTGATGAAAAGCATCACGATCGTAAATCTGCTTCGTAAATATTTACTTCAATTCAGTAGAATTCTTATTTGGTTCCACCTTGACGGATGAAAACACAGAAACTCCTGCAATGTGAAACCAAGAATCCTTGGAAATATGACACACAATAGCTATCAGACCAGAAGAAACTGTATTCCAGTTTCAAAGAACCGCCGATCTTTGATATGCCGTCTTTTTCCCAAAATAAGACATCCCTAGCGTGAAAATTAGTCCTAACGTGATTTCTGGGACGTTTTGGACTATAAGCCCTCCCCAGAAAATATGCCCTAGTTAAGATAATGTGAAAAATATAATTCTTTAAAAAATTTCTGTTGTATGTAATAGATATCTCTAGCTGTCGTAATATTTCAGAGAATTCTTTGGAACAAAATATTCCAAGAAATTCCTTGTTTGCCTCTAAAGTTCGTTTCAAGGAGGCTACTTAGACAAGAAGTATTAACCACAGCTATATTGCAAGATATGAGAGATTCAGACCAATGATTCTACAGAAAATAGATTTGGAGGAAAATCAAAACGGAATTCAAAATTTTGATAATTTATGACGATGTTCCAGAAGATAATATGACTGTAATCGAATAAATTTAAATTTCTGTATAAAAAGAAATATTAAACGAAAATATGTAAATCTACTTAATGTACTTGAAGCCCTCCCCCGAGAATATCCCCTAGCACGGGTTTTGATCTAAAAATAAAGTAAGACAGTGTCTTATTTTCGGAAAAAGACGGTACTTACCCTTTTAGGTGTTCATTCAAAAAAAGAGAAAGCCCAAGCCCATTACAGTCTATCCTCTCTACTATTTCCTTAACAACTAATAGTCTACCGACTGAGCTAGACTCGAATAATTGAAATAATATAAATTATAAAAGTAGTAATCATTCTAATGGGTCAGAAATGTGAACAATTTTACATGAGAAAGTTGCTAACTTATGGTTAATAGTGATTAGTAGGATATTAAAACGTCCAACTGTTACCATCTATGTTTAGTTTCATTTCCTGGCTTCATTGCTTAGTCTTCATTTAATTTATAGAAATAACTTACTTTTCCTTTCGTTACTTAAACCTGATGAATATTTGCATAATCTTTTATGCATGTTCTATATCGTATTCAGATATCCTTTTCTGTACAATTTCATCTAGTCTCAATAGCCTCAAATTCGATTTCAGAAATGTATAAGAGAATTTAAGTTGCTGTGGTTTAGAATTCAATGGTCTGCTTCACAAATATTTGAAAGTTTTCATTAAAAGCATTTGACATGTTTGTAACACATACAAAAAAATACTAAATACAAACAGACTAATTTGTTGTAATACTATTAATATATGTTTTATGTGTTAGCTGAGAGAAAACAAAATTTACTGCTAACTAATCATGAGATTTACATTTAAGTATTAAATTTCAAATAATCTTAATTGGTCCTCATTAACGTTGATTTTATGATCTGATTATAATTTTCAAACAGAATATTACTTCTGATAAAACTACAATGGTTGTTAGGAACAATAATTCAAGTTAGGAAAGAAGAATGAATAGTTTTATCAGAATATTACTTCTGATAAAACTACAATGGTTGTTAGGAACAATAATTCAAGTTAGGAAAGAAGAATGAATAGTTTTATCATGTATATCTCCTTCCTTGATCAACCAATACTTGCCTTATCCACTTACTTGAGGGAAACTTTAATTATTAGTGTATTTTGCTAGACTTATAGCTCCATATGGAATTGGAAAATTCGATAAAGAGGAATAAATATATCATAATCTTCTGAAGAAAACTAAACTTTACTCTGACAGACAAATAAAATCCAAAACATGTCAAATGAAGAAGGAAATGTACAATTTAACTTGATTAATCCTACTTTAATAGTTAAAAAAATGTTTATTAAATTCCATTATTAAGAAAATTTATTTTATTGATTATTCTATCTATATTATAATTAAAGTTATGGGAATCGTAAAAAAATTGTGATAAGAATTTGAAAGAATTTAGTTATGCGGAAATTTATGTATTCATACAGTTCTGTGTCACTTGATATACAACTGTTTGTATATTAACTGCAATTAAAACTTTAGTTTTTAATTAATAACTTTTGTTATGAAGAGTTAAACAACATTTTTAGTCTAAATCCTAGTTTTAAGAAGTATTGTCATATGTTAATAGTTGCATTGTTATAAGAATAAGCATAGTAATCTTGAAAGTGAATTACATTTTTCTTTTTAAGGAAGGACTCTGCTGGTTTCCCCCAGAACCCATAATTCATTCATGCCTTCATAATATTTTACGCGTTAGTTATTTATTTAATTTTCTGCTAACAACTTTCATAACCATATTGAGGTTCTCAGAGTTTAATAGTTGATTAAAAATGTAGCAGTGCATACTGTTTCTCAGTTAAGAATAGCAATTAACAGCTTTATGGAGAAAATATTATAGAGATGTCACTTTAGCACGATGGAAATTTTATTTCTTTTACTCTAAATAAAAAATTCCACATTTTACAATTAAAAATCTAATGATAAGAATTGTACAAATTTTTAATGAAAGAAAAAAAACAATTAGGTCATCAAGCATTGTGGAATGAACTTCCTCCTTTAGGCAAATAATGACTATTTAGTATACGTATATTAACGATGGAAATAATACAGTAAACTGCATAAACTAAGAAACCAAATCTTAGGTTTTCTGTTACTAAACAGATTTTAGTAAATAAGAATGAAAAATTATTCAAAATACGATTTGTTCTAAATACAACTTAATTTATCTTTAAAAATTGTCTGTAACTAGCATGTTTCGTAGAATCACCACAACAGAACCTGAGCTTGCATAGCCTACGTCTTGAATTTTTTGTTACTTCTTGTTTACAGATTCAAAGAAACATTTACTTAACTACCCTCTAAACAATAAGTAATTGGTCCATCGCCAATTAATTTGACGCTAAGTTTACATAAAAATATGCTTACTAATGAAATTTGATTTGTTTGTATTAAAGAATCAGTTGGACAAAATTAGAGTTAAATTCATGCGTTTCATCATTACCACAGAGGTCAGTATTATTAATATTAAACACATAATATATCGTCTTACCTCGTACATTACTGCCACAGCCCTCGGACCGGTTTCGGGTGTCACCCATCTTCAACACGAACTGATCTACTAAATAGAGTAGATCAGTTGGTATTGAAGACACGGTGACACCCGAAACCGGTCCGAGATCTACGGCGGTAATGTACGAGGTAAGACGGTATATTATGTGTTTAATATTAATAAAATTAGAGTTATTAGAGTTATATCTCTAATATATAACCAGCATTTATTATTAATATTGCTTTTAATACCTTGTTAGAGATTCTTGTTTTGTGTAAAAAAACAAGTAAAACAATACAAAAATTATAAAACACCGTTGTAAAAGAAAACAAAGTTTTCATGATCGAATAAATTTCGTTTTTGTTAGAGAGTTAAGTTATAAATATTAAATGGACAAACTGTTAAATTTAAGCTGAATTCTGAGTAGTTACGGAAGCTGTTTTAATGAAACATTCGAATGGAATTCATTTAAATTTTTCCCTTTTTTTTGTTTTTTGGTTTCTGAATTGAAAGTTTGAGTATTGTTAATTGATGCACTTAAGCATTAAATGTTTAGGATACTTACAGATTTTAATAAATTTATATTGTTTTTAAATGTTCAACCTTATAAACAATGAAAAATATGTTAGTTTAACTATTTAAAAATGTTTAAATATGATATTGATTAGGATGATAAATTTTAATAACAACCAGTTTTTTTTAATGTTATAATTTTATCATCACAAATTTAGACACATGCTAACAGTAATAAAGAAAAAAAACCTAACAACTACATATTTTACACGAACGTTAATTATTAAAATGGTTTAATATAAGATAATTATGATTCGTTATTAATTAAAAACTCATCCGCATGATCGTTGTTAGTGTATGTTTTAATGTGAAAAATCTAATACTATGCAGAGTACTCACAACAAATTTACTCCTGAACAACGAGATGTAACAAAACACCAGATACGACAAAATAATAGTAAACTAATTGGTTTAATGCATTGACAATTATAGTTTACAGAGTATATTTTTTGTGTATTTTATGAGGGTGGTTTGATAAGTCCGTGACTTTTTGAATAAAACAAAAATTTTTCGGCAAAGAAACATTTTATTTTTCTACGTACTTAGTCACCTTTTAGCTCGATACATTTAGTCCAGCGTTTTTCTATTTTTTTTTATTCCCTCCAAATAATACGTTTTCTCAAAGCTCTCAAAAAACGGGTTTGTTTCGGTAATGACTTGTTCATTCGACTCAAATCTCTCACCGCCCAGCCATTTCTTTAGATTTGGAAATAGAAAATAGTCGCAGGGGGCTAAATCAGGAGAATATGCTGGATGGGATGGGTAGCAGTTTGTATCCCAATTAGTGGATTTTGGCCATCGTGACTAGACAAGTGCATTGTCTTGATGGAACAGCGCTTTCGTCTTTCCAAAATGCGGCCGTTTTTGCTTCAAATCAACGTCTAATCTGTTCAAAAGCTTTGAATAATATTCACCACGATGTGAATAACACCATGTGCTTCCCAAAAAACTGCGGCCATAATTTTGTTGGCTGACAGACTCGGGGTTGGCTTTCTTTGGTCCACGTTCGCCCACAGAACCCCACTGTTTCGATTATTCCTCGGTCTCTGGCAAGTTGTGATGGATCCATGTGTCGTACAAAGTAACAAAACGGCGCGAAAATTCGTCCAGATTACGGCTGAAGGGTCGTACTTAATACTTAATACCAATTACTTAATTGGTCAAGTGTGAGCAATCACGACACCTAACTCGCGGAGAGTTTTTTTAAGTCTAAATATTCGTGGAAAATTTGATGTACCCGTTCGTTTGGATGCCTACAGCATTAGCCAACTCTCGCACTTTCATTCTCCGATCTATCCAATATCATTTCATGGATTTTATCGACGATTTCCGGCGTGATCACTTCTTTTGGTCGACCTGAACGTTCGGCGTCACTAGTGCTGGTACGACCACAACGGAACACTGTAAACCACTTCTTAACCATTGAAATTGCTGGTACCGAGTCCTCGTAGTATTTGTCAAGTCTTTCCTTAGTTTCAGTGATGGATTTTTACGTAAAAATTAATGCTTAATCAGCAAACGAAATTCACTTTTTTCCATTTTCGTAAAAATACACGAGGTTGCTCCTTTGAATGACTATCAAACACCGACTGCACGTAGTAGCTGGCTCATAATTGGATAGTTGTCCACTATGGTAATGGATTGCAGATGACGGCAGCACTGTTGCATTTGGAGTAACTGCGCGGGAAATTCAAAAAGTCACTGACTTATCAATCCGCCCTCGTATATGAGTAGAATAATATGATTTGGAACGTAATGAATTAATTCTTTCAAGATTTTTATTACTTGCAATTTATTTTAGGCTACTTACAGATTAAAAGTGAAAGGAATGTGTTATACATTATAATATTAACATTTTAACAAATATAAACACTGCTATTCTTTATTATTTTTGCAGCTTTATTAAAGCTTTTACAAGATTTAATTTAATAAAAAAGTTCAATTAGTTCTTTCTTTTATGTTAATGATTTTCAAAATATTTACAGTTTTTTGTAGTCTGAATCATATCTGATGTTTCTATTTCCAGTGAGCAACAATAGAGTGCTACAAATATATTTATTTTGGACTAAAAATGCCAGAAAAATGTATTGAATTATGACATTTTGAAAATTAATTGAAAGAAATATAGTATTACATTAAAAGAATAAAATGAATAAGTTTAGAAATGGAAACTTTAAAACAACTTTCAGCAATATTAAGAACACAACGTTTAAACAATGATTCTGACCAAAAGTTAAATTAAACAATTAAAAGTTAAGCAATATAAAATTACACTAACAGATACAGGCAACGGATACTTAATTAACTTTGTCAGTTTGTCACGTGAAAAGTTAATAAAGGATGCTGCTTACACTAAACAAATTAAAAGACCACAGATGAAAATGAATACTAGACTATATACCAAAGCCTAGTAAAACTCAACATTCAGTTGTACCTTTCTATCCTCACTCCTAAAAATAAAACTGCAGCTATGTAACAAAAATGTTCGTCCTAATAATTGAGAAAAGCAAACAAACTCATTCTAGTCAGTGGTGGGATTCAAATTTTTTAAGAACCGGTTCGTGCAAACCGGTGCTTAAAATATTATGAGTTCTGAAACAAAATTGTTTAGTTATATATATGTAGGCTATATACATGCGCAAATTACGTTGTCATACATGCACAAGTTACGTGAGTCATGAGATACTAAAGGAGTTTGATAGTGGGCTAATTAATACAGTTCTAAATAGGGATTTACGTAATTTTAAAAACCGGTTTGCCAAACTCTTAATATTTTACGTACCGGTTCGGACGAACCGGTGCAAACTGACTGAATCTCGGTGAATCCCTTCACTGATTATTGTAAGAAGATAGTCACGAAGAGAAGTTGTCAACCACACTCTCTAATCGTTCACAGAACAACGGGAGAGCCTAGAAAATTTAAATGGCTAAAATACGATACCACCCTTAACCTCTAACAAATTTCCTCTTTTCTGAGATGAATGTCGAGAGATCCAGAAAGATTTTGGAACTCCTCAGTGGCAAATGTTTCTATACCCAAACATTTTGTAACAGTCTCTCCAAATACGCAAAGTACACTCAAGCATACCACCATAGTGATTATAAACATCTTAAGAATTTGTCACGTTCAAGTTATAATTCTATAGGGCAATGCTCCATAAATAATAGTAGCAAATACATACTAAACGTCTTTAACAAAGAGTAGGTAACCTTGAAAGTCCTCTGTTGAACAGAGAGTGTTGTATAAAAATACTCACGATCTGTTTGGCTAGTTTTTGGTTCAGCTCTATCTAAAGTTTTTTAAGAGGAAATTGACTTTTTGATTGCCATTTGCGCGTTATGATACAAACCGTTATTGTAATATCTAACATTACAATAAAGTTATTAAGGAAGATAAACTCTATTTCTTTGTGGGATGGTGCTACTATTGCCCTTATCAAGAACATATACAATAGAAATTTAAGAGTTCTAATTTAAAGAGCGAATGGTGCTTTCTAATTTGAAAATAAAATGTTGCTCATAGTTTCCCACTTGTCAATATAACAACGTAGTCCTACTCTGAAGTCTTACTTAATTGAATGCACCTCAGGTTATTCAATCATGACGGCTAGGAAGTCTTAATTTAGAAGTTAAGTCAGAAAACGGAACTATACAGAGACAACACTGAGCAAAGCCATTACACTTTGTGTCAAGGTGTAACACATATTGCAATATTATTTCTCGGGAAAACTTTAATGGACTTATTGGGAGTCGTCTATTCCCACAATCATCAAAGAAGAGCTAACTCCCGACAGGGTATGTGAAACGTAAGCCAAGAAGATGGGTAATGCTTAAGTATGATATGTTATAAGCTTAACCAAACATCTAGATTTTACGTAAATAGCAGCCAAGCTGACTAGAATAATTAACAGTCATATTTCATTCAATGCCTATGGTAGAGTGGCTGGAAACCATTTGAGAACTCACTTCTTCAGCCCTCATGACTCAGTGGTCAAATGACCTCAAACCACAACCGTAGATACAGACTGGCCGAGGTTTATAAAAACACACACTAAATTGTCTTACCCAACAGATGTTCTACATGGGCATAAAAAAAACTGTGATTTTATTCACAAGACCCTTAGAATTCAAGTAAAAAGTAGAACTTTTGGATGAAGGCACTTCAAACCAAGCAAATATAAAATCTTATTCCGTATTAGTATTCTTAATACTACTAAACGTGTACTGCACCATAAATCTATTAACTCTATATTTAACAAACCACTTTCTATATAGTCAAATTTCAAATAGATTCTGTGTTGCTTGTGATATTTCTAACATGCCTACAGCTGTTTTAAATAATTCTTAAAGAAACATCTAATGAATTATTAATGCTACGCATGTTTTAAATGATTGTCACAATGCTCCCTAGATTGTTTATTACATGCATATTGTTGGTGCCACAGAGGTTAGTGAATAAGATATTATTATTAACCATCATACCATTTCTATCGCTGGTAGAGTCGTCCGAACGGTTTCACAATGGCTGCAAGTCCAATTGATGATGCAGGTATTGCGAAACTGGTCAGACGACTCCACCAGTGATAGACGAGGTATGACGGTTAATAATAATATCTTACATTATTTATTGCCAAGATATCTACTTAAGGAGAGAATTTTGGAGAGTTATTACATTAGCACTTAAATGTTATTACCAGACAATATTTTCCTCCTTTTAAATACAATGATTTTTTTTAATTAACTCTGTAAATAGGTCATTATAAAGCTAAACACCTATAACACGTAACATACAGACTACATAAACTACTGTTCCAAATAAATAAATCGCACTGTACACCTGCTTTAACATTTAACACCCGCATAACGGATAACAATCAACATTATCACCCTGATAATGTCCTGTTGATGTCAATGTTGACATCACTTCTCTCATCTTAAATTCACTGAAACCATCCCTATTTAGCTTGATATATGAGAGATTTAATTTATGATATATAACATCAATACCACAGTTAGGGTTTTCTGGAAATGTTACGTTGAATAATTGTTCAAAAAGTTAACATGTGTTCTTCGAAAATTTAAAATTTTAAAAAAAAATCTTGCCCATAATTAGTAAAAATTCTAACATATTTTTCTAGCAGTATAATGTTTTTAATTCTAAATATAGTAAACAAAATCTAGTTGAAATAATTATGTTTGAATATATTAAGTTTGCATTCAACTCTTTTGTAATTATTTTATTCACTAACAAAAATAAAGTACATATGAAAGTTCAATTCAGTTTTTAGTTGCTACTTAGTCGTTACTAACAAAATGTTGATGTATATCCAGGCTGTAAACGAAAGTAATTTGACGATGGTACTAATTTGTTGATTAGTTTGAATTTAGTGATAAGCTGAATTTGCAAGCAACACCACCTAATGGATGTAATTGGATAGCGTATGCTCAAATGATCCAGTTGTGGCATAATGAAACAAATTGAAGAGACAGAACTGTGCCGATAATAGGGAAGAATAATCATGTTTTCATAATTCCAACTAAAAAGAGATAACTTTCCTTCTTAAAATTAACCCTTTCAGCATAAACAGCTTTATATTTATTTAAAAAGTTTTTTGTTTATAATCTATTTTTTGAGGGATCTAAATTTCTTATAAATTTATATTCTGTTTTTATTTTTGGATGACTTACTTATGAAATAAAACACGTTACTTTAAAAAGTTGTTGTAATAGCAACAATGACAACAGTTACATTTTTTTTTAAATAAATTGCTGTATAACCTAATTAAATATACAACTTTTTAAAGAAATCAAGAATTATAATGTAATATAAAACTACTTCTAATAAACTAAATCAAATGTGAATAGAACACATATTTTGAAATTCCTGTTTTTGATTGATATTTTAAAAACAATGTTCTTATTGAAAATTATAAATTAATATTACATTTATTTTAATTATTTGTAAAGCTTTCACTCACCGGGTGAATTATTATTACTTATGAACTATTTGGAAGCTACCTCTGATTCCATTAAAGTCCTCAACCTGTAGAAGTGACAAATTATTGCTTTCCTACTCAGTTACTTCAGTTTTAGATAAATAAATTGTTTTTCTTTAAGTAGACAATTTGTTATTCACAGCCAATAACAATAGGAAGAATTTCAAATTTATTTTTTTATTCATAATACATTTTAATATAACTTAAAGAGAATGATTACTAAATCCACAGTTCAAATAAATGGTATGTATATCTTTGTAATATAAAATAAAATAAATAATTCGATAAAAAAATTTCTTTTTTTGGATTTCAATGCAGGGTCAAAAACAATTATGTAGGAGTTTGACAGGACCATTGATACCATCTTAACAAATTGAATAATCAATCGTCAGCTGTGCGATTTAAACGTAACTTTCATTAAAATTCAAATACTCTTTCAGCCTTTAGCCGAAAGGGTAAAATATATATATTTTTAAAAAGAAGATGTCAACATTTATCCATAACTGATTTAAATAACTGGCTTCCATTTTTGACCAGATAAATAACATGATTTTCTATTATGTTTGTCATATTTACGTATTAGTAATTTTTTTGTACTATAAATTCATAAGAGAAATGTAAATATGCTATAATATTAAATTGTATTGTTATTAAATAAAATAAATTTATATAGAAGAACTAAAATAGAGGTTACTATAGACATATTACTTAAATGTCCTATTTTATTTTGTTAATGTCAAATATGTCCAAATATGTCAAATTGTCAAATATGTTATTGACAAATATTATATGTCAAATATAATGGGTCAGAAATGTGAACAATTTTACATGAGAAAGTTGCTAACTTATGGTTAATAGTGATTAGTAGGATATTAAAACGTCCAACTGTTACCATCTATGTTTAGTTTCATTTCCTGGCTTCATTGCTTAGTCTTCATTTAATTTATAGAAATAACTTACTTTTCCTTTCGTTACTTAAACCTGATGAATATTTGCATAATCTTTTATGCATGTTCTATATCGTATTCAGATATCCTTTTCTGTACAATTTCATCTAGTCTCAATAGCCTCAAATTCGATTTCAGAAATGTATAAGAGAATTTAAGTTGCTGTGGTTTAGAATTCAATGGTCTGCTTCACAAATATTTGAAAGTTTTCATTAAAAGCATTTGACATGTTTGTAACACATACAAAAAAATACTAAATACAAACAGACTAATTTGTTGTAATACTATTAATATATGTTTTATGTGTTAGCTGAGAGAAAACAAAATTTACTGCTAACTAATCATGAGATTTACATTTAAGTATTAAATTTCAAATAATCTTAATTGGTCCTCATTAACGTTGATTTTATGATCTGATTATAATTTTCAAACAGAATATTACTTCTGATAAAACTACAATGGTTGTTAGGAACAATAATTCAAGTTAGGAAAGAAGAATGAATAGTTTTATCAGAATATTACTTCTGATAAAACTACAATGGTTGTTAGGAACAATAATTCAAGTTAGGAAAGAAGAATGAATAGTTTTATCATGTATATCTCCTTCCTTGATCAACCAATACTTGCCTTATCCACTTACTTGAGGGAAACTTTAATTATTAGTGTATTTTGCTAGACTTATAGCTCCATATGGAATTGGAAAATTCGATAAAGAGGAATAAATATATCATAATCTTCTGAAGAAAACTAAACTTTACTCTGACAGACAAATAAAATCCAAAACATGTCAAATGAAGAAGGAAATGTACAATTTAACTTGATTAATCCTACTTTAATAGTTAAAAAAATGTTTATTAAATTCCATTATTAAGAAAATTTATTTTATTGATTATTCTATCTATATTATAATTAAAGTTATGGGAATCGTAAAAAAATTGTGATAAGAATTTGAAAGAATTTAGTTATGCGGAAATTTATGTATTCATACAGTTCTGTGTCACTTGATATACAACTGTTTGTATATTAACTGCAATTAAAACTTTAGTTTTTAATTAATAACTTTTGTTATGAAGAGTTAAACAACATTTTTAGTCTAAATCCTAGTTTTAAGAAGTATTGTCATATGTTAATAGTTGCATTGTTATAAGAATAAGCATAGTAATCTTGAAAGTGAATTACATTTTTCTTTTTAAGGAAGGACTCTGCTGGTTTCCCCCAGAACCCATAATTCATTCATGCCTTCATAATATTTTACGCGTTAGTTATTTATTTAATTTTCTGCTAACAACTTTCATAACCATATTGAGGTTCTCAGAGTTTAATAGTTGATTAAAAATGTAGCAGTGCATACTGTTTCTCAGTTAAGAATAGCAATTAACAGCTTTATGGAGAAAATATTATAGAGATGTCACTTTAGCACGATGGAAATTTTATTTCTTTTACTCTAAATAAAAAATTCCACATTTTACAATTAAAAATCTAATGATAAGAATTGTACAAATTTTTAATGAAAGAAAAAAAACAATTAGGTCATCAAGCATTGTGGAATGAACTTCCTCCTTTAGGCAAATAATGACTATTTAGTATACGTATATTAACGATGGAAATAATACAGTAAACTGCATAAACTAAGAAACCAAATCTTAGGTTTTCTGTTACTAAACAGATTTTAGTAAATAAGAATGAAAAATTATTCAAAATACGATTTGTTCTAAATACAACTTAATTTATCTTTAAAAATTGTCTGTAACTAGCATGTTTCGTAGAATCACCACAACAGAACCTGAGCTTGCATAGCCTACGTCTTGAATTTTTTGTTACTTCTTGTTTACAGATTCAAAGAAACATTTACTTAACTACCCTCTAAACAATAAGTAATTGGTCCATCGCCAATTAATTTGACGCTAAGTTTACATAAAAATATGCTTACTAATGAAATTTGATTTGTTTGTATTAAAGAATCAGTTGGACAAAATTAGAGTTAAATTCATGCGTTTCATCATTACCACAGAGGTCAGTATTATTAATATTAAACACATAATATATCGTCTTACCTCGTACATTACTGCCACAGCCCTCGGACCGGTTTCGGGTGTCACCCATCTTCAACACGAACTGATCTACTAAATAGAGTAGATCAGTTGGTATTGAAGACACGGTGACACCCGAAACCGGTCCGAGATCTACGGCGGTAATGTACGAGGTAAGACGGTATATTATGTGTTTAATATTAATAAAATTAGAGTTATTAGAGTTATATCTCTAATATATAACCAGCATTTATTATTAATATTGCTTTTAATACCTTGTTAGAGATTCTTGTTTTGTGTAAAAAAACAAGTAAAACAATACAAAAATTATAAAACACCGTTGTAAAAGAAAACAAAGTTTTCATGATCGAATAAATTTCGTTTTTGTTAGAGAGTTAAGTTATAAATATTAAATGGACAAACTGTTAAATTTAAGCTGAATTCTGAGTAGTTACGGAAGCTGTTTTAATGAAACATTCGAATGGAATTCATTTAAATTTTTCCCTTTTTTTTGTTTTTTGGTTTCTGAATTGAAAGTTTGAGTATTGTTAATTGATGCACTTAAGCATTAAATGTTTAGGATACTTACAGATTTTAATAAATTTATATTGTTTTTAAATGTTCAACCTTATAAACAATGAAAAATATGTTAGTTTAACTATTTAAAAATGTTTAAATATGATATTGATTAGGATGATAAATTTTAATAACAACCAGTTTTTTTTAATGTTATAATTTTATCATCACAAATTTAGACACATGCTAACAGTAATAAAGAAAAAAAACCTAACAACTACATATTTTACACGAACGTTAATTATTAAAATGGTTTAATATAAGATAATTATGATTCGTTATTAATTAAAAACTCATCCGCATGATCGTTGTTAGTGTATGTTTTAATGTGAAAAATCTAATACTATGCAGAGTACTCACAACAAATTTACTCCTGAACAACGAGATGTAACAAAACACCAGATACGACAAAATAATAGTAAACTAATTGGTTTAATGCATTGACAATTATAGTTTACAGAGTATATTTTTTGTGTATTTTATGAGGGTGGTTTGATAAGTCCGTGACTTTTTGAATAAAACAAAAATTTTTCGGCAAAGAAACATTTTATTTTTCTACGTACTTAGTCACCTTTTAGCTCGATACATTTAGTCCAGCGTTTTTCTATTTTTTTTTATTCCCTCCAAATAATACGTTTTCTCAAAGCTCTCAAAAAACGGGTTTGTTTCGGTAATGACTTGTTCATTCGACTCAAATCTCTCACCGCCCAGCCATTTCTTTAGATTTGGAAATAGAAAATAGTCGCAGGGGGCTAAATCAGGAGAATATGCTGGATGGGATGGGTAGCAGTTTGTATCCCAATTAGTGGATTTTGGCCATCGTGACTAGACAAGTGCATTGTCTTGATGGAACAGCGCTTTCGTCTTTCCAAAATGCGGCCGTTTTTGCTTCAAATCAACGTCTAATCTGTTCAAAAGCTTTGAATAATATTCACCACGATGTGAATAACACCATGTGCTTCCCAAAAAACTGCGGCCATAATTTTGTTGGCTGACAGACTCGGGGTTGGCTTTCTTTGGTCCACGTTCGCCCACAGAACCCCACTGTTTCGATTATTCCTCGGTCTCTGGCAAGTTGTGATGGATCCATGTGTCGTACAAAGTAACAAAACGGCGCGAAAATTCGTCCAGATTACGGCTGAAGGGTCGTACTTAATACTTAATACCAATTACTTAATTGGTCAAGTGTGAGCAATCACGACACCTAACTCGCGGAGAGTTTTTTTAAGTCTAAATATTCGTGGAAAATTTGATGTACCCGTTCGTTTGGATGCCTACAGCATTAGCCAACTCTCGCACTTTCATTCTCCGATCTATCCAATAT
This sequence comes from Hermatobates lingyangjiaoensis, assembly GCA_026182355.1. Taxonomy (NCBI): domain Eukaryota; kingdom Metazoa; phylum Arthropoda; class Insecta; order Hemiptera; family Hermatobatidae; genus Hermatobates; species Hermatobates lingyangjiaoensis. Next base: position 1,344,669 of record JAPFBL010000188.1, on the reverse strand, counting down.
CATTTCATGGATTTTATCGACGATTTCCGGCGTGATCACTTCTTTTGGTCGACCTGAACGTTCGGCGTCACTAGTGCTGGTACGACCACAACGGAACACTGTAAACCACTTCTTAACCATTGAAATTGCTGGTACCGAGTCCTCGTAGTATTTGTCAAGTCTTTCCTTAGTTTCAGTGATGGATTTTTACGTAAAAATTAATGCTTAATCAGCAAACGAAATTCACTTTTTTCCATTTTCGTAAAAATACACGAGGTTGCTCCTTTGAATGACTATCAAACACCGACTGCACGTAGTAGCTGGCTCATAATTGGATAGTTGTCCACTATGGTAATGGATTGCAGATGACGGCAGCACTGTTGCATTTGGAGTAACTGCGCGGGAAATTCAAAAAGTCACTGACTTATCAATCCGCCCTCGTATATGAGTAGAATAATATGATTTGGAACGTAATGAATTAATTCTTTCAAGATTTTTATTACTTGCAATTTATTTTAGGCTACTTACAGATTAAAAGTGAAAGGAATGTGTTATACATTATAATATTAACATTTTAACAAATATAAACACTGCTATTCTTTATTATTTTTGCAGCTTTATTAAAGCTTTTACAAGATTTAATTTAATAAAAAAGTTCAATTAGTTCTTTCTTTTATGTTAATGATTTTCAAAATATTTACAGTTTTTTGTAGTCTGAATCATATCTGATGTTTCTATTTCCAGTGAGCAACAATAGAGTGCTACAAATATATTTATTTTGGACTAAAAATGCCAGAAAAATGTATTGAATTATGACATTTTGAAAATTAATTGAAAGAAATATAGTATTACATTAAAAGAATAAAATGAATAAGTTTAGAAATGGAAACTTTAAAACAACTTTCAGCAATATTAAGAACACAACGTTTAAACAATGATTCTGACCAAAAGTTAAATTAAACAATTAAAAGTTAAGCAATATAAAATTACACTAACAGATACAGGCAACGGATACTTAATTAACTTTGTCAGTTTGTCACGTGAAAAGTTAATAAAGGATGCTGCTTACACTAAACAAATTAAAAGACCACAGATGAAAATGAATACTAGACTATATACCAAAGCCTAGTAAAACTCAACATTCAGTTGTACCTTTCTATCCTCACTCCTAAAAATAAAACTGCAGCTATGTAACAAAAATGTTCGTCCTAATAATTGAGAAAAGCAAACAAACTCATTCTAGTCAGTGGTGGGATTCAAATTTTTTAAGAACCGGTTCGTGCAAACCGGTGCTTAAAATATTATGAGTTCTGAAACAAAATTGTTTAGTTATATATATGTAGGCTATATACATGCGCAAATTACGTTGTCATACATGCACAAGTTACGTGAGTCATGAGATACTAAAGGAGTTTGATAGTGGGCTAATTAATACAGTTCTAAATAGGGATTTACGTAATTTTAAAAACCGGTTTGCCAAACTCTTAATATTTTACGTACCGGTTCGGACGAACCGGTGCAAACTGACTGAATCTCGGTGAATCCCTTCACTGATTATTGTAAGAAGATAGTCACGAAGAGAAGTTGTCAACCACACTCTCTAATCGTTCACAGAACAACGGGAGAGCCTAGAAAATTTAAATGGCTAAAATACGATACCACCCTTAACCTCTAACAAATTTCCTCTTTTCTGAGATGAATGTCGAGAGATCCAGAAAGATTTTGGAACTCCTCAGTGGCAAATGTTTCTATACCCAAACATTTTGTAACAGTCTCTCCAAATACGCAAAGTACACTCAAGCATACCACCATAGTGATTATAAACATCTTAAGAATTTGTCACGTTCAAGTTATAATTCTATAGGGCAATGCTCCATAAATAATAGTAGCAAATACATACTAAACGTCTTTAACAAAGAGTAGGTAACCTTGAAAGTCCTCTGTTGAACAGAGAGTGTTGTATAAAAATACTCACGATCTGTTTGGCTAGTTTTTGGTTCAGCTCTATCTAAAGTTTTTTAAGAGGAAATTGACTTTTTGATTGCCATTTGCGCGTTATGATACAAACCGTTATTGTAATATCTAACATTACAATAAAGTTATTAAGGAAGATAAACTCTATTTCTTTGTGGGATGGTGCTACTATTGCCCTTATCAAGAACATATACAATAGAAATTTAAGAGTTCTAATTTAAAGAGCGAATGGTGCTTTCTAATTTGAAAATAAAATGTTGCTCATAGTTTCCCACTTGTCAATATAACAACGTAGTCCTACTCTGAAGTCTTACTTAATTGAATGCACCTCAGGTTATTCAATCATGACGGCTAGGAAGTCTTAATTTAGAAGTTAAGTCAGAAAACGGAACTATACAGAGACAACACTGAGCAAAGCCATTACACTTTGTGTCAAGGTGTAACACATATTGCAATATTATTTCTCGGGAAAACTTTAATGGACTTATTGGGAGTCGTCTATTCCCACAATCATCAAAGAAGAGCTAACTCCCGACAGGGTATGTGAAACGTAAGCCAAGAAGATGGGTAATGCTTAAGTATGATATGTTATAAGCTTAACCAAACATCTAGATTTTACGTAAATAGCAGCCAAGCTGACTAGAATAATTAACAGTCATATTTCATTCAATGCCTATGGTAGAGTGGCTGGAAACCATTTGAGAACTCACTTCTTCAGCCCTCATGACTCAGTGGTCAAATGACCTCAAACCACAACCGTAGATACAGACTGGCCGAGGTTTATAAAAACACACACTAAATTGTCTTACCCAACAGATGTTCTACATGGGCATAAAAAAAACTGTGATTTTATTCACAAGACCCTTAGAATTCAAGTAAAAAGTAGAACTTTTGGATGAAGGCACTTCAAACCAAGCAAATATAAAATCTTATTCCGTATTAGTATTCTTAATACTACTAAACGTGTACTGCACCATAAATCTATTAACTCTATATTTAACAAACCACTTTCTATATAGTCAAATTTCAAATAGATTCTGTGTTGCTTGTGATATTTCTAACATGCCTACAGCTGTTTTAAATAATTCTTAAAGAAACATCTAATGAATTATTAATGCTACGCATGTTTTAAATGATTGTCACAATGCTCCCTAGATTGTTTATTACATGCATATTGTTGGTGCCACAGAGGTTAGTGAATAAGATATTATTATTAACCATCATACCATTTCTATCGCTGGTAGAGTCGTCCGAACGGTTTCACAATGGCTGCAAGTCCAATTGATGATGCAGGTATTGCGAAACTGGTCAGACGACTCCACCAGTGATAGACGAGGTATGACGGTTAATAATAATATCTTACATTATTTATTGCCAAGATATCTACTTAAGGAGAGAATTTTGGAGAGTTATTACATTAGCACTTAAATGTTATTACCAGACAATATTTTCCTCCTTTTAAATACAATGATTTTTTTTAATTAACTCTGTAAATAGGTCATTATAAAGCTAAACACCTATAACACGTAACATACAGACTACATAAACTACTGTTCCAAATAAATAAATCGCACTGTACACCTGCTTTAACATTTAACACCCGCATAACGGATAACAATCAACATTATCACCCTGATAATGTCCTGTTGATGTCAATGTTGACATCACTTCTCTCATCTTAAATTCACTGAAACCATCCCTATTTAGCTTGATATATGAGAGATTTAATTTATGATATATAACATCAATACCACAGTTAGGGTTTTCTGGAAATGTTACGTTGAATAATTGTTCAAAAAGTTAACATGTGTTCTTCGAAAATTTAAAATTTTAAAAAAAAATCTTGCCCATAATTAGTAAAAATTCTAACATATTTTTCTAGCAGTATAATGTTTTTAATTCTAAATATAGTAAACAAAATCTAGTTGAAATAATTATGTTTGAATATATTAAGTTTGCATTCAACTCTTTTGTAATTATTTTATTCACTAACAAAAATAAAGTACATATGAAAGTTCAATTCAGTTTTTAGTTGCTACTTAGTCGTTACTAACAAAATGTTGATGTATATCCAGGCTGTAAACGAAAGTAATTTGACGATGGTACTAATTTGTTGATTAGTTTGAATTTAGTGATAAGCTGAATTTGCAAGCAACACCACCTAATGGATGTAATTGGATAGCGTATGCTCAAATGATCCAGTTGTGGCATAATGAAACAAATTGAAGAGACAGAACTGTGCCGATAATAGGGAAGAATAATCATGTTTTCATAATTCCAACTAAAAAGAGATAACTTTCCTTCTTAAAATTAACCCTTTCAGCATAAACAGCTTTATATTTATTTAAAAAGTTTTTTGTTTATAATCTATTTTTTGAGGGATCTAAATTTCTTATAAATTTATATTCTGTTTTTATTTTTGGATGACTTACTTATGAAATAAAACACGTTACTTTAAAAAGTTGTTGTAATAGCAACAATGACAACAGTTACATTTTTTTTTAAATAAATTGCTGTATAACCTAATTAAATATACAACTTTTTAAAGAAATCAAGAATTATAATGTAATATAAAACTACTTCTAATAAACTAAATCAAATGTGAATAGAACACATATTTTGAAATTCCTGTTTTTGATTGATATTTTAAAAACAATGTTCTTATTGAAAATTATAAATTAATATTACATTTATTTTAATTATTTGTAAAGCTTTCACTCACCGGGTGAATTATTATTACTTATGAACTATTTGGAAGCTACCTCTGATTCCATTAAAGTCCTCAACCTGTAGAAGTGACAAATTATTGCTTTCCTACTCAGTTACTTCAGTTTTAGATAAATAAATTGTTTTTCTTTAAGTAGACAATTTGTTATTCACAGCCAATAACAATAGGAAGAATTTCAAATTTATTTTTTTATTCATAATACATTTTAATATAACTTAAAGAGAATGATTACTAAATCCACAGTTCAAATAAATGGTATGTATATCTTTGTAATATAAAATAAAATAAATAATTCGATAAAAAAATTTCTTTTTTTGGATTTCAATGCAGGGTCAAAAACAATTATGTAGGAGTTTGACAGGACCATTGATACCATCTTAACAAATTGAATAATCAATCGTCAGCTGTGCGATTTAAACGTAACTTTCATTAAAATTCAAATACTCTTTCAGCCTTTAGCCGAAAGGGTAAAATATATATATTTTTAAAAAGAAGATGTCAACATTTATCCATAACTGATTTAAATAACTGGCTTCCATTTTTGACCAGATAAATAACATGATTTTCTATTATGTTTGTCATATTTACGTATTAGTAATTTTTTTGTACTATAAATTCATAAGAGAAATGTAAATATGCTATAATATTAAATTGTATTGTTATTAAATAAAATAAATTTATATAGAAGAACTAAAATAGAGGTTACTATAGACATATTACTTAAATGTCCTATTTTATTTTGTTATTGTCAAATATGTCCGAGCCTGTACAATGTCAGGTACTCGTTAATGATTCCTACTCTAAATTTACTTGAGTTAGGCAAAATTTAGGACTCCCATGGTAGAATCAATCTTCTTTGTACGGTATCACAAAGGACCAATGCTCGGCCTACGTGTGTTCCTTGTGGGACTTCCGCTACAACCTACTACTCACATATCTTTAATGCGCCAGTAGCTATGTATTTCAGCTTCTACATAATGTAGTTAGACCCATTACAAATTATCTTTTAGAAGTTTTATGTGCATATTGCGATTTTAAATATTAATTAAAATTAAGTGTATAGTAATGGACAAGTATATCGAGATGTGCTCCTTAATGTGAGCGGGATTATCAAGCTAACAATAATGGTATGGTTAGGAATTAGTGGGTTTAATATGAATAGGGATTAATAATGAACTTGACATGAGCATTAAGGAGAACTGAGCTGACAATGGATTCTACAGTTCTTACACTTGTCATATGGAAGTATCTATAATTAATTTACTTCCTTCCATAACAACAATACCTATGATATATCTCCTCATATCTCATGAAATTCATTGCAGAATTTATAACATCGCTGGCACTATTAATATGGAGGATTAGGAAACCCCCAGCAATAGGATTCTTGAAGGTCAAATATGGTAGTAACGCAGTGCTTACTTTTGTCAATGAATACAACTTAATTATCCTTTGTGCCCAGTTTCATTAGCATGGTTTTGAGAACTTTAATGTGCAGAACATGAGACATATCCCAGATATGTCTTAAGTAAAACTGACTAACCGTAATGTAATTCGAAATGTCAGCGGCGGCTTATAATTAATTGCCTTCTTGGAGTCGAGTTAACTTTTAGACCCTATACCATATGAATCCATCACTTCCATTTATAATTATATTGTTATCACTCATTTACTTAAGTTATTGATTTCCTTACTTCTTGTACCTTATTTTGCCGTTTTTACTTTACTATATTAACGTATAGTAATCGTGAAAAAATTTGACGTCGAGATTTTGACGGAATTACATATTTTGAGGTCCCAGAAGTCGTTTTATTAAGTTTTTTTAAATGATTTCTGTGTGTATGTATGAGTGGGTGGGTGGGTGTGTAAGTATTTATCCAAAGTTTGTGGTCACTCTACGGTACAGAATCTTTGATGGATCAAATTGATAGTTTACACAAAACCGGGCCTCATACTGTAAATAAGCCTATTGTTTGGGAGCAATTATGCATGGTAATTATAACTCCTGTAGTTTTTTTAGTTCCAAGCAACTCACAGTTGTATCAATTTCATACTTTACTGAGTATCTGACCTCAATTCATGCCTTTCCCTTGAATGGTGTTTTAAAAATTTCATCCTTATGTAATGCTTGCATTGCTTTATAGTTCATATCGAAGATAAATGAATACCAAAAATGAATAATATGGAATAAACTTCTATAAATTGATTCATTTCTTAATTACTGTAATGAGTGACTTTAATAAATAGAAGTTAAAAAAGCTTGCAAATAGGTGATATTATAAGGTTATAATCATAAGCGATGAAACTGTGTAAGTATGCTCAGGTGTCAGTCTGATGAGAGCGAATGGCAGCAAACTATATGTAAGGTAGACAAGCATGTGAAAGGGTTATTTTATAGTTTTAATTTGGATGCTGGGACATAGTGGAGAAGTGGTAAAGAACTAATAAAATTCCAGTAGGCGAGGTGTCAGGGAGGCAGTGCAATTGAAATTCCATTGGATTCGTTGTGGATCTGAAGTTTAATTCGGCTTGTGTGAGACTGAGGTATTCCTGGGGAGGCAGTTATTAGAGAGAAGAAGTGGGTCTCCTGGAAAGGTGCCAGATAACCCGATTACATTAGCCCTGTACTCTTCCAGCTCATGGCTCTCCTAAATCCTAATGCGCTAGAATTTTTCACGAGAAACTCATTTCTTCACTTCACTATTCTCTGCGGAAATTAAAGTCATATTAGCAACCATTTATTGTCCGTCATATCTCGCTGTCAAAGAACTTCATCACGCATAACTACAGAATTTTCATCCTCCATCATGGATACCAAATTACTCATTCCGAATAAATTTGTTGAAATTAAAATGAATCATTGTTTAGAACCTGGAAACAGACTAATTTATGATAAAAATTTTTATTCTAATTCTTCAACTTCACATATATAGGATTTCACAGTAAACAGGTGAAAAAATGAAGGCCAAAACCACAGTAAGAAAATCAGAAAAATGACTCAGATTTTGAAACAAAAAATAGTGTACTACTCAGATTCTCACTGATTTTTTGCCGCTGGGAGGTAGAGCAGCTATTATATATACGCACTTTTTCGATGAAAATACGATCCGAAATGGACAAATACACTTCAATGTACTTAAAGAAACATAGAGAAATTAGAGACTTTAAGTTTGTGTTTTTAATTTCTCTATGTTTCATTATGTTCATTGAAGTATATATCATCAATGATCAAACCACAATAAGAAATGGGAACTTTCAACCGTAACAAGCGGTCTTCGTCAGAGTCCGCTTGTCACTTTCTGATGAAATAAAGTTACATATATATATATTTTTCTTTTTGTTCTTTTCCGAGTTGCAAAAATCATGGTATTATTGTTAGAATAACTTCTGAGAAGATTTATGTCGTTCATTCACCGTTTTGATTGTCATCCGCAGTCATTTTCAACGCATAAGCAATTTGTTGCGCTGTGCAAGATTTTATATAACGAGAAAAAATATATATAGGACACACTATAAAATGGATAGATGCTAAAGAATTGATTTTACCGTAATCAGGCATCACAAAAAAAAAAGAAATTCTGTAAAGTACCCTAATTAAATGTTATAGTAAAAACCTGATCAACTGCATCCCAAGCGCCTTTAGGTTCTACAATGTTTTAATTAAAGATTTAGTTAAACAAATTAGACCCTTTGCTAATTTGCAACACTTTAATGTTGACTCTAATCTTACTACTGTTTCTGCTCCTGTATCTTCAAAAGTTTTATTTCCTTTGTATTTTTTGTGTTATAATTTTGAATATGTTGTTTTTATTTTTCCTGTGACTCTTTATTGGTGCTCCTCTTTATATTTTTACCAACTGGCTATATCACCTATTCAGTCACTTTCTGATGACATAAGCTGAAAAGTCTCAGAGCATTTATTTTTTCTTTTTATATTTTGTATCTGTGGTTCTTTACCATAATAAAAATAATAACAATAGTAATAGTATTATTATACTATTAGCATAATACCATTATGCTGATATAATGATATCAGAAAAGTAACAATCAAAACATGAAATAGTGTAAAAAAGAAATTTTGTATGAAAGTGATTAAATCGAAAGGGTTAACATAGAAAAGAAGATTACTATTCGTATTATTCGACTTGCAGTTATAATATTTTACATATATATGTAAATATTAAAATTTCTGCAGAAATTGAATTCAGAAATTTATATTACACGACTGCATATGTTTTTTCTTTAATATAACACATTAAAAGGAAAGTATATGTGTAATGTATAGTATTATACATATACTTTCCTTTTGACTACTATACTATCTCTGAAATACTTCTGCGTGTAATATTCATAAGCTGTAACATCTTATTAACCTTTCTTATTAACCTTTGTTTGTAGGCCTATGAAAAAGAATTTAAGTAAAACCGAAAAGTCGGCAACGAGAGTTTGATTTCTTTTCCTAGAAAATTGACAAAATCCCGATCAGAGAACACACCTAGTCTATCAAACGGTTAATAAATTATTGAATCTGTTATATGTGTATTATAATAAATCAGAAATATAATTTGCAGTTTTACTTGCAAATTAAGGTAATATTACCCAATTTTTCGATTGATTTTTGATGTAGTTTTAAGGAGGCAAACCCTTAAGTAACGATTTTCATTATAAACCCTCTATCGCCACATCTCAAGAGCTGCTTGAAGCTAGCCTGATCTCAAAGACTCAACATGAGAGGGTATACTTCAAAAGTGTTCGTCATCCGGCCCCACAGCATCACTGATTCTTCTCCTTCATTCACATACCAAATGAGTCATGAAAACTACTTGGCTACCTTTTAAAAATATATTTTTTTTAATATTTTTAAAATAAAAGGTATACCAATATCTGCGCAATATTTTTGTTTAATTCATTTAATTTATCAATCTCTTTATCTTGTGTAGTGATTATTAAAATTGTTTAAGTATTTAATATTAATTAGTTATAGTTCAATCCTTCGAGAAAGCACTATTTTCATAGTTTTTTTTCGTCCTTCTAGACCTGTTATGAGGAAATTGATCACAGTGGAGTTTCAAAAAGAGGTAGGATCTCTAGATATTACCTACTTTTTGAAACTGCTGAGATTTACTACTCTGAAGCATAATACGCCTTATAAATCAGTGCAAAAGATCACCCGCTGACTTTCAATCTAGCATATTTCATACAATTTGATTAAACTGAGAAACCGGTTCATAATTACGAAAGTAAAGTTTCTTTGACACTAAAAGACCTTCAATATGACAACAATGAATTTTATACAAAGTAGGAATGTAAAAAGAATTTGTCTTGTGTACAATCAATGTGATAGAAGCATTCGCTAAATAGATTTCAGCAAGCATTTTTATATGTTTGGTCTCAGCTACGCTAATTCTTTCCTATGTTGAACCATAGGGATTCCATTGGTCATAACAGTAGACTTCTAGTCACTGTCTCAGTTGTAATGGCAGTTCTCTGCTCAATGCCGTAACCAGATCCCTGTGTTCATTACTCATGTTGTATTAAGTGCTTTTAAAATAATCACAAATAACCTGTTTGTCTTCAGATATCCTCTAAAAATCAATATTTATCATTGCTGTTCATAATTACTTACGCTAAATTTATTTATTCCCTCATTTTTGTTAATTATTTTATTAAATAATTGATTGCATGTAGCATTAATTTCAATTGTTTTCATTTGATTACAAGTGACTATTTGTATTTTTACTACGGGTGTATATTATATTATTTCATTATTGCATTTTTAATAATTTGTAGAGAGTAGCTACGAGTACAAATTAAATACAAGAGAGGTTGCAGGTTGCAACCAGACCACAGTAAAGCTCAAGGGAAGGTAATGAAGACAAATGTTAAAACGAAACTACAAACTTTCAAAATAACAATCAATAATAAATCAATTTCAGAAAAATTTAAGACACAAAAAAAATGAAATGGGGGAATACAATAGAAATAAAACCGTATATAACAGGAAAAAATCACCTGTACTATTAGAGTATCATATTAATCGGTTGCAAATTACAAAGAAATCTAGTTTGATTAATTAGTTTTACAATTAAAAATGTATCAATTATTTTTATATTATTTAATATTAAAATATTAAGCAATTTAATGATATTATATTGTTTGTTTTCTACGAAATTCAGTCATGTATGTAATGACTGAAGAGTTTTCAAAATATGTTCATATACTAATACATACGTAAATGTAAAATCTGTATGCTTAAACAACACTTGCTTTAAAAATATGCTTTTAAACTAATAAAATACAATAACTTTGCATTCGTAACAAAAATAATTAGCATTAACTTAAAAGTTTCTTTATGTTTAAAAAGTGTATAAGTATTTTGTCTTTTCTATAGTTTTGGGTATTTGTAATCATTATGGCTACAAATCAGCTACTAAGAAAAAATATATTTTGATAAATATTTTCCAAAACGTGGTTTGCATAAATTAACACTATTAAATTATAAAGTAATTACATTTTTAACACCAAAGCTTGGTAGTAAAGTTTTTTTCAAAAAATGATAATCCATTTCTATCCAAATTGGTGATTTACACGTCAATATGATTTGAAAATGGAATCCATAGATAGTTTCATAACCCGACATTCTACCAATGAGACATCAAACTACCTACTTATTCAAACCTCTTTGTACAAGCTCTCAATCCTGCCACCAACCTTCCTTAACCTTACTGAACAAATACATCATCCTCTGACCATTTCTTCAACTTCTGACTAAAAACAGGTTTGCACTACAAATACCATGAGCAACAAGACCACATGCCCGCGAATATGACGTCATTACTATACAGACGAAGTTGATATCTGACATGAATTACTGGCAATCCAAGTTAAATTATTATTATTATGGTGTTATCAATGTCACTCGTAATGTAATACTAACATTGTTGTGACTGTGAGCAAAAAAAAATAAAAAAAACATTATTATTATTATTATTTGAGGGTGACTTTAGCAATGCATCCTAGGAATTATTCTACTACAAGTTGGAGTAGCAAGTAATCAAGTCTGGAACTGCTCGTGACGACTTGCACTATAGTGCTCGGATATATTCGTTGGTCGTTGATTTACTATTTCCATAGCACAAACTTATAAACAGGTTGACACTTTATTTGTATGTTTATAGATAAAACTTACGGGAAATATAACTCAAGAACAACTTTTCTCGAAATAATATCCGATGGAAATTATAGTTCGACACTACAGTTATTTAAACTTTATTTAAATTAAAATCTTCTTTCAAAACGTATAGTTCTGCAATGAATAAATGCTATTGACGTATTCTATGCGACATACCATCGGAAATGTTTTTAAACCATACTGGTGAATTGTTAGTTACAGTCTATGAGGATTAGCAAGACGGAAATTTTAAATTATTTTATTAGATAATTGTCATATGGAAGGAAGTAATTGGTTTGAAGTGAATGAGACAGAAGTAGGTTGCTGTGATGAATAGTGCATCAAGCCGGGGTGATGCTGAAGACTGCACTGCCCCACTAATCCCGCTGAATGATGTCGACTGAAAGGACTTTAATAGACCGCAGCCTGCCTTTGTCACCCGTCTTACCTCAATTTATTAGCCTTTCTAGATTAACTTATTCCTTCGTTTTCACCCCTTAAAACCTAATCTTTGTTTACTTAATGATAATTAGCATTTCATTATAACATAACAGTTATAAATTAGAATGGCTTATATTCAATGATAATAACGAAAATCAACTAAGATTTTATTATTAATAATACACCTCAAAATTGTTTATTCTTCCTTTATTTATCATTTCCGAAATATCAATCTCTTCGTGATGCGTCATTCATTGCAAGTTGCAGATCAATAGGTGCTCTTCTTTGAATTTATCCATTGTTTATAAAATATTCTTTTAGGATATTCACTATTTTTCGAAAATATATCCAATCATATGATATTCTAAAAGCTATCCGAATTAATGCCTTTATTGTTTCAGTTTTATATCTCACTGGGCATGCACTATTATTGATCAGTTAGACTCCACTTTTTTGCAAATTTAAAAACATTATGAATGTAGAGTAGAATTCTTGGATATTTCTATATAAAATTTGTTGATGCCTAGTTCGAATGTAAATTTTAAGGCTTCGAATTTTGTGTTAAGTTGTATTAAATAGTCTATATTTTCATTTATTGGAAAGTTGTTCACGTACTTGCAGTATGAAAAGATTTCATATAAACACGTGAAACAACAATTCATGATCAAACCACAATATGAAATGGGAAAACAAAACAAGTCTTGTTTTCCCAGTACTTGTAGTACATTTATAGCTTATTTTGTACTTTTTCCACATAGAATGTATCATTTTCCAATTGGCACATGTAGAAGTTATCAATGGTAAATCAAGGAGGAAAACCCATAGCTTCTCTGTTAAACTCTTAAAAAACGTGGTTTCATGTGTATGCTTAAAGAGGTTCTTGATTGGGTAGGTGAGTTATATTTTTCTCAAGGTGTATCCTTTAACGGTTGAACTAGGAACGAGCGTGGCTTTAGGTTTTTTTGTACATGATTGACAATCATGTCGAAAAAAAAAGTGCGAAAAAAATTGTTCTTTTACCATTACATTAGTAAATAGTGATTCTAAATCCACTAATATTTTAATGACACTACTTGTTCTTCAAATTTTGAAAAAGTTGTTGGTTAAAGAATTACTAATACTAATTATATATGCAATTTACATGATGCAATTTACAGTCGTGGCTCTCTCGTAGGCTGTGGTGCTTATTTTCGATATTATGGGCCTTAAATGGTTTCTATCCTAATGTGTTTTGACGTTCTCTTATATAACCTGGTGTGTATTTATCTACAACTGGTGGAAAGATTTTAACTATCTTTTAAATTTGCTTTTAATGTTCACGATTTGATCAAGTTTTTGTTTTGGAACGGTCCTGTCATTCATTTAGAATGCCAAATAATGACGTCATTTAGTTTGACGAAAACCTTTTCATTGTCTGCCATCTTCATTTCTTTTTTAGAACTTTCGCTACATTACCAAACATCTTTGTCAAAAGTTTACTGAATTCATTCTCTTTGATTTGTGGCTTCAGCATTTAGCTGGTTGTTCAGATTGGGACGTATATTTATACAATCTTCGAATCTTCGTATTCTGGTTTTAGATAGGTCCGATGTAGCAAGTTCACTTCAGTTTTGTCTTCAATTTGTGAAATTCTGATTCCAGTCTAGATGACATGTTGTACCTAACATCAGCTTTCATCCATCGTCTTTAATTTCATACAATTATAAATTAACGTAATCCATGTTAATTTTTGATTAACATATCTTTCCTTATACAAAAGTTTCTTCTTAATTATTCTTCTAATAGTAAATCGTTTCTATTTTTTATGATTTCATGCAGTTTCAAGAAATTTGACGTTTTTAACAATATCAAGAATACTTTTGTATCCCCTTCCTCCATTCTTTGATCTTTTAGTTTTTCTAGTTCATATTTTTCCAGACCACTGGGTCATAAAATCTAACATTTATAAATACAGGGAATAGTCGTGCTTTTACACATTCAAATACAAATAAAAAAATGAAACAAAAAAATATATATACAACTATAATTATACAGCATGCATATAAAGTATATAATGTATATATAAAGACATAGATATAACTTTTAGTTTTTATAATTTTTATCATATAACATTTGATTATTGTTACCAAAAATATTTATATTTATCACTAAAACGTTTATTAATTATTAAACTGAGGCTCAAAGCGAAGAAAATGAAATTAAATTGGCTGATCGACTGTTGTTGTGATTTAATTAATCTGCCAAGCACAGTTATAAAAGACATCAGTCATTTCACAAGAGAATACTTCGCAATTCATTTAATGAAAAATGCCGGGAAAAAGATGGCGTTTCATTTAGTTATTGCATCATATTGATAAGTTCATATATTTGTTTATTTTCTTAAAAAATAAGATCTGATCAGTTGTGTTAATGCAAAATATGTAGCTATATATATTTGACTTGGTTATGTAAAATGTTAAAAAAATTGAACTGAAATAATATCGTAGAGCATTAAAGTTGCTATGAGTATTACTTGAGTTTACTTAAAATTTAAATAGAATGCGGCGTTTTTATTTGTAAAGGGCTTTTCTCGTTAGCAACATCAACCTTCTCAAAACTGTTCCCCCTCCTAGCATTTAATCGTCTTCATTCTTTTTTGGATTTTTTCTTGCTATCTAAAAGCTTCCATTAAAAAACACCACAAAGGTAATGATTTTTTTTAATTATGCTGTTTTCTTATATTGATCCTTTCACGTTGTTATAGTTACGTTCTAGTGAAATGAAAACAGCCATTACAAAAAAAAATATTTAAAACCTTCGTTATTAAATACAAATAAATGCTACATTTCTAAAGATGTAGCCCAAAAATATGAACAATATCCCGACTAAATGATTTTGTTTACAGTTTAGTACAAATACATAATAAAAATTACACCAGTTTTAGCCCACTATTCTCCATGGGAAAATTAAATATTTTCATTGAAGGGCTGCCTCTGCCAAACGATAGTTAATTCAAACTTATGTTATATCATGTTGCTATTTACAGGTAAAACTGTGATAATTATTTTATACCATGTATAGAAAAGCAAAAAACATTTTTTCAAATATTCTTTTGTTCATTCTGAGGTAAAATGGATAAACCAACTAAAGTCTCGACACAAATGAAGTTTTATTCAACGCGTTTCAAACACTTTGTGTTCATCATCAGGAAAACACCAAGGAAGTGGTACTGAAAACAAATGTTTTCACTTGACCAACCCGTCAGTACCACTTCCTTGGTGTTTTCCTGATGATGAACACAAAGTGTTCGAAACGCGTTGAATAAAACTTCATTTGTGTGGAGACTTTTGTTGGTTTATCCATTTTACCTCAGAATGAGTAAATACCACATAATTACGGATTGCACAACTAATGATTTATTCTTTTGTTTTATATGGGCACTATGTAGCCTCCTACTATTCTGTACACAGGAAATATATCAAATTTTGTTCGAGAAACGTAATACGTATAACATAACAAACCTATAACATAATTTCTATTACAGAAACATAATACAAAAGGATTTCAAGAATACTTTTGCCTATCCCTTTCCTCTTTTCTTTGATCTTTCAGATTGTCTAGTTCATATTTTTTCGGACTGTTGGGTCATTTAACATTTGTATAAACAGGGAGTAGCCCTGTTCTTACATAATCAAATACAAATAAGAAATATATGTGAAATGTTAAGTGGTATTAAATTATTTAATTGGCTACGATTGACTGGTGTGAATAACTTAGCCAACATACTTCAACTAACGTTATTCTTCTAAAGTCGTAACTTAAAAGATAGCATTCAATACCAAAGTTCAGTAAAACTTCAAGATATGGAATTTAGCAAATTCTTTAATCATGCAAAGTTTACACTCTAAATATATCACAAAAAAAACACAAAAAAACATAAATATGTTTTTTATCATATAATCCTGAGGATCAGGACTAAAAGAAATGACTTTACTCAACCTTAACCGGAATATTGAAAAGCACACACATATTCCAGCTGTCTTTATAAAACACACTATTAATTTTATAATAAAGCAGAAACCATTAATCTTAGTTTGAAGAAGTAATAAAGAATGTTGAGTAATAGAATAGGTAAGAGTTAAACAGTGTTCTAAAAATTGTTTACTAATTAATATTCTTCTAATCATCAGAAATAAACATATTTAATTTCCAGAAAATAGAATTTTAAAATTCATCATTAAGGCTTATGAAACAGATTTAACTCTTAAAAACCATTGTTGTATTATGTAATGTCTACTGTTCATACTTCGAAATTGAATAGTGTAAATATATTTATGAAATTTTATAAATTATTAAATTTACCTTAACATATTTATTTCATACTTTAGTAGTATGTACAACTTTGATAGGATTTATATTGCCACAATTTATTATTAAAAGAACAGAAAAGAAAATGTTAACAGAAAATAGGTTTCACTCTTCAATATGAAGAAGAAAAAAAGTTGTTTATTTTTTAATGTCTTTTACATTTCATATTAGAAATGTTGCTCCGTCTCGAGGAGCAACCAAAAGCGATTTATTTCCTTAGAATTATAAATAACTTAAAATATTTACAATAAAAACAACTTCATTTTTCGTGCATAGTCAAAATAAAAATAATAGGTAACACGAATAAATTTCCTTATTATATGACATTATTAAACATCTACAGGTGGGAATAAAGCTTTAATTATTAATTTAATTTTCTTTAAAAAAATTTAAATATAAACATCTATCAAAAGAAAGAATTAACTATTCTTAACTATCTAATTGTGGTATAGAAATCACAAAACAAAAATATTTCAAATGACTTTACATAAGACCAAAAAAACACAGTTAGTTTATTTCTTAAAACATCGACATTAAATCTCCTATTTTCATATCATTACGTATACGCTGCTTACCTAAACTATTTTCTTTGGCTGAAAGGGTTTCACGACTTCATCAGCTTCTTTCTACTTTCTGAATAAGTAGACTAACAAAAGACTGCATGTCTCTTTAGATGAAGTTATTTTGTTTTTTTCCACTCCGTCTTGACTTTTGAGTGTAATGTCCAAGACTATATCCATCCCATTTAAAGATTGATCTTTCCACAATGAGCATGTTTCCTTGCTACTTTTATGTTTACATTTTCTATCTTTTACACGTAATATGGTCTGATTTGTTTCATTCTGCATGCCTGAGTTAGATCTTATTGCATACAAATTGTAGTTCCCTTTAGTTTTCTGGCATTCGTTCTAATAAATTTCCGATCACTTGTTTCAGGGAAAGTTGCAATAATCTGTCGGTTCAGCAATTTGTTTGCTTTCAACTAGGATAGCATTTGCAATATTCAAATTATCATCTGCCCCCAGAACATTTTTACACAGTTCAAATACAATTTTTTTTGGGATCATCTTTCTTTTTACACGACAATCCTATGAATATAACATTATTTGCTCTAAGCTTATTTTCCATCTTTTCCATTTGTTTTTCCTTAATTTATAATTTTTTTTCTATGGCATTTAGTAAATATATGTTTTTTCAATTTCTTTTTCCAAAGACATTATTTTGTTTTCAATTCCATTTATATCCACTTTTTTCGCAAATTTACTAATCTTTTATCGAGAATATTGCTTATACCGCCTCGAACAAGTTCCTGTAATTGTTGTACAGACTCTCCTTTGCACCCATGTCCATTCATCAAATACAAATCGTTTACAATCTGATCCCTTACTAGCGTACGGGTAACTTTCTACTCCCCTCTTTTATAAGAATTAAACTGGAAGATGAATATTTTTTATTTGCACCACCTAAATAGTTCGACATTCAGAAGCTAGTCCTTACACAATGGTGGTCACTCTCCTCAATATTTATTTCAATCCGCGATAACTTGATTCCTTATATGAATTATTTTATAATGGATTTCAATGCAATATAATTGACATAATATATTGCCTATAATGGATGTATTCAGTCTATGTAATTTTCTAGTTTTTATTCATTACATTCGTCATAAAAGGAAAGTAGAACACGTTTGTTAACTGAATTATAAAATAAAAAAGCAATTTCTGTTCCAACTACAGAATAGAAAGAATAATCGTAAACCAATTGAAACGGGGTTTCCTGGAGTGCATTCTCCATTCACATACTGTTTCCTTAATTTCAATTTATTAAACAAAATATTTCCAATTTTTCTCATCTATTCTATAAGTTGTACAAAAATATACAAGATGTGTGGTTTTCAGGTTGAAAGATTTTTATGTTGAGGATTTTAATTAACTTTAACAAATGGAAAGTGATATGATGTTTATATGGGGAAGAGATACCTCTTTATAAGTACTAAATCGGCATTTTCCTCCCCAGATTAATCCATCCGACTAGGGATGCTCAAAAGTGGACAAAGTTTTTTTGGTTGATTAATACTTGGATGTGGAATAATGCTAATGACAACCCATTGAAGTTTAAAGGAAGAACATATTAAATTTCATTTACACATTGTGAATATGGATATGAATCCATTTAGGCCTTCCTAGATACAAAATAGATTGTTTGTTTTCACTTGTCATTGTTTTCTAAGTGTCTGTAAAAATTCATACCGTCGTATATATTAAGTTCAATATAGATAAAGTAACAAAAATAAATGAAAGACACACACTTACAGATGTAATTTTCTGTTTGAACCGTTATCAGGAGAGATAAAAGAGGGAACCTAAAGCAGAGGTGCAGAGCCGGTTGGTTTACTTCTCTTATTACTCCTAATGACCGTTTAGAAAATTTGTGACTGTAAGTGTGTGTCTTTTAATATTTTCAGTTCTTTATCTACACTGAACTTAGTTTGTACGTTTCCAACTTTTTTTTCAACGTAGAAGTATATATAACAACTTCCGAACCGCAGTAATCAGATAAAAGACGTAACCAATATCAGATCTTCCAACAGTAACAAGCGGTATTCGTCAGAGTTAAAACTGATACTAAGTATCAGTTGAAAGATCATACGTTGAGTGTAGATGAAAGATCTTAGACTTTCTTTTTCATTGTACACTGTAGTTCAGACGTACATTTTATTCCACATGTTTATTGTGAAATCTGGTTATATATATATATTTCCACCCTTCAAGGATTGGCCTAGTACCAAAGAGTTCTCTAAGCTTATCAAACATGCAAATTTGCAATCATGCATATGTAAACTGCATATGATTTTTTAAGCAGATTTCTTGGTTGAAAGATTTTCTTGATTGCTGATGAAAAGGCCAACGTTATATTCTGTGAAGAGGTGAACGAGTTAAAAAGTTTCGGGATACCTCATCTAGCCATTAATAATGCAAATGTCACTTTTCAAGAAAATAAATAAACTAGATGAACCATGCCTAAGAAAACAAAATGACATCTTCAACTCATATTAAATATCTAAAACTGCAGTTATTTCTATACATAAGGTTCGTGAGTTTGTTTATTTCTTTGTTTGTTCATCCATTTCCCGTGGAGATACGAGTAGAAACCTGAAATTATATAAATTATAAAGACACATTCCTTTCGTTAATATTATTTTATGTTAGGAAAATGAATTGAATATTTCAGTATACAAGTTTGGTTTCTTTTAAATATATTTCATTGTGTACACAACTTGAATTGATGTTTTATATATTTATTTGATAAAATAAATGATTCCTTTTTACTTTTGAATGATTTTTATTTTGCTAAATATATATATTGAGCAATATATATATATTGAGCAATATATATATTGAGCAATATATATATATTGTGTATATATATTGAATCATGTTAAGAATACTTTGTCAAAAGATTGGGTCATATAAGATCTGTTTTCGTAGCTTAATAGCAAGAAACAACAATTAAATTTATCCCTGTCAATCATGTTCAGTGAATTATTTTCAATACCTATTGTTATAATTTCTGAGTGATTCAAAGATTCACGGGTAGTCTAATACCGATATAAAAGATTTGACACCTTAATTGAAAAATGTTAAAGAACATGTGAGTAACACCATTAACGAAAGCTTCACATAGGTTCATTAGTCATAATCAGTTCAATGATATGACGAATGAAAGGAAATTATAAAGAAAAAGTGTTTTTTTTAACGAAAGAAGACATTTATCATTGGTTGTTAAGCTTATGCGGAAATACCTATTCTTCATATTCAGTACGTTTTTCATGATTTAATTTATTACCGATTAAAGTAAATGGAAATGTCACTCATATTTTTAGATGCACTTTAGAACAAATTGTAGATTTATACAATATTGTAATATTAACAACCTTTTTCTAAATATTTTTCTGGTATATATTTTATATTCATAAACACAATTCCTTTTATTTCATAATGGTATAGTAGAAAGTTTTAACGCAAAATGAATATAAAGCTGGAAATATTTTTTGAACATAGCAGGCTTGATACTTGAGAATAGGTCCAGAATAATTAGTAGACATCACGAGTGAAGGCATTGTGGGTGTACTCAACAAATTCTTCCTTTAAGAGAAACATGGTTGAATGTTTCTGCTTTCTAAAAAGACTCCAACAAATAATAAGTAAGAAAAAGCATTACATATTTTTTTTTAAAATATTCATCTAAAATTGAAGTCATAAAGCATTCTATATTGTGGAAAGAAAAGTAATTAATAAGAAAAAAAATCAAAACAATTTTGGAATAAATAAAAACTCTTTCCTTTATGCTAATTAAAAACGTTAAAAAAATTGAAACTAATAATGTCTGTTTGTCATGAAAATTGTAGCAGATGTTTTTTATGTGAATAAAGTTTTTCATAGTTAGCTTTTCACTGAGTTCGATAACTATGGTTGCAAAACATACGTATCTGTAATGTTTTTTAATTTATGAAACTGACAGATGTGAACTATAAAACCACTGGACGACCTCTTGGTTATTAAGTTTACATGGGTTAACAAAAAAAATGGTATGAACTGTATTTTTAGCATTGCTGTTTAGAACAGTATTTTTCATTATCCTTATGACAAATTGCATAGTAATTTACAAAATCTGTTAATTTTTATTGGTGTGTTATTATTATTGTGAAGGAATTTGTGGAAAAATATTTAGCAGAATAATTGCTATATAACTATTGCATATAATCGCAGAATAATAACTATTGATACTGGAAGAGAAATATAATAGAACGACTAGATTTTATAAGGGCATAATTAAAATGTCATTTAATTAGAGTTCAGTAGAGAAGAGTTCAATTGTATTAGAACTAGAATATAATTAACAATATGCAGAAAAATCACAATTAATTACTTGATGCAATCAATGAAGTTCAAACAACAAGGAAAAAAGAAAAAGAAAAGAAATAAATGCTCTAAAATAAAGAGCATTTGTTTCTTTTGGTTTTCATTTTCCTTGTGGTTTGGACTTTATAATTAGCAATATATTTTAGCCAATACTGTGCCTATTCTCATAATACAAAACCTCTAACAGATAGATATCAAATGTATGATATATGTATATAAATTTGTTCAAAATCGAAGAAGAGGAAAGAAACATATTTACAAGTTGGGGAAACCCTCTTCAGGAGAAGAGAAAGCGAGACCAAGCACACTGTAGTCGTACTTCTCCTAAAGACGGATCCCCCGAAAATATTAGTTTGTAAGTGTAATTCATTACTCTGTGTTTTGCTCTTCTTCGATTTTGAACACTTATTGCGTCTAATTTAGATCGTCTTTCTGATTTTATAGTGAATATAAATTTGTTTAAAAAGTTATGACTTTTATAAAACGTAAAATAAATTACAGAAGTGAATCGTTCTTGTTAAAACTGGGATGCTTCATGTATTATGTCGTAGAGTTCATTGGTGTCGTTCTGTGAACTCGTTCAGCCATCCCTGAACAGTAAAGTTCCTAATGTCTAGACCTACTTTAAGCCCCTCATTATTAAGTTCCGTTGATTGACATCCCAGAAAACATACAAGGAACTGGCAACACTGATGAAAATAATTTGATAATATTATAATTTAATATTGAGTTATAACTTGACAATATTATAATACTAGAATTTTGCAGTATTACAATCGAACCACGGACTACAAAGTTAAATCACTTATTTTTATCATATTTTCAAAAATTGATAAATTTTGAGTATTCTTTACTCCTTCTGTGAGGAATATTATGTCCACTTAGACATTTTTTCTTTCGTTGTTGAAGCTATTATTCCTTCTATGTAACATCCATTTATTTCTCTTAAGGAAGATAGTGCGAATTAGAGGTAAATATTTATAGAATGTTTGTAGAGTCTTAGAAATTCGGGAACGGTTGATACATAGTTTTAATTGGTTCGAACTAATACAATGTGTTGTTTAATGCATTTCTATTTCAAATCCTGTTGAATATCCATTAAAAATAAATTACAGTTTGCATATGTAGTAAATTCATACTGACCTTTACTCTAATCAGACTGTATAAAATCTATTGGATATTAATAGAAAATAAAGTTACATAGATTTATTGTACTAATTTTTGAACATGAACCAATGAATGTATTATTTATGTTCACAAAATAATTTATAATACAAAATATTTTAAAAACTTCAAACTAATTTTCATGAAATATAAAATGTTAGAAAAAGATGCTGAATGAATGTGGATAGATTCTAATTTCTGACACTAAGGCACTAAGAGAAACTGATTTAAGTTAAAGTTCAACATTAAATGAATGGAATAGTTGCAAGTCCAATATTACTTCAGTTGGTATTTCCTCTTGAACTAAAGACCTCTTCCGTTGTTTGAAGATCCATCGACGTAAACTGACACCCTAAGCCATCTCTCTTAAGCTGTAATACGATATCTAAAATTTCTTCGGCATTAATCACTCTACGTAGGACTAGTTTAAATTCTTATTAAAAACAGTTGTTGTTAAATTAAAAAAATCAATATATATATTATTCATTTTTTTTCTACAATTTTCAGTAAACGTCTACAATAGAAATAACACTTTTCAGTTTATTTGCTAAAAGTATGGTTATAAAATAAACTTCATGCTTCTTAATAGCATATGATAATTAACATCCCACATTAAATTACAAATGGAAAACTTAAATAATGCACTTAACATTTTCTCATATCAAGCAATGTCAATCGTTAATAAAAGAAATTTGAGCATAGAATTGAAATGGTTTCGAGTACATGACATAAACGGAGCCAATATTATTTAATAAAATTTATAAACTTGTTTGAGAAAATAAAATATAGTTTGATAATTAAAATCACAAAAAAGTCACTAAAATATATATTTGCTATTATATATATATATATATATATATATATATATTATATATATATATATATATATATACATGTTTTCCATGGGAAGAATAAAAGTGAACATATGCATTTTGTTTTTAGAAAATTTGAATAAAATGAAAGGTCTGTGTGGACAATAAAAACTTTAACTCACACAAAAGAACAGGGAAAGTCATTACAGAACTCACTTCGATATTTCGACATCCATCGTCATCAGGAAGAAATGTGAAGTACTCACGATGAGTAGCAAACTGCAACTCAGTTACTGAGTTATATACTGAGTTGCAGTTTGCTTCTCAACGCGAATACTTCACACTTCTTCCTAATGACGATGGATGTCGAAATATCGAAGTGAGTTCTGTAGTGACTTTCTCTGTTCTTTTCTATTTGTTAAAGTTTATATACATTAAAACAAACTCTCCTTTGTGTGCACTGCAGTAAAATTAAATATCTCTAGAGAGGCGAAAGTCTCTCATTTGTTAACATGCGTCAACAAGTCCTAAACGAGCTAAACTAAGTCACCCGAATGAAAAATTGTTAGAAATGTAAATGGTATATAAATATTTGTATACTTGATCTCTGTATAATTGTATTCCTGAAATAATATTAGTTGTCTGTTGAAATAATATAAAATAAAATTGAAACCTTTTTGATTTTACAGTCAAAGCAAATTCTCAAATACCGACGGAATTTCATTTAAAACTTTTTCCTCCTAGCATATGGATGGGGAAAAATGTCAGTTGTTGATGGGATTTTTACTGTTGACATTGTAATATATATTAACTATATACCCGTTATTCCTATATGCCAGTTATTCCTATTCAATAAATAATTTATTGGGTAAGTTTTTGTTTTAAAATCGAAAGAATTATATTCGCCACCAAATTGCTAATCGTTGGTGATCAGTAATCTCAGAAGAGTTAGACATTGATAATTCATTATCAGATATCTCTTGTATGTGAGATTGAGAGTGGTAGAATAAACATTTTCGATTTAAGCATACAGTGTTTCTATTTCAAATGTTCTGTAGATAGTGCCAGTATGTATGGGACACCAGGTAGTCCGTTGTCGTTTCGGTAGCCCATAATATAAAGAGTGATACTATCTCTTTCTTTTACTCTCTGCTCCACTATGTCAAAAGAAATATTTATGTAGTTATAAATATCATTGTCAATCAACTATTATCAACTATTGCTGAATGTCAGTCGTCTTTTTCACGTTGAGATAAGTATGCCATACAAAATCAGCAGCACAAATCTTTTCAGAGTTGAGACAAATATGATGTACAAAGAGTCTCGTCGTCATTACTATTAAGTCGGGCCTAATTATTTGAAAGAAGGACTTCAGTTTTTTCGGAACAGCTATTTTGGTTTTTCCATCTTCTTGTTGTGTTATTTTATCATGAATCCAATAGATTTGTTATAATTTTCAAGCTAATTATCATTTCTGTATTTATAAAATTTTATCTTTAACGAATTCAACGGGAAGCGTATCTTGAGGTTCTGACACACCAGCATTTGAAAAGAGTGTTGTCTCCCCTCTTTTCAAATGTCAGTCATCTGACAGCCTTCATAGTGACAGTCAACTCATGAGTATTAGGTAGCTCTACATCCCGTTTCCACCAATATCGTATCCTTCAGCAAAAGCTCTTTCCATCACTTCCAAAACTTTTAAATCATATTCTTTTTACAGTTCTTTTCAGATTTTCTTCTATAAAATCATTAAAATGTTTCTAACCTATCAACAAAATATTTTTGTGTCTTTTTTTTATGTGAAGGTTTTTCTAACTTCTTCTTTTCAATTCAATAATACAGCTCTACTTGCATCACTAAGGTTAATCATCTGTCAAGTCTCTTAAAGCTACCATATGTTTTTTACTGTCTACTAAATCTGAGCTATGAATTATTTAAACTTGGGCAGACGAACCGAACTAGTATGATCATTTACGATTAATTTTCTAAACTGAAACATAGAAAGCGTAATAATAAAGACGTCCAACCACTGCTGAATCTCTGTTATCTTTTTTACAAATAGATAAGTATTTCATTTAAAATATGCGCAGCAAGTTTCTTCACACTGGAGCTAAATAAGATATTTGGTTTAGTTCATTTTAATATATCTTCATGGAACATCTTAATTTCTAATTCTAATGAAATGTCTAAGATATAGAAACCATTTCTATTAACTGGTCTACTTTTTTCTGCAAAAGAAGAAGCTTTGTTTTGAAGCAATTAATATATTTACTTTATGCGGCAGTTGAAGCGTTTCAAATAGCCTTGTTAACCCTACTTTTCAAAGTATTGCTTTTCTTTATTAATGACGTCCTTCTTCACGGTTGACTGCAATTCTTTTGGTTTGATAAGAAATAAGTTACTAACTGAATAACAGAAAATATTTGAATTTTTAGAACACACTATAACCATACAATACAACCCTCTTCTCATAATTTGTTGCCATAAGTAGCTACCTTGAAAGACAATATAAACTGCAAAATGGCCCATAAAAATAACAAAATACTAAACAGTTTAGTTTTCTACTAAAGTCAGATCTACCATTTCAACAATACAAAACAGTAATATAGTCTATCAAATTAGGTGTAGCACAAAATAAACAGGACAAACCAGCCAATACTATCAAGCAAGATATCACAACATAAATCAGACATCGAAGGATACAAAATAACATGCGCTCTAGCAAAACACGCAAACACCCATAAAGGTTTCTCCTGATCACTTATATTTTAAAATACTTAGAGAAAATTAATGGAAAGAACTGATACACATTTCTGTACTTTGATAGCAGCCATCATCTGGAGTGGAAAGATTGGCCCAATTATGGGATCGACAACATACGATATATCTAGAGTGTGTATGAGAGAGAGAGAGAGAGAGAGAGAGAGAGAGAGAGAGAGAGAGAGAAGGGAGTGAGACAGAATAAATAAAGTACGTTTATTAGTTCAAAATAAGGAATTAATAATTAATTAATAAAGAATTAATTCATAGGAAAAATATTATTATTGATTTATTTACTCTAAAGATTAGTAATTTATCCCCATAAATTGTCTCAGTTACGTAAATATAATTTCATTTTAATTACTATACAATTATGAAAAAAAAATTCACTTTTTTTTAAATGAAAAAGGAAATGTTGGTACATTAATTATTACATTAGCTTTGACATAATCGTCCCGGGCAATTTGAGTTATTCTGCGGTGGCAACGATCGGTAATATGTATTGCTGTTTCTATTGTATGTTGAAGTCGTGATATGGTAATTTTCGCGACGTGACATATTACTCTAGTAGTGTTTAGTGTGGGACCTATTGTTAGTTGCGCTACGTGATGGTATGCAAATGACATTGGTATGTATGTCATTCTGCAGACACCTTTGCACAACCTCATTTCATCGTATCTGAAAACAGATTCCGCACACATAATTTAATGCAGATAATTCAGTATCTAATTTATACCAGTCTAATATCAATTACTGCAAATTGAAATGGTAATTTGGGTTTGTAAAATCTTGCATCAAATGATTATATGAGTTAAATAAACGTTGTAAATTCTCTAACACATTGTAAACTCGTTTAAATCTAATTGTTTCAAATGCGAATAGTTCTAAAAAGAAACAATTATTAAAATCAATAAGAACATGCAAATAAAATATTAATTTATACCAAATTATTTTATAATTTAACAAATTTGCATATGAACTGATTTCCTGTGCCTAAATGACCACCACCAGAACACTTCAGAAAGAGTTTTACTTTATTTATGGATGTACCACCTAAGAGCAGTACTCTATGTTGCGAATGTAAACTCGTTCGCCATTACAATCTAATTTTTAATTAAGTATTCTAATTCGGAATTCTGACTGTTTTTCAAGCTTACTGAAGAGCCTCCATCCAAGCACTTGATATAATTTCATATATTATCGGCTAAAGTTTGACCCAATTAATATTCTAGAGTTTGTTTTGTATCGCTGTACATGTCTTAAATAGATAGTTTGGTCATTTCTTTTTCTCAATAATTACACACCTGAAAAAGAATAAAGTTTTTAGTTGTGTCTGTTTGTTTGTTACCAAAGTGATCCTAGGATGTTTGCAAAGAACTCTTCATAACCATATGTATTATAGAATATATTAACGAAGCTACCTAAAAGTATAGCCAACACTTACATACCACACACGCACACAGACATATATATATATATATATGTATTGCTAGAATAAGTGTGTTATCTAATCGGGATTCGGTCAAATTTTCTAGGATCAAAAATCAAACTCTCATTGCTGACGTTTCTGATTTATTTTAATACCTTTTTCATAGGCCTATAAACAAAGCAATAATAAGAATTGTTCCTTTAAATCATGTAAATTTCATTTTCTTAGTTAAAAAATTCTTCCTTCTGTAAGTTATATTGTTTTATTTATCTCTAAATACTTCTGCTTATAATATTCATAAGTTGTAAAAATTCATTTTCATATTGTTTACATGTTGGATGTTGATATCTGATTTCTTATTATCCTTTGTTTGTGGGCTTGTGAAAAAGGTTTTCAAATAAAACCGAAACGTCGGCCATGAGAGTTTGATTTTTGAACCAAGAAAATTTGACTGAGTCCCGATTAGATAACACACACACACACACACACACACACATATATATATATATATATATATATAATATATATATATTGTAAACAGGAAAAAGATCCACAACAAACAACAAACGTTTCACGGTGAATCACAAACACAGAACTATGGAACTAAGGAACTTATTTTAATAACTCACACATTTGAAACAATGTTGACGATTTTAACGAACAATTAATTACAAGTATTGTTTCTAAAAATTGAAAGTTGGAGGGGGTTACTAGTTAGCAGTATTACAAAAATTTTCAATTACTGACACTATTCTGTGTATTACGTATATGGCCTACAAACACTGTAGGGTATAGTATTCAGTTTTTTTTTAAAGAGGGCTAGCTTCACCTGTCTACTGGAGAAAATCATGTCTCAAATACAACAGACAAAAAGATATCTTATATCTCATAAACTATAATTATATAGTTAGAGCTGATTATTTTTGTAGGGAACAACATTGTTGATATTTATTCACTAGTCAAGTCAAGTCTGAGGTAAAACATAATTAGTTTTCACCACAATATTTTTAAACCATATAAATACTATAAAAGCACACATGTCATTGTTTTCGTATCTTATGCAAAACAAATTTTCTTATGAATGAAATGATGTTATTTTGTAATGCCCACCTATATATAACATACATAAAGTCTTAACGCCTTCATGATGAACAAGGGCTAATTTGGATAATTTTCGAATCGTCACTTTATTAAACAGCGTCATTGCAAGATGAACCAATTACACACAGTGTTATCAACATAAGAACATACTAACTACGCCCAATGTTGTTTAACAACACTGATATAAGGAGAAATGATTTAGTTAACATGGTTTTCACTGTTGGGAGTGATATTTATAAGGAAAGATATTATTGATTATTTTTGGAATTCTAAACTTTAAAAGTACATGGTTTTGATACTAATAATTGTTAACATACAAAACAGGTTCATAAATTGTTAAACGCTTAATTTAATATGATGTAATAGCCGTTGAATACAAGCTAAGTAGCGAAAGTTTGAAAGCAGTGATATTTAGGTCGTTTAATGTAATGATTCACCAAGTGCATAATCCAAGCTAATATCGTCAGTAATATCGCTTAAAAGGTTAACTTCGGGGACCAACATGCATTATGCATTCTCTCGCCTCGGGGAATAGCAATTCATTCTCTGCGAAACGATTCTCTCGTAGACACTCTCTATTCCCATTAAACCTAATGATCAGCTAGAGGCATTTCTTCAAAATCCAGCAATGTCTTAATAAATTACATCTTCACCACTTATACAAAAATTTTTATTCATTTTCTTGAAAATAAATTTATAAAGTAATAAGTTTTATAATAAAGCAAACAACAAAAAATAATACGATACTTTGGAGAAATTCAGAAATTACATTTCCACCTATAAAAAAGGTTTAATATGAAAACTAAAAACACGTTTCGAACACATGGCTTTCTTCTTCAGGTTTGTATCTGCACTCTTCAGATGTCGTTCGAACACTAAGTATTCGAACACGTCGTTAGTTTTCATATTAATTTTTTTTTTATCTGTTGACATAATTTTTGAAATTCCAAACATAAATAAATACCACACTATAACAGATTCCACAAGTCCTGATATTTCTTTTATATTATATCTATTGATCGCATTAAAATTACATCCTAAAATATTTCAGACACCGAATGATTTTCAACTAATCTTTTTCATATTCATTTCAAAATTTATATTTATTTTAATTTATATTTAGTTCTAGTTTTCAATTTTCAGTAAACTCAAAACTTTATAGAATCAAATTATGAGAAATACGCATAAGATACGAACACATTAGAAGGATATTGTACACTATATCTAATCGATAGAAAAAATTTGATTCAGGGATGTTAACAAATTTAAACGTCTTTAGTTTTGAGGTCCTCAGATAATTTTTTTGATAATGTGTTGACGCATTTTACTGGTTTTATTATTCATTGTTGACTTGTCCGTATACCAGACAGAAATTGTTTTATGAAATCCGCAAGCTTCCAAAAACATCATTCTAAGTGAGAGATTCTATATACCAACCTTTAGGCTAAATATTAACATTTCGTTCTATTAAATTGTTGAACTAAGATACATCTTTTCTGGTCTACCTATCCTTCAAATGTTTAGAGAGCATAGTGCATAAGCTCAAAAACTGTACCATCAAGCATTTCGCTTCTCGTAATACCAATGCCATATGCATATTCTTGTCTGTCGGACGTTGATAATTTAGAGCAGAGATGGGCAAACTACGGCCCGTCGGTTTTTTAAATCTGGCCCGCAAGTTCTTTAAGACTTATAGCACATAGACGAGAGTAACATTTTTCATGCGCATTTTTTCGTTTTTTAATTTTTTTTGAATAAATTCGTTTTTTAAATTCTTATGAGGACTAATAATACGTTAAACTGATTTAATTTAGCTTTCACAATATCACAATTAAAGGATATTGGAGTGAAATAAAATCAAAGCATCAATATTATGAAGAACAGAAGATGATATTTATTTCTTGGATCATATAAAATTAAAAGTTGAGGAATTTGAAATTAAAATGTTTTTATTTCTTAAATTTATTCAAATCTAGGGTAAAAAAATAGAGATCGAGCCTATGGGTTGAGATCCGTCTTTTACTCCGGCCCGCCTGATGAATTTTTGAAGTCAATGTGTTCCACGAGCCAAAACGTTTGCCCACCTTTGATTTAAAATATCCAGTAAATCATCCACAACATACAATAGGAACCCGCGGGCGTCACCCACGCCCTTGTGAATCTACGTACTACACATTAGTCTTTGTTCAGATCGCGGTAAGAGCAGTTAGTGTCTTGCGGTATAATCTTGTGGTGTGTTCATAAGTATTAAAAAATTTTACCCTTCATAATGCCTTCAAAACGTTCTTCATCGTTTTCTGAATCAAGTGAACCCAAGAAAAGAAGAAAATGCTTACAGTTAGTGAAAAAGTGACTCTCTTGGCTATGTTGAACGAGGGTAATAGCTATGCCTTCGTAGCAAGAAAATATGGACTGAAAATCCACTATTCGCTATATCAAAAAAGAAGAGGCCAAAATCCGTAAAACTGCGTCTATATCCTTCTGTAAAGATAGCAAAAGGATCATGAATACACAGAATAAGATGATAGTTAGAATGGAGAGCGCACTTTCGGTGTAGATCCAAGATTGAAGAGAAAGGAATATAAGCTTGGATACCAATATGATCCGTAGTAAGGCTAAAGCCTTATATGATCTCATGAAAGGGGATAGTGACGACTACAACTAAAAATACCATATTGAAAACGATCCTTGGCTCAGTACCTCTAGTACGTAATTTTTTTTTTATCAATTATTTCTTATCTTTTTCTTTTTGTTTTTCATTTTTATTTACAACACAGTACAGTGTTCAGTAAGGTCAGGATTCTCTCTCTGTTAGAAAGGTCGTTGTTTGAGCTTTAGAGGCTTTTATAAAGGCACATCCATTATTCGCAGATTTTTGCTTTTCGCGGGTGTCTTCTGTCCCCATTATCCGCGAAAAGTGAGGGTTTACTGTAATATTTTACTATTATATTTGAAACCAAATGTAGAAATATTAATTTCTGATATCAAATCTAGATTAGCAAACTATCTATAGGCTTAAGTCAAAATCAACTCCAAGTTAAACTCCTAAAAAATTAGTAAAAATGTTTAACTTTAATGAAATTAAATTTATTTAAGACTGCCTTCATTAAATAAAGAAAAATCTGGAGTGGCCTTCACTCAACTTTACTATAAGTAACTTAATATCAAATTTCTTGAGTATATAATATATAACTCAATTAATATAACTCAATTAAGCATAATGTAAACATCTAAATGGAATATGATTATTAGTCTTTCATTCCTGAAAGAGTACAGACAGTGATTGAAGGACATATCAATATATAAGCTTATTTTGGTACATCACACAGCTGATGCAAATAATTTCATTAGTATAACTACAGCAGTAATCATATTTTTGAAAAACCAAAGTGAACATTTCTTGATACGAAATATTCTCCTACAAGAGAACATGGCCTCTGTTCAAATAGCCAGTGGATTTCTTACATCGTTTACTTGACATCCTTCTACATTGAATATTAAAGTAAAATTTTCAAATTTTAAACAGGAAAATACCCTTATTTGCTATGAATTAATAAGGGTATGTTTGCTATGAATGTATATTGAGAAAAAATATATTAGTAATTAGCCAGTTTACATACTCAAATCGAAGTCAAAGCCAGTTATTCAATATAATTTAAATCTTTTATAGTTGGGAGCTTATTAAAGCATTTTATGAAACAAATCCACATGCCATGGAAGACAAAAGTAATTTATGTATGTTTATTGGCGGTGATTCTTTTACATGTAACAATATTATTCCTCTTACATCTCATATAAGTCAATAAACAATTTAAATTGTTCCTTTATAAATATCAATTTTATCTCAGTGGAATCGCTCAAAAAATTTCTAAGTCAATGTAAACAATAAAAAAAAATATAAAAAATTCGACAAGCATAGCAGGTGATCTCTTAGTCTAAGATAAACAAACAGTTTTTATAGCGTTATTGCTCTTTCCCATAATTGAAACTTCATGATTTTTTTTTTATAAATTGCTAATTTTTTGTTCCATTTTTGGTCAAATTTTCATTATTTTTTAATGAGCTATTTCGCGTCAAAAAATCATTTTCTGAAAACAGAAATCGTACTGTAACGCCCCTTTAGCGAATGTAATTTTGAAAAAAAATATCTCAACTCATTCTACACATAATGTTCTATTTATAGGCATAGTTTCATTCTTGTCCGTCAAACAGTATGGCTTGTATCGCTCTCACAAGGTTTGAGATTGAATTATAAGTCAAAATTTTTACATTTTATTGAAAAAATAAAATATGTCCTGTTATTTTAAAATTCTGTATATGTTTTTCGTTTGTTACATTTGTAACCTCAAAGATAATGTCAAAATTTCAAAACTGTAGGGTTATCAGTTTAGGAGAAATAAATGTTTTAAAAAAAACGGTTTTTGGCAAAAAAAGTGACTTTCCCATCATGCATAATTCTTCGCAAACAATAGGGATCTTCTTCTCTATGGGGTCCATTTTTGTGTAAAATATCAACTTGATCCATCAAAGATTCTGGACCGTAGCGTGGTAACAAGCAATGCTAACACACTCACCTACCCACCCACCTACCCACCCACCCACCAACCCACCCACACACACACAGACATCATCGTAAAAACGTCATAAAACGACTTCTGGGACCTCAAAACATGTAATTCCGTCAAAATCTCGAGATCGAATTTTTTCACGATCACTATACTTTACTTATAGTAAAGTAAAAAGACCTATGGCTGACATTAGATATTTTAAGATTTTTTTAAAGCTCGATTTATTACACTATTCATTGCAGATATTGGTAAAATATATGCAGTTTATTCTTTTATGGATGTTACATTTCTAAACACGTAATCCATTCTTTAGCAGAGAAGTCATATAGCTTATTATCTAGCTTATAGCTAGATATATAGCTATATAGATATAGCTTAGTTTTTATCTAGTTTTCTGTTCATGGCTATAATTGTTATAATTAGCACTAAGCAAATAGTGCTAATTTTGTTATATTAGGACTAACAATATTTCATCAGTTACAGTGTATGATATTACAATTTACAACCTATAAATATTATAACGAAGTCAGTAACGGAATATGTTGTTTCACTGAACAAAGTATTGTTAAAGAATCCTTTATTATCTCAATGTATTGTTATGGTTATCTCACATAAACAGGCAGCCAAAACAGTGTCTAGGTTTTATGAACGTAGGAAGGATTTCAGTTTTTATGGAATCAAAACTCTTTCACTCCTATCTTTTGTTGCCTTCATTGATAAATATTTTTCGGTATAAAAGAGCACACCTTAATTACATCGTTAACATTACATTTATTGGTATCTTTACTATTTAAGCAAATAAATGTATTGAAATTAATCCAGTCTACAAAAAGTTGAAGCATATATACTTGTATTTACACATATAAGACGACACCGTGAAAATATAATAGTAAGTTTATAAAATCTCTTCTATACATTTTTTTTCTTTAAATTTTTTTTAAATATATCCTGATTTGTACAAACTATTTTTTGTCTTTCTTTACTCTTCTTGTATAGGTAACATATCAATTTTACCACCAGGTTCTTCCTATGGTCCAAAGGTGTCTTAATTTGCGAACTGTTTTCAATATTTGGCATAGAACATGAAGAACAATCCGTATGGTTCTGTTCTTTGTTTTGGTTGTACTCAGCAATGTGGACGTTGTAATTGCCTAACCTGCCACTTGATTGACTATGATAGTTATTTCTCCTATACTGTAAGTAACCTCAATTATCCTTTTAAAAATCGTCAGCTCAGCAATTCTAGAGACTTTACTTATTACGTAGATTCTACAATCCATTGATTCATTGTGAATTGTCCAGATCGCTACATAACTTTATCCCCGACTGAGTAGTCTCAGCGCCCTCTAATGGACATCACAGAAAATTTCCAGTTTTCACTTGTTCATGGTCTCCCATTTTATAAATGCTATACCAGTTAAATCTTGACACTGCTCCCCAGTGATCACGCCCAAATGACATTAAGGGCTTCTGAAAAAGCACCTGTTTGCTTGATCTGCACCTGGTTTTTATAAAATAATTTTATCTTCAGTTTTGTTTTTTATCTTCTTTTATCATTTTTTTTTATTATTTTACATATTTTTTTCTGTATTTCTAAATACGATTTTTGTATTCATATTTATTCTTATTTTTATAAATTTCATTTTTATTTTTATTTAATTTTATATCTATGCTAAGTTAATCATTATTTATGCAAGTATTTGTATTCTTATTAGCATTGCAATTTCATTTGACTAAAAATTTCAACTTTTTTATTGTTTTTAGTAAATCTTTTCAATACCATTTCATTATTTTTTTTTTATATTTATGTGTCACTCAGAATTACCAGTGTGAGTGTACGCCACGTGACTAGCTATTCGTCAGTCAACACCTATATATCTATTCGAGTACTTTACCCAAAAAATTAAAATAAAAGATTCTCAAAAATTTTATTAATAATACATATATTCTAAATTCACAGAAAGAAAACAGTTAAAAGAAGTTATAAAGCTTACTACTATAAAGTGACTCCATAGTTATTAGATCAATTGATGTGAGCAACTGAAGACTAAAGTTTAATTCAAAAGACCCAAACAGTGTTGTAAACTTACGAAGAGAGGAAAAAGAAGGGAATAAATAAGAAGTAGATGAAATAAAAATAAAAAAAATTTACACTTTAATATTATGATGAAAATATTATAATTTAAAAAACTCGTACCAGTTATATAAAAACAAAAACAGAAACAATTCTTCAAACTGAATAAGCAAATAATTTAAAGAAAATTGTCGCCTGAGGTTAGGCCTCAATGGAGATCTGTCGCATAGGACACAAATAATTGATACTTTTTTGTTCTCAAAGTGACTTTTATAAACAGGTTCAGAAATCAGCCAATGAATTTGAGTTCTTGTGATATACTTTGCATTTTACTGAGTGAATCTGACAAAAAATCAAGAAGGAAGTAGTTAAATGTTCAAGAACAGCAAGTCGAATTAGTTTGAAAAGCTCTTCTAACTCTACTTACATTTGTAAAGAATACTATATCTTCAAAGGGAGAATAAAGAAATGCATGTAGAATTTCTATTAGAAATGTGTTTACTTAACCAATATGCATCTGTAGTTGATATCATACAGACAATGCAGGCTCTCTACCTAAAAGAGGTGAAACCTTTGATCAAATTACATCCGTGTTCCAACCAATCATCTTGGAACAAATAATGATTTTTCTCAAATTATACTTAAAACTGTAGAAGTGAGGGATACATCTGCATGTACATTTATGAAGGTTATTAAAGAGCTTAAAATCTGAAGTTGAATTTAGTTACAACGGGATGTAGAATATGACAGGTATAGCTGCAGAACGTCGAGTCAGATAGAATTAAGACCATAAGTTTAATATTTTTAATAATATGTCAGATTGATCAATGATGTCACGTTCCTTATTAATAATAAAATTATTATAGCCACATGAAAAAAATGACGTATATTGATTAAAATGTATGTGTTGTCACATTACAACAAAACAAACATCATTTGGTTGTCAACTAATTTGATATTATGTTTACTTACAGTAAAGTTGAGTTTAGGCCACTTCAGATTTTGCGAGCTTTACTACTGTACTGCCAAAACATTATTTACTAATTATGAATGTAATGCAGTGTTATGAAATTGTAACATAAAGTTTATACTTTATAGACAATTCAAAAATTTATACTTTATTTTATGCTTTCAAAATTATAATCAATAATTAAAATCAAGTGTGGTTATATTTAAATGGATTGGATAAATTACAGTCTTGATTAATTTCTTTTTATTAAAGTATAAAAGGAAAGTAGGACTGTTAGGAATGTTTCAAAGTAGAATTGGAAGGCATTAGACCAGAATAATAACGAGTTAGGCAACCTTTGTGGTTGTCTTGAATAGAATGCCAAGTTTAGCTTCTAAACTAACAGATTTAGAAGGAGAGTTGTTATTTAACAAATGAAAAGGTTTATTTTAACTTAGTTGATAACATTATTAAATTATTAATGAAATTTACAATTTACAATAAAGTTTAGTAAAGAAATTTCATTTTCTAGAAAAAAAAATTTCCCTTATATTCTGTATAATATTTTTTGCCTTGGAATGAAATACTACGTTTTTTAGTATGTTCAAATTTTCAGTTAATTTTAATACTATACAGTATCATTTAATCATCATAAAATTATAAATGAAAAAAAGTATATACAAATTTACATTAAATACATTAAAAAAAACATTGGTGGGTCCCTTCAATATATGCATACAATTTAATTAATGCAATTGTGTTCCTCCGCAAAGTATTCAGTATAATAGTGTTGAGGTGTGCCGTCCAATGAAATAGTTTTTCTGAATTATCCGTGTCACTAATTTCTACTAAATTTCTTCAAATCACTCTTTCTGATTTGTTCAACTCTGTTATCATGATAACAATTTGACCTGCTCCTCTTTATTTTTATTGCTATTTTAAATAGTTTATTATAGAAGAAAATTTTTTTAAAAATATTTAAGTAAAACTTAAAACAACAAATATTGTAATCTTATTAAAGAAATTGGTACTTGACCAATAATTTGGATCCAAGTCTGAGTAATAATTTTGAAAGAGGGTATTTCAGTAATAAAATTACTTAGGTGATTTAGAAATAATGTGCTATAAAATTAATTTTTAATATTAATAATGTTTTACATTACTAAATAATTTACTTAGCAAAGCATAATTTTATTTTTAAATATGAAAATGATATTCTATGTTACTGTTAGTGTAAGGAAGATTGTCCGACACTCTACTTGAGTGCAATTTTCTCATTCTAAAATGAAACATTTTAGCTCTTCTGTTTTCCGCTATATGTATATTAATCAATACAAGTAGAATTCAATATATCATATGCCATTATATTGCAAATAGTTTAATTGTAATGTAAGCTA
This sequence comes from Hermatobates lingyangjiaoensis, assembly GCA_026182355.1. Classification (NCBI taxonomy): domain Eukaryota; kingdom Metazoa; phylum Arthropoda; class Insecta; order Hemiptera; family Hermatobatidae; genus Hermatobates; species Hermatobates lingyangjiaoensis. The sequence continues at coordinate 1,306,853 of JAPFBL010000188.1, read as the reverse complement.
ATTGTAAATACCTACAATATATTATTGACGTAGCCTGTACAAGCTTAATTGGAATATCGTTTTTAGTGTTATTTGTCGTGGATACAGGAAAATTGTGTGCTGACATATTACAGCTAAAGCATTAAACATTTTTAAATGAAGGATATGTTCAACAGTAATGATGTAACGACGACGAGAGCCAGCTTTTTATATAAATAAATATTCTAATGATACAATACAGATAAAATTAGTGTATTACATTTTGACTTTTATCTGTGAAGATTTCTTCGTCCAATTTCCTTCGTCAATTTATTATTATACAACTCTATAACAACGATAGTTATTATAATACCTGATAATGTTTATATTCTTTATCAGTTTATTTAATTGTGTAATCAAGAATTGTAGATTAGATGGTACTATTTTTAAACATTTATTTTTTTGACCTTAATGAATAACATTTGATCTGTTATTATGAACCATGTTTTTTCTTATTTGTTACCTATGTAAAATCTAGCAATCATGCTTCGCAATACAGAAATGACAAAAAAAGCATAGACTATGTGCACAAAAATGGTGTTTAAAACACCAACAAATGGTTTTCAAAGTAAATGTAATTTTTTACCGAAGCAAATATGAGAAAAGATGGCAAAGAGTTATTTTGATACACATTCATAAACTTTTGTGTTTTAGTTAAGATTGCATTAAAAAGTCTCATAAGGTGTAAATGACTATTATTTACTTGCATCATATTTCATTTTATTTTTATATCAAAATACAAGAGATTAAGCATTCCACTGGATTGTTACGAGTATTTACTGTTCGCATAAATAATATTGCAAAGCCTGAAAACACAAATACTGCGAAATAGTTAAAAATGTAGCTGGATTCATATTTCCAACTAAAACCCAATGCACACTTGAAGTTAACTTGGTTTGTAATGCAAAACCAATCGTATTGCTTTTCTAAAGAAGCTTATAATATTAACCTATCGAAATATTACATACGAAACTTATTATATATGAAATAACATATTCTAACAGCATCTTTTGAGACCATACACCCAACAATATGTAAATAAAATACCGAGTAATATGAAAATAGAAAAACTTTATCTTGCTTTCCTTCAAATATCTCATGGTATTTTAGCATTTAATATACGGAAAGTTGAATAACAGCACTGTGAATTGAAAGAATTTCGCAAACATATTTATTTAATTCTTATTTTCCTAATTTATTAGTTGCTTTTAAGATTTTAAAATTAATTATTCAGCTCACTAATTATTGATTTTGACGGACAGTTTAAACTTAGTATAGACAATACTTTATCATAAATAAATATTTTTTTTACAATTTGATAAGGATTATTGTGAATTTTGCAACAAACTTTTTTTTCCTTCATTCACGAATGATTTGTCTATGTGTGTATATGTTCGCTGCAGTTACTTTTGAACAATGAGAACATTTTTTTTTCAGAATCTTCATCTTTAGATTTACTCATTTTGTTACTAAAACAGTGCGATTTAATTAAACGTGCTTAATCAAAACCTTATCAAAATCGATTCTAATATTAATAATATAACTAATCAGGCAAGTAAAAACTATCCCAATGATCTTCTTCATTGCGATATTTATCATATATCTTGTGAATGTAATATACATGAAGTTAGAATTAGTAAATCATTGGCTTTCTGTCTCAAACACCATAATCACATTCTTTGATTGGACCAATCTTTATCTCTAATTTTGCATTCACATAACAAAAACTACGGTATATATTATACTAAAACTGAACTACCACTCACGGAAGTACACCGATATTTTAAAAAGAAATATTAATAAGCCTTCATTTATTACATTAGAAAGGTGAATAACTATTACTATTTATATTCTTTTTTATTCATTTTACACTTGTTTCCACATTTTTCTTCACTAAAGGGTTTGCATTAGTTTGCAGATTGTGTCCCTCACATTTATTCCTGACCTTTGTTCAGCTGATCTTGTACAACCATTTAACCTTGTTTTTCTTTCCGTTTAATTATTATAATATTTCTCCCTTACTTTCAAATTTTGAGCGCAGTTCACAAATTTGCATTTTTCACAACCCGCTTATTCAAAATTGTAATTGCTATAAGGCAATTTCTTGGTTCAAAATGATAGTCAAACGACATGTTATTTTTGGAGTACCATTTTTTTTTTCTATTTTGATATGTTTTTATTTTATTGCGCTCTCTTGTAGCTTAAGTGTGCAATAAATAAAACATGCATAATATTGTAACGTGGTATACTGCTCTGTAATATTGCATTTACAAATAATGTTACATTATTCAGAATAACATTTTGTCTATGAATTTTCATGCTTGGTCTTTGATATTGTATGTTGTTTGTGATTTTTTATGTTGTATAAAATGCAATGTTGTAAGAAATAGTAAGTTGTGTGTAATTCTGTGTGACAAAATGTTTCAGGTGTCATGGGTGAGACATCGAGATATTCATCTGCTGACTGTAGGCAGATACACGTACACGTCGGATCAACGCTTTGAAGCCATACATCCTCCTCACACAGAGGACTGGGCCCTCAGGATCCGCTATCCACAAAGAAAAGACTCCGGCATTTATGAGTGCCAGATCAGCACCACTCCCCCTATTGGCCACCCAGTTTACCTGACAGTTGTTGGTGAGTTACCCTTACTAAATTATTTAAGTTAGCTAACTGTAGTTTTTTTTGTAGCATTTATCTTGTAAGTGCATGTGATTTAATAACCACCATGAAACAAAATCAACCAACTTAAATATTAAACTATTAATATTTAATAATCATCTAGAAATTCATCTAGAAATGAAGATTTCAGTTGTCACTTACTCATTGAGCGACTCAAATTTCTGATGAACAGTCAATTGAAATGTAGTAGTAACTTTCTGTAATTTTTTTTTATGTTTGTTCTTCCGTAAATCCAGTTATAATATATATATATATATATATATATGTGTGTGTGTGTGTGTGTGTGTGTGTGTGTGTGTGTGAGCGTGTGTGTGTGTATGTTATATTATTATATTATATTATAATATTAAATCTGTTATTTATATATATACATATATATAGTTCAATGTACATAAAGAAACAAAGAGAAATTTAAAACACACACTTACAGTCTCTAATCTTTGGTTGAACCGTCTTCAGGAGAGATAAGAGAGGGAAACCAAGCGCACTGGTACAGAGACGGCTGGATACGGTCTCCAACCTCTCTGTACCAGTGCGCTTGGTTTCTCTCTCTTATCTCTCCTGAAGACGGTACAACCGAAAATTAGAGACTGTAAGTGTGTGTTTTTAATTTTTTTATGTTTCTTTATGTACATTCAACTGTATTTGTCCATTTCGGATCGTATATTCATCGAAAAAGTATGTATATATATAATAAAAATGAATCTTTGTGAATAACCACTGTTCATGCAATATGATGCAGTTATTCAACTTCGTCCATATTTTTTATATTATGTCATCTTATAATATGAAAACGATTCTCTTAAATGTAGTTGTGAAAATAAATGAATTCGTATATAATAATTAACCTAATTAGATAAAATTATTTATTTGCTCGCTAGTTTAAATATTAATGTTAACTCTTATGAAGGTGTGAAAAACAAGGAATTAAGGAAGATAAATTTATTTTTGGATTATTGGGCGGACTATGAAGGAATGTCCCTGACAGTTGCAGAGTGATGGTCTCCTAAAACTTCAACTTTATTATCTCAACTCTACCCAATTAATCAAGCAGTTGAACCCAAATTGCAAATTACTTCTTTTTTATTTAGCTAATACCCGAGATTTGATTTTTAATCTTCTTTCTGTTATATAATACAGGTGATTTTATTTCTAGATAGATATTATTAATTATATTCTGTCATTTATATAAATATTCACATTTTACTGGTTCAACGTAAAAAATTTTTAACAAGTTCATATTAAAAAACTTTTATTATTATTCAGAGTTCTTCTTACATGAATGATATTATACTCTCATTTTTTTGGAAGTTTATATGTTTTATATATATTACATATTTATTATATAATTTCTTTAGAGTTATAGATATATTTAACGATTTATGCTTTGAATCTTTTCAAGGAGCCTGATTCATTTGTTACATATTTTAATTGGACTTCAAAATGAATACCTTAACATCACCTTAACATACCTAAAGTAATCAAAACAAAAATAACGGTTATTGAAAGAAATGTACATATTTTTCAAATTTTAGAATAAAAATTATAAAAAATGAGCATAGTGTAGAATAATTATAAGTTATAAATCTGTATACTTAGGAAGCAGGATATTCAAGTTCTGGTAGATTTCATGAACTGTTTTCAATGAAAATATTTTTCTTCCAGGGTTAGTTCAAGATTCTAAAGTAACTATTATATTACCATAGCTTCAATAAATGCATAAGAAAACATTCACTAAAACTGCTGCAAATTAACAATGCATATATAAATATAGTGTTATTAAATTGGTTTACGATGATTAGGTATAAAATAATAAAAAAAATTAGGAGCCAACATTTGACTGAAAATTGTTCGGTATTACCAAAAGAAGGAAGTATTTTATAATAAGAATTAAAAAAATGAGCATAGTGTAGAATAATTATATATTATAAATGTGTATACTTAGGAAGCAGGATATTCAAGTTCTGGCAGATATCACGAACTGTTTTCAATGAACTTATTTTTCTTCCAGGGTTAATTCAAGATTCTAAAGTAACTATTATATTAGCTTCAATGAATGCATAAGAAAACATTCACTAAAACTGCAGCAAATTAACAATGCATATATAAGTATACTATAATTAAATTAATTACGAGGATTAGGTATAAAATAATAAAAATAAATTAGGAGCGAATATTTGACTGAAAATTGTTCGGTATTACCAATAAAAGGAAGTATTTCTAACATAAAGAAAAATCTTTTTCCAGTTTATTTATTTTTGCTTATAATGCATTTCATAGGCCAGGCAAGTAACTTTAAACTTTACAGAAACATATAACCACCCGGAAATATTCCAGGAAGGTCATTTCTAGAAGGTTATTTTTTTAAATGAAGTACAAGTTTCTTATTTCTGCCTATAAAAGATTATACGTAAAACAGGTACGTTGGCATTTGAGTTTATTTTAAACCCAGGCTGCTGACCGAAACCGGATTCATATTTATTCTAGATATATATATATATGATTAAACCACAATAAGAATGGGAAAACAAGACTAAGATCTTTCAACAAAAACCCAACTCTTCAGTTGGTTAATCTTCAATGGTTTAATCATTGATTGTTGTTTCACGTGTTTATGTGAAATCTTTTTTATATATATATATATATATATATATATATATATATATATATACAAAACTAAAGTTTATCGGGACTTGGTCATTTTGACCGATAAACTTTAGTTTTGTTTCTATTCCACGGTCGATACCTTTATCAATATTTATATATATATTGTTGAACACTATGCCATTTTCTGTTTTATTGTTAATCTGATACCCTTCTTTTATTTTTCAAACTTCTATCCTTATATCTTGAGAAAATATTTGAATCAGTTCCATATATCTAACCCTACTTTAAAACATAATTTTTATTTACTCTAATGTTATCTATAACTGATATATATTATAATAAATACGTTTTGTCATCATTCAACAGACTCAAAGAATAATTTTGGTGAACTAAACTAACTCCAGTGCATAGAAATTAAGGTTTACACTTCACAACTTTTTTGAACATTAAGTGATTACTACTAAACTATATTGCAGGTTAATCACAATGTATTAGTATTTTCTAAAGTTTTCAAAATTTAACTTCATTGTAATTTATTCTGCGGGGTATGGATCCAGAGTGCATTTTAATATTTTAATAAAATATTAACTCTTTCATCTCTAAAATATATCTAAAATTTATAGAATTATTCTCACTCAGGAGATATCACTACGAATGAGTAGAAAGATGTCGACGGTTGGGAGGATTTCTAAACAAAAACGCCGGTCAAAAAGATCTCTATCTTTTCTTGAGAAATTCAACAAGAAGCAAGTATCTGCACATTTTGGGAAATATATATTTAATTTTATATAAATATATTTATTATTAAGATAATTAAACCATATATTAGTATTCAACAGGGAAATATAAACAAAATTAAAGTTATGCCAGTGCCAAATTTGAACTTTCCAGGAGACGCACCAAACTTAAGACCCCTCTACTCATAGGATTAGCAACTAATTAAGAACTAATCTCCTGAACCATCCTTCACCTGCTTATGTTAATAGGAAATTGAAAACAATACTCACTCACGTCCTGATTGTGCTTTCTGAACAGTTTAAACAGGCTAAATATAGAAAATTAATTAGATTACATACATGAGCGGCATGTACTTACACACAGAGTGTTATATAGAAAGCTAGAAAAACTAAACATGCCACGGATATCAGAAAAATATGGATATTTCTTTGACAAGATATGCATTCAAGAAATATGATATAAGAATATACTAAAAAAATGGGATATATATATATATGAGTCGCTGCTCTGCCTTCCTGCAGGACTCTTCGCCTCCTGATGACGACGATTGTTGAAATATAGAAGTGAGTTATTCCTGTGTCTATCTGTGTGCTATCCTTTTTTAATTGGTTTTTATTTAAGAGTCCGTTGACCCGCTTCTTTTAATTATATATATATATATATGATCAAACCGCAATAAGAAATAGGAAAACAAGACTAAGATCTATCAACCGTAACAAGCGGTCTTCGTCAGAGTCAAAAACCCAACTAAAGGTAGTTGTCAGAGTCAGTTTGGTTTTTGGGAATTATCTTTTTGAAAATTCCTCTGTATAATCAACCCTCAGTCGATTGAATTTGTATACTACATATTCATACAAATATAATGTGGATAGCACTCAGTAACAAATTAAGATAGCATTAAATATTCTCTAGTGGTGGGCGATATTTTCAATAAGTTATCAACTGTATTAACTGAAATCCTGTCCAATTCTTTGGAATTCTGCATACGATGAAAGTGATGGGTTGATGAATGAAGAGATTAAAACATTAAAGCCCTTGACTTTTGTCAAACCACTGAATTCATTGAATGATTTCAAAACTGTTCCTCAACATATATTTAATATTTTGGTTGCTACACCAACGCTTAGGTGCAATATGACGGTCATTCTTTTAGTAATAATAATGCTTCACCCTTGTTGATAATATGTTTTCACTTATAGTGATAATAGAACCAGTTATTGTAATTTCTACTTAGATAGTGACTTATTAATCACATATATTAAAACATTCAAACTAATACTGTGGAAATAAAATTTCTTTGGATAATAAATAGCCTATTAATTTTTATCAATGAAATAATGAAATTCATATTTATAATTATTGGGAGTTCCAGAAGCTTTAGAGGAGAGTTGAAATACTTACATGGTGTTTATTTTTGTTTTTGACTCAGGAGAATTGTTGCAAGTCATTTGTAATAAATAAAGAAAAAATGGTTTATATTCATTATTTATAAAAAGATTTCACATAAACACGTGAAATAACAATGAATAATCAAACCACAATGTGAAATGGGAAAACAAGGCTTGTTTTCATAGTGTTGTTTTCCCATTTCATATTGTGGTTTGTTCGTTTATTATTAAATAACAATATATTACAATATACATGTGAAATAGAGTTTTCCATAATATATTATTTGCTGGATACTAAACTAGTAATGTAACGACTTTTGACTTATTACTTCATAGCAATTATTATTAAGGAAGAAGTATTTTGAAGCTTTGATGAACTTAAATGTATTCGGATTTTGTTTAGTATTTTTATGATGATTTTAGTTTTGATGAATAAAACTAAAATGTGTTTGAAACAATATCCCAACAAATTACCCTTTTGACAGTTATAATAGAATTCCACTATCTATAGAAACTTTTTAGACGGCTTTATAGATTTTGAAGGCAATATTAAAAGGAATAGATAGTACCGGACAATGAGAAAGTCACTTCATCACAGTGAAATGAAATTCTGAATAAAACAGTGCAAAGAAACATATTGCACTGTTATGTTAATAATGAATAAAATATTGTTATTAAGCTCCAATATTAATATTTTGCAAGTTCCAGTTTGATGTATTATAATAAAAAATTGTAAGTTAAAGAAAAAATGATAGACATACAAGTTAGTCATTTCATTTATATAAATATAATTTTTGGTAACAGTTAATGGTTTGTACTCACTTTTAATTTTAGTTTAATTAAGTTATTACTTTTAATGTAGTGCTAGAATATAAGTTAAAATACAATGGCAAGGACAGAATATTTTGGGTTGAATTTTGCTCTTGACCCTAGACTTGTCCAGTAATGGTTAGGAAAACTTGGGCGTTTTGTGGTTGAAGGTAAATCTGATTATCCCTATACCTGCTTGCATGATGGTAAGTAATCAATATAGATTCCAACCATGATACACTTGAGCAAGGCAAAATTTAGGACTCTCAATGTAAAATCAACGCAATAATCTAGTTCAGCCATAACTAATGAACCATGCATTCCATGTGTCGAACAACACTGAACATGAAAGTCTGTAGGCTGTCCTATTAGAAATTAGGATTAGTTTTCTCATCTATAAAACAGAAATCATAAAATTATATTAAATACAGTTATTTTTAAAATTAATTATCATTTAATAAGCGTCAACATGACTAATACGGGCAATATAAAATGCTCGTAATCGTCCTCATAGACAATTTAAATGCTTTAAATTTTGTAAAAAAAATACTTTGACAAGTAAATTCTTTATAAACTTCATATCAATAAAATAGAAACACATGTTTTTTGTAATTTATATTAGCAAATATTTAATATTCATTAAAAAATAATAATGAATTCATTGAGAAAATTGCTGTTAAGGCAGTCAAGAGTGATAAAATCATCGATAGAATTTCAAAGTTTTGAAATCATTCAGTATTTTTCCTCATTGTTTATGAAATATGTTATACACATTTGAAATATTAAAATAAATTAACTGATTATTTAGGATTTTGATAGATTTTTATAGAGAAAGAGTTCCGTGATTTCTTTTCAGATATTTTTTTTATAATAAATCGAATTTTTTATGAACCTAAGATGAAACATACTTAAAACCATTTTATAACTTAGCTTTATTTAAAGCATATGACTTAGGAAATAATTGGATTCTGGACACTTTCTAGCTTTGTAGTTACTATATCCCTCAGTTATGTATTTATAAACCAAAACACTACAGGGAGAACGGTGACTATGTATGGCAGGGCGGTTGGTCGGCAGCTGTAGCCATCGGGTGTCTGCAAATCAATCAATCTCTCTCCACCTTTAGAGCTTATAACCATTTTAACATTCTTAAAACTAGATACGATGTTTACCTCATCACTTGAGTATTTAAATTAAGCTTATTGTACTTGATTCATAGCAACTCGAGTCGATGAAGCCTGTTATTGTCAGAATTATATCTCAGTATGGAGGTCCCTCTAATCAATGCTTCTCTGGTTAGTCTAATTTCGTGGGCTTGTTCAGCGTGTAGTCACAATAGCTTCGTTTTAGACAGCCCTTTATATGTATGTCGATGATAGGTCTGCAGGTACCTGTAGTACATTTATCTTCATATACAAGCTGACTTCTTGTTGCTTCGGGCATTTGTTAGAAAGGTTCCGAATCTTCTATTATTAAACGATCATATAAATAAACGGACGTATATATTAAACGATTAAAAGAAAATATCACGTAGACAAATCGTCGTCATCAGGAGAAGGAGGAGAAGAAGCAGAGGAGTTCTGTTCGACCAGTAAACAGTTTTTTTTTTATTCTATTGAAATGTTGTCTTAACGGACTAATTCATGTTTTGAAATATACCATATATATATGTATATAGGTGTGCTCTCTAATCGGGATTCGGTCAATTTTCTAGGATAAAAAATCAAACTCTCGGTGCCAACGTTTCGGTTTTATTTAAAACCTTTTTCATAGGCAGAAGTAAGAATTTTTTAACTAAGAAAATAAAATTTACATTATTTAAAGGAACAACAATGTTAACCGGACAAAACCTTCGACTAGACTCTTTTATTTTATCCTAGAAAATTGACCGAATCCTAATTAGAGAGCACACCTATTCTATCAAATGGTCGATATATTATTGAATCTGCTATATATATATATATAAATATGTGAAAATACTTTTTAGAAATAACTGAGTATCATCGTTCTTTTTTCTAATTATAATTTTAATTATTAATAGTCTATTTTGTTACACATGCAAACTGCAATAGTCAAAAACAGTAAAATTTAATTTTCATTGAAGCTAAACACATTTCAAAGACGAGCTTATTTTTTAAGTCTAATCTTAATAATAAGCAGTTAGAAAAAGGTCTGTCATACAAATTCTATGATGTTGAAAATGTAATGCAGAGTGTATGACCTGAGCTGAAAGGTAGTAATCAGAATCAGTTTGAAGGCGATTGCTTTCATTTTATGTTCTCAAGTCACATCACCTCTACTGGATGGATTCTAAATGTAAAAGAATAATCATATTCGTCTGCATAAGCCGCTTTTCTTATTATATTCTGACACTAAATCCTGTATGAATAAAACTCAATTTCTGCTATCCTTGAGTAACACATAGCCTCAATTTATTCCATGTCAAGATAACCTACTCAACAATAAAAACAAACAAATTTGTGTAAATTATCAAATCAATTTTTCATTTTTCTTTCAATTATTAAAGAAAATATTTTTTCTTTAATAACCAATTTTTAATGAAATGATACACTAGAGTAATTTTAATTAAGTAATTTTTTACTTTAAAAATAAAGAAATACATAAATGTGAATTTATATTAAAGGAAGTTTAGTTTTTTTTGAAAAGAGATATATTTAGTAATCAAACTATGATAATGAAACTAAACCTCCTTTTACTGTTCGATATTTATTAATCGTACACATGTAAAATTAAATCGTAAAATAGTTAATACACAATTCTGCAATAAAATAAAATTAAAAATATAATACGAGTATCTGCTTTACAATAACTATATGTATGTATCAAAAAAGTATAAATTATCTTTGTTGGAACAGAAATTTTGCTAATGGTCGTTAGAGTCTTCCAAATGGGCATCATTTAGTAAGTTTATTGAAAATTATATTTAAATATGGAGTATATTAGATATTTAAATATGGATTGTATTAAATATGGGATATAATTGTATATTTTAATGAAATGTCAGTGTCGTACATATTATGTATTGATTTAATAGACGAATTAAAATAAGGGGAGAGACATTACAAAGTAAGTAGAAATGGAGAAATTAGTTTGTGTTAAATTACTAAATAAATGTTAACTATATTTAGATATTAGTAAAACATTTATGAGGCAATATCATTACCTTTAGTTATTTTGTGAACTATTATTTTTTTTCAATCATTTCAAACTTTGTTTTGTATTTAGACAACACCAAACAACTTACCTAACATTCGTTTTCTTTAACTTCTCCTTTCAATATATTACGAATATATTGAAGTGTATTACCGTTTCTGTAATAGTGAGTGATAGTAATAGTAATAGTAATAGTGAGTGTATTTCTTCTGTAACCAAGAAATACAGAGTTCTACCGATATAGTCGCTTGAAATAGATGGTCACGCAACTACTAACTGGAGTTTCTTTATATTTGAAAGAAATGAAATTCCATAAAAAAACGTATCTCCGAATCAAAAATTCAAGAAATTTCATTATAACACTATTATTGAAAAAAAAATTATTTGTTGGAAAATTTTTCATAACATTATTATTAATTTATGATTTTAATTGTCCTAAGGTTAATTGGTTCTTAAGTTTCATGAACATGTTTGTTTGTATTAAATTTATAATTCGCATGAGTTTTTTCTCAATGTAAAACAATAATACTAAGAAGTATTATTGAAGTATTATTTGACTGGATTGTCAAAAGTTTGGTCAAAAAGGAAAGAAGTTGTAAATAATTGAAAAGCAATGCATTTACGGTTGTAAATTGTGGAAACACTATAAAGTTTTGATGTTTCACATGAAATATCTCAATGAATGCCATACTAACAGCTGGCTTAGGTCACCCATTTCTATCGGTTTTTGAGACATTGATTCCTTTCATTAAAAAAACAAACATAATCTATCTGTAAATTCCTTGAAGAAGAAGATAATACATTGATTTAAACATGTATGATACATGCTCTATTGTATATGTTTCAAAAAGGTTTTAAATAACAATTTTTGTCTATAACTACTGCTTCCATGAAAAAATCTTTTACTAAGAAAAATGTATTTTATACAAAATGCGTTATACATTTTGTTGGTGAAGCCCCTGTATTTCTATGGTATGTTCTGTCATGGTATGTAAGAAAGTCAGATGATGAACTGAAATATTCTTCAGATTCTTCTTCAGATTATCAGGTGTGTCATCTGTTGCGTCGCTAGAGAGTTGCTGTCGAACATTTCTTTCTATGTTCACATTCTACTGAACCTAATTCTACTTAGATTATTGCATACCTTCTCTACTTAATAGCCGTGGCCACTGTAAGGGTATCCGTCAGTGTCCATTGATATTCCTGTCTTTTTGTACACCCGCTTCCCTACTGTCTTCTATTATTAAACGATCATATAAATAAACGGACGTTTATATTAAACGATTAAAAGAAAACAACACATGGACAAATCGTCGTCATCAGGAAAAGAAGGAGAAGAAGCAGAGGAGTTCTGTTCGACTAGTAAACAGTTTTTTTTTTCTTGTATTCTTTTGATATGTTGTCTTAACGGACTAATTCATGTTTTGAATATATATATATATATATATATATATATATATATATATATATATATATATATATATATATATATATATATATATATATAAATATATTACAGGTTACTTGTAATGTTATCTTATTAGTCTAGTCAAAGGTTTTGTCCGGTTAACATTGTTGTTCCTTTAAATAATGTAAATTTCATTTTCTAGTTAAAAAGTTCTTACTTTTGCCTATGAAAAGGTTTTAAATAAAACCGAAACGTTAGCAACAAGAGTTCGATTTTTTATCCTGGAAAATTGACCAAACCCCGATTAGAGAACACACCTATATGTATATATAAAAAGATTTCACATAAACACGTGAAACAACAATCAATGATCAAACCACAATAAGAAATGGGAAAACAAGACTAAGATCTTTCAACCGTAACAAGCGGCCTTCGTCAGAGTCAAAAACCCAACTGAACACTAGATACAGAAAACATCTGGTGAGGAGTTGAGAAGAGTGTGAGGGAAGAGTGGTATTTTAGAGGGTGAAAGCGCAGGAAAGGACTAATGTCCAGAAAGGACAAATTCTTTTGTTTCCCAAACATCCCTTTCTGGACATTAGTCCTTTCCTGCACTTTCACCCTTTAAAATACCACTCTTTCCTCTCACTCTTCTCAACTCCTCACCAGATGTTTTCTGCATCTAGTGTTCAGTTGGGCTTTTGACTCTGACGAAGACCGCTTGTTACGGTTGAAAGATCTTAGTCTTGTTTTCCCATTTCTTATTGTGGTTTGATCATTGATATATAATAACACCATTTTTCTTTCTTATGAGGTTTGGTCTAGCTTCAATAATGCAACACCTTTAAGCCGACGTTTCATCTATATTTGTAGACATCTTCAGGGCTACATCAATACAGAGTTTAGTTACTATAACATTAAACATAATTATATTACATTATTTAATTATATAATTATGTTTAATGTTATAGTAACTAAAATCTGTATTGATGTAGCCCTGAGTTTGTATTTACTCCCAGGATTTCTCTGTATTTACTCCCTAAGTTTGACAAACAATTTCACAGGGTTTATTGTATTTAAAATGTCTCAATTCTTGTTTACATGTCATTATCAAAATTTAAGTAACTTTACTCATCAAATTTTTAAAATTAATCAATTCGAAATAAAATGTATTTATCGTGGTTATCACTTTAATTTTTGCAATAATAGTAGAACACCTGATGATTTATATTATTGGCATTGCTATAATGACAGTTAAGACTCTATTTTCCTATCAGGACAATTTCCTTGTGCTCATATCCTGAGCACGAATATTAAGGAATTGTTCCTATACTTTTTTCCTTGTTTGCATCTTCTATCCTTAAATATGCACCTTTCAAACTTGTAGTAAACTTTTAAATCTCAAGTTTATTTGTAACTCATGCCTTCTCCTATAAATCCCAACACTCGTGACATCCTTCAATTTGGATGTCGTGGTAGTTTAAGTTACCCATCGTCAATCATGCTCCTACAGTTCCTTCCAATAAAAAAAAAAATCACTCCTTCGTTATACCTCATAACGACTGTGTACTTCTTGCAACTGAGTTTATAGCTTAGACTGGCCCAATGAGATGGTTTGGTTTGACTTCTACCAGTCTGTACATCAGTATACATAATCACAGATCACATAGTGATAAGTACAGCGACCCCTCCAATTGACATTCAAGGAAATCTTCATCATTCTATGTAAAAAAGTTTAATCAGAAATATTTACGCGTCAAATTCTAACGATAACGCTAGCTTCAGGTTTTAGAGAAAGCATATATTTTCTTCTATTCAATATGTCAGTAAATTTTTCTATGAACTTCCTTCAATAGTGAATAATTTTTAATTATTCATTCTTATTTGCTCTTTATTTTAACACTGGTTAATTACTTTAATTATTGGTTTGTTATAATATATTATTGTCTTTTTTACTTTATATTGCATTTATTTATATATTATGATAATTTTATTTTAACTAACTATAAGATTACTTTTTTAATTGCTTGTATTATTTTACCTTGTCTCTCTTACTCTGCAAGGTTGGAACGCTAGATATTTACTTTTGAGTTTTGCCTTGGTTTCCAAGTGGCTCAATACTTTTGAAGATGGCGTATGTTAAAATATCGTCTTGAGTTTTCGTTTTTTTTTTCTTTTTTATAATCTGTTTGAATATATTTTGTTTATGCACATATTTTAAATTTGTATAAAATAAACCAAGGGTCAGTAGTCTTATATATTCAAATCAAATCAAAAACTTTTCAGTTTTATTCAGACAAAATCTTGTCCTTTGAAAATGATCTTAAGTAATATCAAAACGTTGGAATTAATATTGACTGGAAAACTGAGTGAGCTTTAATTCACGTTTCATTAGATGACCAATGTTTTATTCCAATTTATTTTATATACAGACGTGCATAGAATATTAAAAATTTGAAGATAATTATATTCATAAAAAAAAAACAGCTACCTATAGTCTTTAAAACTCAGCTACCTTATTGAAACGAATGATGAGTTTTATAATATTTCATTTTATTATTTATATAATTTCTAGGTTGTCCAAGATTTTTACTTTTGAGTTGTAGTACATATTTTTAATGTAATGCGCTACATTATTTTTATTTTTCCTGAGGCAATCTCCATAAAATATAACTTTTTCTCGTCAGCCGCAATGTATGTAACGAGAGTTTCTATAACAACAATGTTTTAACTAAAATAAAGCAAAACTGAACAAGTTTCATGATTAGTTCCAGCAATAACAGGTTGTAAAATCATGAGGACACTGGAACATACCATCCTGTTTCTATATACATATATTTATTCAGTTACAAGGGAAGTTGGGCCGGACTTGTTTTACTAATGGAGGTGTGGTTTTCACGAGAAATGCACCCTCTGGGAGTAGGTTGTTTTTCCCCGGAGTGACATATCTGAGATGAGTTTCAAGTCGCTTCCATGTCTCCTAAATGTATTTTCATCTAGTTCCTCTTAACGGTAAACTCTCCCCACCTCTCCTTTCTTCATTTTAGAAACTTGTATGCTAGCCCTCTAAATCTTACTATCAATTATTTCTGAAACAGATTTTACTGAACACAGATCTTTTTTTGGAATATAATAAGTGACACATGAAATTTAATTGTTATATATTTAAATTGTGTAATATCTGAAAAATCATAAAAAAAATAATTGCAAAACTGTTATACCTTAATAAAAGGTTAACTTTTTTTATTCATATTTATGTATTCAGTCATATCAATCAAAACATCTTTGTGATGTTATTTTATTAATATTAAGAAAATTAATTGAATCTAAATATAAAGTAATTTTATATGAACAAAGAGTTTCGAGCCTTCAGTGTCTTATTCTTCATTTACAACTGATGAAAAATTGTTTTATATGCAAACTGAAAACACTATGTGTTCAGTATTCCTCATTACTATATTTTCAATATTATTTTTAACTTCATAGTAAGTTTTTATTTGGATGTATGTTCTATTAAAATGTATTGAAATGAAATAAAAATTAAGTACAAATAAGATGTACACTTACATTATAAATAAATAATATAGATATAATTGGGTATGCAAATGTATTGCATCAAAGCTTAGTACTAAAAAAAGTGTTGAATATAAATTTAGCTTAGCGCTCATAAAATTAAATGGGAAGCTGCTGACTAATAACATCTTAAACATTACTTTTCCTTCCTTATTTTCAACGTGTACTGTCTGTAGACTAAACAACTCTGGTCTGATTATGAGAGAATAATTTATTTATAGTAATTTGTTCTCAAATTATGAAACTTTCATTATTTATTTGTGATTTGCTTTGCAATTTGGTTTTGCTTTTATAATTTTACAGGGTTTTGCATTTATAATTAAATATTGAATTTATAAATGGTATTTAAAATTTGAACATAATTTCTGCTTCCTGTTTTTTATTTTAATTTTTGCACAAGTCTAATTTATATAGCTCCTTAATTCTATTGGAAAATGAAAGAACCCCAAATAAACGGCAACATAACTTGTGGCTTCTCATAATATTTACGCAAATCTGCTAGAGTAAAGGAAGATTGAGATTATTCATCTTGCTTATCAAATAAAAGATGGTTTATTTATCAAGTAGTTTTCTTAAAAATAGCTTTTATAATTACTTTTACTTTTTTTCGTATGGATTTCAAAATTTACACACATTACTAAATTTTATAAATTTGCTTTATCAATTATCAGCGAAAAAACATTTTTTCCTTATCTGAGATTCAATAACTGTTTTTCAAACAACATTCAATAATGCATAAAAATACTGAATATAGGTTTGAATGGTTCTTGATTTTGCAATTATTACACTAAGATGTAAAGATAACGCTAAGTACTATCAATTCCTTTTCTAATTTGGTCACAATCTAATACCGATTTAATGCCTTTAAACATAAACTTAGTTTTAGTATGGTAACGTTTTCCTAAACAGACTTGTAATTAGTATTCGTTACTTTTGTGTATTAAAAGTACAGTAGCTCTGTCCGCTGGTGGGTCTTTAGATATATGCATAAAGATAATTTCAGAAATTAGATCTTGAGTCAATTGAAAATTGAAAACTTTTTCTGAAAGGTAAAAAATCTTTGTAATTTTACTTCAAACGATTTTTTTTTTGCATCAATTGAATCTGTTCTCTGTTTATTTATATGTTTTCCCTCTAGGGTTTGTTTCTCCTACTAATATTTCCTCAACTTTAATTCAAAACTGTTATCAGGGTCTAGCATTTTTAGAACCCTATGAAATACAACTAGAATAGCTTTATTAAACCAGAATTGAGTTTTAATAAATTTTTGTTCAAGTTATTATCCTCAGATTCATATATCAATTAGTGA
This sequence comes from Hermatobates lingyangjiaoensis, assembly GCA_026182355.1. NCBI lineage: Eukaryota > Metazoa > Arthropoda > Insecta > Hemiptera > Hermatobatidae > Hermatobates > Hermatobates lingyangjiaoensis. The sequence goes on along the minus strand of JAPFBL010000188.1, from coordinate 1,289,145 downwards.
AGTTAGGGATGCTTAATATTACCCCAATAATTACACATTGCATAATCATTATAGTTAATTTAATAGCACTCGTTTTACCTATTGATTCATTAGACTATTACAATTATGATATATTTTTAATAAGTTACATGACACAGTGTATTTATTTAAAGAAAACATTGTAAGTATGAATCATTTCTGAAATATAAGCGTAACTATAAATATCTTCCATGATTTGGTTAGAAAAACAAAGATTATTTTCGAAAAGTGGTTATCTTCAAAAAAATTGGAAAAAAATTTACCATAAGGGTAAATCATCTAGAGAAATCGTTACACCCTTGGAGATGCCAAGGCATTTAAAGTTATTGTAAAATAAAATAGAGAAGTTTAGTTGAAGTACATTCCAAAATAGTTCACTGTCAGACAAACAGCATTAAATTAGGCATTTTTTTACATTGTTTATAGGAAAAACAAGTACGTGACGGTACCAAAAGGCGTTAAAAAGTTAAATATTGATAAATTGCTGAAGTAAATCATTGTTTGTTTCTCATAAGTTTTCTTCCTTTTTCTGTCCTAGGGAGGAAAGTGTGGCTTATTTATTATTTGATATCATTTTCAGTAACGGGCCAGCGACAATCCGGCTTGATTTGACTTGGGGAGTTATGAATAATGCCTAATTCAATTGTATTTAATATGAATCTGCAACATAGTATAACAAAGTACCTGACATAGTATAGGAGGGCCACTGACCCTACCTTCAGCTGAGCAGGTTCAGTAGGACTTCGGTCCGGAGTTTGATCTGAAACTCTTAAAATAAGTCGGTACTACGGGCGGCGGGGGGCCATGGAGAGTTTTCTCTCCAGCCCGCCCTTGAGGTCGGACTCGTAGTGGCTGTGGTTATCACCCAGATTGGGTGATACGCAGTAGACTCTTGTGGTCGCTGCGTGAGGAGCAGTATCTTCTCGGGAGGATGCCTGCTTAGCATCTCAGGGAGCTAGAGCCCCACCCTCTACCAGTAGGAACGGACCACGATCTCAGCTAAGTGGGCTGGAATACTGCTAGTTGGTTTATCCTTTTGCCTTTGATGAACTCAGGGTGGGTATGAATGGAACCCCCTTCGAGCAATCTTTATTACAACAGAGCGAGACAAGATCTCCTCTTCATTTATTCTATTGGGCCAGGTGGCGTTGGCCAACGGAGATTTTAATCTCTCCTTTATACGTTCATTATTCCAAGACTGCCCACAGTGGGGCCCAGATGGGTCAACTGTTATCATTGTAACCCCTGCTTCCGGAGTAACAGGAACTTTCTCTCTTGAGGGGATTGATTGAATCGTGACGGATCCTGTGGTAGTCCTTAAACTGTAGACCCTAGTAGGAGGAGGTCGGCCATTCGGCCATTCATAGTATAGGCTTGAGACTGACCGCTTAACGTCCTTTCCAAGAGACGGTGTTCTCAGATTTGTTGAACTCTCGCTTGAAGGAATCGAGGCCAGAGTGAGAAATGACTCCGGGACTTCCCACTCCAGAAGTGAGCACAAAGCCACTGGGTTACCATAACCAAGTTATCTTGGGACTGACATTTACATTAAAAATAATCAGTCTTAAACTCACACAAGAGTCGGAATAGTGTAGCTTTCTCACAAGGAAGAAATCGCCTAGGTTATTTTATTGTATTGATTCTGTGCATTATAAAATACTAAATGTCTTTGCATATTTATTAAAATAATTATTAGTAACTATTAAATTTGCTAATTTCACAATCAAATTTGCGCTGTGCCGGCTAGTGACCGATATACAGTTTTTGGCTCGGCAAGGACTATCTGTTTCAGAACAATATTGTCTCCTGGCAAAGGTACTTTAGTAAACTTTATGACAAACCACGTATTTATTTATTCTATTCACTGTCATTTTACAGTGTTGAAATGTGTTTCTTATTATTTCTTTTACATGTGTTATTCATAATTAGTTTTTTGATTTGTTTGTCAATGATGGGCCGTTCAACACTAAAGATACGACTGCATATACTCTCTTCTAAGTTTCTTTACCTGTTTGAAATCAATTAATTAAATATATGAATGTCGCAATGTGTAATTTATTCAAATTAAATAAATTAATATTTGATGCTCATTAAGAGGCGGTAACAAATATACATATCTATTTGCGTCATTTAGAATAAAATTTTAATAAAAATACATGTTCATGGTCCCCCCCCCCCCCAGGAAAGACGTAAAGCAGTATTCACAATGTCAGGAACTCGATTATGTTCCCTACTCTAATAAATTGGCGTGACGTGAAATGTGCTAATGTGTTATTGTTAATTAGTGTGTTACTACTGGAGTGCTATTGTTGAAAGAACTTAGCAATCTGGCTTTCCTATAACTAAAATGAGTACGAAATAACAAATGAACCACATTCCACATACAGAACAAGACTGAAGGTAAAAACCTATAACTTTGGACACTGAAAACAACAAACCACAATTTATTAGAATTTGCTCTTTTATGAGTCCTCAGAAAAGACAACCAATATATATATATATAGAAAATTTAATTTACTACCAAAGTGCTATCATAAACATTTATCTCTTTATATCCTTTACTATAAATTAATATGTTTTATAATTTGATTAATAATATTACTCAATCACTCACTAGTTATTTGCTATTGTAAATTTTCTGATTTTTCCAGATTATCATTTATTACGTTTAATTTAAAATTTTGTCAAATATACAAAGCTACATTACAATTAATTTACTATAATAGCTATTATATCGCGTTTATTTATGCTATATTTGAGTGTAGACTACTCTATATTTGATTTTAATTTACTAAAATAATTTCTTTTAAATAAAATCCTTTTCTAAAATTAATTGATTGATATTTAGTGTTTGTTCTTGAATTCATTTCACCACATTTTTGTGATGTTTTGTGGGAGAGACATGATACGGGGGTGTGATGTTCACACATGAAGTCACAGCATTTCATGAAAAAACTATTCGTGATAGCTTGGTGTTTTTGTCTTGCGGATATATTGAACCTTATGGAATGCAAACTATCATACATTACTCCAAACCACCAACTGTTATAACTATAATGGAAACTGTAATAATGAGTATATAGTAATCATAGCTGGCAAAAATTTCTTTACTTTTGGTGAGCATTAAAATTTACTGTAATTAAACATGTTAACAGTAACTTGATTCCATTTGATGTCACTGTCATGTATAAAAATTACCAAGGCATCTGTTAGTATATTACCAAATTGCATGGATCTTTTCAATCGGAGTGTTTAACAACAAAAATAGAACACAGCAATTGTCATTTTCTAGCATAATAACCCTTTCCTAAATAGTATTTTATTTTATTTTGCATTCTTCATGCCAAGCCAATATTTAATATGAAATCAAAGTTTCTTAGAATTACTGGATATTTAGATTAAAATTCCTCTTGCCATGTTTTTATCCATAATAACTAAATTACGATAATTTTAATAATAAATAAATTAATTTCTCAGTTGTCTGGATAATGTTACATATGAATGAACATAAAAAGATTGAGCATGGCTTTTCAACAGGTCAGGTAGTTGAATGGTTAACAGACCGATTATGGTTAACAGTTAATTGATAATTTGCTAAATGAGTGTTGGTTAATGAAAAAGAAAAAAACTACTATTTTAAAGTGTCTTTCGTGATCTTAAAGTTATATATATTCTTTAGGTGGTCTCAGTAATTTGCTGTAATTTTATTTTCTTTTTGCTGTTTAAAGCGATTCCCTAGTGGGTGATAACGTCCGCCGTTTACCGGCTTTTTGCGATTCTACAGATTCTACACTGGAAGTCCTAAATTTTGCCTAACTCTAGTGCATTTTGAGTAAGGATCTTTAATGGGTACCTGACATCGTACAGGCTCCGGACCGACGGCTTAACGTCCTCTCCGATCGACGACGTACTGAGATTTATTCACCTCCAGCGTATATAAATCGAGGGCCAGGTGGTGATCGAACTTTAACCAAAAAGCTAACCTGGCAGCCATTTGTTATAATAACATATTAATATATTTAGCACCTTATAGGAAATTATAATTATGTAGCAATAGTTCTTGTGTTGTATAATTGATTCTTTTTAATGAATACAATATACAATATTTCTATGTCCAATTAAATTATTATCCTTCAATGGTGGTACCAGTATCGTGTTACCGAGCTCTCATATTCAATTTTAAGGAAAAAATAAAAGGCAAACATTCCCTTTCATGTTATTTGGAATTTTACCACAATGCCTGCTAATTTTGGTTAAATTTGACTGGAAATGTATATTAAACTTCAAATAGAATTTTAGATAATAGATGGTTGCAACAAAAAAATAATGAAATAGATTTCAAATGAAGAAATAACGCCTAAAAAAGAATTTTTACTTAAAAACACTCTGTTTTTTACCTACATTGATTATCAACTGCATTATATTTCTGCCTTGTGGAGAAAAACTTTTCTTTTGCCATGAGTAAGGATTTAAAAATTAATTGAGAGGTCCTCTCATGTTCTGTTACAACAGACGTTTAAACCGAGAATTTAGCAAAAAAATATATGTCCTATAGCCAATTACTCATTAAAGACTCACTATAGTGACAAAGTCAAATATATATTTAGGACAAATATATATGTTTCCAAATAGATAAAGTTGCATAAATGACGATTTCATGTAGCATCTCTCGTTTAACCGGTGTAGACTTTTTATCCAGCCTATCATCAGGATCAAAAGTACTCAAATCCTACGTAAACTAAATTCGCTTAGCATATTTCCATCATAGGACTCTGCGTAATACCACTAAAATGACTGGAGACCAGATTATTGCAAGGCTAATATTTGACATAAGCGGGTGTGAATCGGTTTTTCAGCGCTGTCTGATCGCTTGATCCGATCAACTCTAAATATTCAAGATGACTATTTATGATAAATTACATAAATTAGAATTTCTTGGATGAATATTGACATAAAAGTATTGAGTTCTTTTTATATATTAACTGGCATCATTTTACCTTGTAAATGCCCAACTCCGTAAAACACAGTAAGATGTAACATAATTATAAATATTTTTAGTTACCACCCTCCCAATTATAGAAACCTACATTTCTAAATATATAAATCTCTTGCCTTTGAAAACATTTTTATTAATTTATTAAATTAAATGAAATAGGTAATAAATAAAACATTCTAATGAAATATTAAATAGGACAAAATTTCAGTAATTCCTTATGAACTAATTTTAGATTTTTTTTTTATAGTTGTATTTATTTGGAAGTAAAAACAACTGTTATATAATAAAATTATAGAAAAATTGTGTACTATATTTCTGATTACTAAATAACTGTCTTAATTACTATAAAATTCAGAGGAAGAATGCTACAATGTTTTTAACGTTAATATATTACAATAAACATGATTTAAAGTTAAAGTATCAGACAATATATTATATGTTACAAACATATTATTTTTTTTTAATATTACTATAAAATTGAAATTTAATTAATATGAGGTTGTTAGAAGTTCATATTAAATTTGATATCTGAGTTGTATTTAGATAATTCATAAAAAAAATAGATCTGGTATGATTCTGGCATATCATGGTTAGTTGACGAGTAATAAGGAATGTACAAAGCACTGATCAGATAGTATAAATGTCACATACGAACAGATAAAGCAGAACAATCAGCTGTTAACGTTGGTAACACTGAATAGCTTGCAGAGGGAGAAGCAATCTGGACACCATCAGAACCCCCTCTCATGATGCCAGTCATTACCCAGTTATGTACACCCTGATATTTGCCAATTCTTTTGTTTTCACAAAATTGCATTGATTTATGCATCAATTCACCAGAGATTTTTTAATCCCATCATCAATCATATCTGTTTTCATAGCAATAAACAAAAAAAAAAAATCTCCCTCCAATCATAAAAACTCATTTTTAACATTTTTTTCTACTCTTTTATAACTGAATATAATCCATTCAACTGTGAAATACTAATTAATAATCGCCTTTCCATTCTTATAAAATATTATTTTCAATAATTTATTGCAGAGATTTAAATTCAAACTGAAAATAGTTGATATATCATGTATGACAAATATGACAAATTTATCATGCACAAAAAAAAATGGTAAACTAAATGAATCTGAAACGTTTGAACAGACAATACTAATTACAAGTAATCATTCACTTTATTTCATAAACAATATGCACTTAATGATGTTTATGCAATATAAATTTAAGCTTTGGGACATCTTCGGTAAATAATATGACCGTAGTGAAATATTAATTTCAGCTATTGATAAACGTGCCGTATATTATGCAAATAAAATACGTACAAAACTGTTTTTCTAAGCTTTATATCAGAAAATATTATTCAAAATTTACTATATTGAAACAGATACTTGTATGATTATTAAACACAATGTTATTATGAGGGTAAGCTTTGGAATTAATGTTGACTAATTTACAATATATCATTTGCAATATATTGAATAATGCAATATTGTTCAGGTGTGATCTCGTAGTAATAATACAATTGTGAGCAGTGTTTCTCATTAAACAGTTGTAATTATTAATATAAAACTATTTGGGCTTTCTACTATAATCAATTATGCACATATATTTTGAATTTTTGGGAAATAAATGCTGTTTATTACAGAAATATATGGTACCCTAGCTTTACCTAGATAAAAATATATACTAGTTAACTTGTTTCTTTTTAACACTGCTTTATTGAAACAAGCGTTTTGTTTAAATTGAAATTTGTTAAATTAATTTATGAAATGAAAACAAATGTGTATGATAACATATTAAAGATTATTTGTAAACTCCTGGTTATGCATTGGATTTTAAAAATAATTATGGTAATGTAGCTAGCTCATAACTAAAGTTGGAGTCAAAGTACAAATTTCCAAAACTTTTTACTCGTAGAACAGTAGTTCCTATATGTAGGATATTAAAGGCATTATTATCAATTCACATTGAATTACTAAATTCACCAATAAAATGATATACAAACAAATGAAAAAAATATCAAAATATACTATTGAAAATAGTCGATGTAGGCCGAAACATGCCGGTATATAAAAATAAAAATTTCGGTGAACTTATGTATTTAGTTCCAAACGTATGGAAGTCAAGTATGAGAAGACTAGAAAAACTAATAAGAAAAAGTTTAAAACTCCAATTAGGCATTAGCTTTAATAAAACTCGTATAAACGAAGGCCTGCTCCCTAATTTTATATATATATATATATATATATATAACAGATTCAATAATATATCGACCGTTTGATAGAATAGGTGTGTTCTCTAATCGGGGTTCGGTCAATTTTCCAGGATAAAAAATCAAACTCTCGTTGCCAACGTTTCGGTTTTATTTAAAACCTTTTTCATAGGCCTACAAACAAAGGATAATAAGAAATCACATATCAACATCAAACATATACACAATATGAAAATGGATTGTTACAACTCATGAATATTACAAGCAGAAATATTTCAGAGATACATAAAACAATATTACTTACAGAAGTAAGAATTTTTTAACTAAGAAAATGAAATTTACATTATTTAAAGGAACAACAATGTTAGCCGGACAAAACCTTCGACTAGACTAATAAGATAACATTACAAATAACCTCAACACTGTTCACTCAAGGGAACTAAATAAATCAAATTTCACTAAACCTCAGCACAACACTCCAGAATAAATATTACTTAAATTAGTAATATCACTTCTATGATTAATCGAACTTAGATCCTTTTTAATATATAACATCTCAAGTGTCTTCCTTCTTTGCTCATCTTTTTCTTTTTCTATTATAGTTGTATCTTCAAAATCGAACGTGTGACCTTCGTTTATTGCATGCCCAGCTAAGGCTGTTGCGTTACTTTTATTTGGCTAACATTGTTGTTCCTTTAAATAATGTAAATTTCATTTTCTTAGTTAAAAAATTCTTACTTCTGTAAGTAATATTGTTTTATGTATCTCTGAAATATTTCTGCTTGTAATATTCATGAGTTGTAACAATCCATTTTCATATTGTGTATATGTTTGATCTTGATATGTGATTTCTTATTATCCTTTGTTTGTAGGCCTATGAAAAAGGTTTTAAATAAAACCGAAACGTTGGCAACGAGAGTTTGATTTTTTATCCTGGAAAATTGACCGAACCCCGATTAGAGAACACACCTATATATATATATCTTCACCTGCACTAGCTTGTCTTCGGAATGACTCATATCTTCCTATTACATGGCGAGGCAGTCAAAATGTCGTAATATGTTTGTATTAATGATACATATTAGTTTGTTGTAATGATACATATACAATACTAGGAATACTAGAATATATTGCAGTGAATTTCATTTCTCTTTAGTAAGAACATCTAAATAAAAGTTTTGAAATGTCCAGAAGAATCCAAAATATCATAAAATTCACTTAAGTAAATAAAAATTTATAATTCTTAATATCTTAAAATTCACCGACTAAAACAAAGCTACATAGTGCCATCTATTTGACAAAGTTACAATAGTTCATGCATACCTTCCAAAAATAAGATTGCACAATGACACACTTGGATTGCATTTGAACGAATTATAATTACAATTGGAAAATGTAGATGTATTGTGAAACGGTGATACAATATTTTTCCACATAGTTGAATATAAAATTAGTCAAATTTTAGAGGCAACTATAATTGGTCAAACCAACTCCATTATTCACCTCAGTATAGAATATGGAATGACATACGCAACCAATCTGAACTTACACTGGATCCAATCTATGATTCAAGTATAGTAAACTAGTCTGGGAAGGAAAAAGCAGATAAATCAGCAGTTATAACTTCATCAAACCAACCAGGTGTTAATAAAACGAATAATGAAAGTTACATTTTCCGGTATACTTACAAAATTCAATCAAATTTAATTAAAAGAAGATCAGTTTATTATTTCTATAATAAATATGTCAATAGAGAATGATATCAGCAGCATGCAGAATAAATCAATGGTTTTGGTAAAATTTGCCAGAATTACAATAAAAACCTAGTACTTTTTATTAATAACACTGCACACTTGATTTTACACGCCAGAGCTTGATGAACAAGAAACATTACCGAGCATTGCTCATCACACAGCCATGACTACTCTTCCTGGTTCGTATATTGACCATATAGTAAAAGTTTATTTGCTAATAATTTTAGAGGATTAAGGATATTAAAAGTCAATTTTATATAAAAGGACAATTTGTATTATGCTTTGAATACAGGACATCACATATTAACATATATATATTTCAATAAGAGAACTCCCTACTTTTACATTCAACAAAAAACCCTTCGTTCATTCAAAGCTAGTTGATTTTATTCAGTGAATTATTTCTTGCTTCCAAAGCTTCTCAAACAATAATTTTGATTTATTTTGCATGAGTAAATATATTTTATAGAATTTGGTTTAAATCCTTCACTCTGATGGTGAAATAATCTCTGCGGAAAAACAACTTTCTATTATGGTTGACTCTTGATTTTATTAAAGTATCCGTTATTTTGCAATAGTCTTTAAAAAAAAACTGTATAAATGAATGTATGTTTAATTTGATTATGAAAAATGCATCTGGTTTATATCAATTGAATTGTGATGTTTTGTTTAGTAATAACCTTTTTTGTACGGTTTGGAATCAATGAGGACTGATTGTCGTGATCACATCAAGAAAAATATTGAACATCTCTCCACTTTTAAGAGCATGTCTGTGACAGCACTTTATTATTTTAGATAAATTGTATGTCATAAATATGACCTACTAACGTCTAAATATAGGATTTCATAATTATTTAACTGGCATTTTTATCACTAAAAATAGAGAAGTCATGACCTTTGTGGATATTCCTGAGTGAACCTGAAACATTCTTATAGCACTCCCGATGTAAAACCTTCCTAGTAGTGTCTGTCTACTGGTCTACATTCACATTCAGAAAGTTCATAAACAACGTAAAGTTATTTTTATTTAGCATGAAGTATGTCAGTTAAATATATTTCCTTCTGATGTCATTCTTATGAATAATAACCAGGCTAGTATGCGTCTATAACAACTATAGACAACTGAGTTCTACTCGGAATTAGTTCTATGTATAGCAAATTCTAAGCACTAGTAAATAGAAAATCAGTTGCATTTAAATACTTAAATAAACAAAAATAAATATTTTGATTCATAAATTCAACTAATTTAATTTTTTGGTTTACTTTAAACAGATGTGAAGTGATCAGATAGTTATTACACTCTTTTGTTCAAATCTAGTATAAAAATTATTAATCAAATATAATATATCATTTATTGTCATATAAAGAAAGAAATCTGTGTAACTATTTTTATTTAGCGTTCAATATATTTTTGACTAAACCCGATTGTGAATAACAATTTCTATTGGCCTTTAAAACTTTTCTTTCCAAAAAACGCCAATAAAATAAAGAATTGATAAAATGTACAAAAAAAAATTCAAATGTATAAAGTTGCAACGTTTGTCGAAAAGGGGGAAAAGTTAAAACGTGGCTGCCACAACTTACCAATGAAAGTTCGCAAGTCCAGTGAAAAGTCAAGTAAAGCCCACATTAAAACTTAAGTCACCCACTAACATAAGACTCCAAGTAACAACTTTCCCACTCCCTTCTCAGTGCCCAACTCATAACAATTGCAGTAATATTTCTCCACAATTTAACTTGATAGAATCTTTATTTTTACCTAATGGCACTCCTTTTTTATAATACCATTATAAATTACATTGTAATTTGTCTAACTTTTGTTTACTGAAGTGGGTGTATTTTATTGTAGATTAAAAAGTGGAGAAAACAACGAAATTTACCATTCAAATTAATTATACGCATTAGTTGTGCAATCTGTAATTATATGGTATTTACTCATATTGGGGTAAATGGATAGTATGGATCTTTTGTATTATCAATCTACCCAAGTATAATATACGCATATTGTTAATACCATGGAGGTTAGAAAAATATAATTAAATGTAATAACTCTATTACCAATTTTTTATTTGGAAGTTTTTGAACCACGTTAGGAGGCTTTCAGTCGAAACTCTGCTTCAATTTTGGTAGAAACCATCTCAGAAACTCGCACTTAAGTTCAAGAAAGAACTTAAGACTGGTTAATTCTTCAATTAGTATAAATAGAATATGATACGAACCAATTTATTACACTCCAATTTCTGGAAAAATATTATGGAATACTCATATATATTTTATATATAAATGGATTTATAAAAATGTAGCTCTTATTTCACATTGTAGTGAAAACATATTTAACTAGTCTTAACACATCTGTAACTTTGTTTACAACGCCATACCTTTTTTTACTTTATATATTTCTTCAGTTCAAACGTTGATCACTTGTGAATCTTATGCAAAAACTGATAAACGTTTCCCCCCTTGAATTGTGTTTGTCCAATTTCTCTTGTCTCAGACACACACTCACACACACACACACACACACACACACACACACTCACACTCACACACACTCACACTCACACTCACACACACACACTCACACACACACATACACACACACCACACACACACACACACACACACACACACACACACACACACACTTTCTCTTCCTCTCTATAATCTTCTCAATCTCTCTCATCCCTATGCTCTCACTTTAGCTCACACCTACTTGTGAACTTTCTCTTTTTCTTACTTCTCTCTCTCTCTCTCTCTCTCTCTCTATATATATATATATATATATATATATATATATATATATACATTCTATATATAGATATACATGTATATCTATATATACATTCAGACTTCAGTTGTTGTTAAAATCCACAGACTCATTTTCTTTGTAAAATAATTTGTAATGTAATACTTAGTTTTTCTGTTTCAAAATTTATACTTCTGCCTATGAAGAAGGTTTTAAATAAAAACCCAAACGTTGGCAATGAGAGTTTAATTTGAACCTGAAGAACTGACCGAGTCCCGATAAATTTTAGCTTCGTTTCTATTCCACGGTCGATACGTTTATCAATATCTATATATATATATATATATATATATATATATATTTCTATCTATCTCGCTCCTACTAGTTTTCATCTACTACGTATCATACTGTCTCTCTCTCTCTCCCTCTCACTCTCTTCATTTCCTTTTCCCTTCATCTCTTTTTTTACTTTCACACATTTCACTGTCAGAACTCTCCCTCTATTTATCTATTTCCCTTTATCGTTCACCATAACTTCTTGATCTATCAAAAGTATTACTTACATATATTATAAATTATCATTATTATATAACAATAACTAAATAAATTAGCATTCGGGTTTTAAAAATATCCAGTCTTTGTGAAATCAATTTGAAAGAAATTTTACTTCAGCCTCCTATTTAAAGAATAATTTTTTTTATTCTTCTAGTATTTTTATATGCCTCCAACGCAATTCTCTATAGTTATTAAATTTCTTTCTAAAAAGTCTTATTTGTGCTTAGTCAGAAGTGAAATCGCAGTTGTGAAAGTTTAATGTTCACTTGAAAAACTGACTGATTTCCAGAATCAGTTGTTTTAAGGTGTTGCAAGAAAGTAATATTATAAATGGCATTCAAAGTAATTTACCATATTACATATATACAATGAACTAATCGTTTTTACCTATTATCATGCGAAATGAGTTTTCTTATTCTGTTAGTTACGGATGAAAATAATTATGAAAATGCAATGGCAGTCATTGTAAGGAGAACAAACACACCAATTTTTATTAACAAATATTGAGATAAATTAATCTTGAAAATAAATAATGTAATATGGAACCATATAGTCAGAGTTTAAATACATGACTATTTGAAATGAAATTTGTGATAAATTATGTGGTTATTGAATCATAAAGGCATCCAGGAAGAGAAATTCTGAAAAGACTGCATATAACAGGAATAGTTTAAACCCTACTGGATCCACGTAACACAACATTATCGGTAAGAATTTACAGCAGTCTTGCACAAAGGAATAGATAGGAAGTTGGCTTGAGCCAGCCAATGTTTCCTGTTTATAACCGAGCATAACTTATAACCGTTACCTTCATTATCCAATATCACGTTTTCTAAACTTCTGATATATTGCTGAATTTTGAGAAAATTATCTCTCTTCGTTTATTCATGAATGTTATATATTATTAAACTAATATTCTGAAATAAATTGAACCATACAATCTGTAATAGCGTTTTTCTGGATAGTAATAAGATAATAATACATATAGATAATTTATAAGTAAATAGACGCGGGCTTCTCAAGCGTCTGTTATTTCCTCTCTGTTGATGCAGTTTGTTGAATCATAGAAGTTAGGTCTTTAATGTTTTTATAATTTCTTTTTATTTTATATATCACAGAATGACCACACATAAATGATATTCTAAAAACTCTATTACATTTCAAATGCCTCATTAGGTAGGGCCATAAAGAAGTGACTCCCCTGCCTTCTGAGAGATTCACTTTTTACGTCTCTACATGAGGACATCGCGTCATCATGAGTTTCTGTGATATCGCTTATGTGTGATACATTCTGTGAATCTAGTTTATTTGATCCTTTTATTTAGGTTTAATTATCATTTTATTTCTTATATATATATATATATATATATATATATATATATATATATATGTTTCACAGTAAACTATAGATACAGAGTAAAGGCACGAATACACTTACGCACTTCAATTTTTGGTTGAACCGACATCAGGAGAGTAGAGATAGTGACACCAAGCAAACTTGCGTTTGTTACAGTTATCATTCCGTCTATATTACGATACATAATTCCAAATATACCCAATTTCGTATTATTGGTCCACAGAAAAATGAAACGTCCACACATACACACATACGCGCTCGCGCACTGTCATGTCAATAGCCCAACTCATTAAGGTATGTATATACTATATATATATATATATATATATATAATATCACTTAATTAAACGAAACACGTTCCAAACTGGACACAATACGAGTACAAAATTCAAGAAGAGTAACACACACATTAAGGAAACACACATACCGACTCTAATTTTTGGACTCAAATTTGAATCTGTAAATCTGTTTCCTTACTCTGTGAGTTACTCTTCTTGAATTTTGTACTCGTATATATATATATATACAAAACTAACGTTTATCGGGACTCGGTCAGTTTTTTAGGTGCAAATTAAACTCTCATTGCCAAAGTTTCGGTCTTTATTTAAAACCTTTTTCATAGACAGCAGTATGAATTTTGAAACAGAAAAACTAAGTATTACATTACAAATTACTTTACAAAGAAAATCCACATACGATTTTTCTGGAGAACTGACCGAGTCCCGATAAACCTTAGTTTTGTTTCTATTCCACGGTCGATACTTTTATCAATATATACATATACATATATATATATATATATAACTAAGGAACAAACACACTTACTGTCTCTGAGACAGTAAGTCTGTTTGTTCCTCAGTTCTGTGTTTGTGATTCATTGTGAAACGTTTGTTGTCCTTTTGGATCGTTTTCCTGTTTACAATATATATATAACACAATTAAAAGAAACGGTCCAGCGGACTTTTTTAAATAAAATAAATTCAAAACGAAGGAAACACACAGAAATAGACAGACATAACCACATCGATATTTCGACCATCGTCGTCATCAATTTCGGCGATGGTCGAAATATCGATGTGAGTTATGTCTGTGTCTTTCTGTGTGTTGCCTTCGTTTTGAATTTATTTTATATATATATATATATATATACACAATTAAAAGAAACGGTCCAGCGGACTTTTTTTACAATAAAATAAAAAACGAAGGAAACACACAGAATGACACAGACATAACTCACATCGATATTTCGACAATCGTCGTCATCAGGAGGTGCGAAGAGCGAAGAGTCCCGCAGGAAGACAGGGCGGTACTGAACTCGGAAACCGCAGCCAGTACCCCACCACTTACCACCAAGCGGGGGAAGGGAGGGAAGGAAATGAAGAGCCAAATTAAGACGTAAATTAATCACATCAGCATCTTGGAGGATCTCCAGATGTTTTTTCGATCTCTTCGCTGGCAGTATTTTTGGAGTTCCAATGACAAAAGCTCCGGTGATACAACTTCTAAAGTTCACACTTCCCTCAAGCGCTTTAAACCTCTATCTTCCCACGAACCACCTCCACTTTCTGCATCACATCCTCTCGAACTCTTCATCTCCTCTATTGTCCGCAGATGTTCTAATCCTGCCTTCCTCAGAAGCCTATCTCCCCCGGATAACCTCACCATTCCCGAGAGAAAAGCGATTAGCAGTTTGAAAAGAGACAGCTCCCTCCTTATCATGCCAGCTGATAAAGGTTCCTCTGTAGTCCTCATGGACCGTTCTGTCTACCACCGTGAGGCAATGAAACAACTCTCTAACTCATCTTTTTATCAACAGCTTTCTTCCAACCCTATTCCTCTTTTCCTCAAGAACTTAGTTTCTCTTCTTAATAACAGTGCTGTGTGTGAGGGCCTTTCTCCCCAGGATATTGACACCCTCATTCCCTCAAATCCCCGATGTCCTGTTTTCTACCTGCTCCCTAAAGTCCACAAGCCCTTCAACATGCCTGACTCCCCTCCCGCCGGTAGACCTATCGTTTCCAGTTATGGCTGCCTTACAGAAAGACTTTCCGCCTTCATTGATCACTTCCTACAGCCTCTAGTTCGGAACCAACCTTCTTTCTGCAAAGACACTTTCCATTTTCTCCAAATTCTTAAAAATCTTTCTCTTCCCTCTACCCTTGATCATCCTCTTCTCATGGTTGCCATGGACGTCACTTCTCTCTATACTTCAATCATTCATTCTGAAGGTCTGGACGCTCTGCGATACTTTCTTGATGGCAGAACCGCACCCCTTAATCCTTCCACATCCTTTCTAGTCTCTTTGGCTGATTTCGTGCTACAGCATAATGTCTTTCAGTTTGAGGGTCGTTATTACCTTCAAACCAGAGGCACAGCTATGGGTACGATTATGGCCCCTTCTTACGCTAATCTTTTCATGGCCAAATTAGAGCAGGATTTCCTGGCCACCTGTCAACTTCTTCCACTCCTTTATCTCCGTTTTATTGATGATATTTTCTTCATTTGGCCCCATGGCAAACATAACTTAGAACTTTTCCTACACTCCTTTCAAAATTTCTGCCCCTCCATCACTTTCACTTACGACATCTCCGACAGACTTATCACCTTTCTTGACGTTGACGTTACTTTAGACAATGGACACTTCTTGACTTCCGTACATATAAAACCCACCAACTCCCAACAGTACCTCCATTACAATAGTTGCCATCCATCCCATGTTAAAAAGTCTATACCTCGATCCTTGTCCCTCCGTATTCACAATATCTGCAATAATCTCCAAGACCGCAGACATCACCTTAACCTCTTAAAGGACAAATTTTCTGAACGAGGCTATCCTCGCTCCTTCATTGATAGTCGTGTTTTACCGGCTGACATCTCCCACCAACCCAGACCCAAGAGGGATAGAAGTAACACTTCCTTCTTCCTGACAACCTACTTCCCTGGCGCTTATAAACTTCGTGCTGTTATTAAGGAGTCTTTTCCGATTCTGTCTACTTCTACTTCTACTTCTTCCATCTTTAATCACCCCCCTTCTATTTCCTACCGTAAACCTGCCAATCTAAAAAGCATTTTCTCTCATATTTCCCCTCAGCCTTCCAATCCTGTTCCTGGAATGAAACAATGTGGACGCCGTGGCTGTCAAACTTGCCTGATTGTAAATCCTAATCCTTCCTTCGATTCCCCTCTCCACCATAGTTCCTACCCGGTTCAGGTCAATTCCTCCTGTACCTCGAGCAACTGTGTTTACCGACTGGATTGCACTCAGTGTGACTCCTTTTACGTTGGCTTAACTTCTAATAAGTTGAGCCTTCGTATGAATGGTCATAGGGCTTCAGTCGGTCAACGCAGTAACTATCCTGTAGCCATCCATGCGAACTCGCATGGACTCAGTTTCAATGACTGTTTCAGGGTTCAGATCCTGAAACAGATCCCCGAATCCAACAATAAAGTTACCCTAAGAGCTTCAGAGGAGGCATACATATGCTTACTTGATGCTCGCTCTTCCCCCGGACTCAACCTCAACCGATAATTTATTTATGATTTATTTATTTATTTATTATTTTTTATTTATTTATTTATTATTTTTTATTTATTTATTTATTATTTTTTATTTTACTTTTTATTTATTTATTATTTTTATTAATTTTAATTTGATTTATCTACTTTTTTATAATTTTTTATAGTTATAATTTTTACTCGTTCCTTTTACGTCTTAATTTGGCTCTTCATTTCCTTCCCTCCCTTCCCCCGCTTGGTGGTAAGTGGTGGGGTACTGGCTGCGGTTTCCGAGTTCAGTACCGCCCTGTCTTCCTGCGGGACTCTTCGCTCTTCGCACCTCCTGATGACGACGATTGTCGAAATATCGATGTGAGTTATGTCTGTGTCTTTCTGTGTGTTTCCTTCGTTTTTTATTTTATTATATATATATATATATATATATATATATATCAATGTCTAGATCAGGCTAGGAAAAACAACTACAACGATCTGTGACTCTAATTAGGATCCCTTATTTGTAAAATAAATGTCTTGTTAATTCCTTACGTTTGAAGGAATTTATAATACCTAGTTATAATATTTGTATTTACAATGTTTTATGGTTCAGTTCATATTGTTTTGGCTTCTATTGAATTCGACTCACCACTGGCGGGTTTAATTAGACTTAACTCATTAAGGAGAAATAAGGAAATGCTGCTTTAGGTGACAGGTTGCCCTGACACCTAATAAGACAGCATAAATCTCGACTTACCGTATTGAGCCAATATTGGCAAGGCTCTGCTCTCCACTCCAAGCACGATTTATGTTTACAGTTCGATTTGTTTACAAACCAACCTAGATATTGAGAGATTATTAACCATTTCTGGTTTCATATTACATTTTCCTTACGCATGTAACACTAAAATATAATATCAAATGCATTCATAATTATTATTATGAACTGAAGTAATTAAAAAAAATTATTATAATAAATGCATTTCTGCCTTTATATGACTTACATATTATTAATATTATTTATCAGAATAGGAACGTAGATATCCATCTGTACGTTTCCTATCAAAGAGCACCTAGGATTTTATAAATAGCCCCTATAACTATTTTACATATATTCTGAAACGATATAATTTTCTACATGTAAATACATGGCTGTTTAAAAATTATAAACATTACAACTTTTATTAAAATTTTCTGTCAGCAACGTTATTTAAGCTCAATTAAAATTAATAATGTGTTGTTTTCGTCTATGTTTTTAACCATATTCAGTGCTACACCTAAAGAAAATTAATTACAAATATACAATATGAATAACAAAATCAAATACATTATTTATATAAACATGCAAATTTTCCTATGCAAAAGAAGTTTTTGTTGATAGTTTTTACAACAGTTTTGTTTTAGTTTTTACACTAATCAACTACACTACTCCTCTTAGCAATATTTTCAAGAACACCCTGTATCACATTTTAATAACCCAGAAACATTAAAAATATTATGAATACTACATCGAGAAAGAAATTTGAAGCTGCAAAAATGTTTATTACTAATTAATAACCTATATATACTTGGATTTTTATAACTTATAACTTAGATACAGGATTTTTAATTTTCTCAATATTTGTTATATATATACATCGGCCAGTGGACGCATTTACGTCTCCGTTCCTTCATTCTTTCTCCTTTTATTTTCTTTCTTTCTTCTCTCCTGAAGCCGGCAAGACGCCGAAATTATCGAGATTCTTGAGTGTTAGTCCTTTTTTTTGTGTTCTCTAGCTGTAACTTTAATTATATATATATATTATAAATAGAAATCTATATATAAATGCTGCTCTTTAGTTAATATATTGTAATATTTTATATAAAATAAAATGAATGCTTATTTCTACTGAGAATTTCTCTGAATTTTAATTCAGTATTGAGTGAGGGGTAGCTAATGCTTTTGGCCACGACTGGGTGCACTTGAAATGGGTAAAATGTAGTATTCATCTCCATTTTATATAAAAATCTGCTTGCAAAATAATTTATGTGAACATCTGTATTATATGGTACATTAATTTTATAAAACGTAATGAAGGGAAAGTGTTTCTTTTATTTCACGTTTAAACATGAAACTGAAAGTACTGTTCGGCCCATATTATATTTATGTTTTTTTTACATTAACAATAATATTGTATTTTTTATCTGCTTACAAAATAATTAAATATGACTTCACAAAATCATACTACCATTTAAGGAGTGCCATAAAAGTCATCGTTAATGTATAATGACGGTTTGAGCGATGATAACTCAATCGAGAATATTGAGGTTCTTTGGGGATTTGTCTAACATTTAAAATTTTAAAATCGTACAACTAACTATTTTGGTGCTGAATAAATCATTTTATATTTTAATACTACTTCAAAAGTTGACTTCATTCATGTGAATTATATTTTCACTTTGGCTTTACCGGCTAATGTATGCTATATATTGTCCCTTGTGCAATTCAAGCATTGACCTCAGTTTTTCTCCTTCTGTGAGGCACATACTGGCAGAAAGGTTTCTCTGTTGGAAGAATAAAAGTATTTTTATTATTTAATAACTCCATAGTGAGAAATATTTATTACAGTATATGTTAGTGGCATATTGTTCGAATTATTCCTCAAAGAGTATTATTTCCTTCACTCTTACAATATATTGCTAAAAATTTTAATTTTTTTTTTTGTAAACTTGAGTTAATTTAAGCTTTGGCTATAATATTTGAAACATTTATATTCTGTTTTACAAAAATTCAATTTCTGGATTTACTATTTAATTCAATAATTTTACTATTATATCATACAATATTTAACAACTTTGCTGGAATCCAAGGAATTGATTTCTTCTTAGTTTTTGCGTCCTCTTAGATCAGAAATATGAGATTGCGGCTCACTTGATCAAAAATAATTTACTGTTGATGTAAAAGTTTTGATCGAGACATCTTAAAGAAGATCGGTTTCAACCTTAGATGAGTCAGATATCTTTTGATCATTGTTATTTCAAATCATTTTTGTTATGACATATATTCAGGACCCGACCGTATCTAGATACCACCTGAATTTGTGGTATCACAAAAGAATACATATTATTACCTACATTAATTAAGACTGTACACTTTTAGCCTACGGAATGTTCTCAAAGAAACGGAACACTCATTCTTGACTGCAAGAAGCTCACAAGCTCTGCACTTCAAGCTAGACTCGCTGATTCCCAAGCGTAATAAGAAAATGGTCAGGCCGCCTTACTGCACAACATGTTGGTTCCTAGAGTACCTCATCTAGCAAGATCCAGTGTGTTCACAATGTGCACAACTAAGCCAATTCCTCACAAAGAAAATTTAGTAGATTCCTTTACTGGAGTTTGAAAGAAGTTCATATATGATACAAATGTACATCAAAAACTAACACCATAGAAACGGTCATGGCTCTATGCACTTGAGTGACTCTGGGTGACTATGGCATGAAATTAAGATTATGTTGTCTATAGGGAACCTCTTCGTCCTTTGAGTGTGTTCCTTTTGTGGCTGTGTGAGATGCAGTATCATTTCTCGAGTTGTAAGAAGAGTATTAGTGGTGAGTCCTACTACTACTAATAATAATACTATAATATCACCTAAGGAAACATAGGCAACAAGGCTTAGCAAACTTATCTGACTGAGTCTCCAGAATGACAGGCTAATATAATGCTGGGGGGTGGTCCCAAACAGGTTCGCTTGGTAGCTTCATTATCGACCATAACAAAACCTCTTCAAACAGTAATTGTTGATTAATTATTACTGTAAATTAGGTTTTATCGTCTTTTCTCAAAATATTGAACTAAATTTTGGTACAATCGTCACATATACAAAAGTAAAACTCATAGTATATCACTCCAAATTTTTTACCATCATAAAACTACAAGAGCAGTAAAACTAAAGAAAAGTGGATATTTAATTGCGTATTAGAGTTTGTCGTTGTCGTTCTTGCTAATGTCCATACACTTTTAGCTTTTCATATTTTGAGGAGTTCGTTGAGCTGGAAGTGGGTCTCTTATGCACCTCGACACTGCTTTTAATCATATGTGAGCCACATTACCGAGGTCATCTATATCGAAAGTCATGCGTTTTACTTCACTCAAATGTATTCGAATAGCAATCATTAAGGACTTTTTTACATATTACAAGCTCAAGAATGACTGCTTCAAATCCTCTTTAAATAATAGCGTGCATTTTATTTTCCATCTCTTCTATTGAAAATCTAGATTCATGTCCAGGATCTGAACATCCCATTTTCAATACTAAGTACAAGCACGACACCTAGCATGTCTTTAATATGTGATATAGCGTGATCAAATGTATTTTATGAGTCAGAATTCATGAAATCTAGATCAAAACATTCAATTACTCGAACAATTTCAAATACTATACTTAAAATATACTTACTCAGAATTTGAGTGTTAAATAATAATTCTATTGATGTATAACGACTGTGTACGTTACATCTTTCAACATTCACCAAAAATTATAGAACACATTTATACATACCATTACAGTGAAAAACACTAAATCAGTTAGTCTCTACATGGAGATATACAATGAGTTAAGCACCTAATTTTGAACAATGCAACATCTTTTTAGCTTAGCTTTAACCTGAAAAAGAACACATTTTGGAACGCGTTGTTTAAATAATTAAACATTTGTATGTGGTGACTATTATCAGTTTGTGGTGACTACAATGAATGAATACCACGCTATAACTGATTGCATCATATTCGAAGTTATTTTATCTTGAATATTGTTGCAATGTTTAACAATTTTACAATTACAATTTTTTTTTTAATTTGGTGTATACAAATTTGTAATTACATTATAAATCATTGTGTAAACACTATTACTATTTATACTAATAACAGTAATAATTGTGTTACTTCGTTATAACAGTAAATTTCATGTCAGATACCCAAGTGCTCATTATTTAATGCACATATTTCTTATTTTAAAATTCGTTAATAAAAATCGGTTTTCCATAAAATACAATATTAAAAAACATAATATATTCTTAATATAAATAAAAAATATTACTAAATCAGTGAATGGGATATAAATATTTATTAATTAAATTCATGTAGGGTAAAAATCTAATGAAATGGTCTCCACATATAAAAATTTTAATGATATAACAACGCGTTTCGAACACGTATTGTTCTTCCTCAGGCATTAACTAAAAAATACACCACATAACTAAATATTGCTTATATTGCAATATAGCTAAATATAATAACATAACTAAAAATCTGGAGTAGCCTACACTCTACTTTACTATAAGTAACTCAATGTCAAATTTCTTGAGTATATAAAACATAACGTATCATTTAAGCATAACATAAATATCTAAATGGGATATAATTATTAGCATTGCATTCGTGAGGTAGAACAGATAGTGATTGAAGGACATATCAATTTATAAGCTTATTTTTGTACATCACAAATAATTTATTATTTGCAAATAATTTCATTAGTATAACTACAGCAGTAATAACATTTTTGAAAAACCAATGGGAACATTTCTTGAAACGAAATATTATCCTACAAGAGAACATGGCTATTGTTCAAATAGCCAGTAGATTTCTTACATCGTTTACTTGACATCCTTCTACATTGAATATTAAAGTAAAATTTATAATTTAAAACAGGAAAATACCCTTTTTTTCTCTGAAAAACATCTTTAACTGCGAAGAAAATGTTGCTTTAAGGTGATTTGTTAATTAAAGATGTACGTTAATTACATTTATTAATCTCTAAACGAAAGATTCCAATTATGAATTCTCATTTACATTTTTGGTCTTTTATAGAATTATCATACTGGGAATTTTAATCTTTAAAATAATAATAATAATAATAAGCTTCATAGTATTTAATAAGATCATTTTCCTTCCCCTTTGTCAAATAACATATATACGAATTTTTTCTGAGTGAGTGTTATCATTTTCCTGCACAATATTATTCCTCTTACATCTCATATAATTCAATAAACAATTTAAACTGTTCCTTTATAAAATCAATTTAATCTCAGTGGATTCGTTCAAAAAATTTCTAAGTCAATGTAAACAATGTAAAAAAATACAAAAAATTCGACAAGTATAGCAGGTGATCTCTTAGTCTAGGGTAAACAAAGAGTTTTTATATCGTTATTGCTCTTTCCCGTAATTGAAACTTCATGATTTTTTTTTTTATGAATTGCTAATTTTTTGTTCCATTTTTGATCAAATTTTCATAATTTTTTAATCAGCCGTTTAGCGTCAAAAAAACATTTTCTGAAAACACAAATCGTACTGTAACGCCCCTTTAGCGAATGTAATTTTAGAAAAAAATATCTCAACTCATTCTACACATAATGTTCTATTTATAGGCATAGTTTCATTCTTGTCTGTCAAACAGTATGGCTTGTATCGCTCTCACAATGTTTGAGATTGAATTGTAAGTCAAAATTTGTACATTTTATTGAAAAAAAAAAATATTTTCTGTTGTTTTAAAATTCTGAATATATTTTTCGTTTGTTCCATTTGTAACCTCAAAGATAATGTCAAAGTTTCAAAACTCTAGGGTTATCAGTTTAGGAGAAATAAATGTTTAAAAAAAACGGTTTTTGGCAAAAAAAGTGACTTTCCCATCATGCATAATTCTTCCCAAACAATAGGGATCTTTGTCTTTATGAGGCCCTTTTTTGTGTAAAATATCAACTTAATCCATCAAAGATTCTGGACCGTAGCGTGGTAACAAGCAATGCTAACACACTCACCCACCCACCCACCCACACACACACAGACATCATCGTAAAAACGTCATAAAACGACTTCTGGGACCTCAAAACATGTAATTCCGTCAAAATCTCGAGATCGAATTTTTCCACGATCACTATACTTTACTTATAGTAAAGTAAAAATAAATACCACATAATAACTGATTGCACTACATTAGAATTAATTAAATTGTTTAACTATGTCATCATCATTAAGTCATTTTTGTCGGAAATCAATTTAAAAAAAAGACAACTGAAAAAGAAGATGTTTAAAAATCAATTTGAAAAGATTGTATTTTAACTACTTTAACTATTAAACAAATTGCAAATACAGTATGCTAAGGTTATAAAATGTATGTACGTCAGATTAGTCAAGATGAAATAAATAAACTTGGTTATATCTGGAAAGAGTAAGATAAACGTTTAATGGAAAGAAAAAGTTATAATGCAGAGGTGCAATATAAGAAAAAAGCCCGAATAGAGACAGAGCTGTTGAGAAAAAAAGGGAAAGGATCTACTGCACCTGTTCAAGGAAAAGAAGCTCACAGCAGGGAAGGTTATCATTGCATTGCCAACGGGGCACTCTCAATATGAAAAAAATTTAAAAAAAATACTTATTGCATGGGCTTCTTATATATGTTTATAAAATAAATACATGTTAACTTCTTCAATAGGTCATGGAGAAAATTACTTTAAAACCTTTCTTATTTCTTATGTTAACTGATGGCAACAACTTTATTACGACTCTGGATATTTATTATCATGCAACAATTAACTACTTTTCATTTATTATCCACATACATTCCTTACATTCTTTCTATCTGGTGTTATATGCAAATTGAGTTAGTGAAATTTAATACATATTTAATAGAAATATTATTTATCCTGAAATAAAAAATGAATTTTCTATGTTTCTTTTAAATTTTGCTACAGGTTATCGGAACAAATAATTCAAGTCTCGTATTAAAATATTTAACATCAATACCTGGTAAAATATCCTATTTCGAAAGCGTAATACACGTCTTCAGGTTACATTGACTCTTTGTTGGATTAAAAAGACAGTTAAAACCAACACAATAGTCAAAATAACTTGAGAAAAAAACACTAATTCCTCAAAATGCGTGCTTTCAAATTTTGAGGTTGAGTTTTTGGAGCCTGAATTACTTTTCAGATTTTATTAAATTAAATTTGTACACATTTTACTTTTTTGTGGTCCTAAGATACGTAGCACTGGATTTTCTAAGATATAAACTACTATATAAATAAAGAATAATATCATTTAACAACAATAAACAAATCCATATTTTATTTATAAGACAAAAGATTTATTTATTCAACAATAAGCTAAACGATATGTTGGTACCTATCGTCGAAGAGGTAACACGGTAAAATTTTGAAAGGCACTAATAAGTCTTACATATTGCTCTAGCTCCAAGTTACTGCCCGCAAAATTTGTTTAATCATATACTGATTACCTAAAATAAGGTAACATACTTTAAAAATTCAACTACGCTTATCAAAATAACTTTTCAATAATTGTTAAATTCTATTTACGAGTTTTTAATCGAAATAAAATATTAATTTTTTTAAAGTGTATTAAGCAAATTTTAATGTGTGAATAGGTAAACACATGTTGACTTTTTTTCGAACAATGATATTTATTTGTTTTCATTTGATACTGTTACCTTAATGAATTCAGCTTACTTCAACTTACAGAATAATAATTAATATGCAAAAATTATTTTACTTATTCGTTAAAAATATTAGCTTTCGTGGAAACTTAAAGTTCGTTTCCTTTGTTTTCATATTTATCAAAGTTGTACGTAACTATTCTTCTAATAATGTTGAATTAGAACATTAACAGATCTTGTTACAGATATGGACAAGACTCATTCAATAAAAATGACATTCACAAAAACCCTACTAGTAAAAATGACACACTGTACAAAACCCTCCCTGCATGAAAATGAATTACAATATATACAACTTTAGATTACACAAAACAAAACACTGAAAAAAAAGATAAAAAGCACACTTACTAAATTCAATATTTAGAACTGTTGTTCGTCATTAGGAGAATACTAAAAGAGAGGACGAAGTGAGAGATCTCCTCACGTCGAAGGATGGAGCGCGAGTGTTGCCATATAAAATATATAATATTATAAATAAAAAGATTTCACATAAACACGTGAAAAAACAATCAATAATCAAACCACAATATGAAATGATAAACAAGACTAAGGTATTTCAGCCATAACAAGCGGTCTTCGTCAGTTGGATTTTTGACTCTGACGTAGACCGCTTGTTACTGATGAAAAATCCATATCTTGTTTTCCCATTTCATATTGTGGTTTGATCATATAATATATATATATATATATATATATATAATCAAAATAACACTTGATATAATAGATGGATTAATTTACCACAATGAAAACAATTTGTGAAACAATGCTCTAAGGCATTTCGATACGAAAGGCCTTAGAGCATTGTTTCAAAAATTGTTTTCATTGTGGTAAATTAATCCATATATATATATACAATATCGTATATAATAGTATTGCCATATATAAATTTATTTGTACCAAAATTCCACTAGATAAAACTCCTAGTCAAAAAAATCAAAACGTCTATTATCAAATAGTATGAAGAAACTGTCCTACTTAGCTGTTTCCTTAATTCAACCCCCCTCTTTCCATAAATTTTTGCTGATCAGGAATATATTTTTGTTTCACTTTTGACAAATTAATTTGCAGTTATTTAATGATAATAGCAGTATTTTTAGGCTGATATGTGATTTGTTTTCTTTTACGCAAAGGACTCACGGTTGATAACTATTGTAATTAAATAGTGGTTTGATAATATTGCTTGCGACAAACGTTTTCACGATACTAGAAAAATACATCCTTATTAGCTTAATTTGTTTTTATTCATAACATTTTATTTTAAACATTTAGGCATTGACTGATGAGCTAGGGATGTTTTAATTGTCCCCTGATTTCTTAAATGTGATCTCTGATGCAAATACATTAAGTACAAAATATCATCTAGTAAATTTGTGACATCGTTTGTGCGACCCCTAAAATTTTTTTTAAACTCATAATATTCATTTAAAATTTTTTATAATAAGAATTTTATTATTTATATGTAATATTTATATAATTCATGTAGTAATGTGAATATATAATTCAACTATTTTAGCACTTAATAAATGTTAAATACATGGATTTCGTCAATAGAACATATGTTCATTGAAATCACATTAATACTATATTTTTTTATAAAAAGTATGACCATATCATTTATTATTGGGATTAATAAAAGTTGCTATAAATATAACTTTCTCTTCTTTTACAAAAATAGAGTAAAAGAACTTTTTTGTAATTTATTTTTTTTACCTACAAAGTCAGGAAGCTATTTCATTCTTTTCTATTTTACATAGAGTCACATCCTTAGAATCAGTGTATTAGATAATCACACGATATTCTGATGTGCTGGTACAAAATATAACTATTGATTTGTTATTAAAATAAATTTTCCTTCAAACAAAACAAAGGTTGATGTCCAACTATGAATAGTGTGTCCATATAGCCGCAGGTGTGAAGATAGGTCGATGAAATGATCAAAGGTGTAACCTTTAAGACAATGTGTTTTAAATAGCACTGGCCTTTGAAAATGTCTATCAAATGCTAAACGATATAACTTGTACAGAAGTAAAGGTCTGCCCTAGGAGTCATTACAACTTTTATTAGACTGCCTCTTCTTTTATCTGAGTTAGTTCAATTACTACTCCCTTCTAAATTAGGCTTGGGTTATCGATAAAAACAAACTCTAATGTCTGATATCATTAAGGCTGTATTTAAGATCTACTATAGATTCAAATGGTGTTTATAAAAAGTTGCTGCTTTTTATACAGTCATCTTATTTATACCTTAAAGAATTCCATTCGTAATCTATCTTTATATAAATTAAATGCCCTTCTCACTTTTTGTTTGTCTGTCAGTGCGTCTATTTCTCGATAGAAATAGCCAAATTGTTTCTTTGATTAATGGTACTAATTTTACTTTTAGTATAATTAATGTGCAGTTATCATGAAAAACTGATGTCAAGGTTTTGATGGGCCTACACATTCTGAGACCCTCTGAGACCATTGTTCAAGTTTTTTTTAGAACATAACTACGTGTATGTTTTTGTGTTTGAGCAGAATAGTTCTGTTCTAGAACTATGGTTTCTGTAAGAAACCATAGCAAACAATGAAAAGTATGCCAAATGATGGTTTAGAAAAATTGGGTGTGGTCTACACACACGTTTAAACATATGTAAACTCATTGACAATAGTTTTTATTATTTAATTTATTGTTATATTGATTGTTATTTCTATTCGGTTAAATACGTAAACTAATTTAAGTATTTGATAGGGAATTCATGAATTAACTTGATATCTACTCTAGTAGCTATTACTTATTGTGTAATATTTCTTCATGCAATATTTATTTCTTCATTATCGTAACCAACAAAAAGTAACAGGAACAGTGTGAAAATAATCAATAATAAATTATGGTTTATTTATCTATCGTATATTTTAATTATATAGTTTAAATATATATATATATAATTTATAAGTTAACTGTTATTTTATTTTAAATAAATAAATAATTGGCCCAGAATACTTACATATTTCAAGACCAGGAAACTATTTATGTACAAATTTGAAATAAGGTAATTACACTGTACTGCTAGCCCTTTACTTAGAAGATGTAAAAAACCAATGACATTATCAACACTCTTTAATGAAGCTAATATTGATTTTATATGAATTATGATGTAATTACTATGTCACATCAAGTGATGGAATTCACCGAGATTCAGCCGGTTTGTGCGAACCGGTTGTTAAAATTTTATGAGTTCGGCGAACTGATTGTTAAAATTACGCAAACCCCTATTCAGACCTGCATTAATTAGCCCACTACCGAACTCCACAAGTTTCGCGTGACTCACGTAACTTGTGCATGTATGACAACGTAATTTGGGCATGTATATAGCCTATATATAACTAAATAATTTAGTTTCGATTGCGTAAATGTTACAGTGCTGAAACTGCTCATGACAATGCAGATGTTGAGTTGGTCTAGCCTACATTAGGCCTAGTTTTAACTTTTATTTCTGAATCAAATATTGAATGTTTTTAGATCTAATTTCCTGAAATCGCCAGATTAAAGTAAGTGTTTGTTCAGATAAATAATTCAGGGATGGCTGCACGTCTTTGCAACAAATATTTTCTGAAGCACTTTTAATGGTTGATATTTTGAATGAAATGTCATTACTCAGTAATGCCCTCCAAGCAAGAGGTACAACTTTGTTCAGAGGAGAAAACCTCATAAAGAGGTCTATTAAAGCATTTGAATTGCTTAAGGACAATATAGGGACATTTGAAAAAGAGATTGATGAGAGAGTTGCTACGGACGCATTCAAAGAGTTCCAGTTTACTGAAAACCACAGATTTGTTAGCCTACCTCGTCTATAGCTACTGGAAGCAATAATAGAAAATATGAAAAACAGACTGATCGCAGGTGATCATGTTAATAAACAAGCAATGAGCAGGAAAACTTCATTGAGCTATTTAACTCGCCGAACTCATAATATTTAAAGCACCGGTTTAAAACCGGTTCTTAAAAAATTTGAATTCCACCACTGGTCACATTTAGTATTTTTCCATGATATAAATTGCATGTGGTACTTATTGTGTGTCATGCTACATCAATTAATTCTCTCATTTTACTACCTATGAAAAATATACACACTACACACACATGCACACTTAATTTGAGGAATATATAACAGATAATTTGTACATTTTAGTTCTAGGAAAAATATTAATATTACCTTCCTAAGAATTTGAAAATTCGTTTTCCTCCCATTTTGTATCAATGTTGTTAAGTGTTGTTCTTGAATGAATAAACAACTGTTGAGGCTGGGATATTTTTTTAGACGATGTCAGAGTGGTGTTGAAGTAAGACGTGGGGAGAGTGAAGACAAATAAGTTAGAAGGGGGCTGGCAATGAGATTGACATAGGGCAGCAAGTGGTTGTTTCACTGTTACAGTCATCAATAAGATGAACAGAACCACCTCCCTTCTAACACGGCTTGCCTTCCAATCTCACCTCCGGCCAACAAATAATAAAATATTACTCCCAAGTAAACTTTTCTTATTTACTCCAGTCTGAAAAATCATCTGACAAATGCACCAAAGCTCCTCTCTGTTAGGTCAGATAAAAACAGCCAAGTTAAAGAAATTGTCAACACTGGATTAATTTGTTTGCTTTATATAGGTAAAATAACAAAACTAACTCAATCAAATCTATAATTGGTTTTAATAATGTATTCATTTTCTTCTCAAGAATATTACAATGTTATGATTGAATTACATAAATAATAAACAATATGATAAAATGTGTTTTGAACAGATTCGGTATACATTAAAACACATATTTCAAAGAAGATTTTCTACATCTATACATAACTCTCTCTCTCTCTCTCTCTCTCTCTCTCTTATATATATATATATATATATATATATATACTTTAACACATAGAAAAGAACACAGAAAGACACTACAGAACTCACTTCGATATTTCGACATCCGTCGTCATCGGGAAGAAGTGCGAAGTACTCGCGTTGAGAAGCAAACTACTACTGGCCTCCAGAGTAACTCGTGGAACCACCGCAATGCTGCTCCCCAGCGGAGGAGAGGAAAAATAGAAATCCTTCCAATATTTATTTAGAAAACAAGATAAAAAATATATAAAATACGAAATAATAATAATAAAAAATAAATAATAATAATAAAATATTAATAATAATAATAATAAAATAATAATAATAATAAAATAAAAAATAATTAACGGTACAGGTTGAAACCAGGAGGAGAACGAGCCCCAAGGAGGCATATGAATGCCTCTTCGGAAGCTCTAAGGGTGACATGGGAATTAGACTCGGGGATTTGTTTGAGGATTTGTACCCTGAGTATATATATATATATACACTTTTTTGATGAAAATACGATCCAAAACGGACAAATACAGTCTCCAACCGTCTCTGTACCAGTGCGCTTGGTTTCCCTTTCTTATCTCTCCTGAAGACGGTTCAACCGAAAATTAGAGACTGTAAGTCTGTGTTTTTAATTTCTCTACGTTTCTTTATGTACATTGAACTATATATATATATATATATATATATATATATATATATATATATATATATATGATATAATTTTTTTGAGGTTTGAGGTCCAATGATTTTAAACTAGTCCTTTTGCCAACGTTTCGACATATATTTGTGTCATCTTCAGGGCTTGAAATCTGTTTATGTTGCAGCATTCTAATTTAATACTGTTTCATGAATTCATAAATTAGATTGTTGCAACATAAACAGATTTTCAAGCCCTGAAGATGACATAAATATATGTTGAAACGTCGGCAAAAGGACTAGTTTAAAATCATTGGACCTCAAACCTCAAAAAAATTTGATCATATAAATATTGGGTCAAGAAAACAAATCATGATGTATATATATATATATAATATTTTTCTTTTTTATCGTGGTTTTGTCAAGCTTAAAACAAAACTACACATTTAAACCGACGTTTTGTCTATATTTGTAGTCGTTCAGGGCTAAATTAATACATTTAATTACAATAACATGAACATATGTTTAAAAGATACATTCTTTAATTAATATACATAATTAGCTTGGTATTTTGCTATTGCCAGGAAACAACTACATAATCGTTTTATTCAAATCAGTCTATAGTGCAGCTCCTAGCTACAGTTTTAGAAACATTTTAGATTAGATTTGATCAAGACAACAAAAAATGTTTAAAAAACCAATGAGGAACACATCAAAAATGAAACTGGAAACTACAGACATATTTTTTAATTACTAATTAATGGACTATATTTTTTATATAGGTTATCAGTATTCGGTTTTTACATCCTTTTTTTTTTGTTTTCTGAATGTTTTTTGATGTTGTTGTAATTAAATTCTATATTGAAGAAGCCCTGAAGATGTCTACAAATATAGACAAAACATTGGCTTAAAACAGTTGTATTGTTTCAATCTAGACCAATGAAAAATATCAAGACCTTAAAAGAAGAAAAAAACCTTAAACTTCGATAAAAAAAGAAAAATGGTGTTCAATATATGTGTTTGAGATAAGAAATACTAGTCGAGATATATATATATATATATTGGTCAAACTGGTAAATCATTAAACACGTGTAAAACAACACCAATATAACGTAAGTAGACAGGAAAAAAGTAGTGCCTTATTCTTGCATATAAAAAATGAAAATCATCATATTGATTGGACAGGAGCTAAATTTATTACCTATGAAAAATCAATGTTGTTAAGAAATATTATTGAATCGTCTCTAATTAAATTTAATAGATCAACTATTATAAACATTAGTAACGGTCTCTTCAAACTTGATACTTTCGTCACGAGGGCCATAGCCTGTTCAAAGAGGGTTGACAGCTAGCGGATAGTTTTTTACTTTTTCTTACTGTACTCCTTTGTTTCCCCAAACATCCCTTTCTGGACATTAGTCCTTTCCTGCACTTTCACCCTTTTAAAATACCACTCTTCCCTCCCACTCTTCTCAACTCCTCACCAGATGTTTTCTGCATCTAGTGTTCAGTTGGGTTTTTGACACTGACGAAGACCGCTTGTTACGATTGAAAGATCTTAGTCTTGTTTTCCCATTTCTTATTGTGGTTTAATCATTGATTGTTGTTTCACGTGTTTATGTGAA
The DNA here is from genome assembly GCA_026182355.1 of Hermatobates lingyangjiaoensis. Taxonomy (NCBI): domain Eukaryota; kingdom Metazoa; phylum Arthropoda; class Insecta; order Hemiptera; family Hermatobatidae; genus Hermatobates; species Hermatobates lingyangjiaoensis. The sequence continues at coordinate 1,256,400 of JAPFBL010000188.1, read as the reverse complement.
ATCTTTATATATATATATATATATATATATATATATATATATATATATATATATATATAAAGCGTTTCCCAGAAGCAGCATATGAGCAAAAGTAGAAGCACTTATTTGCCTCCTGGTAAGTAAATCTGCTTCTAGAATCAACCTCAATCGTTACTATGTTCATAATATTACTTATGTTGTTTCTTCAAACGATATTGTTAACATATATTTTTATTTAAGTTTGTTTTTATTTTTTTCAATATTTTTAAAATATTTATTTTCCTGCCTATCAATGCAGAAAGATATTTCCTAACATTTTTTTAAATTTGCAACCATGTGTTGATCATTTTTTAACCACGATTAATTGCGAAAAAATCTGACTCTATAACTATACAACTTTCATGTTTGACATGATTTATGTCAGTGATATTCAGTGCATAAATATCGCTGAAACAATGGTTAATGAAATATCAATTTTTATATTTTCTTTTAAACACAATTGCTAAAAATTTAAATGAAATGACTAAATAAAATTTTTGAATCTTAATGTGAACAACTGTAAGTGATATGAATTCAAGAAGAAAGAAGGTAAAACCAGCAGAGTCAAGGGGTTGACATTTAAAGTATGTATGCCTCCATAATTAAACTTAACAATTTATGCTTAAAGTTTTGCCTTGAAACCAAAGTAGTTGTTAGGCCGAGAGTACTGTTCTGTAATAAGACGTAATTAATTATTTCCCAACAGTGTTGCCTTTCATACACCACTTTTGTTTCAATTTCTATAAGTTACTCTTTTAACAACTTTATTTGAATCATATAATATTGTGTTTCAAAAATATTCATCATTATCTACTGCATTAAGTATATTTACTTTTCCATACGTTTGCTAATTTTAAGGGATTCCTCAAAGACGAAAAATTAATTGTAAACTTAAAATTTATATTTTGTTTTGAAACTCATTCATTTCGGTAACATATTATTGAATATTTATAAGGTGTGTACTATATAATAGAATCATAAACCGTCATCATACATTATTAGTTTGATATCTTATATTTTTTTCAAAAAAATAACGTAAAATTTACTGCAAAATAAAAAATAGTTTTTATATTTTATACCGCTTTTATGTATTAATAAATTAACGCCCTCATGTCAAAGACTAGGAAATATTTCCATGTACTAAACTGGACACCGTGGATATGATATCCTCAACAGAGATATTCTTGGATAAAATAATAATCAAGTTTACGTTACATTTAGACATCGTATGCTACAAATATATTTAACATTTTAAGAATATACTAAGCCAGTTGTTAATGAAGTTGGTGAACTGAGGTTTGGGAGGAGGTTGAAAGTTAGTTCTGTGGATATCACTTAAGGTGACTCGATTATTAAATAGTCCTTGCCTAAATTGGCTATCAACTTATGATATAATTATATTTAAGTTTTTATTTCAAACATGTTGCCAAAAATAAAATATCGTATTTTATTTTTTATACTAGACCTCTTGTACCTCTGGTAACTGCGTTTACCGTTTGGATTGCACCCAGTGTGATGCTTTTTATGTGGGTTTGGCTTCCACCAAGCTAAGCCAGCGTATGAATAATCACAGGTCGTCTGTTGTCAAGCGCAGTGACCATCCCGTTGTTACTCATGCCAGTTCTCACGGACTCAGTTTTAATGACTGTTTCCGTGTACAGGTTCTGAGACAGATAACTGATAACAATTCAAAAGTCACTCTGATGGCTTCAGAAGAAGCTTTTATTAGTCTTCTGGGAGGTAGATCTGCTCCTGGGCTTAACCCCAATCGTTGATTATTCCTTTTATTTATTTTAGTCTCTTAGGGTATTTTTTGTTTACTTATTTATTATAATTTTTTTTAATTTTATTTTTGTTTGGTTGTTTTTACCTGAGCTAATAGTTTTTGTTTTCATTCGTTATAATTTATTTTCCTTTTATTTCTTTATCTATCCTTGCCTCCTTCCTCTCCCTCCGTAAGTTGGCTGCACTATTCTGTGCTCCCTCAAGACCACTGGCCAGTCGTTGTCTGTGGAGCGACTCGTTTCTATCTTCCTGATGACGAGGACATCGAAATATAGTAGTGAGTTTCTGTTTCATTTCTGAGTGTTCTTTGTGTCAATATAGTTTATTTAGTTCGTGGAATCGTTTCATTTAATTGGTTTATATATATATATATATATATTATTAATGATTAAACCACAATAAGAATGGGAAAACAAGACTAAGATCTTTCAACCGTAACAAGCGGTCTTCGTCAGAGTCAAAAACCCAACTGAACACTAGATGCAGAAAACATCTGGTGAGGAGTTGAGAAGAGTGGGAGGGAAGAGTGGTATTTTAAAAGGATGAAAGCACAGGAAAGGACTAATGTCCAGAAAGGGATGTTTGGGGAAACAAAGGAGTACAGTAAGAAAAAGTAAAAAACTATCCGCTAGCTGTCGACCCTCTTTGAAGAGGCTATTGCCCTCGTGACGAAAGTATCAAGTTTGAATGGTATAGATATGTTTATTTCATAAGTGGTATAGATATTAGATAAGTGGTAATTTGCCCTTCTTAGATGTCCTGATCCATAGGTTACCTAATGAGTTACGCTTTAGTGTATATAGAAAACCTACGAATGTACTTGCATACGTTCATTTTTATTCATCGCATCCAAACAATGTTAAAATTTCTGTTTTTAGAAATATGTTTTTGAGAGCTTTAAGAGTTTCATCTCCTGAATTCCTTAATGAAGAGATTAATAACATTAGGTCAATTGCCCTTTCATTAAAATACCCCTCTTCTTATATCGATTTAGCTTTGAAGGGTGCTAAAAAAACTTTCTCTAATACTTCAAAAGAGCCCCTTTTATTATCAAATTCTATAGTTTTGCCACACCACGAATCATTGGACCCCCTTCCAAGATTAGCCAAACAACTTGATTTTAATATAGTGTTTTCTAATCGTAATAACGTGGGTAATATGTTAATAAAAAACTCTCCAAGCGAATTGGAGTCCGCTGGTATTTATAAAATTCCGTGCAAAAAATGCCATAAAATTTATATTGGTCAAACTGGTAAATCATTAAAGACACCTGTAAAACAACACCAATATAACGTAAGTAGACAGGAAAAAAGTAGTGCCTTATTCTTGCATAGAAAAAATGAAAATCATCATATTGATTGGGCAGGAGCTAAATTTATTACCTATGAAAAATCAATGTTGTAAGAAATATTATTGAATCGTCTCTAATTAAATTTAATAGATCTAATATTATAAACATTAGTAACGGTCTCTTCAAACTTGATACTTTCGTCACGAGGGCAATAGCCTGTTCAAAGAGGGTTGACAGCTAGCGGATAGTTTTTTACTTTTTCTTACTGTACTCCTTTGTTTCCCCAAACAACCCTTTCTGGACATTAGTCCTTTTCTGTGCTTTCACCCTTTTAAAATACCACTCTTCCCTCCCACTCTTCTCAACTCCTCACCAGATGTTTTCTGCATCTAGTGTTCAGTTGGGTTTTTGACTCTGACGAAGACCGCTTGTTACGGTTGAAAGATCTTAGTCTTGTTTTCCCATTCTTATTGTGGTTTAATCATTGATTGTTGTTTCACGTGTTTATGTGAAATCTTTTTATATATATAATATGTAATAAAAAAAATCATTTAAAAGTAAAAAAAAATCATTTATTTTATTACATAAATAAATAAAACATCAATTCACGGTATTACACGTGGTATTCAATTATGTTCCTCAAATTATTCTTTCTAAACCTCTATATAGTCTATTATAAATATTTTCGGAATTTCATACATCTGTTTAATGCTTAGCTTCCAAATGTGATTTTTAAACCAAACGTTGGCTTTGAATTGATTCAGGAAAACTGACAGATTCCTGATATAAAACAAATAAAATTTATTTATATATAAGTAAAACAAGAATTAACAGTAAATACGTCAAATAAAAAAACATCGTCTAAAGAACAATAAGATTTCCAAAAATGGGACTGAGATCTTTAGTAGAAAATTTCGTCAGGTTTATTCTAAAACATAAATAGATAATACGCCTGAAGTCATTAATTTGACTTGCATTGACTTAAGACAATTTATTCTTAATTCTTCTTTATTTATAATTTTAATATTTGTAAAGTAATATATTGTTCACTATTTTCTTTAATATTTTTACTTTACTATAAGTAAAGTATAGTGATCGTGAAAAAATTCGATCTCGAGATTTTTTAATAATTCGTCATTGACATTAACAGGTATTCCAATTTTTGCTCGTATGCAAACATTTAAATAAGAACATCAGAGTTTTATACGTAGATAGATAATCTACAACAATTTAGTGTAATAATTTTTGATCAATGTAAACAAATTTTGACCAGGCTATATCTCGTTATAACTAGCATAAGTTAATGCTTAAACTAGACTGAATTGAATCTATTTGTATATTTATATTATTTAAAAATGAGATCTGACGAATTAGCAGCAGTCTGAAGTGAATATGTGTATTTTTTTTATATTTAATGGATCAGGAACAGTTCTCAAAAAGAAAATTGGTAAAACTGGAATTCTAGAAAGTTTATTCCTAGAGGACTCAAAGTGAAAATGTTATTCAAGAATGAGACCTTTAGAGTAGAAACTGGACTCCGCATTACACTAAATATTAGATGAGTCGGAGGCAGATTCTGTAAAACTTACTAATGCAATAACTTTAGTAATCCCTCGTGCAGGGCCGTGTTCAAAACTAACTCGCCTGAGGGCAATATTAATGTCAGCATTTGAATTTGGCAAAATTCAATCATCCACAAACATTTCTAAAGAATTGCATTGTGGGCATCTTAATATTATAAAATATTCTTCTCAATTACATTATATATTTTGCTATAATATTGTGTTGTCATTTTCTATCAATATCAATTAATATAAAGATAAATGAGTTTATGAATTTATGTGAGTAAGTTAATATGAATTTTATAATGACGTTCAAAATTTTTATTAATAAAATTTTTATTATTTTTAAGTTAAAATGTCTATTTTTAAGTGCTATTTTAAATTTTATAATAAAAAATGCTTAAATGAGTAAAAACTTTACTTTAATTACTTAAAACAAAAGCTCGCATTATTGTGTAAAAGCGAGAAAACTTTTAAAAGAAGGTATGCATTGAAAAAGAGAAAACTATTCGTGTTTTTTTTCTATTTTATATGAAAGTTACGAACACTATAAATCAAGAGAATAGTTATAATCTATGAGAATAGTTAAAACCCTTCATGTGTAAAGTATTATTACCAAGTTAAGACTATCGGAATTCAAATAAATACCAATTTAAATGTTTTTTTTTTTCACTAACCTTATGATATCTTTATTTTGCAATACAGTTGTTCTAAATGCGTAGTATAAAAATCTGACCAATAATTTTTAATTAAAATGGCAGGGTATTTAACTTTTCTGTTGACAATTAATACGCACAGAATACTATAGTAAATAAAAAATAATACTTTAGTACCAAAACTGAAAAAAAATTATTTAACAATATATAAATATTTCTGATTAATTTGATTGAATATCAAACAAGGGGGAGTAGAATATAGTTTAATCTAATCCTAGTTGATTAAAGTGATAGACTTCATTTAAATGGGTGACAGAATCATAGAGTCTGTTTTGTAAATAATAACCATCCAAAGTAATATACTGAAATGTATCTTTCAACCAATGCTAATAGTGGGAAATGATGAAAGCTTTCTTTTGCTTTGTATAATAAAGTTTGTTAAAAAAAATTTTTATTTAATTCATTTTTATTAAATATACTACTCCTAATGTTATAACTATTAGTACTTCCATTTAATATTTGAATTTATAATTTATGTTGATGACTTATTAATATTTTTTTATTAACAGGCAAAAATATATATTTTAGACTAGTTCACATTTTTATTTACGTAAACAATAGTCCCGTTGCTTTTCACGCAAGATTCTGTTTCATGATTACCGAGTACAACCTGAATTGTGCATTAGCTCCAATTTAAAAACATCATCAACACACGTGCGTTATCATTAAACAATAATGATAACACAATATAAAAGGCATAATTCCAGATGATTCTTTGTCTAATGTCAGATGTGTTTTGTTGTGAATATAGATAATATTAATCGCATAACATACATATTACAGTGTGCATTGTGAACTATCAAAACAAATTTCGTTAATCTAGAGACAATCGCATGTAAATATCTAGTAACTTACATATCGATTTTATCTAATCCATAAAAAGATTTCACATAAATACGTGAAATAACAATCACTGATCAAACCACAGTAAGAAAATGGGAAAGCAAGACTAAGATCTTTCAACCGTAACAAGCGGTCTTCGTCAGAGTCAAAAACCCAACAGAGTCAGTTGGGTTTTTGACTCTGACGAAGACCGCTTGTTACGGTTGAAAGATCTTAGTCTTGCTTTCCCATTTTCTTATTGTGGTTTGATCATTGATTATCTAATCCATATGAAATGAAAATTTCATATGAAGATATAAAACGTATGTCATTTTGATAATTAAAAACGTACATCTTAATGTTGGTTGATATTAGTAGGAGGTGTTTTTTTTTTTGTATAGTATTTATCACTGGTTAGATGTTTCTAATTTATTATTGTGATGGTATAATTGAATTGGTCGGAGGTGGTAGGACTGTTTTGAAATAGAATCAGTAAATGGGGATGAATGGTTTGGGAAGACAGCGAATGGATGTGAATATGAGCAAATGGAGTGTTTGAGGCCAAGTACAAGGGGTAGTAACGACCCGTCCTTCAGTCCTGCCTGCACACATTCACTCCTGTAACAGCGCTTCCTACACTTCAAATCATTCCCTCAACATTTCCCCTCAATTCTAACATCTGGTCACACTCTATTTTACCACATTAAATAAGTTTTTATTGAATAGACCAGGCACCCATTCGAATAACCTTCTCATAGTTTCAAAAGCTAACAGAAAGCATAAAGCTTTTGTATTCCCTTTTTTTGTTCCTGACCTCAAACACATTTCTTGAAAGTGTTCCTTATTATTTCTACACTATCTCGATATGAAATGGCACTTTAATATTATTTAATAAGAGTTCAAGATTTTTTCAACCAGCGTTACATTGAAAGCTTATCATTTCCATAAATTACAAACGAAATGTTTTCGTTGTTAATATGATAATTAATATGATCTCATTTTTTTTTAAAGTAAAAGTTGTTCCATTTAGAAACAGTCAAAGGATTTATTGAAAACAACATTCTAGTGTTTTTAAAATAGTGTTGAAGATTCAATTAGTGACTATTTAAAATTAAATGACTTATCGCACAGTTTGGTAGTTGTTTGGCAAGAATGTATCAGGAAGATACAATAAAGTCATTATTCATGATTTATACCGGTCACTAGTTAAAATCAATTCTTGATTGTTGAACTTTTTGGTAATATTTTTGACAGCTAATCTTCTATTCGCTGGAATATCGGTTACGAGTCTTGTCAAACTGTTTACCGTGGTTCAAGGAATCTAGTGATATTTCAAACAAAACTTCATTAAAGATGATACCCTGATCTTGAGAGAGCCAATTGAGAGTAGACGCTCTGTAAAAAAAGAGTCTTCCATCATTTTGTCGGATTCTTTGCTAAGTCCACGATCAAGTGATTGTAAAATCATTGTTTTTCATCAAACATCGAAAGGCTGACCACAGTTTTGAATTCCACACACAGAAGCACATATGCACCTAGACACTCCTAAAGTGGAACATGTTGGGGAAAAAACCTAGACACTTATAGACTTCATCGAAAAGTCCTAATGAAAATGTCTTTTCGACCACAAAACGTCTAAATCTGTCATAAATACTAAAATGATTTCTACCATTGTCTGTACACTTCAATTATAGTAAAGTTAAAGTTACAAACATTTTATTTTTATATTGATATAAATTGTTTAGAATGTTTAATTGTATGTCAACATGAAAATATAAGGATATATCGGTTAGCATTCAAACATTGTATAACCATACTTTGCTCCTTTCAGTATTATAACTAATTTATTTTTCAACATTGAAAATAGAAAAGAAATATGTTTTTTCATTTTCAAGAAAATGGTGTTTATTGTTTTCCTAGAATTAGTTTGTGTTATTTCATTAGATAAATGGTATCGGGCAGCAGACATTTTATTAATGTTGGTCACGTGGTCTAGAAATAACATGCCCATAATAACTGTAATAACTAACGCAGCTATAATAATATTATCCTCTGGATACTATTCTAATAACTCTTATTTATTTCTATCAAACAATTTTTCAGTACGTTTTAATTAAATTGTTCATAATTCATATTTGTCTATCTAAGCAAACGACTATTATACATTGTTATGAATGGAATTGAGCAATAATTATTACCTTGAAATTTTGTGTGATTATATTTATTTAATCAACAGTATGAACTCATTTTAGTTTCTATACATAACATTATAAACAATAGCAATAGAGGACATTGTTTTGATTCTGATGCTTCATTTCAGATTTCCTGTTATACAAACTTTTACGACTAGCAAATAAACCAGTTTACGACACTAACCTACAACATAAGAGCCAGACAATATCACTGCTGAATAAAATTACAGCAAATATTTTAATATCATGATTAAAATTAACTTAATTTCTCAAAAGTATTCTCCAGAATTTCCTGTTACTCAGAAATAAATAGTATCTACTATAGACAGATCACATTTTTTTTGACCCAATAGCTAAGAACTAAATGGTATTGAACACAACTTAAGCTTAATGCCATAAGTTTGCTATATATCAGTATAGCAAAATACAAATCGTAGGCACAAAACATATCAGTAAAACACACAACTACTCAAAATGAAAACAGATATCAAATACTAAATTCAAGCAAATGTATACAGTAAAACTGAATCAGAAATCTTTAATAGTTAATAATGACTAAACAATCGACAAATTTTACCAGTAGTCTAAACTACTGGTGCTACAAAGTTAGCGACAAATTTCATCGGAATAAATGTATCTTAACCTAATAATTGATTTGATAACCTCAACATGCTTATACATTTTTTTTTATCTGTAAATTATATCAGAAATGTAATTTTACAAAATTCAAAAATTAATGGTTTATACTTTCTTAAGAAGTAATGAACATTTGAGACAATGCCATTACAATAAGAAACTATGGTAAATTCATAGATTGATAATTTCAATCAAAATTGAACCACAGTTAGTTACCACGATTTAATTACGTTTTCCTAAGAATATTTATCATATTTGAGGTAAATACAACCAAATTAAATTTTTTTTATTATATCTATTTCTCCAAATCAAAAAAACTGATATCCAAGCTTTGTTTTCAGTTTCAATTATTTCATCAAACCGATAGTCTTCTGAGACTTAAAATCTAAAAGTACAGTTTCTATTAAAAGTCGGTATCATATCTATTGTTGGGAAAATATCTTAGAAAATTAAAAATTCTGTGAACTTAAATTATACAATACATTAATTTTGCAACCTTTTATAATTTAATATCCTTCTCATAATTCTTATTCATCATTATTCTATCATTTCTATAATGTATATAATTTCTTATTTACACCAGTTTGAAATTATATTCTATACAACTTGTTCTAACTTCTTGGAAAACTCATTTCAACTTCCACTTCATTGAGGTGAATAAAAGAACCGGTAATTGAGAAACTTTTTCAGTTATATTTAATAATAATAATAAAAAAAAATGTCTCACTTACTCAATAACTAAATATTCAGATTTCCTTTTTCATTTTTACTAGTATATTCGTTTACTTAATTATTATTAATGAATGGAGTACTGTAATGATATTACATATATACATATATATATATATATATATTATATATATATTTCGTTGAACAGCTGACCGTATTTCGCTGATGTCATTTTCTTCACTAGTTTTTCAAGGTTTCTGAATACCTTCTTCTTTCCTTCATCCAAACGTTGGAGAATGTTAATTAAGTTATAACCGACATGTTTCGACTGGCTTCCAGTCATCTTCAGGGTGATTAATTAAACAAAGAGGAAAATTATTAGTCTTTGGAGTTGGTATTAAAACACATTATATAGTAGAAGTTTGAAGTAGCTGCTCTTGGGCCTGATTCGCAAGGGCTACTGACTGAGGTGGGGTGGATGGTGGGGTGGGGGTACTGACAGTTAACGGTTTTTTCATCCAATCAGGGTAACTGTCAGTACCCCCACCCCACCATCCACCCCACCTCAGTCAGTAGCCCTTGCGAATCAGGCCCAAGAGCAGCTACTTCAAACTTCTACTATATAATGTGTTTTAATACCAACTCCAAAGACTAATAATTTTCCTCTTTGTTTAATTAATCACCCTGAAGATGACTGGAAGCCAGTCGAAACATGTCGGTTATAACTTAATTAAAATTCTCCAACGTTTGGATGAAGGAAAGAAGAAGGTATTCAGAAACCTTGAAAAACTAGTGGAGAAAATGACATCAGCGAAATACGGTCAGCTGTTCAACGAAATATGCTTAAAAGAAGGACTGCTTCCAAATTTTACAAATATATATATATATATATAGATAAAAGTATCGACCGCGGAATAGGAACAAAACTAAAGTTTATCGGGACTCGGTCAGTTATTGAGGTTCAAATTAAACTCTTATTGCCAACCTGAGTATAATTTGAACCTGGTTGTATATATATATATATATATATATATATATATATATATATATATATATATATATTTATATACACTTTAACACAGGTGGCGGAGACTCGGCGCAGACGCGCACAATTACTTAGAATAAAATGAAAGGTCCGTCTGGACAATAAACACTTTAACATATATATAACATAAAAAAATTAAATATATAAATTAAAAATATATATATAACATAATATAATATATATATATATATATATATAATATATAATATATATATGATCAAACCACAATAAGAAATGGGAAACAAGACTAAGATCTTTCAACCGTAACAAGCAGTCTTCGTCAGAGTCAAAAGCCCAACTGATGGGTTGTTGTTGTAAATTGCCCAAATATCATACAATTTGGTCCATGATATTGAACCAAATATCGTGCATTTTTTCACGATCACTGGAGTAATAGTGATATTTTTTACTTATTGTAAACTAAACAACAAAATTGAGAAATTTGTACCCAAGTTAGGTGCTACAAATTTAATTCTATGTCTCTGCACTTTCTACAGTTATGTACTTTCTGTTACATTCCGTGTCTTACTTTTAAGAATGTACGAGTATAACAGTATATACTTTTGAAAAACAAGCTTGAATTAATTGCAGATTATCACTGTAACTCTTCTCCGTAGTTTTATATGTAAATGGTACATACAAATAATTTCTCTATAGGATTAATTATGAGTTTCATTAGATTTGCTTTATTTACTTTCATATAAGTCACATTTGTACTTAATATTATCCAAATAGTTGGTTCGGATGTTAATTCCATTAATTTAAAAAATTGAATCATTTTAAAAAAAATATATTCTTAAATGATTAGTAAATTAAATAGGCAGAATATTATGGAAAGTTATATACTGATTAGTGTTTATATAAACTCCCTTTTTAATACTGGCAGTAATGGATCTGTTAAGTATTCTGCGAGAGACTCTAGTTAATTATTCTCTCCTCCTTCCTAATATCACTACTGTCCAGTTAATTAAATTATGTGTGGCTGATTGTCAAATGCAATTTGAGATTAACTATTAGCAAAAATATTGTTCCTGCTTTCCATGTGTAAGTGCTTATCCTAACTCACGATTAATCAACACATGAAAATGTTGAAACTAAATTATTAACTTTAACTTTATCTAATCAAGTTAAGTAGTTCAGATGTATTGATGATGCGCATGTGTTCAAAATCTATAATAATGGTATTTTTAAAAGAAAATAAATCGTTGGACCAACAACCCGATACAGAAAAGAAGAAAAAATAAATTGTAAATTGACCTTCATATATGTTGTTATCTATAAATATTGTAATAGTTAGCTTCTAGCGTAAATATATTATAACATTATAATTATATTATAATAATTATATATAATTATAATTATAATATATAATATATTATAATATTCATATATTTTTATTCTTTCCATTTCAACATTTTTAAAATATGTTGTATTAGAGGTAGATTTTACATGAATAAAATAACAATAAAGAACAGATATTAAATTGAGAAAAAAAAATTAAGGTTGAAGTAGAGTCCAGGGGAAGATCGAGCAGCAAGCAAGCAAGCGAGTTATTCCATTGGCTATCTTTGTTCTACCTTCTTTTTAATTGGTTTATTCATATATAGATAAAGTCTAAACTACAAGTAAAAAGAAAAACAAAAGAAATAAATGCTCTAAAACATTTCAGTTTATGTCATCAGAGAGCAAACAAAGTAAGAAAGTAGAAGTTAATGACTTAATATATAAATAAAATTTAAATTACACTGGAGAAGGAAGGGATACTTTCTTGATTTTCGGTAGTTTGGGCAGAGTAGATTTCCATGAACGAATTTTGACTAAATTTCGACCAAATATCTAATTATCACGTATTAGCATTATTATGACTTTACATGGAGGAATCGTGATTGCTGCTTTAATATTCCTTGTCTCCGATTGATTCAAAATATTTTTAATCTGAAATAGTAACACACTTACCAATATATCAAAAAAAATATCCGTATAAAAGTCTCAAAAAACAAAGGCATTCCCTCTTGAGAGTAGTAATAAAGTACACATTCATTAAACTAATCTAAAACCATGGATTTTAGATTTTATTATTTTGTATTTTAAAGAAATAACATTTTTTTTAAATTAAAACAAGTATTCATATTGAAATATAAATAACACTCTGTCTTTTGGCATTCTTATTAAGTGAATGCTGTTATCCTTTAAAACATGTTAGTTTACTCGGCAATGATGTTTGAATATCCCTCTTTTCTTCCTATTTATTCTCCCCGAGATTTTTTCACTATGTATTGCAAGTCCAGTCCTTATAATTTCTTTAGACGCCAATTTCACGCTCCCCTTACTCTTTCATTACTTACTTCTCAATACAAACTCTTTCAAAGACATTTCTTTTCTGACTTTTCAACTTTTCATAATTATTCCAACTTAAAGAGATTTCATTTTCAAAAATATTTAATATTTCTATTTTGGTGTAGTGTATAATTTATAATTTGATGTAGTAATTAAATTTATAAATTATATTTTACTATTGTCCAACTTACGTTTAATACGAATTTGAATTTGGTGACTAGCGCATTGTGGGGATGTACTGAGAAATGATATTTCATTTTCAAATATAAAAAATACTATAATGTGTCCATTGTCCAGGCATAAAAAGACAATATTTACAAAAAGACTCGGAAAATATTCTCTGAAATCACTTTAAAACGTTGCTGAATAATACATAATATCTGTACCGTTTACTCCTATAGTTCATGAATCCTGGAAACTAACTTGCTTCAGGCCTGTTCAATACTTGTGCTATGCATTTCAATAGCACAAGTATGTGCAAGTTACAACAGTTTTTGAAAAATTGTAGATTTCCAGCACTTCTTAGTGAAAAATATTAGCTTAATTTGTTGAATGAAAATGTTTCTACCAAATAGCATTATCATAAATAAAGAAATATGTGTGTCTAATACACAGGAATAAATAAGCAAACTGAAGATTACATCAACCGAGTATTTAACTCCTTTGTCAATATGTAGAACAAACAGCTGACTACTTATGTAAATAAATATTTGGTTTAGATTTCAAATTAATTCATTTCAACTTTAAATTTAGATGTCTGTTAATGAGTATTTTTGAATAATATTGACTGTGATGTTATAGGCTTAAATGAACAAACTTATAAATTTACATAAAAGAAATTATAGTTTGGATTTTTATCTTCGTGCAAATAGACAAAAAGCCTTTTTTTGATATTGTGTGATACAATAACATTGATACAAATGTATTAATTAATATAATCTCTTACTTAAATAAATATCAATCAGTATAAGATGCGATAAAGTTTTCCCCATAAAGTTTTAAAAGAATCAAGTAGTCTGTAAAGAATTAAGAATTACTATAACTTGACCATTTGAGACGTTTTGTTTATAAATAGGTTCAAAATATCAGATTAAGCCAATTAGCTAATGCACTTAGATTCTAGTTCATCAATCGACAAAATATATCTAAAACGTATTTTGAAGTAATATAGTAACTTAAACAGCATATCTCTGTAGTAATAAAATCAAAATGGATTTCATAATCGCTGACTTCAAGAATAAATTATTATAGGATGACAATAAAAATAAAGAGAATTCCTAAATAAATGATTAAATTGTGTTGAAACTGGTGATTTTGTTACATCATGTTTCAAAGCCAGAAAATATATAAGCAGCTGTTTTTTTTTTAATTTTGTATCAACAACTTATGAAAGACTCAAAAGTGAACTACTCGATCTACTCAAAAATAGAAGTAAATCTAAGTCGATGAACTGCATTAGTTCAATTTGGATGCATTAATTTTAAAAATGTAGTATAGGTAGTAAGTTAAAATTAACCGAACCAAAATATATGGTTAAAATAATGTTCCTTGGCATAGTAGTAGTGTAGATCTATACTTAAGTATAACTTTACTTGATTAAATAGTTTTATCTCTTTAATTTGTAAACAGTATTTCCATGCGAATATGAAATAAACCACTATTTTATGCGTTAATAAATCAGTACCGTGAATTGTTGGTGTCATTAGAACCTTAATTTTAGTTCAAAATGTAAAGTGAGTATTAAATTGCATGTATTCCTAGATAACGCAATATTTTATGGCGCCATTTTAGGACAGGATTGTGTTTTAGAATCCGGGTTAATTGCATAAATGAATGATTTGGAAAATGAATGTGTTAGAATTGAGAACTTACTGGTGAACTATGTTTTCCAGCTATTATACAAATTAATGTAATTTCAGAATCTAAATGTAATGATTTATGCACTGGTGCACACCTGATATCCAGGTTACAGAGAATGAGTTGTTTTCCTTTTGAGGATAGTAAGCTGCATTGACCAACTAATCTTAAGATAAAATGCAGATTTTGTTGACTCAATAACAGTTTTTTTTTTCAATCTGAGAAGAATAAGTAATATCGAAAAAGAAGCTGTTAGTGAAATAACTAATCGACTATTGTGTTTGACTCAACTAAAGCAGTCATGTTTTTCATGAAAAGGATTTTATAAGAAATGGAATTTGTATCAACTCCAGTAATTTGTAAAATATTTTAAATTGCTTCTTTCTCATGAATGTTTCCAAAATGTATGTATTTTTAGGCTTAACTTCTTATTTCCCTCAATCATTCCAAACCTTTCGATTATTCTACTGTCGTTAAATGATCTGCTGATTTAAATGATTGAGTGATTTTGCCACAATGTTCAACTCGATATTCAACTAATTAAATGTTGTATTCAAATTAAAAATAACTCTCCCATACTAAGGTGGCTCCACAAAAGGGAAGTGCAGCTGGTGCACTGCACTAGAGCCCTTAAGAGTCCAGGATGCACATAAATATCAAACTTAAAAACTGAAATGGGCTATTGAATTTTGTTATTCGAATATTAATGTTTCATTTCCGAGTGAGACAATTTTTTTTAATTTCTTATGGTCATATTTGCTGAACAACTCCTACTACCCATTTACTCACCAACATTAGAAACTGTACTGCTTTTTGTATGCTACTGCGCAGGGCTTAGTCGGTTTGATACTTCACAAACTGACGGTAACATTGGAGAAATTTTTAACCACAGAAAGGGAAATATCAGAAATGTTATATAACGAAATTATCGTAAGAAGTAAAGACTCTCTTTTGCATGTCGTGGGTTGACGCGTATTTTACATTAGCAGAGTGTAAGATAGAACTTATAATGCTTTCATTTTCATAAATCTACCTACATTATATATATATATATATATATATATATATATATATATATATATATATATATATATAGATTTATGAAAATGAAAGCATTATAAGTTCTATCTTACACTCTGCTAATGTAAAATACGCGTCAATCATTGAATATCTCACTAAATAATATGTTGTAAAGATTAAAATATTTCCTTTTACAATGAAGAATACAGTACTTACCATGTGTTTCTTATCAACAAGCACATATATTTACTCTCCGTTCTCTACGGTTTCTGAAACGTATTAACTTTGTGGTATTAAAGTTAACATGTCTGCTTGAATCATTCCTGGTTAGCATTTGTGAACGATTTATGTTTATTTAGTTAATATACTACTTATACCAACTTAATATCCGTCACAGATTACTGACTGTCCAAGTTATAGTAGCACAGTAATCAAGCAGCAGAAGGCGTCTGGTCTGGAACTGCTAGTTATGACGTGCACTATAGTTCGCGGATATATTCGTTGTTCGTTCGAAAGACAATGTCGCATGCAAATATTCTCAACAGCTTACTTTTTAATAATGCATACTGCTAATCAGTATCAATAACTCTGGTTGTTTAAACAAAAGTATTCACTCTTTCTACATTGTTGAATGAAAAACTGCAGGTTTTACAGTATTGAAGTCCAGAAATGTTATCACTGATCCTTTCATGTGGAGCTGTCACTATGAAAAAAAAACAATGTGAGGTGTGATCACATCCATTATAAACAAACAGCAAACTAAATATATTTCCAGAGATACAATTTTAACCTAAAAGAGTTTTATTATCGTAGGTTTGTTTTATTAAGTCTCTACAACAACAATAAATCATTATGAGAAATAATTGATCGTTATATTTATTGGTCTTACAAGAATATTTTGTATATGAGTATATTTAATGGCAGATTTATAAAATGATCTGTAGCAACTTTCTTTCGAATTTTAAAATGGAAAATAACTTTCTAGCTTATAGGATATATATAATTCACAAAAACAGTCACTTATGATGAACTTGTAACACGGTCTAAAGTAACAATAGGTTAATTTAGTACTGCACATTTTGTTTGCTTATAATAGTTTTTTTACCTTATTTTCCGGAAATATAGAAATAAAATAAAATATTTGTATAGTAATATGTTGTTAAAAAATTGTAGATACAATAAATAGGGTTATTTTATAAATAATATCCGGAGTCCTCTATGAATATAAAAGCTTACTATGTTTATGTCTTGCTCGGTTAGGTCTCTGATAGGTAACTTTGACAAACTTAATTCCACAACCGTTAAACTTAGTTCCTGTTAAACTAGCCATAACTTTTGTAAGAAAACTTTCGTTCCACAGGAAGCACGGTTATTAAGTTTTCTAATATTCTTTTTTTTTTAATCTTCTTTGACATGTTATTTCCATTCTTTAATTAAATGACTCTGCTTTGTTTTGGTTCTTTTCTTTTCTCCAATATCCTATATCCTGTGATCATTCTTCTTTCCTTCCGTATTCCTAACATTTTTTTTCTTTCACTAATTATTTCTTATTACTTCAACAGCATTCATGATTGTTCATGTACTACCAAGTCGTAATAAATTTGTGAATTACTCTTGGCATCCGAATGTTATTATTATGTTAGTAGATAAGTATTTCTTTTGATTTTTATTAATCAACCAGTTTTTGTTAATTGTCACCTTTATCTATGCAACAAATATTTAAATCACATGCAAAAAATTCACGACAAATAACAATGCAAGAAGTATGACATTATTAGAAAAATTAATCACGTGAATAAAGTAATGAAGGCAAAATTTGTATCGAAAAATACTACAATATCATCAAAAAATACTACAAAATCATCAAAAAATACTACAATATCATCAAAAAATACTACAATATCATCAAAAAATACGCCAATATCATCAAAAAATACTAAAAGATAATCGAAGAATCCTTAAAGTCGTAAATAAGGCTATTTTCAAAAAAATCAATCTAGAAATATAAAAACCAAGTGTCCGTTTGGTTATGTTCTGTTAAACCAAACATAAACAAACAGTTATAATAGTCTTTTTTACCTTATCTTCCAATAAATATAGAAATAAAATAAAAGATTTGTATTGTAATATGTTATTAAAAAAATTGTAGATATAATAAATAGAGTTATTTTATAAATAATATCCTGAGTCATCTATGAATAATTTTTCACCTATGCATTATAGATATTTTCAAATAACCTAAGATATAAGTTGGGAAATTTACTTCTCAAACTCAAAAAAAAGCCATGTTTTAAGGACTTTTTCTTGCCAATTTAATAGGTTGTTGTCTCATAATATGCTACTAACAACACAACTGGATTAAATTGGCTTTACTAACAATGTATTTTTATTTCCGAGTTCACATTTTTTTGCATGGTTCTTTTATGTAGTTTTCTGTACGAAATATGTTCCATATTATCAGACTTCTCTATTTTTAGTTTATTTGTCAATTGTTTTATTATTTATATGGATACCTAAAAAATTAGTTTCAATGATATAATGAGAATATGGTTTTCTTCTTTTGTTTTACTTGCAAAATTTTTTCTTTATAATACGAATAATAATAATAATCTGAGTAAGAATGTTTTGATGTAAAGTAAACTCTATATTTTTGGCACGGACTTATATTTAAAGGTGGGGGTTCACATTTCATAACAGGCTTTCAGCTTTAATAAGGTCTATATTCAGACGTTTAAATCCATCAGCCATTCCAATTAGCAGTAACTCATCGTTAAAGATTTCTCCTAATAATATTTTCCCCCAACTCACTCAAATCCTTTAATCCAGATTAAAATTAATGTTATTTAACTCACATTTTTTCACATTCCTCTCTAATTAGAAGAAACTGTAACTAATGATGGACTAGGGTAAAAAAAAATATTTCCTGAACAAACTCACCAGCGGTTTTTTTTCTCGGCCCATCAAATTAAAAAGCTAGTATGACATATATAATCATATGTGACATATATAATCATTCCATCGTTGTTGAGAATATTATTTTTAAATGTTGTTATTTAATCATCTTTTTAGAATAACTATATTCTGCCTTTATAATAATTCTTTGTTTCAGTTATTATAAATCCACTTGTGACTATAGTATGGCATGGATGTTAGAATGGAACCATTCTATTTAAAAGTGTATAGCATAGATATTAATAATTTTAAGAAATGAAATTTCTTTTAAAAATGACAAAAGATAGATACAGCCTTCAGAAAATCGATATCCTATACTATTAAATCGTTATTAAGTAAATCGTTATTACTAATAGAAAAACCAAACAATATCTATCAGTAATGATTAAAACAGAGAGATGACTTATCGTTATTTAAGTAAATATGTAACTTTTTTGATGGTTTTGAGGTGACAAGAGAGTTCAAATAAGGAATCGGATTGAATACTTAAGTACAAAAGCAACCGTTAATAGTAAGACTGTGAGGATATTCTTGAATATCAATAGGTAGGTCTTTGTGTGACCCAGTAGAGTCTTTATGCATACACAGGCTCTGCTGAGTTGATGTCAAGCCGGCATGAAAAGCATCACGCTTAAGGCAAGCCTTAAGTGGATATTTATAAAGTGGATAAACGCAGAGGCGAGAAATACAGAAGATGTTGATATAGATTTGGTAGGAGTAATGATTGAAGAATTAAGTAAAAGAAGGTCTAAGGTAAATAATATAGCAAGCTGAGCAGCTGCAACGTCCATTTTCTATGCAATATTGGAAGACTTGGAAGAAGAATAGTAAAAGATACCCTTTTGTTGTTCTTCTACCAACATTGCAAGCAACATACCAGAAGAAAACGTCGTAATGGAAAAGTCATATAATTCTAATCCTTCCTGGATTGATATCTGTGAGTATCACAACATGCAAAGGATGACTTCCAATAAATGAAGTCATCCTTTATCTGGCCCTGTTCTGAAAATCATTCTTTAAGTCGTAAACAAACAAATGTGTTTATATTTGTTTTACCTAATGGTCCTGCTAAAATGTCTACTTCTTAACGACGATAAGATTTAAAATACTAATTTCATTTGTGTTAATCATTTCTATGTGTTATTTCCGTAAAAATTGACATATCTAAATATTTTAATTACTTCAGAAGTTTGTAAATACCCTAAAATTATTGACATATTTGGAATTACTGTCTCTTTTAACTTGACGGCGATTCAAATAAAATTAAAATTTTGGGTCTTATATTTCTATCAAAATCACAAAACATTTCTTAAAACTGGCTCACATGTCGTAAAAAACACTAAATGGCGGTTGTTTCTAAAACGAATCATGCTACTGCCAAACAAAAAGATAATCACGGTACATCAGGGAAGATCAGAGGTATATGTGAAATTGAAAGAAAAGTAGATAACGTCAAATGAAGCGTAAACAAGAAACAGTAATTCTTGAAGTAAATAGAAAAATAAATAAAATAAGAAAATATAAGAAATTATTACAAAAAGGGCAATATTAATAATTGAGTCCAGAGGATTATTTAGCTGCAAGAAGGCCATTTTTTTCATATTTCTTATGAATGATTGTAGCTAACATGTGTTATAATCGAAGATCTAATTAAGGATTTGATCATGAAAGCAGTGATTAAATCAAGACCCTTAGGATTTGTATCTCAATAAAACATTGCCAAGTTCAAGATTACAATTTCCAATGGTAATTCATATTCAAGCAAGTTTATTGAAAGCAAGCTCTCATGAAAAGTGCCATATTAATGTAGCATGCGGTAGATATGCACATAAGGGAAGTACAAGAGTTACTAATGTAGGCAGAGCAGAGATAATGGTTAGAGAAAGAAATAAAGGAAGGGCTTGGAAGGAGTTATTATATGTTTGTATCATCCATATATTTTATTGTATTTATTTTATTACCCAAAATATTTTATCAAATTGAAAAACTCTAAAATAAAAATGTGGCTGGTATCCAGAAAAATTTTAAAAGTTTCCACATAGAAGTTTTTATAACACAAACTTTTCAAACACTTCAGAGAGTTTTTTTAATTCTAATGTAGTGTAATCAGTTATTATGTGGTATTTACTCATTGTAGGGTAAAAAATCTAATGAAATGGTCTCCACATATAAAAATTTTAATGATATTAAATTATTGTTCTTCTGAGGAAGAACACTACGTGTTCGAAACGAGTTGTTTATATCATTAAAATTTTTATATGTGACCATTTCATTAGATTTTTTACCCTACAAAGAGTTTTTTTAACCTACATCTGGAATATAATACTAATTAATGAGCACTTAAAAGTGAAGTAACCTGCAAGTATACAAAGTTAATTCAGTGATTTAAACAATTACTCACTGACTGTTGGGCAGGATGAAAAAGTGGAATGGATAAAACGTAAGACAACACATCTGGAACGTATTAGAGTAAACGATGTATGCTAAACTTGTTCTCCCACTAAATGACGATACTTACCACAGCTTTGAGATAAGGAAGTCATGGTTTCAATCTAGTATAAAAGTTACAAAAAAATAACAAACTCGAAATATATATAACTTAAAACATTATTAAATAAACAAATATTTGCAAAAAAAAAAACTTTTTGAATATAAATGAAAATATTCCTAACTGGTGGAAACTCATAAAACTATTTACATATATTTATAATTCCGTTTTACCATATTTTATAAAATTAAATTTGTAATTTTAGGCTAAGTTCAATATATATAAAGTCAATTCCAGTAGATAATAACAGGAAATAGACTGCTGTCATTGAAGTATTTAGTATTAATATATTTATAGCACTTCTATTATTTCAGGCTTTGACTTTTCTGGTTTTTATATAGTAAGCCTATCAAGTTTTCTGTATTTTTACTTTGTCTTCAAGGCTCATAAAGTCGTCCAGAAATATGTACGTTCCATGTTTTAATTTATGCAGAACTACATAACTGTATTTAAAAAAAGGTCTAAATAAATAAATAAAATAAACTTTAGTTATCCTAAAGTCTAAAAAATGAAGGTTTTGATAAATTAGATTTCATATTTAGATGGATGCATTGATAAGTCATTCAAATATAGGAAACGTGAATTCAACATATGAATATCGGTTAAGAACTGGAAATTAACAATTTTTGATGTTACTTTTTTTTATTTATATTAAATGTGTTACTGTTGTTTTGAATGCCAACATTCAGAGGTTTTATTATTAGTGTAGCTATTGTGGCTTATTTCTTCTTTGGTTCTAATTTTATTTATGGGCTAGACATATAACTTGCCTGACTCTATTTTGCTAGGACTATAGTTCATGATATCTAGTATAAACAAGAGTGTAAACCTGAGTTGAAATCCAGGTTAAACTTAGGTTTGGTACCAAAAATTGTCCTATGGGTCACTCCACAAAATTAACACATCGCATATGAAAAGTCTAGTCTCTTGAGAAACATTTTTTTTCTTTTATAACATATTTATTTACAAAATCAACCACGCATATTTGGTGTAACAAGCATATGTAGTAAGAGATTTCACAATATCTTCGGTGCACTTGAGTACAGAATGAAACCCACTGCTTCAACGAGAAAGATTTAAAATATAACCTTCAGTGCTAAAGGCAGACATATTTATCGTGAAGCCAAAATTACTTGAATTAAAACTACATATTTAATCAAGCTCATACAACTTGCAACTCCTACAGTTCTAATGATATTATTTACACTGACTCTGAAAATGTAACGAACTTAATGACAAACTTTATTCGGCTTTAATTGAAGCCAACAACAGAGAAGTAAGTTTGTAAACTTTAATTATTCACTTGGTCCAAGATTTTAGTTCAGAAGCAATATGTATTATACTTGTAACATAAAAGTACTGAAAGTGTTATTAAGGTAAACATGAATTGAGATAAATCTAGATTACTAACTAAAATTAATAATTGTTTAAAATTTTATTTACTGTCATCTAGATTCTTATGGTTTTAAATATACTGTTTAAACAAATTTACTATGATACATTGCTAGTTAAAATTTTAACGTATTGAGATCCAAAATTTAATAAACTGAATTTAATTTTCATTGCATTTAAGATAAATTGAATAGCACAAAGCTTTACTAGTAATAAAAACAAATGATTGTCAAAAGGATATATCACTTATTAAGATGGTAAAGAAGTAATAAAATGATATTTTAATCTCTACAAAAATATTAATTTTATATCTTGATAGAGAAATCTAGATATTTTCTAAGAAATCTAAAACACTGAAAAAACACTATGAAGATTATTTTAGATATAGATATCATACTCATATGTATATATATAAACTCGTGAAAGAACAATCAATGATCAAACCACAATATGAAAAATAGATTATGATCTTTCAGTTGGGTATTGACTCTGACGAAGACCACTTGTTACGGTTGAAAAATCTTAGTCTTGTTTCCCATTTCATATTGTGGTTTGATCATATATATATATATATATATATATATATATATATGATCAAACCACAATATGAAATGGGAAATTTTCTGCCCACTTTTGTCTAATTAGTTAATTAATTAGTTTTCTGGATTTGAATTAAGACAAAAGTGGGCAGAAAATTTAATCTCACATGTATAAATGAAGGACTGTTCTCCAAATATACGAATATATATATATACAAATAATGTATCAACCGTTTAATACAATATCTATTATTTAATCAGGATTTGGTAAATTTTAAGGTTCAAAAATCAAACTCTCGTTGTCGCCGTTTAGGTCTTATTAAATAAAAAAAGATTTCAAATGTTTAAAATAAAACCAAAACATTGTCACGCAAAGGAGGATGATTTTTTAACCTTAAAATGACCGAATCCTGATTAAGTAATACACTATATATATATAAA
This sequence comes from Hermatobates lingyangjiaoensis, assembly GCA_026182355.1. Taxonomy (NCBI): domain Eukaryota; kingdom Metazoa; phylum Arthropoda; class Insecta; order Hemiptera; family Hermatobatidae; genus Hermatobates; species Hermatobates lingyangjiaoensis. The sequence continues at coordinate 1,232,578 of JAPFBL010000188.1, read as the reverse complement.
TAAAAATATAATTAATATTATATATATATATATAGGTAGTATTACTTAATCAGGATTCGGTCAATTTTAAGGTTAAAAAATCATCCTCCCTTTGCGTGACAATGTTTTGGTTTTATTTTAAACATTTGAAATCTTTTTTTATTTAATAAGACCTAAACGGCGACAACGAGAGTTTGATTTTTGAACCTTAAAAATTTACCAAATCCTGATTAAATAATAGATATTGTATTAAACGGTTGATACATTATTTGTATATATATATATTCGTATATTTGGAGAACAGTCCTTCATTTATACATGTGAGATTAAATTTTCTGCCCACTTTTGTCTTAATTCAAATCCAGAAAACTAATTAATTAACTAATTAGACAAAAGTGGGCAGAAAATTTAATCTCACACACATATATATATATATTAGTATATACATGTAAAGTGAGACTGTTTCAATGGTTTACATAAGAATAAGCAGGCAGAGACCAAGGCTACCATTCCAAAAATTGTACGAGTCACTTAGATATTAATGAAATAAAAAGTATAATTAATATTACAAAAAAATTAAGGATTAAGTATAAAAATAGTAAAATAGAAAGATATTATATCATATTTCAGAGAAAATCTTTCCACTCTCTGTTAAGAAATGTTTTAAGCTCCTTAATTTTCACCTGTAGCCATATATCAATAATTTGCATGCCTCCACCTTGTTCCGAATAGGAAAAACCCAGTTCATGGCTCTCAGTCCATGTTAACCGAGTCTGTAAATTGTGCTGTCTACCTTTACTCGTTAAAATGTAAATTCCTGGAGCGAGATGACCATTCTCTAACTTACTGGGCCGAAATGTTGGTTCTAGAAACGGCAATAGTAAACCTGGAATACGATTTACTTTACTTTCTAGGTTGGTATCCCTACCTATTCTCCTTACGGGTATCGATAATCTGGGTGGCGCCATCAAGGAATTATTATTATTTTTATATTCTAAACCCTCCATCTCTAGTACTTTCCTTAAGCCCACGTGATAATCATACCAAAAAATGGCTACCTTACATATCCTCTCTCCACCTTTCTCTCCCATTACAACCGACACTATTCTCTCTGAATTTCTGCTTTTATATTCATAAAAACGGTATCTACCGCAAAATTTGAATCGTTTTACGTAGGCCTGTGTTCAATCAAAGCTAACTTCTATATAATTGAGATCTCATCAGTAACCTCAACCTACTCATCACCATCTATACAAATAAGCAGCTTTTATCCTTGAATAAATACTTTAAATTACAAATCCTATCGCAGGTTACACGTAAAAAGTAGTTTGAAACCAAGTAAACGACTTTATATGCTTATGTTGTTAGTAAATTATTTTTATTGGTATAACTCTACACATTGCAGTAATACATTTTTAATTTTGTATATATTTTTTCATTGTTCCATAACTTTTTTTCACTTCTTCAGGCCTGTATAAAAATGTTTCCAACAAAAACCAAAGCATCAGCTATTCATGTTTGATTTATACTTGGAAAACTGAGCGAGTCCCAATTTTATATTATTATTATTTTATCAGATAGGCGATTCGGTTATATTCTTTATATATATGCATGCTTTTAAAAACTGGATGTCTGTTTCCACTTGGTTCAATTTCGTCTTATATTTTTCCAAATGACGAAATTTTTTCTTTAATTCAGAGCTCAACTCAAAAATTAAATCACCGTAATTTTTTGATCTATTATTGGATATGTTTCGGTGTTACATCCACCATCTTCAGCAAAAAAAAAACACAATTAAAACTACACTTAACAAATAAACACCAACTTTTACATAAGTGTAATTTTAATTGTGTTTTTTTGCTGAAGATGGTAGATGGAACACCGAAACATGTCCAATAATAAATCAAAAAATTATGGTGAATTAATTTTTAAGTTGAGCTCAGAATTAAAGAACAAATTTCGTAATTTGGAAAAATATAAGATGAAATTGAACCAAGTGGAAACAGACATCCGGTTTTTAAAAGCATTCATTGAAGAAGGACTGCTCCCAACTTTTACAAATATCTGTATATATTTATATATATAAAACAATTCAAGATTGAAGATAGGTAGCACACAAAGTAAAGAAGCACATTTACAAACTAAAATTTTCGGGCAATCCGTCTTCAGGGGAAAAGAGCCGTGTCGGTTACTAGCCGTTGCGTCTACAACCTCCTTGGTCTCTCTTTCTCTTTTCTCCTGAAGACGGATTACCCGAAAATTTGAGTTTGTAAGTGTGCTTCTGTACTTTGTGTGCTACCTATCCTCAATTTTGAACTGTTATTATGTCCAGCTTGGATCATCTTTCTGTTTATCCAGTATATATATATATATATAGTGCGATCATTCGCGCTCCGTTCTTCGACGTGGGGAGATCTCTCTCACTTCGTCCTCTTTTCTAGTCTACTTCTGATGACGAACGACAGTTCAAAATATTGAATTCTTTAAGTGTTCTTTTTATTATTTTTTCTGTGCCGTGCTTTGTGTAATTTAAAGTTATATATATATATATAATATATTGTTAAAATTTGCAGCACCTTATGCACTCACTAGTTTTGTGCTGCTGGTCTCGATCTTTCGGGAAATTTTCTTTTTCTCCGGCTGCAGTTGCAATGGCATCTGTCCAAGAGATATTGTTAAGATTCAATTTACACGACGTTTCGACCATGGCTTGTAGTCTAGGGTTAAATATCCATCCCCATGAATCTTGCTTCCGGATGTCCCAAAGCGCTGATCTTTTCAGACCAATCAGAGGGTAGGTTTTAAATTATTATTTTTATTGCACCTCATGCTTTATATATAAAAAGTACATATTTATGAATATAAAAATATGATATCAGTTCCATGCTTTTTTTTAACTTTTGGAAATGCTTGCAAGTTTTGGAAAACTTATTCATGTAAAGATCATGTCTGTGTGTGTTCGTATGTGATCTATGGTTTATGTACCTATTGGTTGTTTTCTTTGTTATTATTCATTCTCACAAATCTCTAACTTTAATTTGAATTAATACCTGTATATGATTAGACAATTTGAAGCCGTTTAGGACATTAAATGAAAGTTCAATTCTTTATAAAAAAATTAGTTTCGGATATGGACTTCTAAGATTTTTACAATTGTATGTTATAGTTAGATTATTTAATTTGTCTTTGTAATATCAAAAAATTTGTTATACATTATCAAGCCTTTAATGACAAGCTGGTTGATTTTTGCGTTAAAAAATTCGTAATGATAACTTAATCAGCTTATTCTATGTTATAGTTTACTAGTTTAATAATAGTGTTATTTTATTTTGTAAAATGTGCTTGTTACCATTAATTTTTTTATCAAATAAGTAATGAATTGTTTGTAACTTTCAGTAAAAAAAAAACGAAAATATGTAAAGGATTCTTTTAAAGTGAAAGCAAGTTGAGTGAAGTGACTACCTTTATTCAAATTTATCAAACAAAGTTGAAAGGAAGCAAAAATGCTGGTATTTGTTTTTGTGTATTGAAGGGCGTTACTGGGTACTAACGAGGTTATCTAATTAAGGCAGAAAACCACACACTGTACCAGGAGATCATCAAAAAGGATTAATGAAAGCAAAAAAAAACTACGAGAGGAGAAAGTGATTCATTTGGATAGCGAATACTGTGAGGAGGGAGACTTTAAAATGGCAGCTCTTTTATTAAAATTTCAAAGAGTTCTCAAGAATTCCCTCGCTATAGGTCCCCAGCTTCTCTCTTCTCAACTCCTGTATTTTCTGATAATGGTTTTTCTCTGTAATGTACTTCTCTAGAACCCACAACCTGTGTTGTTTATAATCCTCATGAGAAAAATAAAAAACAAACAAACAGTTACTTTACACAATGACATCCATTTGGGCCGCATAGCTTTGATTTTCTAGTCTTTAAAATAAATTCTTTCAAATTCACATTAAAATATATGGAGTGGCCTACACTCAACTTTACAATAAGTAAACATTATATCATACTTCTTGGGTATATAATAAATAATGTTCTATTTAGGTATAATATAACTGTCAACACGGGAGATGTTTATTAGTCTTTCATTCCTGTAGGTAGTACAGCTAATGATTATTTCACTTATCAATATAAATGCTTATTTTTGCATATCACACTACTGATGCATATAACATCATTAGTGTAATCTAACCTCTTTCAACATTGAATATTTAAGACAAATCTTCACATTTAAAACTTGAAAATATTCCTATTTTGTCTGACAAATTTCAGAAATATCTAAGAAAAAATGTCGTTTTAAGATCCTTCTTAATTTAAGATGTAGGATAATTTCATTTTTTTTTTTCAAAGATTTTTTCAATATTGAATGATATTTTATATTTTTTGTCTTTTATCAAAAATCCAAAATTTTATGCCTTAGAAATTATGCGTACATATTTATACATAAATGCAAATATGTCAGGATAAATACATATGACTTTATAATCAAACAACTCACCATCACTCACCAACCCACCACTAACCACCTCTAACCACCTCTAACCACCTCGTAACAAGTAAAAAAATAAAAAAAATAAGTGACTTTTTAGGCACCTTGCTATGAAAGAATCCTTCGATAATGCAATGCCGTTCTTTGATAACAAGCTACTTTTAAATACCTTACGCATTTCCTTTTCCTGTTCATTGAAGAGTAAATTCATTTACATAAATACTATGATTTTTTTAAATAAATACTATTATTTTCTTCGACATAAATACAGAACTTTAAAGACAACAATCCGTTCTATTTAAAACATTTATTGAAATCTTCTCCATACATTATAATATCTTCATAAGAACCTATAATTATAATTCTCGATAAACGAAAAACACAGTTATAGATTTTTATGAAGAAGTAATGAAAGAAATAGTGGTGATACGAATAAAAAAAGTTTTTAAATATAACTGTAACTGAGGATTTAAAAGTTTTCCATATATAAGAAAGTTTTGAAACAAAAAACTGAAAGATTTGATTTCAATGAAACATTTCTTATATTTTTTTCATGGTTATATATTTATAAAGCTCGCTCTCTCTCTCTCTCTCCTCTCTCTCTAATATATATATATATATATATATATATATATATATATATATGAGTTCAAAATTCAAGAAGGGTAACACACAGAGTAAGGAAACACACTTACAGACTCAAATGTTTGGGTAACCATCTTCAGGAGGAAAGAGAAAGGGAGACCAAGGACGTTGTAGACGCAATGTGCTTGGTCTCCCTTTCTCTTTCCTCCTGAAGACGGATTACCCGAAAATTTGAGTCTGTAAGTGTGTTTCCTTACTCTGTGTGTTACCTTTTTTGAATTTTGAACTCTTATTGTGTCCAGTTTGAATCGTGGTTTGTTTTATTAAGTGAAAGATATATATATATATATATATATATACATATATATATATATATATATATAACCAACTAGATGAAATTATTCATCGAACTGAATAAACTAGAATTTTCAAAAAAAACACACAGAAAAGAAATCACTGAACTCACTAAGTCGTTATCAGCCTTTGGAGCGATTCACATCTATTCCTGACGACAAGGACATCGAAATATAGTAGTGGGTTCAGTGGTTTCTTTTCTGTGTGTTTTTTTGAAAATTTTAGTGTATAAATATATATATAAAATTACAACAAAACAATTAAAAAAGGGACAATGAAAAACATTTTATCTCCTACTTCCCGTAATTTTCCCAAACACACTTCTTGTTATTCTGACATGCTGTTAAATATTTTCCATTTTTCATTGAGTATGTTTCAAATTTCTAATAGCAAATCATAAATTAAGCAAACAAAAAGTTTAAAACGTTTTTAATGATGTCCTTTACTTCAGTTAAACTTTATATTTAAATAGATTTAAATAAGAAATAAGGGTAGCATATAGTTTTAGAAACTATTACAGAAGAATAAAATCATATTTGAAATAAGTGAAAATAGAGAGGAAATAGGAGCATTTCAATAAATGTAAGGAAAGAATTCTTTTCCTCGTCTAAGGTTATACACGAAATATATAATGTACATTTCTTTTGAAGGAATTTCAACAACATACTAGAGCACATGTTTTCTTAAGAAGAATAATGCTGGTTTTGTTTCTTTTCATGAGACAACTGAAAAAAAACCTTAATTTTTTTATAATTTGAAACTGATTATTTAATGTTAAACATTAGCCATCAAGAATGAATTTAATTTCTACGCATTACTTTCAAATCCAAAGAACACCGCCTTAAAGTGGTGAAATTCTTCTATTTTACTATGCAGGATTTAATTTTAAGGTGTTAAACCTGTTAATGTTTTTTTAATAAAAGGTAATCCTTGAATATATTTTTGAAATGAATCGTGTCAAGAAGTTTTTTTCATGACTTTATTTTAGAATTGTACCTTAAGTTATAATACTTTGAACAACTTTTGTGAAGAAAAAAAACAAGATAAAGTATTTATGGAAGGGTTTTATTCTTGTTATAAATTTATTTATTCCATAAGGTGATGATCACGGATCGCGTCCTGCTTTAAGGTTTTGTCACATCAAGTAAAAGAAGTCTAATTTGGGGAGGCTTAGGCAAGTCATCTTCTTGAACTGCTCCTCTACTTTGCTGTATGAAGAAAACCAACTTTTGCTAAATTGTTCCTTTAAGCTTCAATTAAAACTTTTCCACTGGCTAAAATTCCTCTTCGTGAGTCGAATCGAAATTATAATACCAAGTAGTTCTTCAGCATCAGTTAATGTTACATAATTTTAGAGAAGAAAAGAAAAAAAAAAGTGAACTAATCAGGTGGAAAAAAAAAAGATAGACAATTTTTCTAAACTCCATCTTTTCAAAAAGAATTTCATGCTTTTTACAGAGTGTTAAAAAGAAATTTTTTTCATAAAATCCTAGATTTTTTTTTCAAAAGTTTCCTCTTAACTTCTTTGTTTATTTTATATTTCTTTATTGGATACAGGGATTGTTGATGTTCATGTTTTGAGTGGCAGAAATCTCAATAACAACTGTTATTGATCAGAGTGATGGAAATTTGAGGTCAACCAGATATGCAACCACACATACTGGTGGGTAAATCTCTCCCCCCCCCCCCCCCCACCACACAAACAACAACGGTCATCTAAAGTCATTTTGGTCACGAATAGAGCACTTTATATAAGACCAAACTGTTACAACAAACAACATCTCATTTTATAAATTTAATTTCATAACAATCTTCTTTTCATTTTATCTTGTACAAGGACTTCTCACTTAACGGTTCATTGAGCACGTTACTTCATTTAAAAGTCTTTGCTCTAAACAAGGCTATCATTTTGCAGATTCATTCGACAGCGGCATAAATTGTTTGTCACAATAACCCAATTTATTCTTGGATTCAGGGTATATAAAGCAACCTGTGCAAAAAAACTTGGACCGACAGAAAAACTGTTTCCTAAAAAATTAATTTATATAATCATTAAGTGGAATTTTAATTCCTTACAATTATTTTTCTTAGCTTCACGAATTAAACTTCTTCTTATGTAAGAACAATTAGATGTCATTATATTTTAATAATAAAATATAATTTCAATTATTAAATATTTATAGTTATTCAATTGTTTTTATTTTATTTTATTTAAATTTATAAAATTTATTTCAATTTATTTTTATTTATAATTATTTTATGCTCATTTAACAGTCTTTTTAAGTAAAAGTGAAACTACCTAAAATAAATTTGATTTACAACTTCATAAAACTTATAAAAAGCGGCTATGTATTTTTGTATAAAAGGGTATAAAGGTATGTATTTTTGTGAAAAATAACTAGTCATTAAATATTCAAGTAAAATATTTAATTATTTTATAAATGTCGTATTCAATGTGGTTTCCTTTATTAAAAATATCATTTAAAAGAAATTTTTCTATTGAATTTTGAAATTGGTTTTTGTTTTCACTATCAATTTGATTAAATGAATAAATATTAAATATCCGAATACTTTTAAATAATTCAATTTGATTAAAATCTTAAATTTCAAATTTTGTAAATGGAAAAGTTTAGATAGTTTATTCAGATTTCTGAACGATTTAACAATGATAAAATAATATTTGTATCCAAATTTGTGGTCTATATTCATCCTGCTTATAATCTACCACTAGTTGTATCAACATTTAAGACCTAGTGCTGTCTCAAAATATTTTTTAAATAAATCATATTTCATATAAATTAAAGGATATTTATAAATGTTATATAATTATCAATGAAGCTTTTAGTAAGCAATATATATACTGCCCACTGTGTCAATGGTAGTTAAAATGCAACCTTTAGCAAATATCGGTAATTATTGTAGTACAATTTAATTTTAAACAATGTTTAGCTACATATTATGAAGTTAAATGATTTCTAAATTAACAAACATCAATTATAATGTGGAACATATTTCAATAGTTCATTTATAAATATCAGAGGATAGTATAAACTTTTCCATTCATTTGAAATCCTTATATTTTTTGGCAGAAAAACATTTTGATTGACCTAGTTAAATAGTCTAATAAATGTTATCATATGATTGTTAAATTTTATTGTTAGATAAAATTTTCAGTTATAATTTTAAAGTGAGTTAATGATATAATCGTCCCTTCTTTTAAATAAATGACATTACCTAATACGAGGTACGGAAAAATTTGATATAAATTTTCCCTATTATGTAACAGTGCCATTCAGCTAATATCTAATATTGGAATCCATTCAAAGATAAATTTCTTATTCATAGAAGCAGTAAAGCAAAGAAATATCTTAAAATGATAAACGTCCAGATTCAATGTAACACCGTAATTAGTAAATCATTTAGCAAAAAGATGCTAATTGTATTTCATCTGTCAATTGAACTGAATAATCCAATTTTCTGAAATGCTCTTTCTTAATTAGAAAATTCCTCTTCTAATGACCGACTTTGCTGATTCAAATATAAAGTATATTTCTATCAACTTTCTATAAAATAAAAAAAACATTAACCTGATTAACACTCTCATGGATGTTTGAATAATTTTCTTTTAAAAGATTTTCCATAAAAAAGTAGGAAAACTGATCTCTTTAAAAGTGAGCTATTCTTTTCATAGTAATGGTATATTTCAAGCTAATGCAGCCACATCTATTATGGTGAGCAACCTGTCATATGATTTCTTTTCTTTTGAATACCATCCGCTTGCTAGCAACTCCATAGTTTCCTTCATCTGGTATTCATAAACAATAACCCGATATACTCTATCAGAAATGGAGTTCAAAAAAGTTAATGTTCTCTTTACACTTAAAACACTCTACAATAGAATTATAGTTCATACATTTCTTCATATTATCACAGATCAAATTTATAGTGATTTACACTCATGATCAAGTTCAGCTAATAATGAACTGTTATCATATAAACATATATATATATATACTAGTCGTTAGTTACTAGCCGTTGCGTCTACAATGTACTTGGTCTCCCTTTCTCCTTTCTCCTGATGACGAATTGCCCCGAAAATTTTAGTTTGTAAGTGTGTTTCTTTACTTTGTGTGCTACCTACCTATCTTCAATTTTGAACTGTTATATATATATATATAAATAAAAACATTTCACATAAACACGTGAAATAACAATCAATGATCAAGCCACAATAAGAAATGGGAAAACAAGACTAAGATCTTTCAACCGTAACAAGTGGTCTTCGCGCTTAGTTGGGTTTGTGACTCTGACGAAGACCGCTTGTTACGGTTGAAAGATCTTAGTCTTGTTTTCCCGTTTCTTATTGTGGTTTGATCATTGATATATATATATATATACATATATAGGTGTGTTATCTAATCGGGATTCGGTCAAATTTTCTAGGTTCAAAAATTCAAAAAAAAAAAAAACCTTCGACTGTCGAAGGTTTTGTCCGGTTAAGATTGTTATTCTTTTAAATAATGTAAAATTCATTTTCTTAGTTTAAAAAAATTCTTACTTCTGCCTATGAAAAAGGTTTTAAAATAAAACCGAAACGTCGGCAATGAGAGTTTTATTTTTGAACCTAGAAAATTTGACCGAATCCCGATTAGATAACACACCTATTCTATCAAACGGTCGATATATTATTGAATCTGTTGTATATATATAAGGCACTCTTTTCATGACCACAAATTACTAATAAACACTTTTTCTTCTTCTTGGAATTTGGTCAAGGTTAGTATACGGAATCACCTGTTCACCAACGTTTTGTTTTTGTTTTAAGATATCCTCAGGGCTATAAATCAAGGCTAGCTTCTAATACCGAACCAACAGTGGGTTCGGTATTAGAAGCTAGGCGAAGTGAGTTCATTAAACAATAATTCTTGGAGTTAAGAAAATAACTCCAGGGTTGTAGACCCATGGGACGAAAATTATTAATGACACCAGTAAAAATAACCTATCTACTATTTTGCTAAATTCATACAAGGTTTTACAGAAATGTGTGGAGACCTTTAATTTCACTGGATCTGAAACCGAGGCAATCGCCTTGAAGATGAAAAGATTTTTGATAAAACATATCTCCAACTAATATGGGTGGAAGAAGAAATAATTATTGAAAAAAAAATTTTGAAATTAAATAAATGAAAGCAATTAAAATCTAAAGTTTAAACTAAAAATGAGAAAGGAATGCTAAATAATTAGATGTGCAGTGCTGCGCAAGATTTCACTTAGTCTCAGAACATCAGTTCGACCTTAAGAAGAAATTGTCTAATATTCTGTATCGATGATTTAAAATTTGCCACTACCCTCTAAATGTTTTTAGCCACGATAAAAGAAATTAAATCATTAAATTCATTAATTAGGAGTTTGATAGTAGTTTAAAAGGAAATATATATGATATCATAACTTAGTCACAAGATTCATATTAACATAAAACAAAAAATCAGTATATTAAGAACGATTTTGATTTTATGTTTAGTTATAGTAATTTGAGTGTAGGCCACTAAAGATTTTATTAAATAACATAAAATACTAGTTATTTGAGTTAATTTTTATTCTAACTTAAACAAGCAATTTACTCATAATTAATGAATTATGTTATTTTTTTCTGTAATTTTAATAAGATTACAGTAAAAATATTTAACAAAAAGAGATGGATAGAACATATTTTTGTCAATTTAAGTGATAATAATATATATTATATATACAATATTTATCATCAATAATCAAACCACAAAATGAAATGGGAAAACAGGACTAAGATTTTTCAACACTAATTCATTCTCAAGTTCAGATTTAAGGAATACGTCTTTGTAATTGTATTAATTTCATCTGAGTATTAATGTAATGTATAGTTATAATTGTTTTATGTATTTAAGAAAAATATTGTATTCTTAATATATTTCTAAATACTAAAAATCAATTTATAATCTTTTACAATAAATTTGTAACAGTCACACTGGGGAATTTATTTAGAGAAATTCTGTCAATAGACTAACCGTACAAAATATTAATTACATAAGAATATTTAATACATTTATTTATAAAATTCAATTTTAATCAACTCTCGTTATAGTATTTTTTGCTCTTATGTTGTCAACTATCTCTCATTAGATAATTCCATTATTTTATTTATGTATTGGTGTAACTCTTTTGTTAAATCAGCTGAGTTTCCCTTTTCAAAACAAAACTCATTTCTCAAAGTGTAAAACATTCCCCTCTAACGAACCACTCAAACCTCAAGCACTCTTGATATTGAGATTCACTAATGAACATTTCAATGAAATAATCCAGTTAACTGTGTTTTTTAATCATTTAGCGCATATTCAAAAGCCATTAGAAATACCAAATGTTGAACTGATTTTTTGTATTTACATAGAAATGTGATGTCTACATCAAGCTGTCTGCAATTTATAATATTTCTAAAAATAATGAAATTATGGAATATTGTCTTTTCTTCTTTTCAAATGAAACAATTTTATTATTCAAAAGTTCTGTAATCAATTAGAATTACTCATGTTGGGAAAATAAACACAATATACAATAACAAGTAATATACATATAACTGGTAATGTGATTCGTAATATACTACATATATTGTATTATTGGTATACTAGTTATATAAATGGTGATGAATGTGGACTCTTGTGATGTAGATAAAGTTAGTTTGCAGTAGCTGTCTCATAGGAGAACACACATAGGCCAAACATTTGCCATTATATAGCCAAACATAACCATTTGTGATACCACTCAATCAATATTCTACTTTGAGAATCCTAAATTATGCGTAATTTAAATGTATTTTGAATAGAGATATTTAAAAGGTACTGGGCCATACAAGAGAGTATCGTACAAGATGATATCACTGCAGATGGCTTAATGTCTTCCCTCTGGGGAAGATGTGTACAAATTTCTTTACTTCCCATGTGAATAAATCGAGTTTCAGAGTGAGTATTGAACCCTTGATCTACTAGTACAAAGACGAGCACAGTACCATTGGGATACTCTCAACTCTCTTTTATCGAAATCTTCGCATCGAAAATTATTTTTTCATTTCTGTTCTTCAGAACAAAGGGGGCCAGGCTAGCTCAGTGGTTACGTGCTCACCTCTGAACTGATAGGACCGGGGTTTGATCCCCACCTGGCCCTCGATTTATTCACGCGGGAAGTGAATAAATCTTAGCACGGCGTCCCTCGGAGAAGAACGTTAAACCGTCGGTCCCGAGCCTGTACGATGTCAGGTACTCGTTAAAAATCCCTACTCTAAATACATTTGAGTTAGGCAAAATTTAGGACTCCCACTGTAGAATCAATCTTCATTGTGTGGTATCACAAAGGGCCAATGCTTGGCCTACGTGTGTTCCCTTGTGGGACTGCCACGGCAACCTAACCTAACCTAACTTTCCGTCACAACAACAGTGGATACTAACTGAAGAGGCCAACATCTGCCCAAAACGATTATGTTTCTTTGAGTCAACCCATATGCAAATGGTTTTTAATAACCAATTATCTAGTTATTCAGGTTATTCGTATTACTTGTTTGTAATTTTCCTTAAATCTTACCCAAAAGTCTTATTATACTCGTTAAATATAAAAAATGTCATAAAATATATATTTGTTCCATTAATTATTTTTACACTCATAGAAATATTTAAAATTGCATTAGTTGGTAATCAATTTTCTACTTAAATACTTATTTTTAGTTGGATATTTGTGAGATAGTTTTGAATAGTTGTTTGTATCGAGGCTAAATATAAAACGATGTAAACACGAAAAATATGTATAATTAATTCTTAGCAACCTTAAAGAACCTTACACATAATTTAACATTAAATGTTGTTTCCTAATATATTTGTAGCGCTGATTAGTTTTTTAATGAAAACAGTGTTGCTTTTAAACTATTTTATTAGCTTAAAAATGATTTTACGTTATACTATTTTTTCTTTTCAAATAATATCTTAGTCGATAATTGTATATTAGATATTACTGTTCTCTTAGGTGAGCGACTAAGTCGTAAATTGAATTTATTTATTTTAGTGGATGAAGTTTTCAATTTTTGGTAAAAGGGAATGGTGAATATTTGTAAGATAGTTTTGAATAGTTGTTTGTATCGAGGATAAATATGAAACGATACAAATTATGAAGTAAGTTTATCAAAAACAACAGTATAAAGTTCTCCTAATGCTTTAAGTAAAATAAAAGTAATAACATAGAAAGAATGAATGAACTGTAAAATTATTAATTGAAATAGACTCCTTATACCGGCATATTTTATGAGTATTCCCGTTTCTGCTCTCTCCTGATAAGCATGCATGTCTCATTGACTTTTACTGTTTCAATATCCACTGAGTTTCAATTGTTAGCATGACATATTTTTTATTACGTTCCTAAACACATCTATTTTAAACCTCTCACGTAATTATGGAATATTTGCTATATTCTGTCATAATTTATTAACTTCTAGTGATTCAATAGAAGATTTCATTACATTGTTTAGTATGTTGCAGTTTTTTACTCTGGATATATATTTGCTAGCGTACATTGCATATACTTTATGTATAATATTCCTTTGATTTTGAAATTTATAACAAGGTTTTAAATATGCCAGAGCCATCGTTTTTTAATTTTTGATTACAATCTGAAAATGTATCGTAGCATGTATTTTGTTTCTATATCGTTACACAGTACATATTTTTTAATACATATATTTAATAAAAAATATGTAAAGTATATAGTACAAATAATATAAATAATGTAGGCGTTAGGTTTAGTTTGAGAGCGTTGGTGATTTAAAGTAAATAATTTTTACCCCACAATACTATTGTATTGAAATTTACTTCCCTAAGTTATAATAAGTTGGAGCTATTAGCTAAGTTTGTAAGTCGACTTGAATTTTTTTTTTAAACTCATAAAATGATTTATAGAACTAACTACTGAAGTTAGAAGAATTCCTTTCATAATACAACATCAAGTATTGATTCTTCACAAACTCAGCTTTTAATATATATGGTAATGAGTATGACACCCTCGGATTTAATAATATTAAACTTTAGACATTTAAATTATTACTTTTTTTTTTAATAAAAACTAAGGAGGGATGGAAAAAAATTAAAAAAAATCCATGCTTTATCTACGGTAACTATCTACAACAACCAACTTTTTGAGTAAAAGGATAAACTATTTATTTAAGTTACAAACTTCTGTTTCTCATAAAAAATGACAGTTTTTTTACTTATCAGGGTTTTACCGAAACCTGTGTATTTTGTTTTTATATAAAAGATTGAGCTGTCATTACCACTTGGTACTCACTTTTCCGGGATTGTATTGATCGTTACATATTGCGTTGTAGCGGCATAAGACTTAATAATTCTGAGGTAAAATGGATTAAGAAACAAAAGTCTCCACACAAACTCATTTGTATGGAGACTTTTGTTTGTTTATCCATTTTACCTGAGAATGAATAAATACCACACAATTACGGATTGCACAACTAATGATTTTAACTTAATAATATTATTGTTAACACCTCAGAGGGTGCTATTAACAGGCAAATAAGAATAAAAAACCAGAATGCTTAGAATTCTTTTAATCTAGTGGTGTTATGGATATGGTCTATTTTGAGAGTGAAACTTAATATATAAATTTTACTTTAGCATATAGATAAAATTTGACGCAGGTAGTTTGAAGAAAAACTCATAATGTGTTGATGAGACATTAGATGAAGCTGACTATTTAAACTGAATTCATTAAACCTGTTATAATCAGGAAGTTAATGATGTTAACTTCTAATGGACATTTTTTTGTAGATTTATTAAAGTCAATTCACTCATAATGGTTTTTTATGAGTAGAACTAAGACCTTAGACCATCACTATCCACTTAGTGATGGTCTAAGTGGACCGAAATGTTGGTTCTTTGTACTTAATACATGGAATTAGGAAGTGAATGTTTTTCTTGTTTATTACACATCTACCTAACAAATAAAAACCACTAATAAGAAACACATGCATATGTATGTACCACAGAGTTTAGTGAACATCATATTGTTATAAAAATTCGTCATAAAATTGTGGTCGGGCATCTAAAATAACAAAAGGGAATTGAGGTATGACGAATTTTTCTAGGTATGACGAATTTTTCATTGTAATACTACTAATAAGGAAGTTGGAATAGATATTCAAAACAAAATAAGAACGAGAATGGGCAAGGAATTTAATTATGTATGTATTAATAAGGGTCTGCTCCCAAAATATATACATATTGAAAGTTTTCGTATCTCAATCACATATATTCTACACTAGTTCTTTTTATCAAAGTTCGGTCCAGCGTCAACAATTCACAAAATCCACTTTAATGCAACATTTCGTTTAGACTTCTTGACATATTTAGCAGCTACACTATCATGAAGCGTACCAAGATAATAATGTGTACCTATATATAAATAATGTATAAAGTAATGTATAAATAATGCATACCTATATAACTGATGTAACATATTTTAATGTTATTGTATTTTCTTTTTCATTGATATGGTCTTGAAGATGTTTAAAAATATAGACGAAACATTAGCTAATGTTACTTTTTTGAGAAATTCTCGATGCTGGACCAAACCTCGATAAAGAAAAATAATATATACCACTCATGAATTTTTGTAATGTTATATTTTTTTTAAATTGTTATATATATCTTATTTGGCTACCATATTTTGCTGATATGTTTCTTATTAAGTTTTTCAAATTGATGTATAACTCCAGTTACTTTTCACACGACTACACAAGCCAGAGCCATGTGGTCCTGTGCTCGAAAGCTAGGCCAGCTACTCAGAGGACCTAGAATTAATAAAGAACTAAACCTCCTACATTACCTTCTTCTTGCTTATAAAAATGTGACATTAAAAACATCCATTCATGTCCCATTGATGGCTGCATTCAATATGACGACTATCGAAAGCAAAACATGACGACTATATATTATTTATATTGATAAAAAGATTTCACATAAACACGTGAAACAACAATCAATGATCAAACCACAATAAGAAATGGGAAAACAAGACTAAGATCTTTCAACAAGCGGTCTTCGTCAGAGTCAAAAACCCAACTGAATTATCCCATTTCTTATTGTGGTTTGATCATTGATTATTTATATTATATATTAATAATATGACGAAAATATATTATTTCCTCTAGTGGAAGTAATAAATGTGTGATAAGAATATAGACAAGTTGAAAACCTTCTGAGAAATAAATATCACCAAAAGAGGACATATTTTTAACAAAAAATATGTTATTTCTTTTAAATATGCTAGTTTTTATGATGTCTGGTTTATTATTTTATTGTTAGATGTATTTAATTTATTTTAATTTTGTAAAGGAGACAAAAATAATTCACTATTTCACAAATAAGGTGTAAACCTCTTTTGAAAATATAAAAAAGCAATGCTGTTTTGCAGAACCAGTGACGGAGATACTTGGAGGGCCGGACTTGTTTATCCAGAAGGGCAGCACCATCAACCTGACGTGTCTGGTCAAGTTCGCACCCGAGCCGCCCCCCGCCATGATCTGGTCCCACAACTCCAAGGTCAGCCCATTCACACAGGTTACATTCTTTATGATTTTTTCACCCACACCCCTATACAAAATTATAGTTTTCAATTTCCAACATATGCCCACCATTATTTCATAATGCTTAAAATCATACCATTACTGATTAGTAACAACATACAGACAGAATTAATTAAATAGATATTAGTTTGATATTGCAATATTAATTTTTACTTTACTATAAGTAAAGTATAGTGATCGTGAAAAAATTCGATCTCGAGATTTTGACGGAATTACATGTTTTGAGGTTCCACAAGTCGTTTTATGAAGTTGTGTGTGTGGGTGGGTGGGTGAGTGTGTTAGCATTGCTTGTTACCACGCTACGGTCCAGAATCTTTGATAGATCAAGTTGATATTTTACATAAAAATGGGCCCCATAGGGATGAAGATCCCTATTGTTTGGGAAGAATTATGCATGATGGGAAAGTCACTTTTTTGGCAAAAACCGTTTTTTAGAAAACATTTATTTCTCCTAAACTGATAACCCTAGAGTTTTGAAATTTTGACATTATCTTTGAGGTTACAAATGCAACAAATGAAAAATATATTCAGAATTTTAAAACAACAGGAAATATTTTTTTTTCAATAAAATGTAAATATTTTGGCATATAATTCAATCTCAAACCTTGTAAGAGCGGTACAAGCCATACTGTTTCACGGATCAAAATAAAACTATGCCTAAAAATAGAACATTATGTGGAGAATGAGTTGAGATATTTTTTTCGAAATTCCATTCGCTAAAGGGGCGTTACAGTACGATTTCTGTATTCAGAAAATTTTTTTTGGCGCTAAACGCCTCATTAAAAAATAATGAAAATTGACCAAAAATGGAACAAAAAATTAGCAACTCATAAAAAAAAAATCATGAAGTTTCAATTACGGAAAAGAGTAATAACGCTATAAAAACTGTTTGTTTATCCTAGACTAAGAGATCACCTGCTATACTTGTCGAATCTATATAAATAAAATAATGATTTTGTCTGTACATTGCTTAGAACTGACTCAATTCAAGTTTTCTTTACGTTTCATACATTGGAGAAACCGAATCCACCCTTAGAAAAATTTCTGTCGGTTTGTCGGTTTGTCGGTTTGTCTGTTTGTCCGCAAATCTTTGTCACAAGTAAACTCAGCTACCATAAGACATATAAAGCTGAAACATATACAGTAGATTTGGGTAGGTCTAACTTAAAACATAGGCTCTGAATTATTTGGATATTTAACGTAGAAGTGAAGTTATGGACGTTTAAAGCAAAAACGTTTGTCACAAGTAAACTCAGCCACCATAAGACATGGCGAACTGAAACTTTGACACTGGATTTGTGTATGCCTAACTTAAAATATGGGTTAAATACATGCATATTGTTATTACCACTGAGGTTAGTAAGATTAATATTAGAATTAGAAAAAACCGTCATACCTAGTGGACACGACTATAAAACCTCTCGACAATAGCCCCATAGATTAGTTGCGAATGAAGATGGACCAGATCCGAAAGCGCTCCAACATCTCCGATATCAACTTACGAGGTATGACGGTTTTTTCTAATTCTAATATGAATCTTAAAATATGGGCTCTAAATAGATTCATAATTAAGTACAGAAACGAAGTTATAGGGCTTTAAGCGTATTTTCCTAACTTCACAGACAAGTTTGTTTTGAAAATACACAGGTGAAGCAAGTAGGTATTGTTAGTTGATTTTAATTTCATTGGAGCATATGAATATATTGCGTATTTGACATCTTTGAAAAAGTGTTTCCCAGAGTTGAGGATGTACTATCTATTACGAATAAATAGTTTTGTAAACGAGCAATACTCAACTCTTAATACGAACAGGCAGGAAAATTCAACAAACAAGTTCTTACGCTATATCATACCGAGGAAAGAACTTACAAGTCAGTAAAGAGATTGGATTAGTGATGAAGAAGCAGTTTATTATGTAATTGAATTTCTTGACTCTGAATTTATTTCTCCTGGACTGTTTGCTCATGAGTAAAAACTTAAAGTAGGAGAACCAATCATGCTGCAATTTAGTAGCAGTAACAAATTTCATGTTACGAAACATGAGTGCCCCAGAACTGTGCAACGGGACACGACTCTGAGTTCGTGCTCTACACAGATATGCCACAGAGGCGGACATAATGACTGGATGTGGTATTGGGGAGTCTGTGTGTATACCACACATACCATTGATTCTGAGCCACTGTCTGTTTACGTTGAAATGATTGCAAAGTCCGGTCAGAGTCTATTTCGCAATGACGTTAACTAAGTCGCAAAGGGAGACTTCATCTAACGCAGGAATACAAGGTAGCGAAACCAAGTTTTCTCTCATGGTCAAATGTAGTTTACTTGCTCAAGGGTCAGAGGTTTCAACTCTTTCTTCAACCATGAACCTGAAGGACAGACAGCTAAGTCGTATTTAGTAGTTTAGTTTAGTAGTGTATTTAGAGGCATTTGTTTAACACTGTAGTAATAATGGTATTTTCTACTGTTCTATAATTTCTAATGACATTTTGGAATACCAAAAATGACGGAACTTCTGATTCCGTCAAAGACGGGTACGTTTGCTATGTATTATATATAACTATAAACTTTTTTTTAATTTAATATTTGCTTAATAAATACACTGGTAATAATATAAGGTATGGGACCAGAGTAGCCCAGTGGCTTGCGTGATCGCCGATGACAGTAGTGCAAATGTATTATAAATAAATGTAACAAACAAATATTTTTTTGAATTTAAAATGTGGATAATATAAAAATTGGTAATAAAGTAAAGGGATCTAGCCAGGGTAGACAGTAGTTTGCTTGCTCGCCGATGACAGTAGTGCAAATGTATTATAAATAAATACAACAAAAATATTTTTTTTTAATTTAATATTTGCGTAATATAAACACTGGTAATAAAGTAAGGTATGGAACCAGAGTAGCCTAGTGGCGTGCGTGCTAGCTTTTGACTGGGATCACGTTAATTAGAACTAACTCATTTCAAGTTTTCTTTACGTTTCATACTTCAGAGTAGCCACATGTACCCTTAGAATAATTTCTGTCTGTCGGTTTGTGCACAAAATATTGCTACCATAAGACATATAAAGCTGAAACATTGATTGTAGATTTGTGTATGTCTAACTTAAAATCTAATCTTTGTATACAGAGGCATTTGTTTAGCACTGTACTAGTAATGGTATTTTCTACTATTCTATAACTTCTAATTGTAGTATTAGTATAATAATATAATTGATATTTTGGAATACCAAGTATAATAGCATTTTTGATTCCGTCAAAGACGGGTACGTTTGCTAGTTTTTTATATTTTTTTACATTGTTTACATTGACTTAGACATTTTTTGAGCGAATCCACTGAGATAAAATTGATATTTATAAAGGAACCATTTAAATAGTTTATTGACTTTTATGAGATGTAAGAGGAGTAATATTGTGCAGGAAAATGATAACACTCACTCAAAAAAAATTCGTATATATGATATTTGACAAAGGGGAAGGAAAGTGATCTTATTAAATACTAAGAAGTTAATAATTCTATAAAAAACCAAAAATGTAAAAGATAATTCAAAATTGAAATCTTTCGTTTAGAGATTAATAATGTAATTATCCTACATCTTTAATTATAAGTCATCTTGAAACATTTTTTCTTCGCTGTTTATGTTTTTTTTCAGAGAAATTATGTTTATTTTCCTGTTTTAAATTTGAAAATTTTACTTTAATATTCAATGTAGAAGGATGTCAAGTAAACGAAGTAAGAAATCCACGGGCTATTTGAACAAAAGCCATGTATTCTTGTAGGAAAATATTTCGTATCAAGAAATGTTCACTTTGGTTTTTCAAAAATGTTATTACTGCTGTAGTTATACTAATGAAATTATTTGCATCAGCTGTGTGATGTACAAAAATAAGCTTATTTATTGATATGACCTTCAATCACGACATTTTTGACGATGTTTATTAAAACGACATTTTTCTTGGATGTTTATGATGTTTTTCAGAGAAAATAAGGGTATTTTTCTGATTTAAATTTGAAAATTTGACTTAAATATTCAATGAAGAAGGAGATGAAGTAAACGATATAACAAAACCACAGGCTATTTGAACAAAGGCCATGTTCTCTTGTAGGAGATCATTTCGTGTCAAGAAATTTTCAGTTTGGCTTTTCAAAAATGTTATTACTGCTGTAGTTATACTAATGAGATTATTTGTATCAGCTGTGGGATGTACAAAAATAAGCTTATATATTGATAAATCGATCAATCACTATCTGTACTACCTCAGAAAACAAAGACTAATAAACATCTCCCATTTAAATTTTTACATTATGCTTAAATGAGACATGATATATTATATACCCAAGAACATTGATATTACGTTTACTTATAGTAAAGTTGAGTGCAGGCCACTCCAGTTTCTTTTAAATAGTGATTTTAATAAATTAAAATGTGCTTTAGAGAATAAGATGCAATGATTTTAGACACCACTATATTAGATAATGGGATAGGACCTTAAGATAGCGATTTAAAGTGCATATTCGTGACTTCATTAAAGAAGAAGTAAATGAAAGAAATGGTCAAATTTTTAAAACAATAAAAATGTATTTTTTCGGAAAAATGTAATAATCTTGATCTATGATTGCATGTGAATGCTATTGAGGAGGCAAAAATCATTATGTTGTAAATCAGTTCGGTATTTTTTTTTACTTATAGCAAACTTAAGTACAGGCTACTCCAGATTTGTTACAATGTTATACGATTTGGTACAAATAAAACGAAAACTTTATAATACGGAATCCATAAAATTAAATAATGCCAGTAAAACAAAGCTCCTCTTATTAAAGTATAAACTGGGTGAAAAGAAATTTTTAAAATTGTTGAATTCAATACAACTTAAGAATCATAGGTCTCTATTTAGTATATAAATAATTATTCACGCAGAAGGAACTCCCTTCATTTCCCGCCAACCGTACATAATCGCATGTCTTTTCTATCGTATGATCCTTTCGACCAATCATTGGCTCTCATTTTTTCACCTCATTTTAATTTTTAATTGCGTTGCTATTCGACGTCAATGTTATTTCTAACAGTTTGAAATTAATTCAAATGTGACCTTATTGAGAAATTTAGTTTAATATCTGTGTTTAAAAGAGTACATTCATTGAAATATTTAGTTTAATATATGTTTTAAATATGAGTTTACGTTGATTAAATGACAATGCAAGAATACAGAAGGTATTGATTATCATAAGGTCAGTGGAAATATTGTATTAATTTTCTTTTCAATATTACAAGTGCATTAATTGTTATTTAGACTATCTACGCTATTAACATCATTTATATTATTTTTAAACCATTCTTGTTTTGCTAATTGTTCTATAAGTCTGTGTAATTTATATTTATTTTCACTTCACCAGGAAAATAAAATACTTAACACCATGTACATAATGCAGAAGTTCACCTATTGAGTTTTGAATAATACTGAATCAATATGATTATTTGTATAAGATAATTCAAGAAATGTATTTTAATATCTTTGAAAACATTTATTTAGTTTATTAGTTATACCTATTTTTGATAATTTGCCTTAGTAATTTCTGGCCTTAAACAATGCTATCTCATTTTTTTCTCTTATTCCGTATTGTTATTTTTAAATTATTTACTTTATTACTATGAATGGAAGCTGTATTTGACATCATACAAAGAATTCAAACTCTGTGGCTAGAAGAGGTAGAAACCCTTGATCACATTATATCTGTATTCGATCAATCATCTCAGAATGGACAAAGATTTCTATCAGATCTTACCTAAAGCTATAGAAGTGACGAATACTTCTCTATTTACAACTATAAGGGTCATTAATGAACATAAAATCTGATGTTAAATTGAGTTAGAACCATGGCATGCCAACAGTATGTTATATGTTGTTACAACAGTATGACTGCAGAGCCTACGAGTCCGATGAGTTTCAGAAGTCATTGTTATCATTGTCAATGTCATTATCATAAATCATTGTTATCAGATGTCATGTTCACGATTCTAATAACTAATAAAGCGATTACAGTCAAATGAAACAAATGACACATACTGATTAAATGTAAAGAGCACAAAACATCAGTTGGTGGTTAATGAGTTTCTTATTATGTTTTCTTATAGTAAAGTTGAGTGTAGGCCACTCCAAATTTTTCTTTTAGTTTTTATTTTATCATATTTAATGTTTAATAAAATAATTCCAAGATTTTTGTAGATTTATATGTTTTGATGCCAACTGAATACACAGCTCTGTTCTTAACAGCAGGGTTAGCAGAAAAAGAAATCAAATCCATTTTAATAACTAGAATGGTCACTTTTGTAACAAAGTTTAAAAAAATATCCTCGACCATGTTGATTACATTCAACCCTAATCAATATGGTCGTTGTAGTGTATTTTATAATTATGATTTTTTTATTACCTCAACACTGAACGGTTAACTGTTGAACAATGATACTTGCGATACAAAATTTATTTTACTTTTGTGTGCAAAGAAAAACATTGATTACAGGAGGCAATCTGTCTTCAAACGCTTATATATACAGCGCTTAAAGTCTCTAACCTTCATGTATACAATGTAGTTAAAGAACTTTTGTCTCCTCGACTAACTTCTCCTGCTTTGGGCGATTCCCATGACTTCTTCATGCTGTTTTGAAGCCTCTCATGTCAATATATATGAAAAGCTAAGCTGAACAACTACCCTAAGGTTGGGGTTGGCACCGGCCACTCATTTGTCGTAAAGAAGCTACTGTAAGGTCATTTAGTCTATGAGTATACTTGCAACTCAGAGTTATCTAGAAAGGTATTTTAGGATTGGTGTAATAATTAGCTGAGTACAGACAACCGTATGTAGTAATATTTGCTTCATTTTTAAAAAAATATTTGACCCTAGGAATTTTTTTCATGAGTATTGGGATACTATTTATGTAATTAAATAAATGATATTTATTTAATTAGTATCTAAATAAATTTATTTAAGTATTTTTTAGTATTTAAATTAGTATTTAAATAAATTTATTTAAATATTTAGTATTTAAATAAATACTATTTATTTAAATACTATTTAACTATTTATTAAATCCTATAATATAAAATTTATTAGATTTAATTGCATTTGATTTTATTAATTACATCATATAATTTCAAATTAATTAAATTTAATTGGATTTGATTTTATTTATTAAATCTTATAATGTCAAATTTTGGACGTATCCTTCTTTACATGCTTAATGACAAATGTACAAACAGAGAGGAAGACACTATGATCAGATGCCCTGATCAGATAGTCCCTATTAATGTCTTTTGTTAACATGCGACACCTGTAACACTGAGGTAGCAATTCTCTTTGCCAGCTCCTTGCCACACTAATTATGGATGTGATAGTACAGAGTCAGTTGGAATTGACAACGAGGGGATTTGAGCAAATGTCAACACAAGCACCACATAGAATATTCTAGATGATCTTGCTTCGCATTGTTTTGTAATATAGGAAACATAACAAATAATTCAATGTTATTACTCCTGATTCCTATGATTGTCTATTTTGTCAGAAAGTTAATAAACAATGGATTTTGAAGATTGGATTAAAGAAAATTTAGCTTAATTCCTTTCAGTTAGTATTTGTAATTACGATGCTGCTATAATTATACATATGAATATATATTACACTATTTTTCCTTTTCTCAAGGTTGGTCCAGCGTCAAAAAATTCTCAATAAAAACCGTTTGAGCCATGTTTTCTAGCCACATTCAGGGATACATTATACAAAATTAAATGAATAACATTAAAAAAAAGTTACATTATTTATGTTTTTATAAGCACCTGACTAAACCTTGATAAGAAAAATAGTGTAATAGGAAACTTTACACACACACACACACACACACACACACACACATATATATATATATATATATATATATATATAATTATATCCATAAAAAGAAATTAAAAAGAAGTTAATACATAGATAGAAACATGAATAACTCACTTCTATATTTCGACAATCGCCGTCATTAGTGAAGATATGTCAGAAGTCACCGCTCTGCCTTCCTGTGCATCTCTTCGTCTCCTGATGATGACGATCATCGAAATATAGAAGTGAGTTATTCCTGTATCTATGTGTGTTGTAACTTCCTTTTAAATCGTTTGTATTTAAAAGTCGTTTGTCTTTAATTATATAAAGAAAAACTAAAAAATGGTTTTTACAAAAATAAATTAATAAAATAAAAAAAACTTTATGAAAAAATAAAAACATTAAAAATTTTTAATATTTTATTTATTTTTTTAATTTTAATTTTTTAACTTTATATATTTATTTTTTTAAAAAAGTTAGTTTTTCAATATTTTTTCTATATATTTTTATATATTTCCTGTATTTTTTGTTTTCTTCATCTTTATTTTCCTTTTAATTTTTATTCCTTTATCCCAACTAATTCCCTAACTTTATACAATCTCTCCAAAAATATATGGCTTTTTGTTAGATGTTATATATGATAAAGTTTGTATAAATCATATATTTTTATTACATAATTCTAAATATAAATGTAATATTTATTTTTTAAGATTTTATATCAAAGTTGTAAAGCTAAATCCCACTACTAAATCTATTATAAATCGAAAAGAGAAGTCAAAATAGATATATAAAAGTTCATAATCGGAAAACGGAAACATAAAAAGTAAAGAACACACTTACTAACTCAAATTTTTGTAAAATCCGTCTTTAGGATAACAGTGAAAAAATTGAAAAAATTAATCGCAAGTTAACAACAGACATTAATAGAGATGATCTGAGCAGGGGATTTTGATCATAGTATCTTCCTCTAAGCATGTGAAGAAGAGTAGGTCGAAAATTAGACGATAAATTATAATACACATCTGAGAAACAACGGCAGGTCATCGGTAGAGTCGATTGCATGTCGTTGCATCTCCGGCATGATTGGTCTTACATTCTCTATTCTCCTGAAGGTGGTTTTTCCGTTAGTAAATATGCTCTTCAACCTGTGTGTTTCTTTTACGATTAATAAATATATTAACTTATTAAGGAACTAAAGTACAATTCCTTTAAACCTTAAATAAAACACTTTAGACGTATATAGTGTAGACAGTCTTGTGCGCATAAACAATGTTTATTATGGAAACACCGCTACTAAAGCATCCAGTATTTTTCCTCATGTCAAATAACAATAAAAACCGAAAGATTGGTACACCATATTAAGTTCCACATTATAAATAGGTAACGGTATGTAAGAAGTAATTGTTTACACTGTAACAAAATTATGCTTTACTGGACAGACTTCCTACAGTGCCTTACTGGTTTAGGACTACTACAGTGTCATAAAAACTCGGTCGTCCCCCTCCGAAGAGGTCGTCCGTTATCCGAGGAGTAGGGCTTGCGAAAATAGTTAATCAAATCCCGTCGGGGCATTATTATTAGGAGTTATAATACGTGAGAAACGACTCATAGAGAGATATGTTACAAATCTCTCGTTGGCTAAACGCCACCTAGAAACGTAGTTAGGAGAGACTCTAAGACTCCAGTTGGCTAAACGTCACCTGTATGGTAGCAGTTTCTAGCTCCCCTGGATGCTAATCAAGCATCCCTCAGAGAAGTTACTGCTTCTCTCATAGAGACCACAAGGGTTTACCCAACCTGGGTGAGAACCAACAACCACTGCGTGTTCAACCTCAATTAGCAGGATGAGAGAGAACCTCTCCATGGCACTCCGACGTCTGCAGTACCGACTTATATTAAGATTTTCGGATCAAACTACGGACCAAGGGTCCTGCTGAATCTGCTCAGCCACAGATCAGTGGCTGCTCAGGTAAGATCAGTGGTCTTATTTATCTCCTGGTCAAAAACCTATGGCATAAACCAATGCAATCTTTGGATAGCTGCACGGCGCCACTAGGGGTAAAAAATCATGATTTGGTAAAATAGGGTGGGGAGGGTTATATTATATTCATAATTCAATGTGTTTACAATTTCATGTATTGTTTTGAAAAGCCATGCTGCCACTCAACTAAAATGTGTAATGTTTATACAGTACTTACTGTAAGTTATTTCTATAATTACTTTTTACTTTAAGAAGGTATGCTCCCGTGAGCTGTAATTTTCCTTTACATAGTTAATTGTTAATGCCATGAAAATACTTTATACCATTGTGAAGTTTATAATAATTTCATATAATATATGATATGTCGTGATATGTGATATGTCGTGATATATCGTGAACGCAGAAGCTGCTGTTTATTTTAATCTAATATGCCTACACGAAGATTTGCTGCCCTCATACACTAATACATATATATATACATAAACACAAACATGTACACAGATGCATGCACACATACACAGATATGTGCACGTTTAGCTATTTCTTGTTTGAAATATTTGTGGATATAAAAAACAATCTTAGTATTATTTCAATTTGGTTTTTTAATATCAAATATAGCTGTGATATATTTACTGGTTTTTTGTATTTTTAATATTCATTAGTTTTTTCAATTAAATGAAAACTCAACTTTATATGATAAGAAGGGTTTATGAAGTAAAATGGTGGTTAGATTGAGTTTGAAGCCATTAGTTAGTGCTAGAAGAGGGTGAAATCTTTAAAAGCTTTGTCAGATTAGCGAGCAAAAGCAAGGTAAAGAGGCATGAATAATGAATGGGCAGGAAGAGGACAGGCTAGCTGTAATGAACTGACCGCCCTCGTCCACTTGAGCCTGCCCGGCACGTAGATAGATCTTACTTCAGCTTTCCTTCCTACCATTCGCTCCGAATAATTCAACTCCTGATTGCCTTTTCCCCTTGTATCTCTATCATCTATTAATTTTGCAATATTAAGATCAACTTAACAGTTTTACAAATGTAGAGTGGCCAAGTAAATGTCCTAGAAATATAATAAACTACCTCAATATTAAAAAAAAATCTAATAAAACTGTTCAACATGCTTATTTTTATTTTGGGATTTAATATTTCAAATAAATGTCTAACAAGTACTTTCTATCACTTTAATTTATATATCAACTATTAAATTGAATCAAACAATACATTAATGAACTGAACAATAACCCTCCTTTTTCACAACGCAATATTCGTAAAACTTTGTTAACATACATTGTTCTCAATAATTCATATTCAATTATAAGTCAACATTTTTCGACAACACTATGTTAATTAAAATATTTTGAAAATCTGTCTTGAGAAAGCTAATATTAATTACATAATAACAACAACATTTTAAAAATCTATAAATTATAATTTACCAACATAATTATATATTTTCAGTATTTGTAAAGTATATAAGGGTTATAAAAAAAAAATAAAGTAAAAGAGTTTTTAAAGTAAAAGGTATATAAACTCCTTCTTAGGCCAACGTTTCGATGTATTTGTACATTATATTCGCGCTCCGTTCTTCGACGTGGGGAGATCTCTCTCACTTCGTCCTCTCTTCTAATCTACTGCTGATGACGAGCAACAGTTCGAAATATTGAATTTTGTAAGTGTTCTCTTTATTCTTTTTTCTGTGTCGTGCTTTGTGTAATTTAAAGTTATATATATATATATATATATATATATATATATATAAAGATTTCACATAAACACGTGAAATAAAAATCAATGATCAAACCACAATAAGAAAATGGGAAAACAAGAGTAAGATCTTTCAACCGTAACAAGCGGTCTTCGTCAGTTGGGTTTTCGACTCTGACGAAGACCTCTTGTTACGGTTGAAAGATCTTAGTCTTGTTTTCCCATTCTCTTATTGTGGTTTGATCATTGATATATATATATATATATATATATATATATATATATATATATATATATATGTCTGTATGTAAAATATCCATTTTACAATCAATCGGTTTGAGGTGTTGCCTGTTTACAATATTTGTTCCCAATCCCCCAGAACCACCCATTTGCCCACCCACCAAACACAAGCACAACAGAAACACACACTCATCATCGAACACCTCAAAGTGGAATAAGAGGGCTCCAAATCGATCAAAATCAGAAACTAATGTTTTCACAATAACTATTTACAATAAAGTAATAGTAAGTAAAAATAGATTATAAAATACACTTAATTTTTGCAGTTTTTATTATATGCTTCTAATTATAGTTTTTAGTTTTAATTTATAGTTTTAATTTATACTCAATTCGACATTTGTTATTTTTTTTATTCTGTTAATAAATAAATAAAATTCTGTTTTATAAATAAAAAATAGTTGTTATTAGTTAGATTATACATTAATACACATGCATTTACACGTAGATTTTTGTTAATACAGGAAACTGATTTTGGGGGTAATAACTTTTAATGGATTGTAGAGAATAAAATTAAATTTATTGCTATACTTCTTTGAATGGTGTTTTCCATTACTGAATAGTTGTCGATTGAAGGGGATTTATACTTGCTTCAGGCGTTGTAGTTAAGATGAAGTATACGGAAAAATATAAAGGACTGCCAAAGGAAATTGAATCGGCTCTAATGTTAACAGTATGAAAAAATAAAATATTTTGATTGTAGAAAAAAACCAATCCAATTAAATTTAATGTCTAAACTAAAAGAAAATATCAAACTAATTAATATAAAAAAAGAAGTAAAAAACCCATATAATGAGCAATCCGTATCCACTTTGTGGCAAAAAAATGCATGGAACCAACGAAAGGAATGTGTGAAGCATTACTCCGGTAAAAAATATGAGTCATGGAAAAAAAATGCTGTAACTTGAAGCTGCTTGCGGTGGTGTATTAAGGGTGTAGTCTGTATGATCCTTTGCAGTACTGACAAGCAATGACTGAGATAAATTGAGTCCGTTGCTTAAAGAAATTAGTCGGTGCAGACAGACTATAAAAACTAAAGCAACAAAAATCAAATCGAAAATATATTTATTTAAGCAGATTCCAATATGAGATAGTCACCTCGCTATCAATATGTTGCATAAAATGCAATATTTTATTTACATTCATCATGATTATTTTAATATATATCTGAAACAAAGTAAACCATCACAACGTTTATTCAATATTTAGGATATATATTATTTGTGACAGATAAAAAAAAAGATATTAATCCAACCAAATATTGTTTTTTGTTATTGATATTTGACTTTTACTCATATGTCGATTCCAATTTAGCATACATTATAGAACAAAAAATTACTTTTTGCATTATTTCTGATGACGAAATTATATCGCTGAATGCTTAATGCAGTAGTGCTCAATATTATCATTATGACAAAAGAAAAATAAACACTAGTAAAAAATTTATCCTTATTAAATCTCTTGCATATTAAATTAACTTACGGTATAGATTAGAAAAAATTATGATAATCCTTATGAAAAAGGCATCTGAAGAAGACATACTGAAACTTGCAGCGTTATGCTTTTGGCGGAACCTGCTGAATACATAAATAAAATACCAGTGAAAAATGTTATACGCACCAATGTTCTAGAGCAAGAAAGAAAACTAATATAAGAGGAAGAATCAACAATAATTGCGTCTAACACCAAAAGAATGACACAAACGAAAATGTGTTCAATGTGGAACAAAAACGAAGCTAAAATATCAAATATAACCCACTAATGAATGCAAAATCACTAAACCTTTCTATGTCAAAATCAAACTAAAGACAAATATACCGGTAAATGGTATTACATAATCATTTCTTTCATCACACATACTTCAAGAGGTTAACTAGGGGACAAAACTTTGTTTCACTTAGGGTTCGGCATCCATTTGAAACTACCTAACCAAAAACACTGATGATTACTGATGACCTAACACCAACCGATTTATTCAGTACTGTATTTGATGCAAAGCTATAGTTAATAGAATTATGAAAAAATTCCAAATTTATTACATACACTTATTATAAATGATGAAACCACAATATGAAAATGGGAAAACAGGATTAAGATCTTTCACGGGAACAAGTGGTCTTCGTCAGAGTCAAAACCCAACTGGAACCCAAATACAGTTTTTTCATATTGTGATTTGATCATTGATTGCTATTTCACGTGTTTATGTGAAATCCTTTTACACATATTATAAAAACACAAGCGTTTGTGAGTTTTGGAGATAATATTAAATTAGTTCTATAATGATTAAACCAATGCAGACAGAAAGATAGATAGATAGACAGATAGATAAAGTGAGAGAGAGAGAGAGAGAGAGAGAGAGAGAGGAGAGAGAGAGAGAGAGAGAGAGAGAAAGGAAGTAATAGAGGTAGGGTGTTAAAAATCAGAGAAAGAACATTTGTATGGTAAGTAATAACTATCAAAAGGCATAACTACCTTCTGTATTGACATAACCCACTGCTGTTCTAATTCGGTAAGTGAAAGTCAGTAGTCGGTTTATAGAGCTTACATTGCTTTGGTATGATTTGCTCATCGTTAAGTATATATCATTTAGTTCAGTGAGTAGTGGAAATGTTTTTGTGTTTGGTCCAGTAGATTTGCTACTTAGGCAGTATTCTTTCTAGAAGATATCTTGTAATGAATTCCAAAAAGAGTAGTATGTTTCAATAATCTGAAAAGTATCGTTAAATACAAAAGTATTTCACACGCTTATTAAAGGTTAAAGGAACTTATTTATTTGATATTGCTTCTTGTATTAAAATAATCTTTTCAAGGAAGAAGTAATAATAGACTTCAAATACAAATATTTTATAAAAAAAACAATGCGTTATATCTAAAATACAAAAAATCAGAAAACATAAAATTTAATTATTTACAATATAGTATAATTCTCTTAAATTTTCGATTATACCAAAAGAAACTATGCACGTGTTTTTAAAAGATATATAAAAATTACTTCGTACAAATAATAATTTATAGACAGTAATTTTATTATTTTTTACAAATACAAAGGCCATTTATGATCAATTATGTTATTAAACCATGTATTAAAATCTATAATATGGTTGATTGATATTTTTGCATGATGGTTAAATCCCTTAGACGTATAACTTATGTAGTACCTTCAACATTCCATAATTTCAAAGATGTGAAGATTTGGAGATTCATTTTCAAGTTTATTGCAAGACATTCAGAGATTGACTAATATTAAGAAGATTGGTATAATATAGCAATATGCTGACAATTTTAACAAATATTCTAACATCTTTAAAACCAAGTCATAAAAATAATTGAACATGTAATAAAAGAAAAGAGAATATTAAGAACATGAATCAATAGAGCGTAAAATAAATTTCTAGCTGTAGTAAAAACGTTAATTTTTATTTCCCGTCCTTAATTTGAAATCTTGTTCCTGCATAAGCATATATAATTGTTGTGGTATAGGATTGGATATAAATGAGGTCTAGTGAGTGGATAATTTATGAGCATGTTGGGCTGTATAATTAGCAGTAAGAATTAGTGAATTTGATTATGTATTATTGCAATAAAGTTTATGGGCAATAAAGAGTGTAGTGAATGAATTTCAGCGATTTCTGCATTAGGGGGTGTTTGGACAGTGGCTCATTTTATTTAATGGCGAATGGTAGGGTGAGGATTGCTAAAGGGAGGATTCTAAATGGGATGTCATCAGTCAGTGGTTCTTTTGAATATGCATCCAAGTTCATTACCAGATGAATAATGCAAAATGTTCTACTTTACAACTTTCAATGGTTGAACGTTTATTTTATTCAACATGACATTCCATGAAGTCTAATTTATAAACCATGTTTGCTTTTTGTTCCTTATGAGCTTTTGTGCAAAATGTAAACTCACATATCATCACAAATAAAATACAACTCTAAAATGTTTCCAACAGTAGTTGTTAATAATTCTAACTTCACTAATGTCTTGAATTAGTTTTCTTATGTTTAAAACTCTTAATGGCATTAATGAAGCAGCGAGGTGTTATTAAAAGTAGTTTTCTTAAGGATTCCAGCCTGGCATTTTAAGTATATCCATGTATATTAATTTAGAACAATCTGGACCATACTTTCCAAAATAGAATTCAAAACAATTTGATTTCAATTCAGTAAACCCATTTCATCAATTTATTTGACTGCTCTTATCAAACTTTTAATAAACATTTCAATAAATTGGATCTGATGCTATAATGAATTTCTGCTTTGCTGTATAATATCTTATATTGGGATAACTTTGCGTATTACATTCATTGTTTTTTTTTTATTATAATTGTTAGTAATGTCTTCAAAAATGAAATAATTAGTATTAGCATGTTTTGTTAATCCACTTAAGTAGTTCAGAAATGTAACTAATATCTTTTAACCTGTTGAGTTTCACTCGTACTGACTTATACTCGCTCGTACTTTATAACTAAGTCTTGATAAAAACCACTAGTTTTGGTTGTGAGAACTTAGTCGTACTTCTGAATTTCTTACTGACGTTTAGATGATGATTTTTATTTCACGTGTTTACCTTATAATATTACTACAGAACTATGTATATTATAAATATTTCATCAGTTATTCTAAAATATTTAACAGAATTAATTCAATAGTACAGTGAATAATGCAATATCTCTGTTAAAAAAAAATCATAAAATCACCTAAATTGTTAAAAGTTATAAGCTATTTTCCATTATTTGTTCCAAATATTCTTTCTTTGCATGTCAAATTTAAATTGATTTAAGGTATTATAAATATGTTTTAATTGAAGGTAAGAAAAATCTGTGTAAGTCAATGGAAATCAATCTGACGTGTAGAACAGCAAGAAATTAACAAAAGTTGGACATCCTGTGTCTCGGGTTATATTGATTCAGTATTCTGAAATTATTGATATTCCTCAGTAACTGACTAATTTTAGTAATATAATTAATATTTCACTGTTCTACTAGCATTAGTTTTTTTAGTGACTAAAACAAACTTCTTGATTTGACGAACTTAACTATAATGCCCATTTTAGCTGCAGCAATTTTGTTCAGATTCATCTCAAAGAAGCTACTGTAATTTATAAATCAGTGTTTCTAGAATAGTTTTTACAAAATTTCAGATACATGCAGATATATACCAATAAGGAATACGTATATAATATAAAGCTGATTTTATAACCTTATTCGTCTTTCACGGTTTCTTCTGAGATAGATAGGTAATTTTAAAATTGTGTGTTTATTAACTTCAATGAATTATATAAAATTGGAAATGCTAATTTAATACGTAAGGTATTTTTAAAAATTTATTTCAAACATACATCTTGGTCAAAGCCCTCCTGTATGCCACATGATATAAAATTTAATATGTTTCCTTGATTTGAATCCTTATTTAAAATTAAAATGTTCGTGTTCATCAATATAGACCAATCATGAACTCCATAATTATGGAATAAGTTATACTGTATTTGTATATTTTAGCTGTATATTTTAGGTTATATATAAAGGAAACACAAAATAAGTTTCTATGCGTTAATGATCACTATATATACTGACATGGGCTTGACAAGCTAAAAAGAACGCCATCACTTTCAATGAAAAGAGGTTCATATATTCATGATGTAGTTCATGAATTGTAAAACTCTCTTAATATATGTATAGAGTTAATGCAGTCGATGAAGAACACATACTGAGTGGCGAACAAGCAATAGACTTGTGCTTCCAGATCAAACATTCTTAGCAAATTCTACTCGTATAATCAATCATCAACTTAAACCTCTACCTCGCTAATTTGAAAATTGTGTACTGCCTCATGTATTACTACTATTTTTTTCATCATTTTCATGGTACAATTTCTTTATTAATTAAAAAGGCGGGATTTAATATTAGCTGAAATAATGAATATACTATTAGAACTATATATTAATTTTAACATTTCTGTTAAAAGCTGAAATGTCGATTTTTTTACTCAATTCTTGGTGGTAGCAATAGCTAACGGTATATTAAGTTACTGTTCAAAGCCAATTATAGCCAATACTGTTAAAATTAATAATGTTTAAGGAAGTAGTTCAGTGGAGCAGAGGAGAAAGGAACAAAGTAAGAATTGTTGGAAGGATGAAGTATATATACATATATAAAAAGATTTCACATAAACACGTGAAATAACAATCAATGATCAAACCACAATAAGAAATGGGAAAACAAGACTAAGATCTTTCAACCGTAACAAGCGGTCTTCGTCAGAGTCAAAAACCCAACAGTCGACTCACATATATAACGACTATATATATATATATATATATATATATATATATAGGTGTATAATGTAATCGGGATTCGGTCAATTTTCCAGGATCAAAATCAAACTCTCAATGCCGACGTTTTATCTGGTCCAAGTTTTTGACCAGTTAAGATGTTAGTTCACTAACTGTCTATTGTCACTTCATTTTATATAATGTAAAATTTCATCATTTTTCTAATTCAAAAATTCTGACTTCTGCCTATGAAAAAGGTTTTAAATAAAACCGAAACGTCGGCATTGAGAGTTTGATTT
This sequence comes from Hermatobates lingyangjiaoensis, assembly GCA_026182355.1. NCBI lineage: Eukaryota > Metazoa > Arthropoda > Insecta > Hemiptera > Hermatobatidae > Hermatobates > Hermatobates lingyangjiaoensis. The sequence goes on along the minus strand of JAPFBL010000188.1, from coordinate 1,197,092 downwards.
TGATCCTGGAAAATTGACCGAATCCCGTTTTACATTATACACCTATTCTATCCAACGGTTGATATATTATTGAATTTGTTATATATATATATATATATATATATATATATATGGGTTACTTGCCGTTGCGCCTACAACGTGCTTGGTCTCCCATTCTCTTTTCTCCTGAAGACAGATTACCCGAAAATTTGAGTCTGTAAGTGTGTTTCCCTACTTTGTGTGTTGCTCTTTGTTAATCTCGAACTCGTATGTATATATATATATATATACACTTTTTTTCGTTGGAAATACGATCCAAAACGGACAAATATAGTTCAATATAAACAAAGAAACATAGAGAAATCAGAAGAACACACTTACAGTCTCTAATTTTCGGTTTGAACCGTCTTCAGGAGAGATAAGAGAGGGAAACCAAGCGCACTGGATCAGAGACGGTTGGAGACCAACAGTGTTGCCGCATGCGCGCCCGTTCACGGAAAATAAGGTAGACAGGAATCAATTTATAATTAATTTATACTTTATAAAATAAAATAATGGAATATGAAAACAATAAATATATAAAAAAGGAAAAATTGAAAAAATAAGGGAAATTGATACAGAGAAATTGATACATAAACAAAAGTGCTGACTAAGCTATGATAAAATAAAATAAAACTAAGAATACAAATAATAATAACAAATGAAATAATTTAATAAAAAATGTGAAAAGGCAAGGAACTTTTAGACATTATCGCTTTAGATTGAGGCCAGGTGCACTACGCGCACTTAATAGCCAAATATGGGCTTCTTCGGAGGCTCGTAGTGTGAGATCTTTGCTGTCAGGGGGTATTTGTCGCAGAATCTGTAACCTGTAGCACTCATTAAAAGGGAGACCGTGGCTATTGGCATGTATGGCAATGGGAAGATGGGAGCGACTATTGACTGAAGCTCTGTGATTGTTCATACGGAGACTAAGCTTGGTGGATGCTTGGCCTACGTAGAACGAATCACACTTGGTACACTCCAAACGGTACACACAGTTTTTGGAGGTACACGAGCAGTCAGTTGCAACAGGATAGAGGGTGTTATGGGGGGGAGCTGTGAAGTGTGGTTGGGGATTTATAATGGGACACGTGAGGCAACCTCGACGTCCGCACAGTTGCGCTCCAGAGGGCAAACTGTTTGCCCTCGTGGAGGTTAGCTTCCTGTGCGAAAGAAAATTGCCAAGGTTGGGAGGACGTCTGTAGGATAGGCGTGGCGGATTAGGAAAGGTTTTGGAGGTGGCTGGGGAAGAGGATATGATCGGGAAAAGTTCTTTAATGATGGTACCCAGTCTGTGGATACCTGGGAAGTAGGTTGTTATAAGGTAGGGAGACCCAGAGGGAGAGGAAGAGGAGGTTGATGTAGGATTGTGTGGGGTCGTGGCAGGAACCAGTCTTCTGGTTAGGAAGGGGAGAGGGTAACCTCGTTCTACAAATTTACTTTTTAGGCTATTGATATGTAGGTGTTTATCTTGTAGTCTGTTACAAATCCGGTGAATTCGTATGGAGAGGGATCTCGGAATGGATTTCTTAATGTGGGGAGGGTGGCAGCTATTGAAGTGTAGATATAAATGGGGATTAGAGGGTTTAGAATGAACGGAAGTAATGAGAGAACTATTGTTGAGGGTGATATCGACATCAAGAAAGGTAGTGGATCTGTTGGAAATGTTATGGGTAAAGGAGATGGAAGAGCAAAAAGATTTGAAGTTGTCGATGAAGACTTCTAACTCGGAAATGCCATGGGTCCAGATAAAGAAGATGTCATCGATGAAGCGGGTATACAGTGAGGGAAGAAGGTGGCAGGTTTGGAAAAAACTATTTTCAAGGTGAGCCATGAACAGATTGGCAAAGGAGGGAGCCATTCTAGTTCCCATGGCCGTTCCTTTGATTTGCAGGTAAATCAAAGGAATCGCATTTTTTATTAAATTATTTCATTTGTTATTATTATTTGTATTCTTAGTTTTATTTTATTTTATCATAGCTTAGTCAGCACTTTTGTTTATGTATCAATTTCTCTGTATCAATTTCCCTTATTTTTTCAATTTTTTCTTTTTTATATATTTATTGTTTTCATATTCCATTATTTTATTTTATAAAGTATAAATTAATTATAAATTGATTCCTGTCTACCTTATTTTCCGTGAACGGGCGCGCATGCGGCAACACTGTTGGTCTCCAACCGTCTCTGATCCAGTGCGCTTGGTTTCCCTCTCTTATCTCTCCTGAAGACGGTTCAAACCGAAAATTAGAGACTGTAAGTGTGTTCTTCTGATTTCTCTATGTTTCTTTGTTTATATTGAACTATATATATATATATATATATATATATATATACAATGTTTATATATATTGTATAATAAATTGTTGATTATAACTCATAAAAATCAATTATTGTTTTGTAGTTTTAAGGAAAATAGTAATATACAAAATGAACGAAACACAATTCTTTAAAAACGATTGGTTGTATTACAACATTCACACAATACGTGGTCCACTAGAACCATTTTTGTTTATATCTCTGTTGTGGCTTGGTGGGTGTTGAAACGAAACTGCGTAACTCACCATTTATGAAATCCTAACGACATTCGACAAAACCATAGTTCATTCTGTGATAAGATTGTGCTAATATTGATGGTAGATAATGGTAATTTATTTCATATCATGTGTCAACATTAACCTAATTTACTGATTTGTTTCCTAACTTGAAATTTTTATTAATTTTATTTTAATAAGAAAGTTTATTGAAAAAAAAACTATTGAGAAATGAAAAATTTATTGAAAGAAAAACTTGTAGACAAGAAAGAACAACTTTCAAGTTCTGTCTCACTGTCAGTTCTAACATTTTGGTATAAAAATGATTAGGATTTTGTTATGATTGATACAATTAAAATAGGGGCAATTACCTAAAACAATTCAATGATCTAATTTGGAATAATGTTGGTAATACCGTTTCTCATAGTAAAACTTAGTGGAGGCTGCTTCACATTTTTATTAAGTGTATTTATAACATTAGGAAGTAAGACTCTCTACATAGATAAAATAATTTTCACTTCAACTTGTTGACCATCTGGTAGAGTGCGGTCCTCTAAATATGTTGGCATGAAGTTAGAAGTGATTCTATCAATGAGATATATTCGTATTATGCACAAAACACCGAGAAAAACTGACTCTTTTCAACTTTACCAGAACCACGGTCCTCCATGAAAACTTTTCATGGTTAAGAGATGGAAAAAAGAATTTCATGTTACTTTTTTCTATTGAAATATACCCACGACCATACTTGATTCATCAACAATCTTTGTGCTCGCAATTCTCTGCCCTCAAATTTTTTGTCCCAACCAAAAAATGAAAACATTCATACCTCAATTATTTATTAAATGTAACATCAAATATTTACAATAAACAAATTTTGGAAATTCGTTATTTTATGTTACTTACGTTTAAATAGTGTATGAATTAGATGGGATATTATCAAAAACAGTTTATTCAAATTTCTAAAATTTTGGTTCATCTTTCTACTGCTCGAATATTGTCTTAATGAATTTTCCAGAATAACTTGAAATTGAACCAGAAAAAAACACAACATATTTAAATTAAAAAAAACTGCTTGTGTTAATGTTGGAAATATTTAATATGCATTTATATTTGAAATATGGTTTTATTATTATTATTGTGAATAATAAACTAATTGTCAAATATTGAAATAACCAAAACTAATATATTCTCGAATCTCGTTTAGGGTGATCGAATTCTTGGAAAAATCAAACGCCATTCAGTCCTAAACAAAAGGACTGAAATTCTATACCTGAATGTAAAACTAAAACCCCATTTAATTCGGTTTCTTTTGAGGGCTCATATTTCAGTTTTAATACAATACAGTACACCAAATACAATAGCATGAAATGATTTTTTTATTGGTTTATTTCGTTTTGAAAATGTTGCGTACTTTTCTCTTCAGTCTATTGTTGATTATTTCTTTCTTCTCATAAAATCGCGATGATTTAATATAATTATGAGTACATAATAAATTAATGATCTCAATAAAAAAATGTATTTTATGTCTAAAAATTTATTCAAATTTATGATTATAATTACTGATTTATAATTATGTTTTTTTTTTAATTTTTAATGATCATTAAGAATTATGAAAAAGTTTTCACATAAATAGTTTTATCATCAAAACATCGCATTTAGAATACATAATCTTCTTCTGAGGTGATTTGCAATAAAATTATAACATTGTACAACTTACTCGAAAATAAAATTATAAATACAAATTGAAAAAGGTCTAGGAAATATACTATTTCAAAGATATAGCGGTAGAAGATTGAGAGGGTACGTGAAGGGTGGAACTAGGGAGACTCCTCTTGTTTACTATTCTCAAAACTGGATTATAATGCGTGACTTAAAAATTATATAAAACACCATAACTTCATTTTATTTTCAGTTCTATTGAACTTATTATTATTTTTAATAATTTTTTAAAAATATTATACTTGTTTAATTATAAATAAAGTTAATCTACTGTAGAAAACCAATTAAAAATGACTAATATTCCTTTATTAACAGTTGAAACAGTTAAAAATCGTAAGTTTTTTTTCTACTGTAGTTTTATTGCATTTTTCATTAACATAATATATGCAAAAAGTACATATATAACTGTAGGTCATGTCATCCATTTAAGTTGTTTCTACGCACGTGCGTCTAATACAAAAAAATCATCTTGATGATAAATGCACGTTGAAAAGATTCTTTATGGCAGTTTTCTTTTGAAGCCTGACCAATGAAATATTTAATATTTGTTGTGAATGTAAGCAATACAATATTTTTGGATCTGTAGGCTCCTAATTTTTTGAACTTAGTATACTGTATCTTGTCCAAGTACATGTATTTGTTGTTCTTTTAACAAAAAAATGGTTTTGAAATTTATTTGTCATTTTATTATATAAGTATATGTTTACGTCCATTTGGGAGGGCGAGAGCATATGCAATAGTTTTTTTTTATCAATATTTGTATTCAATACCTTATACACACTATTTGTTATTAGGATGAAGTGGTGACATTTACTATGTAATCGATATTTCTACCAACGAGACGCTGACACAAATCAGGTTGGGAAACACTTGTCTAAACTATCACTGAACATAGCATATCAACTCAAAGTCACACACACGTGGACAGACATGAACCCTTCAGAGAATATTTACATAGATATCGAATTATTGAACAAGCTGGTCGTTCCTATAGCTCTGTATGCACAATCATATTGGGTCATTGATATAGTCGTATAGGCCATTGACTATTTGACTGAGAACAGTTAGAGCAACATCGAAATCAATTAACAAAATAAATATTGCTTAATGACAATCCTTGGCTTGTGGATCACTATATTTTAATAAACAATTATTGATATATACTTCTTTTTCTCAATTTACCCATAAAATTAATTTTGAAATACTATAACTGTTTTGTGTTTCGTAAGTTAAACTTGTAGTTTTCCAGTTAATAGTGTCTTAATTTTACTATTTATTTCTGTTTAGTTCAATCATAAATTTGAACTAAATGTTTGAAGTCAACATGATCTTGTCTAGAAAAAGATTTCCTTGTTCTATTCTTGATTAGTGTCGTAGTCCTATTACTGTAGTTTGATTTAGACAAGTTTCTAAACTCTGTTGTCATGCAAAGAAACATCATAGGCTCACGTTTTCTTAGTATCGCAAATGTTAGCAATAGATATTTGCTTCACTGTAAAAAAAGAAATTAATTTCTATTATTTTTTCTAGTGTTTTGTGGGTTGCTGCAAATCGGTCTGCTTTATTTATTATCGATGATTTCGTCTTCTCAAGTGTCCTGTTGTGTAGTATATCTCTACCGACGAGACATACTGAATATATGTTGACAGAAAAGACAATATTTCAAGAACTACCAACTCCATTTGACTTCACCTGGACTGTTAAATAAAAAAAAAAAATTATTTGTTTATCGAGCAACCAATCATATACATTTATGAACTAAATTCACAGAAAGAAAACTTATAACAAAATCTCACTACTGTATTTCAGAATGCGAGTGCGCCAGTCGAAATATAGTAGTGACTTATTTTGATGTCTTGTATGTATCTTTTTCTTTAATTTTGGTCATATAGTGGAATCTTTTTATCTTTGTATATATGAGTATTATTATTGCAAACATTACTGGAGTTTACACTGTTATTTTTGACTATTTGAAATATTATAGATGTACCTAAATTACATGAAATATATAGCATCACTTCCTTTCCTCTGAAGTCGAAGTGGCAATGGAACATAAATACTGAACAGAATAGTTTAAACTTGAAGATATTGTATGGACCGATTCAATATATGTAACAAGATAAAGGAAAATAACTGTGCTTAAACGTTGTAAAAGAGTATGTCATTTAGTTATCCCGACGTCATATTCAGGTCATCACTCTCTTAATTTACATTTAAGAGCCTAGATTCTCAAGCGTATATGGCACATTGAACCATGGAACTAGTAATTTAATCAGTATTAAGCTGACAAACGAACTTTGATAATTTGATGTACGGTTTATTATGTTTCATGATTTTAGTAGAACTTGGTCAACACTGGGTTGTTCATGTGCAACCTTATGGAATTAGCATACCGTTAGCCTTCTAGTAAAAATTCCGTTTTTGGACACCAAATTTTTATAATTTGTGCGTATCTTACTCTGACGTCCAGGTCTTACATCATAGTCGAAGAACTAAAGATAGAGAGGTCAGTTGATATGGAGAGGCATGATTTCACACTCTTTCAGATATTTCAGTTTTATATTTTTTTTTTCAAATAATTCCCACCCCTACCCACCCTGTGAGTGTGTTAGCATTGCTTGTTACCACGCTACGGTCCAGAATCGTTGATGGATCAAGCCTATATTTTACACAAAAATGGGCCTCATGGGGTAGAAGATTTCTATTCTTTGGGAAGAATTATGCATGACGGAAAAGTCACTTTTTTTGCTTAAAAAACCGTTTTTTAAAAAACATTTTTTTCTCATAAACTGATAACCCTAGAGTTTTGAAATTTTTGCAGCGTGCAATTTGTTGCCAAACTGTCTCCAATATATCCATCTCTGTCTTTCCTACATCCATGCTCTTTTTTAAGGACGAAGTCATACACCATACATAAATATGAATATGACAAACAATAGAATTGCTGATATAGAATCATTGAAGTGGTTTGATAATTTCTAAACTGGTTGAAAGTACTATTCATTTAGCATGTATGCCAATAACAGTCGCCACATTACTAGCCCTTTCAACCTAATTTCCTTTGTACTTCTGACAATTATCAGTTTACAATTCATAATAAATTATCGTTCATTAAATCGGCATATTTGATTCGGTATAACTGAATCAACAGGATAACCAAAAATGTAAATATAGTTCAGTGATTGCATATGTGTCAAAGCTACTTAATATATCATTGGATACGTAGAAACATTTTGCAAGATCAGAATAATTGGCATCTATAAGCGGGATAAAGATGTCCTAGTTTATCACTGAACAAAGTTCCTAAAGCTTTGAGTCAATATTGAAACATACGAGTTCAATAATACATTTACATCAGACACTAACAAAAGACATTAATTTACTGAAGACTACTGTCATTATATGGTGTTTTAAATGTATTAATTATCATTCACAAAAGAGACAATATTCAAGAAAAATGTGACAGTGAATAGGCCCCAAGGTCTTTGTCCATCACCTAAAAACTCTTTTTGTTTTCTACTTTGAAAGAAAATATCAAATTACAACAAAGAATATTAATAATGACCGTATAATCATCTGCAGCTCTTTTAACAAGCTAAAACATTTTTTTTTAAACAAAATCATCTTCATAATTATGTCAGTTATTCCCTGTTATGTTTTACCAAACAAAATCATTAAACCATTTTCTCATAGATTCATGGCTCTTTTCATTTACCTGTATAACTCCAATCTTAGAACAGCATACTACTGTTATATTCTGTACACATTTTCCATTACAGAAATGATATAGAAATCTCTTACACCATCTCACATACCTAACACATTCCAACATCTACTATTTGCTCTTTTTTTTTTTTTTTTTTTTTTTTTCAAGAAATCGATGTGATCTTCGAGAAACTACTTTTATAAGTACGAGTATTTAATGTTGATCTTAGAACAATAAAACCTATTTACTTTTTATAAATTTGATTTTAGAATTGCCACGGCACTTTTGGTGTACCTATGTACCATTTCAAGCAGGAAATGTTAAGATGTTAAATAAGGTTGTAAGTTATATTTGATTACGTTTTGTGTGTTCTAACTGCTGGAACATTGTTCTTACCGTTACTACCTCTTTTAATGCACTCCTCCATTAACCGTCGTTATCAAAGTTGTAGAATATTCTCTTATCACTCCCCCCCTCCCCTACACTTTCTCTTACTCTCTCCTATATTCTATATTAAAGTATATATGATCAAACCACAATAAGAAAATAGGAAACCAACACTAAGATCTTTCAACCGTAACAAGCGGTCTTCGTCAGAGTCAAAAACCTATCTGAGTTGAGTTTTTGACTCTGACGAAGACCGCTTGTTACGGTTGAAAGATCTTGTCTTGTTTATCCATTTTCTTAATGTGGTTTGATCATTGATTGTTATTTCACGTGTTTATGTGAAATCTTTTTATTAATGTATATATATTTCAAGAACATACAAAATATTTCTATAGTATGTCGTTTACTTCACCTAAAACTCTGACACTGCTCAATCTTTTCTCTCGGTGTTGAATTAACTGCGAGACAAATTATTAAAGATCCCGATAAATTATTATACTATATTTATAAAGTGAAATGTTACCGATTCTTGATTAAACAAGTGTTGCTTACATATTTCTAGATGTTTGTAGACAAAATATTTTCACATATTGAAAATTTAGAAGTGTTCATTAATTTTTTTAAACCGTATTTTGAACCATGGATGTTTTTTGAGCAAAAAAAAAGCAACTGGAACTAGAAAATAATTCAAACAGAAGACAAAATCACCTTATTGAAAGTTCATCATTTCAAAAGTTCAAGTAGTCCAGCCTAATTACAATTTTATCTAACATCTATTTTATGCTATTCACTAACAAAAGGATCGTTCATTTCTCACGCAGTGCCAAATAATCATAAGCAAGTCGGATAGGATGTAGAGAGAGTCACCGACCAATATACGACAAATGGCAGTACTAACACAACCAATAATGCTTAAATCTGGTGATAAGTGAAAACTGCGATCAACAGGTTATGAACATTGAATGATAGCATAGTTAAGATTTATCCATCGCATTTGATATCTCCTGAAATTAATTTCAATGAAGCACATAAATTAAAGAGTCCTCTCGAATTATTCAAACATATCAGGTTCCTAAACTTTTATGCATTTTACTTCACAAATTATACCCTACATAAACTAAATACATTCTGTTATAACTGTGAAAGGCAAACATTTAATGAAAACAATTTAAATACAGTCCCGTGTCATAAATTGAAGTAATCAAAAATATATTGATATTTCAGTGATTTTCTTATTTCAGAAATATTTAAACATCAGATTAATTTTACTAATAAATTCCATGGTATTGAAAATAATGACTAAAATGAAAGAGTGATGTTGCTCAAACCATTGATTTTATAAAAAATACAAATATACAACATTGCTTTGGTTTTTTTATAAACAAATGAAAATCATATTATGAAAAAAATATGCTATCTTACTTCTTACGATGCCTTTATAAATCGAGTGGTTTTGAAATTTAGCGGTCATTAAGAATATACTCGTTGAGTTGTGACATTGAGCTCTTTTTCTCTTAATAAAGGGATAACCGGTCGAGTTGTTTCAATATTTTTTTTAGTAATATTAGTAACATCTTTTGTATACCAACAGTAATGTTATTATAATAAAACACTACTTGTAATACAATAGATAATTAAGCAACTACTGCAATGCCTATGGAAGTACAGTGCTAGAAAGTTTAAACTAGGTATAGAGTGAAACATCTTTTGCTTAATATACTTTAGACTGCTTGATGTTTAGAGAAAATGATCGGAGAAGCGTATTATTAATTTTTCCTTCAATATGTTGCTTTTATGATGGTGGTAGATATAAATTAAGGTCCGTGTTGGAAGGCCGTTAGACAGGAGGAATTGAAAGCGACGGAGAGATAAGAGTGGCGTGGTGGGCAGGTGAGTCTAATAGCCGCTCCTAACTGCCACCTAGACGCCTCCCCGCCTGCCTAATTTATCTTACAACCTTCCTTGTTTTCTCCCCATGAATCAAGCTCCTTGCCAGCACATATTTTACGCCACATCCACCTTCCCACCTCCTTAACATATTGATTAAGGGCAAACTTCCCACCAATACCCTCCTCCTCGAGAATTATATAGACGTCTTGAATGAAACCACCCTCTTCCTTAGCTTAGTTTCTCTAGATTTATCAAGTAATACGATTTATACTTAAATGAACTCTTATATTTTACAACAGCAGATATACTTCCTCTTTTCTTAGCTATGTCTTATTGAATTTGACAATTAGGAGGAAACAAGTGATTGGCTATAGTGGAGGGGGGGGGGGGTGAGCCCTTGATGCACTACTAAGTGTTACATTTTATAAGGCAAAAGAAATACCTTTTATATCAAGGCACAAAAATGAATTCCTGAGGATATTAGAATTCATATTGGTAACTATTTTCATTTCTACTGATATTTATATTCACAAACCAGCAACTACAAAAATGTAACAGTTGTTTGTAACCAAAGTATTTAACATGCATAACGATTTCAAGGTGATATTTATAAGAATGGAAAGAAAAATAGAGAGAAGAACACCAAAACGGATTTGCAGAGCAAATATTCACTAAAATACCCTCAAAAAGGAGCAGAGCTTCATGGTATTCACATTCTGAGGCAATAAATAGCTTCACAGATACATTTTCCATTTAGAAGAAATAATAGTTATTACTAAATAATAATTTTTCTTAGCAACTGATTCGAATTTTTTTTCGAGAACTAATAAACCCACTGTTGATCCCCATGTTGTGAACTCTAAGAGTATTATCAAGCCGGATTGGAAATCACACCCCGTTTGTGTGACTGCTGTGTCAACAGTCAGCATTAATTAAAATTAGTTATTCATAAGTTAATCAGTTACATATCTGTATTATTATTCATGTAACTATGAGTACAATGATATCAAACATTCCTCTCAATTCTGTAAATACTACTAACTTATAACTTATGGTGTTATAAATAAGAAATTTCACAATAACCATATAGATTGCTCATATAATTTTAAACTTTTTTTCTCCTATTTTACACATTCTTTTTTTCCACAACTTGGTCCAAAATGAACTTTGCAGATATCAGCAAGTTGTTTTCATATTATTACAGCCCCTGTATACACATGCATATCATGTAAATAATTCTTCGATATTAAAATTAACTGCAAAGGGAAATGTAGCAATGAGTTAAACTGAAAAAAATTCTAACTTATGAAATCACCAAAATTACAAAAAAACTTTACTCTGGAGCATAAAATCTTTAGCAAATCTTTACTTCAGAAGTAAAATCTTTACTCAACCAATGTAATAATATATAAATGAAAACTATATTCTTCAATACACATAAAGTTACAAGTACGTGCAAAATATATTATTTTTTTAGTTTTTATGTTTTAAAAAATACTTGGAAGTTGGTTTGGAGATAACTGTAAGGAACTATAAAATGTTAATATCATAAATCATTTTCTCAGCAACATTGTTCTATTTAACAACAAAAATAGTATCGGTATAATAGAGGTAAAACAAAATCCTACAATATCAAACTTGATCTTTCGTCAGCATCATGTGTTTCTTCGAATATTTGTGATGGTATTGTATTCTTTTAGTCAAACCTTTGTTCCTCCCAAGCCAACTTCAATCTGCTCCTGAGGCGCAGTGAAGAAGAAGTGAATGTAGAAATAAGTTTTAAAATTAATCATCACAACCGCATTAATTTATGCAAATTTTGTAAAATTTATATCAAAGTTGTACAATAAAAAGTATCAGCCGTGCTTGTAGTATTAACCTTCATAACATGTGTTTTTACACAAGTTACGGGAATATTATCCTCATATAATAGACTACCACGAAGGCGCTCATGGCTTCTGAAGAAAATATTTTCATTAAATAATTTTAAAACACATACTTGAGAGAAAATTTTAGAATTTTTTAATTTGGTCTAGGGACCAATGTTATTTTCGCTTATTGGAATTATATCATCCATACTATTATCTTTTTTTTGGATAAATTGAAACTCAGAATTTAATACATTGTATAAACACATTATTTTTTTTAGAAGAAATACATTTCATTTAAAAAAATGTTTTACTCTAAGCTGTTCACAAATTGTAGAAACATGGGCAAAGGAAGAGGATTTGGACATAAATCCTGCTAAAACAACCCATTCTAAAAAAATTTACATAATTTCTTGCAATATTATACTGCATATTATTTTATACTACTTATAATTTCGGGAAGAAATATTTCTTAAATATTTTATTAAAAAACTGTATATTGTATTTTTTTACGTAAAAACCTTTATTCAATAAACCGTAAGAAAATTTTGAAAGGTCTAAACACACTCTGTTTTCAACCCAAACCAGCTTTATTTTTCATTTTATTTTAACATTATAACTTATAATATGAGTTATGTTATAATATACATATAATATAACTTACTTATAATGTAGTAAGATATAACATTTTTCAATGTCTTATAGTTTAAATATCTTATGATTTTTATTGTTAACTAATAATAACAATTTTTATTGTCTCATTACTAAATAGGATACTATTAGATCATTGTACAGTAGCTAGTGGTATAATTACTGCTGCACAAAGTGTTACTGGGTTCATTCCGCATCTATGGTTTCTACTTTACTATAAGCAAAATATAATGGATTTCAAAATTTCAGCATTCTCTCCAAATTGTAGAAACATGGATAAAAGAAGCAGATTTAGATATAAATCCTGCTAATAGTAGTTACATAAAACACTTTCATTGAAAATATTGAGTCAGAAATATCAAAGATACTTATGTCTTTCAAGTGTTTTTAGCTGAATAATTAAACTGCAATTGCTTGTAACTGTTGCATTGAGTAACGCCAAAGACTGTTCTGTTGTAATCACTTCTTTAGTAGATCAAGGAGTGTTAACTTCTAATCTACACATTGATTCTACAAAATTACTATTACTGCAGTCATAAAACTAGTCGTATGATATTGGATATATGCTTTCTTAAAATAAATGAAAATGTATCGTTGTTATTCTTAACAAATACCTAGACAAGCCTGTCAAATTATAACAAGAGCAATGGTCACCTGCACTGCCATTAGCAAAGCAATGTTATTAAATGTTTTCCTTTGAATATTTTTTATTACAGGAATAAGAGTTTCACCAAGACTAAGCCAATTTTCCGATTTTTTGGTTGGTGCTAAATGGAATTTTTTTTTATGTGGGATAAAATTTCTGTTGAATTAATGAAAATTAATTCAACCGAATATTAATGATTCGGTATATATATGTTATCAGATACATTCCTGGTCATGAATATTCTACAAAGACGTCACAGTTATATCAAATGATCTCTTCTGTTCCTAATTTTAAATAAAGCGGTCTTCTTTGGTATTCTGATGGGCCAAAAATTAATATTATAAGCAGTACAAATAAGTTCACTTTGAATTGTATGCTTGGATACAAAGAAATAAAGGGAAACAAGGTAGTGGACTGAAAACCTTTTGCAGTCTTGAGTCTTGTCATACAACACATCTTAGCTTTCGGAAAGATAGATTCGAAGAACGTAAGACAAGTGATGCATATAAAAGGGGTCTAGAAAAACGGAGTCTATTTTAGTTTAAAAGGATATTTCAACTGACTTTATATTTTATCAGAATAATCTAGCTTCAAAGAAGGGCTTATATACATATATATAGAATATCTTTCTTGAATTTTTCTACTGATGTAAGATGCAATTCATTTGATACGAAGAATACGAACTCTCTGTCCAGCTGATTGAAATCCTTTCATTCTATTTGGATGCAACGAACTTGCTTTGAAGAGGATAAAGAATTTTAGATAAGATTTCTCAAGTTTTTTATGTAAAACGACTAAAAGTGAGAGATACTTCTTTCAGGACAGCTATGCAGTTTTACAATTAAAACTAAATTTGATTTTAAATCGAAAATATGGGAAGCAAGAAGGAAGATAGTCTCCGATGAGACTCTGTTTTTCAGTTTAATAATGAAATCGTGTTACATTCCTCTAAATCAGTGATTCCAATTTTATTATTTCTATGAAGTGAATATAGTTATAGAAACAAATGAAATTATTAAACTTATCAACTATGATTTTGATAATATTTACTTCAGCATTCGATATTACGTCTACACTACAGCCACAAGAAATTAAAAATAAATTTGTTGTCAAGGAGTTTGTTATCATATTTGCTTATAGCAATGTTTAATTATGGTCACTCTAGATTTGTTTCCTTCATCAAGTTTGTTTGTTTATAAATAATTCTTTACTTCAGGATTGATCACATTAAATGATTTGATAGGAATGGTGTTTACATTAGTTTTCTTTTATCATTTTGATATCCAACATTTATTAGTGAAGTTCGTGTATAAATCCTAGACCAAATTTTTTTAACCGAGCAATTCACTGGCTGGTAAATTTGCTTTAGTTTTTGGCCTACTGGCTGAAATAACGATGGTTAGAACTGCATGATGTCACAATCCTCGAAAAGATTGTGACATCTACCATACTTGCTGTAAGCATGATATTTGACGGTTAATACAATAATATAAGCAGAAAAGGAAATTAAATATATACAAAGGGAAAACTGTTCTAACACTAGATCAGTGACATCACACCTTAAATTATTAAAGTGAAATGCAATGATTAAATTAAAATTAACAAACAAAAGTTTTCATCGTGATCTCAGTTTTATACACTTTTGAAACAAATATCGTGACCAAACTATGATTTGCTCATTATCTACTATTAATTGATAAGTTACTGACATTTTTTGCCTTTTCTCTCTCAGAAATTTTCTTCTGAGTTTCTTCTCTCAGAAAGTAATAGGAAGTTAAATCACAAACTAATTTTATAAGAGGATGCTGATCAGGAAAAGAGTGACAATACTGCCATATACTAACACTGCTGTCATCTTTCTCTTTCGTGAATCTCTTTAAATACAAGAATATAATGAAAACAAATGTTAAAACTCAACAATAAATTGCTAATGTACAAATGTGGCTCTTAATTGTAAAAGATACTGTTGAAAGTGAAACTATAGCAGTGAATTAAGAAAGCAGCATAACCACCTAATTAAGAAGGCAGACCACAAAACAACCAGTAAGAATCCGTGAAACCACAACATGGAAATTTCAGAATATTTCTATTCTAAAGATTAAAGAAATAACTTATCTAAGCATGCGATAACCAAAACAAAGAAGGTAGACTAATCAGCCCGAAATAAAGATTCAAAGTATTCACTTCATGATTAACTTTCCTATAAATATAACTTTACAAATTAATCAATCTTAAAATATACCTGTATTATATATAAAGTTTGAAGGCATTCCTAGGTAGCTCTCAATAAGTGTTAGCCTATGTTTAAATATGATGTATATTAAATACATTTCAAATATTATTCATATTTTTTAAAATAATATATTTATTTGACTAAAGAAAAGTTAATTTGGTTGATTGGTTTATATTAAATTAACTTGATTGACTTCCTAATTATTGATACCTGTATTATATTGTGAACATTTATGCAGTAGTTTTTAAGGTTTAGATGTTATAATACATCTCACCTTAATTAGCAGGTGTAAATATTTATCATACACTAAAATTTGTTATATCTAATTTTTAAAGTTTTCTTGTATTGCTAAAATTAAACTTTTAACTTCTTTTACAAATAATATACACTTTTTTTTTGTCTAGTAAACCTTCAACGTAATGGAACACGTGGTTGGTAGGTAATACCAACAGGGCTATTATACATTCTACACAAATGAACTGACGGTAACCATTTGTTGCCCAAAACATTTGTTTCTATTAGATATATCTAACTTAAAATTCACAGTTAATAAATGATTTTTTAAAAACATTTACTCATAGGCTTTTTGTTTTTTTTTTTAAGTTATTAAGGTTTAATTGCCCTTTGTTAATTGGCATACCTGCAACACTCCGAGTGGTCAAACATAGCTTTTCTTTAACATTGTATCGACAATTAATTTACCATTATTTCCCCAAATCCATATATCAATCATTAATTTAACCATAAAAATCATAAAACAATTATTTACATTGTTATAATACCACATACAACATTTTAACCCCGTAAATAAAATGGATTTTAACCCCGTAAATAGACAATGAAAGAAAGGTACGTTTCATTGCAATAAAACACATATATTTCTTAACTCAAAAACTACTGAGCACATAAAAATCTTTTAAATATAACTGATTTAATGTGAGGATATTTAGTAAATATCTAATACGGAACAGATTTCAGATCAAAAGATTGAATATTCACTATAAGGAGAATGGGAAATAATTAAGCATTCTAGTACATCAATCAAAGACCTTACTTAGCTATCAAAGACTTATATTCTACGGATCACATTGTATTCATTTAGAAGTGTGAAAACATTTAGCAACCAAAATGAATATATATCTGACATAAAAATATCAAAAAATGATATTTTTAAAAATATTCGAAATCTTTTGATAATTTTAAATGCATTTTTCTACATATTATGTAAGAGTAAATGCTCAAGTAGATTATTTGGTTGATTGTAATTAATCAAAATGTTTATTATTAGAACAAATGAATTAGTATTTAATTATAAATTAAGTTTAATTTTGATTTGGTTATTGACAATAAAATAATGAAATTAATATCCAATTGATTTAATCACCACAGACGAGATGAGTTTTCATTACTCAATACAGTTGAGATATGTGGCTCTATGAGAAAACACAGACATCTCAGTAAACTGAATCTATTACATGTTTAGTTTATTGCTGAAGAGTAACATTAATGTATTGTCAAGCATAATCAATATCTCTTCTACAGACAAATATCTCAAAATGTATCGAATAACACTTTCGCTTCAACTCAACCCTCCTATTACCATTTATTTATTTTTCTTTCTGTGTAATACTGTAAGTGGTTTTCTTTTTTCCACTATAAACTTCATTCAAGCAGCCACTTGTGTAACTTGATATTTCATATTGATTCGTTCAAGAGGGTTTTATAAAGTGTTTAGTTACATGTAAACTTTTTATATTTATTTATTCTTGGAAACAAACAATAAACACACTTGTATTTTTGAGTATTGATAAAATATATCAAATTGAATGAATTTTAACTTTATTTACTCAATTTAACAAAATCTTTTATCTTAATTTATTATGAATCATTTCTATATCGTTGATTTATATATTTCGTGTGAAAGAAAAATTAAACAAATTCATGGCGCTTTATGAAACAGAATTAACTAAAAATAAATGAGTTGTACAATTCGCTGTTGATGACAATCCAAAACTGTATTTTATGGAGTATCTTAGGAATATATGGCGACGCCTTTAGTGCCTGTTCCAGAGACTCACACAAAAAGTACCTTGTTAGAATTCCCACTGACAATTCTGATTATACTGATTATTAAAATTTATTATCGTTAGTACTGCAGCTGGAATAGATGCAAATAATTAAGTTTGTATGAGCATGTATTTAAAATCATTTGAAAGTAATTATTATTTTAAAAATACTTCAGTGGCTAAAAGTCTCTTAATGTAAAATTTCGAAAGTTCTTAAGTACGTTGCCTACGTTTTAAGAAAAAAGTAAGATATCAATTCTAATAAATAAGTTATGTCTAATTACCCTTTTCTTATCCATAAAATTAAGGACATGGTTACAAATTTTTCCTCCCAAATAGCTGTTTTTTTTTCTCATCGCCCATATTTTACTTATTAGTCTTGGAAAAAACAGAAATTATTCTTCCAGAGGACCATCATTTGGTTACAATTTATCTGGCCCTGACCAGAGCAGATCATTACAGAGATGTCTAAGTAGTAATGACGGACAGGAAAAGCCTGGAGAGCGGATTCTCCTGGACACTAAATTGACGCAAAGTGCTAGTTCAGGTAGTTTTAACCAGTGTGCAGGGCCAGGCTAGCTAAGTGGTTAACGTACTCACCTATGGGCTGGTAGTTCCAGGGTTCGATCCCCACCTGGCCATTGATTTATTCACGCGGGAGGTGAATAAATCTGTGTACATCATCCGTCGGAAAGGACGTTACGTCGTCGGTCCCAAGCCTGTAGGATGTCAGATACTCCTTAAAGATCCCTACTCGAAAAGTACTTGAGTTATGCAAAGTTTAGGACTCTCAAAGTGGGTGACGTTATCACCCACAAGATAAATAATAATAATAATATATATATAAAAAACCAGCCCAGCCCACACTCTCCCTCTAAAAGAGGTTCTTGTCTTAAAATGTATATAGGTCACTTTTTTTTCTTATTTATTATATTGTTTATTGAAATGCATGCCGTCATTTAAAGAAATGCTCTACCCTGTTTAAAAAAAAAAAAGTGTAAACGGAGAGTTACATTCTGCTATGAATCTGTTCAGATTAGATCATTTTAGAGCCAATACTATGTTGTTTGACTATGAATTAAATTGGGATTGACCTTGCCTATAGTACATAAATATATTTGAGACATTATTCACTCAATTGTATATTCATTAAATATTATTTATATTGAAAATGTGCCTTTCTATATCTTTTATAATCTTCAAATTATCAATTTATCACAACGAAATAATTTTCTTAAGCTTAATAATAAATCATCGATATATATGCATAAATCCAATCTCATTAAAATCTCTTTATTCAATTTCACAGAGCTATGAGCTCATAAATATAAAATAAATAACCTAATAAGGTTAAAAAATGAATTATTCATTTTTAAGTTTATTTAAATACAAAAAAGGTCAAATCTTCAACAAGTTTTTCATTTTAATAATATGTAAGAAACTGTGATAATTCATTGTATGAAATTAGCAGAAATAGATTTCCTAGTTTTGATAGAAATTATTCAATGCATGTCATCATTAATTTCAAAATTAACATATAAACAGAAAATATTTTTGGTTGAAAAATAACATATTTCTACCAAAATCAGTTGTTTCCGAACCTTAAACAATAAAATATTTTATTTTAAATAAATTAAACAAATTTTTGTTTTCAATGGCTTCACAACTACTCTTTCATCGTGATTATTTTTTAGAGAATGAACTCTGTGGTTCAACTGTTTATTTCTGCCCATTTAGGTAATGGAGAGTTATATTACCTGTCTCATTTTACATTGGGAACTACATTTTGCGTCACTCGAAGTTACTAGAGTAGGATTTCTTTTTGAATTTCTGACATTTGTATCGGAACCGATTGCACTGCATCACTTCCTTTGCGAAGTAGCCAAAATTGGTGCAGCCATACTCTTTCATGCTAAGAATTGTTATCTTTGTTAATTACATGTTAAACATTGTTGGTTTTGTGCTTTAAATAGTTTATTATTTTGCTCATGATTGAGCTTCAATCATAACGATCAAACCTACATTGTCATTATTTTCATAATTAGTTATCTTTAATACATATTGTGAAATATGAATTCAAATCAATATATGTGGCTGCCATTTATTCTGAGTGGGAAGCTTTTCTGATGATATCGCATTTCCAGTGATTTACAGTAACGTAAATGGTCCATTTGCCTTACTTTGCCACTGCGAGTTGAATTCATCCCGGCATTGATATAAATATGAAAAAGCTAAAAACATTATTGTACACATAAATAAAACACTTTGATAAATTGTTTGTTAACCCACTGAAAAATAATAAAATGTAAGAAAAATGTCATATAGAAGCAAATAATGTTGCTAGATCTTTCTAATATCAACGTAGAATCTAAATATTTTTCGGATAATTTTTATCTGTATAGTATGACATGCCCAGAAATTTAACTGTTCAATTAGCCATGATTATATTTTCAGTGACAGAGGTAAAAATTAAAATAATTTAAACTTTCTTCAAATTTCATTTTTTGTTTTGCTGAAATCATTTTTTAACTCAGCTGTAATAAAAAGCTATACTTATTTATTTAGGAAGGCTGAATTATGTTTCATAGTCATTTAAATAACATTAAAATTATGTTAAAAAAGGCTTTTTGTAGCAGTCATTACAATTTGTTTATTTATACGATCTTATTCAGGTTTCAATTAAAATAATAACAAACCAGAGAGCACTTTAAACTAGAGAGTTCCTTAAAATAAACAAGACTAATATTGCAAGTTAAATAACTTCATATATTCTCTTATATATCAAGATTGATTATTTTTAACTTACTTCATTTTAAATTTGTCTGTTTATTCCTACTTTTAATGTAACTTGGGAAACTGTAGATGTTTTGACGCCTTGTTTACATAGAAAATTCACACGTCTGGATTCCAATTATTATTCATAATAATGTTTGTAATCACTGAAAAATGAATTAACAGACATGAACATCTTCTCCAGTCTTACACCTTTGCGATCTTATATCGAAGAAAAGAAACAAAAAAAAGAATAAAGTTTTCTATTCCAATGGAATTGCAAGTATAGATTCTGATAAGTTCTGACAGATATTTGTTGTGTTTTAGTAAAAGTAGATATGCTTGTTTCATTTTATACAGTATTTTTATAATATTTTATGAATTGTTTCATTCGATGCAAATAAAAAAAAAGGATGGTAGAAATGGAAGGTATATTGAATTATTTATCATGTCTGAGTTTTAACACATGTGGAGTCAGCAGTATGAAGATGATGGCGGTATTTGATACGTCTCGACGTTTACCTCTGACGAATATAGATGAATCTATCCTTCATTCCAGACAAATACAAAGAATTACATTTGCTTATTGAGCTTTTCATGCTACAATATTGAATACTCATATAAATACAAAGATACATTTTAATTTAAAAATGTTATAAACTTTGAATGACAACAGTTATATAAAAATAATGCTTATTTCATAAAGAAAATCAATCCTTTTAAATATAATGTCTAATCCATGGGAACTGACATTACTAATCTATATTTTCCATTCATTGATATGACTTTTTTATCGCCGTCTTCTTTAGAAGCTGAAGTCCTTTTGGATTCCTTATACTATGCAATTGTGACAGATTCGTCATTGTGCTACATTTCAGGAATTTTAACATCGCATGCTATTGCTCATGAAGACAGATCTAACCTTGTTCAATGGTCAGTAATCAATCAGGGTCCAGTGTATTTAACATGACTATAGATGTTAGCTCTTAAGAATCCACTATAGTTAATAAAACAATCAACTGTTCCATTATCATATGTCTCTCTGATTTCACTTTGAAGTGCAACTTTAAATATATGCTTTATTATTACAGATGTAAAGTGATTTCATTATTTCATAATGCATATTTTATAGAATAGCACTGCGATAAATAAGTCAGTTTTTACATTTTCAAGACAGCTGAAGTTAATGTTCTAGTTTCATTTAATATCATATTGAAAGGCTCAAAGAACAGGAAAACATGAGACATCGTTCATCAATGCTGCTATGAACGAATTTATTAAGAAAAGTATCGAATGAAACATGTAATAAATAACTATATAGCAGTACAAAATATTGAAGACGAAATATGTTACAGCAAATTTTTGCAGTGTAAACATGTAAATCAGAAAATTCTTTTAACTGATATAAGAATCTTACCAAATACCAAGCTTAACTTTCAGTAAATAATACAAGCAACTAAGAAATATAATATCTTTTAACTAACTAACACATAATTTTGATAAGATGGACACACATGCATTCGTAGTATAATAATAGTCTTTTAAAAACTATTATTCAATACATTTCAATAAATAACATATAAATTAAATACGTTATTTCTGTAATTGATGGAAGTGATAATAAAATCTCTATTAGATGATAAATATGCATAATATATTCACTTATATTTATTTATACTTATTTGAGAGTTTAATTTGAACCTGAAGAACTGACTGAGTCCTGATAAACTTTAATTTTGTTTCTGTTTCACGGTGGATGCTTTCATGAATATATATTTATGCACATATATAATAAATAAAAATATATACATAATTATTCTGGTACTTTTAAGAATAATTTTTATTATTTAATATTATTAAACCACATTATTATTAATACATCGTTGGAATATAAAGTATATATTTTTTTAACATATAATAAACAGTTTTCATGAGTATGCGTAAGAGGGTGGGAGGGGGGGGGGTGCGCTTACTTGAGTTGTTGAATATTAAATAAAAAATTAAACATTTGATTACAATCTACTACTTTCTAGTGATCGATTGAAGTAAAATTTCTTATTAGGATTTAGTACAATACTGTAGAGGCTTTGTTCCACTAAAAGGTTATCTATATTCTGACATGTCATTCACATTCTTGAAACAGGTTTCGAATTATGGATCAGTCTGCATGAATATTGCAACTGTTATACATTCTTGGGTAAACAACATGCATGAAATCTCCAGTACTACCAAAAATACTATTTTATTCAGACAACATTCACAAATATTAATAATTCCTCTTGTATGTATCTCATATAATTATAAACTCTAATGATAACCATAAACATCTAATGATAAACTCTATTTCATTGTATAATTTGATTAATTATCAATTTTTAATAATTAACGATCTGATTTTGAAGACATACAATAAGTATATTTGTTTTACTTAATTATAAGGAAAGTAGAGGCACCATAAAATAATGGTTTTAAAATTTTAAATGATTTACACATATAGAGGTCCTGAGTCTTCGTTGGTAGTTTTCTCAACGTTGACTGTCGTGGGTAGGAATTTATATTATAAACTTTTTGGATACAGTCACAGTCTGTGATAATTGATTTGTTGCACACAAATTATTAATATAAGCAAAAGCTCTTGTAATAGAGATTAAATTTACTATTTTTTGGGAAATATTACCCCAACGGGAAGTATACCTTTCATATTGTGATTTGATCATATATATATATATATATATATATATATATATATATATATATAGTGTTAAACTGAATTGCCTTAATTAAACATACCTTTTTTTTGAGCAGTTTTTCATATTTCCTTGCTAATTTTAAATCGTCTTGATTTAGCTGGTGGATTATTTGAGCGAAACTCTGGTAAGCCATCAATATTTATACTAATTATACTATTTATACTATTTATACTAATATATATATATATATAAATCATGATAAACGAAAAACGGTCCGGCAGGACAGATAACACTTGAAATAAACAATGACACATAGACTGAAATATAAAAAAAGGCTCACTTTTCAATATTTCGACCGCCATTACGGTCAAAATATTGAAAAGTGAGTCTTCTGTTATGTTTTAGTCTATATGTCACTGTTTATTTCAAGTATATATATATATATATATATATATATATAAATATATATTTATATATATATATATATATATAAATTCTCTTCTCCCTCCACGTCGACTATTTTCCCCAGCCAACCCCGCCTCTCATATAGACGTTCCCCCAACCTTGGCAACCTCTTTTCCCACAGAGACTTGACGTCCAGGCGCGTCAACCACCCGTCTGTGGGCGCTAAGAGTTGCGAAAGGCGGGGGTGCCTGACCTGTCCGCTTCCCAACCCCCTTTCACACTTCACTCCATCTTCCCATAACCAGTCCTTCCCTGTTGCTAAGGACTGCTCATGTACATCCAAAAATTGTGTTTACAAATTGGACTGTACTCGTTGTGATGCGTTCTACGTAGGACTGTCCTCTAACAAGCTCAGCCTCCGTATGAACGGTCATAGAGCATCCGTTAACAACAACTCCAATTTACCTGTCGCCATACACGCCAAATCCCACGGTCTGTCTTTTAACGACTGCTTCAGTGTGCAGATTCTGCGTCAGATTCCCCCTGGTGATAATACCGTGACCCTTAGAGCCTCTGAGGAGGCTCACATCTGGTTGCTCGGGGCGCGCAGTGCACCTGGACTTAACCTTAAAAGATAATTTTTTGTACATTTTTTTTTTTGTACTTTTTTTCCAGTATTCTTTATTCTCTAGTACTTATTTCTTTTTTCCTCTTTCGTATATTTTGTGTATATCTATTTTGTCTTCTTCACTTACTACTAGTTTGTTTTATCCTATTTTATTTTTCTAAATTCTTATTCTTAACTAGTTTCCCATACTTACCCTTTTATTCAGTCTCTATCTTTTATTTACTAAAACAACCAATGCAAGTTTTTTGTATTGTATTTATTTTTATTTAATTATTTATTTTTTCTTCTTTTCTCTATCATTATTTTTGTTTCTTATAGTTTGTTTTTATCTTATATTGTTTATAATTTTTCACCTACTTATAGTTTTACCCAACCAGTACTGCTTATCTGAGCTTCTGTTTATATCTTCTCCTAATTTTATACTTTAAGACCGGGTACGGTTGACAGCACTGGCGGTTGCCGGGTTGGTTACTTGCCGCTGCGCCTACAACGTGCTTGGTCTCCCATTCTCTTTTCTCCTGAAGACGGATTACCCGAAAATTTGAGTCTGTAAGTGTGTTTCCCTACTTTGTGTGTTGCTCTTTGTTAATCTACGAACTCGTATTGTGTCCAGTTTGGATCGTATTTCGTTTTATCAGTGAATATATATATATAAAAGTATATTTTGATAGAAAACTTCTATGATCCATGCCTGAGTGAAGGCAGCTACATATTTTTTTTCATGAGCTTCTTTTCGTTCATTTCCAAGTTTTGGCAAATCAATTTGTTGTTGTAAAACATAGATTCAGTGGATATAACTTGCTGCTTGATGAGTTGTTGCCAATGTATGAATGATTAAATCATTTATTGTGCTATTGGCCCTGAGTATACATCACTGATTTAGCCATAATGTCAGCGATACCTTTAAGCAATATTACCTTTGAAGCAATATATAATATTAAATTAAATTATTAAATTATGGATTATGGTAATTACGACACTCTTGCTGTTTGAATGTTGCTAGTCTAAGTTGGTTGATCCCAATTGATTGGCACCAGTATCTTTCTGAATGGAATACTTATCCTTGCTTATAATTTTTTTTAGTTTGTGTGCATTGTTCATGAAAGATAGTTCGAATGCATCAGAGTAACTGAATGTTACTAAGTGTCCCTTCTTATATCCAAACTAGATATTGGTAAAGCGGAGGCACTCTAAACGTATTTGACTAATATTTTGTTTTAAATTCTTTACTTAGGTGACTACTCAAGCATATAGGTTAATAGTTATTTAGCTGTGCAGAATGCTTGCCAGGTTTTACTTTAAAAGTTATACTGGCCTGTTTCCAGGTGGAAAAAGTAATCAATTATAATTATTTATAGGGTCCACGCATAGTGCTTTGCATCTCGGGTTCTCTTTAGATATGACTTTAATTTCTTCTATATTGAGAAAGACTCTATCGGAGGATATAAACAAGAAAGGAATTTAAATCAATCTTCGTATTTCTTTTATAGAAAACTTGTTGAAAAATATACAAACGAGAATAATGTAAAATAAAAAACAATTCAATGATACCCTTTTTCTTTGAGATATCGGCTGTCTATTTGGTCAGCTTTAATCTTTTGCCTCTTTTCTCAACAGTTATAAGCTGCAGCAAATATTAGTAATATTATTCATCGCAGTCTTGAATTCTGGTATTTTGTCACTGTTGACATTAGGTTTGTACAAAAGAATATTAATATTCGTTTCTTTTTTTATTGCACTCACCCTGAATCACTTCGAACAATTTTGTGAGTGTCTTTTGAGTTTTGTAAGTAAGCTCTCCATAACTTTTACCTCTTTCTTCCTGGGTAGAAAGTATGTGAGACAAGACATTTGTCCAAGTAGTCATTTCAACAGAATTTCATCTGTGATGATAGGTTTTCTCTAAAGTATCTCCACAGTATTTCCAGCCATATCCATCTATTATACGACTGAAAAATGATCCAAAGATAGCTCTTGAATAGTATTGAGCCTTAAACTTGGATTTTTGCAGTTTGTTGTAAATTCTATTAATATTTATGTAGTGTGTTTATTCATAGTATAATCTGCTTTGCTTATAATATACATCAGAACCTCTGAGTACGATATTAATAGTTGAAGTCTATTACATGACTTGGAAAAGGCTACGACTATGCTCTTCTTGCTTATACAGTTTAGTACTGTGTTTTGTGAGTCCCATAATTGTGGGATTAGATGTCACCTAAACATCCTTCACATTTTCTGAGATATAATGTTGTTTGTGTGTTGTGAATCTATACCATCAACAATTGCTTCCCATCGATCTAGACCTGCATAGTTGTGTCAGTTAACCTCTAACTTATACAAGCGTTGTATATGTATGCCTGACTTGACAGTTATTCAAGTTAATGCATGACTTTTTTTCGTGTTTGAGGATACGAATTTGTATTAGTTCTCCTTTTTGAGTAACTAAGCAGGCTAAATATTTATTATGATACTAAGTAAATTTCATTGAGCATCGCTAGTCAATGAATTGACGATTGAGTAACTTCAAATACTATACGTGTACCTTTTCATGTGACTTCAAGTACCATTTAAAAAAAAAACCCCGATTTTTCTCATACGGCCGCGATTATATGATATTGAAGCAGTATGATCTAGCAAAGAAATACTCTCTTGTTTCACAATCGCTCTGCTGCACTTAGTCGGGGTAATACTAATTATTCTGCAATTCTTTCATTGATATAAAGTGGTCGTTTTCATCGTTAAATTTTTTTAAACTGTGGACTCAGGGTAGTTAGAGGTACCAAAATTCTCCGAATAATGTATATCTCACACAATTAGAGCAATACAGTGGATCATATTTTGAATTATAGCGTCATTTGTAGTGGTAACAATCATGACACTTAACACATTTGAGTTGAACATTGCTGTATCTCTAAATGTGACCTATACCCTAACATCTACAGCAATAATGAACTCTAGCACTTCCTTATCAGGTTTCAACCTTCAACCCATGTTTACGTTTCTAATTGCTACCACCAGAGGAGGCCTAAAGCCAAACTGCTTAAATTTCTTGAGATAATCTTTTTCTTTCCCGCCAATCGAAAGATCTTCATCTTTAAATCCTTTCATCTCTAAACTTGTTCCAAAATTGCAGTTTTTTTATGTCTTCCTCACTAGTTTATTTATGTATCAGGATTCTTCATCACCCAAAGCCATAAAGAAACGTACTACGGATTTTTAAAAAACCTGAACTGCCAATCACTACCATCAAAATAATTAATACTTCTTATACACACTCACTCTGCGAGCATCTGGCTCGATCAAAACAAAACTTGGTGCCAAATAACAAGCAAATCATATTTCAACTAATATAGTGAGGCTATATTTTTCTATTATTTTTTTTGAAATTATCTTTCGATTCCATCAAAATGTTTGAAACTGTTTCAACAGCCATAACCGTTCAATGGATTGATTCCTTTCACTTTGGTAAAATTGGTGCTATTCAGGTTCAAGTTAAGTAATAAAATAATATAGGATTGTAAATCATGAGATTATTTGAATTTTTTTTTTATAATAAATAAAAATTCCTGTTTGTACCTTATATTAATAATAAATTTTAAAAGAGGTGTTCTAAAAGGAGTATATATAATTCTGGAAAGTCTGCTTATAAGTA
This sequence comes from Hermatobates lingyangjiaoensis, assembly GCA_026182355.1. Classification (NCBI taxonomy): domain Eukaryota; kingdom Metazoa; phylum Arthropoda; class Insecta; order Hemiptera; family Hermatobatidae; genus Hermatobates; species Hermatobates lingyangjiaoensis. Next base: position 1,169,221 of record JAPFBL010000188.1, on the reverse strand, counting down.
ATTTCAGCATCATGCAATCTGTTCATCAAGATCCTTCTCTGAAATCTAATCCTCTTATATTAGAACACTCAGGGACTTCCTTGCCAGTTAAATTTCAAACTTTGATAATTGGGTTTATCTGATTGAAGTAGAGGCTTTCTTCTCCTACTGAAATAAAATTTCACATCACTTTTAAATAACATCATTCAAAACCTGAGCAAGTGATTGTAATTTCTTTTAATATAAGTTGCTTGCAATTTTAACAATATTTTTTGAATTTATTTTGTAGTTATATGATAGAAATCAAATCGGAAAACTTCCTCATTACTTCCTCATCTGTCCTTTTTTTTATGTCTTCAAGTTCAGGAGTGAGTATTTGTTGACTTTTTACTTTCTTTTTTCACAAACAATATCTTCATTATGAAAAAAGATTCCACATAAACACATGAAATAACAATCAATGATCAAACTACAATAAGAAATGGGAAAACAAGACTAAGATCTTTCAACCGTCAGGGTTTTTGACTCTGACGAAGACCACTTGTGACGGTTGAAAGACCTTAGTCCTTTTTTCCCATTTCATATTGCGGTTTGATCATCTTCATTATTATAATACAGTGACTAAACTGCATTTAGTCTTAAAATAAATGAAAAACTAGGATTTTGTTCCCAATAAAAAATTTGTACTTTTATTACAAGATAGTTATATTTAAAATTCAAAACGATAAACGTTAAAAAATCAGTGTATGAAATCATTAATCGTCTGCGGACAAACTAAAGTCATTTTTAGGTTCAAACATCAGACCATCGGTATAACGAGTTCGTCTGACCGGTACCTCTTATATAAGGAATCACACGCGTCATTTGACTATACGTGATTAATTTTTCAATTACTTTTAATTAGCCTATTGCCTATAAGTTTAGAAACAAAAACTTCTATATCTATGTGGACTATTTATTTTTTGAAAGAAATTTGTAATATCTGTTCTATTACAAAACTATTAGATATAAAATATAGTAAAAAAAATAAAAAGTAAGATTAGTTTTTATTATTAGTAATATAGTAATATTAATAAAAAAAAAGTATATATAAATGTGCTTTCACTGAATATTAGCCAAAAATTTCTTGTTAAAAGAGAGTTATATATGTTCATGGAATAGGAAAATTATTATTTTGCCTCTCACATGTCATCTTTTATTTCTAATTTCGAAATGGAAAATTCATTTATCTGCCAATTTTTTTAACCAAAGTCCAGTTTTTCTTTGTAAAAAAATTATTAATTAATATTGATTTCACTTTAGTCCATTTCTTTGTTAGTTTTAGAAGAAAAAAAATATACTAAACGACCCAAATGTGGTATTCATTTCAATGCATTCAATGAAATGAAAATTGGATAATGTATAAAACAAAATTTTTTGTAATATTTAAAATATTTTAGAAAAAATGTTCTCTGTAAAGTTTTTTTTTTATCTTTTTTTCTACTTTTCAGGACAGGATGAGTAACAATTGTAGTTTGATGAGTATAATGGTATAGATAAGAGTTTTACTATTCAGTCATCTTCGTTGTTATGAATTGTGAAGAGTCATTCAATACTGAATGTCTGAACCTAATAAATTTTGTTTAGGAGTTAAACTTATCTCCGACGGTATAATTTTATAGTTTAAAATTATTAAACTATTTTTTGAGTAAATTCCCAAAAATGTTGTCGGAATAAAAAACTTAAATTTATGTTAAGTATATACTATTAATCACTCGTAAATTTAATTCGGTTAATTCCAAGAACTTTTATATGTGATAATCAAATATTCTTTGAAGCTCACCCTGCAGGTACTTTATTAACGGCTTTGCAAGTCGCTTCTTTTTATATTAATCAGGGTTTGGTTATAATAAAAGTACCAACCTAAATTTACTCATTAGAAAATAATTTAAATATCTTCTTTGCACAATTTCAAACATTTTAGTACATTAATATATTTTTATAAATATAAATAACACTAATAAAACTACGAAATTATAATAACAGTAAATATATTGCATTGTGTACAAAATATTACATTTGCGCACTCTGTTTTCATATATGTAAAGGTTATTTTAAACTAAAATAAAGGAAAATCGAAATTAAAAGTAAACAGGTACAGATGTTAAAATCTGTTTGTTAACCTGTGTCTGGTATGCAAGAAGCACTACATTATGTTATGGCAGTACCCACTCTGCCACGATTTTTTCTGTATCGTTTTCTTTATTTACGATCTCCATAAAGTCAGGGATAAAATAGTTTGCGATTTAACAAAATATACGATAGAGAACTTTTTTTATGCTTCTGCATTGTCAAAAATGGTATTTTGTATAACATTGACTACTTATATGTTATATTACATCATTCACAGTAGGCACCTAACATGTTTTTAGATATGAGGTAGTATGATTCCAACCCAATTTGACTCCATATGATGTATTGTTTGACTTTTAATAAATCTTCATCCTCAAATCACGTCTAGAATTCAATTGGTTAGATTGCATTGAAGAATTGTTCGCTGTCATAAAAAAAAATCAATAATAAAATTTTGATAATCAAAAATAGCAACGTCATCTGTGATTTTGAATCCCACTGCCGATCATTGAAGGAGAGACAGTTTTATTCACAATCCCACAAGGTCTCAGAGAATTGTACCGCAATAGACCTCCACTAGTGTAATGAGAAATAAAATCACTGGGGTTGACATTAATTATATATATGTACTTTTTCTTTTCTCCTGAAGACGGATCATCCGAAAATTTGAGTTTGTAAGTGTGTCTCTTTCTCTGTGTGTTCCTTTTCTTCGTTTGTGAACTGATATATATATATATATATATATATATATATATATATATATATATATATAACAGATTCAATAATATATCGACCATTTGATAGAATAGGTGTGTTCTCTAATCGGGGTTCGGTCAATTTTCCAGGATAAAAAATCAAACTCTCGTTGCCAACGTTTCGGTTTTATTTAAAACCTTTTTCATAGGCAGAAGTAAGAATTTTTTAACTAAGAAAATGAAATTTACATTATTTAAAGGAACAACAATGTTAGCCGGACAAAACCTTCGACTAGACTAATAAGATAACATTACAAATAAAAATGTTTTTATTTGCAATGTTATCTTATTAGTCTAGTCGAAGGTTTTGTCCGGCTAACATTGTTGTTCCTTTAAATAATGTAAATTTCATTTTCTTAGTTAAAAAATTCTTACTTCTGCCTATGAAAAAGGTTTTAAATAAAACCGAAACGTTGACAACGAGAGTTTGATTTTTTATCCTGGAAAATTGACCGAACCCCGATTAGAGAACACACCTACTATATATATATATATATATATATATATATATATATATATATTATATATATATATATATATATATATATATATATCAGTGATCAAACCACAATAAGAAATGGGAAAACAAGGCTAAAATCTTTCAACCGTAACAAGCGGTCTACGTCAGATTCAAAAACCCAACTGTTTTCAATATATAGTAACAACTACCTATCTTCAATTTTGAACAGTTTTATATACTCGTAAATGAATGTGTATCTGTCTGTACTCGATAGATTCAAAAACTATACATCTAATACAAAAACTATAACATCAAAATTTGAGAAATGATTAGGTACATCCACAGGAAGGTTTATGCAAATTTTGTTAAAAATCAGAGTAAGGGTTCTAGGTGATCCTGAATAAATAATTAGAACTAAAATTTCGTTTTGGAATAATGAATCACCAGCCCAGATTTGTTTGCATTTATTTATATTGTTTACATTGACTTGGACAGTTATTAAGTGAAATAAAATTTGTCATTTACTGGTTTATTAAAAACATTTTTCAAATATTCTAATGAGTTAGATTGTGTTAGAAGAATAAAATTGTAAAAGAAAAAAAAATAACCTCAATCAAACATATATTTTCTTATGCATTCCTTGGTGAGAATATGAAAGAACAAGTGTTTGACTAATGAAACAAAATATAAGTTAGTGATATCAAATTTGATATTATGTTTATTATAGCAAAGTTGAGTTTAAGCCACTCCAGATTTTTTCTCTTAGTTTTTATTCCTTTTTGAATTGAATTTTTATAGGTAAGGCAGGATTGCGTCTGCCGGGTATTATGTTAATAATTAAATACGAAATTAAGCTTAGGTAAAAGTAATACGACATTCACTGACAGCTGGCGGTACGAAGTTCACAGGTCAGCTAGTAATAAATAAAACAGGCGGATTAAAATTGAGTTAGTTTATCTAACTTCAAATTCATCTCTAAATACTAATGTTTCGATTTTTATTCAATTTTTTTTTTCAAATTAGGAATATGTAAAAACAAAAGCTTCATGTAAATTACAATAATTGAATATATTGAACGTTAAGTTATACTCAAATGTAGAGATCGTTAAAACAAAAAGTTTAAAATAAATAAATATTAAATCTACGTTACTGTTTAATTAATTGTTTATTTGAGTATATCTTAACTTAATTTTAGTAATGTACTTTGCAATGTACTTTTTTTTCATTTTGACATTTTCTTACTTTTTTTGTGGAAATATATTGCATAATAATTGAAACGTCGGCATTTAGAGTTAATATGAAGTTGGAGAAACTGACCACATACTGATAATATATATATAACTAAAGTTCATTTGTATTCGGTCAGTTCTTCATGTACAAATTAAACTCTCATTGCCAACGTTTTGGTTTTTATTTAAAACCTTTTTCATAGGCCTACAAAAAAGCTGGGAATAATGCAGTTAATATTGAACTGAACATTCATTGAGGGTTGAATATCTTTAATATACAGCGCCTCAAGCCTTTATTCCCAGCTGCAAAACCTTCGTCAGTGCCTTTAAAATAATAAAGGAGACCAACGGTTGATTGGGCCTGGATCAGCTGAGTAACAGTTTTGCAACCTCAACCTCAGCTGGACTTTCGAATTGTTAACTTTACTGTGCCGTAGTTATTATTATTATTATCATCACTGTAATTGTTATTGTAGCTTAGTTTATTATTACTATATCCTGGTTATACTATATTATAATATAAACCTGATGATGATTTATGAAAATCGGAAGCTAGTTAAAAATTTTTATATCAATACAACATTTTTACTGAAGTGTTTTTAAACAGTGACAGAGTGCCTAAAGTATTATAACATGTCATTAGGACAACTTTTGTGGAAACTTCCCTCCACTCAAAGACAATTAGTCAGGAGACTGGAAAGGACGAGTATTAAAGTCGTGAATGCGGAGCTGCCGTTTATTTCAATCAAATATGTTTAAATGAGAATCTGCTGCCAACTTATACTAATATATATATATGTTTTATTAAAAATTATGCCAATTTTAACTTTTGTTCTTTTCCGGGTTAATTTTTCAAGTTTTCTCACAATGGATTTCCACATTTCTGGTAAAATATAAAAGTAAAAGTAAAATATAAAATGGTCGTATATAATTTGTATGTATTGTTAATTTGTTTGTTATGGTTAAAACTTGTTTAGTGAATAAAATGGAAGTCAAGAATAAATCTTTTGGTGAATTACTTTATATTTTACCAGAAAGGTGGAAATCCATTGTGAGAAAACTTGAAAAATTAACCCGGAAAAGAACAAAAGTTAAAATTGGCATAATTTTTAATAAAACATGTTTGATTGAAGGTCTGCTCCCAAAATACACAAATATATATATATATATAAAGATTTCACATAAACACGTGAAATAACAATCAATGATCAAACCACAATAAGAAATGAGTAAACAAGACTAAGATTTTTCAATCGTAACAAGCTGTCTTCGTCAACTTTGACTCTGACGAAGACCGCTTGTTAGGGTTGAAAGATCTTAGTCTTGTTTTCCCATTTCATATTCTGGTTTGATCAATGATTGTTATTTTACGTGTTTATGTGAAATATATATATATATATATATATATATATATATCAGTTCACAAACGAAGAAAAGCAACACACAGAGAAAGAGACACACTTACAAACTCAAATTTTCGGATGATCCGTCTTCAGGAGAAAAGAGAGAAAGGGCGACCAAGCACGCCGGAAACACAACGGCAGGAAACCGTCCCGGCAACCCGGGTTGCCGGGACGGTTTCCTGCCGTTGTGTTTCCGGCGTGCTTGGTCGCCCTTTCTCTCTTTTCTCCTGAAGACGGATCATCCGAAAATTTGAGTTTGTAAGTGTGTCTCTTTCTCTGTGTGTTGCTTTTCTTCGTTTGTGAACTGATTTGCGTCCAGTTTGGATCGTTTTTTCGAATTTTAAGTGGATATATATATATATATATATATATATATAGTTATATATAATCTTTATGTATATATTTAAATATAGATATGTAAATGTAATAATTAAAAGTGTTCTGAATTAACTTAAAGTGTTATTGAAGAGAGTATTAAAAATGTAGGGTGTAAAACAAGCCCGAATGTAATCACTGAGCCAAGAATATACAAGGCGAAGAAACGAGGATAGCTGAAAGGGAATTTTATGACATCCATTTTATGTTGCTAGAAGATGTTTCAGTTGATGGTTTGAGAGAACTAATTTATATTCTCTAAACGGACCTAGAGTCCCTGGAGAGTGATTGAACTAGCAATTGCCTTATTGCAAATCACCCCATACTGTTATTCTCGGTGTTTCAGTGTTTTTATTAGCCTAATACCACGGTACTGGTTGTGCACGTATCACAGTTATAGCCACACTAAAGCAATATCTACATATGTCAAAAGATGAAGTCTATGAAAACTATGTTCACAAGTCTGTGAAATACTAGAATATATTGTTTATTCAATAGTTTGTTTTTGTTCAAATTAATAAATTATCAGTTTAATTTCAAACCAGGTTTGGAGCTTGCTCCGAGGAACTAAATGTGGGCTTGTGTTCTTGATGAAGCACTCAAACAGTGTAGTCAGCTTACGGAGAGAAGCTAATAATAATACTTACTATTTTGCTCTTATTTTTTATTATATAATTTTAACAATAATTTGACAATTTTATTAGCAATTGTATTATCTTGCCCCTCGTAGTTACAAAAGAAAAGAAGTACATACTACAGTGTCAGTGATAGTAATTAATTTAAAAGTTTACCCTTGTACCTTCTCTAACAGCTAAATCGTTACATGTAAATTTCATTAACTAAATAACACAGCATTTAATATTTCGTTTCCTTATAAGATGATGTCTGTAAATGATATCAAACTAAATCATAAAAAAATTAAACCATGCCAAGATTCTAATATCCAAGTGCCAAATAAAATTCAATAGCAGCAGTTTTCGTGAGTGTTCATGTTAGAGATTGATTACCCCACTACTTGAAAAAGAAAGAGAAGAACAATTCCAGTGGAAAGACAATCCTGTAATCGTATCCTTACTTGGATTACTGTGTCAGCATTACTCTTCTGACAAATGAAAGATTTTACTTCTAAAATTGTCTAAGTAATCCTGTATGCTCCGTTAAATTAATCAAATTTTACCTTAAATTAAATGCAGTATTTTATTTGTTTCGAGTTAGATAATATGTATACGGAATAATAATTAACAATAATGCAATAATGTCACTTTATTTTTAAACATTATTTACAATATTTTAACTTCCCTCAAACAATATAGTCTGAATAAATAGTACTAATGTAAATTAATATCAACAAAATTAATATTTATCAGGACATGGTCAGTTTTTCAGTTTCAAATTAAACTTTCATTACCAACGTTTCGGTTTTTATTCAAAATCTTTTTCATAGGCAGAAGTATACGATTTTGAAACAGGAAAACTTACATTACATTAAAGATTTTTTTAGAAAGGGAAATAGTCAGTAGATTTTAACAACAAATGTCTATTTCTGTTTCAAAATTTTACACTTCTGCCTATGAAAAAGGCTTTAAATAAAAACCGAAATTTGGGCAATGAGAGTTTAATTTTAATTTGATGAACTGACCGAGTGCTGATAAATTTTAATTTTGTTTCTATTTCCCGGTCGATACTTTTATCAAAACGTAAATTAATATCTAAAATGAATCACTGGTAATTGCTTCGCATTATATTTCAAACGCGATATTTATTGAACTAAACACTTTCAAGTAGTTATTTAGTACTACTTATTTAGTAGTTTAGGAACTGGAGTGCTTTTGAGTGATATTGAAGCATGCATAAGGTTTTTTTTTTAAATAAACCGAATTTTCAGCAATTAAAAAATTATACGGTTTCGTATAAAGTTAGCTTATGGAATGCGTCAATATACAGGGTGGTCACTAGGAAAGCGGAAAATTTGAGGGTCAGATGAGGTCATGAATAAAATGCTTGATTGTAATATAAAATGATTCCTTACTCATTTCTGTTTTGTTCCTTTTTTCATTTGTTTAAGGTTTTATTTGATAACCCACATAATGGAAAGTAACAGGAAACAGTTTGCAGACTTCCAAAGGCTAGTGAGGGGTTAGAGGAAGAATCTAATCATCTCAAAGTACCAGCAGCAATATTAAAATGACATCATGTAATAGTTGAAAAAATTTCGTAACACAATTATAGATTTCGTCAGTCTCCAAGTCGGATTTCCACTCTTGAAAGTCTGAATGGTGTTTCCTGTTTCCCTTCATGATATGGATATATCAAATAAAACTTAAAACAAATCAAAAAAAAAAACAACAAACAAAGCAGTAAGCACGCATTATATTCACAATCTCATCTGACCTTCAAATTTTTCGTCTTTGACAACATTTTGCTTTTAAAGAAATAAATTTTTTTTTTAATTTTTGAGAAATTTTCTCCTTTTCTAACGATTACCCTGAATATACTTCAGGGTGTACCACCCTGAATAGTACTTCTCTAATGACAATCATAGTTTTCATTAAAGAACTTAAAATCAGAAATTAAATTTAGAAGTGACAAACAAATGCACAATACCACAGTTTTAGTAAGTTTTATGTTGTATTTAGCAGTCAATTAGTAATGCTTGAGTAAATACATACACAATCATTGGGATAAATATAAAAAAATCCTTAAAGTAAGAATGGATAAACAGCATCACTGGAGCCGGCATCATTCAACGGTTTTAGACATATGAAATTCCACAACTTGTCAGGACTTAAATTTTTTAAAAATGACATTAGTCTGATATGTTGGGGTCAGGCTAGCTCAGTAGTTACGTGCTCACCTCTGAACTGATAGGACCGGGGTTCAATCCTCACCTGGCCCTCGATTTATTTACGCGGGAGGTGAATAAATCTGAGCACATCGTCCCTCGGAGAAGGACGTTAAACCGTCGGTCCCGAGCCTGTACGATGTCAGGTACTCGTTAAAGATCCCTACTCTAAAAACGTTTGAGTTAGGCAAAATTTAGGACTCCACTGTAGAATCAATCTTCATTGTGTGGTATCACAAAGGGCCAATGCTTGGCCTACGTCCCTTGTGGGACTGCCACTGCAACCTAACCTAACCTGATATGTTGACCAGAAAGTATTCATTGAAAAAATAACTCTGAATATTAATTATTATAGCTATAAAATATATCAATTTCACTAAATTGATTTAATCGTAATAATAATGAGTAATTTATTTATTTAGAATATTTTGTATACCTATTTTTTAGAATGTGCTAAAAATAGATAATACATTTTTTTCGTCTGACTACTCATCACCTATACTGTTAAGAGTTAAAAATACATTACTTTGAAGTTATAAATAGGAGATTTTAAAAAGATGTGGCCCAAGCTTTCCGGTTCAACCTGCCCATTGCAAAGTTTGCACTGTTCCTGCTATAAAACTTTATTAAGGAATGCCTCAATAGATACAAGTATTTTTATGTTCTTGATTCTGCATTTTAAATTTGCGCTAATAATTTTTGGTAAGTGTAGTTTCTCTGAAAGCAAGGTTTTAAATAAATGAAATCTATGAGTTGAAATTCTTTGATGTTTTATATAAATAAAGCTGTTTAATCTGCGAGAACCATTTAAAACGATACTATTTTTAAAAGGAGTACCAAGTGTCTAAAGTACTTTTTAGGAGACTAGATTTGTACTGAATAGAAGTTTAGTTCATAATATTGTATATTTACCATATCATTCTTAATGCAATATCATCTTCATGGAACTTTTCTCTAATTGTACAATGTAAAAAATTGAACTTCCATAAAATCCAATTTTTAAAAAATAACATTGACCAACCTCAATTTTAGAGGCTATTCAGACTCATGGTACAATAACATGTTCAAAACATAATCATTGTGAATTGGACAGACTGACTGAAGATGTATACAGGCTCTGACCAGGATTTACATAGATCTACTTACAATAGGATTGGTTTACTTCTTTTCGTGCAAACCCTATCTACTGAACCAAAAAATCCAGTAATTTGAATTCTTACTTCTCTCTAAACGTAATCGTTATTGTAGCATTCAATAAATTAATTTAATAAAAAGTATTCTAATCAAATAAATATGTAATGACGATTATTATTACTATTAACTCAACATAGTAAAATTTATATATTTTATAGCAATATATATATATATATATATATATATTCATAAAAGTATCGACCGTGGAATAGAAACAAAACTATTGTTTATCGCGACTTGCTCAGTTCTTCAGGTTCAAATTAAACTCTCATTGCCAACGTTTCGGTCTTTATTTAAAACATTTTTCATAGACAGAAGAAGTATAAATTTTGAAAGAGAAAAATTAAGTATTACATTACAGTTTTTACAGTGACACTGTTCATTCAAACTACAGTTATTGCTGAAATCCACAGACTCTTTTTCTTAGTAAAATAATTTGTAATGTAATATTTAGTTTTTCTGTTTCAAAATTTATACTTGAAACTATAAACTATCATTTTTTCAAATGAAAAAGGTTTTAAATAAAAACCAAAACGTTGGCAATGAGAGTTTAATTTGAACCTGAAGAACTGACCGCGTCCCGATAAACTTTAGTTTTGTTAAAGTTGATAAACTATATTTTGAATTAGTACTTTCTGGTAAACATAACAGGCAAATGTTCTTTTATGATTTATAAACAAATCCTAAAAGTTGTATAACAAGGCAAATTAAGTCGCGTGTCCACTCAACCAGCTGAAAATCATAAAATTCTTCTGACATCTGAATAGGAAATGCATTGATATAGTTTTATAAAAGGAATAAATAATTCAGCAAAGGAAGGAGTTCAATTATGCAGAGATTTTTTAGAAACCACGCTAGAACTGGTACCTTCTTTGATCTTGGAAAGTACTTCACACAAGTTTACTGTGTACTTTATAATGTTCATTAAATAAATATAATGACCATATGTTTTAGAACGCTCTACCGCCATGTTTATTTTTAACTTTATAAAGTCGGTTTTTAACAAAAGTGAAAAGAAACGTTTCATTTTGTAAAGAATTGAATTATACGTTATTAAACCGAGTAAGTAGTTTTTTTTGTTTGACACCAATTCCTCTTTAAAATCTATCAGTTCCTGATACAAACTGGGTTATTAACATCGTAATAAGTGGTTCATTACGATGAATAATATGTTAATTCCACATAGTTACATATTTCTCTTTGATTATCCCGTCTGTTATCACAAATGTCTATGATATGTGTAGAACATAATAATTTTTTATCATAGGAAAGCTTACTAACACTTGTAAAGATCTGAAACAAAACTAAGTTGAACACTTTTAATTAACAACCTCGAACTAAACGCACACTAATTACCGTAGCCAACGTAATAACAACACAATCAGTAGTAAAACTGCCAGGAAAAAATCAGCAAGCTGCCCAGTTTTGTTTAACATTCAGACCATCCTGGATCAGCTGATATACACACATCGGTTTATTCAAATTTAACCTCATTCCTCAGTAATTGATGAAATTAAGTCTTATGTGAATTTTAAATAAAACTAAATGACTCCTAGAATTCTACAAACATTAGACTTTTCAAATGGAATTTGAAGATGTTTAATAGAAAGTACATTCTTTTGGGCTGGTGATGCTCTATTAAAAAAAAAAACTGAATTTCCCAAATATAAACAGATTTTGCTGCAAACAAACCCTTGACTAATTTTAATTTGAAACCTTCAGAATTGGAAGGGTCACTTACAAAAATTTATTAATACATTAAAGATGTTTTTTCAAAGAACAAAAGACGTTCACCTAAAATCATCTAAAATTATTTCTGCAAATAACATTTGATAATAGTCTCTGAAATGTTTTCGGGACATTTTTTAATATAAAAAGTACGATCAGAAATAGAATTATCCATATTCTGTGACAAATGAAGTTTTTACTCTATGTTCTAGTCTTAACCTTACAGATCAGAAAGCGGTATAGATATCTAAAATGGTAAAGTACTGACCATCAGCAACTATATGATCTCATCTTGAAAAGTAGGGAACGTAAACATTCTGTAATAATTAATTAATTTAATTTTCTAAATCTATACAAGGACGATAATTCTTTCTCTCATGCTTCATTTACGCCAGTGTAACGGGAGAAGCAAATGGAGAGTCAGACTCTTCAATTATACCCGATTGTAATAGAGCCTTTATTTGATTTCTTATTTCAGTATCATCCGAAATCGAACAATTGTACGGGCGAGAAGCAACATAGTCCTCTTTGATTAGTTTTATCTCTACTAATATTGATCCAACTCTGCCCATATTGAATTTTTCTTTAGTAAACATATGTTTCTACTTCTAATTAATTCCAAATTAATTGTTTTAATTTCATCATTCTCTGAATCATTATCAGATTATATAATTATAATAATAATAATAATAATAATGATATATTATCATTATTAACATTTAGTTTATGAGATCTTTTTAAAACCGTATTTAATCATTTCAAATAAGTGTAACCATTGTAATGTAATTAAAATGTAAGAAATGCAAGAGTCGTTATTTTTATAGTAAAAATTATTCAAAATTCTACTAGTTGAAGTACATTAATTTATTTGAATTATTATGACATTCTAAGAAAAATCGTTCTTGTAAACATATGTAAATTACATAGTGAAATTTAAACTTAATCTTCTAGGAAAAAATGAACTGGAAATATATATTTATATTAAATACATCAAAATTTAATGCTACTTTTGGAGAAATCAAATTATAATTATAAATTTTTTAATTACGATTTCATAAAATAATTAATGCATTTGTTGGGTTCAGTACCATTTAGTAAATTGATATCAAAAGATACTTTTTTTAATTATATGACATTTTTCATTAATGACAGGGTAAATAATTATTTAAGTTACTCATATGAGTTTAACTCTGCCTAAATTAGTAATATTTTTTTTTTTAAAAAAGGATTGACTGAAAAGGATAAGTGCTTCTAATGGGACCAGTTGTAAACATTTTCCTAATTAAATGATATTCTTTATTAATTATGGCATAAATTGTTTTTGTAAACAGTAACAAAGAAGTATTTTATTATCTCTTTTGATGTAATAAATATAAACAATGTTTCTTCTTAATTCTTGGACCTTCAAAACAGTGGTTTGAGGGGATTATAATGGTAGTCCTGTGCAAACTTTCTTTACCGTATCTTCAAATTAGCTTAGACAATACTTACACTCAGCTGTAATTTATATTTGTGTCAAGCTGCAGATATATTCTGTCCATATGCAATTTTGATATGTGATGAAAATCACAGTACTACCAATACCATAACTTCAACATCAAAATCGTTAGAGTAAATTTCTTAGAATATGCCCACAGAATTCATTTTTATTCCATTAACTTGTTAATTTTTTTTTTATTATAGTAAGGTGTTACTTAAGTTGAACGTTTATAGTTTATCGAGTATCTATCTGTCCTGTGGTTTAAGTGTTTGCTCACAGTATAAAGATGCCCAAATGTAATCCAGTTTGAATGGAAAAAGTTTTATTTTCTTGCATTATTTCTCAGTAAAAATGTAAGAATATTTCAAACAGTTAAACAATAATTAAAAATGTATAAATCCGTAGTAATGCTTAAAATTATTATGTACAAAAGTGTCCTTGGCAATTTTTTCAATCATTTTGATAGGATTTGCCAGCAGAGAACAAACACACTATTTGTGTTTCCTCTAGTGATAGGCCTAATTGGTGTCATTCATTACATCTTTGTAAGTACACCGTGAACTACTAAATAGATTATTTTAAATATCTGAATATAATAATCAATAAATGATCTAAAAACAATAAGCAGTACAATCAATTTACAATAATTTAAAACGAATTACTGTAGAGGAAACTCGAAACGCAGAGTCTATTAATTTTATTTTCAAAAAATCCTTATTCCAAACACGTTCCTTTTTGACGTTATTTAAGATCAAAAGAACTGTAAAAGCGTAGAACTGGCGTTAACTGTTTGCCTACATTTTGACATTCATGTGTACCAGAGAATGTATTTTTCCAGGCATTTTTTTTTATTTTATTATTCATAGTTATATATTTTCATAAATTACCATTCGTTTAGCACTTTATTCCATTGCTGAAAATAAGAACTTTAATCAATATTATTCCTTTTCAATGCATACAAAACTTTTACCTTTACTACTGTTTTAAGAATGGAAAGTTTGACTCAGTTGTAAAAAGTTGGGGATATTTTACTTTTAGATGAGTCATATTAAAATTTTTTTTACGAATTCTGCCAATTACCAGAAATTAATAAATTAACAGTGATCTGTTAATGATATTTGCTTATATATGATACTTCAATTAAATTTTGATTTTCTTTATTTGGTGTTAGATGGTTTACTCTGCAAGAAAGAAATAACGAAACACGTATACCAGTATTTTAAACAAAAAATAATACTTGAACTATTTAATCCTTACTACCATGATTATTATTTCTGGCGTCAAATAGTTGTTCAACCAAGAATGAGAGTTGACTGAACTAAACTAGTTATTACTTTTTCCCCTTTGAATCCGCAATCGGCTCCTAGTTTTTAAGCATCCATTGGTGAAGACATGGTATTAAATGATTTTTGCCCATGATTTTTGGTCACATTTTCCCGTGTTATATCAGTTTTGACATTGTTTTTATTTCTTCATAATTATGTATATGTGACATACATACTTATTTATTAAATGTATTATCATTAAATAACAAAAAACACCGGCAATCCTTATCTTATGAAAACAAACTGTATCTATGAAAAGGAAAAAACTTTTTCATGCTCAAAGAATTAAATTATGATAACGATAAAGAATAACACTGATAAATTAAATATGAAATGAAGCACTTAACTTACAAGAAGTACTTCTTGTAATAGTTTCTTCTCGATTTTTAAGGTTTAACTGCATTTCATTTGTAAAGATTTACAATAATAGAATTTCTTACTAATGCAGTGAAAATAAACAAAGCAAGTTATTCCAAGTAGTTAAATTACAGTTATTTCTTACGCTACTTTGCTTTAAAATATTTCCAACAGCTATCTACTGAATTACTTTATTTGCACACTTCTTGAATAGAGTCAACTGTGTTTATTTTTTCTCCTTAGTCACTAAATTAAAGTAAACAGCCAATTTAACTAATTAATTTCAAACAAGTAACTTGTAATTTTATTATTCAAGTTTATTTACAATATAAACCATAGCATTGCAACGACTATATTATAATAACAAAAATATAAATTGAACTATGGAACGTGAAAGGGATGTCTGTTTGAATTGACAAAACTAGGGTTTATACGAAAACCGACATTTTAGAAAACCGGTTTTCTAATAGTAATTTTTCCAGAAAACCAGTTTTAACCGGCTTCGAATTTTTATAAAAAAAATTTAGAGTGATTAAAAGGAGTTTTTGACTGAAATTATTTACTGTCCAATTTTATTGATAGTATAATTTTTTTTATGCAATTTAGTAGAACAAAGAAATAATAGTTGACAAGGATTAAATAACTTTAAAAACAATTATTCGTTGTTTATGCATAATTTTTATATATAAGGATGTAAATATTTTTATAATAGTGAAACGAGTTATTCAGCAAAGGGCTCGAATAAATAAAACAATATATTTTCTTATTTTTATAATAACAATATTATTAACCATATTATTTTATAACCATATTATATTTATAATAACCATATTATTAAATCGGACCGATATGATTCCAAGAACCGAACCACTTGCAACAGTGTTTTCATCAATCTGGTACATTTGGTTACATTTGTCATTTTCAAATTTTTTTTAAGTGTTATTCATACATTGAAAACCGATATTTTGTACTAAAAAACCTGTTTTCGAATTTCATAATTTTCTCCAAAAAACCGACAAACCATAGACAAAACAGTACATGAAATATTTTATTGAAGTTGAATTTTAAATCCAATGATTTTTGGATAAGGAGGCTGGAGGAAGAAGATCAAATCGCATTCACACCTACTATGTGATGCTTTTTTTCACAGACAGTGTGAACATAAGCTCTCAGAGTTATTTAGCTCTATTGATTAAAACATCGTTTGATCTTCCACATCCTTTTCTTTCTTATCTCAATTTGTAAAGTTTAAACAGTCACTCAAACAGGTACCTCGAAGTTCATATTCTCACTGCCTGCTATTGGACCATTTTGATATTCCATATTCATTATATTGTTATTTAATGAGTTGTTAAAATGTTATGATTTATATGACAAACCATGTTTGTCATATGATCAATGTATGTTTGATCTGACGGCACGTTTTTGTTTGAATAAAACACTGCTTACGTAGATATATTTGCAAGCGTTTAACGGTCTTCCACCGGGAAGGAAAGTTCATCAACGAGGCATTAAAGCGAACTTGTCTTCTTGTATACATATATAAATATTTCAGTGTAGAAAAATGAAATAAATGCCCGGTACAATAAAATAAAAAAAAATCAGAAATGTGACTAAGGTCTTTCAGCTAAATCAACTGAACTTCGTCTGCCACACTCGAACTGACAAAAATGAAATGGGACATTCACTACAATATTAAAATAGACGAGATCCAAGAGAGGTATTTTAAGAAGTGCAAAGATCAAGGCAACAGGAATTTTGGAAAAAATAGTAGAACTCAACCTTCTTGATGCCCACCTACGTGGATATAGCTCTGGTTAGCACTGAGTCTAATTTGAATAAACAATCACTGATGTATATAGTATTTCATAGGTTCAATTTAGTTAATAAACAGTTAAGAATATTTGATAACAGTACTGATAATTCATACGTCATTATTTTAGTTTTTATCCAATTTAAATCATAATACTCACAATTTAATTATTTGTAAGCAAAAATAAGTCAGTACTTTATTCACCTCCAACTACTGAGCATTGATGTTGTTTAACACGCAATATTATTGATTTACCCACAGGTCTATGCATATTTTATGACAACATTTACGCGGAATTTCATAAACACTACTATACTGCAGTACATTGGGAGACTATTTAATTAGCAAATTAGTGGCGTTATACTTGAATAAAAGCATCTAAGAAGGGTAATTTACTAAGTATGTTCTCCTCCATTGTGAATTGGACTGCTAGTAATAATGAATTTGATTTCGTAAAAATGACCCTTTATTATCATAGATTTTGGTGAGAAGTCTAAGAAATCATTAATACTCGTATTTTGAAGTAATTTAACTTATGCTTTCTGTGAGGTATTATTTGAAACATACTACTCAAAGTGTAAAGTAACTTCAAATGACCAAATGTCATATATATTACAGCTGTGACTGATGATTGACATATTTATAACTACGAGTAATAGTCATTAAATTAAAATATAATGCTCGAATGCACTTCTTTATTAAAATATATAGTAAAAAAAATTACAGTATGATAATAAAAGGTAAAATAGTAGTGAAGAAAAAGTAATCAGCAAAAAATGAAATAATTAAATTTTGTTGTAAAAACTAACTCTGGCAGTCATGATCAAACTATTAAATCTTGGTATAAACGAAGAAATCATCACAATACTTTATGTTCTACTTTCTGATTATTATAGAAAGGGATGCGGTCAACATAAAATGAGCTATTAAATATGTGAGAGAGTTATCCTCTTTTAAAGAAATCAGCATTCTTTCCTTTTTTCAATGTTCTTGTACAAATAAAATTAAAAGTACTTCATTTGAGCAAATAAGTTTTAAACTGAATTGAACTTATGAAAGATTATAACTTGTAGAAGGCTATTTGATTGACTGTAATAAATTCTAAATAAATTAAATATTTAAGGATATACATTATTTATTTGACTATATATAATTATAACATAATATGAATTAAACTTGACTAAATCAATGCTGTCTTCTGCGCAAGTTCTTTTATTTATCCATGTTATTCTGAAACTCTGATTGCGTTGTTTTCTTATTGTTTGCAAAACAATGTTGCGTAATGAAGATAAATTTTATCAAGTAAAACAAAAAAAATGCTTAAATAAGCTAATTCCCATTTTCTTCTAAAGGCTTACCTTTATAGTTAGGTTTCATTGTAAGGTTGAGGTCATTCAGATGTAATGTGATTTAAGTTTATGCTCAGCAACCTTCAGTAGGTTAACAATACTTCTCTATACTATTTAAAGCTATTATAATAGCTCACAGTGATTTCATCTAGAGTTAAAAAATTTCTTACAAAAACATAGTATCAGTAGGTAAGTGATAAAGCATACATTGAACTAAATTGAAATAAAATAAATTATTCATAAAAACTGAAGAGTTATATGTTACAGAAATTCATAAGAACAGTGTTATATGTTACAAACCAATGAATTATCAGTCTTCTTTTCTTTGTGTAGATATATAATTTTAAAGCTATTTATAAGTGCAACGAGGGATCTTAATTTAATAATAAAAAAAAAAATTTCTACAACACTTTTGCATTTTCTGATAAAAAATACTCTAGGTTATAAAAATATATAACGATAAAAAAATATATAAATTTATCGTAGAAGAATAATTTATTGAAATAAAATATGCGAAGATATCTTATTTTATATTAATTTTAAAAATATAAATTTTATGTATAATATATTTAGAAAATATATGAAATTACATATAGTGGAGCACAGATAGTCAAGTTTTATGAAAACAGTTGTTTAGTAGTAGAGCAAAGATTTAATCCAAACTTATAAGACTAGTGAGAAGCAAAATCATTATAGTTAAGACAAGACCAAACAATTGATTGGAGGAGAAGAGTTTTTAAAATGTGTACAATGAGGCTGTAGGAGTTGAAAACTTTAATTGAATGAAGAGAAGGGAAAGTTTGAAGGATTAATTGGGTTTGAAGGAATCAGTTGTGTATGAATTAGTGGAGGGGGTCAAGATGGGAGGAATTTAATATAGGGCTTTAGTGGTTGTCAAGTGGAGATGCTTGTTCTATTGTGGTTAGACCTAGGGGGTTGAACAGCTGGAAAAAAGAATGAATGCCAGACTTCTCGAATATCTCATTTAGAAGTACACATGGAAAACTAACGCCATTCCCAAACTTCTTTTCATAACGTCATAATGGTATTTCTAATTTCCACTGAATTTATACTACATGATCAGAATCGAAAACTGATTGTTAAAATTAAATAAATAACTTTTAATTTATATTACATACAAAACAGAAATGTTTAAGTAAATAATTAACCATTTTTTCAATTAAAATCAATTGTTTAAAACTATTTAAACAAATTATTTAAGTAAATAATAAAACATTTTTTCATAGATAAAATAAAGAAATTCAAATAAAAAGAATCTGGAGTGGTCTACATCAGTTCTACTTTAAGTTAACATAAAATAAAACGCTTGTTTTATTTCGATTTTGCTAACGTACAGACGTAATATCAAACTCCCTTTAAAAATTTTATGAATTCATAAGTTTTATTGTAGCTATATATATCCGATCAGTTATGACAAAATTGAAATCATTGATCTAGAACAATCTGATGTTTTATTATTATTGTTATTACAACTAAAAAGGGGGTTTGAGTTTAATTGTATTAAACATTTATATATATATATATATATATATATATATATATATATATATATATATATATATATATATATATATATATATATAGTGTAAAGTAAACTAGACAATCCTTTTCAGAATTTTAAATTAGTATTAAAAAATAATGAACACAAAATTATCATCTAAACTTCAGAAATAAGTTCAAAAATATGATTAAGACCTGTTTGCAACGTAACTGGTTCTCACCAGAGTCAACAGTTAGTAAAGCTTGTAGAAGAAAGCAAACATATGGCGTGGCAGTTCGGCAAGAGGGTACAAGAAGCGTAAAATGTCAGAAAGAAGCATGAAAAGTTCGCTTGTACAGTACATAGTAAACAAGGGATTGCAGGGACAAAATAGAATAACCGTATTTGCCAGTTGATTTAAACTGCCTAGGGAAAGGGCTTGGAGGAAATAGGATCATTTTGAGCCTCTTAATATCAGCAAGTAGGTGGAAAAGTGTGCGAATATAATTTCGCAGTCGTTTATTCGTTGTCTCACTTAGACTCCTGATTACAGCCATTAAAAAGGTCGAAAGAATAAAAATAAGTAGTAATGTATTATTTTAATTTATTTTGTTTTTTTTTATTTCACATTGCTATTTATAATTGCTACATTGCTATTATTGCTACATTTTTTTTATTTCACAGTAAATAAAGGAATTTTATTTACTTTGCATTGAATAAACTCTAATAACTAACTGCTAATCTTTAATCTTTTTCAGATGTTTATATCGTTTATTCCACTCACTTTCTGCATTTCTTTATAATTAATACTGCAGATTCTTTGGATAAGTGTTGTTTTCAATTGTGATTTTATCACACTTGATATGGGAAATTTATGAGAAAAAATAATAATAATGTCAGTCAAATGACAGTGAATGCCGGGACTGTAGCACTGTAATGAGACTTGTTTGAAAGAAGAACCACTGCCTAACGATGTTAGAAATGAAACTTATATTCCCATGCAAATCCTCAATTTCGTAGCCTACGGTTTGAGTTACAAGTTGAACTGTATTTTTAGATTACAAACCATTCAAGTCATTTAAAATTTAGTTACATTAAAAATGGGTAGAACAAATTAATTAATTATGTAATATTCAACTTCAGAAATAGCATTATTTGGAAATAACTTAAAAACAAACATTTTTAACGAAAACGAGATAACAAATTTTTTATCAATATTTGGGTTGTTGTTGGTAAAATCTATTATTAACAATAAATAATATCATGAATTGTAACAATTTTTAATTCTATTGATATTCAAGATTTCCTTGTATTGTTACGTGATCATTATAAATGTAAAAGTAATAAACAATTATGGAACAAGTTATTTCTGCAGAAGTTTAACTTACTCAATACTAGCTGAAGTAAATCCTCCCTGCATACAAATCCTTAACTAAGAACTTTACATATCGATGAATTGCATAAGTGTTGCATATTTTTTGTGTTTCATATTCTTATAATGCTTGCTATTCTCTTTTGGAATAAAACCAACTAATCACTGTTCAGTTAACTAACTAAAAAGTTAATAAAATGTCTTGAATGTCTGCAAATATTTCCCTTTAATACAGTTTGCAATTCAGTTAAGATGGCTATCGATTGCGAGGGTGTGGTAGTCGAAGGTTGTTCGGTTGCGAAGGTTATGGATGGGTTTGCAAAGGCGATTCTCTGAGCGAATTATCAGGTGGAGCTGCCCTCTATTGTCCATATCTGAATTGAGAAGTCCAATTCGCCAAATGGTTGGTTCTACTTGATCGATCGGCACGGATATGCCTCCGTCAAAAACATATCCCATCTACACTATTCTCTCTTTGCCTTTACATTTTCAAATATTTTACTATAAGATTATCGGTCCAAAAACAGTTAAGTTACTTCTCAAAAAAAAGTACGGACAATTTTAAAGTATTGCTCACTACAAATTAAATATATAAATACTGAATACTATAATAAAGCAGATATAGTATTTTGCACAATAAAAACTTGATTGTTTTATTCTTGTAAAAAGTGACACCATGTGAACAAATAAAAGTGACCATTTCAAAAATTTTTATCTGTAATTACTATAAAATTCATTTATTTTTTTGTTCAACGGTAACACCAACATAATCTTCCAATTCTTAACCATCTACAATTATAACGATCAGGAGCTGTTTGTTTGTATATTTCTTCAATATATAAAAATTTCAAATGTTATCACATTTTAAGGAGGTCTTCTTTTCTTAAAAATGAGAATAAAATAGATAACATTTCACTTTAACAAAAATGACAATTATATTAATATAAACAAATTACAGTATTTATGTTCTTATTAAAATAAAGATTGTCATTTCTCGATTTAAAGTCATTACGTTGGCTAAAATTCATTAATGAGATTTTCATAATCGTAGGTCATGTGGAAGAAAATCTTTCAAGTCTTTGAATAGCTGAAGCACTACTTTACTATATAGTTTACTATTCGTTTATATCATATAATATATAAATGTAAAAGTTTCTCAAAATATTTTGCAATATGTTATTGATTTTTAATAGTTTTTAAATTATCAAACGTGTATACATGTCAAAACATTCATAAAATAGTAAAACTTCATCTTAAATAAATAAATTAAGTTTATTGAAAATATTACCAAGAAATCTCTTATATGGATGACACAGGGGGAAGTAATTCTAATTTGACAAGGAGTCAAATATCAATGCGATTTTAACTTGATAACTTTCAATACATAATGAAAGGGAAAGAAATCTAGTTGATTTTGAAAACGAATAGAAAGTAGAGAGCAGAGCTGCTGCGGATGAAAATATTTTGAGAAGTATAAAAGAAGGGTTACATTATCTAGGAGTATTGATTCAAGATAATTTCAGAGGAACACAGAACCATCATGAACTATAAACAAAGCATGAATTTTACCAGTAGGTTTCATTATTCTAAGATTATCTCTCTTAATAAGATCAAATATAAGAAAATCATCGCAAGATATAATAATTATGAATGTTAATAAGTTATATCAAATAGTGAAATATTCTCTAATACAAATTATAAAACTGGACATATATATGGTTAAAGTTTGATGCTTTAAAATTCAGTAAAATGCTTTGAACAACAGAAATTTAAAAAAAAAATATTATGAAATCCAGTTTTATATGTACTCAGGATAAAATATGGTTTTACAAGAGCACAAATTTTGAGTGTATCTGTCGTGTATCAACAAATGGAAGTAATTGTGAATGTATGAATATCAGAAGTAGCCGTACTCTACAATCTGTAAAGACTAGATCCGGTTCACTGGAATATATCCTTAGGGCATATAATTAAGTTTAATATAAATGGCATCACTGCAAATACTTTTATTAGTGAGTTAATGACCCAAAAATGTTCGGTAAGAATTAAAAATATATTGCAGGATGACAGAATTCTTAAAAAACTGGAAATGGAACAAAAAAAGTTATGCATAAAACATGAACAAATTAAATCTGTCATAGAGTGATATAGTGTATTATTAAATCTATATATTACCAACTGTATTATTAGGTGTTTGTTTAATAATAAGTGAAAATACTATGAACAAACAAATCTTCATTATTGTCTCATTTGCTGACATAACCTTTGTATAGGCATAACCTTCTTATAAGCTGTCCCTAACATCACATGTCCACAATATACATAAGTTATGTTATGCTTTTTACATATTTGGTTTGGCTGCTAATAAAGTGAGCTTTCTATGCATTGACAAAAGACTTCAGGAGGGCAGTAATTCAATCCTCTTGTTTACATTCTTCCTTATCTTTGTATATCACAGATATATATATATCTGTTACTTGTTTGGGTTACTTGCTGTTGTGTCTACAACGTGCTTGGTCTCCCTTTCTCTTTTCTCTTGAAGACGGATTACCCAAAAATTTGAGTCTGTAAGTGTATTTTCTTATTCTGTGTGTTACTCTTCTTGAATTTTGAACTCTCTCTCTCTCTCTCTCTCTCTCTCTCTCTCTCACTCTCTCTCTCACTCTCTCTCTCTCTCTCTATATATATATATATATATATATGAGTATCGCCCTGACTTCCTGCGGGACTCTTCGCTCTTCGCTCTTGACACCTCCTGATGACGACGATGGTCGAAATATCGATGTGAGTTATGTCTGTGTCTTTTTGTGTGTTTCCTTCGTTTTGAATTTATTTTATTTTAAAAAAGTCCGCTGGACCGTTTCTTTTAATTGTGGTATATATATATATATATGGATTAATTTATCATATATATATATAAAACTTCATAAAGACATCGTTTGTGAAATAGAATAGAATAAGAAATATTTATGAACAACCGTCAGTTTTTTAGGTTGAAATCAAACTTTTGAAGCTTAGGTTTTTTTTTCTTAAAACCTTTTTGATAGATAGGCTTTGTTATGCTTGATGTACATTGATATAATTTTAATGTTACTTTAAAATGAATAATTCAGGAATAGAAACTTTTACTAAACTGTCTGTATTAAAAACAAATAATACGTCTTAAATTTACTTAAACTGAATTTACTTATTAAAAAGTTTAAATTTTCTAAAAATATGACATCATAATTTAATAAATCATTCATTTAGTACTATATTTAAAACACTCATTCGATGTCACTCAGAAGCCATAGAGCTTAAGTTAAAACTTATAAAAGTTAACTAAACTTAAAAGTTATCATAATAGCATGTATATGCATATTTATACCATAAGTTAAGTTTTATTTTCAGTATATTGAAAAATGGATAATCTGACCGGTGCTCTGAAAATCTGACTTAGACAGCATTTGTAAACAGCTCCTGTCTTGGCCAAATAGGAACGGATAACGAAATCAATACATAAGAAACAGCCAGGCTACAGTTGTTTGCAGAGATGCGCCCCTTGATCCGTTAAGAGCTGAAGTTCACTGTACCTGGGAAAGACAACTTATACCCATCATTATAAAAGACAGGGATCGGCCTTCATATCCTGTCAAAGTGTATTTTTCAGCATAATCCATCATTTCAATATAATAATACTTACTTTAATAAAGTTGTAACTTTTCAAAAACTGCATTTGTTTAAATTGACTTTGTAAAAATACAGCTCAAAATGAGACAAAGATGCTAAATTATCTCATATACAATAATGTAATATTAATAAAAAAAAATGTCACCAATTATGAAATCAGAAATTATTCAAACTATTTTGCTACTATGTACTCATTCGAATTCATTTTTTTCTGTTCTACTTTTTTAATACGAGATTATTATACGTAGATTATTTTCCTGTTCCACAATTTTGTTCTACTATGCCTGTACAGAGTTTAAGGGAGCAAAAGTTATTTGTAAGTCGTTGAACGAAGTTAAAATGCTTCCAAAATTTTCAAAATTTGACACCATACCACTTTTTGCAGATGTCATTTCGCTAAAAAAACTTTTTTACTTACTCTACTATAAGGAACTATAATTGTATTTTTTTCATCATTACTAATTATACTTTTGTAAGCAGGATCGTGCACACAGCCATTCTGATAAAAAAAAAGTCAAGAAACTGCTTTCTTATACCAAACTGACAATTTTATTTATTAGAAAATCTGAAATTGGGTTTAATATATTAATAATATTACTTTGATAACAATTAGAAAGTGGCATCTATCTTGAAATGGTGAATCAGGAGAAAAATAAGTGCTTAAGATAGATAAAGACCAATGCAATAAATTTTTCATGCTATTGAATTGGCTAACTACTACAGAACTCTAACATAAGAAAGTGTATATTTTTGAATATAATATCACATCGATATATTAAACGCGTGCATGTATTTAGGGCACAAACTTTTGGATACAAACGTGCCAACCCACATACACAAACACACACACACACAGATACACGTACAGCTATTCACACTCATAAATGCATACATTCTCGAAAAGAATCCCTAAAAGCCAACTCAAGAGCCTTCCAAATACCTAATTTCATCAAAATATCGATATTAAATTTCTTCAAAATTAATAAATTATTATATTAGATTACAACTGATTGTTTCGTTATGTAATTATTCGTTATAATTTGGAATTATTTGTCCGATTTTACCTACTTTAACTGAAAGTGAACTATAATTATGAAAATTACGAGAATTGTGAAACGGAATACCAAGCAATTTTATGATTATTCGAGGTAGGCTGTAAAATGCTTGTTATATTGGTTCATTACAACTTGCGTTTTATGAGACCTTTTGCCTACATCTGTTGTAATGGCTTGCATCGAGAAGCAGTCATGGAAATATTTGGTAGTGGAATGAGGTATGTTCGACAATGATGGAGTTTAGATTTTTTAGTGTTGTCCAGACAAAAACCAAATTTAATTAGAATATATTTATATAGAAAAAGAATACATCTTTTTTCCAAAAGAACTAGTGGAAATAATAGACAATTTTAATAACTTATTTTCAAAAATATTACCATTATTTTTTATATAATCTTCATTCAAATAGACTTAAATGTTAAGAAAAAGTTAAATTTTACAAAACTAAACAATGCCATCTCCGATATAACCAGCTTATATCCAATGTAATTAGTCAAAATTCTTCTTCAATGTAAGGAGAATTTTTTCCACCAATTTTCAGTTAGTGTTTTCTAAAATTAAAAAAAAAAGAATAAAAAGATCTATCAAATTTAAAATTTAGGGTTTCTGAAGAAGCTGACAATTTTAATTTGATTTGACTGCCTAGCACGCTGATTTATTAGTTTTCCAGGGCTCAATATAGAAGGAACAAAATATTAAACTTTAAATCAACTCAGAATTTAAACGTCCAAAAAATTGCCATGTCCCACCAGTTTTAGCTATCATCAGCAATTAATATCAACGATACTGGCTGTCCATATCTCTATAGCTTCCCTCAAGTACAAACTGAATCATTTCCAAACTTGCTGATTTCGTTATTTAATCGCTTATAGATTTTATTTTCTCCAGCTATATTGGTAAAAATTTCTCTTTTAAAGATATTCTCCAATTAAATTACTTTTATTCTTATTAAAATATACCAAAAGTTCAATATGTTTAATTACAAAATTATCATATAAATTAAATAAAACTAAATGAAATTCTTCATATAGTACATTAGTAATTTTAGTAATTTAATATCCTAAATATATAACACTAGTCTTTTCAACGTAGAAGGTTTAAATATTTAAATTGAAATGTATAATTTAAATGAAGTTATATTATCAGGAAGCCTGTTTAGTTGAGTTAAGAGGATCCAGTGGTCAGTACCCTTTTCGTTACAGCGAACAGTCTGATGTCTGAATCCAGAAAATCAGTTAACAATTTGATATCAACATTATAAATAATACCCTCCTATGAATGGACATCGAATTGCACCATTCATATTAAAAAATAGTAGTAGTGTCATGATCACTCTGTCTGACTTCATGATTATTGTAGATTAGATGTAGATTATACGATAAGATTTCCTAATAAACAGGTGAAATAAAAAAAAACATCGTAGAAACCACAATAAAAACATAAAAATAAGACTGAAATACCAATCAAATGAGGCTGATTAGATTCAGTATTAACGAGAGCAGTTTTTATTTCTTGGATGTTTACATCAACTGAAGAAAATATCTGTCTCATTTTATCTGGTTTTCTTTGATTGACCTGTTCTGACGACTCTATTTTTCTTTCTTCGTTAAAACTCTTTTAAATACCTCTCATTATACTCTCTCTGTCTCTCTGTCTCTCTCTCTCTCTCTCTCTCTCTCTCTCCTCTCTCTCACTTTCTCTCACTCTCTCGCAACCCCAAATCATATATCTCCTTTTTTCTCAACCCATCCAAATCAACTTAAACTTAGCCGAAAATTTAGACTTTTAAAAAATTAATTTAAATAAATGAATTTCTTATTGTGATTTATGCACTCATTTGCTGATAATAACAAAGTTTTTTACATACAAGTAGTAGAATAATTTCCTGTTTAGTGATAAATAAAAAATTATCACTTTTTTTATTGTTATTTGTTAAATAACAAATTTTAAAAAATTGATTTTTAAATTATAGTGAATTTAAACTAAGTTAGCATAAAAATAATTTATTAAATATTATTGATATTTTGGAAGAGATTTTGACAACTTCTAAATTGATTTTAAAATTTCAGATACATTACATTCATAAAATCCAGAACATAAAAATAGTAAAACTATTGAGAATATCTTAAAACATAAATCCGTAGAACCTCAAAAGTTGTTGTGTCCATGATCATTATATTTAAGTTTCTGTTCCTCCGTTATTTAATGGCATTTCAAATAACTGTCAGTATAGAAATAGAAAGTATAAAATTGACTACCTATTAACTTTTCATGAAATAGAGATTAGTATTGGACTTCCAAATGGAATGTATGAACAAATGAGATATACGCACTTAGCATAAATTCCTTCTTGTATACAGTCGTGATAACTGTAACAAAATAATTAGAAATTTTTTTCCGTTGAAAGAAACTCAGTAACGTGATAATGAAGATATCACCTAAAAAATATAAATTCAATCATTGTTTGCAGTTTCAAATCTCCAGTTTAACATTAATAATTCATTGAAAAAATAAGAAAGAAATGAAGATTTTTCTTCAATTTGATAATAAAATAAATGTTATCAAGCTATTTAATATGCGTTGGTATGTCACGATTGTGAACCGATTAAACAATTATCAACCATCAACAGTAAAGTTGTCAATCTTTTGAATATACCTTGACAGAACTGGATTGTAGTTTCTGTAATGACTCCAGATTCGACATTCTGTCGTGTCGCTCATGAACCCTCAACACCAGGAGTGTGGCCATTTAGTTTTTTTATAAAGTTACAACTACAGAACAAAACCAAGAGTAATCAACCTCAAGTTTAATCATGAATAAAGAATATACAAGTTTCAATCAGTTGTTATTTATTCATTAAGAAGAAACTATCAAATAAAAAAGTAATAGAGTAATCTTTTTCTACAATAAATATTCAAACATTTTAAATTTTTGTTAAAAATTTTTTAAACGGTAGTTTTCTGCACGGATCTCATCACGTTTTGATCAGCATGACTTTAAAACTGATGTATTAATTATTTAGCTTGTAATGACTAAATTACATTTTGATGGATTTTCTTGTATATCTTACTGTTTTGATCCATTGAATTATTCGTTGCAATTAAAAATAAATCTATGCTTTAGGAAGGCTACAAAGTACAGATAAATTATAACTGACAAGCTATAAATTGTGGTTGATATTGCGTGTTTAGATGAAAAAAAAGTTGTAATTTTTAGCAAGGGAAGATGAGAAGTAATTGCCTTCACTTATAAAACTATAATTACGGCCACAAACAACTTGGCTCTTGAATAAACTATAAGATTACTTCATTAAAACTGGTGATTGACTGAGTTGAATATTTGTAACAGACTCATAATATCATATAATAATGGAAGATTTGAGAAAAAATCCTCTTCAGTAGCAGTCATTGAATCCAATTAATATTCATAATGGACTTATAATATCGTATATTAAAACGAACCAAGAAACAAATATCCTATATAAAATATAATAGCCTATATTTACATTCATTCAAAATATTATTTGTACAATATACTCTATTGTCAGGTATTTACCTGAAGATTGATCCCTATAATCATTAAATGATCAAACCACAATAAGAAATGAGAAAACAAGACTAAGATCTTTCAACCGTAACAAGAGGTCTTCGTCAGAGTCAAAAACCCAACTGAAACACTAGATGCAGAAAACATCTGGTGAGGGGTTGAGAAGAGTGGGAGGGAAGAGTGGTATTTTAAAAGGTTGAAAGCGCAGGAAATTTTAAAATACCACTCTTCCCTCCCACTCTTCTCAACCCCTCGCCAAATGTTTTTTGCATCTAGTGTTTCAGTTGGGCTTTTGACTCTGACGAAGACCTCTTGTTACCGTTGAAAGATCTTAGTCTTGTTTTCCCTTTTCTTATTGCGGTTTGATCATTGATTATTATTTCACGTGTTTATGTGAAATCTTTTTAACGATTAAATATATAATCATTAAAATATCAGTGACAGTTTCATATCAGTTACACAGAAAAAAGAAAAATCAACAGTGCTCACTTTTATATTATAAATCTCGTCATCATTAAGAGTAAAAAGGCAAAGGCAATCAGGGAATGACTGAAAAGTCATTATCAACTCCAAAAAATCTCTCCAAATTTATCATGGTCTATATAATGGTTTCATGGATGTCACTTCCCTCCATACCTCTATCGCAGAGCCTCCCAATCTTTTTTAAATGTAATTTTATTGCAAATTAATAAAATTCATATCATTTTTATCAAACTTTTATTGAGGAATTAAATGTAATTCTCTCGAAAGAAGACAGTGATTTTCCATTAAGAGAAATATTTCTTCATAATAAAGACAGCATCACTTGTATCTGAATATAATATACAGACAGAGAAATATTGGATTGATTTTATAATATAATTTTAATAATGGAAGCACATTTATTATTTCATAACAGAAAATAAATTGAGCGTGAAATGTAATTAATGTTATATTTGTATCTCTGAAAAATTCCATGATTGTGTTGTACTTCTATATTGCAATATCCTTGTAATTACATTTAGAAGGCTTTTAACATGCAATTTTGATAGAATGATTAAATTGGTATCAGCGTATAAGTTTGAAATGAAAATATGAATAAATAAAAAACTTCAATAGGTTTTTCTAATTTGCAAAATGGTTGTTATGGCATTATTTAAATCAGGATAAGCAATCAAGTAAGTTTGATTTATAGAAATTGAGTTAATATACAGAATATACTAACTAACAGAATAACAGAATGTACTTACTAACATACTAATATACTTGAAACAATTAAAAGATTACGACAAAATGCTATATTGTATAGTATTTGGTATGTAAAAATATTTACCTTTTTAACAAGTTTGGAAGAATACAAGAATATCAAAAACTAGATTACCCGTGTCGCTCAGAAATTATAACAATAGATATTGAAATTAATTCCCTGACCATGATTGACAGGGGTAATTTTAATTGTTGTTTCTTGTTATTAAGGCACGGAAACAGCTTCTTATACTTATATGCCCAAACTATTGATATAGTATTCCTAACATGATTCAAGATATAACACAGTAAGTATATTTAGCAAAATAAAAATAATTTAAAAGTAAAAAAAAACATTTATTTTGTCATATAAATAAATAAATAAAACGTCAATTCAAGTTATATACACAATGAATGATACATATTCAAAACAAACAAAACTTGTAAATTGAAATATTCAATTTATTTACCTAACATAAAATAACATTAATGAATGGAATGTATCTTTATAATATTACCATAGAACATTCGTATTTTATCTGACAGTTGTGTTCAAGTTTGTTTCTAAAATTATTCATTTCTAACCTCTAATGTAGTAGTTTATTACATA
The DNA here is from genome assembly GCA_026182355.1 of Hermatobates lingyangjiaoensis. NCBI lineage: Eukaryota > Metazoa > Arthropoda > Insecta > Hemiptera > Hermatobatidae > Hermatobates > Hermatobates lingyangjiaoensis. The sequence continues at coordinate 1,137,842 of JAPFBL010000188.1, read as the reverse complement.
TTTGTTACATTGATTTATAATACATTTGCAGTACTGTCATCAGCGAGCACGCAAGCATCTTGGCTACTCTGGCTCCTTGCCTTTATTTTTATTACCAGTGTTTATATTTCGCAAGTTTTAAATTAAAAATGTTTTTTGTTGTTACATTTATATATAATACATTTTCACTACTGTCATCAGCGAGCACGCAAACGGCTGGCTACCCTGAATCCGTGCCTTTACTTTATTACCATTGTTTACATTATTCAAATTAAAAATTTTTTTGTTACGTTTATTTTTAATATATTTGTGCTTTAATTTGGCGAGCACGCAAGCCAGTGGGCTACCCTGGCTCCATGCCTTTAGTTTATTACTAGTGTTTATATTAAGCAAATATTAAATTAAAAAAAGAAATTTTTTTGTTACATTTGTATATAATACATTTGCACTACTATCATCGACGAGCACGCAAGACACTTGCAACCCTGGCTCCAATTTTGAGAATATAGTGATAATGTTCTTTTATTTAACATTATTCAAGTAATAAATACTATTAATTTAATTTCAGGTCTTTATCCCCTCGGGAAATGGGTGAACAAAAAAACAAACAAACTCTCAAAGTTTATATATAGAGAAAATAGTGTTGCTTGCTTTTTGATATTCCTTTACTGGTGTTCTTTTTTTCTATACATATTGGCTTCACCAAAAAGAAATATAGTAACTCTGTATTCGTAAGCACAAATTTTTGATATATTACTCTTCTCATAAAATATATTTATAGACCTGCAAAAATATTATTTTTCCATATTTCTTAACATTCTTTATAACATATTATGCTAGTTTATTAAGATTGCTTAATATGGAATTAAAATAAAACAATATTTGGTATATTTATCAGGATCGGAATCAAAATAAAACAATATTTGGTATATTTATCGGGATTGGAACCAAAATAAAACTATATTTGGTATATTTATTGGGAGTGAACGGAGGTAAACTACACAGCGGAGGTATTATAAAACTTTGAAGTTGATTATAAATCTAATGCTTAAGATAATTGGTATGTTTACTATTTTAAGGAAAGATATAGTCCCAAAAAAAAACTATGTATGAGCTGATATCAACGTGATACAAGTTTTTTCAGAACTTCTGAATAAATTAATTTTTTTTATTGCATCACTCTCCCTCCAGAAGTGCAACTTTTTTTCGTCCGACTATGTCATATCTATTAAAATTAAACCATTTTTTTTAATTTGAGAAATAATTGTCATTCTCTCAGTTACTTATTGAAATAATAATTATTAGTTTTATATGTAATTTAGTATTACAGTTACTGTAATACTCGTATTTGAATATAGTTGTTTGGGTAAAGCCAAAAAAACAGTTTACAGTGATTAATTTAAGTGTGACTTTGTATAATTGCTTATGTATAATTTCACATAAGCAGGTATCGTTTATTTTGAGAAAGTTAGGACTGGTAAACTACCATTATGAGTTTAAACGAAAGCTGTATTACACGCTAATAACATTCAACAAGGTTTTAATAAACAATATGTTTTTTTTTAAAAAAATTTTCAATGTACATAGTTTATTTTAACTTACTTTACACTTATCCAGTTAAAGGGGCAGGTTAGTATAGAGTATAGTGATTATCGGTATAGGATGCATGTTGGCTAGTGAGTCGAAAATATCAAGAAAAACGAGCTGAAAAAGAGTTTTGGCAACAAAGAAAAAAGTCATGTTTTTGGGTCAATGTCTATTTGATGGCAGGGTCAAATTTGAATTAGGTACCAAGTAAAAAGCATTTTTTCAATATATTTATATTTTTATTTATATTAAAAAATAATATGAAAAAAAAAGTTTCTTCATAATTGCTCACGAGATTATCATGCCAATTGTTCTTGATGCAACTTAAGGAAAAGCAACAATTTTAAAAGAGCTATTCTTCTTTAAGATTTATTTTAGAAGAAGAACAGAGGGTTTTTAGTTTAGAAAACAAACATAAGAACGACACGAATATAGGACCAGGTTTGGAAGATAAAGGCAGAAAACGTCTGAGTTAGGTAATGGTTCCCTGTTTTCCATTATTCCAGCTAGGGAGGTGGTTTTAAAGAATTGGAAACGTCGATCGGAGTTTTAAATATACGACCACAAGAGAGAGACTCGTAATTCCTGCATGGTTTCCCTTTATCTTACTAAACCCCTATCAGACGTACTAAAAAACAAGGGATGCCAAAGCCTGTACCTTTTCACGCTGTAATACTTATCATGGGTTAAAACAACAAGCAAACTGCTTAAAAACCATTATTTGTTTTTTAGCATCACACTTCTTTTCAGCTGAAGTTAAGCGACAAAAAAAAGTAAATATGGTAATTTATTAACCACAGCTTCCCTGAGTGAAGTTTTAGAATTAAATCTGGAGAAATATAATCTACCACATTTATCATTATATGGCAAATATATTACACAATATGTGATGACAAACAAAAAAACAAGTTGTTATTAATTCAGATATTTTAAGAACATATTCTTATTTAGTTGCTTCTTACTTTAAATACTAGATTAGTACATGGTAGTTGTTCTGCAGTAAGAACACACATATGCACCAGTTAAACACTTATTTTAAAAAAAATATGAATATAAAGAGTAAAATTTTCATAAATTATATTGCATTTATAAACTTTGGGTTGGTTTTACAAACAGTAAAACCTGCAGTCGATATCAAAATATAAAAGGGGTTGACAATCAGATAATCCAATGATATGCTCTTATGTAAATATCCCTATTTTACCAAATATAATGAAAATATAATAATTGTTGCAGCACTACATAAATATAAGAAAAATATGAAATAAAAGGAATGCTAGTTGAATAATACAATAATTTAATAATTATTAACAATTAATATGAAACAAAGTTATTTAAAGTGATATGTTGTTAATTTTTGGGTAATATCTTATTAGTTACATTCTCAACATTTGTTGTTCATATTTCAGAGAGTTACTAAAAGTTATGAAGTAATAGTAAAAACAATTTTTCAATAATTTAATTTAAATCAGTGTATTTTTAGATTTAAATAAAATAATTAACTTTGTAATTGCAGTTCTAAAACTTTGATAGTCTTAAATTATATTTTTCCTAGATTATGTTATCAAATATAAATTAATACAAATTTATTATTATCTTAAATGTATGAAGAATGAATGGCTAATAATTACTTATTTGAGAGACAGAAAATGTATCAATAATTATTTTCAGTGATATATTACATTTAACAAATTAAAATTAGTGATGTTTTCATTTAACATTCAAATTTGGAAGGCATTTAATCAAAATTCATATGTTCTATAGCGACCAGAACAACCATTGCTAGAAAACAATAATTATGAAAGTCAATAGGATGCATATTATATATATATATATATATATATATATATATATAATAGGAAATATATACCTGTAAAATGGTATTAAATTATAAAAGGAATTAGAGTGAAATTTTAGAGTAACATTTAAATTTTAAAAATCTTACAATAGGTTTTATTTACACTCATTAATATGAAAGAAATGAATATTATTGAAGTATTCACGAGATGCCAAAAATGATTTTATGTGACCTCAAAATATTTAAATCTGTCAAATTTTAAATGTAATTTTTTTTTTTGTATGATCAATATGCATTACTTATAGCAAGTTCTTAAAAGGCATTAAATAAGTTGCGTCTTTTAATAAAAATTGTCAAAGTCTTCATTAAAGTTAAAAGAATAAAAATATGACGTCTGTTTAAGTGAGATCAATCAAAACTTTCTCCTTCTATTATTTTTTCAAGGTAATTGAATCACTGTCAACCCTTATTAGTCAACAGATTATTAAATGTGACAACAAAATACGTACTTCATTTTCAATTAACAGCTTAACTTTATAATCAATTTTCTTTTCAACGAAACTTAATAAGTTTTTATTGAACGGGATATTTTCCTACAGTGTCAATTCAAGTTAGAATTATAACCTTAGAAATATTTATCAAACAGGTTGAACATATTTTGAATAATTTCTAGTTTGCAAAGCAGTTAGTTCCATCGTGATATTTACTCATACTTGGAAATTACTTATAAAGTTTTAACATAAACAATACCTTATTCAAAAACTAGCTTTAAACAAGTCATTCAACTTAATTTACAATAGAAATCAGTCGTTTCAGGAACCAGAGCATGTAAAATGACGGTTTAAACATTAGTTCATATTTAGGTTAACTCCTAAATTACTCATCAGTAGAACATCTTCTTGGTTTGAAGTAATTTGAAGGTCTGCCCTGTTTATAGAAGTAATTTTGCTAAAAAACTATACAGCTCATGGCACTATAGAGAACTACTTTTGTGTTGAATTTCATCACTATTTACTCATACATGGCACTCAATCTTAAAGCTTCAACGATATGTAAATTGCCTTACTTTGCAAACTATTTTTTGCTGTTGTTTATATATCAATTTTTATTTTACCAGTTTCCTGTGATATTATTATTATATTATATTATAATATAATATAAGTGATATTATATTATTATTATATTTAAATAAAATAAATTCAAAACGAAGGAAACACACAGAAAGACACAGACATAACTCACATCGATATTTCTACCATCGTCGTCATCAGGAGTTATGAAGAGCGAAGAGTCCCGCTCTTCAAGGCAGGGCAATGAGAGCAGCGACTGATTGTGTATTATTATATTTATCTATTTCAATATTCCAGTGTAAAGATATGAAATAAAAATTAATCACTAAATAGCCATGATCTTTCAACTAAATAAGTGGTCTTCGTCAGAGACTCATTCGTAACGAAACGAGTGATGCATTATATCTGGTATTGAGAAAGGAGCGAGGCGGAGATGAATTTTGAAAGACTTAAACTACAGGGAAGGAAACACAAGGCTGAGAGAGCAAGTCCGAGTAAATAAAGAGTTCAGAAAGAAATAATTAACAAATTATTTGCTAGCTGTCAACCCTTGTAAAGCCCTCATCAACACTGAGTCTAACTTGAATAAACCATTACTAATGTTTTAAGCTCAATTCAGTATTGAAGAGTACAACAGCTTTGTCTGCAAGGGTTGATAGCTAGCAGATAATTTGTTACTTATTTCTTCCACAATTCTTTGTTTACCGAGACTTGACCTAACATCCCTTTGTATCCTTTCCTGCACTTGAGACCCTTTAATATATAACTCTTGTTTCTCTCCCTAACCAATACCAAATGTTTTACACATCACTTCTTTTAGTACCAGTGGGATTGCTAACACCAGTTGTTTTTGTTGAAAGATCGTAAATATTTCTCTAATATTCTTACATGTATTTGAAATCAAAACCAATGTAACGTAAAGACAGCCAGAGACATAACTCACTATCCTGAACCCCATTCTGCCTCTCTACAGAAGACTTCATCTCCTGATGACAACGATTGTTGAAATATAATAGTCAGTTATGCTTGCGTCTTTCTTTGTGTTGCTTTTGTTATAATTTTAATTAATTTGATTATATATATATAATTAAAATAAACTGTGACACATAGCCAGAAACATAACAAAGGCTCACTCTTCAATATTTCGACCGTTATGGCGGCTATGTGTCACAGTTTATTTTAAGTGTAAAATCTGTCACTACCGGAACCGTCACTCTTCTATTTCGACTTATGGCGGCTATGTGTCACAGTTTATTAAGTGTATATCTGTCTAACCGTTTATTCGTATATATATATATATATATATATATATATATATAAATTCATAATTTTAGAAAACCATAAATGTTTTGCTTCTCTAAAACTTCGGCAATTTTTATTTTTAGGTGAATAATATGAATGAAATCGTAAGGAACTGAATGAGTTGGCATGTTGTTATCATGGGATAACATATTATATACAACAAAATATAAACCGCAGTAAAAATGTCAGGAATGATATAAGATTCTTTAAAAGTAAATTCTTATTTCACCTTTTTAATGTGAAATTTCGTTATATATATTCGTATGTGCACATATACGTAACAATCTGAGGAACTAAATTTACTGAAAGAAAAATACATCACAAGATATCACACATGCTGATATCACTCGGAATATCAGTCGGAATATCAGTTGGAGTGATATTTGCTCCAAAGACAATCGAGTCACATATTTCTACCTGATTGCTAATGATGGCGCAGTCTAATCGTACTAGTAAATTTGTTTGACTTATGATATGTTCTGTTTCTGTAGATTTAGTTTATATATACAAATGGATTTAAGATATTTACATTAAAGCGCATTAAAGTAACTGTGACAACTTAGTGTTGTCGTGTGACTTTGACAAGTTGGGTTCTTTGCTTAAATATTTTAGTCCCTCTTCTAAATTTCTCACTTATGACTGAATCTTGGATTTTTTTATTTCACAGCTTATTAAGGAACTTTAATGAAAATGAAGTGGTTGCTCACACATACATATGTGCTGTATACTCACTTCCTTACATTGTGAATCTGTTCATATTTTTTTTCTCATATATGCAAATCTATAAAATCAAACTGAAAAAAGACACACAGGTAGAGACAAGATAAATTCTAATTTAATCTTTTGACTTAAGTGTTATTTAAAGATTGTTTTCATTGAAGTAATTTAACACAAAGATTAAATTTTGTTTTCTTTCCCAATTGTTAATATCTACTCCTGAGCAAGACAGATCTTAAAATATTGAACTTAGTCTTTGTAAGTCATTTTTTTTTCATTTAAATATGCAAGATTATTATATGATGATAATAATAAATATCCACGAAATACATTATATTACTGCTTGTTAATATAAATATAATTTTTATAATAACATACATAGCCACTTTTCAATAAAGTGCATGTAGAATATTAGAAGCTAGAGGTAAATATTGTTTGTGCTACTAAAACCACTTTGTGATAGTGAAATGCAAATGCGATGCTTTTTCTTCTTGCCTTGTTAGGAGACCCAAGATAATCTCACTCAACATCTAATAACTAAATCATTTGCAATTTCCCTTCTCCTAATAGAGGTCAACAACGCAACGGAAAAATATTATTGAACCAAATTCATTTCATAACAGGCAACTATATTAGCTGATTAGGTTATCAAGTCATTAAAATGTTGTTTTAAAACATTATGTTCTTTGTTTTTTTTTAAACAAATGTATATGCATATTTTTCAAAATATAGCTTATAAAAAGTTGTTTTTCTAAGGTTTGATGGAAAAATGAACTAATCAGTACATAGAACCAGCATTAAACACTAAACACACAGTATTAATTACATATTTAGATCAAAATAAAAACTTTTTAATGCACATCTGAATGAGTACTTATTAAATATAATATATGTTATCAAACTACATGAAGTATGCAATTCTATTTTATAATATTTAAAATGAGAATGTGGTATTTTCTTTTATTGAATAAGAAAATGAATTACTATTATTTATTCTACTGACACTAATAAAAGTAAACATTTTAAATTCAAAAAGGTACAAAAAATGAATTTATCGGCATTCTACTGCTATAAAAAAAAACAGCGTAAAGTAGAAAGAATCTGAGAAACAATCTAAAATTAATGACAGGAAAAAGTAATCTCCTCTCTTGGGGTCATATCATTCGAAATAAAAGTTTGTTGAAAGATGATTACAATATTTAAAAAAAAACGGTTTTAAGGTATTCGTTTGTTTCTCTCTAATGACAATTTTTTTTTGTTTTTGCGTTTTATGTTGTTAAAGTGTGGAAATGGAATTCATTATTAATTGTTATAGATTTTACTTATAATGAAACGAATTTTCTATATTTTGTTGTAGTAAGAGAGTAGATGGAAGAACTCCCATGATATCTAAAAATATTTTTTTTTTACATGGGATAAGGTTGGAGTAAGATTTTAGACATCATTTTTCATCCCTTACGATTTTTCCCAAATTATCAAATATGGTGTATCACAATTATGTTTTTTTTTTAAAAAATGCAATGTATCTTAAGAAAAATTTTGAATCCAGCTTTGGGTTGTTTGTTCAACCCAACTTTCATTTGCGAGATATTCTATTATAAGGAAACTTCTAGACTACCTGCTCATAACGTCTTATTATGATGACCATTTTGGAGTACCTTATATTACTTACGATAGCAAAAATATATTTATGCAATGACAAACTGATATAACTTTATTAAATCATTAGTAGAGGTGATAAAGCATTCTACAAAAATGTATTCACAAAACTTACATACTTTTTTGAATATTTACTGATCGAACGTAGAAATTTATAATGAAGGAAATTAATAAGTAGGTCTAAGCATCCCTGTGATCAAAATACTTCAATAGCTCATAGATGGTTCACGGTGATTAATTGTTTGTGTTTTGTTCACTACTTTAAAAATTTCAGAATTCATAGTTCGTTCTGACCCAGACTCGTTTGTATGAGATGTAAATGACCATGTTTTCTTTTGGGTAAAATATAATAAAGGTGACAATTTGAGTTAGAATAAAAAAAAAATATTTTTATCATGAAAACCCAAACAATACATGTTTTGGTCTGAGGACGATAATACTACCTGAGGGAATTAGATTTTACGCATGGCTCAGTAAGATGACGAGGTTCTTATAACGGATTTGTTGCAGGTGATCAACTTCGATTCTCCTCGGGGTGGAGTGAGCCTGGTCACCGAGAAAGGTCAAACCACTACGAGCCGTCTTCTGATTCAGAAGGCTGTTGCCACTGACTCTGGTCTCTACACTTGCGACCCTTCTGGTGCCAACTCTGCTACTATCAGAGTTCACATTCTCAATGGTGAGCCTTACATTTTACCGTTATTCCTATGCAAAACTGTCATTATAACTGAATGTTAACTTGAACTACAAAAATAAAATATCTTTACCTAAGGATATATGACAGAGATATGTAACAAAACAAAAATATTTAATACATGGTAATTGTAGATAAGCCTACTCAAAAACAAAGCATTTAACACAAAGAAAATTTCACTCATACTGTATTTTCTATTTGCTGTATCTACAACAAAACTATAACTTTTGTAACATAACTAATAACAAATAATGAAGTGAAATATGTCCGGTCAAATAGATATTCGCTTGAAAATGGCAGCGGGAATGGGTTATAGTATAGGAAGTAATGGTTGAAAAATGAACGTGCTTCCAATGCAAAATGAGAAGGTCAGAAAAAGAAATCATGCTTACAATTCAGAAAACCAAACTGTCAAAATAGTTTAAACTATTAATTCTACAATGGAAATTGAATAGAGAAAACTAGATTTTTTTTTTAAACTTGTATGATAATTGAAGACATTGTGCGTGATATTTTTTTTTATTTTTGTCTTTAAAATTAATAATAACTTAACTTGGTTAATGTTTCAACGTTCCAAATAGCCATTTCTGTTTCTGCTATTAATGTCCTCTTCCTATAGCAGCTCTTATCGTATAAACATAAATAGAAGTGTTTAATGACTGGGGTGTTAGTTTTGGCTCATAAATCTGTCGATTTGCTTGGATAATAACTAATACATAAATTCAGTGACAGTGTGAATCAACTATGGAACAGGGGGAACACGTGTCTCATTTAGAAGCAACTATGGCCATCTTGAAATTTCAGAGAGCTTCTTTCTAGGAGTAGGGGTATGGTAGCCAAATTGGTTGCTGTTTGCACTGGACATTGGCTAATAGAAAAGCATGCCACCAGATTGGGTCTGCAAAAGTGATATTTGCAGAACTTGCCAAAGTGAGGAAGAGAAAGAGTCAGTTTCTCACTTTCTTTGTCACTGCCCTGGTCTGGCTCTAAGTAGGAAGGCAACATTAGGAGAATATTTCTTTGACAATCTTGAAAACTTTTCCACTGATATCAGGGATTTAATTAAATTCATTGTTCTTTCGAGATGGTTCGAGTAACCGGTGACGGGAGGGAATAGCTCTGTTTCTTTTGTGGTATCAGAAGTTGCCGACCTGTAGCCTATAGTATGTGTGTTCTCTCTTGGGACGGCCACTGCAACCTAATCTAACCTAATACATAAATAACTAAAAAACTACAACTTTTAAGTGATTGTTTAAGTTTAGCCTAAATATACTTTATAATAACATATATAGTATAATTTTCAATCATTTTAATTGAGTTTTATTTTATCAAGTTTGTTTTACATTTATTTGATAAGGTTGATTTCACAAGAATATTACAAAAATAGAAACTTGTTTACCAGTGTTATTACAAGAAAATTAAGTGTATATGAAAACTACCAATATCAATCTAAATATGTCTCTTTTTTTGGATTATTAATCAAGTTTTTCAATTTACCATATGTAGTCATTCTTCCATTTCCATTGATTTTACACATACTAGCAGGTTTCATTGACCTTATACACAGTGGGCGCCGCTTCATGTAATCAGAGATAATGTTATCAATCAGTTAACATTATCGGATTTCCTGATCCCAGCCCCAACATACAATGCGCATAACAAACATATCGCTTATTCTGGTCAGAACATCGGTTATTGTTATCAATTTTTTTCACAACCTTGGGACTTTTTTCATTGAGTTCAGCTGCAGCGTAAATGTCCAGTGAGAAATTGTTCCAAGAATCCAGATTGTATCTCTGGCAAAGCAAGAGATAAGATTTCAACACTCGTCTTCACTTTACTGCTTTTTTAACTGTCGCCCAAATCACTCAGTTTTAGTTACTGTACCAGATTACCAGTTGTAAACAAGCTATCTGACGCATAAATCAAAGACCTCATGACAGTGACTTTTTTAGTTTCATTGATTTTTTTCCTTCAAGATAAAAAACGCAGAGATTTAACAGAAAAGAAAACGTTGTAATTTTAGAGGGCTATGATGAGCTGCCTAAGATGGGGTAACATGATGTTCCCTGCAAATATCCCACCCCGCTTCTATCCTAAATTTAAAAAAAACACACAAGACTCGAGATGGATACCGAAGTTATCAAAAATTTGTTGTGCAAAAAAAGAGGGACTGGAAAAGACACTGAAGTCGAATTAGCTTTGAAAATGTGGTTTACAAATGCCCTAGAAGATGACTCGGAAGCTTTTTTCGAAAGAGACAATTCAAAACTGTTTTCCTGTACCACTACAACCGCAACACTAGAGGACAGTGTCACTGAAGAAACAAGTGCAAGAAAAAGTGGGAAACTCTTCGCGTGTTACGGTTTGGAGTGCAAAATAGATCTCAATTTGAACTTCATTATGAGTACAATTTTTTTTATACATGATTTGCTTTAAAAAGACGTGAAGCAGACAAAGCTGGACGATTTCCTAAATAAATAACTTATTGCATTGCTTATAGCTTACATAGTATAACTATGACTTATAGTTTTACTATTTATTACATATTTCATTTATTTGATTTTTTTTGCTAAACTAATGAAGGGAAAAAGGGCAATTTCCATTTATTTGGTTAACTTTATCAATCGTTTATTGTTATCACTTTTGACGTTTACAAAAGTGATTACATTAAGTGCTGTCCACTGTATTTCAATTCATGAATTTGTTATTTAATAAGTAGTTACCATCATATAATTGTGATTGCATACAAACCTGAATGAAAGCACTGTATTCATAACGTGTTCAAAATGCGTTGTTTTGATCTTCATAATGAAACAACTCTATTTTGTTAATAGAGGATTATTTCAAATTTACAATAATGAGTAAACAGCACACAATGTCTGTCTGCACAACAAGAGAATAAGTTAATCGCAAATTAGAATTTCCTCTAATTATTTAGTAAATATATTGGTTTTGTTTTTACTTAGTTAATTTAGCCCTCATTTAGGCTTCCTCCTGAATTGTTATATTATTTCAATTGGAAAGCGTTAATATAATCTATGGTTATCATATAAATTGCATTCACTATTTGACATTTCAAGTGTCTGCTCATCTGGAACTCGTCCGCCAATGTTACAACTCAATTTAATTAATCCATCAGAGTGATATTGTGATAGTAAATAATTGGATGGTGGGCAGGACAAGTGAATAGCGTCCAAATGGACTAATCTAGTTAATACCCGATCGCAAATCCAGTCCTCTCTATTTTCCCTAGTCCTTGATAAATTCAACTTAATATTTTTCTTATTCAATTAAATTGTGTTTAACATGTATTTAACAAAGATTTATAGTTTACATAACATAAATTAAAACTAAATGAATGTTTTTTTTTTAATACAAATAAATGGAATAAATATTTGACCTTATTTTTGAAACAAAAACAATTTTATAAAATATTCTTGAATATTTAACTTTTCCAGTTGTTATTAAAATAAGTTAGTTTATCTTCTTTATTGAATTTATAATTAACTACATATTTCATGTATCTCTTGATTTCATGTATCTCTACCTAGTTGTAAAAGTAAAACAAATTTCATAAAAATAAAAACTTAATTAAGGAATAATACAATTCGAACGCTTGCTGTAGTTTTTCAGGTTCTTTTACAATAGAATAAATAGTAAAAAATTAATGAGGAAAATTATAAATTGATAAATGAAAGGTTAAGGAGATATCTATAGTAGAACATTGCATGTCTTATTTATAATTCTTAACCTATTTATAGCCTTTAGAATGAAGTATATATTCTTGCTAATCTCACGTATGTGAAATGCAAAAGAAATTATGAATCATTGAAATAGAGCAAAATAGAATAGAAATATACGGTAGAAGTATACATACATTAGCAAATGTAAACTAAAGAAGATATTTATCCACGAGGTGAGTAAGTCAGTTATTGTTACTGTTTTAGAAGTGTTTTTTTGTTCTTAAGTTGTTTACAACTTTTTAACATGTAATCACAACGCAAGAAACTTGGAAATATTAGTCTTTACAAAACTAACAAACAGTGGGATTCAACTAAACAACAACAATGATTGTTTAGAAAGATATAGAGATTTCATCAACAAAGCACTCATGACAGAATATATTGAAATCAAAGCTACTTAAGTTAACAAAATATGAATACCACTTTCGTAACTTTGTTCACGGCCAAGTTGGTGTATGATTTCACAGCTATTAACTTTTTTCTCTCCCCTATCCATTTAGTTGACAGGTGATGTGTTCATAAATTTTTTTCTGCAATAACTTACAAATCAGTGAATATGATTCTGTCACGGTCTATCTATAAACATGTCCATAATTTTCGCTCTTCTATAGTATTGCCAATCTAATAAACTTACTCATTATTTCCTTCCTTTAAAAATGTAATTAGAATAAAAAAAATCCAAAAAAAATTTAAATTTCCTTGAATATTGATTAATTGACATTAGAGTGGTAACCTAACAAAAATTTATTCTTCTATTCTTTACATTAAAAGCAGTTATTAACGTGTTAGAGAGGTAACATATAATAGTTTATGAACTGGAATTTAAAAAGAAATCAATTTCAATTGATAGAATGTTATAGATGAAATGATGTGACAAATGTTGACAATTTTGTAAGATAGTAAAATCATGAGATCAGAGTGAATTTGTAAAGAAATACATATAAGAAGTATATAAGCGAATCGGAAAGAAGTATATGTAAGTGGTATGTGAGTGAATCGGTAAGAAGTATATGTAAGAAGTATATGAGTGAATCGGAAAGAAGTATATGTAAGAGGTATATGAGTGAATCGGAAAGAAGTATATGTAAGAAGTATATGAGTGAATCGGAAAGAAGTATATGTAAGAGGTATGTGAGTGAATCGGAAAGAAGTATATGTAAGAAGTATATGAGTGAATCGGAAAGAAGTATATGTAAGAGGTATGTGAGTGAATCGGAAAGAAGTATATATAAGAAGTATATGAGTGAATCGGAAAGAAGTATATGTAAGAGGTATGTGAGTGAATCGGAAAGAAGTATATGTAAGAAGTATATGAGTGAATCGGAAAGAAGTATATGTAAGAGGTATATGAGTGAATCGGAAAGAAGTATATGTAAGAAGTATATGAGTGAATCGGAAAGAAGTATATGTAAGAGGTATGTGAGTGAATCGGAAAGAAGTATATGTAAGAAGTATATGAGTGAATCGGAAAGAAGTATATGTAAGAAGTATATGAGTGAATCGGAAAGAAGTATATGTAACAGATGTATGAATGAATCGTAAAGATGTATATGTAAGAGGTATATGAATGAATCGTAAAGAAGTATATGAGTAAATCGGAAAGAAGTATATGTAAGAGGTATGTGAGTGAATCGGAAAGAAGTATATATAAGAAGTATATGAGTGAATCGGAAAGAAGTATATGTAAGAGGTATGTGAGTGAATCGGAAAGAAGTATATGTAAGAAGTATATGAGTGAATCGGAAAGAAGTATATGTAAGAGGTATATGAGTGAATCGGAAAGAAGTATATGTAAGAAGTATATGAGTAAATTGGAAAGAAGTATATGTAAGAAGTATATGAGTAAATCGGAAAGAAGTATATTGTATGTAAGAAGTATATGAGTGAATCGGAAAGAAGTATATGTAAGAAGTATATGAGTGAATCGAACAGAAGTATATGTCAGAAGTATATGAGTGAATCGGAAAAAAGTATATGTAAGAAGTATATGAGTGAATCGGAAAGAAGTATATGTAACAGATGTATGAATGAATCGTAAAGATGTATATGTATGAGGTATATGAATGAATCGTAAAGAAGTATATGAGTAAATCGGAAAGATGTATATGTAAGAGGTATATGAGTAAATCGTAAAGAAGTCTATGAGTGAATCAGAAAAAAGTATATGTAAGAAGTATATGAGTGAATGGGAAAGAAGTATGCACGTGCTATAAGAAAAAATGAGAGAAATGAAGAAGGGGATAAGGAAATGTGGAAAGTAGTTAATTATAAAAGATTATAAAATCTTTTATAAAAGATTACTGACAAAAAGAGGGTGAGGCAGTGTTAATGACAAATTTGGCAAGATTCGTCTTTTCAACAGCTACATACACATCCATCAAATTCTTTCAATCTTTCGTCTAAAAGTATCTCTTAGAAATATGTTTCTGTCCACTCTGTATACTTCAAATCCTTTTAACAGCTTACTTGTATGCCTGATTAGGATGTACCATAAGAAAATGGTTTCTCTTTATATAATCAATTTCTTACCACATTTAATAATAATAAATAATAATATCTATACTGTTATAATAAGAATACTCGATTTTGATTTGTAAGGGATACGACCAAAACAGTGGTTCTAAAGACCATATTGCTTATGATAATACCCGACCGCGTTTAAATGAACGAGCATGAGCAGACCACCTGTTGCCAGAAAATACTGTATTCAACTCTGATTCTGATAATGTGGGTGAGGTTGAATTTATGAGACTCATAAAGATTGCACTATTTTGTAAAGATCTTTAGTCATTACAGGAAGTTACTTCTGTATCATCACACAAATAACTTTTGCAATTGGATTATGGTTTAAAAGTCATTTCAGCAATATTTATAAATTAATCATTACAGCATTTAATATTCATACTTGAAACAGATTTAAAGCTTTAGTGGAGCTCGATAATCTGATTTTAACTTAGCTGTGGAAACAATATTAAATATTAAATTGTGCTCTGAAACTTCCGTAATACCACTAAAAAGTAAATGAAAATATATAAAAATAAATATTTGACTGAACACGGATTAAAATAAAACTATTAGCACAATCTGTATTTCATCCTACAGTTTATCTTCTCTTCTAATTTCATTTAGGTGGCAAACTGTTGTTCAAATATTAATAACAGAATGTATTTTTCTTCTGTGTAATATTAATCCTATGAAGTTCTTTGTTATATTTTAAATTTTTTATTTGTATATAGCGATATTACATAGAAAAACTCATATAAATCATTTATTGACTTTGATTATGGACGTCATCAAGAGAAAAATTGACACTGTCAGGCAAAGACTGACAAGCGGAAGTTTCCAAATACAAATAGTAGTGCGATCACAAGTAAGGATAGAAGAAATGAGTGGCAAGAGAGGGAAAAAATAAAATAAAAAATAAATGAACACCAACAAAGCACAAATATCCAGACAATGGACGAGAATGAAAATTGGAAAATCATTTTAATAAATTAGATATATATTTTTTTGCATTTATTTTGTTTGTTTTCATTATTTTTTTGGTGTTATATCACTAGATTCAATTTAATATTTATTTATTTGATTTTTGTATTTGGTTAATTTTTAAACTTTTCCCATCATCTTTCTCTTTCCTACTCTAGTCCATGGTAACTAAATACTCGTTGGGTGCATTAAGACTACTGAGTGTGGCCTTGGTTTACCGCTGAAGCTATGAACTTCTCGTTTTTAAGGCAGTTGTCGAAGTAATTAAGCGATTTTTGTAGATATATATGTGTACATATATTTATCCCTTTTAGATATAAAAAGAAACGCTTTACTTATATTTTGTTAACATGTTTGTTTCAACACACAATAAAAGTTAAACTTCTAAAAACTATTTCAGACTTGAATTTTAATCATTACTTGAATTATTTTACACTTCATTATTCGGCAAACCAATCAGACCTTTTAAGATAGCAGGATACAAGTTGGATATCTTTTCTTTAAACACGATAGAATTGTGAGTTTCTGAAGTACAGTCAATATAGATTTTTATGACTGAAATGTTTACCAATTAAAGAACAATACACACTTTTAATGGTAAAATAAAACTGAAAATGAGAAGTCTATCAGTGGCTGTTGAAAAAAACGATGTTAACCTAGTCCGCACTATTGCGAGCCCGATTCATGCAGAAGAGCCCAGTCTTGTAATGGACTCAGTAGGTGTCCAACAATACATAACAATCGGATTCGTTTCTTTAACTGATGAAATAAAATCAAAAATTAAATATTTTTTAACTAACGGTCTGTTGCATTTATATGAAAATTATTTTTTACTTTCATCTAAAAGAAACTTTATTATTAATAAACGTAAATTATGAATGAAAACTTTCTTTTTAATGTAATGCTATATTTTTTTTTCAACAATTTTTGAATATTATGAAATGTTAAATTATGAAAGAATAGAAAAAGAGATTACGCCTTAATATTTATAATTCAGTTCTCAAAGAGTTCATATTTAGATGGATGGCTTGCCTCCTATCTTGGGAATTTATTTAGCTGGAAAGCTTTATCTTGTATACACTGCAGATAAAAAAAAAAGATAAGTCAATTTTAAGTACCCTGCCTTGGAATCTTACACAAGGGAGCTCCAGTTTTATGATGGAAATAGGAACAAGACACTGGCATCAAATATTGCTCTCAATTCTCATTTCATGTTCATGTTTCAACACATTAAATATTAAATTTTTGAGTATATTTTTAACAATGTAATGCGATTTCTTTTTAAAGAAATCACGAGTCCATTTCTGTTTTAGTACATTAATAAGCAAGCATTTGACAACAAATAATCATTTTTACGTGAAAAAGTGTACATATGACAAAGAATAACTGTGAAGTAGTTAAGGTTAGGTTGCAGTGACAGTCTCACGTCAGTACAGACAAAGGCTCAAGATTGATCCTTTGTCTCACGTCAGTACAGACAAAGGCTCAAGATTGATCCTTTGGATACATCACATGGAGCATTCTACTTTGGGAGTCCTAAACTCTCCCTAATTCAACTGTATTTAGAGAAGAGATTAGTTAGAATTAGAGTAGTGCCTGACATCGTACAGGCTCGGAACCGACGGCTTACCATCCGCTCTTAGGGACTGTCACCTCATGCGTGAATAAATTCAGGGCCAGAGAGAGTATTACCTTTGACATCCATTTCAACTAAAACATATCTGTGTATTTTGTTCAAAAAAGTAAGATTAACAAATTGTTACTTTTAATTTGATAAATTCTAATTGGCAAGATTCCATTAAACTAATTAAATTAATTATCTTTTCTTTTTTTTCTCAATAATAATGTTATATTATTGTTACGTGATTTTCTTCTCTAAATATCCTTCTTTCCTTTCTTCTACTCTTCCATGGTTTTTTCAGTCTCCTTTTTTCTTTCATAGGGTCCTATTTAGTCTTATTTTTCTCGTTGGTCTACACTCAACTCAAAATTTTCCACTTGATTTTCGTTTCATTAATATATAACTCCTTCTCATGACATCCTCTTTATGACTGAAATACTGAAAAGGAATTTAATCGGTGTTATTTTCATTTCTGTTAGCCTGATAGCCAGCCATCAGACAGGCTGGGTCTGATAGCCTGATATACGTATAAGTCTGGGTTATAGCTTGATTTTTGTAATAAATGATTAATTATAAATTTCAAATTATTTATTTTTCATCATTCTGAGATAAAGATAAACAAACAAAAACCTCTACACAAATGAAGTTTTATTCAACAACAACAACGCTTTTCGAACACTTTGTGTTCATCATCGCGTCATCATCATTTTGTGTTCGAAATGCGTTGTTTTTGTTGAATAAAACTTCATTTGTGTGGAAACTTTTGTTTTGTTTCTCTATTTATTTCAGAATGAGTAAATACCACACAATTACAGATTGCACAACTAATGATTATTATTTCCTCTCTTGTCTGTTTAAAATGCTTCACAGTACGAATTTTTATAGAATAATTGTTGAACCATTCATTCTTTGTTCTTCTACTCAATTTTTATCCTTTGTTCGCATACTGCTTCATTATTACAGGAATCAGACGGCCCAAAATTCCAACAAAAATAACAACTAGCAAAAAGGATAGTGGATGTTTATAGTGTCAAAATAAATATTTGAATACAAATCTATAAACATGACTGTGTCACCCAAAATAATTCTTATACGGGAATAGTTGCGACCTCCTTGTTAAGAAGATTTACGATGCATTTAGCTACCGGAGCAACAGAGGACAAAAACGAACAAGAGAAATGCTGTCAAATGGTACAAAAGTCTTAAAGAAATTGACTGACAGTCATTGACTGCAGATGAAGAGAAAGTACAGGCGAAATAGAAACAGCCGCTGGTAAACTATGAAATACACAACAGTGAAGGAACCCTTCTGTATTTTAGTTTAAATTCAGCAACGAAGTCACCAGTGAATATGAAAAGACCAGAATATTTCATTTTATTTTTTCATTCATTTTATTTGTAACACTAATAACGTATAAGTCTATCTTTCTTCTAAACACGTTCAAATATTCAAAAACGTTAAAAGAAGTTGAACTGTTATACTAAGCCTGGAGATAATTCCTGATGATTTAAACATGTCCCAATAGACATCACACTAAAGAGTAATATACAATTCAAAATATAATGAAGTAGAAAGTCGTTACCGAAACTAATATTTATTTGTTCAACAACGACAATATGTTTTATTTTTACATATTTTTTTTATTCTCAGACAGGCAATTAATCAACCTTAAACAAGTAAGTAATTAATCTCTGTAATTTTAAAATTATCACGACATTTTGTAGTTAAAACGAAGATTATAATCATTACATTTATTTAAAGCATTTAATTTGAAATTATCATTGATCAAGATATGTAAGAAATGTTGTTTATTGTTTGAAGGCAATGGGCACGCACTCTTTCTTTGAATTGAAAAACTAATTAATTCTGTATCCACAAAATGTCTGTGATATATATCACTGTAATTATAGAGAAGTGATATGTTAAACTTTTAATATTGCTCAACTTGTAGGAATATTTCTTAGTACAACATTTATAATTCTTTTTATTTTTTTAGGAATGCTATAAGGGAAATTATATTTATTTATATAAAATGCACTTCTACATAATTAATTATTTATTTTTTTAAAATATTTGGTTGAATTATTCTAGGCTTTAACATTAAATAATAACATTAGTTTTATTGATAATTTTAGTTTAGTTAGATGCCAGTAAGGAAGTAACAGAAACTGTCCCCGAGGAACACAATTATATAGAGATACGAAGAGCAAGAACTAATAACTCACTTCAATATTTCGACATCTGATACCATGAGCAGTATTCGGGTAGTTGGTTCTGTCCCACTTTGGGTCATAAGAAATACATAACAAAAAAATTCACTTCCAATTATTGATTACTTACAGGTTTTTCATCGTCAGAAGAACATAGGAAAACATCGGAATTATACACTGTCTTTAACTGTCTCTTAGTTTTCAATAACCGTTTGAAATGAGTTTAGTAATTTTTTGTTATGTATCCTGCATTAACTACCTGATTTTAATAATTCAGTTAGATTAAGTCTTCAATTTATGTTCTTCAAAGGGTTATACTTTGACCCTTTGGACACTAAACATCACCTTACTGAAGTAGATGTAACCTGACGGTGTTCAAAACGAGTCGACGTTTGATAAAATCTTTTGTGTGGAGACTTAGTGTTTCCTTACCTATTCTAATTTTTTAGGGTATACTATAGGCGAACAGCAAATAGTAAACAGACACTTTCAGTTTCTAATTTTCGGTCTAACTGCCATCAGGAGAGAAGAGATATGGGATAAGCACACTTGCAAAGCAACGATTTGAGACTCAAAGAGTCAATCAATCAATTTGTAAATCGAATTCATTATTGAAAGCCCTGGCTTTCTGTTCTTTGTCGCCTCTTAGTCCTCACCTATGTTCTGAATTTCACAAGTCTGTTTGAGTCGCCTCCTTATCCCATCTAAGTCTAATGATTTCCTGATGACCCTTCTGATATCATTATCACGTATGAAAATTTTATTTATTCCCTCGCAATTCTAATTATTTATCTCGCTTTCAAAATAATTTACAAACTTGCCAAGTATTTCCTTGGATTTTTTGTATCTTAGCAACCATTTCTTCAAGTGCTTAATTAGATTTGGCCCATACGTGCTCGTATGATCTTGTTCAACGCAAATTCCGTCCATGCATAAGCCGAAACACTGTCAAATTATGATAAAACCATAAACAATTTTATTTTCGTAAAATCACGATAGTTTCCTTGTTTTTCTATTTCTGAATACTGTTATACAGATGTGGTCAATCTGATAGTCGTTTGTTTACTTTAATTATGAAATATTGATGCTTGCTTATTAATTTTCTAGATATATAACTTCCAATAGTTTAGCTGTTTATCAGATTTTAGACGCATCTATAATGTGATTTTGGAAAACCTTCGTTCTTGATGACTGTTTTGTTTTAGACTCAAGCAGATAACTGCAATAAATAAACTGAACCAGACTCAACATAAATGAAATATGTGTGGAACTTATGTTTGAAATGTTTAATATGAATTGGAAATAAGTTAAGAACCAGATTTACCGAATATCCTTGAAGTTAAACTAAGCACAAATCTCTAGCGCGATAAATCTTACGAAAACTACAAAGTCAATATACAGCAATGCTTATAGTTTGCATCATCCTTTCACTAGAAATATTAATAAAGTTACGGTTTTGAGCTATTTACAATATCAAATTCCTTTGAATATCTGTCATTATTAAATCGCCTCAAGTACTAAGGTAATATCGTTTATTGAAATTTACTGAGCACATGGAACTATAATATTCAATAGTAGTTATTGCTGCACTAGAATATTATGATGTCATTGCATTATTTATTCTTTAAAAAAAACATATTCTTTGTATTTTAGTTGTAAGGGCCACACTATGGGAAAAATAGTTCCTGTAAGCACGTTTCCTTCTTCTCATCGATGCATTATTACCATCAATAATTTTTTTTTTAAATCGTCAGTTAGTTATAACTGAAAAATAATTTGGTTATAAATGTTTTTTTAAATTGTTTAAACAGATCCTCTAGTGGGTGATAACGTCAGCCGTTATCAGTTTGATCGATTCCCCTTTTGTTTCATCGGTGATTCTACAGATTCTACATTGGGAGTCCTAAATTTTTCCTAACTCAATTAAATTTTGAGTAGGGATCTTTAACGAGAACCTGACATCGCACTGGCTCAGGACCGATGGCTTAACGTCCTCTCCGAGAGAAGATGTACTCAGATTAATTCACCTCCCGCCTGAATAAATCAAGGGCCAGGTGGGGATCGAACCTCAGACTACCAGCCCACAGGCGAGTACCTTAATCATTGAGCTAACCTCGCTCCTTATAAATGCTTTTGGAAGTATTAATTTATATACTGATGCATAAACGATCACACTTGTAGGCACAATCCCTTATCAGTATATAATTTTCTGGTAAAAAACTTGAACATAAAGTACTAAAAGATATTTAATATACTAGTTTGAATAACAAAGTATTAATTTATTTCATACATTGTTTTTATCATCTTATGTCTAATACTGCCTATAATAGAGGTATAATCCTACTGCCTGTCGAAAACATGAGGTCAACAATATGAAATGCGTATTAATGATAGACTAAATGAGAGAGAATTTCGAAAAAAAAACAAGAGTAGATGCCATGTGCTGTTATTGGACTTTATTTTGTCTGCTTTGGTGCCATTTGTAATTGAAGCCAGTTTTCTCCGAGTTGAACTGAACATCCCATTATCCTTCTCATCTTTATTATAGGTGTTTTATTGTTTGTTATAGCATAATAAAACTTCAAGTTAAATCTCCTACGTCGGGAATCTATATTATCAAACATGAGGGAAATCTACTATTAAAAGTTTGTTTCAGATGGCTGAAGTTATTAGTACTTTTCGGTAAAAACGAGGTATTAGCAAAGAGTTGCAAATAGAAATATTAATCTTGTTTGAGAGCAAATGATTTTATTTTATTTACCAAACATTAGTGGCTTGTTAGTTACAAAATGTTAAAATAAATCACTTTGTAATTCAATAAAGAATAATAGTTGCTTTCTGAATTAATTATAATTTAAAATGATGTTTCTCTTACCTGTAACATTTCAAAACAATGTATAATAGGATGTTGGTGTCATTGTCATCAACATGCAATTGTCAGATTCTTTGTTTTAACAAAGGTTAAAATTAAAAAAAAACCAGGTCACTTCACAGACTTCAGTCTAAACATGTATATTCTCAATGTTGAAGACAAACCCAAACAACTTGACATCTAATTTAAACAAACTGATAAATGACTTTAGCTACATGTATTGTCTTATTAACATGTGTTTAAAACTTAAAATAGTTCATTTAGTTTGAAAATAAATTTGCTTTATTAAAAGTTTTTGCTTTCAAATAAGAATTATGATTTTTTTTAAATTAACTGTTTAAACATTTTATTTTTTAATTAATACATTATAAAAACTTTTAAGAAAACAAATTTTCAATATGGTTTGAAACGTTTTTGAACATACGGCACAATACTTGCTAAAAGATCACATACAAAGAACACCTTCGAAATAGATATAAATAAATGGTAGAGCATGTATCAAGTTTATGCTTAAACTATGACCAAAGGATGTTCCGCAAGAAATGAAGGACCTCATTTATATGGTTGTAATTAGAGCTACAATGTTACGGACCTTTAACCTGGTCCCTTGCAGCAAAAACTAACTAAAGAGCAATTTAGTTAATCCAACATAAGGGTGCTTATGGCTGGGTATATTGGTATACGAGTAATGAAAACTGTCAAAGATATCTTAGACTAAGTCACTAGAGCAATTGGCTACACTGCTAGTGACTAAAAGCAACGGAAAAATCACGTCCCATAGAAAACAATTTGTACTTCGATTTCCCCTGCTGTATCCTCTCCAGTTTCCATGGTCACTTTGTAGAGTAATAGTTTCCCCATAATTGAATGGCTAGCACTCACAAGATCAAACGCCTAGGATGCCACTCTACACTGATTGACAACACAGATTCAATCTGATATTTGCTCACCTCATGCGTATAGCAGAACAGTTACTGCAACAGTTGAGGTCCATTATCTGAAATTGGTGAAAACAACACACACCAATGCTCTAAAGGATACCTGGTTCATTTGATAGCCCGGTTCTTGTCTCTATGTATATAGATCTTCCACTGCACAAATTATGGATCAGTTATATTATCTGATCACAGAGTCCAAACAGCGTAGACATCCTAAAAAAAAAGCGTTCCAGTAATACCGCTGGCAATGAACATTTACTTTATTGCAATTTATTATATTAGCATTGTAGTTAATAAAAACACAATATAATATTATAAAAGTCCATTGTATCTCATTCATAAACCAAGTACAGCGAACTTTTATAATAATATATTTTCTAGCCTTTTGGTACTGAACAACTAATTTCCATGCATTTAAAAACAAAATAACTTAATCACAATAATTCAAAGTTTATTTGATGATTAGAAAACTGATATTTTTTTCATTTAGATTTGGAAATACCAAATTAATTACAGAGTTGTTTAGGTTAATTCTCTATCTAAACACACTTGCCATTGTTTCACGGTGTGACATGTGTTCAGTCAAGGCTCTGATTCTGTCATGTGGTTAATATTTTTGACATTATTACGTAAGATTCCAGGTTTCCGCTAAAATCGTTGTCCTGCTGTTCCTCAAAGGCTGACCATTGGTTCTGATTTCACTTCATGGGTAAAATTCTTCATGTGCTTCTTCATTGATGGGATATTTGTTAATGCTATCTGCACATTTGGATAATTGTGGTACATTAAATATAAAATTTCTGACATATAATGAAATCGGGAGTGATTAATAATTGGGTAGGTCAAGCTCAATTGACAAATTAACCACTCTTTCAGCCTGTGGAATAAATATTAAAAATGTGGCTGTTAGTAACAAACAATTATAATACACATTATATCATTTTTAACAGTTAACTTTTAAATCGTAAATTACATTTTAAAAAACTTAAACTATTCTGCACTATGTTAAACACATCACAAAATCAATAAAAAACGAATAAGGAAGTTTAAAAAACTTATAGATACCGAAACAATTTTAAACTTTGAAAAAAAAAAGCTTAAACATTTGAATAGCAAACTTCTAAAGTACTTTTATTTCTCTCTGCACTGGCAAAAATCCGACTTTTAGCAAAACAGCTGATGCAGAAGGAGGCAATGGGTCGTAAACCACCAATGGATCAAGTCTTCTACTCCTGACTGGCTTTTTCTTAAATAAAAGATCTTAACCAATCGACGTTAAATAAAATCGTATAAATTCTACAACCTTCTTCTTTGGCTCTCAAACAGTCTACAAACACTTTCAATAACACATTTATCCAAACTTTTTTTAAACACCTTATTAAATAGTTTTTGCTTTTTATAAAAGAATTGCCTTCAACAATTTCTCTGTATATCATTTTGTAAAGTTGAGAAAACAGAAAAAATTACTCGAAATTAGATATCATTTAAATCAATTAAGCGTAACATTATTATCAGTAGTGCCTTAGAAATTACTAGTGAATTAAAAAATAATGTATCGTATTATCCGCCGTGTAGTGACACACAGTGGCACACATTATCAGTTTTTAAACAGATAATCCCTGGAAGTGTTGATCTCTTTAGAGTCTTTAGACGAATGACAAAACTGGAAGAGCCATGTAACACATATATTGTTTAAGGTCACAAAGAAAATGACCTGCTCTAAGGGATTATATGGTGATATATGGAGTTATAACCAAAAGTCTAAATTTTTGTTTTACAAAATATTTCTTGTAATTTTTTGTAAATAAAATTTATATTTTTTAAAAAAATATACTTTTATACTTTTAAAAATTTAAAAAATAATTTATAAATAATTTTATTTATAATTTATAATTATTATTTATTAAATAATAATTAATTTATTTTTAAAATAATACTAAAAAACTTTTTAAAAAAATTATTTTTTGTTTTTGATTTATAAAAAATTTTTGTATCATATTTTCTTTTGTCAAAAAAAAATTCCTATATTAATAAAAAACTTAATAAATCACTATGAGGAACATTCCTAAGAATAATAGGACACAAAATACCTTCGATTACGTTCTGTTTCACCACTTTAAAAAATTTTCTAAATGTCATTCTCCCTTAAGTATTTTTATCAGGAATAAGAAAATTTGCAGTCATGGGATTAGTAAGAAGAGAAAATATTTCTATGGGATACAAATTTGTCATTAGTTTTATGGAACGAGAGATAAATAATTTGGTCAATATCTTATAAGATACAATGCACTTTATTTAGTATTTTACAGAGGATGAAGAAGTGATCACAAAAAATATCTCGGATTATAAACTTCATGGAAAAGTCTCTTGTGTATATCAACTGATATAATACTGCATATCATACCATATATATGATAGTATATTATACTATACTTGTGTTATATGTACTGACAGTTAATAAAATATTAATAAAAATTTTGGAAAAATGTTGACTCACATTAACTAGGTACATCATTAGAGTACCTGGAGAAAGGAGAATAGAGGAAAATGAGGAAGTCTATTGTGACAATGAAACGAGTGAAATCATTGAATGGATGATCTAAGAGTTGATTACACTTTCATGATGCTTATATTACTATACAACCATAACTCTAATGGTATCAACTAGCTTGATATTACGTTTGATAGTAGTAAAGTTCTATGTAGGTTACTCCAGATCATCAAAAATTGAATGGACATTTCTATTCAAGGCCTGAAAAATGAGATTTGGATAAAGAGACAGTATTTTTTTTGGTCTTCATTGGTTGTAATTCAAAAGTTGTAGGTATTTATAAAATTCCATCTCAGATAAGGTTGAATCAGGACAATTATGACGTATAAATGTTCCCTCGTTATAAATCATGGGCATTTATTCTGTACAAGGTGGACGTAGAACTTCTTTGTTGGCACCACTCCAAACTAAACTGAGCATCCATATGTCATAGTAGAACAAATTACTACCCAATAGACAAGGTCATTTACTGTTTTGAGAGTATTTCTGGATTTGCAAATAGAACACGGACTTCACATCAGTGATATTCCCAACGGTTCTTTGCCAACGTAGGTGCTGCTTGAATATAAATCTAAATGAATATGTGTTTTAGGAAGTCAAACATGTACAGTTTATTTATAATTGGTTCAATAATGACCCCGAGGTGATTTTATAGATTTTTTTATCTAGTAACATCTGTTAATAATTGAAGTGACGAAATGACATCCAGCAGAAAAACACTGGTTTTTTCTATTTAAATGGAAATGGTTTATTCAAATAAAAATTAACATCTAAACCATAGTATGAAATCAGAAAAAATACTACGATCTTTCAACCAAAACAAGCGGTCTTCGTAAAAGTTTTGACTCTGTCTTTTTTTCTGGTTTCTTACTGTGATTTAGACGTTAATTTTATTTTGCGTAACATGCCCTCCACAAAACCAAGTGAACAGCTCAACTGAAACATCAGATCACAGCTACAATCTTACTACAGTTGCCAGGTTTACATTGTGTTACACCATTCTTAATAAACTTGACCAGTCCACGTAGTTTTTAGTGTGTATTCATGTTAATTATGATGCCAAAATTATTCTGATAGAGATGGTAAAGTAGATCTAACTTTTGCTTTCTCATAAATTTCTTAATACCAGGGAAGATACAAGCGGAATGATCTTATTAATAGAAGTTTTGTAACATTATAACCTTTGCAGGCTTCCACGCTACTGGAAAGTATTGCAGTCAAAGTCAAGGTATGTAAGTGAACAACACTAAAACTTTGAGAGGAATTTGTTAATTGTTTTTTACCATGATAATTATGACCAGATGCATATCTTACTTAAGTGGATGCTACAACAGATTGATTTCAAGAGTGAAGAATGCGGCAGTAGAAGGGAGCGCATTATTCTTAACAGTCGATACAATCGAAAAGGGAAGGGTGGGTGTGGTTCAAAGAGGTTTCGTAGAACTCGTAAAATATTAGGGTATTATTGATTTCGTTTGAATTGTTGATTGTTCTCTCTGAAAGGTAAGGAAACTCATGATTGACTTGTGGACCACTGTCTACCGTTGTGAGACCTGACATACGGCTATCGCTATCGTCTGAAAGTGACGTTACCGAATTGCTAATAAGCCTTTGTGGTTGTTATAGATTATCTAAAGTTATAAACCAGATACAAAAGAAATAATGTTAATTTTTGTTCATGTAGTCTTTTTTTATATTCTGTTATGCATAGAATGTTGAACACACAATAAACGACATCTGTTTAGTTGGAGAAACGAGTACTGTAATGAACAATAAGAAATATATAGTACTTTTCTGTTAATATTAACATTCTTGAAGCCACATTTGATAACAATTAATATGAAACACGTATTATTACAATTGATACACATAATAACTTCTGTAGACTTATTCATTAATTTTCATTACAACCTCAAGTATCCTACCAAGTAATACATAAAAACCTTACACGTTTACTTATCGTAAAATTGAGTGTAGGCCCACTTAACAATTTTTTTTAAATTTAAATACAGAATTTTACTATCTAGGCTAGACAATGGATAAAAACCTAAACAGTTCTTGTTTAAACAAAAAATATTGTTCAAAACTGTAAACAATGCTACAATATTGTGTTCAAGAAATGTTGGTGTATGCATAATTGAACGCACACACTTCCATATATAAATTGAACTTTACATAAAACTTTAGTCAAAGAAACAAAAACAAACGAAAAAAAAGTAAATTTAAAAAAACTTGTAATGCATTAAGAAAACCCAGAAACATTGAAAGTCAATAGCCGTCAATCTAACGTGTTATATTACATGTTTTCTGAAAAATCACATACATGTACTACACAAAACAATCAAATCCAGAACAATAAATAAATTTAATATTCTCCATATTTCAGTTTAAACAATCTGATAGGGTAATTGGTCATAAAAATAAAGATTGCTTGATTGTAGATGTTCTTTGCTTTGATGTTGTTAGTTAGTTGAAGATTAATTCTATCTAGGCTGATGAAGAGAGTATGCTGCGATATTCTCTAGCTCACGTCAGACCTTTGAGCTTGTCTCCTGTCATCTGATGTTACCATATCTCACGTTCTATTATGCCGAGCTATTCATTCTCTCACGCTCTATGCAGTCCCTGCATACGTCAGTTAAACCATAACTGATCTAATCAAACATCGCCGAATAACATTTATTATTATTTAACATTTCAACATGTTTAAATAAATGCAATTGTAATATTTAATATTACATTGTATATATTTGTCGTAAGTTTTTATTATCTAAATACAAATATATGAGCCATCAATGTTAAATCTGAAAAATAGTTGTGCTTGGCAAGAACGCTTTACGAATTCATCTAGAAGGAAAACAAATCAGAGAGAACATATGAGTTAAGTAACATATGGAGATGACGTTACATGACCTATATGAGTTGGGTGGACAGATGAGGAGAAACAGGGAATTGGGGGATGAGTTAGGTAAAACATGTAGTAATAACAAAGTTAGGTTAATTAGACCGATTAAAGAGTTAAGGTCAGGTGTTAGCTATAGGCAGCGTGTTGGACTTTAGTATTGAAGGATACAGGTTTGAATCTTGGCGATTATCCTAAATTTTTCATGCGGGAGATAGGAAATCTTATTCACGCCTCAAAAAGGACGTAAAAATGTGCGACATCAAACACTCGCAAATGAACCCTAACCTAATAAATTTATGTGGTAAAAGTTACGATTCTCGATGATGTATCAGCCAAGTAATATAACTTACCCATTGTTAAAATTGGAGCGATATAATAGATATTTCACACTTTTTGTCCCCAAAACACCACAAGATGTGAAAAGTAATAAGTGTGGGCTCTGGAAACAACAACCTTTTAAGCAAAATTTGAAATTACAAATATAAACAATTAACATGTAACAGGGTAAATAGAACATTAAAAGTATGAATTTCTAAATGTAGTACAAATGTTGGAAAATTATAAATTGAAATACATGCAAATTTCTAGTACTGGTGGTGATAGTACAAACTGTTCTAAGAAATGCAAAGCACTGTGGATAAACTACCTTCGTTGGTGTCATAGGTGTTCTTTATGACCATATTCAAGTAATAGTTACTACTCTTCTAAAATGGAAGAATGAATTTTTGAATTGAAACAAAAGGAAACGTTTTGTGCAACTATTTGTTCGTGGCATTAGATTCTATATGGCATTACATATTTTCTCGACATCAGTAAAAGCCACTTAGTAACTGAATATAAAACTTCTAAACACTAAACCCTCTTTAACATCTCTATGACATTTGTTTATCTCTTTATTATAAAACACCAACAAACGGAGAAAAAAAGCATTTACTAAATGAAATTAAATTATTATTTTTCGAAAGATGTCTACATTATAGTTGAAGAATATCACTTAATAAATAATGAAAAAGTGCAATTTCCCAATATCAAAATATAACTAAATAAATGAACGAAAAAAACCAATTCATTAAGAGTGGTGCTTAAGTTATAAAAGGCAGAGGTGGGAACAAGGAGATCTTAGTTCCCCAAACAAGCTTTTTCCTTCTTCGTTCAGAATGATGAATATTCAAATTGTGTTACACCATTATTTAAAAAAATCTGTAGTACCTACACTCAACTTTACTATAACTAAACCTATTACAAGAAATAACGAACACTCAAATTAATTAAGAGATTTATTTTAAGCTGAAATTAGATTTTGCAATTATGATGAAAATGAGGAAACAGTGAATGCTTAGAAGGTATGATCCTTGCAATAACAAGAAGCAACAAATAGCTTTATGAACAATTTATGCTTTGTAATCTTCGGAATAATTTTGCTATTTATGAAATAATTTATTATTGTAATTTGTAACCCTCATGTAAAGTTAATATAGAACATATCACTTAATGCAATTATGTAAATTATGTCTTTTCCTGATCTATGTTTAGATGAAGTAGAAGTTAAGGTAGTTAACTATATAGTCAATTTCTTTTTGTTTTTTTTTTTGAGTGGGGTAATGATAACAATTTAAAAACTAATACTATAAGCATAATAGTGTTTCATATTACTCTAAATTGTGTTAAACACGTATTATTTTAAATGGTAATAGTGGTTACTTTATTTTTTGTTAATAATATCTTATATTATAAAACATTGCAATTACCTAATGATTTTTTACTTGAAAGAAACAGGACGTGTGAAATTATTAGTGACTTCATCAGGTATGGTAAATTCTACTTCTAATATTCAAATAAATAAAATTTAACAAAGTACTTTGTACTTTGTATAGTTTTTTACTATAGTTTATTCTTATTTCATTTTACATTATTTCATTTTTACTTTATTTATTTTTAAAAAAGGAATCAATATAAACAACCTATATATATATATATATATATATATATATATATCTATTTATATATAATAAATAAATAAATAAATATATATATTTATTTATATAATTCAACTTAATGAAATGATTAGATTGTTTCTTAAGTGTTAAAGTAAAGAGAAAAATCAAAAGATAAATTCACTGTCAAAAACGAAATCTGAAAGATGCTGGGCTTATTTCCCAAGGGGTTGGTTGTTTGGATGGTCACGCCGTTTATATAGTATCCCGTTGAATCGATCTCACACAGCAAAGAAAACCTGCTTCTAAGGTTATAAACTTTCTTAGATTGAGCAATTCTTTTTTATTGTATCTATGCGATAGAATTATAATATAATTGTTGTCTTAATTAGTATTCTTATACATCTATTATTCACCATTACAGAAATATATAGAATGCAAAATAACTGATGTTTCAAGCTCCAAAGAGATATTCCAAAAATGATCTTTGATTGACAAAACTCAAAATAACCATATCAGTAAATGTTCTGTTTTTTGAGTTGTCCGTAGTTTTTAGTTGCATAAATAATATATATATATAAATGTTCAAACCATCAATGTTGAAAGATTTTATTGTTTTCCCCCTTTCTCATTGTGATTTTGTGCTTTGACTATAATTTGACGTGTATAATTTTTCTTATATTTTCCCTTTTGTATTGAGTTTATATTTAGAAATATATATATATATATATTAGTATAAATAGGGAGCAGACCTTCTTTTATACAAATTGTGTTAAACTGAATTGCCTTAATCAAACATACCTTTCTTTTAAGCAGTTTTTCATATTTTGTAGCTAATTTCAAATCTTCTGGATTCAGCTGGTGAACTGGATTTAGCTGGAGCAATACGCGAACACACAACTATAATACACAAACAACAACTCTCTAGGAAGATGCTCATGGAAAACACCAAAATACTCAGACAAGAACAAGATCAAAAAAGATTGCAATTATTGGAAGCACTTCTGATTCTGGATAATAAACCTAAATTAAACCAACAGCGCACTGGCAGCAAATGTCAGCTCAAAATACTAGGGAGAATAATCCCCCTCATCCTAACCTTAATTTATCTTTTTATCCATCCTTGTAATATTTTGAAACCCTAATGTTATCTAGTATTAGACATACTGTTATTTTATTTTTTTAGGGAAATTTTTATTTATCTTACTGTTATGTTTACATACTTCTTCGATTGATAACAATTTTAATTCTGACGATGGTTGGAGACAACTGAAACATGTCAAGTTTAGTTTAATTTAGTTATAAAATCATGTGTAAAATTTAAGTTAATAAATAGTGATATCCAACCGGAGTTTTGCTGATATAATTCACCAGCTGAATCCAGAAGATTTGAAATTAGCTAGAACGTATGAAAAACTGCTTAAAAGAAAGGTATGTTTGATTACGGCAATTTAGTTTAACACTATATATATATCGCTCACATATATACACATACATAATAACACATATATATATATATACATACAGACACACACACACATGCATATATATATAAACATTAAGGTTAGGTTAGGTTATGTTGCAGTGGCAGTTCCACAAGGGAACACACTTAGGCCGAGCATTGACCCTTTGTGATACCACACAATGAAGATTGATTCTACAATGGGAGTCCTAAATTTTGCCTAACTCAAGTGTATTTAGAGTAGGGTTCTTTAACGAGTACCGACAGTTTAACGTCCTTCTCCGAGGGACGACGTGCTCAGATTTATTCACCTCCCGCATGAATAAATCGAGGGTCAGGTGGGGATCGAACCCCGGTCCTATCAGATCAGAGGCGAGCACGTAACCACTGACCATATAAACATTAAACATAGAGCATTTTGAATATAATAATCAGTCGTTATAGATTTTTCGGTTCTTAGTACATTTTACGACATATTGTGTTAATACTACATTCATTTATTAGGACTAAAAATTTCTTTGACATCATTTAGTTTTTAATAGATCGAGGAATTAAAAAAGTCGTACAATTGTTCGCATGTAGTGAAAAGCAATGAAAAAGGTCTGATCTAGTGGGACTAAGTGAGTAAGGCATTTTTTTTATTGCCTCTTTTTCAAGCAGTTTTCTACGCCAACTTTATCTGATAAATTCCTCTCTTTATCTCTGTTTTTTCAGTCTTTTGGAGCCTTTTCCACCAAAACCATCTTGTTGATTAAATAATCCCTCGGGCGTTCAGAAGTCTTGTACGAATGTTTCCATTTTTCGAAAAAAAAAATAAAAAAAAGAATAAAAAAGAAATATATAAAAGCAGAGAAAATCTAATATTTCCACCTAATATTCAACTTCTTAAAGGAAGTTATTTATTTTACCACTTTTATAAAAAGAAGTGAAAAGGAAAATTTTAGGAACACGGATTTTTTTTTGCCTATGTTCCATTTTACCTATTTGTAGTGTTCATTTTAAGGCAATTACAATTTAGGACTACAAGAAGAATCGCTATTTAATATAAAATACAGCAAAGTAGCTCTTCAATTTATGTCTGCATGTGTATGACATTATGGTAGGAAATTTTTGAAAATATATCTATTTATAAACTTAATTTGAAATTATTTTTTTAAATTACATTTCATTGTGTACAACCATGGAGATGATTATTATTGTACATTTAAAATATAAAAAAATTATTTATTTATTTGAACTAGAACAAGCCATGTATGACTCTATTGTATCTCAATCGGCTTTTATGTTAACAGTTAAAATTAAGCCGTCAAAAAATTGAAATGTGAAAAATATTCAATAAATGAATCAAAAATGATCAATTAAAAGAAAATTAAAACTGCTGTTTGTGCACTAATATATTTAAATTAGTATGCTACCGATATCTAAAATGAGAGAATAATTTTTAAAGATATTATTATTAACCGTGATACCTCGTCTATGGACGGTCGAGTCGTCCGACCAGTTTCGTAATTCTGCAACATCCATGGGACTCATCCATGATGCAGCCATTGCAAAACCGGTCGGACGACTCCACCAGCAATAGACGAGGTATGGCAGTTAATAATAAAATCTTATTTACTAACCTCTGTGGCACCAACAATATCCAAAATTTTTTTATTAAAACCTCATTGGTCAATATTTTCAAAAAAAATCATTTCTGTTTACCTTTTAATGTATTATTGTTGAAAAAATGATAAGAAAATTATTTCTATATTGCATAATACACAAAAACTCCAACAAACCAATAGGTAATATAATTAACTATCAGTTAGATGAACGTTCTGAATCATTCAATGAAGTTGTAATCTAGTTTTAGTTTTCAATTAATTTTTTTATGATTATGAATAAAAATATTTTTGGATACTTAAAATGTTCATAAAATATTTCATATTCGCTTACCTTTATTGTCTTTTAAACAAAAGGCTTATTTCTCCCTATGAAAAACTTAAAGTTGCTGTATCCCATTACATCTGCCTGAAACAAAGACTTTCATCTCATTACAATTCTCTTAGTCAGATGTGTTCTACATAACTCTCTCAGTCACAATATACGGCACTCAGCTGGTTTTCTACCACTAACATATAATACTGTCTTGTTTTATTTATTCTTTTCTTTTCTATTCTACCAAAAGCGGTTCATTAAACATGACACTAGTGTTCACTCTGCTGTAAATTTTGTCCATGGACCATATAAACAACAGGTTTATATAATATAATATAAATATAAAATAAATTCAAAACGAAGGAAACACACAGAAAGATACAGACATAACTCACATCGATATTTCGACCATCGTCGTTATCAGGAGGTGTGAAGAGCGAAGAGTCCCGCAGGAAGGCAGGTGACTCACCTGATGACGACGATGGTCGAAATATCGATGTGAGTTATGTCTGTGTCTTTCTGTGTGTTTCCTTCGTTTTGAATATATTTTATTATAAAAGTCCGCTGGGCCGTTTCTTTTAATTATAATATATATATATATATATATATATATATATATATACTTTTTGTTGGAAATGCGATCCGAAACGGACAAATATAGTTCAATGTAAAAAAAGAAATGAAATGGAGAAAAGTAAGAGAGCTCAAAAAATGTTTAAATATCTTACTTAACTCAATACCTCGATGTACGATTTTAATTTAAGATGTAGGATAATTTCACTAATTATTTTTCAAAGGATGTTTTCAATTTTGAATTATGTGTTACATTTTTCATCTTTCATAAAATTATTATACTGGGAATTTTATGGCATCCTAGTGTTTTTTTTAAAAAATCACTTTTCTTTCTCTTTGTGGAAAATCACAAAAATCCAATTTACTCTGAGGGAGTGTCATCATTTTCCTCCGTGTTGTACTCTGTTATAAGGTTGGTGTAAATATATGTTGAGAAATATTATATCAGTAATTTGCCAATTTTGTATACTCAAATCAAAGTCAAAGCCAGTTTTTCAGTATAACTTAAAACTTCTATAGCTGGAAGCTTGATTTGTGTAAAAATAATAGATATGAACTATTAGACTAGAACAGTAAAAAAACTAAGCCTCTAAACATCAGTTTTATTTTAGTAGATTCACTCAAAAAAATTCTACTTCAATGTAAACAATGTAATTAAATACAAGTATAGCAAGTGAATCATTAGTCTAGGATAAACATCCTGCTAATGACTGTAGTAGGATCCACAATACATTAGCTCCTACTACAGGATCTGTAATGCACCACGGATTTACAGATCTGTAAATAATGTACCAAGAAATAATTGAGATAATTATTAAATGGCCAATAGTCCATTTTATCCATTGTCAAATATTATTTACTAATATTCATAATAATTGAGAGTATTTTGTATATTTAAATCTCCAATGTTTCTTTTCGATTGATCATTGATGTATATATTCATTTTATTATTCTGTTTTTTGTGCTTCATTGCTCTTTGCTGTAACTGAGATTTCATAATTTTTTTTCTTAATTGTTTGGAAAAATTTCATGTTTTTTTAATAAG
The DNA here is from genome assembly GCA_026182355.1 of Hermatobates lingyangjiaoensis. Taxonomy (NCBI): domain Eukaryota; kingdom Metazoa; phylum Arthropoda; class Insecta; order Hemiptera; family Hermatobatidae; genus Hermatobates; species Hermatobates lingyangjiaoensis. Next base: position 1,101,772 of record JAPFBL010000188.1, on the reverse strand, counting down.
CCGTTTAGCGTCAAAAAATCATTTTCTGAAAACAGAAAAAGTACTTTAACACCTCGATGGTAAAAGTAATTTTAAAAAAATTGTCTCAACTTATCCTTCACATAATGTTATATTTTTATGTACAGTTTCATTTTGATCCGTTAAATATAATTATAACAGAAGAAATGGGTTTCTCTATTAAGTTGTCGTCTTGTTGAAGGATAGAAATTCTAAGTCGGATCGATCCAATGTCTCACAGAGCTCCATTATCAGCCTGGCTGGCTCTTCATTTGAAGTTCTAAATTTCCGTTCCTAGGTGTGATTACGATAGAAATACTTAATGAGTACCTGACATCAATCACTTCCTCATCCCTGTGCTTATTCTCTCTTCTCACTTACTTTTGCGCTGTCTCCCTCAATCACTCACTTGCTCACCTTCACCTTCTCTCCTTCTCCTTGATCCCTTGATTACCCTTTCCCATTCTCTCTTCCTAGACTGACTTACACCATATAAAAACATAATATATTCCTATTTACATAATTGTTTTTAGTGTACAGTTTCTCTCAAAAAAAAATTTTTAATAGCCAACATATTTTACTTTTTTATATTTGTCCCTCAGCATAGTAAATCCAATAATTTTTTTTTTTGAGTTCATCTCATATTTAGGAGTTTTAAAAGTTTAATACACTATATGACCAATGACATTGGACTTTTTGGATGCAATCTGGTTTGGAGGCATGTACAGTTGAATTTTTGACCCTCGAAAACCTTAAAAAGTTCATTAACATTGGTTGCTTAATGTGTTAAAATTATTTCGTATAAATCTCACTTATTTCTACTGTTATTGAGTTGCTGTAACACAGCTGTAGAATATAGAATAACGAATACTTCCTCGTTATACAAAAGTTTGACTCTCTAAGTATTCATAATAATTGAAAATCTTTTGTATATTTGAATCTCCAATGCTTCTTTTCGATTCAGCATTGATGTATATATTCATTTCCAAGATCATCAGAGTTCTTTGGATATACTGTTTATATAAATTAACATATTGTTAAAAGAGAAGTGAAAAGGTTCTCGGGTTTTATTTAGTGAGGTTGAGAGCATGTTTTTTTCTTATGAATGTGATTCTTGAATTCATTTCTGAACTTTGTTGTACGATCTGAATCAAGAGCAGCATCTTCTAAGTAGATTGTATCCCTCTCACTTACTGCTACCCTTTTCTCACTCTCTCTCTCTCTCTCTCTCTCTTTCTCTCGCTCATTATCTATATAATCTATCTATTATCTCTGTCTGTCCGTCTTTCTTCAATATCTCGTGCCTAACTCACTGACTCTCTCTTCCCCACCATCATTCCTTCATTCTTTCTTTCATTACTGACACTATCTTAATTTCATGTTTCCGTCAAAGTTGCTAAAACATTATATAATTAATTGTTTTTGTCATAAGAGTAGAATGGCATTAGTGTTGTTATTGGATTAGCTGGATAACATATAAAAGTGCTTAGAGTAGCTGGAATATGACAGTGGGGTTGTTTTGTTCCAGGAGAACTGCCCGCAGCAATGCACCACGGGGTTGGCAGCGCCCTCTGCCCTCCCATCACCTTCGTCCTCACTCCGCTCATCCTCCTGATTTACGCCACAGGAGGCGACTAGTACCCGACTCCGCCCAACCCCCCAACATAGCTTCTGCCTGTAATATAAGCCAATAGTCCATTTTCATTTCAAAATCGCACCACTTAATTGTCTCATTGTTAATAGTAGTAAAAAATTGCAATTTTTATTTTCCTGATGTCAGTATTTGGTGTATTTGATGTACATATCTCCATATATAAATATATACGTATATCTATTTATGTTTAATTGATATTTGTTGTTTAATATATAGTTCAAAAAAAAGTATTTCTTAAATATAATTGTAATAATATTTCAAGTACTCATTATGAAATGTCTTTGGTAAATAAGAACTAATAAATGTTACATATATCAACAAGTATTATCACAATACCAATTTGTTGACTTTTGAACTATTTCTGATATAATCACACAATAGCAAATTATCATATCTGACACTTTCAACATCTAAGAATAAAGTATTTTTTTTTATCATTGATTTTTCAATTTATGGATATGGAAACTTCTGATACACTGGAATCAGTGTAAAGTGAACACAGTAAACTACCAAAAAGATTTAGGTTCTTCAGAAATACAAACCCACTACCTATCTAAACAGCTTCTAAACTTTCTTTTCATGATTTTCATATGTTATAATAAAACTATTTCATGTTTATTTTAAAATAAATTTACAGATTTGTCTTTTTATTTTCTCTTTATTGGGATGATTAACTATTATTACTGAATGGTTTTGTTATCATCATTAGCTTTTCTTTTCCTGTATAGATACAATTACAATACCATAAAACTTACTTATTATGTAAAATTTAGTCATAAACATTTTGTAAGTGTATATATTGTTACCATTAAAGTTATTGAGCTTAAATTTCATTTTTTAACAATTCTTATTTAAGTAAATTTCTTTCAGGTTATTAAGAAAAGTAAATTATCCATCTTTTAGCTTTGCGCTGGTATGAATTCTTTTAATTTTACATATTGCAATAAGGGCGTTCCTTCATTGCTCAATTACCATATTTTGTGAATTCTAGAATTTAGTTAAACAGACTCGAGAACTTATGAAATATATAACTTATTTCAACTGATCTAAGCATCACTAAGTAATCTTTTAATGTTATAGAAAATAATATCTAAAAATAAAAAAAATCATATCGCAGAACAATTCGTACATGAACTAAACAATGACAACATGTGTATTTAAATTTAAACAAAGCAATCGTAATGAAAACGTTTTTGAATAGAAATTTTCTCTTAAATGACTTGGTCTATATATATATATATAGGTGTGTTCTCTAATCGGGGTTCGGTCAATTTTCCAGGATAAAAAATCAAACTCTCGTTGCCAACGTTTCGGTTTTATTTAAAACCTTTTTCATTGGTTTTATTTATATTTATTTATTTATTATTTTTTTTTTATTTTTATTGGTTTTATTTTTTATTTAAAACCTTAATGAAAAAGGTTTTAAATAAAACCGAAACGTTGGCAACGAGAGTTTGATTTTTTATCCTGGAAAATTGACCGAACCCCGATTAGAGAACACACCTATTCTATCAAACGGTCGATATATTATTGAATCTGTTATATATACATTTGGGTTTATATAAGAAAATGAAAAAGGTTTTAAATAAAACCGAAACGTTGGCAACGAGAGTTTGATTTTTTATCCTGGAAAATTGACCGAACCCCGATTAGAGAACACACCTATTCTATCAAACGGTCGATATATTATTGAATCTGTTATATATATATATATATAAAAGATTTCACATAAACACGTGAAATAACAATCAATGATCAAACCACAAAAATAAATTGGGAAAACAAGACTAAACAGTTGGGTTTTTGACTCTGACGAAGACCGCATGTTACGGTTGAAAGGTCTTAGTCTTGTTTTCCCATTTTCTTATTGTGGTTTGATCATTGATATATCTATATATATATATTTGTATACTTCGGTAGCAAGCCCTCTTTTAAGCATATTTCATTAAAATTTATAGCTGATTCTGCAGTAACAAGTTTTTTCTAATTGCTTCTACTTTTCTCAACATCTGAGAAAATATATTTCTTTTTGTTTTGAAAAAAATGTGGCATGAAAGCTTGTTATATTAGTTTACTTTATTAGTTAATTAGATACAGATATTCACTGTTAAGTGTTTTTAATGTTATAATAGCAACCCCCCCATTGTTATGTGATTTTTGAATGTCGTTTGTTAACTTGCTTTGGCCATTATCACCTTCACAAATAAAGATCGTGAGGAAAACAGAAGCAATCAGTAAAAAAATGGTCATGAAGGCAAAATTTTCTAAACATTTTAATGATACATACATAATTGTACATTCAGGGAGCAGAATTTCCTTAATACATATTTCATTAGACTTTTCCTGCATCATTGTTCTTGTCACCTTTTTAGATAACTTTTCTAGCATTCTTATCAGTTGTTTGAAATTTCATGTTCAAAAATAACGTTAAACCATCACCCAATAATGGAAGCGTTCAAATAGCAGAAAAGAAACCCAGGAAGAAAGGCCAAATATCAGGATTCACCAGAATTGCCGAACAGGAATCAGGAAAAACTGTAATTAATCCACAGTCTTTAGTGCTAAATATTTGAGGACCAGAGTAAATCTTTATCCTTCAGTTAATCATAGCCTAACTATACTTTTCTCTTAACAGGGTAATATGAATTTCGATTGTGTTATTGTTTTTCTTAAAATTACTTATCTTTACTTTATATTGATGGACAATTGCTAGCATTAGTTACGTATATTACAATACTCTAAAGTTGGTAAATAGTGTCAAAAAAGTTGGTTAATTATAAACAAATTATTTTAGTAAATAGTTGTTAATAATGCCAACATTGTGAATAAAACATTTGGAGGTTTGTTTTTTTAGTATACCTGAAAATTTCAAACAACTGATAAGAAAGCTAGAAAAGTTACAAGAATAAGGAGCTATAAAGAGTTTAATAATGATATATATATATATATATATATATTCCAAGATGACCAAATTCCAAGAAGAAGAAAAAGTGTTTGTTAGTAATTTGTGGTCAAGAAAACAGTACCATATACATATATATATATATATATATATATATATATATATATATATATATATATATATATGTATATATATATATGGACTTTTAAATAAGAACTAATTAAAAAAGATAGCTCACAGATAGACACAGGAATAACTCACTTCTATATTTTGACCATCGTCGTCATAAGGAGACGATGGTCGAAATATAGAAGTGAGTTATTCCTGTGTCTATCTGTGTACTATCATTTTTAATTGGTTTATATATATATATAAATTATATCCAAATATCAGGGCTCAGATCTTCGAACCAAATAACTGATCTTTGTCAGTGGCACATTCTTACGGAGCCTGGAGATAGTTTTCCAAATTTAAATAAAACTTTTTGACGTTTCAGGTTTATTTAAATCTTTCTTCAAAAGAACATGTTTGCCATATTGAAAAAAAAAACTTTGAAATTTTATGGATTACATTACAAGTTTGAAATAAGTATGTCTCTGTTGTACATGTCTTATTTTAAATGTTAATATGCAATAGATTGTAGCTTTACATTGTCAAAGTTTCACACACTTATCTCTTTGAAGAGGTTTTAAGTAAATCCGAAATGAAGACTTTGAAAGTTTATTTGAAACAAGAAAACTGATTAATTCCTTATATATTTTATTTTATATTATTGACGATATTTTATCAAGAGCTATACATATAATTTATAAGATTAAACTTTTTCTGCTCTACGAGATGCTACAAGAAAAAAAGGTACGAGAAGCTTAAAATGTAATGACGCTTTAGTTATCATACCAGGTAATAGAGGTGCCAGAGTTGAAATGATAGACGGAGAAATCTATGTCTTCCAGGCCATGGAACAACTATGTAACCTCCCTTTCTACCTCTGACTTCTATCCAACTATACATCTCATTTTCATTCAGAGATTATTCCCTTCTTAAGGAAATGTTCATTGTCAGGGTCTCTGTCTAGGCAATATTAACATCTACATGTCTTCCCATCTTTGTTACTCAATTATTATCTTCTTATAAAAATCAATAATCTTGTCAAATCCCTGACTACCTTCCTCATCATGGTCTTATAGTATCCCATTAAGAATGTTCGAATCAAAGCCTTTCAGCCATCACTGACCTCTTCTTCCATCTAATTGTTTCTAATCATTCTTCCTAATGAACACCAGTCCAAGACCGGGACTACCAGGAACCCCAAGGTAGCGGCTAAAGCCACTGTTGTGCCACCAAAAAGGCGGACCACCACCTAAGCCAGCGCGTGAACGAGTGGACCTTCCATCCTCGGATACCGGCCCAGGGTAGTATTCATATAAAGAAGGTTAACCTAGACTCCTCTCTGTCACCATAATATTTTCTAATTCGCCTTGTGCTTCGAGCCTCCGTTGTGTATCAATAAGTTTTTGTCTGTAATTTACTTTTTTAGTGCTCAGCAACCTCTAAATCTATTTGATATACTCATGTTTTGCTAATGCTTGTTCTAAGCCTTCCAATTTATCTGGTGGTACTTATCAACGTCTATAATGCTCCAATTGCCTCAGTTCTCAACTTTTTTACAGTATGATTCTTTCTTGACAATCTGACTTACACGACTTATGTGAAAACCTCCTACACTTGACAAAATTGTGTCAACCAACTGGACTTCTCGTTGTGCAATACCTTTTAAGTTGGTTTGGATTCTGCAAACCTTATCAATGATTGCAACGAGTGTAATTCTTTACATATATCAAACACCCATTCTACATCAAAGGTTCAAAGGCATATATTTGTTTAATATTTGTATTATTTCATGTGTTCTTCTGTTCTATCTCTTATTTTTTAGTTTTCAAATATATTTTTTAACTGAATTTTCTCATTTTGCTTTTCTATCAATATTATGGCACTGCTGATTTCAACCCAGTCTATTTTCAGGGAGTGTATATTTCTCCAGTGGATCACATTTATCTCCCCTTTGATGACTATTTTTGCAAAACTATGTGAGTTTTTATCTAAAGTTTCATCCTTATGCTATATACAATTATATATCTAATAAATTATATACAACTGTATATCATAAATTCTATACACAAATACAGGTTTTAAATATTTAAACATAAAATAAAAAAAAAAGGAAGGGGGACCAAACTAACGACGCAATTTGTGTGTTACTCTCTCTTTATATATATCTTAACGTTGAAACCACAGTAATAAATAAGAAAAAAAGACTAAGATCATTTAACCGTAACATACGGTCTTCATCAGAGTTAAATCTTAACCGATGAAGATCGCTTGTCACGGTTGAAAGATTAGCCTTTTTTTTTTTATTTTTCACTGCGATTCGGACTGTGTGGGTTGTCTGTTTGTCTGTTTGAATAAACAGGCTATGTGATTTTAAATGATGAATTATTATGAAACTATTGGAGCATTATTTAAGAAGTTTAAATAATGACACCAGAATCATCTTACAACCTATTCCATTTTGTAAATTGTGCTCCCTAATAAATATGCAAGATCTCTGTCACTAAAACTGCTCTCAAAATTTGTTTCGAACGAAAAAATACATATACTTTCGAACGGTTTTTAAACCCTTTAACGCTATCTCTCTGTTGATTTCTCTTTGTTTATCCAAAGCCCAAACAAGTAGTTAGTGTGAGTGTCCCATCATTTGTTGTTTTACAGTTATCAGTTTAATGAAAAATTCATATCATTTGAATGGATTCAATACAATCCATGCAACTTCATATTTTAGGACATACTGTAATAATAAGTTAACCATTTCCTGATTGCTGCCCAAACTAACAGACAAAGTATCCCCTTCATTTCATGCTTTAAATTCTAGGAACTTAAATTACTAACAACCAATGGCACTAATTTAATATTCAAACATCTGAAGAGGGCCGTATATGGCTACGTTGGACTCTTTTCTTTCAAGTTTAAAAAGAATTCATATAAGAAAAAATTTTAAATATACATGTTATGGATTTTTAATATATCCGTATTGTTTAGTGTTTATTTTTTTATTCACTATTTTCAATATTGTTATTGGTGTTACTTAAATTACTTATGTTTCAATGTAAAACCATGAATAAAACCATTAAAACCATGAATAAAGATTTCATGGTTTTAATGAGCCAAGGACAAAAAATAGCTCAAAACATCGATTATTGTAAGTGTTTTGCTGTGCATTGTCTGCAATTTGAAATTCTTTAATACGTCAAATTGGACACCCAGTTTTCAATATTTATTATAAAAAAAAATTATAATAAAAAGTTTTAAATTTAAATATGAAATTTACAACAATGTTCGAACTCCAATAAGGAATTCAGAAATGGTCTTACATTTTTTCGACCAAATAAACATTCATCTTGTGACCCTTTCATATTATAGCTCTTATATCTCAAAAAAAGTCAATAAACTATTTAAATTCTTCCATCATAAATATCAATTTTATTTCAGTGGATTTACTCAAAAATTTCTAAGTAGATTTAAGCAATTTAAATAAATATTATTCATTACAACAGACCACATGATCGAAATTTGAATAACGAAAATTGTTTGCTTGCAAAAACAAGATGCCTTCATTGAGTTAACTTTCATAGCAACTCATGGTTTGTTCTGATGAGCCTTGCTGTTGAAAACAGACATTTAACGCTCGCTTGTTTTGGTGAGCTTCGTCAACATCTTACCATATTTTTTTTATTTCTTCCCTCTACCACTTTTAACATATAATAAAATTCAATCTTGAAATATATTACAATTTTATCTACTAGTCGTGCAGTTTTAGCTGTTCTTTTGTAAATGGCTCTTTAGTCTTGCTTTATTATCTTCTTCTTAACATAACCCCTTCATCATAGATTCTTTCTGAATTAGCTGTTGTACAGAAACTGTGTCTGTATCATCAAAAGGTAATATTTCATTTATTCTTGACATATAAGCAGTATAATATTATTGTTCACCAGTTATACTCTTTTCTGCTATTGTTATCCCAAGCAAGACGTATTTTTCTGTTAAAACATTTTCTAAATTTGTTTACTCTTCCAAGGACATTTCGTAGGTGAGAGCTTTTCTTGAGGTGTTTCTTTTTACTTGAAAGTATAGCATAAGGAGGTCCTTCATTTTTAAAGGTCTTCCATTGCAATTCTGCTAGAACAGCTTGTGTGTTTGCCATATCTTAACAGCAAAGAGTCCAACAAATTATAAATACTACTCCTACAAGTAACCAGATATAAGCAACTCGCATAACGGCATAATGTTTTGGTGTTTTGATGTCTCCGTTTCTGAAATATATGTTGCTACTTCAGCAAAATATTTCAACTACTCTTTGTTACTTGGCTCTAATTCTTCACAGAAAATTTAAATTTGGTGCTCTTTTATAAAGTCATCCAGGCAATTGTCTTTCTATCATTGTTGTTCTTCCTCATTTTTTACTGCATATTTCTCTGTAATACTTGCATCTGGAATCTATTCTTACCATTTGTTTATATACATTACCTTTTATTTTACATGTAATATGCATTATATGAATAATGTATAATATATAATCTTCTTGAATGGCATTGCCTTGACCAAAACATGCTTGAGTTATGTTTGCGGCAATATTGTTGACAAGTTTGGAGAAATATCTGTCACCTAAGAATTTGAGTTAATTGGCATTAGAAGGTGTCATGTATCTGGCTATTGACTTTCTTGTATCTGTCTTTTATATGGTGTAAGCATTCTTACAGCTCGTTAGGAAGCCCAGATATTAGATTACTGTTATAACACAAATATAGACAGGGGCAGGTCATGGATGCTTTCCTTGAAGAAACCTAACATATTAGGTTTTATCGTGTCACGCTGTACTTCCAAACTTGGAACCATCGATATACCATAGAAGGTCTGTTGTGACATACCTCAATGGGATACTTCAAAAGGCGACAATAATGTGTATTGCTTTTAGAAGAGATCATGGACAGCTAGGGGATTAGGAAGGTCAGAGGTTATACAGTATAGGTCCTCAAATACTACCCTCGGGAAACTTTGAGTGTATATGCAAGGCCCTTATGCCAAACGGAATAAAAAAAATTCGATATATATAAACACATTAATAAAATATTAATTCAGCATACATTTTTTCGTGTAAAACGAATTGAAAACTTGTGGTTACAAATAAAATAATTCGACTATTCTAGGATTTAGAAGCACATGACCTAGCTGAAAAAATGTGGATATATATTTTATATCTAACAGTTAATCTGCATGAAAAATCTGCATACTAATTTGTGCTAAGTAATCTATGATTATTTTCAACATATATATATGAAGTAGAGTTTTTAGGTAAAAATAACAATGGATAAAACTTCGAATTGTATTTTAATGAAATTGTATCATAACTGTGACAAAGGATACCAACCGTCAAAGCAAGGAGACATGACCCGTCATTCTGGTAATCAGGAATGACAAAAGTATACAGCGAGCAGATAGGAAATTGGAAGCATTCATATGGTACTGCTATAAAAGCTTCATTTGGCCTGAAGAGTGAAAAGTGTCTAGGAAACTTAGCAATAAATAGCAAAATACAGTAAGTAATCAATAAAAACAATATTAGAGCATCATGCAGTCAAGGGAAACCCTACAACCTTTGATGAAGTTGTTAAAAACAATAGACATAGTATGATACCACTGTACAATAAGATATATGAGGAATGTACCTTGAATGGAGTGTGATTTAATTGGAAATTTATATGGTGGTATTAGATGTTCAAATAAGAAACCAGTCAAACACGTGCCGATACTTAATACTTGTCACTAGGTGACAGTGATTGAACGTAAGCTCAAGAATTCAAATAGAATATAAAAGACTAAATAAACCATGAAAATACAAAATCTAATTAGTAGCTCTATTTGTTTTTTCTTTACCAGTTGTGAAAAGATAAATCACAGATGTCGTAAAACCGGATTGCGGGAACAAACAGGTCAAGATTTTCTATGATTCATAATCTAATGCAGTGTTTCTTAAACTTGTTTACTTCAGGGCGCACCTATGAAACTAAACCAAAACTTTGGGGCGCATCACTGATTTTAATATAGAAAATTTAATCCTGAGATTTGATAACGGGAAAATGATTGGAAATTAAAATGTACAGATTTTTTTTAAGAAAAAGTAAGAAAGAGAAAGGTACAGATAGAGTGAGAGGGAGGGAGGGCTAGTAAAAATGATTTAAATCCCCGAGTAAAGGCAAAGAGGAAGTATTTTTAATTGATGCTTAAAGATTAAAGAAATTTACCTTCCAGTTCAAAATATGAAGTGGCCGAGACTTCACTCAGACTTGAAAATCACATACTTGGTGTTTTCTCAAATAAATTAAAATGATGCAAAAACTAAAATATAAATCTGTTATATAAACTTAATCTTCCATTATCTTGGGGCGCACCTGGCTACCTTCCAGGGCGTACCAATACGCCCGGGCGCACCGTTTGAGAAGCACTGATCTAATGTATAGATTAATGTCACAAACCTGATCGTTAAAAAATAGTTTATTAACTATTATTGTTTACAATAATTAATTAATAATTTCACCTGGTGAAAAATAAGTCGTGACTGCTAATGTTAAATAAGTAAAATGCAAACTGACAGAGATATTGAAAAGCAATTGTATTTGACTTTAGGAGTTGGAGTCGGCTCAAAAATTTGGAATCCTATTATTCATAGAGGTCTGATTCCGACACCACCGAGTCCGATTTCAACTCCGGAACCTCCATTCAACTTGGCTCAATTAATTTCTCTTTTTTCAACTTATAAATACAGTTCTTACCTTTTATCACCATTTTTTTATTATTTTATCCTGTATCGTGTTTCTATTACATGATTAATTGAGAGTTAATTAGTAGCTAAAAAATTGATGTTACAATTAGACTACTTTTGGTTGTTGTTTTCTATAATTAAGAATGATAAACTGATCATATAGTTAGTTACGAGTAAAACAATCATTTTGTAATGCAAACTATCAATTTTTGTGATAACGTTGTAATTAACAATGTAACATTAACAATTAACAATGTCTCCGAGACCAATAAACATTTGTTCCATTCAAATGCAGACAAACCCCTGTTGACAAACCCAATTCCAGTTGACATTCTAAATAGAGCAAGCGTGGTTAGTTTCTATTAGAAAACGGGTCATGGCTGCATCTACCAGCATTTATTTAGAATTGAACCAGCAGCATCTCCCCTAAGTAGACTTTGTGATGCCAGAGTTATTTATGATACTTAAATATCTATATTTCACTTTCTCAAATTTTAAATATGAATGACCCAAATTGATTTAAATTTTCAGTATTATATTGGGTAATAAGAAATAATATGACTACTAATACCTACTATGAGACTCAATGAAATAACGTTTTTTTTTATTTAATAACATAGTTTTATTAAAATGAGATTTGTAACTATTTATCAATTCCTTAATATTTTTCTTAAATATATTTTAATATATATATATATATATATATATATATATATATTATATATATATATATATTGATATAGTTTCTCGACCATTTGCCATGACATTTACCATTTTTATTTTTAATTTTGGTTTATTTTTTTTTTCTAATTTTCACCATGATCATCTCTTTCTCTCACTTCAGACTTATCTTCTTTGCTTCACTTCCACTTGTATCATCGTGATCATATGTCGTATCTTGAGCAAATCTTGGTATATCGAGACGAATTTTGATTCGAAATTTGCATTATATAACGAAATATTTGTATGTTGGTACGTTTGTAAGTCTAGGTAATAGTGTATTTGTGTTGTCTTTGCTTGTCTTTCAAATCACCTAATATCTATATATATAGTAGTTTATATGTCATACAATAAATGAAATCTGTTTTCCTGGCTATATAAAGAACTGAAAAGGAATTCCATTTAAATTTGAAATGAAATTTTGAATATTGAAACATGAGAACAGCAATTAATAGTGATGGAGTATCAAATAAAAGCAAGAAATCAGAAGCTCTTTAAGGTAGAGCTACCCGACAGGAAAACAATAACTACAAAGCAACATCTAGCAGACCAATTACATGTCGAAAACAGAAACATCCAGTCGTTTTAGAGAGCTACTATCAACAAAGCATTCATTGTGTCGAACGGAATTGGCATAACATTGTAAGTTTTAAAAATAGATAGTTTTTCATACTACAATATACTTTACACATTCACATATTGATTATTTTTCAGCAAATTTTAAGTATTCGTTATTCAATTTAGCATATTTAAAACCTTCTGGTTTGGACATTAGTCTCATGCTAAAGATCCCTACTTTTAACAGACGTTATTTAAACTAAGTATGAGTTAACAAAATAATTGTGGTATAGAATCTATAATGCAATAATAATGTAACGTAAAGTATAGTAATGTAGTAAGTAAAGTTATCCAGATAAAGTTATTAGATTATTAGATATTAATTAAAGTTATTAGTTATTAGTTATTAAAGTTCTTTGATATTAAAGTTATTTATATTTAGTTATTAGAATATTTAGAAGATAAAGTTATTATCTGGATAACTTTACTATTTACCAAGACAGAATAGTCACACAATCAACGTGTTTCGCATTTGCAATATTAAATCTAACAGCAATTATAAACGAGGTATGCAATTTTAGCGTTATTTGATGATTAATCCAAGTTTATCATCTTCTTATGCGTATTTACAACCTCGTGGAAATTGTTACACACCCCCTAAATATTTCACTATAAATCCCAAAAGTCAAAACTCTGGTTTAGAACCACTGGTGACAGAAGTTATATATTTAAAGTTAACATTTTTAAAGAAAAAAATATGACTTAGGTGTTTGAAAACTAAACGGGATTAATTATTCATTAAAATTCTTTACGTGTACTCTAATTACTAGCAGGTGTTTGGAATATATAGAAAAGTCCCCTCACAAAACAAAATGTTCTTGTGGTTTTCCAACAAGAAAAACCTTAACATTATTATCATAACCTACCAACAATATCAAAGAACACAACATATTAAATAACAAAATAAACAAGTGAAATATATTCAAGGGAGACATAAGGTGGAAAAGATTATAATAAATGGTAACTTTAAGGAGTTTGCAATGGAAGGAGAAGAGTATATTGTAAATATTATTTTAAACTTCTTACATACCTTTTATCTTGTTCGTAGGGTCAGTCGATCGATTTCGCACGTTGTGCATTTTCAAGTGGGACTATAATGGTCCAAGGATACTAGGCATAAACACATATTAAACCTGTAGTGCCAATATCTGACTTCATTTCTAATAATTCATTTTATATCTATTTTACTTATTATTTGATTTTATTCTTTTAAAATAAATAATATAAACTGAAATTAATAATAGGAAATTTAGGAATAAACTGGTACTTCTTATTTTATAGGGATTATTTCCTAGATCCTTGGACAATTATCAGTTCTACTTGGAAATTCACATGTGGAAAACCGGTCGAGCGACTCTACGAACAAGGTATGAGTTATGTGGAAGTTCATAATAATATTATCTTTACTAACCTCTGTTGTACTAACAATTTGCATGTAGAGTTAACTGCGTTAACAATTGACACAATGGAAATATTAAACTAGTTTTGTATTACTATTACAATTGAGAAAGAAGAGATGCATGTTAATAAGTAATATTTTAGGATCATGTGTACGGTTAGAAACATTAATGGAAATTATAGATTTACTTATTCAAACAAAAGGCGAAATTCTTCTGATGTGTTTGCTGTTCTTGTAAGCATCCAGACTGCTAATCAAGCGATGATTAATTAATTAACAATTTCTAAAGCCAACATTGTTTTTGTCATTCAGTGATTTAACCTTCGATCGAACAAAGCTTCTCCAGCAGTTGATGAACCTAAAATATTAATTATGAAATGTTATCTCTTCCTTGATCCTCTCCTTCCCTTCTGCCTGCAGCCTATTCAATTCCCACGCCTTCACTAGAAACAGGTATGTTTGTTTGATTTTCTACATTTCAATTTATAATGCTGTTATCTCAGAAATTATCATGTTGTGAGATAAATATAGTGAAAAGACTATGTGTTCTAATCACGTTGTTTCATTAATGAAATATTGTTTGTATAGGCAAGTATCTACATTTTCCAAGTGTTTATTACAAGTTTTAAATATACGATTGTGTTTCGATAATTTAGAGTTTATTTTGAAAAGGATATCCTCGCAGTATTGGTTATTCTCTAATTAATACATACTGAGAGGGACTGGCATATATTATGTCTTCTACCCGGTTTATCAGCAACCTATACATACTACATTGCTGGGGATCAACATGAAACATTTTCATTTAGATCTTTAAAACAGAGAGTACGGAGACTGACTCCTGACGTGTGCAAGTGTCCTTGGTATGTTGACAATATCAAATCCAAAGGCACAGATGCAAGTGACAAACTGCTGACAAATATGACGCAAAAAAGCGGAAACTGACGCAAAAGTTGTAGGCTAAAAATTAATAGAAATGAACAAAAATTGCAGTATTTTAAAATCTGTAACATCAGCAGAGGTTATTTTTGTTAATATATCTTCAATAAATACAGCTATGATACCGCACCAATTTCATCTAAAACAAAATTATATAAATGAAAACTAATGCCTCCAATTAAAAGCAAAAAAATTAGTATGTAAATAATTTTAATCTAGTTGACTTTAGTAGACAAAACAATTTGCTATACCTTTCATTAATAATTTATTGTCTTATGTTAAATTATTAAGAATAACTTTATTTAACATTTTTTACTTTACTTAATTCAATCATAATTTACCTCTAAAAGACTTTTAAAACTTTTTAAAAAAAGATTAGGCTAATTTTGTAAAAATAATTAATATTGTTATTGCATTATGCTTTTCTTAAATAATTAATTCTCAAGCTTAAAATTGAATTCAGTTTCAGTTTTTTTAAACCTTACTTTGCATTTTTTTCTTTTATAAAGAAATAACTTTTAAAACTTATCACCAAAACCAACTATATTCCACTAATGTCATAAAACACAAAGCTAGATGGAATTATTAAGAAACCAAACATGAATGGTTTAGTATGAATGTTTAGATACTCCTCTCTACTTAATTCTTTCTATTCTTTTCATCTAATTTGTTTTTTTTCGATCGATAGTATTTTGTTTTGTTACTTTAAACAAACACCTAATATATATATATATATATATATATATATATATATATATATATATCAATGATCAAACCACAATAAGAAATGGGAAAACAAGACTAAGATCTTTCAACCGTAACAAACGGTCTTCGTCAGAGTCAAAAACCCAACTAAACACTAGATGCAGAAAACATCTGGTGAGGAGTTGAGAAGAGTGGGAGGGAAGAGTGGTATTTTAAAGGGTGAAAGCACAGGAAAGGACTAATGTCCAGAAAGGGATGTTTGGGGAAACAAAGGAGTACAGTAAGAAAAAGTAAAAAACTATCCGCTAGCTGTCAACCCTCTTTGAAGAGGCTATTGCCCTCGTGACGAAAGTATCCAGTTTGAACAGACCGTTACTAATGTTTATAATATTAGATCTATTAAATTTAATTAGAGACGATTCAATAATATTTCTTAACAACATTGATTTTTCATAGGTAATAAATTTAGCTCCTGTCCAATCAATATGATGATTTTCATTTTTTATATGCAAGAATAAGGCACTACTTTTTTCCTGTCTACTTACGTTATATTGGTGTTGTTTTACACGTGTCTTTAATGATTTACCAGTTTGACCAATATAAATTTTATGGCAATTTTTGCACGGAATTTTATAAATACCAGCGGACTCCCATTCGCTGGGCGAGTTTTTTATTAACATATTACCCACGTTATTACGATTAGAAAACACTATATTAAAATCAAGTTGTTTGGCTAATCTTGGAAGGGGGTCCAATGATTCGTGGTATGGCAAAACTATAGAATTTGATAATAAAAGGGGCTCTGTTGAAGTATTAGAGAAAGTTTTTTTAGCACCCTTCAAAGCTAAATCAATATAAGAAGAGGGGTATTTTAATGAAAGGGCAATTGACCTAATGTTATTAATCTCTTCATTAAGGAATTCTGGGGAGCAAACTCTAAACGCCCTCAAAAACATATTTCTAAAACCAGAAATTTTAACATTTTTTGGATGGGAAGAATAAAAGTGAACGTTCACGTAATAACGTGGGTAATATGTTAATAAAAAACTCGCCCAGCGAATGGGAGTCCGCTGGTATTTATAAAATTCCGTGCAAAAATTGCCATAAAATTTATATTGGTCAAACTGGTAAATCATTAAAGACACGTGTAAAACAACACCAATATAACGTAAGTAGACAGGAAAAAAGTAGTGCCTTATTCTTGCATATAAAAAATGAAAATCATCATATTGATTGGACAGGAGCTAAATTTATTACCTATGAAAAATCAATGTTGTTAAGAAATATTATTGAATCGTCTCTAATTAAATTTAATAGATCTAATATTATAAACATTAGTAACGGTCTGTTCAAACTGGATACTTTCGTCACGAGGGCAATAGCCTCTTCAAAGAGGGTTGACAGCTAGCGGATAGTTTTTTACTTTTTCTTACTGTACTCCTTTGTTTCCCCAAACATCCCTTTCTGGACATTAGTCCTTTCCTGTGCTTTCACCCTTTAAAATACCACTCTTCCCTCCCACTCTTCTCAACTCCTCACCAGATGTTTTCTGCATCTAGTGTTTAGTTGGGTTTTTGACTCTGACGAAGACCGTTTGTTACGGTTGAAAGATCTTAGTCTTGTTTTCCCATTTCTTATTGTGGTTTGATCATTGATTGTTGTTTCACGTGTTTATGTGAAATCTTTTTATATATATATATATATATATATATATACCATGATAAACGGAAACAGTCCGGCAGGACTTAAAATAAACTGTGACACATGGACAGAAATATAAAAAAGGCTCACTTTTCAATATTTCGACCGTAATGGTGGATATATATATATATATATATATATTTATTATATACCACAATAAACAATATATATTAATTAAAATGCTCTACATTTATTATAGTATTTAATTCATATATTATATCAAGAGTTATTGTTGATTATTAATTTATATATATATATTTTTACACTTTTTTGATGAAAATACCATACAAAACGGACAAATATAGTTTAATGTACATAAAGAAACGTAGAGTTTATGTTGTGGCAACACTTGTCAATGATCACTTGTCAAGGTTTTTTGTTTTGGATTTATTATTACAAGTTGTTTTTTTGAGAATCTCGTTTCCAAAGTGTTTTTCTTATAATTGTCCAAATATCTCCTTTATAACCTGTAATTCCATAATATAATTCATCAAATTGGTGACCCCAACGTGGTAGTTGGACAAGCACACCCTGTTAAGTTTTTCTCAAAAAAATTCACCCAACCACAGTCCCAATACTCCACATACGACCGTGAACGGTTAGCAGCATATGAAGCAGTCATGCACTTCAAACGACAACTTGAAGGACGTGAAGTCACCATCTTCACAGATCATAAGCCTTTGGCGATCTCATTTCGCAGCCAGAAGGAAGCCAAAACGGATCGTCAACAACGCTACTGGACTACTATCTCAGAATACGTTGCAAATATTGAGTACATTAGAGGCCAAGATAATGTGGTGGCTGACTGCCTTTCTCGGTCTGTTAATACTGTCTCTGTTGACATGTATGACCTCTCCTCCATTGCCGAAGCACAAAAACAAGATGCACAAAATACGGACTGTGAAACCAAAAAAAAACGAACACACTCCACAAGAGACCCCTGTGCAGCCTCAGCAAACTAGGTCTGGCAGGAAGATTCGTTTTGCTCCAGACCCCAACTATATATATATATAATTTTAATCGTTCTACTTAAAAGGGGGGGAAGTGATGTGGCAACACTTGTCAATGATCACTTGTCAAGGTTTTTTGTTTTGGATTTATTATTACAAGTTGTTTTTTTGAGAATCTCGTTTCCAAAGTGTTTTTCTTATAATTGTCCAAATATCTCCTTTATAATCTGTAATTCCATAATATAATTCATCAAAATGTTTATGTTTCTTTATGCACATTGAAATATATATATATATATATATATATAATAACATTTTCACGTTAGATACTTTTATATACTTTTATCCATAAATGAAATGAAATAAAGAAGAAGTTTCAAATTTTACTATTTTTTTCTTGGATATTAGATTCTATTTTAGTATACTATTAGTTGAAGCATTTGTATTTGTTTAATTTTTTGAGATTCTGAGTCTTTTAATGTATATTTAAAAAACTACTTTTCCTATGAATGGAAAATTCTAAAAGTTCTTGATATCTTGAAGATTCCAAACTGTTTTTAATTTATATATTATTAGATAAGACTGAAATTATATGAAAATATTAATTCATTTTTTTACATAATAATATCTCAAGAGTAAATATCCTTTATTATACTGTATTTAATACCTAATTTATAACATTGACGGATAATGATTTAGCATTATTTGTTGTATGGTCAACACCAGCTGAATTTAGAGTTAGAAGTAAATCGTTAAGATTGAAATGGATGCATTTATAACAGTGTAAACTGAAAGTAAGAAAGTTGTATAAGAGGCAAACCACGATTCACTATATTCGCCTTTTGCATTCAGCTAAAAGCAAAGTTCTTTACCATATTAATCCTAGTAAAGTATAAACCACCCGTTTCAAATAAGAACTCTGAAAACAGTTTATAACAAAAATCACTCTATAAACATCAAATTTCGAAGGAATCTACGTTTTAACTCTTCTATATCTTTCAATTGGTTGATTAAAATTAAAATTAATTTAATTCATCAACTTTTATTAAATTTTGTAAAATAAAAAATATATTAATTTTACTAAGCATGTGTCCTAACATATATTAATACTAGCAGAAGTACCCGACGTTGCTCGGGAATAAAGAGAAGAAATGATAGACAGAATAGTAATTTTTATTTCTAACATATATTTCTTCATAATTAGACAAAGATATACAATATCATATTTAAGACAACTGTATGAGACATTCATATTTTCAATTATCTTGAAAGCAAATCGTACATTTCACAATCCTTTACAATACTTTACAATACTTCTCTGTAAACTATATTCTTAGTTTTGCCTTGTGGTACATATATGAACAGATTTGATTTAATTCCAACTCTTGAGCAGCCAACATAAAGTTGACCATGTGAGAAACAATGTTCTTTCAAGTGTAAGCCTGCTACTTTCAGAGTCTGACCTTGAGACTTATTAATAGTCATGGCAAAACATAACTTTATTGGAAATTGCAGCCTCTTGAATTGAATTACAGAATCAGTTGGTGATATTGGTATCCTGGGTATGAAAACTGATTCTCCTGCTGCACATCCAGATAGAATTATTGCTTCAATAACATGAGGCATCATTTTTTTGATAACAAATCTAGTCCCATTACAAAGCTTAGGTGGATCTAAATTTCTAAGTAACATTATTGGGGCACCAATTTTAAGTTCTAATTTATGAGAAGGCAGACCAGACATCTCCAAAGAATTCAAAAATTCAACTGGATAATTCACTGCTTCATTTGGATCAATAACAGTGTCAATAGATTTGTAATTCATGGTGCCTCCCTCCAGGGAATTAATTAGCTGAGAATTGATTGAATTCACTGTAGAATTTTGAGGTGCTAGAATAGCCCTTTCACACAACCACTTCTCAGACTTGAAATTTTCTTGTAGATTTGGAAACACATTACAAATCAGATCAGTTTCTGTTTTCACTATTGTACTTATTCTTGATGGATCTAATAAACCATCATTATCCAATGGTGCAGTTCCTCCTCCAAGGGCCAATAAATCTTCTGCAAATTGCTTAGACAATCGGTCTCTTTGCAAATATTCTCTCATATTTGTTTGGAGTTTAAGATTCTTCACATTCCTCCACAATCTTGAAGACTTTAAGCAAGCTTTTATTTCATCTGCTTTTGTACCTTTTGGGATCACTGGGAGAGTTTGTCTAAAATCACCAGACAAAACTAAAGTTATTCCTCCCATTGGCAAGTCATTTTCTCTGATATCTTTCAAAGTTCTATCAACAGTTTTCAGAGCTTTCTTGTGTGCCATAGTACATTCATCCCAGATGATAAGACTACATTTTTTGAGAACTTGGGCAATATTTGAACTTTTAGTAATATTGCAAAAAGGATTTTCATTACTGGACAAATCTATGGGAAGCTTGAATGTAGAGTGGGCTGTTCTTCCATTAGGCAAAAGTGTAGCTGCTATTCCTGAAGATGCAACAGCCAGAGCAATTCTTCCTTTCTGCCTTGCTTTAGCTAGTACCAATTTAGTCACAAAAGTTTTCCCAGTACCACCTGGAGCATCCAAGAAGAAAATGCCTCCATGATTCTTTTGAACTGAATCTAAAATTTCCACATAAACTCTATTTTGCTCTGGTAAGAGCTTTGGCTCATTTTCATTAATGAATCTGGTTAGAGCTTCTATGTCATAAGAGGTTTCTCTTAACATTTCTCTGCTTAATTCACTTTCATTGTTTCTGATGGGTTTAGGAAGACCATAAATTTGAAGTTCATTCCCTCCCATAGTGAGAACTTTATTTTCTATGTCAATCAATGACTTATTGTAGATTTGATCATTGTAAGTAATTTCAATTTCTGGAAATTGTAACTGCATTTGATAATGATAATCTTCTGTTAAATCATCCTTGTACTTTGTCCAAAGTCTGACAGGATCACTAACATTGCATGCATTGAGAAGCATTGCAAAAAGTGTTCTTAGTCCAGAAGGAGAAGTTGATACTGAGGCCTCTGAAAGTGTAGCATCCCATTGAGCATCATCTTCAAGCAATCCTCTCTGCAAGCAAGCTTCTCTGTAAGTTGGATACACAATCCCATTCACTGTTCTAAGGTCATTAAATGAGGTTGGACCTTTCACTTCAAATAATAACATTCTGAGGAAAAAGCATTGTAAAGTAGACTCTCTGTCCATTTTCTAGATGGACAGAGAGGTGAACAACTGTTGGATAATGATCATGCATAAGAAATCCAAATATTCTCCAGCATGCCTCAAAAATTAAATGGTTAACACAATAAAAAGGTTTAAAGATATTTGGAATGACGCGGAGAACTAAACTAGGAGTATAATTGGCGCCTTTTTAGAATGATTCAGCTCTACTGTTCCTCTAATCAATGCCATTCATTTTAAAATAGTCCCCTTCTCTCAGTGTTGCTAATATAAGCATTAATTTAAAGAAAGGGAACGTATTTAATTATTTACATTTTTCTGCTTAAATACAATGTGAAACTACTTATTGTGTGTGTGTGTGTGTGTGTGTGTGTTTTGTTAGCAAAACACACACACACTTTTCGTTTTAGGCTTGTACTAAGGGAATGTGGTTAGTGTAAGCCAGGGATGCGCAAAGGTTTTTGTCTATGGTTGATGTGGGATCCCCCCACTGGGAGCCCTTAGTGTAAGCCAGGGATGCGCAAAGGTTTTTGTCTATGGTTGATGTGGGCTCCCAGTGGGGGGATGGTGCTTTGCAAAGTGGCCTAAAACCTTCCTTATTACCACATGTGGCCACATGTACAATTTCAGAAAGATTCGTCAAGTCTGTGAGGAATGCATAGAGGACAAACGGACATACAAACATACAGACGAACAAAATTATTGGTGCTTTGCAAAGTGGCCTAAAACCTTCCTTATTACCACATGTGGCCACATGTAAAATTTCAGAAAGATTCGTCAAGTCTGTGAGGAAAGCATAGAGGACAAACGGACATACAAACATACAGACGAACAAAATTATTGGTGCTTTGCAAAGTGGCCTAAAACCTTCCTTATTACCACATGTGGCCACATGTAAAATTTCAGAAAGATTCGTCAAGTCTGTGAGGAATGCATAGAGGACAAACGGACATACAAACATACAGACGAACAAAATTATATATTAGATTTCCTTTCAAAATTTGTTAGTTATTATGCAGTGTTGTAATTTTTGGTTTTTTTTTCTAATTAGACACGTTTAGGAAAATTAATATATACGAAAATTTAATAGAGTCCTAAATTTTTCCGTAAAAAATGTATTTGAAATGGTAGTGGTTGCATAAGATTTTTTTTCAAACACATAAAAAAGTTCTCTCCTTTCACAATAACAAATATTACTGAAATAACCATAAATTAATACTATATTCAGCTGTATGTAATAACAACTTATTGGTATTAGAGAAACAGGGATTATGGCAGGTATATTAATTTTAATGTTGTATCAGACATACCACCTAGGGAGGAGGCAAGAGAAGTCTATGTAAAAAAATAAAAATATCTACACTTTTCAATATTTGTATATAACAATTCCAGTTGCATATAAAACAAATATATAAAATAAAAATAAAGCATATAACGCGTATTTAGATCTATTTTAATGTAGAATTGATTCATTTTAACAAATTTAACTGCTTATAATAGTTTTATCTTTAATTTTATATATAAATTTATCATATATTTAATAAATGGAGGTTAATTCTGAGACTTGAAAAGAGCCGGTTAGTACCATGATTGATAATTTAACATTTTTTCATGTTACTGTTCAGGGGCGGACTAGAAGACGAAAAATGTTTTTGAGAAAGAGAGGGATATATTTGAGGGGATTCCAACAAAACCGAATCATGTAATAATATATATTTTAATTTAACATTATACTATCAATCCTATAGCAACTTTTTTTGTCATTTTCCTTTATTTGTGAAGCTTTCCTGTGAACTCTTGAAAATTTCTAAAAGTGTATCTGATAACTGTTCTATACTTTACCTTTGTATATTTACTTAATTGCTTTTAAATGGAAAACATCACCACAGATGTATAAAATTTAAATCGTAAAAATTTAATGTTTTGGAAAGTTCAAAAGTTTGAATTTATATATATATAATATATATATATATATATATATATATATATATATATATATATATTCAGGTAACACCCCAAATGATGGAAAAATTGCTGTGAGGCCTTTCGTTTATCACATCGACAGAGAGCAAGTGAAAACAAGTTGTGGGTAGGTTATGAATTTGGATTTAAAGTTGAATGAAGATTAGCATCACGGACAGTATTTTTCCCTATTAAATTTGAAAAAGTCTTAATTTGTTTAACGATTCCTTCAATTACAAATTCATCCAGTTAGAAACCACCTGGACTGGTGTTGACTAAACTCTTAGAAAAGCATTTTACGAGGGCACTTTCAACAATGTTTCTTCTTCTTTTACATGACTTAAATACCAACTCCTTCGCTTCCTTCCAGTTGATTAAGTGCTTTTTGTCTGTAATGTGTAGGAACAAGGTACTTTTATCATCCTGTCTTCTAATAGAATACTGATGTTGTTTAATTCCTTGCGTCAATTCCTTTTCCTGTCTGTCCAATGTAAGCTAATTCGCAATTATTGCAAGGAATTCTCCTTTTCAGATGATATCAAAGATTGTTTGACTTTTTTTTATAATACTGTTGATTAACTTTTTTGGATACATTATAGAGGTTGAGATTTCGTGAATATATTTAATTTCTTCTTCTAAAAATGGTTCACTGTAAATTTTAAATCCTCTCAAGAATACTATTAAAAACAGATTTTTTTTTGACACTGATTGGGTGTTCAGAGAAGATGTGAACATAAGAGAAGGATACATTTGTAGATTTTCTATAAAATATATATTTATATATTACATTTCTATCAACGATAAACAAGATTTTAATACATATAATTTGTATATTTTGTTCTAATTTTGATAACTTTTGTAGTTGTTGTAGTATTAATCACTTCAGGATATGTCAATTAATTTTTCATGTCATTATTAATATATTTATGTTAAATTTAGATTAAATTACTTATATATTTTTATCACAAAACGTTTTTTAATATTAGTTTATTTTGAAATAAAATTGAAGTTAAAGGATGATTTCAATTGAAATGTTATTGTGATATTTATTCTTAAATATTATAAAGTGGAATGAAATTTTACATCTTTTTAAATTTGTTAAAGGAATCAGAGTCTAGAAAGCTGTGAATGTTTTCTAAATCGAGCACGTAATCCAAGCCACCCTCCATTATATCTTTCTTCACTTCAATATTTTCCACGTTTTTAAATTAAATATTCTAGATCTTTACTTGACTAAAACTCATTAACATTCAATTCAATGCTAAAGGTTGGAACTCTTCCAGAGTTTTCGTTACATTTTTTTTTGCAATTAAAAAAATTGTTTAGCTGTATAAATATCATTAAATGCAGGAAACATTTTTACATTTTTGAAGGAAAAAAAACTAAAATAGTCGTATGTCATTAGAAGTCGTATTTTAATAATAAAAAATACGATATATTTTTCTTAACTAAATTTTAATAAAATTGTAATTGTTAAGTAGTTTTTATTTTTGTTTAATAACGTTGGTATCAGAAATATAATTGTCGATACATCATTGTCCTTCCATCATTTAAGAGGGAGGAGTTCAGAAAGTGTTTTTACAATTTTTATTGCATTCGCAAAATAATTTAGGGTCAATCATAAAAACTAAGCAATGATTTATTTTTGATTATAACTAATTACAACAATAATAATAAAAAAATAACGATTTCAGCTGAGTCAACGACACGTAAAACTTGTACCTGGGTAGGTCTTACACTTTTCATCTATTCACCACTCCACTTTCTTTACAAGTAATTTGGAATTTAACAAATTTCAACATTTGGGTATATGGTTTCATTAGCATTTAGCATTCTATGGTTTCAGTAGCCTTGGATATTAAAAATCTCTGACTGGAATAAATGAAAATGTTTTCACTACAACTAATTTCTAGAATGAAAATGTGGATATTGTCTTGTGGTAAGGTATTGAAATAGACATAACAGTTAAAGGTACTAGGCACGTATTTTGGCTCAGTTGCGAAATAAAAATACTATTTCGTATTTTGTATTAGTTTTTTTTTTATTAGTTGCGAAATAAGACTCTTGATTGTACCTGATATTACGCAGGCCAATTCTCAAGGATTAATATTCTAAATAATTAAATTCTTGATTAATTTCTGTTTTGTCTTCTTTATTTTATCACTCTCGAAATGCAGGTCCTGGTTCACCCCTCTCTCTGACCTTCCTCCTTCTTTGCTACCACTAAGCAGTCGAAAATGAATGTTATATAACTTATATTAAGAAAGTAATATGCCTTTTTAACTTTTGTGCTCATGCTAGAGTTTTTTGACAGGTTTCTTACATTTCGCATTTAAAAAAAGAACTCCTTTTGAGTTATCACAGATTTTTGAAAACTCAGAAACCGGTAAAACGACTGAAACTTCAAAATGAAAGATTGCACTATCTACTCTGTGGATGAACCAAATGTAAGATAAATAGTTGGTACAAATGAAATGAAAAAAATTAAAATAATCAATAAAAAATTCATCCTTTGAATGTTTATAATATGCAAGTTGCATATAATTTCAACTGAAACAACATTACGGTAATGAAGTGAAGGATGAACAGTGAAGTAAACTGGGTAAGTAATTGAAAGATCTAATAGAATAGCCTTAACAAGAATGATAGCGTATTTTGCAGAGAAATAGTATTGATTGCTGGGAAGGGTTTGATTTCATTAAAGTCGACTCTAAAGTTTTGTATATATCAGGAGAGAATAAGGGTCAAGAAGTTTAACAATCCTTTACCACAGCAGGCTTTAATAATCATAGCATCATTATGGAAATTATTGTTAATCCACTTTATAAAACTGTATAACTGATATAAAATATAAGTATTCAATTTGTTTTAAGCGACACAAGTAATAATATTTCAGGATGCATCAACACATAATTCATATAAATTATGCTAAACAGGAACGAAAAATATCTTCAACGTGTCAAAAACAATAAAACTTCCATTTCAATTCGGTTTTTATTTCCTGAATAATTGGATTAATTGTAAGAATATTTAATTTAACATTTTTAGCTTTTAGTGAGTTATTATTTTACTTTTGTCTTCTTTTTTATAAAGGTATAAAACTGTAAGTCAAAACACAGAAATACCAACTTTTTGTTTTCATCTTGACAATGGTGTTTTCAAGGA